>CM049924.1:4870833-6346666 GCA_027405835.1 Asclepias syriaca | reverse complement strand
TAATGTAGCAATTTATTTTATAGTTTGGGGACCAATTTGTCAAAAAAGAAATTATAATTTAGGAACCAATATCATCAAATATCTATATTTTGAAGATTTATTTATGTCAATTTTCATATTATTATATATATTTAAATAATGTATTGACATAAATATCTTTGAGTTTTTTTTTATTTAACGGATGATTTAACGAATTTTTTAACGGAAACACAAATACTACAATTTTTTTATAATTCGGGAATCAATTCCATAAAAAAAATACTTTGAGGATCAATATCACCAAAACCTCCATAATTTGGAGACTATTTATGTCAATTTGTCAATAATTTATAATTCAAACGTTTCATAATATTCCTCACTACAAGATTACTTTTACAATTAAAATATACCTTATTTTAAATTTTTATTATTTTCTTTACTTAATATTTTTAAATCATAAATAAATATTATTAACTAAACTTAAATTTTTTTATTATATAATATTTTCATGTATATATATATATATATATATATATATATATATATATATATATGACACGGGAGTTGTCTTTTAGTTCAAACCTACTGTTAACTCCACTACTAATAGTTATTCAATTTATGCCCAACACCTTTCTTAGCTCTCTTACTGATTCGGCACTCAAATCCTTAAATGGTAAATTTCCACAAACAAATTGATTATTAAAAAGTGGTCAAAAAATGAAAAGTTTTTCAAACGCTCTTAATGAAATTTTATTCCTAGTACAAAAAAAAAAAAATCAAATATTTTAATTGAATTTAAATTATGAACAACTATTTTAAATCATGTTAATACATACATTAAAATTTGTTAGAATCTTTATGGTCTATATAAACGTGAATCTAAATTTGTAATTTTACAAATATGGGGGATGAGTAGAAAAATCTTCCGACAAAGTAAGCCGGGGGTATGTGTGTTTTTTGTCACGTAGCTCAATTTTGCCGATAAAAAATGAGGAAATTATGGTTCCTAAATTAGGCCCAATATTTATGATTGTATCCCCACCTACATTTCTTAGGATTTTATCGCTATCGCAGGACACCTAAATAGTAATTTGTTTTTAAAAGCAAACACACATACGAATAAACAATAATTTCCCTAACACCATAAAAAGGTGTAGTTGATAAGCCACAATAATTCCAACAAGAATTTAGTTGCATCATTCATTATCTAGAGACTTTTTTATTTTGTTTTTCTAAAGAAAAATTTGTTCTGCCTAATTATTTTAAAAAATAATTAGTAAGTTTTGTCTCAAATAAATTTATATTTATCAAATTTAGTCCAAATTTTTTTTTTTAAAATTTTTAAGGTGCTAAATATTTTTTTTAAGTAAACAATAAAGTTATTTTTTATTGATTATGTCAAAAATCCTAAAAATTTAACAATTTTTACACTTAATTAATTAAAAAACAATGATAAAAAAGACATAACATGTAAAAATAAAGAAATAAATAAATTTTTTTAAAATAATGTGATAAAAATATTTTTATATTTAAAATTTAAAATTTTAAAAATAAAAAAATTTATCAGAAATATCAAAATTTTTTGGTCAATCTTCTTTTTCTTCGACTACAAATAAGATTTTTATTATTTTCTGACGTAAAAAAAATAAAAAAAGAATTTTTGTAAAAATAAATTTTTTTTAGTAAAATATTTTTGTTAGGAGGAAAACTTTCATTATTAATAAAAAAAATGTTTATGCTCTTATTTTTCATATTTTTTTCTTTAAAAATGTTAGAAAATAAAAAAAATGAATTTGTATTTAAAGTAGATGAAAATTGACGAAGAATTTGATATATTTTTTATTTTTTATATTTTAAATTTTAAATGTGAGAATATTTTTATCATTTTATTTAAATATTATTTTTAATTTTATCATTTTGTAATAATTTTTTTATCCTTATTTTTAATTAATTAAATTAAAAAAACCGTTAAATTTTTAAAGTTTCTGACATAATTAGTTCAATGAAACTTTATTGTTTACTTAAAAAATATTTGGGACCTTAAAAGTAAAAAAAAAAATTTAGAACTAAGCTTATCAAACATAAATTTGTTTGGGGCAAAGTCACCAATTATTTTCTTTTCAAATTAGGTCCAATTTCAAAATCAAAATTTTGCTTGTAAAAAAGTTTAATAAAAGGTTATATAAAATAGAATTTTATATAATATTTGAGATTCTTCCAGCATAGAGAAAAAAAGAAATTGGTGATATTGGGCCAACACATTGGAAGTGCCATGGAATGGGTTTACTGGACTCACAAATTATTTTGTAGTAATTCAATTTTATATTGGGTTTCTATAATATTAGGCCCAACATTTTTTTCTTTTTTAAAAAATGGTCGTTTTTGACTTTTGACTTAGCCCGCGAATACGTGGCGACCAAGTATTTTAGAGTTTGGCAGTTGGACTGGGAGGTCTACATACACCGACTCTACATTAATGGAAATTTCACTCTTGCTGGCAACCGCGTTGAATTCTGCTACGTAATTTTATTTTTTTTACTAATTTATAAAATAATTAATATCATAAATAAATCCTCAAGTAATTTCAACTCTAATGGTTTTTATTCAAAAAGAAAAAGTAGTGAAAATGTATGGAAGAAAAAAATAAAAAATATATATATACGCACATACTGTGATACCCGTCTCACATCGATAAGTCAAGTAAGTAAGCAGTGCATATAAGAATGAGCCTAAGTACTTATAGTCAACTCGGGGTATCCCATTTAGTATAGTGAGGACATTACCAAATAGTTGATTATGGATACTGTCAGGCCCATAATTGCGACACGGACCCGAAAATCTAGGTCGTGATAATTGGTATCAGAGTAGGTAACCAGCCCGGACTATGTGAACTACACTCGAGGGTGGGAGCCACCTCTAAATAGTGTAGTATCTATTTTGATATAGTAAGAACAATACCAAATAGTTGATTATGGGTATTGTCAGACCATAGTTACGACACGGGCCCAAAGTGACACATACACACATCGTTGATTATCTTGGTCATTGAATGTCTCATTAATATAAATATCACAAAGTCAAATTATGACGTCTTATTTTTAGGAAAAAATAAAGAAATTATGTCGCATTATAGCTAATAAAAAGTCCAACTGATCCTGCTTTTTCTTGACTTTTTAGTCTTCTTGTCTTTTACCTTTTTACTCCTTAGATTTTCTTACATATTTCTGTTTCTCTCTTTAGTTTGTGTAAAATAATTTAAATGAAGCATATTTTTTATTTTAAATTAAGATATATAAAATTAATAATAAATTAATGTCTTATTTATGATTTTAAATGATCAGATTTAATTATTATTATTATCTCAAAAAAAAAAAAAAAGGGAAATCAGGCTAAATAAAACGGGTAAACGCGGTTAGTTAAAAATAATTGGGGGCGCGTAATACACAGACAACAGTTTCTTGTCGCGAGACTTCCTGACTTTTTCAACTGTCTACAACCCATTTCATATGTGTGTATATATATATATATATATAAACCCTTACTCTCTTCAACAAATCTTCCCTCCCAATTCATTACTTTCTTGCTCAGAAATCTTCAACAATATCCCTCTTCTTATACAATATATATATATAATGGGTAAACAAAATAGCAATAATAAGGTTTTGACGATGTTTCTTCTCGCAATTCATGTCATCTTCTTCAGTCTCGTTTGCTGTAAATCTTCTGCTGCCAGGCCGCTGCTTATGAACGAGTTAAATTCCAGAAATCTCGCCGGAACCGATCGCGGATTCAACGACGTAAATACGGAAGAGAAACTTGGAGGAATTTATGGATCCTTGGTTCTGAATGCACTTCCCAAAGGAAGAACTCCTGCATCTGGACCCAGCCGAAGAACCAACGACATCAACATCTAATTAGATATATATTGTATCTATACTTTTATTAGATATATAAAGTTTTGGAATGTAAATAGTGTAAGGGTTTGAAACTATTCATTTTTGTTTTCATAATCCAATTAAAATACCAAAATTAGTTTCACTTTTCCATCTGTTTCCTTGAAATTCATGTGAGACGTCCGCCAATACCAGATCCCTAGCTTAGCTGGTTGTAATGCATGCGGTAAAAATTTGTTACTTTCAAAAGATCTAAAACCGTCTAAGCAATTCAATTTTAATGCCGCTTTATTTGGTTACACAATTCAACAATTTCTGTAGGGTTTCTTTCATTATTTTCAACGCTTCGTTAATAAAATATATGGCATGCGGTCGTTTATGGAAATTGTTAATAATGTCATTTTCAAACTTGAAAACAGAACGTACAAGTTTCAATCGGAAACGAATTTCTTATATTCTCTCTAAAGAATTTGATAGTTCAATTCACTTCCAATATACACTAGTTAGTAAAATTTTATAAATTGGAGTAATATATAATGTAAAGGATGGAAAATAGGTGACGGAATAGAACAATTCAACCACCTTCATTACATGAATAGTTTATAGTTTAAGAGGTCAACTATGTGAAAGCATGCAAAGAGTGATGACAAAAGTGTACACAAGAAATTATATATTATATGGAAATACATGAGCATGATCACCATGATACTGCATTTCCTGATTTAATAATTTATTTTATTTATTTACACATATATATAGAGTTAGGGAGTTGTTAAGCTTTGGCCTGCTGATAGCCATAATTGACTGATACAGTACCAATTGTAGACATTATTGGAATCTTTTCTCTCCCATACGTTCTATTAACATTTTTTTTTATGAGAAATTAAAGTAATAAAGATGTTGTGATTTGAAAACGTTCACCCACTTAGTTCGTAGTGGGCCTGGCTGACGGCTGGGCCCAACTTTCTTGTTTAAAATGGGCGGGCCTAGATAATTGAGCAAGCCCAAACATAATAAGAATTTTTAAAAAATTATTATTTGATTATTGTCCTAAATCAAGAGCAAAACAGTACAAAAAGGAGCACTGATTAGTAAATCTATAGAGGATTTAGAATAATCGGTGACTTTGGTTACAAACAAATTTATGTGTGACAAGTTTAGTCTTAAAATATTTTTTTTAAGTTTTAAGGTCCCAAACTTTTTTTTAAATGAAAAATAAAGTCTTTTTGGACGAATTCTGTTAAACATTACAAATTTAACAATTTTTAAATTTAATTAATTAAAAACAAGAATAAAAAAATTATTATAAAAAGACAAAACTAAAAATATTATTTAAATAAAATGATAAAAATCTCTTCACATTTAAAATTTAAAATTTTAAAAATCTATCAAATTCTTCATCAATCTTCATCTTCTTCGAATACAAATCAGATTTTTATCGTTTTGTTACATTTAAAAAAATAATAATAATAAAAAAATAAAATAAAAAAGGAAAAAAAAAGCATGAACATTCTTTTTATTAATAATAAATATTTTTTTTATAACAAAAATATTTCAATATAAAGTTTTTTTTTAAAAAATTTTCCTTTTCTTTTCTTTTTTTTTTCCTTTCTTCATAAATGTCAGAAAATGATAAAAATCTTATTTGTAACCGGAGAAATTTTTTTTTTGATATTCTCACTATTCTGATAGATTTTTTATTTTTAAATTTTAAAATATAAAAATATTTTTATCCCTTTATTTAAATTTTTTTCTTTGTAATAACTTTTTTACCATCGTTTTTAATTAGTTAAATATAAAAACTGTTAAATTTTAAGGTTTTTGACAGAATCCATCGAAAAAGACCTTATTGTTCACTTAAAAAAAATGTTTGAGACTTTAAAAGTTAAAAAATTATTTTGGGATTAAATTTGTCAAACATAAATTTGTTTGGAATCAAATTTACCAATTATTCCGAATATTTATCTTCATTGTTCCACGTAACACACTTGTCTGTCTCCCTGAAAAAGAATATCTTCATCCAATCATATGGATCCACACAGTAAGGCTCAAAGTACAGACGTAATTATCCTATTAAATTAAATTAAATCCCTGTTATCTCCAACTTTTTTTTTTTTTTGACGATTTGGTACGTTTCAATAATTCCAATTACTACTTTCTCTTGCATCAGCTGTTCTTCCTCACGGTCTCTCCGCCCAGAAAAACACAGAGACTTTTTTTTTTTCTCTTTTGACTTATTAATATTAATATGGCGATGATCCATGGCGCTGCTGTACAACATGCACTTGCAGCTGTGTATCTCTGCTGTTTTGTTTCAGTTACTGTAACTGCCAGGGTGTTGCCATTACATCCTTATTTAGAGAGCCAAGAAAAGCATATTTCTAATATTTTTGATACTTCAAATTATGGTATTCTTCAGCTCCAGAATGGATTGGCTCGAACTCCTCAAATGGGGTATTTAACCTTGATTTTTTTTTTTGAAAATTTAGTTTATGGGGGTTTTATTATTACGTAATTGACTGCATAGCAAGTGATTTGCTTTGTTTTGACCTTTTTGGGTGGGTTGGGGGACATTGAAGGAATTTATCCGTTACTGTCTTTGGGCATCTATGTGATTCATGCTTGCTCTTTGATATTCAATTTGAGTTATCGCATGGGCGTGAACTTGATGTTCCCTGAGAGTTTATGACTGAACTTGGTTCTTTCTTTATTTGTGTGATCAGATGGAATAGTTGGAACTTCTTTGCTTGCAATATCAATGAAACTGTCATCAAAGAAACAGGTGTGATTCTTTTGATGTTTTTTTTTAAAAGTTTGGTTCAGTATGGATGAAGGTTTTAAGAACTTAACCTCCTGATCATTCTTTGGAGCTATAAAAATCACAAAGTCAACACTTCTTGAGCTGAGTATGTCTATAAGCATAAATAAATACTGAAGCAACTGATTGAAGTCTGTTATATTCCTCAAACAATTAAGACATTTTCAGTTATTCATGCCTGCAAGGTAATGGCAATGCTATGGTTTAACTTTGGAAAGATACTAGGGTATTAAAAGCAGATGCTTTTTGTGCAATTCCTTGTACATCAATTAGCTGGACTTTTAGATGTACAACTACACACCTATTTTTCTGTTTCAAAACCATCTATGTTCATTGGAGTGGATTACATTAGGACATGCTACTTTCTTTTAGAGTTTCTGACCCTTTTTTTTCTTTCTTTTTTTAACTTTGGATTATGCTGCAGCTCCATGGATGCTCTTGATTAAATTTTCTTGCAAGTTCTTTTTCTTGGTTTTTAAAATGCACATGAATGAAGTCAATTTTATGCTACTTTGCTACTTTGCTCCTTTGTTGCTAATTCAAGTCTCTTTGGACAAGTGACATATATTATGTTTATGACAGCTGATGCACTGGTCTCAACTGGTTTGGCTCGCTTAGGTTATGTGTATGTCAACATAGGTATTTACCCGACTTGCGCACCCCATAGGCCTCATTGAAATGGTCAAATTATTAACATGTCCTGGTGTTTTATTGCATGCAGATGATTGTTGGTCCAAATTGACCCGAAATTCGGAGGTACTTTTGGGCATATTTACTAATCTAATATTGAAGGTTTTTTTTTTCCTAGTTTTGACTGAAGGAAGTTCATATTTGGAAATGATAATGATATTTAGTTTCATGAAAAATGTCTTGCTTTATTCTATGCAATAGCTTGTCAGTTTTATATTTAGTTTCAGACTCAATTTTCCTAAGTAATCAGGGGTACAAGTGATAAAACATTTACCAGATGAATTAGGAACCTAACCTTTGAACCACCCAAGTGGTTGTGTGGTGCCAAGAAAATTTGCATTGTGAACCTTTCGCTAATTATGTGCCTGCCAGCTTCTAATTTTAGTGGCTAATTAGTTTTTCTTAAGTAACTGGTGCATCCAATTACTTAAACATTTCTAAAAAGTTTAAAAACACTTAATTGGTTGTGCAGGGTCAATTAGTTGCTGATCCAAAAACTTTCCCATCAGGAATTAAAGCTCTTGCTGATTATGTGCATGACAAGGGGCTAAAGCTTGGCATTTACTCTGATGCTGGGTAGGACCGTTTTTCTTGATTACTGGTCTGACTAACTTTACTTGTACTACTTATGTGATTGCTTTTCTTTGTGAGAATATTATTTCACCACAGTTGATATTTATTTATATTCATCCTGATTCACATGACTGTACTTTGTAGGGCTTTTACTTGTCAAGTTCGTCCTGGCTCACTTTTCCATGAAAATGATGATGCAGCACTTTTTGCAAATTGGGTTAGACTTTTTTATTCAATCATTTTTTAACTTCCCTCATCCCCCAAGGTTGTTGTTGTTGTTGTTGTTTTTCCTCCCTCCTTTTGGATGGTATCACGTTTATGCTTGTTGCCTAGAAAAATGACCCTTTCTCAGAGGAAGGGGCTGAAAGAATTTCTCGCCTTTCAGGTGGTGTGTTTGATATGAGTTTTTTTCATAGCTATTCATATAAGACATCTTCATTTGCTCCATAAGAAGATCCCTTATCAAACTCAGTCTCCTAATTTTGGTACTTGATTGGATGTTTGTGATCTGTTGATTTCATGTCCTTTATGTTTGTTACTCAGGGCGTGGATTACTTAAAGTATGACAATTGCTTCAATTTGGGAATTGATCCAAAGAAAAGGTTCTAATCATCCTTGATAGGTAGACATGCATCCATTGCTCAACATCAACAGTTAAATCTAAGTATTATTCCATGATTCCCAGATATCCCCCAATGCGTGATGCTCTAAATGCAACTGGACGCACAATATTCTATTCACTGTGTGAATGGTAGCTTTCCAGTTCTTTTGCTTGGTTCTTTCAGTATTATAATTCCTAATTTGCACTTTAATGGTATCTGGCTTTTCTTATGAAATTTCACAGGGGAGTTGATGACCCTGCCCTATGGGCTCCTGAGGTTGGAAATAGCTGGCGCACAACGGACGACATTAACGATTCTTGGGCAAGGTTAACAGTCTTTGAACTTTATCTTGCTGGTGATGTAAAGGGTGTAGGGAACTCAAACAATTATTTTACTCAATATGTTGCATTTTAGAAAGAATTGCTACTTAAATACATTCTTATAATCAAGTAAACAATACAATATGCTCAATTTTCTCAACAGTGAAGAGAAGTATCTATTGCCTAGAGCTCATTCAATATGGGCATAAACAGCAGGCAAAAAATGGTTTTAATAGTAATTCAATGTAATTCTGGTTTCCATTCAGTCACATAACAAAAAATTGTGAAGGTTAAACCCTTCTCAATGCTGAAATGACTGATCTGATCACTTGCAATTCAGGACATCAATTTGGTAATGAAATCCTTAAGTATTTGCTTGGAGAAAAATATAATGATATTGGATCCAGGGAAAAAAAAATGTGACTCTTGTAACTGTATGCTAGTAAGGAAGAAATTCTTAGACAGAATGCAAACAAGGATCAGTTCGTGGGTAATGTCTACTTTGTTATGTGTTATTGTCTTTATTGAAACTGTACCTATTAAGCCCACACGTTGATTCTTCTTTTTCCCTTTCTTTTATGTTTAGCATGACTACGATAGCCGATCTCAATGACAAATGGGCAGCTTATGCGGGACCTGGAGGATGGAACGGTTGGAAAATGCTATAATTTCTATGAGATGCCACTCTATTTGTCATGTTCGCAAATTCTTTCAATATTCAGATTTTTGCAAAATCAATTTTCTTTTGGCAGATCCTGATATGCTGGAGGTTGGGAATGGGGGAATGACTTTCCAGGAATACCGTTCTCATTTTAGTATTTGGGCTTTGATGAAGGTGCTTCTATTTACTCCTCTTTGTTCTTCATCTTCTTGAGGGGTATTTTTTTGCTATTAAATCCATCAGAGACTCACCATGCCAGTACAATTAGAGTTGTAAGATGAGTTTTGCTCAAGTATATGCCAAAGTCCTCTTTGTTTAGCCATCAGCAGCTCTAGAATGTGTATATTTACATGGTTACCCATCAGCAGCCTTCATCCACCCAATATACGAACCAACATGGGAATATGTATGTTTGTTCTTTACTATGTATCTTCTAATTGAATATTGAATTTGGTTGTGCATTTAGGCTCCCCTTCTGATCGGTTGTGATGTAAGAAATATGACTGCTGAAACATTTGAAATTTTGAGCAATTCAGAGGTCATTGCTGTAAATCAAGGTAAAGAAACATTTTACTTTATGAAGAAGAATAAAAAAAAGGAAAAAAGAAACTTTTTGCACATCCCCAGAGTTACATATTCTCTCTCTTTGCATGTTTATAATAAATTGAGATTTCAACTTCAGATTCACTTGGAGTTCAAGGAAGGAAAGTTCAAGAACTTGGAAAAGATGGTTGCCTCCAGGTCCTGTTCTTTTCTATCGTCCTCCTCTTCCATTAATGGATTATTGTATGTTGATATATGCTTATATTTTCATTCAACCAGTAACTATTCCCTGTTGCTTTTAATCCATAGCAGATATTAGATTGGATTATCTTAGTTATAGCAAACTCCAGGATCTGCTTGCTTCTTTGTTTCTTGAAATTATTGAGCAATATGAGAGTATGATTAACCAACAGAAAAACTGTAAACAAATATGAGTCCATTTAGATGAGAATGTGCCTTCTCACGTGTGACATGGTGATGGCGAGAAGGTGCTTCTTGTAAGTGTTGCATTGACCACACTTTAAAATATGCATTGAAGAAATAACACACTGAAATTTTTAGGTTTGGGCTGGCCCTTTATCTGGACAACGCGTGGTTGTTACCCTCTGGAATCGATGTTCATATACCACAACTATTACTGCAACATGGCCTGCACTTGGACTTGAATCTTCCATCCGTGTCTCCATTAGAGATTTGTGGAAGGTGAGTGATACTTTTGAAATCCTCACTTGGAAACTTTTAAAAAAAAAACCCTTCAAAGTTAGTCTGCAAGGTAATGCTTCTGTGGTTTGTGTTGTTGATTATTCTGACTCTCACTTTGCAGCATGAAGTTGTTTCAGAGAATATTGTAGGTTCATTCAGTGCTCGAGTTGAAGCTCATGGTTGTGAAATGTATATATTGACTCCGGAGACTGTGGTTGTGGCTCATGCTGCTGATATCTGATTTGTTTATCTTGTTGAGTGAGTATCTTTGGAATTGTGAGATTCTTTCTGTAACCAACACATTATTGTTTTCCTCTGTGCATTGTACCTTATATTTTAATGAGTAAAAAATGTGCAGTTCTCTGTGCTTGTACGTGTATGCAATAAATATACAATAAAAAGGTAGCCATTTAATTTAACTCTGATTATATTTGCAACATTTGTCCATTTGAAGAGAAGTTTTGTTTTATTTTTATAGGCTTCATTACACACATAATTATTAACATAATTATTCTAATTCCAATTGCCATCCGAATTAATTTAAAAAATTAAATATGTAATTCCTATGATTTACATTCATTCTCTTCATTAAATTTTGTTAATTTTGCACGACTTTAAAATGAGCTCCTAATCCATAAAAAGCAAAAGTAAATTTCAATACATTGGAAAATAACTGAATAAAAGAAAATGTAAGACATTGGTTTTAATAGAGGGCCGACTGCGACTTCCAATCATTTCATTTTTCCCGCCATGTTATCTTTTTCCGTTAAACCGCCACCTCTAATCCCCGCAACTCCCTTTCGTAGAACCCTAAATCCCGTAGTGAGAATCTTCAAATCTCAGTATGAAACTGAAAGGGATATTCAATTCGATGTCGGAGATACCTTCTTCCGCCACGAGAGTGCTACAGGCCGCGACCTCGGTGTGCTGTCCGCTGCCCTTTACAAGCAGTCCAATGGGAGTCTCCGAGTCCTGGATGCTATGTGCGGCTGTGGAATTCGGTCACTCAGGTATTTAACGGAAGCGAAGGCCGATTTTGTGTTGGCAAACGATGCAAATGACAATCACGGGAGGATTATTGCGGATAACTTGTCTCAGGTGTCGAGTGCTTCTGGCGAAGAGAGAAGGTGGACGGTGATGCATTCTGATGCTGCGAGAGTTATGACGGAGTGTTATTTGCAGAGGAACTTCTTTGACCTCATTGATATTGATTCATTTGGCAGTGATTCTAATTTCATGAGGGCCGCTCTTTGTGCTGTGAAAATGAGAGGCTTGATGTATATTACTTCTACTGATGGGTACTCTTCAGGCGGTCATCGTCCTCAACAGTATGTTTTATCTATATCCTTATTTTTATCTATTTTCTATACGATCCATGTATTTAAGCTTAGTAAACAACTAAAAGGAACCAAAAAATAAAAAATAAAAAAAAGGTCCTCTCCTAGATTATTTTGGGGACATCCAAAATTTCAGAGGTTGGAATTGCATTCATGTAAGAGAGTTTATTATGAGAATGTACAAGTTTTCAGATTAGGTCTTCTATACAGTAATTTAGGCAAAAAAAAATGGTAATGTGAAATTTGCCAATTTGCCCAGTGATTCATTGAGATCCATATATATATGGTAATGTGAAAAAAATGGAGCGGGTTTACTATTTCCCGTGGTTGAATCATCCATTCAATTCTACTTTAAGAGTCACAGTTTTCAGTTACTCAATGGTTATTTAACATGATTTCTGCAAATTTTGAGTTTGAAAGATGATTTCCCCCCTGAAGTTTGAAGGCAATGAGCTTTATACTGATTGGCAACTGAACCAATGGTTTTCAAAATGCCATGCCAATCCAAAAAAACTTGGTGGTGGTAGATTCCTTGTTTATGTTTTTGCTTAAGGAATTGTAGAGCTACTTGTAAGGTTGCTGCTTTACGTGACAAATCATTTATAAATAATTTTAGTTAATATTGCTTTTAGTTCTCTTGCAGCATATGGAGCATATGTTCGGCGAATGCCATATTCAAATGAGATTGGTCTGAGGATGCTTATCGGAGGTGCTGTTAGGGAGGCTTCTGTGCTTGGTTACGACGTTACACCACTATTCTCTTACTACTCATATCATGGTCCTGTTTTCAGAGTAATGCTTCAAATCAAACGCGGAAAGCTTCCAGACAGCAGGTAAAGGTTGTGATTTCTGTTGAGATGCCTCACTTTAAATTTTAATATAGGCTATTTCATTGTTGGTACTGCTTGTCTCAGCAACTACGGCTTTGTCAGCTACTGCATTCAGTGTGGTAATTCTCAAACATTTTCTTGGGATCAACTTGGTGATATTGGATGCACATGCAATTCAGATGTATGTGATCAGTGCTTGTTACTCATTCATTTAAGAATTTCCAGAAAATGCTTTTGGGTTTTTAATATATATTCTACTTGCTCTCTTACCTAGGAATGTTTTTTTGGTTTTAACCTCCTTTTCCTTTTCTCCTACTCCTTTTGAAGTTTCTATAGACAATAAGAACATTGACTATTGTTTGGTTTATACGAGTTTTGCTAAATATAAATGTAATGACTCCAGTAAGACTTATCTTAAGGGAGATACGATGTCCTAAATATTGAAATTTGTATATGTTGAGTTACCTACATTCCATTTTGGAAATAAAATTCTGTTCATTTGTTTCAGGTTGGCAATAAAATCGTCGTTTCAGGGCCCCTCTGGACTGGACCCCTTCATGATGCATCCCATCTTGTAAATATTCTCAATTTGGCTGACCATTGGGGGTGGACAAGCAGTAGTAAAGGGAAAAGCTTTGAAAAGCTATTAAAGCTGATGATTGATGAAAGTGACCCTAGACTACCATCTGGTTACACCAAGCTGGATGAGGTATTCCCCAGGATCATCTTTATTCCAAGACGTCATGCCTTCTTTTATCATGTAATATAATTTTATTGTTCTGTTTATGTTTTTAATCTGCCTTCACTTTTAGATATCAAGTCGTGCTAAACTTAATTCCCCTCCCGTGGGGATCATAATGGATGCCCTACAGAAGGTATGCTGCTTTTCTCTTTAAATTTGTTAGATGTAAAAAATTTCTGAAGTTAATTTCATATTTGCTTCGAAATATAGCTATACACAATAGACCATTGTTTTAGTCAATCAACTCAGAAGAGGGTATAAGCAAATAGTTGAAGCATACATCTGTTGTTTAAGAAATCACAAAATTTAATTGAAAAGCATGATTTGAGAGGCTATATTTTATTGCATTTGCAGGAAGGGTATGCCGTTAGTAGGTCACACATTGCCCCCAATGCGATTAAGACCAACTGTCCCATGACAGAGTGCGTAAAGATGGTAAAGCAACTCCAACAGTGTTCTTTAAGATGAGGTAAATTCTTTATATCTGAATATCTATTGTTTGAGAAGTCACAAAATTTAATGTTAAGGCATGATTTGGGAGACTATATTTGATCGCATTTACAGGAACGGTATAAATGAATCAATATTTATGGAATCCGACTGGACCGATTAAATGGATTTTTAGCCCTTTTTTTTTTTCTTGCTTTCTTTTTAAACCAATTGATCTAGTGAATCCATTCAATTGTTAAAATGTTAATAATTTCTTATTTTTTTAAAAAAATTAACATAAAATTCCCATCTGATTTAGTTTTCGTTCCATTCACTATCTGGTAATGCATGTTGAGATGGTTCAGACAATGAAACATATACAAAATTATACAAAACAAAGAAACACGAAAAAGGGATGCATCTGGGATTCACCCTCACAGTTACAGACAAAAAGGTTAAAAGTTTAAATAAATTGAAGTATTCATTTATTTTGCCCCCCGTGCTTATCCATCATCATGTCCAATACTTTGCTTCCATAAACCTGATTATTCTGTAGATAACATTATATTGGCCATCCATACACCATTCACTTTATTTAGTCCAGTGCAGCTGCCCCACCTCCTCAAGGACATTCTTTCACGTAAACCTCACTTGCATATTTCCAGTTCATAACCTTCCATATATTCTTGAGATAATCCGGCCTCACATTTTTGTACTGCAACGTAAAATGACACAATCTTCAAGTGAGTAAATAGCGAACAGGCGAACAATTGACAAGACCATGAGATTCCCTAAATTATTCTTATAAAAAAATGTACAATTATGCGGCTACAACACGCAATCATGCTTATGGCAATTATTTTCCAAGATAGGTCCCTCCATCCAGAATTGGGCATGGAGATCAAAAATAGAGATGTGGACATGAAATTCTAGAGGAGCTAGTATTATATATTAGACCTTTCAATCTTAATCTTGATGATTAAATGACCTCATTGGACCATGAATAAATAAATCAATAGATAAGGCAATAATAGATATTTCGTCTCAAAATAAAGCCTATCATGCAGTGGACCCACTGTAGTTTACCCCATAATGCAACATCCTCTCTCAAAGACTATATAAATGATGGCAATTCAGAGTATATAAATGCATACGGAGATAAAGAAGAAGATGTTGGCTTCAAAGGCAACTGAGCAGTCACCTGTAAATAGTATGCATGTTCCCAAACATCAATGCCAAGCAAAGGAATCAAATTAGGTCCTTTAGTAACCAATGGGTCCTGCACCAGACAAAATACTCATAAGCATAAAAGATGGAAGCATAGACTTGAATATAATCATATGATACTCCAAACCTTGATATCTTTGGTTACATAGCACCTCACCTTAATGCAAAAAAGTAGAACAAATTCCAAAAATATTAAGTTCAAATCAGAAGAAGTTTTGCTATTCAGTAGGGCGTTATGGCACTCATTCAAATTTCATCCAAGATAAAGTATATTGAAATTCCCACTATTTTCGACCAACCTTACACTAATTTAAAAACTGCCTCCTTGTCCATGGTTACGGCACGAAAAACTCATGCAACAAAACAACTAGCTTTAAAGCCACAACAAAACAGGGACCCTAAAGTATTCACCACTAAAATCAACCCCAGAGTACACAACAACTGAAGCAGATTAAATTAAATCTCCTGCATTAAATTGTACAAACAAGCCATGTCAATTCAACAAACTGAGAGATGAAAAAAAGGAGAAAAGGGTATGTATCGAATATCAAACTCAATGGTCCTCCAAATTCTTAACTACATCAAAACCTTTCCTATATTAAAAATTAAATATTTTACCTGGTTTGCTGTAGTTTCAATCACAAGATGCTTCGACAATTTGTCAGCACCAAGCCACTGCCAACAATAGCATATGTTTTTGAGAATGCATATACAAGGCATGACAACAATACTTTACTAACTATTTTATACATTGAAAGTAAAAGGTTAAAAATTCATCAATTAGAATCATATATAAATTATTTTGCAGCTCAAATTTTAAAGAAAAAAATAATTCTTTAATACAATACTCTATTAAAATTTTTATCTTAAGACTTCCAGAACCCTTCAAACAGTTCTGATTAAGAGGCAATGGGGCTTACCACCCATCCAGATCCCTGTAAAGCAGCACCATCAGCATTCATCTTCTGTATCAATGCCTCCAGAGAACCAAAATGTGTGTCAATAGCCCAACCCAATGAACCCCTTGGAGTTTCGCCACCACCTTCCTGTATTGAGATTGCTAATTGTTAGACACATAAAAGTGATAAATAGGTAAGGTAGTTCAGATCCAGTAAAATTACACGGATTGGGGCAAGATTCTTCCAGAATAGTGAATGATTGATGTGACCTGATCAAAACACATTGAGTTAAATGTAGTAGGTCTATGGATATTGAATAATTATAGGATAAATAAAAATAAGATGGATTGAAACTGATAGCTACATACGATATGTCCTTCGATGATTAAGAGGCAAAATGAGTCAAATATATATAGAAAGGATTTAGAGACATACTTACACTCTTGGCACTGTATTGATATCGGGATAGTGTTTCTATTTAGCATAATAATAATAATAAAAAATCAGCATATTAAGTTTTTAACATATTGCGCCTCAAGTTATCACCAGAGAAATAAAATCACTCTGTACCCTTTTTTCTATGTATTACCATTAAATTGTATAAAAGGCTAGATTATTTTAACATAGTGCTATCCCTGGCACTGCCAGTACATATTTGTACAACTCTCTCAGGTATTTCCATACAAACGAACTAATTATAATAGAGAATTCAATTCTCTGAAATGCCACACAATTTGAACAATTAAATGAAAACAAAAGGGTGAGGCAAACAAAGCAATCAAAGAACCAACATTATTTGCGAACAAAACCAGATCAGCGAGAACACAGATAAATTGGTAAAAATGAAATTCAAACAAACCTCCGCCGTTAAACTTGATGGCGCTCTGCAATTTGACAACGGTAGGAGCATCGCCCTTGTTAATTGCCTCATCAAGCTGTTCGAGAGCCTTATTATAGTTGGTGACGTAAGTCTGGTGATGCTTCTGGTGGTGGAGCTGCATAATATCTCCACTGATAGCCGGTTCAAGAGCTCCATAATCGTACGGAAGATCGGGGAGAGTGAAGGTCTGTAAACCACGTAGCTGGTGCCGGAACCCTAGCGAGCTCACTAGAGCTTTCCTGGAGACGAGGTTTCGCAGTGCCATGGCTAAGCTTATGAGAGTATGACCAGAAATAGGAGCATAAAAGACGAAATGAAGGAAGAGATAGTTGTAAAGGTCTGAGGGTAGGGACGGAACTGAGGTAAATCAGGGTGCTGTAAAACCGTGAGTTGTGATGCGACTGATAGAAAATTTTAGGTTGGACTCGTTACAATATGACATGTGGCTGCTCCAATATTCTTTTAGCTCCCTGAAGCTTCAAGTGGTCTAGTTTAGAAGCTTTTTGGGCTTTCTTGGCCCAATATACATAAATTTGTTTGCATTTGTTTAAACAAAATATGGTGAAGCTTCTATGTTACGCTGTAATATGAAGAAATGTGTGACTACTACTATGTATTGTGTTTTGGTGTTATATACAAACAGACACACACACACACACACACACACATATATATATATATAGATATAACTTTCTAGAAAAAAAATATATTTTTACAAAAACAATTAATTTCTAAATGACTTCCTATCATCGTCACACGTTTATTCCAAATATATATATATATATATATATATATATATAGGAGCCCAAATTGCAACTTCCTCAGCTGGATTGCCAGTCATCAGGCATGATTTTGTTTCTTGGGATTGTTCAAAAGGGAAGCATCTAATGGTTGCTCCAGTCTCTTCCTTTACCCGTAGTTCCTCTTTATCACTGGAAAAAAAAAAAAAATTGCAAGCTTGCTCAGAAATGACATAGAAAATAACTACTGCATCTAAGATGCGTTCAAATCCACACATTTATAACCCACATCTCTCAAATAATATGAAAACAACATTGCTAAAGTGAACATAATATCAACCGCCATTTAATATATTTTTCAATACCTGAACAGGGGCCAACTTAAGTGGGAATATTATTAAGCCATGAGTCATTATAATACCTCCGACAAAACGAGTGCTGATTGCCCAAGAAGTCTGCCATTCATGTTGCCTTTGGCCATTTTCATCTGTGAACTGTACAAATAGACTCAGAAATTTTCACTTGCTTTGTTTAGCCAATACTTGAAAAAGGATTAGAAAAATAACCATAGGTGAGGAGAGCCGTTATCTAGTAGTATCTACTTCTTCATATGAAAATATCCATAGTTCCGTTTATTTATTTATTTATTTTAAAATAAATTTAACTTTTTTAAAAAAATAAAATATAATTGTAAGATAAAATAAATATTGATCTAACAAATACAAAACCTCAAAACTCAATCCAAATCCATTCTATAATTTTTTTTTTTTGAAACAAAACAAATTAAACTCCTAAAAGCTAAAACCATCTTCTTCAGGCTTTCTGCCAACATTTCAACTTTAAACATCAACTTACTAACCCTCATATCTCAGACCTGAACCACAGAAAACATAACTGCAGGGAGTTATCCTCCTCCTGAAGAGTCTATAAAAGAAACTATTTAGCCAAGTTTTTCAAACAGCTTTCATCACAACTCAACTACTCAGCATGCTTAAATTTGTTCAAGTTTTTAGGCACAAACATTAGCACAAGTTATAGCAGTAGCTTGTGCCCATAGATTGAAATAAATACATATCTAGTCATTGATCATTGGCTTTGGTACTCGTGGTGGTACTTAAATTCTCAAAAATTTCAAGAATTACACAAAGTAAAACTAGTACTCAAACTTTAAGCCAAAGAAAATAAAGGAAAGAGAGAAGGAACGGCTCTCTTCATTGAACCTTCTCTTTTTTATGCCAAACTGTTTTAACAGGTTAGCAATATTAAAATATGCTTGTTAGCCATTGAATGTTAGTTTAACGTCAAGATAAATGAGAAAAATAAATAGTCCTAAGATTACAGGTGAGGAATATATTAAGTTTCTGAAATTCACAAGTCATCTACCTGTGTTCCAAAGGCCGGAGAAAAGTTTTGACCAAGATTGTGGCTTGTTCCAGCCTGCAAAGCCTTCCGATCACCCATCATTGCCTCAATTGTATATGTCTTGGAAGCACCAGCAAAAGTTTCCAACTTTGATTTTCGACCTGCAATTACAGGTATGGCAGCTTGCTCATAAGCAAATTTTGTATAGACATCAATAATCTGTAAAGCCTGCATAAATCAGTAGAACAACTTATCAAATGAGAATAATAACACCCTCACGCTAAGACTGGTTTTCTATTAAGTCAACTCCTTGGGGAGCTTTATATAGGTAATACAAAAGATACCTCTTTCTCTGCCTCTTCTGGAGTGGCATGAGCAGTGTGACCCTCTTGCCAAAGAAATTCAACGGTTCTGATGAAGGGTTTGGTACGCATCTCCCACCTTGTTACATTTGCCCACTAAAGAAAATACACGAGGAGAAAAAGCACCTGGTTGATCATGAGAGGAAGATCTCGATAACTATGAATCCACTGAGTGAACATATGATTCACAATTGTTTCACTTGTTGGTCGAACCTGTCAGAACCCCACGAAGTGCCACAATCAAAGGCAAAACTCAGGTAGTATTTTGAGAGTTTAAACAATACTTTGATCAGTTTGTTAATCACAACATTTAATGCCAGCCATATGCTTTAAAAAATATCCTTTAGGGTAAAAACAAACAACAACTAGCTTATACTTACCACAAGTTTTTCCTCCAACTCTTTTCCTCCACCAATGGTAACAAGAGCCAGCTCTGGACTAAAACCTTCCACATGACTAGCCCCTCTTTCTCGATGAAAGAATATGGTATGAACTGCACCAACAATTCAAAAACTATCAAATAACTGCCACTTATTATATTTTAAGATACAAACTATGGTGGCCAAAGTTGAAAAGGTCACAACTTGTAATTGAGATATGCATGAATCATTACTCATATGTCTATGTTAAAAGCAATTCTGCACTCACGACCCAGAAGAAGGAAGACAAGTATGTTGAAATAACTGTACTGTTAGGTATTACGTACAGTACATTGAAGAATGTTTTGAAATAATATAACTTAAAAAGGATTGAAATGCCCAAAATATTCTGAATGATTTGAACATTTCGAAGAAAAGAAGGAAAAAGATTAGTTGAAATATAATTCTACTTCATTTGTATAAAAACCAAATTGAAGAATGTTTTCCGAAGAAACAAACAACCAACTCTTCTTACTTAACTATACCTGTGGAAAGTACATGTTGCTATGACCAGTTTCCTTAAACTTGATATTCAAATATTCCTGCATCGAGAAAGCTAATATTAGCAACTCCAGACTAATTAATCAAGAAAGTGGAATCTATAGAAAGAACATTGGAAAAGTTAGAACCTGAATAGCTTCCCAGATAGCGTAACCGTAGGAACGGATAACCATAGTGCCCCCGAACCGGACCATAGTCGGCGAGCTCCGCATTTGCAATTATGTCCAAGTACCACGCGCTGAAGTCCTGAGAACGTGGAGAAATAACTGTCTTTTTCTTTGTCTTGATCTCGATGCTTTTGAGTAGCCTTTAATTCTTCAAGCTTCTGAGGAACTTCCTCCTTCTTGGCAGTACTCTGAACGGAGAAATTGACCACCGAAAACTTACGAATTGGCAGGCAAAGTTGGTGCCTCCGGTCTGGAGGATTTGTTCCGTTTCTCTCCAAATTCTTTTTCATTTTTCCTCTATAACAAGTGGAGGATTACACAGATAATGGGCTTGATCCTTGGACCATAAGATTCATGGGCCTGGAGTAATGTATGCCCATTAATATACGTCAACTTTCTGAAAATATCACGTTTACAGAGTGATTCTCACTTTTTTTCTTTCACTTTTTTTATAAAAGTATGAAAAAAACATTAAAATTTAAACGATTTAATATACAGAACAAATTAAACAAAACAAAAACAGAAAGGTACAAGATATCTCTAAAGTTACTTTGTGAACCTTCTTCCTTCTTGGCTCTAATGTAAATATGACGACGCGCATTGAAAGAATGCGACACAGAAAAATATCTAGTCAGCAATTAGAAGAAGCAGAGATTTAATGAAAACTTTTAATAGATACAAACAATGCAATCTAAAATTTACCAAAAAAAAAAAAAAACCAATCTAAATTTAGTACATAAAGGAAAGGATTTATGCCGCCTCAGCGCAAAGAGAAGCAACCATGAAAACTTTCAATGCGTAGAATAGACCATATAGCAGTCACAAAATAGGTTGATTGATTGAAATCTAATATTATCACTAATAGGCAGTAGAATAGAGTCAAATGTGCTCAGATTAAGTGCGCTTCCTCTGCAGCAGTAACTTTGGTGGTGATTCAATCAACTTGAAATCAGCAAGGTGTTCTTCATGCTTCCAGAACTCGTATAGAGGTGGGGAGGATGAGTAATCAGGGAACTGAGCTTTCCTGTTTGGAGGACTATCCGGTATGGGGATCTCCTCTTGAATTTCCAAGTGCTTTACGGGACTCTCTGGCTGAAAAACAAGGACAAATCGTCATCTGGATATATTTGTTTTCCATCCAAGTTTTAAAAAGCAAATAATAACAAGAAGTCTTCTATAGCAGAAAAGAATCTGACTCACCTTTAACTTCAGTGGTTGCAGAAGCACCAGTGGAGATCCTGATGAAGTTGAAGAATATTGGATATAATTAACAAATGCAGGCTGTAAATTATCAACAAACAGAAAACAGATGCAAAATTAAGCTGGGCTAGAATTCTCCTACCTAGTCCAACAGTCTCCAAGAAATACTCATAGTTCACGCCCTTTCTCTGTGCTGTAATGAATTCCTGATGATTATGCAGAAATCCCTCCTCCTTAATAGCACTTGGAGTGACATTTAACTTCTTCTCCGCCTGGTCTTTCTTGGATAGATGATGTGACGATGGTTTCACAGAGTTTGTAAGATCACTGAGTGCTTTTCTGCTCTTTCCTTTCTCTGGGACCTTGGTAAGATTTGTTTTGTCCCCAACTGCCAGAGTGTTTTTAGACTCACCAATGTCCTTTGCCACAGGTATCACGTTTAGCGAATTATGTTTTTTTGAAGCCTGAAGTGCAGAAGGCTTTTCTGAGTTGGATATGTCATTTAATGCTTTCCTTCCACCAAGTGCTCCTTTCTTTGCAGCCCTGGGCTTATCAACCTTTCTGCCAAGGGAATCTCCTCCTACAGAAAATTGCATCTATAAGCATGAAAACAGAGACAATAAGTAAATAATATCAAAAGGTCCTGTGGAGAGAAATATACACCTGCAGAGTGGATATTCTTCAAGTTCTGGTCTTGGACAAAGTGACTGACTGGATTTTCCATGGGTGATCTATCTGTGTATGGTAAATCTTAAAAAGAATCTCCTGTATTCACAAAATGCACCACAACACCAGAGTCCTCCAAATGAGAATTTGGGAAGAAAGAAACTAAAATAGAAGTGGATTATAAAAAAGCATAAAGTACTTAAAAACTTATCTTAGTTTAAGAGTTCGGCAATAAATAGATAACTAGAATGATACCTAACTATGGAAAATTAGATGCTTGACCTGATTTGACACAGACTGCTGCTCAACTAATATAGAAATTCATAGACATTTTTTAATGAACCAAACCATGCTATATGAGAGGTATTGGTTGTTTTCATCAACCAAATTGTAGATATGATATTTGACAAGATCACTTGCTATATAGAGAACAAATGCCCCCTTTCCAATCATCCAAAAAAAGAGTCCTTTGGTTAGAATATTTACAAACTCGGTTTCTCGTGAGATGATTATAAGCTGCAAATTCATTGAACAAAAACTCAAAAGGAAAAACAACCATATACATATACTAATAAATAATAACAGTAAAAGTTTGATTATTATAATTCAAGGGTTGATGATAAACCCAGAAAATCACAAGGTTCTTGAAGGCAGAATAAAATTTTACAGATTTTAGTGTGTTATTAAGAATTTGGAGTAAAAATTGGAAACAACAAAAGAAGATCCAGATGAAAACGGTTCCAATTCCTAATAACATTTTCACCCACAAAAAAGTGAAAACCTGCTCCCACGAATCAATCGAAATGCCGCTACCAATCATTATATCCCATAAAAATTTTAAAATTCAAAAAAAGCGAAAAGCTCGTGATATCCTTAAATATCAAAGTTAAGGAATACATTAAAAATGGAAATAACAAAACTAAATAGAAGATAAAGCAGAATCATGAGACATGCGAAAACTTGACACTAAAAATCATCTAATTTCAGATCAATTTTTTCCTTCAAAAACCCCTAAAATGAAGGTAGAAAACTTACACTAGATATTCTGATCCGAAGAATCAACTCGCCTTCTCAATCGAATTTCTTGAATCCTTCTGGGGAAGTAATTTGCAGTAGTTTAATCGATCTCCCTGTCCTTAATTCTGATTTCTTGATCTTTTCTTGTGCTTTCTTTGGTAGGGTTACAAGTTACAACAGGTCTTCAAATGGGATCTTTCATATAAAGAACCGCCTCAGCTCCAACGGTCATAATTTTTCTGCGTATATTTACTAAACTGACATTCTCGTTCCCTTTTCTTTCCAAAAAAAAACTACTTTAGCAATTTTAAAATTTTTAAAATTAAATATATTTTGGTCTAAAAAAAGATTTTCTTTTTATTAACATTTTTTTTAAGTATTCTAAAAAAAATAAATATTGATTAAGGTAAAAACACTATTATTTAATCATACCACAAAAAATAAAATTATTCTCTTTACTATAATGTAAAATATAATTTCTTAATTTTAAATGATTTAATTTATTACATTTATATTTGATTAGGCGTATAAATAGTTCTCAAACTATAGAAGTTTGGTGATATTGATCATGTAAGTATTTTTTTTGTGGAACTGGTCTAAATTATAAAAAAATTGTGACATTGGTTCTTCCGTTAAAAATTCTGTTAAATAAAAAGTTAAAGATATTTATATCACTACATTATTTAAATATATATAATAATAGACAGATTGACATAAATAGTCTCCAAACTATAGATATTTGGTGACATTCCCCAAATAATAAAAAAAATTGTGAAATTGATCTTTTCCTTAAATTTAAGATATTTATATCATTATCCTATTTAAATATATTTAATAATATATAATATATATACATATAATATCATTATTCTTCTTGGGCTTCTTCTTTCTTCTTTTCTCCTTCCACTTTTTTGTTTTCATTTTCCAACAAATAAAAAATTCGGAAAAAATTAATTGATACAAATAATAAAAAAAATTATATAATAATTTTTTTCTTTTTTTTTCAAACAAAATGAACAACAAGAAGAAAAAAATAAAAATAGTGAAAAAATATATGAGAATGATATATTAAAATATTATTTGAAGGTATATATATATATATTAAATATATTTAAATAGGATAATGACATAAATACATTTGAAGTTTTTTTATTTAACAAAAAAAAATTTAACAAAAGGGATAATGTCATAAATTATTTTATAGTTTGTGAACCATTTTCACCAAAAAAAAATTATAATTTAGGGACCAACGTCGGGACTATTTATGTCAATATATCTATTATTATATATATTTAAATAACATAGTGACATAAATATCCTTCAAGTTAACGGATGATTTAACGAAATTTTTAACGCAATGACCAATATTACAATTTTTTTATAGTTCGGGGACAAATTCCACCAAAAAAATATTTAGGTGACCAATGTCACCAAACTACGGGGATTATTTATGTCAATTTGCCTATTTTATTATAAAAAATTATTTTATTAAATCAAATAATTCTAAAAAATATAAGTCAAAATAAGAAAGTGTCAAAAAATTTCAAAATAAAACGAAAACAAATCAGTATTACACTTTGAAAACCAAAATAATATGATTTTTTATCCAATCGGACCTTAATATTTAAAAAAAAAAAATGCCACAACCTAAATTCTATTCAAGATTATATAAGTTAAGTCACGCGGAGAAGAATAAGATAAACTTCCTCTCTTATCTCCCTCAAAAAAAAAATGAGGTGTTCTCTTTTTCCATGTGATTGCAAGAGGCGGTTTTTTTAAGATTTTCTATTCTTTCACAACTGTTTTCTTGATTTTCTTGATACCATTCGGGTGTCTTTCAAACTTGATTTGGCACTGCATACTAGTTGGAATATTGGAAAGATAAGGATATTTGGATGGAAATTATGGACGAACAAATATTATTGAAATTAGGACATGTAGCTATTGGCGCAGACGAATCTTTATGCATTTCTTTGGACGATGAAGATATACGTAAAGATATCGAGGAATACATGCATAGTGTTGTGGCGATTTCTTTTGGAGGAAAAGATATTAATACCAATAGGTTTCGTACGCGATGAAAAATATCTGACATAGTGCGGAATTCACAATGCAACGACTTGTTACGAATTTCTACCAAATTCTTTTCCAGACGAGAGAAACTGTGGAGTATATATTGCGCGAAAGACCTTGGAATTTTGAAAATTCATTGATCCTGGTTTGGGAGTGGAGAGAATCAGCGGTACTAATGAACTATGATTTCTCGAACGAGGTTTTTTAGCTACACATTGTGGGATTACCCCGATATTGTTATACGAAAGACGTGGGATCAAGTTGCGCAAAATATTGTCAAACTGCTCTCAAGTTCAAATTGGGGAGGAAAGACGATCCGGATTGGTCATCGATATCGAAATTGTGAAGCGAATGTAAACAATATATCAGTGGCTGAAATGGTTTACGGACCTTGGTTGAGGAGAGTAGATAATGTGTCATCTAAACTATTGGAAAGTATTGAAGAAAATGATTTCATGGAAGGGAACAATCCCTTGAAGCTGGATTACCAGAACACGATCGTGCATTCTTCTGGTGCTGAACGAGAATCTCATATATTATTGGTTTATATATCTCATATATTATACACCGCTAGTATTTCCATTAGATACTTTATACTCTTATATCACCTTCCTACCAATGGTAACATGCAATAATTGACTAATACCCTCTCCCCCCCCCCCCCCCCCCCCCCCCCCCGCCCGCCCGCCCGCCCCCCAAGACACACAAATGTATATGTATATACACACACACACTTGAGTGTCTTTCTATTGCTATTACTGCCTTTGGTTCTCCTTTTTTCTAACCACATTTATTTACACAACATGCTCTAACTCCCTTCTTTACTGCTTTTATAGTTTTTCCCTTTTTAATTTTTTACATCCGTACTCATATAAATTTTGATATGAATTTTTTTTTGTATTTTGAATATTTTAAAATGTGATTAAATAATATATTTTGGTAAAAATATGTAATAAAAATAATAATAACTACCGAATGTTTTTGTTGAAAGAAGATGAAGAAAGAAAATTGATGGCACATGTATGACATATGACACCGGATATTGGTTGGGGTCATAATCGACCTAGAATTTTGTAGAAAATCTTTCAAATTCTTCTCCCCCCTTGTGGACTCCAACGATAAAACACCGCTTGACATATATATATATATATATTGAAAGATATTAAATATACGTACATTGACGTGGGATGAAAGCTGATATGGCAACATGAAGCGACTATCCGATAAGCATGACGGGGCCCACACTCACTCCTCTCTGGCATTGCACTTCGCCGGTATGTTCCAGCCTGAAGTCAAGTTGCTTACTTCTAAAAATTTCCTAAAAGGTTTATTTAACTAAAAGTCAAGCTTTGAAAGGCTCGGGGAGAATCTCCAAAATTCCCCGAAATTAGAGACAAGCAGATTTATCTACATAATCTAGTAATTACTAGATTCTTCGGATCACACTATTTGACTTACCTATTTCTCAACGTGGTTTGTATCTATTAAAGTCATTCCCGTAAAGGTAAAGGGTAAGGCCAAATTACTGTACACAAACTCTGCTAAATTAAACACTCTCTAGTCAAGATCAGAATACTGACTTAATCATCAGAGGGTTCCTCAGAGTCCATTCACCCTCTGCTTATGAACTTTTCTGTTTTGCAGGCACTATAAGACAGGATCTCTATTACAATGCGAGGCGTAACATCAGTTTTGACACCTATATTTAGCAGACATCATTAGACGACATCGTTTTAATGACACATGGCGTCAAACTGATTTTCGATCAATCAATATATATATATATATATTATATATATATATATATATACATAAATCTCTCAATATCTTAATATATAAATATTTATATACTAAAATATTTAAATAAGACTTAACTATATATTTTAAATATATAATTAAAGACTTCGCATCGGGAATAAATTTCAAAACTTTTTTTTTCTTAATTCTCGCAGCTTCATTTTTTTTAATTCCCATAGCTTTATTTCTTGTGGTTGAACGTATCCTGCGAAGGAATCAAGTCGAAACAAAGTTGCAGTTTAAATTCTTGCATCAAATGAGCCTTCATTTTAGCATTGTAGATAGTTTATACTCTGCCAATGAGCCTTCATTTTAACATTGCAAAAGGTTTACACTCATGTCAATGAGCTTTCTTTCAACATTGCAGACAGTTTACACTCGTGTCAAGGAACCTTCTTTCAAAATTGCAGACAGTTTACACTCATGTCAAGGAGCCTTATTTTAACATTGTAGATAATTTATACTCTTATCAAGGAGTAACGTGCAGTTTAACCTCGTGCGTCTTGGAGAATTTTGCATCCAAACCATGGAGATAGTTTATACTTGTAACAAGGAGTAACAATGCAGTTTAACCTCGTGTGTCTCAAAGGAACAATGCAGTTTAAACTTATTCATCAAAGGAGGGACAATGCAGTTTTAGCTCATGCGTCAAGGAGCATTTTTGGCACAATAGTTTAATCTCGTGTTGAGAAGTCTTCACTTACAGAAAGTTTACTCTCATGCCAAGGAGCCTTTATTTCATTTTTTCATCATGTACGCAAACAGTTTACACTCGTGCCAAAGAGTTTTCACTTCAATTATAGACAGTTTATACTCATGTCAGGGAGTAACAATACAGTTTAACCTCGTGTGTCTAGGAAGATTTTGTATCCATACCATAGAGATAATTTATACTCGTATTAAGGAGTAATAATGTAGTTTAACCTCGTGCGTCTAAGAGGATTTTCGCATGATTTGATTCAAGCATTGTCAACAGTTGAGGTTGACTCTTCATCTTCAGAGGGAATGTTGCTCTTAGTTTATTTTTTTATTGGCGATGATACTTTGTTTTCCCCTTGATTTGTTTTGGATCTATCAAAAGCTTGAGATTATTGCTCAACAACTTTGACTGCTCTAAGATCATTGCATTCTTCTTTTTTATTGAAGGTGACATCTTCGTTTGCCTCCTCCGCTTGTTTTTTTGCAGATTGACTTGACTTATCATTGTTGTTCATCAATTGATCAAGGATGTAATCTTGCTTTGCTAACTGCATTGCGAAGTCTTTCCACCAACTTTGTCAACTTATCTTTTATCCTTGAAGCATTTGTCATTGTCGCAGGCATGACAGGGATGTTTGTGGGAAGACTCTTTATTGTCATCATCTCTACTACTTTGATCTTGAGGTTGATTGCCTACAATAACGTTCTTTGAATCAACTTTGTTGATGGCTACGACAACGTTCTTTGAATCAATGCTTGCGACAACAATCTTTAAATCAACTTTGTTGATGTTTGCGACAATATTCTTTGAATCAACTTTGTTGATGTCTGTGACAACGTTCTTTGACTCCATTGATAACCTTAACGGAAAGAGATGATCAGTATAAATTGTCCTAATGGGCGTGCCAATTTGTAAACAAATTTTCTTTGAATATTTACTGAAAATTGAAAATTACAGAGAAAATAGGTTACGTCTAAATAAATTACAATCCGCTGATTTGATCAATCCTGGACTCCATAGCCTTTTTGGGCTTAATCCAATGAATTATAATTTCTCCGATGGGCGTTTCGGACTGATATCAGACTGGATTCAATTTCAAAGACTTGATCTCGATCTGTTGAACAACTATGAATTTTTTTCGAGAGCTTCTGAACTTTTCTTCAGAGACCTTCAATTTTTCCGAAATGGATTTTGATAGAGTTTGGATATAATTTTCTACGAGAAAAAGATCTAAAACGACATAGTTTTGGTATTCTTCGCATTTCTCTAAGCTTCCGTGAACTTCTACATCTCAACTTTCCATCCATCTTTTCTCAAAAGAAATTTGGTCCTCTATCTATACTTGAGAATATGACAATTAATCACTATTATTATGATGTCAAGTGTGATAAATCTTAATATATAAATAATTTTTTTTAAAAAAATTAAGATATTTTTAAGTCTCGAATTCATATAACTCTCTTTTTAAAAAAAAAATACGTATATGACTTTCGTCTCTTCTTAAACTCATGATATCTCTGTTATAAGTGAGAGTGCTTACTACAAGAGCAACGCCTTCTTAATACAACTGTCATATAAAATAATAAATTTTGAATTTTTAACAATTAAGTGAAATTTTAATAGATAAAATATTCAAAACAAAAATTAGGTATAATAATAAAGCAAAGGTTGACAGTTGGTGCTGTTATTAGAGATGATGGCGGAAAATTATATAAAATAAAGTAATTAGGTCCGTTTGGTGAAAGGTTGAGAAACTACAACAAACCAAATCTTAGCGCACGCCAACGGGGAAACTAATTTTTAATTTAAAATATATAACATATATATATAATTTGAAATAATTTTTTTTTAACATATGTATTTTAATATGAACATATAATTATTACTATTTTCAATACCTATTTTTTATGATATTTTAATATATTTTTAAGGATAGAGAGATTATATATTAATTTTCATATTATGCCATCGACTGGAAATTAGCAGCATATTTTATTTTTTTAAGAGAGAAAAAAATGTGGCCCAAAGAGGCTAATGTAAATAATACTTGTAATCCATCAAAAATTAATAACTAAAATTATTTATTGTAATATAATAAAACATTAATTGATTTTAAAAATGTTTATTCGAAGCATTATCACAAAATTTATTTGTATTTACATAAAATAATAAAATAAAAAGGAATAAAAATTAATGTAGGCGGAAGGTGGAGCCCAATCCGTGGACACTTCTTAAGTTGGGAGCAAAGCGATCCACAGAAGTCAGCAGATTGCCAAACACCATCTTATATAAATGTTTTCCGTACCCGACCCGAGCCATAAACTTAAATGGATATTAATTTTACAAGAATCCAAACGCGCCGTTTCTTTGTTCTTTTGGAAGGTGGGGGTGGGGCAGTTTGCCTTTTTCTTTTCTTTCTTTTTTTTTTTCTCTCTTTTGAATAATAATAATATAATATAGACCACAAAAAAAATAAATAAATAAATAAAGAACTATCGTGCTAGAAATATTATATATTAAGATTAAGAGTAACATATATATATATATATATATATATTTAACAATTAAGTACTCATGGGGGTACTTTTTTTTTTTTAAGAGATAATTAAGGATTAAAAAAATAAAAAAGAAGGAAAAAAAAAACAGAACAAAGCTAATAGAAAATTAGAGATAAAAAAGTAAAAAAATTAATTAACGCCACGCAGACGCGACGGTGAGCGTTCGTCCCGTCCAACCAAAGCAGATTCCCCCCGATTGTTCATTTACAGTGAATCCCGGATTGCCACGTGTCCCCGAGTTAAGCTTCGATCGTAGTGAGTCTGCCACGAGTGAACTCATAGACTTAGGCTCGAACCCGGCCATGCTCATCCGGGCCCGCCACTTGCCGAACACCTCGCATCTTTCCACACGGTCCCTCCCTTCGCACGCAACCGAGTTTGCCATCTTTCGACCCAGTCCTTCCTCGATCCTGACTCGCTCCGAGATGTCCTTCCACTCGGTTGCTTCCAGTGACTCGAACAACACCCCGTAATACTCGCATGCCAAGTTCACGCGCGCCACGAATGGAGCGGTGTTCGTGTTCGTCTCTTGTTCCACCACCGTCACCACCTTAGGTGACAGCGCTTTCACCCGCCGGAGCAACTCGTCCCTCAAATTCTCCGTCGTCACACTTTCATCAGGCAATTTATACAACTTGAATGCAAAATTCACTACCAAAGCTTCGTCACACTCCAGACCCAACTTTTCCCGACTCAATTCGCATATTTTTAAATTCATTACGCTGAAAATCAAGGAAACTCCTATCTTGTTGGCCAAAACTTTAAGCCAATCGCCCACAATTCTCACACTCTCTTCGCCTCCATTCACAACATCTGCAAAAGTGGTGATCTTCAAAACTGTGGGCTTATCAGGTTTCCTTGCTGCGAGCGCGTGAAGCAAATGCACATACTGCCCACCCTGACCGATATCAAAATCAAGGACGTGAAGCTTGTTAACCTGCTCCTCCGAAATAGCATCCAAAATAGCTAGATTTGCTGCCATGAAACCAAGCTTGAAGCACGGCGAAGCGTCATACAGCATTTGGGTCGACAAAGTGTGCTCCTTGTTGTAAAGCTCGTTCACCGGCGGGGGAAACTCAGAAGGATTCACGCGCGAGCGTAGGGCAGAAGACATGTAAGCAGTTACTCTCTGTTCGGAAGTACCTCTAGCGTTGGAGACCTGAGAAAGGCGCGTGAGGATCTCTAGTGCGACCTCTGTTTTTCCCTCTGCTATTGCAGTTGCCGCGTCCGTTATGGACTGCTTGGGACAAGTAATAGGCGGAGAAGCCGAAGTAGAAGAACAGGAAGAGGATGAAGAAGTCGGAGACGGAGAAATTGGCTGCTGCCTGTTTGAGTTTATCATGTTTAGATTCTGAATAGTCTCGGACCATTCGCTGTTTGTAACAGCAGAAACAGCATCCTCCCCTGTATTTTCATTGTCGTCGTCATCCAAAAGCTGTTTCTCGAGTTCCAGAAGCTGGTTCAACATTTTCTTCTCGGACTGATCTTGAGATGGCAATACATCTTCCGCCGTGGGGATAGCAGGACGCTGGTTCTGAACCAAATTTGGGAAGGAAACTCTAGCGGTTGAAGAAAAGCAGTTAGAGTTACCAACAGATTGCAGAATATTTCCATTAGAAAGACTAGGTAAGCTTTGAAGGCGCTGGTGCTGGTGCTGGTGCTGGTGCTGGTGCTGGTGTGGCCTGAGTAATTGTTGTTGTTGTTGTTGTTGAAGCATGGGTAGCCCGTATCTTGGGTTAATCGGGGAAGAATTGGTAAGTGAAGAAGAAATCGAGGAAAGGTCAGTCGTCAGAGAAGAGACGGAAGAGAAATCGACTGGAGAGAGAGGAGATATTGGCGACGTGTGCTGGTAATTTACCCTGGGTTTCACGTTTCGAAGATTATTATAAATTCCCCCTAAACCCATATGCGGTTGAAACTGCTGCTGCTGAAGAAGTTGTTGTTGCTGTTGAAACTCAGCCAAAGATCGTTTCCCAATCGAATCCGCGCCTCCTCTATGAAGGATCTGAGTCGATGAGTCAGGCAGAATTCCTGTGAGAGCCGCCGACCTGTAAGGTACTTGTTGATTGTTCATACCCATCATCTGCGCCGCAGATCTTCCTCCTCCTCCTCCTCCTCCTCCGCCAGTATAAAAATCCGGCCCTCCTCCGCCTGGAAAACTCGATGACATATTCAAAAACAAAAATGGAAAAACAGCTCCCAGCAACAACCACAAACAATCTTCTCAAACTACAAACAGATTTGATTTTGAGAAAAATTCTGCATTACAGAATTCAAAAAAAAAAAAAAAGCAGAGAGGGTGGGATGTGGGGTTATATGAGTGGGGGGAAGGTGAAGAAAGAGTTTTTCGTTTCAAGCGATTGGATTGATTCTTGTCATTATAAGAGAGGAAGGAAGGAACCAATATAGAGAGAGAAAGAGGGACAGAGGCAGAGATGAGGTTTCCAACTGGCTATGACTCCTCTTAAAGTTTTGTTTTTTTTCTTTTTTCCTTTGTGCGTTACTATATATGTATATTTCTTTTTATTTATGGAAATAATATATGTCCGCGTATCGACCAATTATAACCGTCGGATGAAATGAATGGTGAGATCAGACGGGAAACTTTTTCAAGTAGCCGACGGCTGGATGGTGTGAAGTGGAATTACACGCACCCTTACCGGATAAAAAACGCTTATACCTACCTATATAAGCTAGAAACGTTTGAAAAACAAAGACACAATCCCAACGCGCTTTGTTGTTCACGTGTCACACAATTCAACCTTTTTCCTTTTTCTGTTTTTTTTTTTGTGGTGGGAGGTGAGGAAATGTATGGAATCTTAATGTAGCTTTTTTTTTTTCTTAACTTATCAAATTCCTAATATTTTAATAATATAAAAAAGCTTTTTCGCTTTTTAATATTTTTAAGATTTATTTTTTTTTATATGAAACAAATAAATTTTTAAATATATGAATAAAGGCAATGCACGTCAAAAAAAAAAAAGGATGGGGAGAGGGATGAAGAACAAATTGACACCTCAAGAATGAAACTTTGTTGACCAAAAACTTTTACTCGATGCATTTATAGTTTGACTTTAACCATCCTTTCTCATTTGACAATTCCCATTTTTTATTTTTCTTTAGTTTTTTCACCCAATAAATTTTCACCACTTTTTTCTATATATTTTTTAAAAATTATAGTCATATATTTATTTATTTAATTTACTTGTTCTGAATATTAAAATATTAGATGTAGAGACAAAAAAAAAAGTGTATTTCAAAAAATATATATATATATATATTAAAATCTTATGATTTAAAATTTTATATTCACTCATATCATATCACTAAAAAAATTATTAAATATCATATTATTCTATTATTCGTTTAAAAAATTTATAAAATAATTATTAAAAAATAGACTTACATATTATTTAATATTATATTTTTTTAGTAATAACAATTAATATTAAAAAAAATGTAATAAATTTTTTATAAATTTGAATTTCACGGTAGAGGCAAAATGTTTTGAATAATAAAATGTTAATAATAAAAATATAAAAGTGAAAATATCACTAAAGACAAAAGGAGTATATTTTTAATATTTTTTAATTTTGTGTCTAATTTAATATAAGAAGAAGAAAAATATAAAATTAAAAACACAGCATTAAGGATCCTGAGAAATTGTATACGTTACGAAATCATTAATTTTAAAAAGTCATTTATTAAATTTTATTACTACTTTAATGCAAAATTAAATGCTTAATTTTGTCTAGATGTTAAATGTAGATAAAAAAAGAAAAATAAAAGTCTATTACTATTATAATTCCTTCATTTAAAAAAATATATATTACAGAACATTAACTATTTTTTATATTAAAAAAAACAATGTCAAATTGCTTTAGTTTATCCAATTTCATTACGTTAATTCATCGTATTTATCTATTTTTAAGATCCATTTTTTCTTTCTTTTTGGACGAATCCAATGAATGTACGCAAATCCCATGTACTATTTCGTAGAAAATAATAATAACAAAAGTTGATGTTCACGTACGAAGCTTCAAAAAAATAAATAAATTATAATAATATTAAAAAAAAAAAGGCTACCTAAAGCTTTCTGAACCAAAAAAAGGAAGAAAGAAGCAATAGATTGATTACCAAAGAGAAAAAAAAGGGCGGGTACGACTTCCAGTGGGTCCCGGAGCGTGCAGTTTACGCGAGCTTGGGGTAATGCCGGACAGGCTTTATCAGGCGAGGGTATTAAAGACGAATACTTTCGTTTTTTTTTTTTAAATCTTTTTGTTATGTTTTGTTTATATATTATGATAAATTATCTTGCTAATATTGAATTTTTTAAAATTTTAATTTTTGTATTTATATTTATTTTTATTTTGAACGGATATTTGAATTGTAAAATATCACTTATTTTGTTATTTCATCCAAAATTTTCGTCAGACTTCATTTTTCATCTAATTCTTAGGGGTATTTTCGTCTTTTAAAATTATTAATATTTTAAAATTATTAAAATTTTATTTTAAGGATAATTTTATCTTTTCATAAAATTTTAAAAAATTTAAAAAATCTTTTTAAATTGAAAGGATTCATCCCTCAATCACACAAGTGGCAAAAGCATATTAACCCACTGAAGCAACAAAATACTTAAAAAATAACTTTAGTGCAAAGTTTGAGGAAGGTGACAACAACAAAAACTTGCGATTTGAATTGTTTCATTTGATAATCATTTTTAACAATGTTTATATTTAATACAATTTATATTTAAAATATAAAATGTAATCGCAATATAAAATGTGTATTTATTATTTTTGTAATTACAATATAAAATATAAGTTCCAATAAATTTATATATTTATAGTTGTCTTAGTGGATAGATTTGGTTTAGTTAAGTGCATGGTTGTAAGATCAAATCTTTGAGATTACAAAAAATATTTTTCAAATTTTTAATAATAAATTGAAATGACAAAATTACTCTTGACAATAATACATTAATAATTAAAAAATACTCATAATTATAAAAAAGCAAAAATGCACCTATGAATTGAACGGAAAATAAGGTATAACAGAAATTTTGGGCAAATGATATTTTATAACGGAAAATAATGTATGACAGAAATTTTGGGTATATTATGTGATATTTAATAGGGCAAATTATGTGTTATTTTATAACAGAAAATAAGGTATGACAGAAATTTTGGGTAAATTAGGTGATATTTAATAACAGAAAATAAGGTATGACAAAAATTTTGGGCAAATTAGGTGATATTTTATAGTTTAAGCGTCACTTTAAATTAAAAAACAAATACAGATGCAAAAGCTGAATTTTTGAAAAGTTAAAATGTTAGTAAAATAATTTACCCTATATATTATGTTTTTTTCTTTTTTGTTTATAAAGGACTATATATATTATTAAAAACATATTACAATATTTTATTTTTAATGGAATTTTATTTATATATTTTTTAAAAAATTATACTCTATTAACTAAATTTAATAATTCATATATACAATTTTATGTGATTTATTTGATTTAAAAAAAAAAAGAAAGAAAGAAAGAAAGAGTGTATAACCTTTTTTAGGGTTAGGAAATTTGATTACAGCTTCTGACAGCAGAGTTTTAAAGAAGACTTCTCAAAAACCTAACGACAATGCAAGCACTGATATTACTCCTTCCTCCCACTAATATATGTATATATATATTATTCGCAGGGAACACCGCAACCATATCACACGTGCGCAAACAGCAATGGCCTTTTCCGTTCCGTCACCGTTAGTTAACTGTAGTAGTAACCACCTTTTTTTTTTTTTTTTTTTAGCTCTTCAGATTATATATAACCGCCAAATAATACTCTCAATCTGGTGCTGTTGTGCCTGTTTTTTACTGACACGCGTCGGTAGTGGTCTTTGCGTGTCGGAAAGATAATATATATAAATAAAAAGTCCAGGAAAATGCAACTAGCTCTCATTACCAAACTGTGGAATTTAAAAGAAAAAAGAAAAATCTTCCATCAAAATTCGGAGCCCTAAGAGTCAATGGATCAATAAATGTTAGTTTAAAATACCTTTTCAGGATTTTTAGATTCATTAATAAATTTATGCTTTAACAGTTTAAAATTTTTAAAATATTTTTATTTTTATAGTTTTAAACTATTTTTTTTACAAAAGATTTAACATTTATTTTATAAAAAATGGTAAAAATTTAAGTATAATATTGGAAAGAAAGTAATGCATGGGATATTGCTTTTGGTATGGGAAACTTTTTTTTTTGGGTTTCTTGGAAAACTCGCCAAATGTAATTAAGTGTAAATTTAACCTCATTTGTTTTCTATTTTTCATTTTCAAATAAATAATAATATTAATAATAATAAAATGGTCCGCTTATTTCTTAAAGCACTACGACCAAGTTTAAGCACTTTGTTGTTGCAGTCTCTTCAATTTCTTTGAATTGTTCTTGTTTTTCTTTTCACGCACCCTCACGCGCTTCTTATATACGCATATATAAATTGATATAAATAGTTTTTATACATGTTTTTTTTATTTTGTTCCATAAATTATTTTTAAATAAATTAATCTTTAAATTTTTTTAAAAATTGATTTCTAAATTATTTATTTTTTTGGAATTGATCCACAAACTATAAAACATAGTGGCATTGGTCCTTCTATTCAAAATCTGTTAAATAATAATATTTATATTATTATATTATTTAAATATATTTAATAATAAATAAATTGACATAAATAATTTTTAAATTAAATAATAATATTTATATTATTATATTATTTAAATATATTTAATAATAAATAAATTGACATAAATAATTTTTAAATTATAAATATTTTCTGACATTAATTTTTAACAAATTTTCTTAAATCAAGATTGATGGTTAATAAAAAAGATCTTCTGTAACTATAATTTTTTATAAATAAAATTCAAATTTGGTATTTTTATATATAGAATGAGTGAAAGACCGGTACTAGAAAGTTGGACCATTAAAAAAAAAAAAAAAGGGGAGAAAAAGGAACCAAAGGGATTGCTTTCTGTTTCCGCTGCTTTGGGAAACCCTTATAATTACATTCAGAATCTCATGATAGACAGGAGGAAATCAAGCTTTCTAGAAGATTTATTTACCCACGATCTCTTTCCTTTCCTTTCCCCAACCACTCCAGTAACTCTTTTTTTTTATTTTTTTTTATATATAACTTAAAATTATATTTCTTGAATGTATTTTAATATTTTCATAAAAAGGGTCTTCTTTTTTTCGTCAATTGAAAATCCACTTTGAGTTGATTGAAATAAATAAATAAATAGATTTTTTTTAAAAAAAGTTAATTAAAGTGATTTTTGTTACCTTTAGGGTTCTTTCTTAGAAAGAAAGGTGAAAAGTAGATTTAGTCATAACAAAAGTCAAATAAGAAACGTTCCGTTTTAGTTAACTGTTTGCTTTTTCAATATTCCTGTTTATATATATAAAACATAAATGCAAAAGACCGAAAAGCTTGTGATAATGTTATATATATATATATATATAATATTACGATCATTTGTCAGTTTCGAAATTCACAATTTTGAATCTGTCCCACCAATCGTTCGTTCTCCAGTAGCAGTAAAAAAAAAAAGCTGAAAAAGGAACCAAAAAAGAGCAAGAAAAAAGAAAAATGGAGATAAAGAAATTAGAAAGTGATAATTTTGTTTAATACTTATTATCAAAGTTAACAAATCTATGAATAATTGGCAAATTGACACTAAAGGATTTTTATTATCACACTCTTTAGTGGATTTTGTGTTGACAATTTCACCACACTAATTTTTTCTTTTTTTTTTCTTCTCAATTTGTTAATTTGGTTCTATAAACAGTTTTCAAAAGAAAAAACAGGCATAATTAGTTAGTTTGACAAGAAAAGAATCCTACCTTCTGAATGAGAAAGAGAGTCAATCCCATACCTATCACCAAACTAAATTAAATTATTCTAAAATCCACTCATTCATTGCCTAACCAAACTCTACCTTACACCATATTTTGATCTATGATTTTTTTTAAAACGAGTAATATAAAAAAAACAAATACATTATTGTAAAAGTTAAATAAAAGGAAAGAAATTCAAAAAAAAAAAAAAGGAAGAGGAATCAGAATTAAAAAAAAAAAATGCGACTTTTAAAGAAAAAAAAAAAAAAAAAAAGACAGCCGGACAAGGAGGAAGATAGTAATCCAGAATAGGATCGTTTATCCCTAGTTGGATGTGTGGGGTCCAGAAAGTAGACCGGAGGGTACGTCTCCCTGTCTTTGTGTAAATAAAAATTTCACGCGCCGGACCGGAGCGTGAAAGTCTCTCTCTCTCTCTCTCTCGCGGAAGAGAAGAAGCGCTGACGACCACACGAAATGATAAACAGAATTTTTTAGAATCTATTGGTAACTGAAGCCACCTGTCTCTGAATCCAACGGTTTACATTGATTGAATAGGGAAAGGCTCAATTAAAAAGTTAACCAGTCACCTACGCTACCGGTTTCTTAGTGAAAAAAAAAAACTTTGCCAAGCCCAAGCCTTAGAAAAAAGTTGACAGAGTACGACAAAAATATATTTCTATTTTAAGAAATTATTTATTTATTATTATTTTTTTATTTTGACTAAAAAGTCCATTTTTTCTTTAATAAAAGACTTTCAAGTTCTTTTTTTCTTTTCTCATTGATTTCATGAACAACATACATAACGTCAATACCTCTCACTCTCTCCCTCTAAATATAGTAGCCTCAATTAATTAAGTAGAATTTAAATATAATATTTTGGAATTTAATTTAATTTAATGTCCTCGTATTTATGAATCTAAATCATAATAAATTGTAATTTATTATTAATTCACGTGTGCTTTTGAATTAACTTTCTGTAATAAAGTTTTTTATTAAAAATAAAAAATAAAAAATAATTAAGAGCTTAAAATATGGGTTGCTGAATTAAAAACAAAATTGGGGCAAATTATTAATGGAAAAATATCTAATAATGGACCCACAAACGACCCCACCAAAGGCATTTGTTCTCTTACAATCTCTTCGCCATGGTTTTTCAATATTAAAAAAAAAATTATATATTATTTATTATAAAAGTATTTTTAAAAATATAAAAAATATATATTTTTGAAAGGGAGTAGCAACGATATTGTTTAAATGTGAATCTCATACTTTTTTAGGTAGCCATTGAGTTTTCGCCAGCATTTCCTGGGAAAGTGTGAATACATAATAAACACTTCTTCACAAACTCGAACCACTTACGTGGCCATTCATTACTCGTTTTGTTCTCTTAATCTAAAAACTCCTTTTTGCCATATATATATATATTATAAAAACTCAAATTTTACTTCAAATTTTTAATTATTACATTACACGATAAAAATGATTAAAATATATATATATATATATATATATATATTAATATATATATATAATAATGGTGTTACTATGATATTTAATTTCTTACCGGCGTGTCATATTTTTACATGGACTTGGTAGGTGGTAAAATAAAAATAAAAGTAATTATATATCCTTCCTGCTCTATTAACGGAATAAACTAATAAATGTTCTCCATCTCTTCATGATGCCGACAGCATTCAATAGGAACCTTTTTCTTTCAAATAAATAATATATATATATATATATATATATATATATATTAATTTTAAAAATAAATTTAACTTAATTTTAGGAAATGTCTTATAAATTTCATCAAACATTCTCCTTAATGTCAATAGAATAAAAAAATCATGTTTCTAATCCAAGTAGCATTGAAATCTTAAAAGACTTTTTAAATATCTGAGTTACGAGTATATCTATTTAAAATTAAATAGATTTTTTTTAATAAAAAATGAATTAAATTTAAATAAAATTAATTTAAATACGAATTAATTAAAATAATAAGACAAAGTGATAAAAAGGTTGTGGCCTCTTACACTTTTTCCTCTTTATAAAATATTAGCCACAAATACAATAATGGGTAATGGGTACAACTAAGGAAAATGTGGAAGTGACCGGCTACAGCAGGTAATGCAAGTCTTGTAGGGTTTCAACGCTTTTTGTCAAATCAATACCCACCTTATGACGGCCGACGTCACGGTGGACAACTGAATCCTTACTTTAATTTTTGTTGTTTTTTTTCTGTTTTACGGTAAAAAGAAAAAGGAAAAAAAGGAAAAAACTTATGAGCGCCGCTAGTGGAGGATTTTGTATTGTCCGTTCGATCATTTCACACGTGTCGAAATATAATTTGATGGTTACTTTCACCTCGTCATTGGACAAGGCACGTGATCTAACTCCCGCTGACTAATCCTCAGTTACGGAAGGGGACATCTTTCCCTATATTCCTAAATTATTTTATTTTTTTCTTGTAATAAATTTTACCTAGAGTTCTTTTTACACGTTTGTCTTTTATTTTCTTCATTATTAGGAAAAAAATAAATTTATTTGATTGATTTAAAAACATTAATCTAATTAATATATATGAAATCAAAATAAATTTACACTATCATTATTAAATTTAAAATAACTGTCCATATTATTATTTTAAACTGTCTTATAATAAATCAACTTTTTTTATGAATAAAATAAATATAATATATTAAAGGCATTTGGAGAAAATAGTAACCTATATATATATATATATATATAAGGGTAATTTAGGAAATACATATTATTATGTAACTTATAATACTGTTTTCTTCGATAGAATAGAGGATTTTGAGATTCAAGAGCTCTAGGAAGAGTTCTGAGGAAAATAATCTGGAAAATTTCTAATTCGACAATATTATATTGACCGTGTTTTTTTTTGTTTTTTTTAAAAGATAACAACTCCAGGCGAGATTGGAATAATTTTGGAATACTTATATTTATTATAGGGTAAACTATCCCAAATGTATCTCTTAAATGTCAAAATCCAGCTTTTGCACCTCAAAGATTTTTTGTACATAGAATGCCCATAACGTTTCAAAACGTTCCACTACATGCACATCTGTTAAGTCAAACCGTTAGTGACTCAATTTTGCTGTTAGTCAACTTTTTTTCACTATTTAGTACTATTTCAGTTATGGACATTTTTGTCCAATTTTTTAAATTTTTTTAAAATTTTTTTTTTAAATTTTTTAAATTTTTTTTTCTTTCCTTCTTCTTCCTCTTTTCTCTCTTTTTCTTCTCCCTTTCTCTCTCTTCCTTCTTTCTCTCTCCTTCTTCCTATTCATCTCCGAAAACCCCTTGATTTCCATTATTAATTAGGGTTTTCAATTATTAATTCTTAATGGTACTAGAAAGAAACACAATGGAGAAAAGATTCAACAGAAACTCAACGAACGAGCATCGATCTACAATGATGATACTACAAAAGCAATTACCAAAAAAAAGAAGAACCGACCGTCAACCGACGAGCGAAAACACTGTCCACAACGACGTCGTCCCTGACCTAACGGATTTCATGAACGACATGTTCTTCGGAACCTCCAATTCAAATAATAAGAAAAAAACATATAATTTAACAGGTAGAGATAGTTTCCCGGTAATCGTCGACGCCGACGACAACAACAACAACAACAACAACGCCAATGAAGTTTTTGATTCGAGCAGAAGATTTACCGAGGTTAATAATAAGGCTAAATTAGATGATTTATTTGATTCGAGAGAAAGGAAGAAGAAAAAGAGAGAGAGAAAAGAGGAAGAGGGAGAAAGAAGGAAGAGAGAGAAAAGAGGAAGAAGAAAGAAAAAAAAAAGTTTTAAAAATTTTTTTTTAAAAAGAATTTAAAAAATTAGACAAAAATGCCACTAACTGAAATAGTACTAAATAGTGAAAAAAGGTTGACTAACGGCAAAATTGAGTCACTAACGGTTTGACTTAACAGAGGTGCATGTAGTGGGACGTTTTGAAACGTTAGGGGCATTTTATGTACAAAAAATCTTTGAGGTGCAAAAACTGAATTTTGACCTTTAAGAGGTGCATCTGAGATAGTTTACCCTTTATTATATAAAGTCACACTGTTACTGCACAAAAGCTCCACGCTTTCCTCTACACAAAAAAAGCTTTACGCTTTCCCCTACACAAAAAAAGCTTTATGCTTTCCTACACAAAAAAAGTTATGTGCTTTGGTACAAACAACAAACCTCCGTGCTTTGGTACTGTGCTTTCTTACAAACAAAAAGCTTTGTGCTTTGATACAAACAACAAAGCTCCGTACTTTGGTACTGCGCTTTCCTACAAACAAAAAACTCTGTGCTTTGATACAACAACAAAGCTTTGTGCTTTGGTACTGTGTTTTCCTACGAACAAAAAGCTCTGTGCTTTCCTACAAAATAAAAAGTTCCGCGCTTTAAAAAAATAAAAAGTCAAAAAAACTTTGTGCTCCCAAAAATCTAAAGACTTTATTATTAAAAAATGCTCCCGAAAGTGATTTCCAATTTTACTTAAAAAAATAAGAGTCTTGATCTTTACTTAAAATAAATGCTCCAAAAAATGACGTCCGACTTTACTAAAAAAATATGAAAATTTCGACTTTATATATATATATATATATATTTAAAATAAAGGCTTTGACTTTATTATTCAACCTCTCCGAAAGTGATTTCGGACTTTAAAAAAAATAAAAATAAAATAAAAGTCTCTACTTTATATAAAAAAAAAAATATTCTTAAACGGCTCGAAAGTGACTTTCGGCTTTAGTAAAACAATGAAAGTCTCGACTTTACTTAAATATATATATATATAATATATATATAATATATATATATATATATATATATATATTCCTAAAATAAAGGTTCAGACTTTACAAAAAAAATAAAATCTCAGCTTTATTTAAAAATATATGTATATTCTTAAAATAAAGACTACGATTTTATTACAAAAAAAAAATCTCCTGAAAGTGACTACTGATTTTATTAAAAAAACTGAGAGTCTCAATTTTTACTTATATATATATATATATATTGTACATAAAAAGGTAATTTAGAAAATGTATATTATTATGTAAATTATAAATACCTTTTCTTTTTATAGAATAGGGGGTTTTGGGATTAAAGAGCCTATGAACAATTTTGAAGAAAATAATATCGTAAATCTCTAATCTGACAACATCAATAAGCTAATAATTGAAGATTCCGGTGATAATAATATTAAGTAGAATTGGGGATTCATCAAATAAGCTCGCGAGGAGATATTTCTTTTATCTGCTTACGTTTCAAAATTTTGGACCACAAAATTTTTAAATTAAAGCAGCTATTTTGTTAAATTATATATATATATATATAAATTTTTTTTTAAAAAACTAACAATTCATAACCTAGAAATTATGAATTTAAATGAAGCATAAACCTATATGTATTTTTTAATTAAAAAAAAAAAAAAGCCTTTGAAGTCCATACATATTAGGAGGGATTGTTACTACGGGGGGGCTAAACTAGCATCCCAAAAAAGAAAGGCCTTTTAATAACTTTGGACCTTTTGATTTTGGGTTATTATAATGCAAAATAAAAAAGAGAAAATAATACATATCCACATTATCTTTTTCTTGATGTATTATTAATTAATTTTTTAATTTAAAGAGAAAAAGTAATAATAATAATAATAATAATAATAATAATAATAATAATAATAATAATAATAATAATAATAAAAGAGGTTTCCCTCTCTAATCATAAGAAGAAAATGTGGAGGTTATTAATTTATTGTCCCTTTTTCAACAATAATTTGGGGATGACTTTCTAAGTGTTTTTTTTTTCCTTAGGGATTTAATTTATTAATTTTATTTATTTAATGAGGTCTTCATTAGTGTAGATTCTGTTTGCAAACAATCCTCACCACTTGATCAAATCATTACAAATTTATTACAATATCTTATAAGCAATTTCATTGGTTTCAATCATACAAAAGTGTCGTTTCTTTTTCTCCCCTTGTAATTCCATGATTTATTAATTAAGAATACGAAATGTTATAAATTAAACAACAAATATTTTAAATTTTTTTTAAAACCCTTAAAATGACAATTTGTTTTTACAGAAATGCAATATTTACTCAATAAAAGAATTATATATCAAGGGATTGATAGAAGAACTTCTGAAATAGGATTTTTCTCTTCTTTTTCTGTTCTAACATAAGATTGGGCCTAATTTCAAAAAAAAAAAAAAAAAAAAAACATAGGATTGGGCGCCTGTAGTTAGTTTGTTAAATTTTCCTTTTGCCAACCGTCCACTGGGCCGACCCATCACTTTACCCACAAATTTTCATTTTAAATTCATTTATGAATCCTGAAGATTCATTAAATTAATGGATGCCCATCATATAATAATTGTTATTATTCTTTTATCTCGAGATAATTACGTACTTAATGAAAGATGATAAGTATCATTTGATGCCTATCTCTAAGGTGACACATGTCACCTAGCAATTAATATCGGGTGACAAGTGTCACCCTTTGTCCTTATCCTTATCCCCTATTCACCCTATAAATAGAGGGCTTTATACCCTTTTGTAAACACAACCAACGATCAAACGAAATCTCATATAATAATATTCTTTCTATTTTCTATATCTCTCGTTTACTTTTCATCTCATTTATTTTATTATTTTTATAATACGTTATCAGCACGAGTCTCTACCAACAGTACGAGTCTCTACCACCGGGTAAAGTATTTTTGAAGTTTATTTGAAGATCAATCAGGTACATTTTTTACCGGTACGTTTTCTGTTATTATTATGTCAAATCTTATTAAACTCGAATTTGTGACTCTTGATGTCACCGGAAAGAATTATTTGTCATGGACACTAGATGCCGGAATGCATCTTGCTACAACGAGTCTGGCAGACACCGTTGTATAAAATAATGTGTCATCAACACAAGATCGTGCCAAAACTATAATATTTCTCCGTCATCATGTTCATGAGGATTTGAAAAATAAATATCTTACCGTGAAAGATCTTTTTTTTGTGGGGAAATTTGAAAGAAAAATTCGACCACCAGAAGATGGTCGTTCTCCCAAAAGCACGATATGACTGGTTGCACCTGATGTTGCAAGATTTCAAATCCGTAAGTGAGTATAACTCCGCAATGTTTAAAATAGTTTCGTGGTTGAAACTATGTGGAGTTGATATAACGGATGATGATATGTTGGAGAAAACATACTCCACTTTTCATGCCACGGATATTGTCTCGTAGCAACAATATCGTGAGAAAGATTTTAAGAAATAATCTGAATTGATTTTTTGTCTTTTTGTTGCGGAACAGAATAATGAATTACTGATGAAAAATCACAAGACTCGACCTACTGGCCTACTCCATTCCCTGAAGTGAATGCTATTAGAAATCATGATCCCAGAAGAGATCGTGGTCGTGGTCGTTACCGTGGTCATGGTCGAAAATATGATCATGAACGTCGTGATAAATTTGGCCCTTATAATCGTGATAATAATTTAGGTGCCAAAAATATTTATGACCACCTGAAGTGGACAAAACATAATGAGAAAGGAAATGTTATTCCGAAAAATTATGAAGACAAAATGTTATCGTTGTGGCATGAAAGGTCATTGGTCTCGTGCCTGTAGCACGACAAAATATCTTGTTGACTTACTTCTCAAAATTTGTCTCATGAAATAAATGATGACGATCTTGAAAATGTTGATGTTGATGTGGCTCACCTGGATGTTACTGATCTTTTCGAACATCCAAAAGAAATAATTGACCACTTAATTGGAGATGGAAGTGTCCAAAATAATTAGAATATTAATATTATGTGTTATATGTTTATTTTTCTTTTTGTTGTGATATAATATTGATATGCATAAATCATATCACATTTTTAGCATGTTTTTAGGCATAATTTAGGGTGAAATTGAGGGCAAATTGGTCTTAATTGTTCGTTATTAACTCAATTTCACAGTTTTTTATGATTTTGGAAGTGTTAGGTGAAAAGTAGAAGAAAATGGTAAATTTCGGGGTAAAAACGCAAATTTTCAGAAGTTCAGACGTCGGGGAGGGCGTCCCGAATCAGGATGGGCGTCTTGACCTGGTCAACAGGCCAGGACGGGCGTCCAGGACTCGGGATGGCCGTCCTGACCTGGTCAACAATCCAGGACGGGCGTCCCAATCCAGGACGGGCGTCCCAATCCAGGACGGGCGTCCCGAGCTGCAATTCCAAGTCCCACATCAAATTTTTGAAGAAAAATCACTCCAGAAAGCTACTATAAATACCCCAGGCCTTCCTCAGTTGAATTCATTCCTCTCCACCCGATCTGAGTATTTAGTGACTTTAAGTGTACACTTTTCTCGTGTACATAAGTCACTTAGAGACTCGGGTTCAATATAAGTTTTCTTTTATTTCTAGTTAGTGTTTCATTTTCTTAGTTTCTGAGAATTAGTCTCAGATCTTAGGCTTCGATAGATAGGTCCATTTCTAGTATTCATAGAATACCCGAGATTTCGTTAGGAGATCCTAAGAGGGCTCTAGGCGTTCGAAGAGTCAGTCCACATGGTTGGGCTTAAGTTGGGTATTAAGGTAAAGTCCAGCTACTAGGCTGAGGAAGTGTCCTCCGAAGGTTCTGTCGAGCAGAGTCGGGTCGAGCAGTACGACATATACAAGCAGTTGCTCCATCGGTGAGACTAAGTAAAGGGTGATTTCTTTATAGCATCAGTCCCCCTGCCCCTCTCTTTATATGTTTGTATTGTGTTTGTCCAAAAATTTATTATGAATATTAGATTATGATCTTTATGAATATTTGTTATATATGTTGAAGTTCTTATGATTTTCCGGAAATGGCCACCTGCTTAATATTCATTATGTGTGCATGTCTAATGTAGTTTCTTTTAAACTAAATTTAGGGTTATAGATAATTCCTAACCACGGTCTATTCATGACCTGTTTAGTTTAACAGGCATCAATTAGTACTGGTGTGTCTGCCATATTAGATAAAATAACCTACAGAACACCCTGTTTGTTAGAGTAGTCTAAGTAGGCTGAGTTGAGCGTTTATGCCGGCGTTAGGGCGAGCGGCATGATCCCCTAAGTGACATAGGGCTTTTATGGATGCCTTTAGCTCGAACCTTGAGTAGTGCCGTCAACCTTGGTGATGGGGCGGTTTATTAGTGACTCAGATGTGGTACACCTTTAGACTCAGAACATAGTTGCAATCCAGGCCAAGACATGTCTAAAACACTCGAAGATAGGTCAATCAACATATAGGAACAATATAACATAGAATCAGGACATTATATATAAAACACTTTTAGGCTTAAATAAACTTAAACCTAGTGGAGAATGAATCACCCTCTCATCAAAGTTATTGATGACGATTGCATAACTGGATCATAAGATAAGAGTTAGGGTAAACGACTAGTTACTACTAAGCCGTTACCACTTCCCTGGGAGTACGATATTTAATTTAATAAAATCGTAGATACTTTCCAACAAACTAGCTACACGATAGGTACTCTGTCTTAGGTTCTGACTGATTAAGTGACACCTTAAAAGACTAAATGTGACAATTAGTCAACTTCAGTCCTTAATTACTCATAATCAACATAGGGTAAAATAACACGTATTTAGCATATCAGTTGGGAACACATAAGTATTTTTGGCGCCGTTGCCGGGGAAATATCATAATGAACTTAGGATTCCTGATCAAAATTCTGGAGAATTATGATAGATAACGGTAGTAACCTATACCTTAGACCCAACATTTATTGTATGCTAGTTAGACAATCAATTTCCATAATATAGGGTTATCATAACTAATTAATTTTAGATATTATCTGGAATTAAGATATTTAGGATAATCAAATTTTAGAAAATTATTCTAAAACCATATTGAGGGAATTTAATTGCTTTCGAAATATAAAAAGAAAAAAAATGTTAAAATTCAAAACCCGAAAAAAATTGTATTTTTATTGTTCAAATGGTAAGTTGTTCTTTTTCCTATCTCTTGTATAAATTGTTTTCCCTTTCATAATTGAATAGTTGTTTTTTCGAATTTTTAATTTTTCGCTTTCCGTGTAACTCCACTAACCAGTTTTCTCAGGCTTAAACATATTCTTCTCTGTAGTTGCATGACTCGAACTTCAAAAGCTAACCTTGAAACACCAGTTGAGAATCTTGATCGTCTCATCCGTACAGCTAATAGACGAAGAATAGAGATGGCTGCAGAAAGACCTCCCCTCGAATCCTACATCCAGCCACAGACTGTTCCAGTATCATCCGCCATCCAAATCCCTGGAAACCCTCGCTATGATCTTAAACCGAATGTGATCCAGTTGATTATTAATCAAGTTCAGTTTGGAGGAACTGCAGCCGAGAATCCGCTGGAACACTTATCTGATTTCTCTTCTATCTGCGAAGGCCTCAAGGGAGATCATACTGCAAAAGTAACCAAAATAAACCTCTTTCCCTACTCACTGAGGGATAGAGCTAAGAGATGGTTGGCCCAGCTACCTACTAATTCCATCACCTCTTGGGACGAGTTAAGCAAAGCCTTCCTAGAAGAGTACTACTCTGCAGCAAGGGTCCTAGAATATCGAAGGGCTCTGTCTAGTTTTACTCAAGCTGCTGATGAGACAGTGATCGAAGCTTGGGACAGATTCAAGGAGCTACTCAGGCTCTGCCCCCAACATGGACTTACCGAAGCATTGCTGATCCAGCAATTCTACGGGGGTATGACAGACATGGGTAAACAAGTTCTTGATGGACTCAATCCCCAGAGCGGTTTCAATGGAATGAGTGATGTAGATGCTAGAAACGCTCTGGAGAGGCTATATAGAAATAGTAAGAACTGGCGCAAGAGTGGCCGAGCTAAGAAGCAACCAGTAAATGCAGCCATCGCCTCCACTGATGATCAATTTGAGGCACTGAAGGCCAGCATTACTAATCAACTGAATGCTTTCCAACAAGGGAAAAGCGTTCAGTCAGTGTATCAAGTATGCGAATTTTGCCAAGGACCGCATTTTAGTGGAGATTGTTATGGTAATGGAATATTAACTATTCCAGAGGATATGGAACAAGTGGATGCAGTTAACTCTGCTCCTATAGGAAATACCTACAATCCCACTTGGAAGAACCATCCGGGATTCAGCTGGAGAAATAATTCTGGGACTGCTAACTTCCAGAAAAGGGTGCCTCAGCAACTGTCATATCCGCAGAACCAGCAAGTCGCTCTGCCTGCTCCCAGGAACTACATCATTCCAACTGACCCCATGCAAGAATTCAGGGACATGCTGAAAAGCATTGTCGACTCTAACAAGGAAATGATAGAGTCTAACAGGAAGGTCCAGGAAGCTCACGCAGAAAGAATCCAGCAGACCGAGCAAACAATCAGAAATACACAAGCTGCTATACAAACCTTAGAGAGATAAATGGGTCAGCTATCCACCCATCTCTCTCACAGGTCCCAGGGAACGCTACCAAGCAACACTGAGACCAACCCCCGAACTGAATGAACCAGAAGAAGGCTCCAAGGATCCAACGTCGACGGATGTCGAAATCGAAGTAGCAAGGAAGGGGAAGACAAAGTTTATTCCTGAGTACCGGCCAAAAGTACCTTACCCTGCCAGACTTATGCACAATAAAGATAAGGAGAAATTTGAAAAGTTTCTTAAGAATTTTAGTCAGATTCATGTTAATTTGCCTTTACTTGATGTTATTTCTGAAAAGCCAAAGTATGCTAAGTTTTTAAAAGAAGTCGTTAGTAATAAAAGAAAATTTGACATGGATAAGGTGGTTCTTAATGAAGAGTGTTCGGCGGTTTTGTTAAATAAACTGTCGTCTAAACAGAAAGATCCTGGTTGTTTTACCTTGCCATGTACAATTGGAAATATTACTAACATGCATGCATTAGCAGACTTAGGAGCTAGTATTAATCTCATGCCATCTAGTTTATTTGATAAATTAGGATTGCATGACTTGAAAACGACTAGGATGTGCATACAACTTGTAGATAGGACAGTCAAAATCCCCAAAGGAATAATTGAAGATCTCTTAGTAAAGGTCGGAAAATTTGTGTTCCCTGTGGACTTTGTTGTCATGGATATGAATGGGGAAGGAGGAGTGCCCCTGATCCTAGGTCGACTATTTCTAGCTACCTCAAAAGCATTAATAAACATCAGTAATGGTCAAATCAAGTTAAGGGTAGGTAATGAGGACATCACTTTTGATCTGAATGAGACCCTTAGGTATCCCATGCATCTAGATGATACTTGTTTTTGTGTGGATGCTATTGAACACTTGATTGCAGTTAACGTGACAGACCTATGCTCAAACTATCAAGTCCTGAGTGAGGACTCCCTAGAATTAGAGGAGATTGAACTTAGCTCTTCTGAAAATGAAATTACTTCTGATAGTTTCACTGAGATAGGTGATGATGAGATAAAGAAAGAACAGACTTTGTTTGAAGATCCACCAGACTTGGAATTGAAGGAACTGCCCACTCATCTGTGCTACGAATTCCTAGATGACAACAAGAAACTTCCCATTATTCTTGCAGCTGATCTGACTGCAGAACAACGGAAGCTGACCGTGGACATGTGCAGAAAGTATAGAAGAGCCTTCGCCTACAAAATTGCAGACATTCCAGGTATTAATCCAAGCTTTTGTTCGCATAAGATTCTTCTAGAAAATGAGTATAAGCCATGTGTACAACCTCAAAGGAGGTTGAATCCTAATGTGTGTGATGTTGTTAAGAAAGAAGTAATCAAATTGTTAGATGCAGGACTTATCTACCCTATCTCAGATAGTGAGTGGGTAAGCCTAGTGCAGGTAGTACCTAAGAAAGGCGGTATAACAGTTGCCAGGAATGAACATAATAAACTAATCCCTACGAGAACTGTAACTAGTCATCGTGTATGAATAGACTATAGAAAACTAAATACGGCCACACGAAAAGACCACTTCCCCTTCCTTTTATTGACCAAATGTTAGAAAGATTGTCTGGACATATGTTTTATTGCTTTCTTGATGGGTTTTCTGGTTATTTTAAAATTCCTTGATGCGATTCCGGTTGACGTACTAAATAGGTGTTATTTTACCCTATGTTGATTATGAATAATTAAGGACTGTGATTGACTAATTGTCACATTTAGTCTCTATGGTGTCACTTAATCAGCCAGAACCTAAGGCAGAGTACCTATCGTGCAGCTAGTCTATTGGAAAGTATCTACGATTTTATTAATTTAATTATCGTACTCCTAGGGAAGTGGCAACGGCTTAGTAGTAACTAGCCTCTTATCCTAACTCTTATCTTATGATCCAGTTATGCAATCTTCATCAATATCTTTGATGAGAGGGTGATCCATTCTCCACTAGGTTCAAGTCTAATTAATCCTAAAAGTGTTTTAAAGATGAGTTATGATTCTATGCTATATTGTCCCTATATGTTGATTGACCTGTCTTCGAGTATTTTAGATGCATCTTAGCCTGGAATGCAACTATGTTCTGTGTCTAAAGGTGTACCACATCTGAGGTCTCTACACTACCGCCCCATCGTTAAGGTAAACGGCCCTACTCACGGCCCGGACTAAAGTCAGCAATGAACGGTACCCTATGTCACTTCGGGGTCATGCTGCTCGTCGTAAAACCGCCGGCATAACTCTCTACTCAGCCTACCTAGACTACTCTAACAAACAAGGTGTTCCGTTGGTTATTTTATCTAGTATGGCAGACACCAATACTAATTGATGCCTGTTAAACTAACAGGTTATGAATAGACCGTGGTTAGGAATTGTCTATAACCCTAGTTTTTAGTTTAAAGAGACTTACATTAGACATGCAGACATAATGAATATTTAGCAGGTGGCTATTTCCGGAAAACATAATAACTTCAACATACAAACAACTATTCATAAAATCATAATCTGATATTCATAATTGATGTTTAGGACAAAGCAATAAAACATATAAGAGAGGGGTATGGGGACTGATGCCATAAGAAATCACCCTTTACTTAGTCTCGCCTACAGAGCGTACTGCTGTATACGTCGTATTGCCCGCCCTGACTCTGCTCGCCAGAACCTTCGGAGGACGCTTCCTCAGCCTAGTAGCTAGACTTTACCTTACATCCTGGGCTTAAGCCTAGCCCTGTGGACTGACTCTTCGAACGCCTAGAGCTCTCTTAGGGTCTCCTAACGAAACCCCGGGTATTCTATGAATACCGGAAACGAACCTCTCTATAGAAACCTAAGATCTGAGACTCTTTCTCAGAAACTAAAACAAAACACTAATAAGAAAGAAAACTGAGATCCGAGTCTCTGAGTGAGTTGTGTACTGGAAAACTGTACACTGGAAACCACTTAATGACTCAGATCGAGTGGAGAGGGATGAATTCAACTGCTGGAGGCCTGGGGTATTTATAGCAGCTTCCCGGAGTGAAAAATTCTGAAAAATTCGATGTGGGACAGCTTCTGGCGGCTCGGGACGCCCGTCCTGATTTGTTGACCAGGTTCGGGACGCCCGTCCCGGTTCAGGACGCCCGTCCTGGCGGTTTGACCGGGTCGGGACGCCCGTCCCGGACCTTTGACCGGGTCAACATTCCCAAAAATTGCGTTTTTGCCCCAGAATTTGCTGTTTTCATCTACTTTTCACCTGACACTTCCAAAATCATAAAACCCGTGAAATCAAGTAAATAGTAAACAATTAATGTCAATTTACTCTCAATTTCACATTAAAACATACATAAAAACATGCTAAAAATGTGATACGATTTTAGCGTATCAGATAACCCCACACTTAGCTTTTTGCTTGTCCTCAAGCAAAGTCTACATGGAGTTAGTGATTTTAAACCGTAGTGCAGTCACTTAAATTCCTAATCATGTTTTTATTCCAAAAATTCTTCAGACAATTCTTAACACAGGTCTGACTGGTTAGGTTGCTATGACAAGGTCTCAAATGTTTTCTAGTAGCTTGATATGATCAGGCAGAAAACAAATCAACAACTAGGTTGGACTTTTTCTTAGTCACAGGGTCTTCCTGATGTGTAGTGTGTGTACTAGTCTAGACCAGATAGTCAACACAATGAACTCTTACCTTAACTGCTACCAGATAATACTTTGACCTATCGCTAGACATACTGACAACAGATAACTCTCTGAGTTCTGAGCTTTGGTGATCAGATTTTTAATGTTTTAGCACTTAGTTATTTTCTTTATAGATTCAGGGTATTTCGAGTTTGCTTAGAACACGTCAACTTCAACTACCCATGTAGCGAGTCCCACTCCGATGACTCCCAGATCTACACGACCTTAGGGCATCAGGCTTTAAGTTCCCCGAAGGAGTGGTGCTCGAGTAGCGAAGGCCGCTGGCAAACTACCCTATTGTAATTAACTTCCTTAATGTTCCTTTCACTTTTAGCTTAGAGTCTCATCTAGTCATTCTAACTGCCAATATATCCACAACTGGTCTAATTTTATCTAGTTAAGTCTCGAATAGGCAATTGGTTGAGGTCTCTAATCCAGACAAGGTTGTGCTAAGTTATCAGGAATTCCCTATTCCTAATCAATTAGTCCAAGATAGCTATCGACTATCTCCTACTAACCATAACATACTACCTACATATCATAGACATAAGCAATTTGTTTAACCAAGCATACTGCATTTAGAAGTCTGAAAGACGGAAAAATTTTGAAATTTTTTTGGAAGGGTGTGAAAATACAGGGAAAACAAGCAAAAGCATGCGAAAATTTTTTCAAACTGCTTCAAACTGCTACAGTGCACTGTGCACTGCTACCCCACACTTAAGTTTGGCACTGTCCTCAGTGTTCATGCATAGCTAATTACCCCACACTTATTTGCAAATAAGAAGAAAAATAAAACAAAGAACTCTTACCCCACACTTATTCGACTAACTAAGGGTAAGAGAGAAAATAAGGCAACAAACCAAGAAGGATAGCAAAACAGAACACAAAACAAATAAAATAAAAGTAAAGGATCATGAGGATTAGAAAAACTCCCTTCATGTCGCGAGCAGAAGGGTCTTCTCTGATCTGTCAATTGGCTCTTCACCTTAGCCATGTGTTATTGCTGAGGTGTTCTTGACTCTGCAAGCTCTAGATATTGGAACGGATGACACCAGCTCCGATCCTTCATTGTCGAGCTCTAGGTAGTGGCATATCCATTTGATGAATGATTCAAGCCCCAAGGACTGTTTCCTCGAATCATCTACAAAGTTTCTCGTAATCGTAGCAACATGTCCAGAAGGAACGTGTCTAGGAATGAGACTTCTTTGGATTGGTGTGCCTACCTGCCAATGTTAGTAAAGGTATTGCATGCAAGTCTCGAATGGAAGAAAAGATACCTGAAGTTTTGGCGAAGCTGTGGTGGTAGGGGGCTCTAGTTGTGTAGATCTGGGCCCAGGTGTTTGAGACTTCCTCGGGGAAGTTTCTCACAGCTGATTGGTATGCAGGGAATGCAAGCTCCTCCATTGCTATGCTCCTGATACAACGCCAAATTCCTCTATATCCTTCGACCCTTCGTTACCTCTTGGTAGATCACTTGCTTGCACTGGTCTGGCTTTAATTGTTGCTAGTATCTCATCTATTGATTCTGCGAGTGTGGGTTTTGCTGTGGTGGTGTCTTCTGAAAGTTTCCAGCTTCCAAATTATTCCTCAGCTAAATCCCGTACGATTCCTCTAGTTGGGATTGTATGCGTTTCCCATTGGAGCAGCATTCTGCAGTAACCTACTCCTACCTCTTTTGGAATGGTCAGTCATTCCCATAGCAATCCCTGCTAAAGTGTGGTACTTAGCAGACTTCACAGATACAAAGGCTGAACATTTCTTCCTAAAACATTGTCACTCTGAATCTGGAAAACAACTAGAATCTGCACATGACTTTAACATCATTAGTAGGTAATGCCTGTGGTTCAGGCTATTTTCGAAAAGTGTTCCACAACTACTATGATGTAATTATGTTCAAAGGAAGAAAGAGAAAAGGATTCGAAATACCCCTGATATCAACGGTTGCAACATTCTGTGTACGTCGTTGGGGTAGATGATCTCTGGAAGATGTGTTACCTGTTATTTGGCAAGCATCGCATGACTGTATCAGAGATACGAAAGTTCTTGAATATGGTGGGTCAACAAGATCCTGCTTTCAACACTTTCCGGACAGTGTTGATAGTAGTCAATTGGTTTCCCGTAGATTCTTTAAGGCAATGCTCTAAACTCTTGTGGCCTTCGTCTTCTGAGATACATCTTCTGATCAACTGATCTGCAAAAATTTGAAATAGAAGAGAAACTGCCCAGTAGTAATATTTCAAATCAGCAAAGAATTTCTTCTTTTGCTGATAAGTCATATCACTTGGAACTTATTTAGTGACTAGATAATTTGCAATAAACCACAGATGAGAATTATTATACATAGCAAACAATGCAAATAAGTTTTCATCCAGAAATTTATCATTATTACACTAGCCTCTAACTCGGGGTTTTCTAATCTAGACCAATGGTTTGCTTTCTAGATTTTCAACCCTTTTTCTTACCCCTTCTTTCTATATCAAACTCAGGTAACAATAAAACCTAACTTAATCAATTATGGTTCAGTATCAGTTTTATTGAACACAAACATCTCAGAGTGATCAGTGTAACCTATTGTTTTTAGACAAGACTAGATAAGATTAGGATTTATCATACATGAACTTTCTTATCATGTTTCTGTCTAAAACAGTTCTTACTACATCACATATTCATTCAAAAAGCAGATTTTAATCAGGTGATGTCATAATGGGTGCAATAATTCCTTTTAGTTTTAAAAATTCTCATGCAATCATCAGCAAAACAAAAGGAACATCCTTTTTCCAATAGAACATTCAAAGGTCTGGCTATTAAGGAAAAACTATTTCATAACTCATCCTAATAAGGCCGACATGACTCTAAGAAAATTCTAAAATAGAGTTTCTTCCAGATAAAAATCTAAGCCAACATTTTACAACTCAGAAGAAAATATATTTTATCCTCATTTCCATTTTTATTTCTTCGAAATTAAATAAAGGAAGAAAAACACGAAAAAGAGCAACTAAGAAAACAACTAAAACAAACAAGAGATAGGGAAAAGGAACAACTCACCATTGAGCAAGAAAGATACATTCTTTTTGGGATTTTAAATTTTTAACATTTTTTTTCTTTTTATGTTGAAAGCAGGTAAATTTCCTTAATATGGTTTTAGAATAATTTTCTAAAATTTGATTATCCTAAGTGTCTTAATTTCAGATATTATCTAAAATTAATTAGTTATGATAATCCTATATTTCGGAAATTGATTGTCTAACTGGTATAACATAAGTGTTGGGTCTAAAGTCTAGGTTACTACCGTTACCTATCATAAGTATCTAGAATTTTTATCGGTGTCTAGAATTTTGATCAGGAGTCCTAAATTCATTATGATATTTCCCCGGCAACGGCGCCAAAAATCTGATGCGATTCCGGTTGACGTACTAAATAGGTGTTATTTTACCCTATGTTGATTATGAATAATTAAGGACTGTGATTGACTAATTGTCACATTTAGTCTCTATGGTGTCACTTAATCAGCCAGAACCTAAGGCAGAGTACCTATCGTGCAGCTAGTCTATTGGAAAGTATCTACGATTTTATTAATTTAATTATCGTACTCCTAGGGAAGTGGCAACGGCTTAGTAGTAACTAGCCTCTTATCCTAACTCTTATCTTATGATCCAGTTATGCAATCTTCATCAATATCTTTGATGAGAGGGTGATCCATTCTCCACTAGGTTCAAGTCTAATTAATCCTAAAAGTGTTTTAAAGATGAGTTCTGATTCTATGCTATATTGTCCCTATATGTTGATTGACCTGTCTTCGAGTATTTTAGATGCATCTTAGCCTGGAATGCAACTATGTTCTGTGTCTAAAGGTGTACCACATCTGAGGTCTCTACACTACCGTCCCATCGTTAAGGTAAACGGCCCTACTCACGGCCCGGACTAAAGTCAGCAATGAACGGTACCCTATGTCACTTCGGGGTCATGCTGCTCGTCGCAAAACCGCCGGCATAACTCTCTACTCAGCCTACCTAGACTACTCTAACAAACAAGGTGTTCCGTTGGTTATTTTATCTAGTATGGCAGACACCAATACTTATTGATGCCTGTTAAACTAAACAGGTTATGAATAGACCGTGGTTAGGAATTGTCTATAACCCTAGTTTTTAGTTTAAAAGAGACTTACATTAGACATGCAGACATAATGAATATTTAGCAGGTGGCTATTTCCGGAAAAACATAATAACTTCAACATACAAAACAACTATTCATAAAATCATAATCTGATATTCATAATTGATGTTTAGGACAAAGCAATAAAACATATAAGAGAGGGGTATGGGGACTGATGCCATAAAGAAATCACCCTTTACTTAGTCTCGCCTACAGAGCGTACTGCTGTATACGTCGTATTGCCCGCCCTGACTCTGCTCGCCAGAACCTTCGGAGGACGCTTCCTCAGCCTAGTAGCTAGACTTTACCTTACATCCTGGGCTTAAGCCTAGCCCTGTGGACTGACTCTTCGAACGCCTAGAGCTCTCTTAGGGTCTCCTAACGAAACCCCGGGTATTCTATGAATACCGGAAACGAACCTCTCTATAGAAACCTAAGATCTGAGACTCTTTCTCAGAAACTAAAACAAAACACTAATAAGAAAGAAAACTGAGATCCGAGTCTCTGAGTGAGTTGTGTACTGGAAAACTGTACACTGGAAACCACTTAATGACTCAGATCGAGTGGAGAGGGATGAATTCAACTGCTGGAGGCCTGGGGTATTTATAGCAGCTTCCCGGAGTGAAAAATTCTGAAAAATTCGATGTGGGACAGCTTCTGGCGGCTCGGGACGCCCGTCCTGATTTGTTGACCAGGTTCGGGACGCCCGTCCCGGTTCAGGACGCCCGTCCTGGCGGTTTGACAGGGTCGGGACGCCCGTCCTGGACCTTTGACCGGGTCAACATTCCCAAAAATTGCGTTTTTGCCCCAGAATTTGCTGTTTTCATCTACTTTTCACCTGACACTTCCAAAATCATAAAACCCGTGAAATCAAGTAAATAGTAAACAATTAATGTCAATTTACTCTCAATTTCACATTAAAACATACATAAAAACATGCTAAAAATGTGATATGATTTTAGCGTATCATTCCTATTTCCCCTGAGGACCAGCATAAAACTACTTTCACATGCCCTTTTGGAACATTTGCATATAGAAGGATGCCTTTTGGTTTGTGTAATGCACCTGCTACATTTCAACGTTGTATGACTGCTATCTTTGAGGACATGTTAGGAAAGTCTATGGAAGTATTCATGGATGACTTTTCTATTTTTGGCAATTCATTTGAGGTTTGTCTAAAGAACTTGGAATTAATGTTGAAATGTTGTATAAAATCTAACTTGGTTTTAAATTGGGAAAAATGCCACTTCATGGTAAAAGAGGGAATCATTTTAGGACATAAGATCTCACACCTAGGTATGGAAGTAGATAAGGCCAAAATTGAAGTTATTTCAAAGCTACCTCCACCCAAGAATGTGAGAGCCGTTAGAAGTTTTTTGGGGCACGCTGGCTTTTATCGTAGGTTTATAAAAGTTTTCTCATTAATAGCCAGGCCGTTGACCAATTTGCTCGGAAAAGATGTTCCATTTGTCTTTGATGAAAAATGTCTAAAAGCTTTTAATAGACTTAAGGAACTTTTTACTACTGCACCTGTCATGACGTCACCTGACTGGAGTCTACCTTTTGAACTTATGTGTGATGCTAGTGACTATGCAGTAGGAGTTGTTTTAGGACAAAGACATGATAAGAAATTTCAGGTAATATATTATGCTAGTAAAACCTTAACTGATGCTCAGGAAAATTACACTACGACAGAGAAGGAATTATTAGCAGTAGTATATGCATTTCACAAATTTCGATCTTATCTAGTCCTGTCTAAAACTATTGTTTATACTAATCATTCTGCATTAAAGTACTTGTTCAATAAAACCGATGCAAAGCCAATACTAATCAGATGGGTTTTATTGCTTCAAGAATTCGACATAGAAATTCGGGATAAGAAAGGGGCAGCAAACTTAGCCGCAAACCACTTGTCTAGGCTAGAGAATCCGACCCTAGAAGCAATTAATGAATCAATTATATCTGATAAATTTCCGGATGAGAATCTGTGTGCAATGTTTGCTATTTTCTCACCCCCTTGGTTTGCAGATATAGCAAATTACTTGGCAGCTCAGACTCTCCCTAGTGATATCATTGCTCAACAAAGAAGAAAATTCTTTGCTGACATGAAATATTACTATTGGGAAGATCCTTTTCTATTTCGAATATGTGCAGATCAGATGATCAAAAGATGTGTCTCTCAAGAAGAAGGTTTCCAAATTCTGGAACATTGTCACTACGGACCAACAGGCGGTCACTTAGCTGCAGCTAATACCGCCCGAAAAGTATTAGAAGCGGGCTTCTACTGGCCTACCATATTCAAAGATGCCGCAGCATTCGCAGGATCGTGCGATGCCTGTCAGAAAGCTGGAACTATATCTTCTCGAGACAGTCTACCCCAGCAGGTAATTCAAAGTGTAGAGATATTTGACATATGTGGTATAGACTTTATGGGTCCGTTTCCTCCCTCTTTTGGTAAGCAGTACATCATAGTAGCTGTAGAATATTTTTCAAAATGGCCTGAGGCACAGGCCCTACCTACTAATGATGCTAGAGTTGTATGCAGATTCCTTAAGCAGATTTTCGCCAGATTTGGATGTCCAAAAGCCCTAATCAGTGACCGAGGTACGCACTTCTACAACTCTCAATTGCAGAAGGTACTTCAGCAATATAGAGTTCAGCATTGCGTTTCCACAGCCTACCATCCTCAAACCAATGGGCAGGCTGAGGTAACCAATAGGGGAATAAAGAGAATCCTAGAGAAGATTGTGGGTGTTAACTGTAAGGATTGGGCCATAAAGCTGGATGATGCATTATGGGCCTTCCGTACAGCATACAAGACCACTACGGGGTTCTCACCTTATCGACTAGTCTATGGAAAAGCATGCCACCTTCCGGTTGAACTTGAACACAGAGCTTACTGGGCAGTACAAAAATGCAACCTCGATGATAATTTAACTAAGGAACGCCGGATTCTACAACTCAACGAATTGGATGAGTGGAGGCTCAAAGCCTATGAAAACTCACATCAGTTTAAGATGACAAGTAAACTCCGGCATGACAGGCGACTCAGAGCCTAGAAGAATGTTGAACCAGGAGATAATGTATTATTGTACAACTCACGTTTCAAATTTTTCCCAGGAAAGCTGCGTAGCTGTTGGTCATGCCTGTTCACCATCACAGAAGTATCACATTTCGGAGCATGTGACATCATGGATTCTGATAGCATTATTCAAAAAGTGAACCGATAACGCTTAAAGATTTACAGAGAGCCTTTTGACCTGTCCGAGCAGACTGTTGACTTTGCAGAATAAGGGAGTATTTCTTTCATTTTATTTCATGTTTTGTTGATTTGTCATTTCTTTCATTACTCTATTTTCCTTCTTACCCGTAGTTAGTCGAATAAGTGTGGGATAAGAGTTCTTTGTTTTGATTTTGGTTCTTGTTTTCAAATAAGTGTGGGGTAGTTTAGATATGCATGAACACTGAGGATAGTGTCAGACTTAAGTGTGGGGTAGCAGTGCACGGTGCACTGTAGTAGTTTAAAATTTTTTTTGCATGATTTTGCATGTTTTCCCCTTATTTTCACACCCTTCCAAAATTTTTCAAAATTTTTCATTCTTTCAGACTTCTAAATGCAATATGATTGGTAAAACATTGCTTATGTCTATGATATGTATGTAGAATGTTATGTTTAGTAGGAGGCAATGTGATAACTATCTTGAACTTATTGATTAGGAATAGGGAATTCCTGATAATTGAGCACAACTTAGTCTGGATTAGAGACCTCAGCCAATTACCTTTTCAAGACTTAACTAGATAAGATTAGACCAGTTGTGGATGTATTGACAATTAGAATGACTAGATGAGACTCTGAGCTAAACGTGAAAAGAAACAAAAGAAAGTTAATTAAATAAGGGTAGTTTGTCAGCGGCCTTTGCTACTCGAGCACCACTCCTTAGGGGAGCTTAAAGCCTGATGCCCTAAGGTTGTGTAGGTTTGGGAGTCATCGGAGTGGGACTCGCTACATGGGTAGTTGAAGTTGACGTGTTCAAAGCAGACTCAAAATACCCTGAATCTATAAAAGAAAGAAAATCAATAAACGCTAAATAATTAAAAATCTGATCACCAAGGCTCAGAACTCAGAAAGTTGTCTGTTGTTAGTATGTCTAGCGACGGGTCGAAGTGTTATCTGGTAGTAGTTAAGACGAGAGTATATTGTGTTGACTATCTGGTCTAGACTAGTACACACACTACACATCAGGAAGACCTTGTGACTGAGAGAAGAGTTCAATCTAGTTGTTAAGTTGTTAACTGCTTGATTATAACAATCTACTAAAGACATTTGAGACCTTGTCATAGCAATCTAACCAGTCAGACCTGTGTTAAGAATTGTCTGAATAATTTTTGGAATAAAAACATGACTAGAAAATCTAAGTGACTGCACATATGATTTAGAATCACTAACTTCAGGTAGACTTTGCTTGAGGACAAGCAAAAAGCTAAGTGTGGGGTTATCTGATGCATAAATCATATCACATTTTTAGCATGTTTTTAGGCATAATTTAGGGTGAAATTGAGGACAAATTGGTCTTAATTGTTCGTTATTAAATCAATTTCACAGTTTTTATGATTTTGGAAGTGTCAGGTGAAAAGTATAAGAAAATGGTAAATTTCGGGGCAGAAACACAATTTTTCAGAAGTTCAGACATCGGGGAGGGCATCCTGACCTGGTCAACAATCCAGGACGGGCGTCCCAATCCAGGACGGGCGTCCTGAGCTGCAATTCCAAGTCCCACATCGAATTTTTGAAGAAAAATCACTCTAGAAAGCTACTATAAATGTCCCAGGCCTTCCTCAGTTGAATTCATTCCTCTCCACTCGATCTAAGTCATTTAGTGACTTTAAGTGTACACTTTTCTCGAGTACATAAGTCACTTAGAGGCTCGGGTTCAGTATAAGTTTTCTTTTATTTCTAGTTAGTGTTTCGTTTTCTTAGTTTCTGAGAATTAGTCTCAGATCTTAGGCTTCGATAGATAGGTTCGTTTCTGGTATTCATAGAATACCTAAAATTTCGTTAGGAGATCCTAAGAGGGCTCTAGGCGTTCGAAGAGTCAGTCCACAGGGCTGGGCTTAAGGTGGGTATTAAGGTAAAGTCCAGCTACTAGGCTGAGGAAGCGTCCTCCGAAGGTTCTGTCGAGCAGAGTCGGGTCGAGCAGTACGACATATACAAGCAGTTGCTCCATCGGCGAGACTAAGTAAAGGGTGATTTCTTTATGGCATCAGTCCCCCTGTCCCTCTCTTTATATGTTTGTATTGTGTTTGTCCAAAGATTTATTATGAATATTAGATTATGATCTTTATGAATATTTGTTATATATGTTGAAGTTCTTATGATTTTCCGGAAATGGCCACGTGCTTAATATTCATTATGTCTGCATGTCTAATGTAGTTTCTTTTAAACTAAATTTAGGGTTATAGACAATTCCTAACCACGGTCTATTCATAACCTGTTTAGTTTAACATACATCAATTAGTATTGGAGTGTCTGCCATATTAGATAAAATAACCTACAGAACACCCTGTTTGTTAGAGTAGTTTAAGTAGGCTGAGTTGAGCGTTTATGCCGGCGTTAGGGCGAGCGGCATGATCCCCTAAGTGACATAGGGCTTTTATGGATGCCTTTAGCTCGAACCGTGAGTAGTGCCGTCAACCTTGGCGATGGGGCGGTTTATTAGTGACTCAGATGTGGTACACCTTTAGACTCAGAACATAGTTGCAATCCAGGCCAAGACATGTCTAAAACACTCGAAGATAGGTCAATCAACAGATAGGAACAGTATAACATAGAATCAGGACATTATCTATAAAATACTTTTAGGCTTAAATAGACTTAAACCTAGTGGAGAATGAATCACCCTCTCATCAAAGTTATTGATGACAATTGCATAACTGGATTATAAGATAAGAGTTAGGGTAAAAGGCTAGTTACTACTAAGCCGTTACCACTTCCCTGGGAGTACGATATTTAATTTAATAAAACGGTAGATACTTTCCAACAGACTAGCTACACGATAGGTACTCTGCCTTAGGTTCTGACTGATTAAGTGACACCTTAAAAGACTAAATCTGACAATGAGTCAACATCAGTCCTTAATTACTCATAATCAATATAGGGTAAAATAACACCTATTTAGCATATCAGTCGGGAATGCATCAAATATGTTTAATTTTTATTTCTGTAAATATTTTTTTAACAAAATAGATGGCTGTTGTTCTATTTTATGGTATGAATAATGATATCGAAAGTGTCTGTCTTAGTGACAGTGGAACTACGCACACCATACTAAAATATGAGAAATATTTTTCTCATTTGAATGTGGGAGAAACAAGTGTTTCTACAATAAATGGTAGTGCAAAACTTATTGAAGGCTCCAGAAGAGCTAATATAATATTACCGGGAGGAACTATGATTGCTATTGATAAAACATTATATTCCTCAAAGTCTCAAAGAAATTTATTGAGTTTTAAGGATATCCGACGAAATGGATATCATGTTGAGACTATGGAGGATAATGATCGTGAATATTTGGGTATCACAAAAGTGACCTCCGATAATAAGTTTTTATTGGAAAACTACCATCTCTATCCTCTGGCCTATATTATGCGAAAATAAATGCTATTGAGGTGCATCATTTAGTAAACCAGAAGTTTACTAATCCCGTTACTTTTAAAGTTTGGCATGACCGCTTGGGTCATCCAGAATCAATTATGATGCGAAAAATTATCGAAATAACGAATGGTCATCCTTTGAAAAATCAAAGGATTTTGACTTTTGATAAACTTTCATGTGCTGCATGTTCCAAAGGGAAATTGATATAAGACCAGTACCATTGAAAGTAGGAGCTGAAAGTCCTACATTTCTAGAACGGATTCATGGAGATATATGTGGACCGATTAGTCCACCATGTGGGCAATTTCGATATTTCATGGTCTTGATTGATGCATCGACCCGATGGTCGCATGTTTGTTTATTATCAACTCGCAACCTGACGTTTGCGAGATTACTTGCCCAAATAATTCGCTTAAGAGCGCAATTTCCTGATTATCTTATTAAGCGAATCCGTTTAGACAATGCTGGTGAATTTTCTTCGCATGCATTTGATTCTTATTGCTTGTCGATTGGAATAATTGTTGAACATCATGTAGCTCATGTTCACACACAGAATGGTCTAGCTGAATCGTTTATTAAAAGGCTGCAATTAATTGCTAGACCACTATTGATGAAAATAAATCTCCCTACAGCAGCCTGGGGACATGCAATTTTGCATGCTGTAGCACTTGTGCATTTAAGGCCATCGAGTTATCATAGATTTTCTCATATACAGTTGGCTTTTGGTTCAGAGCCAAATATTTCTTATTTGAGAATTTTTGGAAGTGTTGTATATGTTCCAATTGAACCACCACAACGGACAAAAATGGGTCCGCAGAGAAGATTGATGATATATGTTGGGTATGACTCCCCGTCCATTATAAGGTATCTTGAACCTTTGACAGGGGATGTGTTTACAGCAAGATTTGCTGATTGCCATTTTGATGAAAATTTGTTTCCCAAATTAGGGGGAGAGAATAAATGGCATGAGATTGAACTTGTGTGGAAAACATCTTTGAATCATTTAGATCTACGCACAAATATGAGTGAACTTGAAGTTCAAAAGATTATACATTTGCAACAAATTGCAAATCAACTGCCAGATTCTTTTGCTGACTCCAGCAGAGTCACTAAATCGCATCTTCTAGCTATAGATGCTCCTATACGGATAGAAGTTCCTGAAGTACAGAAAGTTAATCCTATAACTATTGAATAAAAAACACGCCAGAAGCGTGGCCGACCCCTTGGTTCCAAAAATAAAAATCCTCGAAAGAAAAGAGGAATAAATGATCCAGAAGATCATATTGATGAAACAGAAAAAGAAAACCAAGGGACAATTGATGAAACAGAAAAAGAAAACCAAGGGACAACTGATGAAAAGATTCCAACTACAAATGATGAAGAGAATTATGAAATCTCTATTAATTATTCCAGTTCGAATCAAAGTTGGGATCGAAGAAATGTTGTTATTGATAATGCTTTTGCATACAACGTAACCCTTGATATTTTCAAGGATAATGAGGATTTAGATCCTTTATCAGTTGAAGAATGTCGGCATAGAATTGATTGGCCTCAATGGAAAGATGCAATTCAATCGGAGTTAAATTCGCTTGCGAAGCGAGAAGTTTTTGGACCTGTAGTCCAAACACCAAATGATGTAAAACTTGTTGACTATAAATGAGTGTTTGTGCGAAAACGAAATGAGAATAATGAAGTCGTAAGATATAAAGCACGACTCGTCGCACAAGGCTTTTCGCAAAAGCCATGAATTGATTATGATCAAACTTATTCACCCGTTATTGATGTTATTACACTCCGATATCTTATAAGTTTGGCAGTTCATGAAAAGGTAGACATGCGTCTAATGGATGTTGTTACAAGTTATCTTTATGAAAGCCTTGAAAATGAGATTTATATGAAAATCCCTGAAGGATTCAAATTACCAAAGGCTTCTAAAGGCCCTCGTGAAAATTATTCTATCAAATTATAGAAGTCATTATATGGGCTTAAACAGTCTGGACGCATGTGGTACAATCGCCTTAGTGAATTCTTATTGAATTCAGGATATAAGAATGACCAAATCTGTCCATGTGTTTTTATTAAGAAAACAGATTTTGGTTTTGTGATTCTTGCTATATATGTTGACGATATCAATCTCATCGGAACTCCAGAAGAGCTTCGAGAAGCTATAGATTGTTTAAAACGAGAATTTGAAGTTAAAGATTTTGGAAAAACCAAGTTTTGTCTCGGGCTTCAAATTGAACATATGAAAGATGAAATTTTTGTTCATCAGTCAACATATACAGCTAAAGTGTTGAAAAGATTTTCCATGGATAAAACATATCCATTGAGTATTCCAATGGTCGTGAGGTCGCTAGATATAAATAAAGACATATTTAGACTTCGAAAAAATGATGAAGAACTACTTGGTCCTGAAGTACCATATTTGAGTGCTATTGGTGCACTGATGTATCTTGTAAATAATACTCGACCTGATATAGCATTTGCTATAAATCTATTAGCAAGATTTAGTTCTTCACCAACACGACGACATTGGAATGATATTAAACACGTCCTTAGATACCTCCAAGGGATAATTGACCTCGGATTATTTTATTCAAATGTAAATGACCCAAAACTGATTGGGTATGCAGATGTGGGTTATCTTTCGGATCCGCATAAGGCACGTTATCAAAATGGCTATTTATTTACATATGGTAATACTACTATATCATGGCGCTCCACGAAGCAAATAATAGCAGCAACTTCTTCTAATCATGCTGAGATAATAGCCATTCATGAAGCAAGTCGAGAATGTGTATGGTTGAGGTCGATAATACATTATATTAGAGAGAGTTGTGGTTTATCCTCCGGAAGAGAGATTCCAACTCCTCTATATGAAGATAATGCAACTTGTATAGCTCAATTAAAAGGGGGATATATCAAGGGAGATATGACGAAACACATTTCACCTAAATTCTTCTTTACTCATGAACTTCAAAAGAATGGTGAAATTGATGTGCTTCAAATTCGATCATGTGATAATCTTGCAGATATATTCACTAAAGCTCTTCCGACTGCAACCTTTGAGAAATTGAGATATAAAATTGGTTTACGTCGGTTTAAAGATTTCGAGAGATCATCTCATCAGGGGGAGAAATCTACACATAAAGAATAGTGTATTCTTTTTCCTTCACTAGAGTTTTTTCCCACTGGGTTTTTATCTAGTAAAGTTTTAACGAGGCATATTCTTTATGTAATGGACATCCAAGGGGGAGTGTTATGAATCCTGAAGATTCATTAAATTAGTGGATGTCCATCATATAATTGTTATTATCCTTTTATCCATGAATAATTACGTACTTAATGAAAGATGATAAATATCACTTGATGTCTATCTCTAAAGTGACACATGTCACCTAACAATTAATACCGGGTGACAAGTGTCACCCTTTGTGCTTATCCTTATCCCCTATTCACCTCTTATAAATAGAGGACTTTATACTATTTTATAAACAATGATCAAACGAAATCTCATATAATAATATTCTCTCTATTTTCTACATATCTCGTTTAATTTTCATCTCGTTTATTTTATTATTTTTATAATAATTTCCATTTATATTTCTTTTTCCTCGTACTAATATTAGTGACCACATAATATTTCTTCCTTTCTTACTTGGGGATAAATGTTATGTTTTTAGATAAATTGTACATGATTGGTTGGCCGACATAATATTTTGTTTTGGAAGAAGCTGTAAAATATTTATATATATATATAATATATATATATATCATTTTCAATCAATCATAGCCAATAAAGCTCCATCATAAACAAGTATGAGCTGGATATAGAAGAAATTATAGATATATTTTTCTTTCTAAATTTGAATTCTTATTTTTTTTTTTAAAACAATTTATTTGCATCATCATAAATTGAATATATATATATATATATATATATATATATATATATATGTGTGTGTGTGTGTGTGTGTGTGTGTGAATATTAAACTAATTAAAGTTCCTCTAATACAAAAACGTCATCGTATCAGCTACATATTTGGTTCTTGGTTAGATATGCAAGTTTTATTTTTTAAACTTAAAATCACGTCTGTATTTAATTAAGAAATTTAGAAAGGATTATAAATTCATTAAAAGACAAACAGTCAGTCACTACACACCACTGCATTAAAACCCAACAGTCAGTCACTACACACCACTGCATTATAAATTCTCTTTTTATTTTTTGTTTGATTTATTTTCTATTTATTATAAAGTTGTCTTTTTTATCTTAAAAAAAAAAAAAAAATTTAGTCTTACATAGAATTTTGTGATGTGAAAACAGAAAAAAAAGAAAAGAAAAAATGAACGTGATTCACGTACTACTTATAAACAAAAGAAAAACATTTGAACGTGATACGAAATCCGAGTCATATAAGAAAACAAAAAGAAAGAAGAAAAAGAAGAAAAAAGAACTTAGGAGTCCTAAGTAGGAGTGGAGCAGCGCACTTTTTAAACTCTAAAATAAATAATTGGGAGCATTCGTTCTCCCTGCGTCTTCTCCTTCCACGTGAAGAACTCCTTATCCTTCGGATAACAACAACGACGACAATGGAGACGCCATTACTGAAACGGAAAGAAGAAGATGAAGATGAGAAGTTGTTGTTGGACGTCAATGGCGATTACAGACCGGTGAAAGGTATCAAGGAGTTGTGGAAGGTTTTTTGTATTGAAACTGCGAAGCTATGGATTATAGGTGCTCCCATATCTTTTAACATAATCTGTCAATACAGTATTGGCTTTGTTACCAATATGTTCGTCGGTCATCTCGGAGATGTTGAACTCTCTTCTATCTCTATTGGTCAAAGCGTCATCAGTATGTTCTCTTTTGGCTTTCTGGTTCGCCCTCTTCCTTCCTTCCTTCCTTCCTTCTCCAATCCTCATTTTCTGATTTACTATCCACAAATATGAATATACATTTATTTATACTTTACAACCAAAGCATCTGTAGTTTATATATATATATATATATATATATAGGAGTCTATAGAAACAAAATCTGCTAATGAATTGAAGCATTAAATCGCTGTACTAAATTGCCATTTTCTCACCTTCTTTTTGAAATTTTTTATACGAGATCATTTTGGTGCTGTGAAGCAGATGCCCTGCCTCTTTGGCGGTTTTTGTTTTTTTAATTTTTATTTATAGGGTTCCATCTCAACTCAAGAGATTTAAATGCCGGTTTAATGTATCCATTGTTACATTTTCCCCCTTACTTGGTTCAAATCTGGGGGATAGACAAATTGAGTGCGATAAAGTTAACATAATTCTAGAAAAAAGTGTTCTGAATCTTCTTACGCTTTGGGGAATACTAATTTTAAAATTACGGACTCAGATCGCTCACTGGATATTTCAAATTTTTGTAGCTTGGCATGGGAAGTGCTCTTGAGACACTGTGCGGTCAGGCATACGGTGCTGGTAAAGTCCACCTGCTCGGGGTTTACCTGCAACGCTCAATGTTAATTCTTGCAGTAACCTGTGTGCTTCTTACGCCAATATACGTGTTTGCTACCCCACTGCTCAAGCTGCTCGGTCAAGAAGATGACATAGCTAATCTAGCTGGAAAATATTGCATCCTAATCATTCCTCAACTATTTTCCATGGCTATAGTTTTCCCAACACAAAAGTTTCTGCAAGCTCAGAGTAAAGTCGGTGTTATAGCGTGGATTGGACTGATTGCTTTGTTCATGAGCGTTCTCTTGCTCTGGCTCCTCATTTATGTTATTGGTTGGGGCGTTATTGGGGCAGCTATAGCATATAACATCTCAGGCTGGTTTACCGCAATTGCCCAGTTGGTTTATGTCATTGGTTGGTGTAAAGATGGATGGACAGGTTGGTCATCCTCTGCATTTAACGAGTTATGGGCTTTCGTAAGGCTTTCTGTTGCTTCGGCAGTTATGCTTTGCCTAGAGATTTGGTACATGATGAGTATCACTCTCCTCACTGGCAATCTTGATAACGCCGTGATTGCTGTTGGTTCCCTAACCATTTGGTGAGTCTTATACATGCATAGAGTCCTTTAGCTAACCTGAAGTAAGATTCACACTGTACATATTCCAGTTTCTGGCTGTACCATGTTTATCCTGAACTCACATTTGACATCTAGTCATCTTTATGTTGTTGTGTTAATGTATATTCAATTACTTTGAGTGATCGAGTGAGGTTCTGTTATCTTGTTAATGCATTAATTTCCTGGTTATTTCTTCACGTTTTCAGCACAAACTTCAATGGAGTGCAAGGCATGCTGTTCATCGGAATAAATGCCGCTATTAGGTAAACAAACTGCATATCGTTCTAAATTTCTGTTTTTCAAACGGGATTTTGGATCTTCATTAATGTACTAAATTGTTTTGTTGATTTGTGTTTTCTTACACACTCAATGGGAGTAGAGTGATGCGGAACAATTCTTGCATATTCTCTATGGAGTATAAGAAAATTTTCATGCTAAGCACTGTTCCATACAATTGCATCTGATTTACTGTGTTTCTGGTGAATATGGGAACTTCTATTTCTAAAAATAATCACAGTTTATCAATTGGGTTACTGTTATACTACTACTACTGCTTATGCAAATCATGAACTGCTATTTTCTTTCCATTTCAGTGTGCGAGTCTCAAATGAGCTCGGACTTCGACGTCCCAGAGCAACCAAATACTGTGTATACACCACAGTATTCCAATGCCTCCTTATTGGAATAATATGCATGGTTCTAGTCCTCGTAGGAAAAGATTATTTTGCCATTCTTTTTACAAATAGCAAAGAGATGCAACGAGCAGTTGCTAATCTTGCTTGGCTTCTTGGGATTACCATGGTTCTTAACAGCGTTCAGCCCGTGATATCAGGTCTACTGTCGATTTTGTTAGATTTTTTACATGCTAATAATGGAACTGATTTCGTCAGATATTTTTCCATTTTTTTCTCTTCTCTTTAGCATAATTAGGTTTGTGTGGTGCAGGTGTCGCTGTGGGCGGAGGATGGCAATCTGTGGTGGCTTATATCAACTTGGGTTCCTATTATGTTTTTGGTCTCCCACTGGGAATTCTTCTCGGTTACGCAGGTCATCTTGGAGTACCTGTAAGTACATTTGCAGATGGATCTAAGTTTTTAGTTGCCTATGGCATTTTTGACTTGACTTCATCAAAAAAAAAAAAAATTAAATTAAATAACAATAGAATGAAAAACAGAAAAGAATGGTTGGTTATCTTCCCTGAATATGTAAAATGCAGGGAATTTGGGGTGGCATGATAGCTGGAACTGCTCTTCAGACACTCCTACTCGTAATCGTACTTTACAAAACCGACTGGAACAAGGAGGTATAATTGAACTTCTTAATTAATATCTTCTTACACAGACTTACCTACCTTGAACTTTTCAAAAACAATTTTTTATTTTTTTAAATCATAGGTCGAGCAGACATCAGAAAGGATGCTTAAATGGGGAGGTCAATACACAGACGATGTAATATCCAACGTTAACGAGGCTCCAGGTGAAAATGGCAGCAACAGTCCCCTTCAAGCTTAGGAAGTTTTCTTAGCAGTTCTTCGGCGGTCCCAAAACATTATTATTTTTACTTGTACCCTCCAAGCTTAAGGGAAATTGTTGAATTTGCTAGTAAACAATTTTATGGAATAAATTTAATTTTTTTTAAAAAAAATATATTAAATAAAATTAATTAGGCTCTGAAGGATCAGCCGCACTAATAAAAATAGAAAATCACAATAATTGCAAAATTATGGTACAGCAGACCAGCTAACATCAACAACCATTCCATATTTCAAATGGATTGATGTAATTTTTCAACTGTATGTATGGATAGAATTTTTTGACATATGCACAAGGTTAGTTATATTTTCTTCTCATCAAATTTTGTGTTTCTACATAATTAATATATTATATATATTATGAAAAATTCAGAGAAATCGAAGTTTTGATTTTAAATGAGTTGTGAAGTAAAGCCTTTTTTATGGTTGAAATTAAATGAGCAAAGCTATTGTAGCAATATTATTGGTATCTCAATATAATTTTTATTTCATTGATTTCTGCTTAATTTTGTTGAAATATTTTTATCAAATTATAAAACAACCTTTATTAGTTTTTACAATTAACTATATAAAATTATATATTTTATATTAGTTGTTAACATATCATTAAGAGTAGGTTGGTTTAGTGGTACTTCTTTGTTTTTTTTTATTGGACCCCAAAAATTGAGGAAAAAAAAAAGAAAAATTCATCGTACAAAATTTAGAATTAAAAAAGTAACGAGTGTGATTAAAATAATTTAATCCATTTAAATTTCATTGAATTGCTTCTGTAAATTTATTTATCTTCCGGTTCAAAATAATATATAATCTTGGATTTTATAATATTATGCTCACAAAAAATTTCAAATTGATAATATTTATAAATTATTTATCTATTTACATCAAATTATAGGATTGATTGGATATATATATATATTTATATATATATATATATATATATATTGTTCTAACCGATCAATTATATTAATGATTAGAAGTAATTAGTTAAACTTAAAATAATTTTTGATAAATTATTAATTTTTATTATTATTTGAAAAAAAAGAAAAAGAAAAAAGAGAATCGGCAGATTTCACTATTTATTGGATGCAGCACTGCAACAGATCTCATCAAAATGAAGATTTCGGTGTGTATTTAGCCAAAATTTGGACCTACTTTGACAACCGGCACTGTTTCACGTTTTCCCGTATTCCTAGTTGATTTATTTTTCTTTCCGTATGTTCTTTTTTTTTTTTTTTTTTAAGTTTAAATAAAATTTTAAGGAAAGTTAGGCCGGAAAAACAAATATGATTCACAAAATATTCTATTAAAATTCAAATTGATAATTAACTCGGCAAAATTAAATATTTAATTATTTGTATTATCTAAAATATTCTTAAAAAAAATAAAAGAAAAAATTATATAAAAATGGTAATAAAATAAATATTTTTATAATAAAATTTTAATTTTGGTAAAGTAAAAGAATTCGAATTAATTTTAAATAATAAGTCAAATACTCTAATTAAATACAATATTACATTGAGTACTTAAGTTGCTTCCACAATAATTTATATTTAAAAACAATAATGAAATAAAATCAGTGCCGTGACCAAAAGATACATTGAGGTGGAGCCCACTTGCTTCTAGAAATTTTTGCGTTTGCACTCTCCCATTGGAGCAAAATATGTCCCCAAAAAAAAGTATGAGCTGGATAAAATAATTATATATATATATATATAGAATATATATATATATTTTATGTCAATTAAATTTTTATATAATTATCATGTCTCAAATAATCATTTTACTAATACATTCTTAACAATTATATATATTTTAAAAAATATTTTTATTTATAAAAAATGTAATTCAATCAATAATATAAATTATAAGTTCGAAATAAAAAAAAAAATTAAAAAAATCTAATATTATTTTTTTTAAAAAATATATATATATATTGATTGCGCAAAAATCTGTTAGTGGTAAAAAGGTAATTTGAAAGTGGAAATTCAAGGAACGTTTGAATGGATTGATCTTTAGGAGATTTTGAATTGGTCAAAGTTAATGAAATGGGTACTTCGGGTAGCGGTCCCTTGACGAGTCACAATTCGGGAAGCGACACTTTGTGGATCGGCGCTTGGATGACTGTACTTCGCGATGCCGAGTATCTGCAAAATAAATAAGTTCGATGGAGGGTTTGTTCCCCGTGAATTCTCTGATGCTTAAGTCAGTAGAGTAATATGTGAGGATTTTTGGATATCTGGAATCTGTCTTACCTTTTGTTCAGATCCCCCTCTTATAGGAGTTTGTCTTGAGGGTCTCATTAATTCATGAGCTTCTCGTTGGAGTTTTTGGGCCGTTTTGATCGTTGTAGGAAACGGGCTTGAATATGATATTTAAAGAGTGGTAACGTCTGCTCTTTATGAGGCCCATGAATTTGGACTTATGACGCCCGATGAGATCAGGGGTAGTTATTACGTGGTAGAAATACGATTTTGCCCTTGAGGTATTTTTCTGGTTGTTCAGTGGCCCCTCATCGAAGTGCCACATGACGAGGAGAGTGCCGTTGTGGGAAACGATCTTTGGTAGTGGGAGAATGTGAACCCACGTTTGGAATGAGTGTTGTGTGTTCCACTTTTTATGCCCGCTATTTGACTTTTGAGTCAAATAGCGAGGTTATCGGGCGTTATGCAGTTTATTCCGCTATGTAAATGACGTTTCTACCCTTGGCGGGTGTTATTTTCCTTTTAGTGGCCCCTCAGCGAAGTGTGACACTGCTTCGTGGTGGACTTCGCTGGATAGATCGTGTTGCGGAGTTTTTTATCGGGCTACCGGGCTTTGCTAACAGAAGACTCCGTGTGTTGTCGGAGTGGGTAGGATTTCTGATGGTGATGGCCGTCTTTCCGAAGTTCCACTGCGGCTAGCGGGCTTCGTCTAGTGGGGACGTTGCGTGTCACCGAAGTGATCTTAGGGTTTCTGACGGTGATGGTTGTCGCTTCACCTTCTGACTTTTGTCATAAGTGCCAATTTATCAGTCACCAAAGCACCTTTTTGCGTACCCGATGCGTTGGTCCTTGGAAATAATCATGGCGCTTTGTAGGCACAGACTTTTTATAACCGTTTTAAACCTCCTTTATACACATCTTTTATTTTCTTCTCCTTTTATCAGATTTTCTCTGTAAACTTCTCTGCCATTACTGCTCTGCAAGCTTTTCTGAAGATTCCTTTGTCTTTGTTCCCATCGCAAGTTTAGTCTCGCATTCTCAATTTCAGACGTCTGTGGTAATAAAAAAGGCGTGTTTTGTCTCTTTTGCTGTAGGTGGCTCCTTGTTTCTATTTCTCTATCGCAGTTATATCTTTGTCTGGAATTCTTGTAAAAATGTGGTTTTATTTTGTTGCTCTAGGCAGTAGTGTGCGACGAATGCCTATATCCTTGTGTGCTTATCTTCTGAGTTTTTATGTATGTGGGGTGGTTTTAAATTGGTGTAGAACTTGAACTGGGTGTTAGTTCCTTTCTTTCTTCTTCTTCTGGGCTGTGATGATCAAGGGTTGGGCTCAGATAGGACTATAGGCTTTTTCTGGGTAGTCTTTAAGTGGAGTTCTGAATGTTGAACCTCCGTTCGCAGACAGGTAATGGCTGATCAGCATGAAGATGTGGCTAGGGAGGAAGCTAACGAGTTGTAGGGCCCACTATGTTCGGAGTTGCTTGGAAAGAGCGTGAAGGGGGTAGGAACGTCCAGCAGTCACACTTGGACTCTCTCCCTCATTTTCCACCGAGGTTGATTGACCGGAGTACTGCAGGAGACACTGTTCTGACCTACCTCTCCTCGGCAGGTCAGACACCACTTCGGGGTGGGACCCCCCGACGTCCAAGAGAAGGGGGACCGTGAGCTAGGACCCCCAGGTCTGCTCCCACTGAACCTCGGGGGGCCCTGGTTCGCGATCCCCTTGAGGAAGCTGACCAGATTGTGGATGAGGAGCAACTTCGTCCACGCCAGTGGCGACAAATGTCACCCCCTCGCCCTTCGACGAAGTTGGTTCTTGGTCCTTCAGCTCCCGACGTCACCCCCGACGATATTTTATCTTTGGAGGTGCAAGAAGATGTGCCTTTTACTTCGGTGACTGGGGGGCGAGGATAGAGTTGGAGGGGACTCTGGCCCATCGTGGCTAAGGCCGGGGTTTGTGATGCCCACCGAGGAGGAGGCCCTGAGGGAGTTAGCTACCGAAATTTCAACCAGGACTCCTCTCCACAATCTCCGCTTCACCAATCGGTACACGGCTTCGTACCTTGGGGGAGCTATTTTGAACCGAGCTACCGACATCGAGTCCTTGGCCAGCATGGGTGAGATGGGGGTTAACGAGGCCACCAATAGGGTTGGTGCTCTCTTAGCCCGGGTAAGAGAATTTCCTCTTTCGTTAGCGCCCTCTGTCCTTGTTTGTGTTTCTAACTTGCTTTTCTTTTGGCAAGTTTCCTCCCTTGTTCTTTATATTTCCAGATCCCGCTCTTTGGAGGAGACTGAGAGGGCAATCGTTGATGCAGAGTGGTAGGCGGCTACCGAACCATGCCTGGCCACTCTGGAATCTGAGGTTGCAAGTCAGGCAACCCGTTTGGAGTCGGCTGAGTCTGAAAAGCTGCGGATGACCAGCGAGGTGTCTGACTTGAAGGAGCAACTACTGAAGGCTGAGGAGCGGATTGCTGAGTTGCGAGCTGCCAATGTTGAGTTGAACACAACTCGAGATGAAGCCGTCACAAGCTAGATGTCTATTCAAGAGGAGCTCAAGTAATGTAGGTCAGATGGGTTTAAGAAGAACATCATTGATGACTTCAGGAGCTCGGCCGAATATCATGAGGAGATAGGACGCGAGGCTGGATCTTTTTTGGACAAGGGCTGTGTTCACATTATCCGTCAACTCCATCCTCATTTCGAAGACAAGAGCGTTCTGCTGCGGGCCTACCAATCGAACTTTGACAATGAGGTTTGCAGACAAGGGGCAGACTTTGTTTCGTTTACTGTCGAAGAGATGGAGGCACTCCGCGTACGTGACGAAAAGAGAGGAAAACCATTCTGGGACCCTCCCCAACCTTTCGCTTCGACTTTCTGGGAAATGCTAGATGGCTCCGACCCGGCTCCTTAGTTTTTTCTTTTTTCTTGTTTTGTAAACAGAACTTTGTATCTTCCCTTTGTTTAATAGAAGATTTATTTTGTTTAATGAAAGCTTTCACTATGGCCATGTGAAATATTCCCCAAGTCATAACTCGGTATTTCCTTGATCCAACGCTCACTATGGTAACGTAAAATATTCCTAAGTCATAGCTTGGCATAACCATATTTCAGTACTTCGTTTAACCGTGAGCGCGGTCCCTCAATGGTGACGATAACTTTTACCAAGTTATACCCGTACTTCGGTTAACCATAGTTTTCGCTCATGATTTTTAAAATTCTTCTCAAGCCATAGCCCGATACTTCGTTTAACCACAGTTTTTACTGATGGTAATTTCTAAAATTCTTTCCGAGCCATAGCCCGGTACTTCGTTTAACCATAGCTTTCACCTGGTAATTTCTAAAATTCTTCCCGAGCTGTAATCCGGTACTTCGTTTAACCATAGCTTCACCTTTGGTAATTTCTAAAATTCTTCCCGAGCCGTAGCCGGGTACTTCGTTTAACTATAGCTTTCACATTTGGTAATTTCTAAAATTCCTCCTGAGCCATAGCCCGGTACTTCGTTTAACCATAGCTTTTGCCTATGGTAATTTCTAAAATTTTTCCCGAGCCGTAGCCCGGTACTTCGTTTAACCATAGCTTTCACCTATGGTAATTTCTAAAATTCTTTCCGAGCCATAGACCGATACTTCGTTTAACCATAGCTTTCACATATGGTAATTTCTAAAATTCTTCTCGAGCTGTAACCCGGTACTTCGTTTAACCGTAGCTTTCACCTATGGTAATTTATAAAATTCTTCCCGAGCCGTAGCCCGATACTTCGTTTAACCATAGCTTTCACTTATGGTAATTTCTAGAATTCTTTCTGAGCCGTAGCCCGGTACTTCGTTTAACCATAGCTTTCACTTGGTAATTTCTAAAATTTCTAAAATTCTTCCTTCGCTCCTCTAATAGGTCGAGGTCCATATTTCTTTTTCTTCTATTGTTCTCCTCGCTATACATCGCCACTCTCGCCGTAGGCATTGCGACTTCAACCGGTGCCTACCCTCCCTTAAATAAACAATTTCACCCTACAAAATTATAATAATCTTTTTACATTTAATTAATATGTATAAAATTCTGATTTAATTTATTACTTTACATTATTTTCTTCTTTTTTTGTACCTCGGAGAGAGAGAGAGAGAGAGGGGCTTTAGGAACAAGTAACAACCGTCTCTCGATATTATTTGTATCTCAATATAGTTTTTATTTCATTGATTTCTGCTTAATTTTGCTGAAATATTTTTATCAAATTATAAAACAACCTTTATTAGCTTTTACAATTAACTATATAAAATTATATATTTTATATTAGTTGTTAACATATCATTAAGAGTAGGTTGGTTTAGTGGTACTTCTTTGTTTTTTTTATTGGACCCCAAAAATTGAGGGAAAAAAAAAGAAAAATTCATCGTACAAAATTTAGAATTTAAAAAGTAGTGTGATTAAGATAATTTAATCTATTTAAATTTAATTGAATTGCTTCCCTAAATTTATTTATCTTCCGCTTCCAGATAATATATAATCTTAAATTTTATAATATTATGCTTACAAAAAAAATTTAATTGATAATATTTATAAATTATTTATCTATTTATATCAAATTATAGGATTGATTGAATATATATATATATATTGTTCTAACCGATCAATTATATTAATGATTAGAAGTAATTAGTTAAACTTAAAATAATTTTTGATAAATTATTATTTTTTATTATTATTTGAAAAAAAAGAAAAAGAAAAAAGAGAATCGGCAGATTTCACTATTTATTGGATGCAGCACTGCAACAGATCCCATCAAAATTTCGAAGATTTCGGTGTGTATTTAGCCAAAATTTGGACCTACTTTGACAACCGGCACTGTTTCACGTTTTCCCGTATTCCTAGTTGATTTATTTTTCTTTCCGCATGTTCTTTATTTTTTTTTAAGTTTAAATAAAATTTTAAGGAAAGTTAGGCAGAAAAGGGAAAAAAAAAATGATTCACAAAATATTCTATTAAAATTCAAATTGATAATTAACTCTCAAAATTAAATATTTAATTATTTTTTATTATCTAAAATATTCTTAAAAAAATAAAATAAAAAAATTATATAAAAATAGTAATAAAATAAATATTTTTGTAATAAAATTTTATTTTTGGTAAAGTAAAAGAATTCGAATTAATTTTAAATAATAAGTCAAATAGTCTAATTAAATACAATATTACCTTGAGTTGCTTCCACAATAATTTATATTCAAAAAAAAAAAAATAATAATAATGAAAGAAAATCGGCGCCGTGATCAAAAGATACATTGAGGTGGAGCCCACTTGCTTCTAGAAATTTTTGCGTTTGCACTCTCCCATTAGAGAAAAATATGTCCCCAAAAAAAAGTATGAGCTGGATAAAATAATTATATATATATATATTTTATGTCAATTAAAATTTTTGTATAATTATCATCTCTCAAACTCATCATTTTTTAGATTAACGCATTCTTAACAATTATATATATTTTAAAAAACATTTTTATTTAAAAAAAATATAATTGAATCAATAATAGAAATTATGTGTTTGAAATAAAAAAAAAATTTTTAAATTAAAAAAAATCTAATTTTATTTTTAAGAAAAAAAAAATATATATTGATTCTGCAAAAAATTGTCAGTGGTAAAAAGGTAATTTGAAAGTGGGAATTCAAGGAACGTTTGAATGGATTGATCTTTAGGAGATTTTGAATTGGTCAAAGTTAATGAAATGGGTACTTCGGGTAGCGGCCCCTTGACGAGTCACAATTCGGGAAGCGACACTTCGTGGAGCGGCGCTTGGATGACTGTACTTCGCGATGCCGAGTATCTGCAAAACAAATAAGTTTGATGGGGGGTTTGTTCCTAATGAACTCTCCGATGTTTAAGTCAGTAGAGTAATATGTGAGTATTTTTGGATATTTGGAATCTGTCTTACCTTTTGTTCAGATCCCCCTCTTATAGGAGTTTGTCTTGAGGGTCTCATTAGTTCACGAGCTTCTTGTTGGAGTTTTTTGGGCTGTTTTGATCATTGTAGGAAACGGGCTTGAATATGATATTTAAAGAGTGGTAACGTCTGCTCTTTATGAGGCCCATGAATTTGGACTTATGACGCCCGGTGAGATCAGGGGTAGTTATTACGTGGTAGAAATATGATTTTGCCCCTGAGGTATTTTTCTGGCCGTTCAGTGGCCCCTCGTCGAAGTGCCACATGACGAGGAGAGTGCCGTTGTGGGAAACGGTCTTTGGTAGTGGGAGAATGTGAACCCACATTTGGAATGTGTGTTGTGTGTTCCACTTTTTATGCCCGCTATTTGACTTTTGATTCAAATAGCGAGGTTATCAGGTATTTCTCTATGTAAATGACGTTTCTACCCTCGACGGGTGTTATTTTCCTTTTAGTGGCCCCTCAACGAAGTGTGACACTGCTTCGTGGTGGACTTCGTTGGATAGATCGTGTTGCAGAGTTTTTATCGGGCTACCGGGCTTCGCTAACAGAAGACTCAGTGTGTTGCCGGAGTGGGTAGGATTTCTGATGGTGATGGCCGTCTTTTCGAAGTTCCACTGCAGCTAGCAGGCTTCGTCCAGTGGGGACGTTGCGTGTCACCGAAGCGATCTTAGGGTTTCTGACGGTGATGGTTGTCGCTTCACCTTCTGACTTTTGTCATAAGTGCCAATTTGTTAGTCACCAAAGCGCCTTTTCGCGTACCCGATGCGTTGGTCCTTGGAAATAATCATGGCGCTTTGTAGGCACAACCTTTTTATAACCGTTTTAAACCTCCTTTATACACATCTTTTATTTTCTTCTCCTTTTATCATATTTTTCTCTCTAAACTTCTCTGCCATTACTGCTCTGCAAGCTTTTCTGAAGATTCCCTTGTCTTTGCATTCTCAATTTCAGAAGTCCGTGGTAATAAAAAAAGGTGCGTTTTGTGCTGTAGGTGGCTCCTTGTTTCTATTTCTCTATCGCAGTTATATCTTTGTCTGGCATTCTTATAAAAATGTGGTTTTATATTGTTGCTCTGGGCAGTAGTGTGCGACGAATGCCTATATCCTTGTGTGTTTATCTTCTGAGTTTTTATGTATGTGGGGTGGTTTTAAATTGGTGTAGAACTTGAACTGGGTGTTAGTTCCTTTCTTTCTTCTTCTTCTGGGCTGTGATGATCAAGGGTTGGGCTCAGATAGGACTATAGGCTTTTTCTGGGTAGTCTTTAAGTGGAGTTCTGAATGTTGAACCTCCGTTCGCAGGCAGGTAATGGCTGATCAGCATGAAGATGTGGCTAGGGAGGAAGCTAACGAGTTGATGGCTGAGGGTTTCAGGGACCCTTTGCCTGCTCGCGATGCACCGTCCACGATGAATGGAGAGAACCCCACTTCTGCCCCTTCAGGACCCGTGGTGCTTGGGACCCTAGGTACAGACTTCCCTTTTTACCAGAGTAGAGTTACCTACGACCAACTTAAGTCCTTTGTCAGTTGATATGGTATAGATCGAAGTGTGTATAGGACCTTTGTAGCTTTTGATATAGGTAAGATGTCTACCAAACACATCCCTCTTCCCTTAGCCCACTTTGAAGTGGGACTCAGGTTGCCTATGGACCCAGCCTTCGTGAATTTCCTCGTGTTTGCCCGCGTACAACCTGGGCAACTTCACTCCAAAGATGTCCGGACCCTTTTTTCTTTAATTTGTCTAGGTCGCCGTTTAGGCTTTGAACTTTCTATGAACATCTTGGGGATGTTCTTTTCCACACTTCGTATGTCCGATAACACCCTCTCACTCCGACCCCGCTGGAATAGGGTTCAACTATTTGATTCCCCTCCTAACAAAGTAGAATTCAAGGGTAGGTGGGTAGTGGTCGAATCTAAGGTGGGCTTCCCTTTTCGTCCTTGTGTCAACAAAGATAGCCAGTGGCCTCCTGTCCATCCCTCTTCTCTAGACCCATCTGAGAGGTCCTTTCTTGAGATCATCATTCGGGACTTAGGTGAGAGTCGTCAGCATCAGTCCCGAGTGTATTCTTCGGCTAACTTGTTGAGTAAGAGGAGTTTGGAGTGGTGCGGTATAGGTGCGGGGTTAGCTGCTAGGAAGAGAGAATTAAGTTTTAAACTTGAAGGGCTTAACTCAGATTGGACCATACACCCCAGGGGGGGGGGCTTGTCCATTCAGTGCGGGTTATGTACCTCTTCTGCCCAGGGTTGCCAAACTAGCCGGGGTAACTGTTATACTTTGCGTATTCTCACTTTTTTTTGACATGCTCTTTATTGATATATTTTTTTGTAGGGCCCACTATGTTTGGAGTTTCTTGGAAAGAGTGTGAAGGGGGCAAGAACGTCCGACAGTCACACTTGAACTCTCTCCCTCATTTTCCACCGAGGTTGATTCACCGAGGTGCTACAGGAGACACCGTCCTAACCTACCCCTCCTCGGTAGGTTAGACACCACGTCGGGGTGGGACCCCCCGACATCTAAGAGAAGGGGGACCACGAGCTAGGACCCCCAGGTCTGCTCCCACTGAACCTCGGGGGGCCCTGGTTCGCGATTCCCTTGAGGAAGCTGACCAGATTGTGAATGAGGAGCAACTTCGTCAACGTTAGCGGCGAATGACGTCACCCCCTCACCCTTCGACGGAGTTGGTTCCTGGTCCTTCAGCTCCCAACGTCACCCCCGGCGATATTCCGTCTTTGGAGGTGCGGGAAGACGTGCCTTCTACTCCGGCGGCTGGGGGGCGAGGATAGATTTGGAGGGGACTCTGGCTCGTCGTGGCTAAGGCCGGGGTTTGTGATGCCCACCGAGGAGGAGGCCCTGAGGGAGTTAGCTACCGAAATTTCAACCAGGACTCCTCCTCTCCACAATCTCTGCTTCACCAATCGGTACGCGGCTTCGTACCTCGAGGGAGCTGTTTTGAACTGAGCTGCCGACATCGAGTCCTTGGCCGGCATGGGTGAGATGGGGGTTGACGAGGCCGCCAATAGGGTTGGTGCTCTCTTAGCCAGGGTAAGAGAATTTCCTCTTTCGTTAGTGCCCTCTGTCCTTGTTTGTGTTTCTAACTTGCTTTTCTTTTGGAAGGTTTCCTCCCTTGTTCTTTATATTTCCAGATCCCGCTCTTTGGAGGAGACTGAGAGGGCAATGGCTGATGCAGAGTGGCAGGTAGCTACCGAACCATGCCTAGCCGCTCTGGAATCTGAGGTTGCAAGTCAGGCTACCCGTTTGGAGTCAGCTGAGTCCAAAAAGCTGCGGATGACCAGCGAGGTGTCTTACTTGAAGGAGCAACTACTGAAGGCTGAGGAGCGGATTGCTGAGTTGCGAGCTGCCAATGTTGAGTTGAACACAGCTCGAGATGAAGCCCTCGCAAGCTAGATGTCTATTCAAGAGGAGCGGATTGCTGAGTTGCGAGCTGCCAATGTTGAGTTGAACACAGCTCGAGATGAAGCCCTCGCAAGCTAGATGTCTATTCAAGAGGAGCTCAAGTACTGTAAGTCAGATGGGTTTAAGAAGAACATCATTGATGACTTCAGGAGCTCGGCCGAATATCATGAGGAGATAGGACGCGAGGCTGGATTTTTTTTGGACAAGGGCCGTGTTCACATTATCCGTCAACTCCATCCTCATTTCGAAGACAAGAGTGTTCTGCTACGGGCCTACCAATCGAACTTCGACAACGAGGTTTGCAGACAAGGGGCGGACTTTGTTCCGTTTACTACCGAAGAGATGGAGGCACTCCGCGAACGTGACGAAAAGAGAGGAAAACCATTCTAGGACCCTCCCCAACCTTCCGCTTCAACTTTCTGGGAAATGCTGGATGGCTCTGACCCGACTCCTTAGTTTTTTCTTTTTTTTTTGTTTTGTAAAGAGAACTTTGCATCTTCCCTTTGTTTAATAGAAGATTTATTTTGTTTAATGAAAGCTTTCACTATGGCCATGTGAAATATTCCCCAAGTCATAACTCGGTATTTCCTTGATCCAACGCTCACTATGGTAACGTAAAATATTCCTAAGTCATAGCTCGGCATAACCACAGTTCAGTACTTCGTTTAACCGTGAGTGTAGTCCCTCAATGGTGACGGTAACTTTTACCAAGTTATACCCGTACTTCAGTTAACCATAGTTTTCGCTTATGATTTCTAAAATTTTTCTCGAGCTGTAGCCCGATACTTCGTTTATCCTTAGTTTTTACTAATGGTAATTTCTAAAATTCTTCCCAAGCCATAGCCCGGTACTTCATTTAACCCTAGCTTTCGCCTGGTAATTTCTAAAATTCTTTTCGAGCCGTAGCCGGGTACTTTGTTTAACCATAGCTTTCGCCTATTATGGTAATTTCTAAAATTCTTCCCGAGCCATAGCCCGATACTTCGTTTAACCATAGCTTTCACCTATGGTAATTTCTAAAATTCTTCCCGAGCCGTAGCCCGGTACTTCATTTAACCATAGCTTTCACCTATGGTAATTTATAAAATTCTTCCCGAGCCGTAGCCCGGTACTTCGTTTAACCATAGCTTTCACTTATGGTAATTTCTAGAATTCTTCCCGAGCCGTAGCCCGGTACTTCGTTTAACCATAGCTTTCACCTGGTAATTTCTAAAATTCTTCCCAAGCCGTAGCTTGGTACTTTTTATTTCAATATTGCAAGAAAGATGGAACAAATGCTTTTTGAGGCTAGCTAGGTATTTGGAAATAAAAACTACCTTCCCAAGGTTGCCTTGGTACTAAAAAGAACGTGTCACAGATATTACTTATGCGTAGTACTTTTTCAAATGGTTCGCGTGCCACAGATTCGGTAGGAGGATGCCATCTTTGTTCATGAGGCGATATGTGTCGGGCCTTACTTCGCTCTTGACGAGATACGAACCTTCCCAATTTGGGGTTAATTTGTTTGCCTGGATATGTTTTGCCGTCCCTTCGATCTTCCGAAGCACCCAGTCTCCGATTTTGATTGGTCTTTTGGATATCTTTTTATCATGAGTCCATTTCGTTCTTTCTTTGAATGACTGGGATTTTAGCCGGCTTGCAATTCTTCGCTCCTCTAATAGGTCGAGGTCCATATTTCATTTTCTTCCGTTGTTCTCCTCGCTATACATTGCCACTCTCGCCTTAGGCATTGCGACTTCGACCAGTGCAATAGTCTCTTAGCCGTATACTAGGGCAAATGATGTTTCCCCGGTGGGGCCCCTGGTCGAAGTACGAACCGCCCATAGGGTGGGGTGCAGCTCGTCGGCCTATTTGTTGGATATCCCCTCTAGGTTTTTGCGTAGAGCCCGTAATACTAGCTTGTTCGCGGCCTCTGCTTGGCAGTTTCCCTATGGGTGTACGACCAAAGATTTCCAATGTTTGATGTGTAATCGTTGACATTCTGAGGTGAACTTGGCCGAAAATTGGACTCCGTGGTCGGTAACCACCGCCCTAGGGACTCCAAAATGGCATATGACGTTTTCGCGGAAGAATTTCGTGACGTTTTCCTCTGTGGGATGCCTTAAAGCTTTTGCTTCGATCCATTTAGAAAAGTAGTCAACTGCCACTACCAAAAACTCGTAACTGTTCTGTGTTATTGGGAACTTTCCCATTAAGTCCATGCCCCACATGTAGAACAACCATGTTGCTATGACTGGGGTTTGTTCTATGGATGTCAACTGTGGTATGTTCCCGAAGATTTGGCAGGTGTTGCAATTTTTAACATATCGTCTGGCATCATCCCGTAACATTGGCCAGTAGTATCCTTGGTTGATTATTCTCTCTGCCAGAGTTTGGGCCCCTGGATGTCCTCCACATACCCCCTCATGCATCTCGGCGAGCAAGTCGTCCGCTTGGGATGACGAGATGCAACAGAGTAGAGGTTTGGAGAATGATCGTCGGTATAGGATATCAACATGGATCGTGTACCTGGCGAACTGTCACTTTATCTGCCGGGCACGGGTCACGTCGTCCGGTAATGTCCCTTGATGGATGAACTTCATCATTTCGTCCACCCAGTCTTCTGACACGAGTTGTATGGGTTGAATCAAACGCGTCTCTATGGAGCTCGTCCTTATTTCTACTGGGACGCCCTCCTCATTGGGGGTCTCACCCGAAGCTATCTTTGCTAACCGGTCTGCGGTTTGGTTATCTTTCCGGTTAATCAAGGACATGCTAAAAGGATTGAACCTCTCCTTCAACTGTCTAGCTCTTTCCGCATATGGCTGGAGATTTTCTGAGTGTGGCGTATGTGCCTTGGACTTGGTTTACGACTAGCTGTGAGTCACTAAAGAATTTAAGAGTCGTTATGTTCGCGGTGTGAGCACACTCCATTCACAGGAGCATTGCTTCGTATTCAGTCTAATTGTTCGAGAGATTAGCATATAGTTTCACAACTCGCATCTCAGTGTATTGCATATTTGGGAAGGTTAGAATTACCCCAACGCCTACTCCGCTGGCGTTGACTGCTCCATCCACCCATAATTCCCAAGGGTCCGTCACCTGTTGGCTTTCCTCTGATTCTGTGATGATCCTTCTGCGAGGAAATCGGCCAGGGCTTGAGCTTTAATGGCAGTTTGAGGTTTAAAAGTGATGTCTTGTCCACATAGCTCAATAGACCACCGGAGCAGTCTTCCTGACTGATGTAATTTATGAAAGAACTGCCTTAGTGGGGCGTCGGTGTAAATGATAATTAGGTGGGATTCCAAATAAGGCCTAAGTTTCCGAGATGATATTACCAAAGCATACGCTGGCTTCTGTATGTTTGAATATCTAGACTCGGCGTTGTTCAAGGCTTTGCTTATGAAGTACAAGGGATACTACTTCGATCCTTCCTCTTTTATCAACACTGAGGCTATCACTGAGTCCGAAAATGAGAGGTACATAAATAGCGTTTCCCCTGTGTTTGGTGATTGTAACCGAGGTAGCTGGAAAAGGTGGACTCTGAGGTCTTTCCATGCTCTGCTGCACTCCAGCGTCCATTCGAACCCATTCTTTGAATCTTTCAGTGTCTTGAAGAATGGGAGACATTTTTCTGCCGACTTCGAAATGAAATGTCCGAGGGCGTTGATGCACCCATTCAGGCGTTGAATGTCCTTTACGCATCGAGGTTCAGTAAGTCGGGCTATAGCTGCCAACTTTTCTAGATTTGCTTCGATTCCTCGCTCTGATGTCATGAAACTAAGGAATTTTCTGGATTTTACCCCAAATGCACACTTCGTGGGGTTCAACTTGAGATTGAACTTAGCCAAGTTTGAGAAAGTTTCCTCTAGGCCATCCAGGTGTGATGCTCCGCGCTTCGTTTTGATCACCATATCATCCACATAAGCCTCCATGTTCCTTCCCATTTGGGGTCGAAGGATGTGGTTCATCATCCGTTGATATGTTGCCCATGCATTCTTAAGACCAAATGGCATGACATTGTAACATATATGGCTCCTGCAGCTCGGAACGAAGTGTGGACTTGGTCACTTGGTCTCATTTTGATTTGATGATATCCCGAGAAAGCATCCATGAAACTTAAAAGCTCGTACCCCGAAGTGGAGTCGGCGAGAGCGTCGATCCGAGGTAATGGATAGCAGTCTTTGGGACAAGATTTGTTGAGGTCGGTGTAATCGACGCACATTCTCCACTTCCCATTTTCTTTCTTGACCATTACCACATTAGCCAACTATGTGGGATATTTAACCTCGCGGATGAACCCGACTTTTAGCAATTTCTCTACTTCCTCTTTCATGCCCTGTACTTTGTCATCTCCAAACTATCGGTTCTTTTGTCTTACCGGAGGGCACTTGGCACTTATGCTAAGCGTGTGTTCTGCTACCGAAGTGTCGATGTCGGGCATATCCTCTGTACACCAGGCGAAGCTATCTTGGTGAGTTTTAAGGAAGGCGATGTTGCGTTGTGTGCGTGTGTCACAGTTTGTAAAGATAAGAAAATGAAGTAAATCAACACAATCTTAACAAGTGCAAGTATACATCGGTCAACAAGTTATATATGTACCTAAGTACAAGATTATCGATCCCACAGGGACTAAGCATGCCAATTACAGATGCAAATAGGATTGTACAATTGGTTAAAAGAATAAAAGAATAAAGAATGATGTATCATGAATAGAGATTGGTCAAATGCTACGACAATCCTACTCCTAAAGAAAAGACTAAACTAACATTTAAGGGTTAGCCTACTGGAAATAACCACAAGAGTACTGCAAGTAATACAATGCTGCGGCATTCACGCCCAAAATGTAACTAAAAACCATAGATGAATCTAAATATACAAACATGCTTTCAGTTTCTAGATCAATGCTACAGCGTATCTGGTTCCACATAGATTACTTGATTTACTAGTCTAGATCCCCGATAACATCGTCTCATGGAGTACGAAGTACCGTTGACTTAGAGCAACACTAGTCAGTGAATTTGGTCATTTCCACTGCAATGTTGAGCGCACTCTCATGCGTCTCAATCTAGTGCCACATAATTATCACGTCCACTAGCTCCCCTCCGCTAGAAGGCCAAACACTAGTTCGATTCATACGTTGGACAGTCGTAACCGCAAGTGATGCTAAATCAATTTAATGTAATTACATGAATAAACCAAGCATGCCCCATACAAGCAGTAATCATAAAAATAGAAAGCAATGCTACAACATACTCGTCATCATAATCAAAACAGTGCACTCAACATGTTCATACTTAACTATGCCACAACATCTTCAGGCTAAAAATATATGTTTAGTACAGAGAATAACGAAATCCATGAATTAAAGTAATGTAACAAAAATACTCCCATCGTCATGGTACATAATTCCATTACAAAACAAGTTTAATCAATTCATAAAAGTCGTCTTCAACTCATGCCCAATATTTAAGCAAGAATCTATACAAGACAATGAACAATAATGAGGAAATGGGCAGAGAATTACTCGGGTCTGAGATCATGCTGCTGTCCAAATCAGTTTAATCATGCTTGTCCAGTGCTATTCCCCTCTGCTTGATGTTGCGGCGTCTTTACTGCTCAGCTGATGAACACTCAGCAAGTCACCATGCTCACTCTTGGGGTTTTCCCTACTGAAAGTTAATCTAAAACTAAAAAGAAAAGCTAAACTATACTACCCAAAGGCTACTGAACTATCTAAGAAATCAGAAAAACCAATCTCTCTTGTCTAATTTCTCCAAAAGCTAAAAACGACCAACCCCTCTCCTCTCGGTTTTTCAATTATATATAGAGCATCCTCTTGTACCGAGAACCAGCCTTAAGCTGCCATTTGTCCATATTTCCAGAATTTTCTCATAAAATTCCAGCAAATAACTGAATAGTCCAAAAATAAATTCCAGCTGCCTTCTCAAGTTTTTGTCTTTTTCCTTGCTGCAGGTTCCTTGCAAGATTCCAGCTTTAGTCTGCCACGTTTTGAATAAGTAAAAAATAAAATAAATTCTGAAAAATGGCTGAATAATAAAACTGAAATTTTATTCTCTTTTTACCCTTGTCACAATAAATCAATTCAAATTAATTTCCAAATAATAATCAATAAATACAGCTCCTACAATTATTTGAAAATTAATTAAATTAAATTGACATTTAACAATAAATCCACATTTTTCGGTAAAAAGAGGGAAAATGTCAAATCAACGTATTTTAATTCCATTTTCCAAATAAATTCAGTTAATTCCAAAGTGAAACGTGGCAAATTGAATGTGAATAACTCTATTATTTTAGAGTTATCACACCCCAAACTTAAATTATTGCTCGTCCCGAGCAATGCTGCAGCAATGCGAAAGCAAAATGAAACATACATTCCCACTAAAAACTTTGCTCAGCAGTTTCAGCTAAACCTGGGACAAGTGATTTCAGAGAGAAAATTTCATAATTCAAGCAGAGGCAATGTTCCATCCTTAGTTGAATAACCAAATTTCTACTCCAGTGTGTGTGTGAATAGTCTTTTCTTTTCTCTCTCATTCATAAGGTAACGTACGGTAATCCTAAGATTCATTTTGTATCTTCAAACTCAATCTATTACACCACTCTCCACTAATGTAGCAAATTCAGCAATAAAGATCAAAGAGGTCTTAATTTGGTTGTAATGCAGGCTAAGGCTAAGGTAGGAAAAATATAGATAAAAAGTAGGCTCAAAACTTAGTCCTAGTCTGCTATGAACTTTAACCCAATGCTATCACCTTTCTCATCATTTTTTTTCTTTTCACAACTCAAGGAGCATAAACATTTACACCTTGCTTCAGTAATAAGTGCAGCATTTAACCACAATCTGTATATAGCATTTGACCATAAAGAAGCATAATATGTATTTTTTCCTTTTTGCTCTTTTTGTTCTTCTTTTTCTTTCTCTTTTTTTTTGTTTAAAGAGGGTTCTTTCATTTTTTCACACATTTTTATACACATACCCTCAATACATAGAGCATTCATAACATAATTTTAAAATTACATTAAATACCACTGATCCAATAAAAATGACATTGCTGCAGCATTGTGCTACAACATTTCTATGCTCCTCATCATAGCATTCTCAGTATACCCCCAAACTTATGTTTAACAGTGTTCATAGCAGACTAAGATCAAGTTTAGGGAAAACAAAGAATGGATACATGCAAAATATTTAAGATAAGTGGATATTTAATAAGGGTGTCAAGAAATTAGGCTTAAACTCAACTTGGTTTAACTAAGGAAATAAAGTGCATTAGGGTAAGCTAGAAAGGCTCAAACGATTCAAGAACATGCCTTAATCATTTCTATATTACCAAATCTACTAGGATTTCGCCTCAAGAGATATAACAAAGCTAACTCTTTTTATAAACATGAAATCTCCAAGTAAGACTATGTGCAAAAGATAGGGAATAGAAATAATTTTTACTTAGACTCAACTAATACCTAATTATTCTAAAAGAGGTACAAAGTCTACAAGAATTTATTTTTGTTTTTAAGGTATCATCATTAATCAGGTCCCAAAGTCTGCCCTAATCCTGCTTAAGCCAAGGTTTTACTGGGACACATGGAAATGCTGCCGCATTCATGCATATAGTTCTTTCATGCCAAATCATTCGTTCTATAAGGCATCATCAAACATTCATTCAAATAAGTCATCCATTCATTCAGATTAGTCATTCATCAGATATTCATTCATTTAGATCAAAACATAGAGGATATTCATTCATTCATTCAAAGACAGCAAAAAAAATATTTTTTTACTAGAGGACACCCTCCCCCAAACTGAAGGAGAAGCAATGTCCTCATTGCAAAACATAAAACAACAGGCAGTAGTTAAAGCAATGTTAAGATGATAGAAGAACATAAGAAAAAAAAGGTGTCCAATCCTGCTCAGCAGGTAAACAAAGTATAGACCAAAAGCAAAAGCAGAAGTTAAAGGGTAAGAGAAGGAACTACTCCCATTGAGATGGGAGTGCTTCAAAGGATGATAACATCGTCATCCATCTTGTCTTGGTCTTCCTCGGGTAAGAGTTGTTTAGGAAAGATCGGCCACGAGTTGCCATCATGTTACCTTTGCCGCGGTAACGCTCTAAGGTATGCAGCATCACAATCTTTCACATATCTCCAATAAATTTGCAGCTGGGCAAGGATATGTGCCATTGTCGTTGCCATAGCATCTGTGGTTGTTGTTGCTGGAGCATCAGTTGAGGTTGTTGTTGGAGCATCTGTTGCGGCAGAGAATGGCGTCTGGGTTGCAGGAGTGCTGTCTGGTGGACGCGGTTGTGGTGCAGAAGGGATGATTCTGCTTAAGTCATAAGCAGAAATTGTTCCTTGAGGATAAAAGTCGTCGTCTTCCATGGCAACCTTTACTCCGGAAGCCCTACACAACATGCAGATCAAAGTGGGGAAAAACATTTCCCCACTCCTTTTGTTAGCGCAAGCACGTATATGTTCACAAATTAGTTTTTCCACATTAATCGGTTTGACCTTAACAATACATGCCAATAAAACAATTCGTTCAACATTTAAAGATGATGTATGGCCAGTAGGCATCAAGGAATGCCTTATAAAATAAAACCAAATATTTGCTTCATCTGTTAAAAACTCCCTTCAGCAGGTTTTGTTTCCTTGCTTGGACAATAACCACTGTGTACCCGGAACAGTGACCTCTTGCAAAAGTTTATCGCAGGTCTCATCAGTCAGATCAGCAAGATAAGCATAAAAATCACCAGAGTCATTAAGATAGTTCATTAAGTTAAAGAGCTGATTTATCGCTCTTGGGTTCAACGCAACAGAACGCTCGAACAAAAACCGAGTACACACTGTTAGGCCATAAGTTCACGTAGAATTCCCGAACAATCGAAGGATCCGGCTCCACCCTTTGTGCATAAAACTGTTCCCAACCTAGAATTTGGATAACATCTCTACATTCAGTTGGCAAAGGATATGGCGTGTCTCCAGTAAGGATAAAACCTAAGTCAGCGAGGTATTGTTTTTTTTAATATAATTCCTCAAATCTTGACTCAGCGTCTGCGGAGGAGAACCATTCCTTAGTGCACTTTTGTGCAACCTGTTTAATTCTCGGCATCTAAAAAAATTAACAATTGTGAGAATAAATCTCCAAGATAGGCTGCAGTTAACACAAAAAATGAGAAAAATAAAGTCCCAATTTCAAAAAAAAAAAATAGTCAAGGCCGTCCTAACTTTTTCTCCACTAAACATGCTCACACTCTCTTATCACCACAGAAATAAAAGGATACAAAACCTTCGGTTGAATCAAATTATTTCCATGCGTAAAACCAGTACTGACCTAGACGCAAGAAATCTCAAAGAAGTTTAGAAATCACAAACGGGTACAGATTTCATAACAAAAATAAAAAATAATCAGAGAAAGTGCTAAACCCATTTTGAAATAAACTCATTTTTCTGAAAAACATATTCTAGCCCAGAAGATAAAAAACAATCGAACTCAAAATACGAACAGATCTGGACAAAATAACCCTACTATCGAAGTAGAAACATGCATTCCTCAAACCGAACACACAGTATAAAAACCCGCAACTAAAACACTCTTTTGCAAAGAAAAAAAAACCCATTTTCCGTACTTTCATGTTAAACCCATAAGCATAAAACAACAAATCCAACAATGTTCCTACTTAAACAGGAAAAGCCCCAAGTTTTCAACTAAAAATTTCAAATATGAACTAAAAATTGTAACATAAACTCTCATATCAGTGAGCAATAACCCTAGTTTTCCGCAAAAAATGGTTAACCTAGAATGGGTTATCCATCTATTTCAGTTTAACGCAACTTATCCTTCAGATTAACCAAAGAAAAACATACCTTTAGTGCGTCAACTGCTTGAAAACTTGTCTGGAGGAAACGTGGTTGTGGGTACTGTCGGACTTGAGAGTAATGTGGAAGAACAGAAAGGGTTTTTGAAAAATGGAAGTTGAGAGAATATGGAAGCAACTGCTGTACTTTTTCTTGTTTTAAATGAAACTTTCTAACGTTTCAGTTGTGTAAATATAGACAAAATAAAAGAATGTTGGTGCCTTTTCGGTTTCTTGAACTAGTTAGTACTCATTCCTCTGTAAAAATCATATATAAAATAATAATAATGAGTACTTACTTGTCCCAATGCCTTGGGAAGATATGTGGCAACTGAAAAGTTGCCTTTACTCCTGACAGACGCCACTTCCCACTCTGTATGATTTTGCCCCGAAAGTCCTAAAGTTGAATGGACTTTCCAGTTGTCCATTTGCTGCTTTAAATGCTTTGTCTCCTTATCCAGATTTGGTGTATATATTTTGCCAAAAATATATACAAAATGCGTAAGTCATCCCCCAATCTAAAATAAAAACAAAGAAAACAACAAAAACAAAAAGAACCAACAGTGGTCGGGTACAGGGGTACCCGACACTTAATAAAACAAAAGACAGAAATAATAAATAAACAGAAAAGAAAAACAGAAAATAAAACAAAAATGAAAAGTGTTCACTTGGAATTTTTCACCTGTGTTGGGTCCACTTAATTAGTCAGCATTGACCAATAATAGAGAAACAACGGTTTGCTCTCGGTCACCATCTCTGTAGAGTTTTAATCTATGCCTATTGACTTTAAATTTGTCCCCCTTTTTGCCCACGACCGAGACCACTCCATAAGGATATATTTGTTCAATTGTGTATGGCCCGGTCCATCTCGATTTCAATTTGCCTAGAAATAATCTTAATCTTGAATTAAAAATCAAAACGTGTTGTCCAATTTCAAAATTCCTTGGTTGGATGTGTTTATCATGCCATCTCTTCGTTTTCTCTTTGTATAACTTGGCATTTTCATAAGAAAATAACCTCAGCTCATCCAGTTCTGAAAGCTGCAGCATTCGCTTGTTTCCAGCAGCATCCATATCCAGATTGAGATGTTGCAGCGCCCAATATGCTTTGTGCTCTAACTCAACGGGTAAGTGGCAAGCTTTCCAAAAAACGAGTCTAGAAGGTGACATACCTATTGAATTCTTGAAAGCTGTCCGGTAAGCCCATAGAGCATCATCTAACCTTTTTGACCAATCTTTTCTATTAGGGTTTACCACCTTCTCAAGTATACCTTTAATGATTCGGTTGGACAATTCAACTTGTCCATTGGTTTGAGGATGATAAGGCAGGGCAATCTTGTGACGAACATTATACTTGGCTAACATGACACGTAGCCATCTGTTAACGAAATGAGTTCCTTCATCACTAATAATTGCCCGTGGAGTTCCAAATCGTGTGAAAATGTTTTTCCTTAAAACGTTCATCACAACCTTGGAATCATTGGTGGGGAATGATGCGGCTTCCACCCACTTTGAAACGTAGTCTACTGCCATTAAAATGTACGATTTTCCAAAAGAAGGGGGGAAAGGTCCCATGAAATCAATACCCCACACATCAAAAAGTTCAACTTCCAAAATGTTGGTTAGAGGCATTTCGTTTCTTCTTGAGATGTTTCCTACCCTTTGGCAGAGATCACACCTTGCCACGAACTCATAACAGTCTCTAAATAATGAAGGCCAAAAGAAACCAGATTGTAGTACCTTTGCTGCAGTTCTTGATCCTCCAAAATGTCCTCCACACGGTGAGTTGTGACACTGAAAAATGATGTCCTCAATTTCATCGTCGTTTACACATCTCCGAATCATTTGGTCTTTACATTGTTTGAACAAAAAGGGTTCCTCCCAAAAATAACTTTTTACATAATGGAGAAAATTCTTTTGTTCCTGGTATGAGAAATCCGGCGGCATTTCACCACTGGCCAGAAAATTAGCAAAGTCAGCATACCATGGCATTTTCATGTCTTCTTGAATTTCCAGCAATTGTTCATCAGGAAAATGTTCATTAATAGGGATTTGGAATCCCTCTTGTTGTTCCAATCGAGACAAATGGTCAGCCACTTGATTTTCTACTCCCTTCTTGTCCTTGATTTCCACATCAAATTCTTGTAGGAGTAGAATCCATCTAATGAGCCTTGGTTTTGAGTCCTTCTTTGCAAGTAAATATTTGATGGCAGAATGATCGGTGTAGACTATCACTTTTGTGCCCACCAAATAGGACCTGAATTTATCAAAGGCAAATACAACAACAAGCAACTCTTTTTCAGTAGCAGTATAATTTACCTGAGCCTCCGTGAGTGTCTTGTTGGCGTAATAGATGGAATGAAAATTTTTGTTACGCTGCTGCCCCAAAACTGAACCAATTGCATAGTCACTAGCATCACACATTAGCTCAAATGGTAGACTCCAGTCGGGTGCTATGATAATGGGGGCTGAAATAAGCTTCTGTTTAAGCTCCTCAAATGCTGCGGCACAGGCTGCATCAAAAGAAAACACATTATCCTTTTCTAATAATTTACATAAGGGCTTAGATACCTTTGAAAAGTCTTTAAAGAATCGTAGATAGAAGCTCGCATGTCCCAAGAAGCTTCGAATGTGTTTCACAGTTGTTGGGGTTGGTAACTTTTCAATTACTTCTATCTTGGCTTGGTCCACTTCAAGACATTCCTTCGAAATCCGGTGTCCCAACACAATTCCTTTCCTAACCATAAAGTGACACTTTTCCCAGTTGAGGACTACGTTGGTGTCCTCACAACGTTTGAGCACCTTGGCCAAATTTTCTAAACATTCATCAAAAGAGTCCCCAAATACGGAGAAGTCATCCATAAAAACTTCTAAGTACTGATCCACCATATCCGTGAAAATGGCCATCATACAACGTTGGAACGTTGCTGGAGCATTGCATAATCCGAACGACATCCTTCAATGAAGGGCAGTGGGAAGTGGTCTTTCCGTGCGGCTTTGTTAAGCTTTCTATAGTCAATGCAAATCCTCCATCCCGTGATGGTTATGGTGGGAATCAATTCATTATCTTCATTCTTCACCACAGTAATTCCCCCTTTCTTGGGCACACATTGTACAGGACTTACCCAAAAACTGTCAGAGATAGGATAGATTATGCCAAAATCTAGACACTTGATAATTTGCTCCTTTACCACTTCTTTCATAACAGGATTTAATCTTCGTTGCCCCTTGATGCGATTCCGGTTGACGTGCTAAATAGGTGTTATTTTACCCTATGTTGATTATGAATAATTAAGGACTGTGATTGACTAATTGTCACATTTAGTCTCTATGGTATCACTTAATCAGCCAGAACCTAAGGCAGAGTACCTATCGTGTAGCTAGTTTGTTGGAAAGTATCTACGATTTTATTAAGTTAAATATCGTACTCCCAGGGAAGTGGCAACGGCTTAGTAGTAACTAGCCTTTTATCCTAACTCCTATCTTATGATCCAGTTATGCAATCTTCATCAAGTACTTTGATGAGAGGGTGATTCATTCTCCACTAGGTTTAAGCCTAATTAATCCTAGAAGTGTTTTATAGATGAGTTCTGATTCTATGTTATACTGTTCCTATATGTTGATTGACCTAAATTCGAGTTTTTTAGACATGTCTTAGCATGGATTGCAACTATGTTCTGTGTCTAAAGGCGTACCACATCCGAGGTTTCTAATAAACCGCCCTACCTTAATGACGGCCCTACTCACGGTTCGGGACAAAGGCATCCATGAAAGCCCTATGTCACTTCGGGGATCATAACGCTTGCCCTAGCCGCCGGCATAATCGGACTCAGCTCGGCTTCCCCTAGACTACTCTAACATGCAAGGTGTTCAGCAGGTTATTTTATCTAGCATGGCAGACACCAATACTAATTGATGCCTGTTAAACTAAACAGGTTATGATTAGACCGTGGTTAGGAGTTGTCTATAACCCTAACTTTAGTTTAAAAGAGCACATTAAACATGCAGACATAGTGAATATTTAGCAGGTGGCTATTTCCGGAAAAACATAATAACGTCAACATATAAAACAACTATTCATAAACATCGTAATCTCGTATTCATAATATGTATTTAGAACAAAACAATAACAACATATAAGAGAGGGACATGGGGACTGATGCCATAAAGAAATCACCCTTTATGTAGTCTCGCCGACAAAGCGTACTGCTGTATATGTCGTATTGCTCGCTCTGACTCTACTCACTAGAACATTCGGAGGACGCTTCCTCAGCCTAGTAACTGGGCTTTACCTTAATGCCCAGCTTAAGCCCAGCCCTGTGGACTGACTCTTCGAACGCCTTGAGCCCTCTTAGGATCTCCTAACGAAATCCCGGGTATTCTATGAATACCAGAAACGAACCTATCTATAGAAACCTAAGATTTGAGACTATTTCTCAGAAACTAAAACAAAACACTAATAAGAAAGAAAACTGAGATCCGAGTCTCTGAGTGAGTTGTGTACTAGAGAATTGTACACTGGACACCACTAAATGACTCAAATCGAGTGGAGAGGAATGAATTCAACTGCTGGAGGCCTGGGGTATTTATAGCAGCTTCCCGGAGTGAAAATTTCTGAAAAATTCGATGTGGGACAGCTTCTGGCGGCTCGGGACGCCCGTCCCGGGTCCTGGACGCCCGTCCCGACCCTTTGACCGAGTCAACATTTCCAAAAATTGCGTTTTTACCCCAAAATTTGCTGTTTTCGTCTACTTTTCACTTGACACTTCCAAAATCATAAAAATTGTGAAATTAAGTGAATAACGAACAATCAAGATCAAATTACCCTCGATTTCACCCAAATTCGTACATAAAAACATGCTAAAGAAGTGATACGATTTTCGCGTATCAGATAACCCCACACTTAGCTTTTTACTTGTCCTCAAGCAAAGTCTACCTGAAGTTACTTAAATTCCTAGTCATGTTTTTATTCCAAAAATTCTTTAGACAAGTCTTAATACAGGTCTGTCTGGTTAGGTTGATATGATAAGGTCTCAAGTGTCTCTAGTAGCTTGTTATGATCAGGCAGAAAACAAATCAACAACATTTTGGACCTTTTTCTTAGTCACAAGATCTTCTTGATGTGTAGTGTGTGTACTAGTCCAGACCAGATAGTCAACACAATGTACTCTTGTCTTAACTACTACCAGATAACACTTCGACCTATCGCTAGACATATTAACAACAGACAACTTTTTGAGTTCTGAGCTTTGGTGATCAGATTCTTAATGTTTTAGCATTTAGTTATTTTCTTTATAGATTCAGGGTATTTTGAGTCTGCTTAGAACACGTCAACTTCAACTACCCATGTAGCGAGTCCCACTCCGATGACTCCCAGATCTACACGACATTAGGGCATCATGCTTTAAATTCCCCGAAGGAGTGGTGCTCGAGTAGCGAAGGCCGCTGGCAAACTACCCTTATTTGATTAACTTCTTTTAATTTCTTTTCACTTCTAGCTCAGAGTCTCATCTAGTCATCCTAACTGCCAATATATCCACAACTGGTCTAATTTTATCTAGTTAAGTCTCGAACAGGTAATTGGTTGAGGTCTCTAATCCAGACAAAGATGTGCTCAGTTATCAGGAATTCCCTTATTCCTAATCAATTAGTCCAAGATAGCTATCAATTATCTCCTACTAACCATAGCATACTACCTACATATCATAGACATAACCAATTGTTTAACCAAGCATACTGCATTTAGACGTCTGAAAGACGGAAAATTTTTGAATTTTTTTTGGAAGGGTGTGAAAGTACGTGAAAACAAGCAAAATCATGCGAAAAGTTTTGCAAACTGCTACAGTACACCGTGCACTGCTACCCCACACTTAAGTCTGGCACTGTCCTCAGTGTTCATGCATATCTAATTACCCCACACTTATTTGAAAATAAGAAGTAAAACAGAAAAATAAAGGATTCTGTATGGGTAAGTAAGACATAAAATAGAATAATGCAAACAATTCTGTATGTCATATAAATCAAATTTGTACATAGATTCATACGTCATACATCCCAGACATGTTTATACACATAGAACAAGAAAAACAAAAACAAAAGAAAGGAAAGAAAAGGAAAGAAGGAGAGAGAGACTAAGAACTTGGCGGATTGTTGTCCAGTGGACCTAAGTCTGCTAAGTCAAACTCGAAGTTTTCCGCCACTCGGGAAGTCTGCTGATGTATCTCCTCAATCCTGCTGGTGTTCATGGCGATCCTGTCATCTATCATCGCCAACCGTCTGTCAATCCTATCCTCCATCATCGTCAGCCGTCGGTCAATCCTGTCCATATCTCGACTATATCGGGCCGATAGTTCTGCCAATCTGTGCGACATGTGTCGTTCAAAGGCAGTACGTGGCACGAATGTCTCAGATGGAGGGATATGCACTGGAAATGCTTTCGATGCCGATGCCTGTCCTGTCTACTCCGTGTGGATGGTGTCGCGGCCATTCGCATCCCGTACAACCATTCCCATGTTCCGTAGAATGGTAACGTCTGTGGGAATGGTGGTTGGGGCGACCAGAGTAAGCTCCGAGCCCTCTATGTCCAACTCCAGGTAGCGGGCTAGCTTGGTGATGTATGGTCCGAGTCCCAGACACTGTTTCCTAGTGTCTGTAGCGAATCCTCGCATGACGACCGCTATGAGTCTAGCCATCTCTACTGTAGATCCCATGTGCATGTTGGCTAGAAGGAAAGTCTCCATCCGGGTGACAGTTCCGGGTGTTGTCAGTCGTCCTGACAATGTGTGTGCAATGATAGCGTGCAGGTAACGAAGAGTAGGATAAATACCTGTGGCTTTTGCAAAGCCATGCTGGTATGGGACACCCGTCATGCAGATCTGAGCCCAAGCAGTGGAGACGTCTGCAGACGTGAAGTCTCGAACTGCTGTGGTGTTTGCGGGCGTATCCAGCTCATCTCTCTGCCAGATGCCTAGGGCGATGCCGAACTCGGCCATGCTCATCGACCGATCTATTCCGCCTAAACGGAATGTGATATGCTCTTGGTGGCAGGTAAAAGACTCATAGAACTCACATACTAGCTCCAGGTATGTGGGCTCGGTGACGATGAATACTCGACTGTAGGGTGGCACGTCGAGTATGCGTCTAACTTCCGGCTCTACTCCCAGTGTCTGTACTGCTGCCCAATCCAGCGTTCTGCCCGTTAGTATCGTACGCCCGATGTACCCAGTGCATCTCTCTTGGTATGCTGTGCTAGAGGGAAACAGCATAAAAGGATGTGCCACTGAGGTAACTGTCATGGTAGATGTGGTACGAGCACGTTTAGGAGCCATTTAAAACGTATGAGAGAGTGTAGGTGGGAAAGAAAGCTTTAAACTCAAATTCTGGAGGTGAATTTGAATTCAGAAGGATGAAATTAGGTTAGGGACGGATTTTGAATTTTTGGCGGGAAAATCGAATTTTGGAGGGAAATTTGAATTTTTGGGTGAAGTTTAAAATTCAAATTTTGGAGGGAAATTCGAATTTTTAAACTTTGAGGAGTTTGCCACAAATTTGTAGAGAGAGGCTAGAGAGAAATGTTTTTAGAGAGATGAATTTTTGGTTGTAGATTTGAGAGAAAATGAAAAAAATTTGAATTTTTATAGAAGGATGCGGCCTTCGGGTTGCATCGGGATGCGTGCCAATTCCGGGAAATTTTTTTTTCTTCGTAATTCCCTGAAAATCTCAAGATACCAAAAAAATAATCATAATTCTTAACAAGGCCTCATGTTCATCCAATGAAATTCAGAAGTTGTTAAAAACTCTATGCAAAAATTCCTCAGTCTCTTTTCGAAAATTGTGACTACCCTAATTTTATCCTAACTTAAATTCAGCAAGAATTTCAAAAAAACAAAACTGAGTTTGTGCAATGTAATTAGTGGAAAATAAACTGTATTTTCAAAACTCTTGTTTTTCATAGAAATTCGAAATAAAATGTCTGAAGAAAATTGTTGAATATAAAGAGGACCCTTTAAAAATGTTTGAAAAAATAGAAAAATAAGGGTCAATTATTCAAGTTTCAGTTCAAACGAATTATTTGTTGAAAGTAAAAGAATCTTCCCTTTTTAACGAATCCTATCTCTGATCTCCTGTAGTTCTGTTCTGAATATTTCGCATCTCTTGCAGTTCTGCTTGTATGTTGCGCATTTCCTCCTGCTGGTTCCTTTGTTCCTTTAAGATTTCCATCATCTCTCGGAGTAATTGCACATTTTGGTGTTCTATTGTGGTTTTGAGTTGGGTTACTTCAGAACTTAAAGTTAGAACAGCCTGATATGATCGTCTTAGTCCGCCTGGTATTGTTTGAGTCATAGCGCTTATCCTGTGAGATATAGCATCTACCCGGGCAGCCAAGGCTGATTGAGAACTGTCAGTGCTATCTTCTGATGAAGGTGGTTGGTCGTTAGGTGCGGGGGATGCAGGAGTATATTCAGGAGATTTCGTGGTGTACTCGGGAGATTTAGGAGTATATTCGGGAGAAGCAGAAGTGTATTCGGGAGAAGCAGGAGTGTATTCGGGAGAAGCAGGAGTGTATTCGGGAGAAGAAGGAATTGTTTGGATTTTTGGGGAAGTGTTATGTTCTACTTCGTCCAGAATATCCTGGGCTCTTGTTCCCTTCATTTCTGAGTGCAAAGTCTGGTTAGAAATAACAAATAGCAAAAAGTAGGACAGTGAAACAAGAAAGCAAGAAAAATATTTTTATGGATTTTGATTTTTATTTAGAAAGCAGGTAAATTTCCTTAATATGGTTTTAGAATAATTTTCTAAAATTTGATTATCCTAAGTGTCTTAATTCCAGATATTATCTAAAATTAATTAGTTATGATAATCCTATATTTAGGAAAGTGATTGCCTAACTAGTATAAGATAAGTGTAAGTCAAAAGTCTAGGTTACTACCGCTACCTATCATAAGTTTCTAGAATTGTGGCCAATAATCCTAAATTAATTATGATATTTCCCCGGCAACGGTGCCAAAAATCTGATGCGATTCCGGTTGACGTGCTAAATAGGTGTTATTTTACCCTATGTTGATTATGAATAATTAAGGACTGTAATTGACTAATTGTCACATTTAGTCTCTATAGTGTCACTTAATCAGCCAGAACCTAAGGCAGAGTACCTATCGTGTAGCTAGTCTATTGGAAAGTATCTACGATTTTATTAAGTTAAATATCGTACTCCCAGGGAAGTGGCAACGGCTTAGTAGTAACTAGCCTTTTATCCTAACTCCTATCTTATGATCCAGTTATGCAATCTTCATCAAGTACTTTAATGAGAGGGTGGTGATTCATTCTCCACTAGGTTTAAGTCTAATTAATCCTAGAAGTGTTTTATAGATGAGTTCTGATTCTACGTTATACTGTTCCTATATGTTGATTGACCTAAATTCGAGTATTTTAGACATGTCTTAGCCTGGATTGCAACTATGTTCTGTGTCTAAAGGCGTACCACATCCGAGGTTTCTAATAAACCGCCCTACCTTAATGACGGCCCTACTCACGGTTCGGGACAAAGGCATCCATGAAAGCCCTATGTCACTTCGGGGATCATAACGCTTGCCCTAGCCGCCGGCATAATCGGACTCAGCTCGGCTTCCCCTAGACTACTCTAACATGCAAGGTGTTCAGCAGGTTATTTTATCTAGCATGGCAGACACCAATACTAATTGATGCCTGTTAAACTAAACAGGTTATGATTAGACCGTGGTTAGGAGTTGTCTATAACCCTAACTTTAGTTTAAAAGAGCACATTAAACATGCAGACATAGTGAATATTTAGCAGGTGGCTATTTCCGGAAAACATAATAACGTCAACATATAAACAACTATTCATAAACATCGTAATCTCGTATTCATAATATGTATTTAGAACAAAACAATAACATATAGAGAGGGACATGGGGACTGATGCCATAAAGAAATCACCCTTTACTAGTCTCGCCCGGAGCGTACTACTGTATATGTCGTATTGCTCGCTCTGACTCTGCTCACCAGAACCTTCGGAGGACGCTTCCTCAGCCTAGTAACTGGGCTTTACCTTAATACCCAGCTTAAACCCAGCCCTGTGGACTGACTCTTCGAATGCCTAGAGCCCTCTTAGGATCTCCTAACGAAATCCCGGGTATTCTATGAATACCAGAAACAAACCTATCTATAGAAACCTAAGATCTGAGACTATTTCTCAGAAACTAGAACAAAACACTAATAAGAAAGAAAACTGAGATCCGAGTCTCTGAGTGAGTTGTGTACTAGAGAATTGTACACTGGACACCACTAAATGACTCAGATTCAGTGGAGAGGAATGAATTCAACTACTGGAGGCCTGAGGTATCTATAGCAGCTTCCCGGAGTGCAATTTTCTGAAAAAATTCGATGTGGGACAGCTTCTGGCGGCTTGGGATGCCCGTCCTGGTCATTTGACCAGGTCGGGACGCCCGTCCTGGGTCCTGGACGCCCGTCCTGGGTCCTGGACGCCCGTCCAGGTGCCTTGACTTGGTCGGGACGCCCGTCCCGACCCTTTGACCGAGTTAACATTTCCAAAAATTGCGTTTTTGCCCCAAAATTTGCTATTTTCGTCTACTTTTCACCTGACACTTCCAAAATCATAAAAACTGTGAAATTAAGTGAAAAACGAACAATCAAGATCAAATTACCCTCGATTTCACCCAAATTCATACATAAAAACATGCTAAAGAAGTGATACGATTTTCGCGTATCACCCCTCAACTGAATTTTTGGAATTTTCTTCCAAAATGATTTTATGCATGCATAAGGTTGGACTTATACCTTTTATGTCAGCTATGGTCCAGCCCATAGCTCTCTTATGCTGCTTCAGAACTCCAAGTAATTTTTCTTCTTGCTCAGCATCCAATAATGCTGAAATAATCACAGGCAGAGTTGAGTCCGCTCCCAGAAATCCGTACTTCAAATGATGCGGCAATGACTTCAGTTCCAGTTCAAGTGGTTCCTCCACAGAAGGTTTTGTCACTTTGATCTCTCGAGAAGACAAGTCCAAGGATTCAAATTGTGCGTGAAACTTGAAAGCATGAGAATTTTCTTCTAACCACGCTGAGTATTCTTCTTCTTCATTACTATAGTGCAACATTTCCTCCATCAACACTCTTTCCAATGCATCATCTCCATAGTTCCTCCACTCTTCATCTTTACTTGTCAAAGAATCAACAGTGGATATGCGAAAACAATCCTCACCTTCATCATGAAATTTCATGGCTTTGAATACATTGAACGTGACTTTATCATCTTGAAACCTCATGGTGAGTTCTCCTTTTTGAACATCAATAAGGGCCCTTCCCGTCGCAAGGAAAGGTCTCCCCAAAATAATTGGAACTTCTCTATCTACTTCATAATCAAGAACAATAAAATCAGCTGGAAAAATAAAATTATCAACCCTTACCAGGACATCTTCAATCTTTCTATCTGGGTGAGCTATAGACCTATCTGCTAATTGTAGTGTTACCATCGTAGGTCTTACCTTACCTATGCCCAATTGCTTAAAAACTGACATAGGCATCAAATTTATGCTAACACCAAGATCACATAAGGCCATACCACAATATGAGTCTCCAATAGAACAAGGAATATTAAAGCTCCCCGGATCTTTCATTTTAGGGGGCAACTTGTCCTGCAAAAAGAAACTGCATTCTTTGGTTAGTGAAACAATTTCGTATTCTCCCAACTTTCTCTTCTTTGTAAGGATATCCTTCATGAACTTCGCATAGTTGGGCATTTGTTCTATTGCTTCCACCAATGGAATGTTGATGTGCAGCTGTTTCAAAATGTCCATGAACTTCTTGAACTTCTCATGTTGTTTCTTTTTGTCAAACCTCTGTGGAAAAGGCATTCGTTGCTGTACTGGTTTGCTTTCTGGAATATTGCATTGTCGCGGCATCGGTGATGCTGTAGCATCCGGCAATTCTGGAATGGTGCTTTGCTGCGGTATTGGCGATGCTGCAGCATTTGGATCCACTGGTTCTGGCTCAGCTATTGGAATTTCTACATTTTGGCTGGGCTCGCTGGACTTCTCCGATGCTCCAGACTTCATTTTTGGCTCGTCCAGTATTCTGCCACTTCGTAATGTTACAGCCTTGCAATGTTCTTTTCCTTCTCTTCTTGGATTTTCTGTATCTCTCGGAAGTGATCCTTGTGGTCTGCTCCTTATCTCTTGGGCTAACTTCCCCATCTGGGTTTCCAAGTTCTGAACAGTAGATGATAGAACTTGTATGGTTGTTTCCGTCCTTGCCATGAAGTCTCTCATCATGTTTTCTAAAGCGCTTGAAGGTGGTTGTTATTGTAGAGGTCTTTGTTGGTGTTGGAGTTGTTGTTGCTGCTGCTGGGGGTACTGTTGTTGCTGCTGGAGCAGTGGTCTTGGGTTCACACCTTGAGTGGGGTGCATCCCTTGATTTCTCCACGAAAAATTTAGATTCTGCCTCCAAGTAGGGTTGTAAGTATTTGATTGAAGACCGTTACCCTTGTTTTGATTCCCCATGTAATAGATTGATGAGGGATTGTCAAATAGATGCCCCTCTCCACAATAAACATAGCACACGTCCTGTACATGGCTTACGTTAGGCTGGTTTGATGGTTCTGCCACCTGCCCGCCATGTTGTTGCATACTTAGTGTTTTGAGCATATTGGACATTGTTGACACTTGGGCTGAAAGCGAAGTTATTGGGTCTAACTCCAATACTCCAGCCACTTTTCTTCCACTAGGTATTCTTGTTGTAGGCCACTGATAGTTGTTGTTGGCAATTCTCTCAATTAGTTCATAGGCCTCGTTGTATGTCTTTGCCAAAAGTGCTCCATTTGCTGAAGCATCAACTATCATTCTGGTGTGTGCATTCAACCCGTTGTAAAATGTTTCCATTTGAATGCAGTGTGGGATTCCATGATGTGGGCACCTTCTTAACAACTCCGTAAATCTTTCCCATGCCTCATACAATGATTCTTCTTCTAATTGATGAAAGGAGGTGATTTCATTTCTCAACCTAGCATTTTTTGTTGGAGGAAAATATTTCATCAAACATTTCTCAGTAAGCTGCTGCCATGTAGTCACACTACCAGAGGGTAGAGAGTTAAGCCATGCTCTAGCTTTGTCTCTCAGAGAATATGGAAATAGTTTCAGCTTCAAAGCATCGTCCGATACCCCTGTTAACTTAAAACAGTCGCTTACTTCCTTGAATAAACGTAGGTGCAAGTGTGGATCTTCAGCATGTGATCCACCAAACTGTCCTACTATTTGCAACATTTGAAACATCACTGGTGTCAACTCAAGCTGTGCTGCGGCAATCTCCGGTCGCACAATAGTTAGGTTCAATTCATTAAACATAGGGATTGCATACTACCGAATGGCATGATCCCTATCGTCTGCCATTACCACTGGATTATGGGCAGGTTCAGGTTGAATTTCCCGTTGTTCCGCCATAACTGCCTTATCCGTTGTCTGTTTCTTCTTCCTTAACGCCTTGGCTGTTTTCTCAATTTCTGGATCGAGTGGCAGCAATGAAGCTTGAGAGCCCTTGCGCATTTTACTCATGCAAAACAGCACACGTTAAGGAATGAATGATACACAAGCTGAAATTTAGCAAATAATTCAGATCAATAAATCCACAAAAACGGTTCAACCCATGCATAATTTATTCGTCCCTCATACAATCATTTCAATAATCTCATAAGCTCAAGAATGAGTATAAAAATAAACTGAAAAATAAAAGTAACCAAATGCTAACAATCAATATTTACAATCAATTGACTCCAAAGTCCCCGACAATGGCGCCAGAAACTTGTTGCGTTGTGTGCGTGTGCCACAATTTGTAAAGATAAGAAAATGAAGTAAATCAACACAATCTTAACAAGTGCAAGTATACACCGGCCAACAAGTAATATATGTACCTAAGTACAAGATTATCGATCCCACAGGGACTAAGTATGCCAATTACATATGCAAATACAATTGTACAATTGGTTAAAAGAATAAAAGAATAAAGAATGATGTATCATGAATAGAGATTGGTCAAATGCTACGGAAATCCTACTCCTAAAGAAAAGACTAAACTAACAGTTAAGGGTTAGCCTACTGAAAATACCCACAAGAGTACTGCAGGTAATACAATGCTGCAGCATTCACGCCCAAAATGTAAGTACAAACCATAGATGAATCTAAATATACAAACATGCTTTCAGTTTCCAGATCAATGCTACAGCGTATCTGGTTCCACCCAGATTACTTGATCTACTAGTCTAGATCCCTGATACGCGAAAATCGTATCACATTTTTAGCATGTTTTTATGTATGTTTTAATGTGAAATCGAGAGTAAATTGACATTAATTGTTTACTATTTACTTGATTTCACGGTTTTTATGATTTTGGAAGTGTCAGGTGAAAAGTAGACGAAAACAGCAAATTCTGGGGCAAAAACGCAATTTTTGGAAATGTTGACCCGGTCAAAGGGTCGGGACGGGCGTCCCGACCAAGTCAAGGCACCTGGACGGGCGTCCAGGACCCAGGACGGGCGTCCCGACCTGGTCAAATGACCAGGACGGGCATCCCAAGCCGCCAGAAGCTGTCCCACATCGAATTTTTTCAGAAAATTGCACTCCGGGAAGCTGCTATAGATACCTCAGGCCTCTAGTAGTTGAATTCATTCCTCTCCACTGAATCTGAGTCATTTAGTGGTGTCCAGTGTACAATTTTCCAGTACACAACTCACTCAGAGACTCGGATCTCAGTTTTCTTTCTTATTAGTGTTTGTCTTAGTTTCTGAGAAATAGTCTCAGATCTTAGGTTTCTATAGATAGGTTCGTTTCTGGTATTCATAGAATACCCGGGATTTCGTTAGGAGATCCTAAGAGAGCTCTAGGCGTTCGAAGAGTCAGTCCACAGGGTTAGGCTTAAGCCCATGACGTAAGGTAAAGTCTAGCTACTAGGCTGAGGAAGCGTCCTCCGAAGGTTCTGGTGAGCAGAGTCAGGGCGAGCAATACGACATATACAACAGTACGCTCCGTAGGCGAGACTTCGTAAAGGGTGATTTCTTTATGGCATCGGTCCCCATGTCCCTCTCTTATATGTGTTATTGCTTTGTTCTAAATATGAATTATGAATATCAGATTACGATTTTATAAATAGTTGTGTTATATGTTGAAGTTTTTATGTTTTTCCGGAAATAGCCACCTGCTAAGTATTCATTATGTCTGCATGTCTAATGTAAGTCTCTTTTAAACTAAAACTAGGGTTATAGACAATTCCTAACCACGGTCTATTCATAACCTGTTTAGTTTAACAGGCATCAATTAGTATTGGTGTCTGCCATACTAGATAAAATAACCAACGGAACACCTTGTTTGTTAGAGTAGTCTAGGTAGGCTGAGTAGAGAGTTATGCCGGCGGTTTTGCGACGAGCAGCATGACCCCGAAGTGACATAGGGTACCGTTCATTGCTGACTTTAGTCCGGGCCGTGAGTAGGGCCGTTTACCTTAACGATGGGGCGGTAGTGTAGAGACCTCAGATGTGGTACACCTTTAGACACAGAACATAGTTGCATTCCAGGCTAAGATATATCTAAAACACTCGAATATAAGTCAATCAACATATAGGAACAGTATAACATAGAATCAGAACTCATCTTTAAAACATTTTTAGGATTAATTAGACTTAAACCTAGTGGAGAATGGATCACCCTCTCATCAAAGTATTTGATGAAGATTGCATAACTGGATTATAAGATAGGAGTTAGGATAAAAGGCTAGTTACTACTAAGCCGTTGCCACTTCCCTGGGAGTACGATAATTAAATTAATAAAATCGTAGATACTTTCCAATAGACTAGCTACACGATTAAGTGACACCATAGAGACTAAATGTGACAATTAGTCAATCACAGTCCTTAATTATTCATAATCAACATAGGGTAAAATAACACCTATTTAGCACGTCGGTCGGAAACCCATCAGATTTTTGGCGCCGTTACCGGGGAAATATCATAATGAATTTAGGATTCCTGATCAAAATTCTAGAGGCTTATGATAGGTAACGGTAGTAATCTAGACCTTAGACTAACACTTATGTTATACCAGTTAGACAATCAGTTTCCGAAATATAGGATTATCATGACTAATTAATTTTAGATGTTATCTGAAATTAAGACATTTAGGATAATCAAATTTTAGAAAATTATTCTAGAACCATATTGAGGGAATTTACGTGCTTTCAAAATATTAAAAAAAAAAATTTTTAAATCTAAAAATCCGAAAAAAAATTGTACTTTTTCTTGTTTAAATGGTAAGTTATTCTCTTTTCCCTATCCTTTGTGTTTTCTTCTTTTGAATAGTTGTATTGTTTTGTTTTCTCTTTCTTCCAAGTTTTTTTTTCTTTAAGTTTTCACTCTCCCTGTAACCCCACTAACCAGTTTGCTCAGGCTAAAACATGTTCTTCTCTATAGTTGCATGACTCGATCTTCAGAAGCTAACCTTGAAACACCAGTTGAGAATCCTGAACGAATCATTCGCACAGCTAATAGGCGAAGAACAGAAATGGCTGCTGAAAGACCTACCCTTGAATCCTACATCCAGCCACAGACTATCCCAGTCTCATCTGCCATCCGAATCCCTGGGAACCCTCGCTATGATCTTAAACCTAATGTGATCCAGCTGATTATAAATCGGGTTCAGTTTGGAGGAACTGCAGCCGAAAATCCGCTGGAACACCTATCTGATTTCTCTTCTCTCTGCGAAGGCCTCAAGGGAGATCATACTGCAGAAATAACTAAACTCAACCTTTTTCCCTACTCACTTAGGGACAGAGCTAAGAGATGGTTGGCCCAGCTACCTACTAACTCCATCACCTCTTGGGACGAGTTAAGCAAAGCCTTCCTAGAAGAGTACTACTCTGCAGCAAGAGTCCTAGAATATCGAAGGGCTCTGTCTAGTTTTACTCAAGCTGCTGATGAGACAGTGATCGAAGCTTGGGACAGATTCAAGGAGCTACTCAGGCTCTGCCCCCAACATGGACTTACCGAGGCACTGCTGATTCAGCAATTCTACGGGGGTATGTCAGACATGGGTAAGCAAATTCTCGATGGACTCAATCCCCAGAGCGGTTTCAATGGAATGAGTGATGTAGATGCTAGAAACGCTCTGGAGAGACTCTACAGGAACAGCAAGAATTGGCGCACAAGTGGCCGAGCTAAGAAGCAACCAGTAAATGCGGTCGTTGCCTCCACTGATGATCAATTTGAGGCACTGAAGGCCAGCATTACTAATCAGCTGAATGCTTTCCAACAAGGGAAAAGCATTCAGTCAGTATACCAAGTCTGCGAGTTTTGCCAAGGACCACATTTCAGTGGGGATTGTTATGGTAATGGGATATTAACTGTCCCAGAAGAGATGGAACAAGTGGAAGCAGTAAATTCTGCTCCTATAGGAAATACCTACAATCCCACTTGGAAGAACCATCCGGGATTTAGCTGGAGAAACAATCCCGGGACTACCAACTTCCAGAAAAGAGTACCCCAGCAACTGCCATATCCGCAAAACCAGCAAGTCGCTCTGCCTGCACCAAGGAACTACATCGTTCCAGCTGATCCCATGCAAGAATTCAGAGACATGCTGAAGAGCATTTCCGACTCTAACAAGGAAATGATAGAGTCCAACAGAAAGATCCACGAAGCTCACGCAGAAAGAATCCAGCAGAACGAGAATAGACAGAAGCAGACCGAGCAAACAATCAGAAACACACAAGCTGCTATACAAACTTTAGAGAGGCAGATGGGTCAACTATCCACCCATTTCTCTCATAGGTCCCAGGGAACGCTACCAAGCAACACTGAGACCAACCCTCAAACTGAATGCAAGACCATCACTCTAAGATCTGGTAAAATTCTATCTCCATCTCCACCCAAACCATCTGACCCTCCTATTCTTGTGCAGGAACCAGAAGAAGGCTCCAAGGACCCAACGCCGACGGATGTCGAGATCGAAGTAGCAAGGAAAGGGAAGACGAAGTTTATTCCTGAGTACCGGCCAAAAGTACCTTACCCTGCCAGACTTATGCACAATAAAGATAAGGAGCAATTTGAAAAGTTTCTTAGGAATTTTAGTCAGATTCATGTTAATTTACCTTTACTTGATGTTATTTCTGAAATGCCAAAGTATGCTAAGTTTTTAAAAGAAGTTGTTAGTAATAAAAGAAAATTTGACATGGATAAGGTGGTTCTTAATGAAGAATGTTCGGCGGTTCTGTTGAATAAACTACCGTCTAAACAGAAAGATCCTGGTTGTTTTACCTTGCCATGTACAATTGGAAATATTACTAACATGCATGCATTAGCAGACTTAGGAGCTAGTATTAATCTTATGCCATCTAGTTTATTTGATAAATTAGGATTGCATGATTTGAAAACGACTAGGATGTGCATACAACTTGCAAACAGGACAGTCAAAATCCCCAAGGGAATAATTGAAGATCTCTTAGTAAAGGTCGGAAAATTTGTATTTCCTGTGGATTTCGCTGTCATGGACATGAATGGGGAAGGAGGAGTGCCCCTGATCCTAGGTCGACCATTTCTAGCCACCTCAAAAGCATTAATAGACGTCAGTAATGGTCAAATCAAGTTAAGGGTAGGAAATGATGACGTCACTTTTGATCTAAATGAGACCCTTAGGTATCCCATGCATTTAGATGATACTTGTTTTTGTGTGGATGCCATGGAACACTTGATTGCAATTAACGTGATAGACCTATGCTCAAACTATCAAATTCTAAGTGAGGACTCCCTAGAATTAGAAGAGTCTGAACTTAGCTCTTCTGAAAATGAAATTACTTCTGATAGTTTCACTGAGATAGGTGATGATGAGATGAAGAAAGAGCGAACCTCGTTTGAAGATCCACCAGACTTGGAACTGAAGGAACTACCCACTCATCTGTGCTACGAATTCCTAGATGACAACAAGAAACTTCCCATTATTCTTGCAGCTGATCTGACTGCAGAACAAAGGAAGCTGACTGTAGACATGTGCAGAAAGCATAGAAGAGCCTTTGCCTACAAAATTGCGGATATCCCAGGTATTAATCCAAGCTTTTGTTCGCATAAGATTCTTCTAGAAAATGAGTATAAGCCATGTGTGCAACCTCAAAGGAGGTTGAATCCTAATGTGTGTGATGTTGTTAAGAAAGAAGTCATTAAACTGTTAGATGCAGGACTTATCTACCCTATCTCAGATAGTGAGTGGGTAAGCCCGGTGCAGGTAGTACCTAAGAAAGGCGGTATAACAGTTGTTAGGAATGAGCATGATACGCGAAAATCGTATCACATTTTTAGCATGTTTTCATATATGTTTTAATGTGAAATTGAGAGTAAATTGACATTAATTGTTTACTATTTACTTGATTTCACGGTTTTTATGATTTTGGAAGTGTCAGGTGAAAAGTAGACGAAAATAGCAAATTCTGGGGCAAAAACGCAATTTTTGGAAATGTTGACCCTGTCAAAGGTCCGGGACAGGCGTCCCGAACCCGGGACGGGCGTCCCGACCCGGTCAAACCGCCAGGACGGGCGTCCTGAACCGGGACGGGCGTCCCGAGCCGCCAGAAGCTGTCCCACATCGAATTTTTCAGAATTTTTCACTCCGGGAAGCTGCTATAAATACCCCAGGCCTCCAGCAGTTGAATTCATCCCTCTCCACTCGATCTGAGTCATTAAGTGGTTTCCAGTGTACAATTTTCCAGTACACAACTCACTCAGAGACTCGGATCTCAGTTTTCTTTCTTATTAGTGTTTGTTTTAGTTTCTGAGAAATAGTCTCAGATCTTAGGTTTCTATAGATAGGTTCGTTTCTGGTATTCATAGAATACCCGGGATTTCGTTAGGAGATCCTAAGAGAGCTCTAGGCGTTCGAAGAGTCAGTCCACAGGGCTAGGCTTAAGCCTAGGACGTAAGGTAAAGTCTAGCTACTAGGCTGAGGAAGCGTCCTCCGAAGGTTCTGGTGAGCAGAGTCAGGGCGAGCAATACGACATATACAGCAGTACGCTCCGTAGGCGAGACTTCGTAAAGGGTGATTTCTTTATGGCATCGGTCCCCATGTCCCTCTCTTATATGTGTTATTGCTTTGTTCTAAATATGAATTATGAATATCAGATTACGATTTTATGAATAGTTGTGTTATATGTTGAAGTTTTTATGTTTTTCCGGAAATAGCCACCTGCTAAATATTCATTATGTCTGCATGTCTAATGTAAGTCTCTTTTAAACTAAAACTAGGGTTATAGACAATTCCTAACCACGGTCTATTCATAACCTGTTTAGTTTAACAAGCATCAATTAGTATTGGTGTCTGCCATACTAGATAAAATAACCAACGGAACACCTTGTTTGTTAGAGTAGTCTAGGTAGGCTGAGTAGAGAGTTATACCGGCGGTTTTGCGACGAGCAGCATGACCCCGAAGTGACATAGGGTACCGTTCATTGCTGACTTTAGTCCGGGCCGTGAGTAGGGCCGTTTACCTTAACGATGGGGCGGTAGCGTAGAGACCTCAGATGTGGTAGGGTTTTAGACACAGAACATAGTTGCATTCCAGGCTAAGATATATCTAAAACACTCGAATATAGGTCAATCAACATATAGGAACAGTATAACATAGAATCAGAACTTCTTTAAAACACTTTAGGATTAATTAGACTTGAACCTAGTGGAGAATGGATCACCCTCTCATCAAAGTATTTGATGAAGATTGCATAACTGGATTAAGATAAGTTAGGATAAAAGGCTAGTTACTACTAAGCCGTTGCCACTTCCCTGGGAGTACGATAATTAAATTAATAAAATCGTAGATACTTTCCAATAGACTAGCTACACGATAGGTACTCTGCCTTAGTTCTGGCTGATTAAGTGACACCATAAGACTAAATGTGACAATTAGTCAATCACAGTCCTTAATTATCATAATCAATAGGGTAAAATAACACCTATTTAGCGTCAACCGGAATCGCATCAGATTTTTGGCGCCGTTGCCGGGGAAATATCATAATGAATTTAGGATTATTGGCCACAATTCTAGAGACTTATGATAGGTAACGGTAGTAACCTAGACTTTTGATTAACACTTATGTTATACCAGTTAGACAATCACTTTCCTGAATATAGGATTATCATAACTAATTAATTTTAGATAATATCTGGAATTAAGAGACTTAGGATAATCAAATTTTAGAAAATTATTCTAGAACCATATTGAGGAAATTTACCTGCTTTCTAAATAAATTTTAAAATCCATAAAAATATTTTTCTCGTTTGTCTTCACTTTCCTATGTTTGTTATTTGTTATTTCTAACCAGACTTTGCACTCAGAGATGAAGAGAACAAGAGCAGCTACTAACCAGGCAAAGAAAACAGAAAACCCTGACACTCCAGGACCAAAGAAGACGAAACCAGAAGGCCCCTCTAGACCCGCACCAGAAGTACCACGAGGGACTCTTCCTTCACAACCAGTAGAAGTAAACTCGAGCCCTGATGCCAGTGAACTAGTGAGACGATTCCTGAACACCCGTGAGCATAGTCCCACGGAAGAAGATCCTTCTGAGGATACCTTCCCTCCTAGAGAAGTACCCCAGAGATCTCCAATTCACCCTCCTACCCAGAGAGTTCCTCTAAATCCACCCCCTACTGATCAAACCCAGAATTCACCGACCTCTCCTGCATACACCCCAACACCTCACGAGCGCACCCCTTCATCTGCGGGGAGTACTAACGGTTATTATTCACTGTTGTCCGTGCAGATAGACACACTAACTCAAAGGGTCTATGAGATGGACCAAGGGATTGCCAGCAGACTGTGTCATTTAGACCAACTCAGTCTGAACATCACAACTAACGTAGACCGACTCAGAGCCACGGTCAATCTCCAGGAGAACCAAGGTGCACAACTACTCCGAGAGATGGCTGATCTACGCAGTGAGCAAAACAGGCAGAGGGATGAGATGCGAACAATACGCATAGAAATGCGAAGCATTCGGACAGAACTACAGGAGATCAGAGACAGGATTCGTTAAAAAGGGAAGATTCTTTTACTTTTATTTTCAGCAAATAATTCGTTTGAACTGAAACTTGAATAATTGACCCATATTTTTCTATTTTTCAAACATTTTTAAAGGGTCCTTTATTTTCAACAATTTTCTTCAGACATTTTATTTCTATGAAAAACGAAAATTTTGCAATTACAGTTTATTTTTCATTAACTAAATTGTATAAATTCAAATTTTTGTTTTTCTTGCTGAATTTAAATAGGAATAAAATTAGGGTAGTATGATTTTCGAAAAAGTGAGACTGAGGAATTTTTGCATAGAGTTTTTTTTAACAACTTCTGAATTTCATTGGATAAACAGGAAGCCTTGTTAAAAATTATGATTATTTTTGGTATACTGAGATTTGCAGGAATTAAGAAAAAAAATAATTTTCGGAATTGGCACGCGTCCCGAGGCAACCCGGGACGGGCGTCCCGGGACGGGTCCTGCCTCCGGGACGGGCGTCCCGAAGGCCTCCCCTTCTATAAAATCTCAATTTTTTCATTTTTCCCAAAATTCACTTCCAAAAATCCACCTCTCTCAAATAACTCTCTCTCTTCACCTTTTGCAAACTTTTCAAATTTAAAATTTCAAATTTCCCTCCAAAATTTAAATTTTAAATTTCCTTCCAAATTCGAATTTCCCTCCAAAATTCGAATTTCCCGCCAAAAATTTCGAAATCTTTCCCTAGCCTAATTTCACCCTTTTGAATTCAAATTCACCTCCAGAATTCGAATTCGAACCTTCCTTCCTACCTAAAACTCCCAAAAGTCTCTCAAACACTTTCAAACCAAATGGCTGCCAAACGTGCTCGTACCCCATCCACTATGGCAGTTACCTCAGTGGCACATCCTTTTATGCTGTTTCCCTCCAGCACAGCATATCAGGAGAGATGTCACGGATACATCGGACGCACGATACTAACGGGCAGAACGTTGGATTGAGCAGCAGTACAGACACTGGGAGTAGAGGCTGAGATCAGACGCATACTCGATGTACTACCCTACAGTCGAGTATTCATCGTCACAGAGCCCACGTACCTGGAGCTGGTATGTGAGTTCTATGCATCCTTTGCATGCCATCAGGAGCAGATCACATTCCGCTTAGGCGGAATAGATCGGTCGATGAGCATGGCCGAGTTCGGCATCGCTTTGGGTATCTGGCAGAGAGAGGAGCTGGATACGCCCGCCTACACCACAGCAGTTCGGGACTTCACTTCTGCAGAGGTCTCCACTGCTTGGGCTCAGATCTGTATGACGGGTGTTCCCTACCAGCATGGCTTTGCGAAAGCCACAGGTATCTATCCTGCTCTTCGCTACTTACATGCCATTATTGCACACACTTTGTCAGGACGACGGACGGCCCCCGGGAATGTCACCCAGATGGAGACATTCCTCTTGGCCAACATGCATATGGGATCCACAGTAGAGATGGCTCGACTTATCACAGTCATCATGCGGGGTTTTGCTACGGACACTCGGAAACAGTGTCTGGGGCTCGGGCCATTCATCACCAGGATAGCCCGCTACCTGGAGTTGGACATAGAGGGCTCGGAGCTTACTCTGGTCGCCCCAACCACTATTCCCACAGACGTTACCATCCTACGGAACATGGGAATGGTTGTCCGGGATGCGAGCGGCCGCTACACCATCCACACAGAGCAGCCAGGACAGGCCTCGGCATCAGAAGCAGCTCCACCGCATATCCCTCCATCCGAGACGTTCGTGCCACGTACTGCCTTCGAACGACACATGTCGCACGGATTGGCAGAACTATCGGCACGATACAGTCGAGACATGGACCGGATTGACAGCCGGCTGGCCATGATGGATGACCGGATTGACAGACGACTGGCGGTGATGGATGACAGGATCGCCATGATCACCAGTAGGATTGAGGAGATACATCAGCAGACTGCCCGAGTAGCGGAGAACTTCGAGTTTGACCTAACAGACCTCGGTCCACTGGATGGCGACCCGCCGGGTTCTTAGTCTCTCTCTCCCCTTCTTTTCTTTCTTTTTCTTTTGTCTTTTGTTTATCTTGTTCTTTGTGTATGTCTGGGCTGTATGACTATGAATCTTTGTACAAAATTGATTTATATGACATACAGAATTGTTGCATTATTTTGTTTTTTTTTTCTTGTTTTATTATGTTTTATTTCTTGTTTTCAAATAAGTGTGGGGTAATTAGCTATGCATGAACACTGAGGACAGTGCCAAACTTAAGTGTGGGGTAGCAGTGCACGGTGCACTGTAGCAGTTTGAAGCAGTTTGAAAAAATTTTCGCATGCTTTTGCTTGTTTTCCCTGTATTTTCACACCCTTCCAAAAAAAATTTCAAAATTTTTCCGTCTTTCAGACTTCTAAATGCAGTATGCTTGGTTAAACAAATTGCTTATGTCTATGATATGTAGGTAGTATGTTATGGTTAGTAGGAGATATTGATAGCTATCTTGGACTAATTGATTAGGAATAGGGAATTCCTGATAACTGAGCACAACCTTGTCTGGATTAGAGACCTCAACCAATTGCCTATTCGAGACTTAACTAGATAAAATTAGACCAGTTGTGGATATATTGGCAGTTAGAATGACTAGATGAGACTCTGAGCTAAAAGTGAAAAGAACTTAAGGAAGTTAATTACAATAGGGTAGTTTGCCAGCGGCCTTCGCTACTCGAGCACCACTCCTTCGGGGAACTTAAAGCCTGATGCCCTAAGGTCGTGTAGATCTGGGAGTCATCGGAGTGGGACTCGCTACATGGGTAGTTGAAGTTGACGTGTTCTAAGCAAACTCGAAATACCCTGAATCTATAAAGAAAATAACTAAGTGCTAAAACATTAAAAATCTTCACCAAAGCTCAGAACTCAGAAAGTTATCTGTTGTCAGTATGTCTAGCGATAGGTCGAAGTATTATCTGGTAGCAGTTAAGATAAGAGTTCATTGTGTTGACTATCTGGTCTAGACTAGTACACACACTACACATCAGGAAGACCCTGTGACTAAGAAAAAAGTCCAACCTAGTTGTTGATTTATTTTCTGCCTGATCATAACAAACTACTAGAGACATGTGAGACCTTGTCATAGCAACCTAACCAATCAGACCTGTGTTAAGAATTGTCTGAAGAATTTTTGGAATAAAAACATGATTAGGAATTTAAGTGACTGCACTACGGTTTAAAATCACTAACTCCATGTAGACTTTGCTTGAGGACAAGCAAAAAGCTAAGTGTGGGGTTATCTGATACGCGAAAATCGTATCACATTTTTAGCATGTTTTTATATATGTTTTAATGTGAAATTGAGAGTAAATTGACATTAATTGTTTACTATTTACTTGATTTCACGGTTTTTATGATTTTGGAAGTGTCAGGTGAAAAGTAGACGAAAACAGCAAATTCTGGGGCAAAAACGCAATTTTTGGAAATGTTGACCCGGTCAAAGGTCCGGGACGGGTGTCCCGACCCGGTCAAACCGCCAGGACGGGTGTCCTGAACCGGGATGGGCGTCCCGAACCTGGTCAACAAATCAGGACGGGTGTCCCGAGCCGCCAGAAGCTGTCCCACATCGAATTTTTCAGAATTTTTCACTCCGGGAAGCTGCTATAAATACCCCAGGCCTCCAGCAGTTGAATTCATCCCTCTCCACTCGATCTGAGTCATTAAGTGGTTTCCAGTGTACAATTTTCCAGTACACAACTCACTCAGAGACTCGGATCTCAGTTTTCTTTCTTATTAGTGTTTGTTTTAGTTTCTGAGAAATAGTCTCAGATCTTAGGTTTCTATAGATAGGTTCGTTTTTGGTATTCATAGAATACTCGGGATTTCGTTAGGAGATCCTAAGAGAGCTCTAGGCGTTCGAAGAGTCAGTCCACAGGGCTAGGCTTAAGCCCTGGATGTAAGGTAAAGTCTAGCTACTAGGCTGAGGAAGCGTCCTCCGAAGGTTCTGGTGAGCAGAGTCAGGGCGAGCAATACGACATATACAGCAGTACGCTCCGTAGGCGAGACTTCGTAAAGGGTGATTTCTTTATGGCATCGGTCCCCATGTCCCTCTCTTATATGTGTTATTGCTTTGTTCTAAATATGAATTATGAATATCAGATTACGATTTTATGAATAGTTGTGTTATATGTTGAAGTTTTTATGTTTTTCCGGAAATAGCCACCTGCTAAATATTCATTATGTCTGCATGTCTAATGTAAGTCTCTTTTAAACTAAAACTAGGGTTATAGACAATTCCTAACCACGGTCTATTCATAACCTGTTTAGTTTAACAGGCATCAATTAGTATTGGTGTCTGCCATACTAGATAAAATAACCAACGGAACACCTTGTTTGTTAGAGTAGTCTAGGTAGGCTGAGTAGAGAGTTATGCCGGCGGTTTTGCGACGAGCAGCATGACCCCGAAGTGACATAGGGTACCGTTCATTGCTGACTTTAGTCCGGGCCGTGAGTAGGGCCGTTTACCTTAACGATGGGGCGGTAGCGTAGAGACCTCAGATGTGGTACACCTTTAGACACAGAACATAGTTGCATTCCAGGCTAAGATATATCTAAAACACTCGAATATAGGTCAATCAACATATAGGAACAGTATAACATAGAATCAGAACTCATCTTTAAAACACTTTTAGGATTAATTAGACTTAAACCTAGTAGAGAATGGATCACCCTCTCATCAAAGTATTTGATGAAGATTGCATAACTGGATTATAAGATAGGAGTTAGGATAAAAGGCTAGTTACTACTAAACCGTTGCCACTTCCCTGGGAGTACGATAATTAAATTAATAAAATCGTAGATACTTTCCAATAGACTAGCTACACGATAGGTACTCTGCCTTAGGTTCTGGCTGATTAAGTGACACCATAGAGACTAAATGTGACAATTAGTCAATCACAGTCCTTAATTATTCATAATCAACATAGGGTAAAATAACACCTATTTAGCATGTCAACCGGAATCGCATCAGAGCATAATGAACTAATCCCTACAAGAACTGTAACTGGTCATCGTGTATGCATAGACTATAGAAAATTAAATACGGCCGCACGAAAAGATCACTTTCCCCTTCCTTTTATTGACCAAATGTTAGAAAGATTATCTGGACACATGTTTTATTGCTTTCTTGATGGGTTTTCTGGTTATTTTCAAATTCCTATTTCCCCTGAGGACCAGCATAAAACCACATTCACATGCCCTTTTGGAACATTTGCATATAGAAGGATGCCTTTTGGTTTGTGTAATGCACCTGCTACATTTCAACGTTGTATGACTGCTATCTTTGAGGACATGTTAGGAAAATCTATGGAAGTATTTATGGATGACTTTTCTGTTTTTGGTAATACATTTGAGGTTTGCCTAAAGAACTTGGAGTTAATGTTGAAACGTTGTATAAAATCTAACCTGGTTTTAAATTGGGAAAAATGCCACTTCATGGTAAAAGAGGGAATCGTTTTAGGACATAAGATCTCACACCTAGGTATGGAAGTAGATAAGGCAAAAATTGAAGTTATTTCAAAACTACCTCCTCCCAAAAATGTGAGAGCCGTTAGGAGTTTTTTGGGACACGCTGGCTTTTATCGTAGGTTCATAAAAGATTTTTCATTAATAGCCAGGCCGTTGACCAATTTACTCGGAAAAGATGTTCCATTTGTCTTTGATGAAAAATGTCTAAAAGCTTTTAATAGACTTAAGGAACTCTTAACTACTGCACCTATCATGACATCACCTGACTGGAGTCTACCGTTTGAGCTTATGTGTGATGCTAGTGACTATGCAGTAGGAGTAGTTTTAGGACAAAGACATGATAAGAAATTTCATGTAATATATTATGCTAGTAAAACCTTAACTGATGCTCAGGAAAATTACACTACGACAGAAAAGGAATTATTAGCAGTAGTATATGCATTTGATAAGTTTCGATCCTATCTAGTCTTGTCTAAAACTATTGTTTATACTGATCATTCGGCACTAAAATACTTGTTCAATAAAACCGACGCAAAACCAAGATTGATTAGATGGGTTTTATTGCTTCAAGAATTTGACATAGAAATCCGGGATAAGAAAGGGGCAGAAAACTTAGCCGCAGACCACTTGTCTAGGTTAGAAAATCCGACCCTAGAAGCCATTGATGAGACAATCATATCTGATAAATTCCCGGATGAGAATCTATGTGCATTATTTGCTATTTTCTCACCCCCTTGGTTTGCAGATATAGCAAATTACTTGGCAGCCCGGACTCTCCCTAGTGATATCACTGCTCAACAAAGAAAAAATTCTTTGCTGACCTGAAATATTACTATTGGGAAGATCCTTTTCTATTTAAAATATGTGCAGATCAGATGATCAGAAGATGTGTATCTCAAGAAGAAGGTTTCCAAATTCTGGAACATTGTCACTGCGGACCAACAGGCGGTCACTTAGCTGCAGCCAACACCGCCCGAAAAGTATTAGAAGCAGGCTTTTACTGGCCCACCATATTCAAAGACGCCGCACATTTACAGGATCGTGCGATGCCTGTCAGAAAGCGGGAACCATATCTTCTCGAGATAATCTACCCCAAGGTAATTCAAAGTGTAGAAATATTTGACATATGGGGTATAGATTTCATGGGTCCGTTTCCTTCCTCTTTTGGTATGAAGTACATCTTAGTAGCTGTAGAATATTTTTCAAAATGGCCTGAGGCACAGGCCCTACCTACTAATGATGCTCGAGCCGTATGCAGATTCCTTAAGCAGATTTTCGCCAGGTTTGGATGTCCAAAAGCCCTAATCAGTGATCGAGGTACGCACTTCTGCAACTCTCAATTGCAGAAAGTACTCCAGCATACGGAATTCAGCATCGCATTTCCACAGCCTACCATCCTCAAACCAACGGGCAGGCTGAGGTAACCAATAGGGGCATAAAGAGAATCCTAGAAAAGACCGTGGGTGTTAACCGTAAGGATTGGGCCAATAAACTGGAGGATGCATTATGGGCCTTCCGTACAGCATACAAGACCACTACGGGGTTCTCACCCTATCGACTAGTCTACGGAAAAGCATGCCACCTTCCGGTTGAACTTGAACACAGAGCTTACTGGGCAGTACGAAAATGCAATCTCGACGATAATTTGACTAAGGAACACCGGATTTTACAGCTCAACGAATTGGATGAGTGGAGGCTCAAAGCATATGAGAACTCACATCAGTTCAAAATGACAAGTAAACTCCGGCATGACAGACGACTCAGAGCCCAGAAAAATTTTGAACCAGGGGATAAGGTATTGTTGTACAACTCACGTTTAAAATTTTTCCCAGGAAAGCTGCGTAGCTATTGGTCAGGACCGTTCACAATCAAGGAAGTATCACCTTTCGGAGCATGTGACATCATGGATTCTGACGGTATTGTTCAAAAAGTAAACGGACAACGCCTAAAGATTTACAGAGAGCCGTTTGACTCGTCCGAGCAGATTGTGGACTTCACAGACTAAGGGAGTATCTCTTTCATTTTATTTCTTGTTTTTGTTATTTCTATGTTCCTTCTTACCCGTAGTTAGTTGAATAAGTGTGGGGTAAGGATCTTTTAATTGTGTTTTATTTCTTGTTTTCAATTTAAGTGTGGGGTAATTAGATATGCATGAACACTGAGGACAGTGCCAAACTTAAGTGTGGGGTAGCAGTGCACGGTGCACTGTAGCAGTTTGAAGCAGTTTGAAAATTTTTTCGCATGCTTTTGCTTGTTTTCCCCGTATTTTCACACCCTTCCAAAAAAAATTTCAAAATTTTTCCGTCTTTCAGACTTCTAAATGCAGTATGCTTGGTTAAACAATTGCTTATGTCTATGATATGTAGGTAGTATGCTATGGTTAGTAGGAGATAGTTGATAGCTATCTTGGACTAATTGATTAGGAATATGGAATTCCTGATAACTGAGCACAACCTTGTCTGGATTAGAGACCTCAACCAATTGCCTATTCGAGACTCCACTAGATAAAATTAGACCAGTTGTGGATATATTGGCAGTTAGAATGACTAGATGAGACTCTGAGCTAAAAGTGAAAGGAACATTAAGGAAGTTAATTACAATAGGGTAGTTTGCCAGCGGCCTTCGCTACTCGACACCACTCCTTCGGGGAACTTAAAGCCTGATGCCCTAAGGTCGTGTAGATCTGGGAGTCATCGGAGTGGGACTCGCTACATGGTAGTTGAAGTTGACGTGTTCTAAGCAGACTCGAAATACCCTGAATCTATAAAGAAAATAACTAAGTGCTAAAACATTAAAAATCTTATCACCAAAGCTCAGAACTCAGAAAGTTATCTGTTGTCAGTGTGTCTAGCGATAGGTCGAAGTATTATCTGGTAGCAGTTAAGATAAGAGTTCATTGTGTTGACTATCTGGTCTAGACTAGTACACACACTACACATCAGGAAAACCCTGTGACTAAGAAAAAGTCCAACCTAGTTGTTGATTTGTTTTCTGCCTGATCATAACAAGCTACTAGAAACATTTGAGACCTTGTCATAGCAACCTAACCAGTCAGACCTGTGTTAAGAATTGTCTGAAGAATTTTTGGAATAAAAACATGATTAGGAATTTAAGTGACTGCACTACGGTTTAAAATCACTAACTCCATGTAGACTTTGCTTGAGGACAAGCAAAAAGCTAAGTGTGGGGTTATCTGATACGCGAAAATCGTATCACATTTTTAGCATGTTTTTATGTGTTTTAATGTGAAATTGAGAGTAAATTGACATTAATTGTTTACTATTTACTTGATTTCACGGTTTTTATGATTTTGGAAGTGTCAGGTGAAAAGTAGACGAAAACAGCAAATTCTGGGGCAAAAACGCAATTTTTGGAAATGTTGACCCGGTCAAAGGTCCGGGACGGGCGTCCCGACCCAGTCAAACCGCCAGGACGGGCGTCCTGAACCGGGACGGGCGTCCCGAACCTGGTCAACGAATCAGGACGGGCGTCCCGAGCCGCCAGAAGCTGTCCCACATCGAATTTTTCAGAGATTTTCACTCCGGGAAGCTGCTATAAATACCCCAGGCCTCCAGCAGTTGAAATCATCCCTCTCCACTCAATCTGAGTCATTAAGTGGTTTCCAGTGTACAATTTTCCAGTACACAACTCACTCAGAGACTCGGATCTCAGTTTTCTTTCTTATTAGTGTTTGTTTTAGTTTCTGAGAAATAGTCTCAGATCTTAGGTTTCTATAGATAGGTTCGTTTCTGGTATTCATAGAATACCCGGGATTTCGTTAGGAGATCCTAAGAGAGCTCTAGGCGTTCGAAGAGTCAGTCCACAGGGCTAGGCTTAAGCCCAGGACGTAAGGTAAAGTCTAGCTACTAGGCTGAGGAAGCGTCCTCCGAAGGTTCTGGTGAGCAGAGTCAGGGCGAGCAATACGACATATACAGCAGTACGCTCCGTAGGCGAGACTTCGTAAAGGGTGATTTCTTTATGGCATCGGTCCCCATGTCCCTCTCTTATATGTTTATTGCTTTGTTCTAAATATGAATTATGAATATCAGATTACGATTTTATAATAGTTGTGTTATATGTTGAAGTTTTTATGTTTTTCCGGAAATAGCCACCTGCTAAATATTCATTATGTCTGCATGTCTAATGTAAGTCTCTTTTAAACTAAAACTAGGGTTATAGACAATTCCTAACCACGGTCTATTCATAACCTGTTTAGTTTAACAGGCATCAATTAGTATTGGTGTCTGCCATACTAGATAAAATAACCAACGGAACACCTTGTTTGTTAGAGTAGTCTAGGTAGGCTGAGTAGAGAGTTATGTCGGCGGTTTTGCGACGAGCAGCATGACCCCGAAGTGACATAGGGTACCGTTCATTGCTGACTTTAGTCCGGGCCGTGAGTAGGGCCGTTTACCTTGAGGGTGGGGTAGGTAGTGTAGAGACCTCAGATGTGGTACACCTTTAGACACAGAACATAGTTGCATTCCAGGCTAAGATATATCTAAAACACTAGAATATAGGTCAATCAACATATAGGAACAGTATAACATAGAATCAGAACTCATCTTTAAAACACTTTTAGGATTAATTAGACTTAAACCTAGTGGAGAATGGATCACCCTCTCATCAAAGTATTTGATGAAGATTGCATAATTGGATTATAAGATAGGAGTTAGGATAAAAGGCTAGTTACTACTAAGCCGTTGCCACTTCCCTGGGAGTACGATAATTAAATTAATAAAATCGTAGATACTTTCCAATAGACTAGCTACACGATAGGTACTCTGCCTTAGGTTCTGGCTGATTAAGTGACACCATAGAGACTAAATGTGACAATTAGTCAATCACAGTCCTTAATTATTCATAATCAACATAGGGTAAAATAACACCTATTTAGCACGTCGGTCGGAAACCCATCAGATTTTTGGCGCCGTTGCCGGGGAAATATCATAATGAATTTAGGATTCCTGATCAAAATTCTAGAGGCTTATGATAGGTAACGGTAGTAATCTAGACCTTAGACTAACACTTATGTTATACCAGTTAGACAATCAGTTTCCGAAATATAGGATTATCATGACTAATTAATTTTAGATGTTATCTGAAATTAAGACATTTAGGATAATCAAATTTTAGAAAATTATTCTAGAACCATATTGAGGGAATTTACGTGCTTTCAAAATATTAAAAAAAAAATTTTAAAATCTAAAAATCCGAAAAAAAATTGTAATTTTTCTTGTTTAAATGGTAAGTTATTCTCTTTTCCCTATCCTTTGTGTTTTCTTCTTTTGAATAGTTGTATTGTTTTGTTTTCTCTTTCTTCCAAGTTTTTTTTTCTTTAAGTTTTCACTCTCCCTGTAACCCCACTAACCAGTTTGCTCAGGCTAAAACATGTTCTTCTCTGTAGTTGCATGACTCGATCTTCAGAAGCTAACCTTGAAACACCAGTTGAGAATCCTGAACGAATCATTCGCACAGCTAATAGGCGAAGAACAGAAATGGCTACTGAAAGACCTACCCTTGAATCCTACATCCAGCCACAGACTATCCCAGTCTCATCTGCCATCCGAATCCCTGGGAACCCTCGCTATGATCTTAAACCTAATGTGATCCAGCTGATTATAAATCGGGTTCAGTTTGGAGGAACTGCAGCCGAAAATCCGCTGGAACACCTATCTGATTTCTCTTCTCTCTACGAAGGCCTCAAGGGAGATCATACTGCAGAAATAACTAAACTCAACCTTTTTCCCTACTCACTTAGGGACAGAGCTAAGAGATGGTTGGCCCAGCTACCTACTAACTCCATCACCTCTTGGGACGAGTTAAGCAAAGCCTTCCTAGAAGAGTACTACTCTGCAGCAAGAGTCCTAGAATATCGAAGGGTTCTGTCTAGTTTTACTCAAGCTGCTGATGAGACAGTGATCGAAGCTTGGGACAGATTCAAGGAGCTACTCAGGCTCTGCCCACAACATGGACTTACCGAGGCACTGCTGATTCAGCAATTCTACGGGGGTATGTCAGACATGGGTAAGCAAATTCTCGATGGACTCAATCCCCAGAGCGGTTTCAATGGAATGAGTGATGTAGATGCTAGAAACGCTCTGGAGAGACTCTACAGGAACAGCAAGAATTGGCGCACAAGTGGCCGAGCTAAGAAGCAACCAGTAAATGCGGTCGTTGCCTCCACCGATGATCAATTTGAGGTACTGAAGGCCAGCATTACTAATCAGCTGAATGCTTTCCAACAAGGGAAAAGCATTCAGTTAGTATACCAAGTCTGCGAGTTTTGCCAAGGACCACATTTCAGTGGGGATTGTTATGGTAATGGGATATTAACTGTCCCAGAAGAGATGGAACAAGTGGACGCAGTAAATTCTGCTCCTATAGGAAATACCTACAATCCCACTTGGAAGAACCATCCGGGATTTAGCTGGAGAAACAATCTCGGGACTACCAACTTCCAGAAAAGAGTACCCCAGCAACTGCCATATCCGCAAAACCAGCAAGTCGCTCTGCCTACACCAAGGAACTACATCGTTCCAGCTGATCCCATGCAAGAATTCAGAGACATGCTGAAGAGCATTTCCGACTCTAACAAGGAAATGATAGAGTCCAACAGAAAGATCCACGAAGCTCACGCAGAAAGAATCCAGCAGAACGAGAATAGACAGAAGCAGACCGAGCAAACAATCAGAAACACACAAGCTGCTATACAAACTTTAGAGAGGCAGATGGGTCAACTATCCACCCATTTCTCTCACAGGTCCCAGGGAACGCTACCAAGCAACACTGAGACCAACCCTCAAACTGAATGCAAGACCAACCCTCAAACTGAATAATAAAACTGAAATTATATTCTCTTTTTACCCTTGTCACAATAAATCAATTCAAATTAATTTCTAAATAATAATCAATAAATACAGCTCGTACAATTATTTGAAAATTAATTAAATTAAATTGACATTTAACAATAAATCCACATTTTTCGGTAAAAAGAGGGAAAATGTCAAATCAACGTATTTTAATTCCATTTTCCAAATAAATTCAGTTAATTCCAAAGTAAAACGTAGCAAATTGAATGTGAATAACTCTATTATTTTAGAGTTATCAGCCGATGATTTTCTGTCGAAGAGTATTAGGTATCTCCCTGCCGACTTTGATGGGCTGCTGAGGGTACTTAGGGTTGATGATTTCCTCGCCGAGCTCTCCGGCTCGGGATACATCGACAACCAGGTCATATATTTGTTTTTCAAGAATCTTTTGTATTCTCTGGTCGTTATAGGCGACTACTGAATTGATGGTTGCAATGTTGTCCAATCCCACTCTTTTCCTTTTAATTTTCATAATTTGCCCCAGAAGGCTCCGAGGGCTGCTTTTGATGAAGCCCACGCCCCACGAAGTGTTGAACTTTGCTTGTTGGTGAGAGGTGGATATCACGAGGTTGAACGCTACATGGAAGGGGGTGCCTAGTATCGCGTTGTACGGCGAGTCTAAGTCCACCACGTAAAACTTGACCTCCTATGTCCGCTGCCGCTCTCCCTCTCCAAGAGTTACTTGCATTCTTACGGTTCCTTTGTCCGGCACCTTGTGGATAGAGAATCCTTCGAGGACCATTCTGCTGGCTTTGAGGTCTGCGTCCTTTAAGCCCATCTCCTTGAAGCATTGGAGATGCATGATATTCTTCACAACTCCCGTGTCAATCAGAATTCTCCTTACCGTGCATTTGTTGATGCCGTCGTTTGTCATCCGTGCCTCGAGAACGATAGGAGTGATTCTTGCTTCCTCGTTATGCTCTAGCTCCTCGTTCAAAAAAGAGATGACCTCACGTTGTACGAACTCATATTCGGGGATGAGTTACGATTTTGTGAGGTTATAGATCCTCTTTTTGATTTTCTTGATCGTGGCGACTTCGGGGTTGATCATATTGATTACTCTTTCCCCCTTGTCCTTTTTTTGTTGTACGTCGGCGATGTACTCCTTTAAGCATCCCTCTCTGATGAGGAGTTCTATGGCCCTTTTTAGTTGGAAACAATCTTCTGTTGTATGTTCGCAATCACGGTGAAACCCGCAAAATTTAGTTTTATCCTTGGCAGGATAAGACTGAGACCTCATCAGAGTGTGATCCTGGACTCCGTATTTATCCTTTATTAGTGCCATGAGACTTTCTTTCGAGACATTTAAGGGTGCGAACGTCTCGGGCTTCTTAAATCAGCTTTTCTCCTTTCTTTCTGAGAAGTTTGAGAGGTTTTTTAGAAACTCGGGCTGTTTATCTTTTGTCTCGGCTAAGTTTGACGTACTGCTTTCGGCCAACACGACTTTCCTCGAGACGCTGAACATTTCACCTATGGTTTCTGGCCTCCTCAACTGGAGTTCTGTATAAAGCATTCTAGATCGAAAACCTCCTTCAAAACAGGTGATGACTGTATCCTGGCTAATCCCTTCTATATCGTCATAGGTCTTTTTGAATATCTCCAGGAATGACAGCAGAGACTCGTCTTCTCGTTGTTTGATATTTGCCAGGTCTCCCCTTGTTTTGGGGATTGTTCCTACCGTGCTAAATTTATCCAGAAAGATTTTTTCTAAAGTATGCCAAGAGTCGACCGTACCTGACTTTAGAGAAGTGAACCATGTTAACGCCTTGTCAGACAGGGTGCTCGGGAACGCCTTGCACAATACTACGTCGTCGTTTGTGACTAAGCTCATAGCTGTCTGGTAATGACATATGTGCTCATGGGGTCGAGTTTGACCAGAGTAAAGGACGAACTTCGGTAGCTGGAGGGACAGGTCAGGTGTTATGCTCTGGATCCATTTGGTAAATTGGCCTAGCCCGATTGCTCTCGTCTTTTGGACTTTTGTCGAGCTTTTGACTTTCTCAAGTCTACACTCGACGTACCGTTTCCTCTCGGCTAGCCTCGAAGTAGGCTTAGAAGTGTGGTGGCTTTCTCCCACTTTGCTACCAACCGGATGCTGTTTTCTACCTGCTCGTGCTCCTCGCTTCTTGGTCTTTTTAGTCGCCATGGTTTGTTTGCTAACCACAGTGCGGGATCTTGGCGGTTGTGCGTCCGAGCGGGCTCTCTCTCCATTAGGGAGCATCGGAGGGGTTAGGCCCTCTTTGACGTACTATGCCTAGAGTCATTTCCATTGTTCCGCGAGGTCCCGCTCCTTTTGGAGTTTTTCAACTCTCCTTTGTAGTTCTTCCAATTCTTTTGTACGTCCATCATCTGTGGCTCGCCTTTCACTCAGTTGGTCGCGGAGGTCGGCTACCCTACGGGGAGAGCCATTAGGTCCCAGGTGCTCTAAAGCAGACCGTCGCTGAGGGTTAGCTGAATCAAACGAATGTGCTGCTCGGTGAGTCTCGTGGAGAGACGTAGGAATCGTCGCGTCAGGATGATCTTCGCGATCCCCCGATTGTCGTGACATTATATCCTTGGAAAAAAGATTGAAATGGGGAGTAAAAATTGCGGTTCCCGATAACGGAACCAAACTAATTAGTCAAAAATTGGTTAGGGTGTTTTGATGGTAAAAAAGTAAATGTGACTCCAGAAATCCTTGAGAATCCCGAAGTATAGTTAACTTGCAAAACAGAGGAAGTTCGGTGGGGACGTGGATCCCCATGAATTCTCCGACGATCAAGTAAGTTTGGTATTGAATTAGTAACTGTTTAGGATATCTGAGCTTGAATGTCCTACCTTTTGTCCCTTTCCTTCCTTTTATAGCCTTCCTTCTTAGGGGAAGAAAGTGGAAGAGATGATGGAATTGTGTTTATCCCGCTAGTGGGCTTTTTTTATGTTGCCTTTAGGAGAGTGCCGTTGTGGAAAACGATCTTTGGTAGTGGGAGAATGTGAACCCACGTTTGGAATGAGTGTTGTGTGTTCCACTATTTATGCCCGCTATTTGACTTTTGAGTCAAATAGTGGTGTTATCGAGTGTTATGCGGTTTATTCCGCTATGTAAATGATGTTTCTACCCTCACTGATGCCACGTGTTAGTGATCTGATGTCGTTTGATGGTCTCTCTCTGCAAAATACCCAAATCTTGGTTGTCTATGTGTCGTAGAAGGATTGTTGTCTTGCCACGCTAGGCCTACAAAATAGTAAAGTTTATCCGGAGGGTGGAAGGTCTCCGGTAAAACCCTCCGATGCTTAAGTCAGTGATATGACTGTAAGATGGATATTTTAGATAGAGATGAGTGGAATAATCTGGCCTTACCCTCGTTACCTGTACGGGGGTGGTATTTATAGGGATTTTGCCCCCTTTGGTTAGGTAGCTAGGGTGATTTAGTAGGAAGATATGATGGTTACCGGATTTTGTGGGGAGATATGAGATCCCCCTTTTTAGCAGGCTGTTAGGGGAATCTTTGACTGTGATTGAGTCAAACGTTGACCATCAGAAATGTGTTTGATCAGTGAGTTTGATCAAAGTGGATGAAGTGTAGTGACTTCGGCACGAGGCGAGGTGGAGTGACCTCGACATCCTTGGTAGAGTCGGATGTGTCAGCGAAGTGGGGCATGTCAAGCCATTCCAGGTGGCAGACACGTATGCTCGGTGGGTCCTGTGTGCTTAGTGTCATTTGCCTTGTCAGCGTGAGGGTATTTTCATACCTCTCAGTGGCCCCTCGTCGAAGTGAAAGAATGACTCTTCTTGCTCTTCGACGGTACTAGAAATCCCTTATTCTCCGGGTTGTTGTCATTAACAGTTTCTGAGTAGGTGTGAGCTGAGGACGTGTAACCCGAAGAGGTGTAACCCGAGGGGGTGTAACCCGAGAGGGTGTGATCCGCAGTGAGAGTAACCCGAGAGGGCGTAAGCAACCCGAAATAGGTGTGACCAACCCGGAGTGGGAGTAAGTAACCCAAAGAGGTGCGACCTGGCGAGGCGGCGTAACACCTAGCAAGGAGGTGTAACCTGGCAGAGTGGTGTAACACCTGGCGAAGAGGTGTAACCCGGCAAAGTGTTTCCATTGTAAGTCGAGCTTGGGCACGTTGGCGGGGTGGTCGAAGTATCTGGTGACGGTTGACTTCCCCGACGTGGGGTCAGATCCCCATGATGGCGGTTCGGTTATCGAGAGGGCGACTGGCCGTTTGCGTGCCCAGAGGTGGCATCGATCACGCTTCCCCACGCGCGCGTAATGATGGCGCAACACGTGAGATGTCAAAGCTTGTTGGGGAAGCTTCACGGTTTTTTAAATTTTCCCCCTTCTATAAATAGTTCACTCGATTTTGTGAAGAGATTTTTACCTTTTCTTCTTCATCCTTGCGAAACTCTGCCAGTACTTCGAGTGAGGAGAGCTCCCGTGAAGGGGAACAGGAGGCTGACTCCGAGCGGACACCGGAAATGGTCAATGGAATTTTTACAATAAGAGGTGTCCGCACTTCAGCCGAAGGATCTGACGCCGGCCTGAACATCCCTGAGGCGATCCCCTTAGACTCTAGGTCGTCTAGGCACACGGGTGGCGGAGTGATAGTCACGGGCCTATCGTCCGAAGACTTGCATGACTCCAGTGTCCTCGAAGGTGAGGATGCGGACTCCGACCACTCCGAAGAACTCCCGAAAACCAAAAACAGGTTGGAGGGGGACTTCGCCCTTAAGAAAAACACCCTTAGTTTAGACCTCCCCCTACTCTCCAGTGAGATTGACCGGAGTAGATTTAGGTTAATCTACCTCCAAGAGTGCGGGGTTATGTCCAACTCCTATGTACATATCCCTTATGACCATTTTCTTTCTGGCCTCAGTTTGACTTTGGAACCCGCATTCTGCGATTTTTTGAACTTGGTTAGGTGTCAACCCGCCCATGTCCATCCAAACGGAGTTAGGTACTTTGTCGCCCTTACTGTGTTGTGTAGGAGAATAGGTGTAGAGGTCTCCGAGTTGTTGTTGAGGACTTTCTTCATAGTTCTTCGTATGAACAACCTCACTTTGTCACTTCGTCCACGTCCTAGTGTAGTCACCCTTTTTGAACCCCCTCCAAATAAGTTGAGTCAATGGAGGGATAAGTGGATTTGTGTGGAGTCTAGAACTGGCTTTGCTTTCCACCCGAAGTGTAAGGCACTTCGTACTTGGCTCCCCGTAAAGAGGAACACCAAGTACTCCGATTCGGATCGGAGGTTTTTAGATTTTGTCCAAAGTGAGTTAGGTGAGAGTCCCAAAACTCAGTCCAAGGTTTTCCTGACCAGCGAACTTATCACTGATGAGAGTCGCCACGCCTGTGGGATAGGCGGGCCGGCGGCAGCTGAGCGGCGGAGAGAACTGGGGCTCGAAGACAATTTGGAGTACCCGATGTGGAGTGCGGGCAGGGTGTTTCAGAATGAATGCCCGGAGTGCTTGAATCCCCGGAGTGCGGGCTGCCCAGTAGCAAAGGGTAGAATAGCTGTCGGAGTCATTTGGCTTTGTTGTTTTTCCCTTTTTTTTGCTAACTCCGCTCTTGTTTGATTGTGGCAGATATGATGCTAAACTTCATGGTGCGTCGCCGGGCGGAGGAGAGCCGCGGTTCAGAGAGGCGGGGTGATGTGAACCCGCCCCGGGCTGTGGACCGATCTACCATCACTCCGCCGGGAACTTCGTCTGCGGGCGTGGGCAGCCCGAACACTTCAACGCGCTCCCCTCCCATGAACTCGCCTCCACCACCCCGGTTGAAAGGGAAGGAGCCCCTCCGTCCTCCCCTGGCGAAGCGTGGACGTGAAGTGGAGGAAACGGGGTTGAGGCATAGGACTTCGCAGAGGCAGAGGTTGGTGGAGTCCTCGGAGTTCAAGGAGATGGCTCCTGCTATGGCTAACCGGGTGGCATCCCGGGAAGCTCAAGGTGCCGGCCCTTTTGGGTCTCCGTCCTGCTCTTGGACCCAGGAGGGGTTCAAAGCGCCGGACTCAAGGAAGGAGCTGGAGTCCTTTGCCCGCGAGGTTATTCGCGCTTCACCTCCTCTGGTGAACCTTCCGTTGTCTGATCATAGGTTCGGGAGGTACTTCGGGAAGGCGATTATTCACCGGGCCATGGACTCCGATTTGACACAGAAGCTCGGGGAGTCTCCTATGAGTCCGGAGATCGGGGCTGGGCTGTCTCAAGTAATTCATCAAACCGAAGTGTGGGTACTTCTTGTTTTTTTTATTTACTCCTTTGTTGTTTGTTTCTCAGGTTTGCGCCTTCATCGCCCATCTCTCCAAGCATGCTTCTGATGGCTTGACTTCGCGGGCTGAGCTGGAAGCCTTGGAGAAGAAGCATGTGGAGCTGGAGAACCAGCTCTCTGCCAAAGATGCAGCACTGGTTGTCGCAGAAGGAAAACTCCACTCAGCTGAGGAGACCGTGGAGATGGAGGTCGCGGAGAAGGACAAGCAGTTCTCTAGCTTGTCTATCCTTCAATGGGCTAATGAGGATCTGAAGGTCAAGCTTCGCGACTTCGACAAGAAGCTGAAGGAGGAGAGCTCGATGCGGCGAGCAGCGGAGTCAAGGGTGGCTTTCTTGGAGTCAGAGGAACACACTGCGCAAGTGGTGGATGAGTTCCGTAACTCCGAAAAGTGCAAGGCAGAGGTGTATGAGCTGGCGAGTGGGTTTTATGATAGAGGATGCGCTCATGCACTTCGCTGTCTGCACCACATCGTCCCTGACAAGACGTTGCTGTGCAGGATTTTTAAGGGCTCCTATGACAACCCCGAGTTCAGAAGCGGATGCGACTTCGTCCCGTTCACTGATAACGAACTAGCGGAGATCACAGAAGGCGATGCAAAGGAGGGAAGGCATTGGAGTTCACCTGCGCCCGTGCACCCGAATTTGGAAGAGCTGTGTCTCGAGCTGCAGAGAGAGGCTGAGGGGGCCGAAGTCGTCGGGGCCGAAGTCATCGGGGCCGAAGTCGTCGGGGCCGATGTTGCTCCGATATCTTATGCCATCCCAGTCGACATTGCTGCGGCCCCTGCAGAGACACCTGAGGAGAGAGAGCCCGAAGTGGGGAATCGGGCTATAATTGTTGTAGAGGATCCGGTCGAAGTGGCTCCCCCTTCGGCCGAAGATCCCACCATTGTATAAATATTTCCTTTCTATTCTTGTAAATTTTGTAAGTTAATGTAGTTCGCCATCCTTATCTTTTTCTTACTTCGAACTCTGGTCTTTGCACTTCGTACAGTAAGTTAAGAAAACTTGAACTTATTATAATATCTCATAATAACAAGTAATGGTAACAAAATTGAAACCATGGTCTTCGAGTGCAATGACTCCGGAAAACAAACTGTAATAACTTTGAAAAACCTTAACTTGAAAACCTTAATCCTGAATAACTGTAATGACTTCGAAGAACCTTGACTTGAAAACCTTACTTTCGAGTGTGATAACTCCGAAAACTATGAATGACTGAAAAACCAAAATTTCAAGTGTGCGGACTCTGAAAGCTTTAAGCTCATAACTGGTTGTGGCGGAGTACTTATTGAATGTGGTCTTGACTCCGCCGGAATATCTCAGACGAAATATTTCTTTAAGTGATTAGCGTGCCAGGGTCTGGGAAGTACTGTTCCTTCTTGGTCCATGAGGTAGAATGTTCCCCGGCGGACTTCGTCCTTGATGAAGTACGGGCCTTCCCAGTTCAGAGTGAGTTTGTTTGCTGTGATATGTCTTCAGTTCCCTCTATTTTGCGGAGTACCCAGTCTCTGACTCCTAGTGGCCTATTGACCAAATTTTTGTCGTGGGTAATTTTGGTTGTCAACTTGAACTTGTCTGCTCTTAGGCGGGCAGTTATTCATTTTTCTTCTAGTAAGTCTAGGTCTAAACGGTGTTGGCGTTTATTGCTCTCTTCGTAGAGATTCTGTATGATGGGAGTGCGAGTTCGGATGGTGAGACTGCCTCTGAACCGTAAACCAGGGCGTAGGCTGATTCTCCTGTGGGGCCCCTAGCCGAAGTCCGCACTGCCCATAATGCGGTCGGGAGTTCGTCGACCCACTTGTTAGACTTCCCTTCCAGACCTTTTCTCAGTGCGACAAGGACCAATTTATTGGCTGCTTTGGCCTATCCGTTTCCTTGTGGGTGTGCAACAGATGACTTCCAGTGTTTGATCCCTAGGCGGGTGCACTCCGCCTTAAATTTAGTAGCGAACTGAGTACCGTGATCGGATACGATGGCCCGTGGCACTCCGTAATGGCATAGGACGAAGTCATGGAGGAAGTTGAGCGTGTTCTCCTCCGTGGGGGCGGCCAGTGGCTTTGCTTCGATCCATTTGGAGAAGTAATCGACGGCCACGATCAAATATTCGTGATGTCCACGGGCTTTGGGGAACTTGCCCATAAGGTCGATTCCCCACATATCGAAAGGCCAAGCTGCCAGTGCAGGGGTTTGCGGAACCGATGGAAAGCGGGGAACGCTACTGAACTTTTGGCAAGTATCACAGTGTTTCACGTAGTTCTCTGCATCCCTTCGTAGTATCGTCCAATAATAACCCTGATTGATCACCTTTTCTGCCAAGGATCTCGATCCGGGGTGTCCACCGCAGATTCCCTCATGTAATTCCTCTAGAATTGTCTGGGTGAGGTCGGGCGGTACATAGCGGAGAAGCGGCTTGGTGAAGGAGTGTCGGTATAGGATATCATTGAGCACAGTGTATCGGGCCGTGTGCTAGCGGATTTACCTAGCTTTGGCATTGTCTGCTGGCAGGATGTCTGAGGATATGAAGTTCTTCAGTTCGTCGATCCATGTGGGGGAGTCAGGTGTCGAAGTCAGAATCGGCGAGATATGCTATGGAGTGGAGATTTGAACTATCTGGACGTCGAGGTCGTTGGGGGCTTCGCCAGACGCTATTTTTGCCAGTTTATCTGCCACTTCATTGCTGTTGCGGTCAACTTTGGTAAGGGCGAAGTACCGAAACTGACCGACCAGCTGGGACACCTTTTCCGCATAGACTTTGAGGTTGTCGGAGTTGACTGCGAACTCATTGTTGACCTGTCCTACCACAACTTGGGAGTTGATGCGGTTTCCGACCGACGTGCTAAATAGGTGTTATTTTACCCTATGTTGATTATGAATAATTAAGGACTGTGAATTAACTAATTGTCACATTTAGTCTATGGTGTCACTTAATCAGCCAGAACCTAAGGCAGAGTACCTATCGTGTAGCTAGTCTATTGGAAAGTATCTACGATTTTATTAAATAATTATCGTACTCCCAGGGAAGTGGCAACGACTTAGTAGTAACTAGCCTTTTATCCTAACTCCTATCTTATGATCCAGTTATGCAATCTTCATCAAATACTTTGATGAGAGGGTGATCCATTCTCCACTAGGTTCAAGTCCAATTAATCCTAAAAGTGTTTTAAAGATGAGTTCTGATTCTATGTTATACTGTTACTATAAATTGATTGACCTTTATTCGAGTATTTTAGACATGTCTTGGCCTGGATTGCAACTATGTTCTGTGTCTAAAGGTTACCACATCTGAGTTTCTACGCTACCGCCCCATCGTTAAGGGTAACGGCCCTACTCACGGCTCGGACTAAAGTCAGCAATGACCGCCCTATATCACTTTGGGGATCATACTGCTCGTCTCATAACCGCCGGCATAATACTCAACTCAGCCTACCTAGACTACTTTCAACCAACAGGGTGTTCCGCAGATTATTTTATCTAGTATGGCAGACACCAATACTAATTGATGTCTGTTAAACTAAACAGGTTATGAATAGACCGTGGTTAGGAATTGTCTATAACCCTAATTTCAGTTTAAAAAAACGGCAATAGACATGCAGACATAATGGATATTTAAGCAGGTGGCCATTTCTAGAAAAACATAATAACTTCAACGTATATCACAAATATTCATAAAAACATAATCTGGTATTCCAATCAGTATTTGGACAAACACAATAACAACATATAAGAGAGGGACAGGGGGACCGATGCCATAAAGAATTCACCCTTTACGAAGTCTCGCCGATGGAGCATACTGCTGTATATGCCGTATTGCTTGACCCGACTCTGCTCGTCAGAACCTTCGGAGGACGCTTCCTCAGCCTAGTAGCTGGGCTTTACTTAACAACCCGGCTTAAGCCCAGCCATGTGGACTGACTCTTCGAACGCCTCGAGCCCTCTTAGGATCTCCTAACGAAATCCCGGGTATTCTAGGAATACCAGAAACGAACCTATCTATAGAAGCCTAAGATCTGAGACTATTTCTCAAAAACTAAAACAAACACTAATAAGAAAGAAAACTGAGATCCGAGTCTCTGAGTGAGTTGTGTACTAGAGAATTGTACACTGGAAACCACTTAATGACTCAGATCGAGTGGAGAGGGATGAATTCAACTGCTGGAGGCCTGGGGTATTTATAGCAGCTTCCCGGAGTGAAAAATTCTGAAAAATTCGATGTGGGACAGCTTCTGGCGGCTCGGGACGCCCGTCCTGATTCGTTGACCAGGTTCGGGACGCCTGTCCCGGTTCAGGACGCCCGTCCTGGCAGTTTGACCGGGTCGGGACGCCCGTCCCGGACCTTTGACCGGGTCAACATTTCCAAAAATTGCGTTTTTGCCCCAGAATTTGCTGTTTTCGTCTACTTTTCACCTGGCACTTCCAAAATCATAAAAACCGTGAAATCAAGTAAATAGTAAACAATTAATGTCAATTTACTCTCATTTTCACATTAAAACATATATAAAAACATGCTAAAAATGTGATACGATTTTCGCGTATCAGATAACCCCACACTTAGCTTTTTGCTTGTCCTCAAGCAAAGTCTACATGGAGTTAGTGATTTTAAACCGTAGTGCAGTCACTTAAATTCCTAATCATGTTTTTATTCCAAAAATTCTTCAGACAATTCTTAACACAGGTCTGATTGGTTAGGTTGCTATGACAAGGTCTCACATGTCTCTAGTAGTTTGTTATGATCAGGCAGAAAATAAATCAACAACTAGGTTGGACTTTTTTCTTAGTCACAGGGTCTTCCTGATGTGTAGTGTGTGTACTAGTCTAGACCAGATAGTCAACACAATGAACTCTTATCTTAACTGCTACCAGATAATACTTCGACCTATCGCTAGACATACTGACAACAGATAACTTTCTGAGTTCTAAGCTTTGGTGATCATATTTTTAATGTTTTAGCACTTAGTTATTTTCTTTATAGATTCAGGGTATTTCGAGTTTGCTTAGAACACGTCAACTTCAACTACCCATGTAGCGAGTCCCACTCCGATGACTCCCAGATCTACACGACCTTAGGGCATCAGGCTTTAAGTTCCCCGAAGGAGTGGTGCTCGAGTAGCGAAGGCCGCTGGCAAACTCCCTATTGTAATTAATTTCTTTAAGTTCTTTTCACTTTTAGCTCAGAGTCTCATCTAGTCATTCTAACTGCCAATATATCCACAACTGGTCTAATTTTATCTAGTTAAGTCTCGAATAGGCAATTGGTTGAGGTCTCTAATCCAGACAAGGTTGTGCTCAGTTATCAGGAATTCCCTATTCCTAATCAATTAGTCCAAGATAGCTATCGACTATCTCCTACTAACCATAACATACTACCTACATATCATAGACATAAGCAATTGTTTAACCAAGCATACTGCATTTAGAAGTCTGAAAGACGGAAAAATTTTGAATTTTTTTTTTGGAAGGGTGTGAAAATACAGGGAAAACAAGCAAAAGCATGCGAAAATTTTTTCAAACTGCTTCAAACTGCTACAGTGCACAGTGCACTGCTACCCCACACTTAAGTTTGGCACTGTCCTCAGTGTTCATGCATAGCTAATTACCCCACACTTATTTGAAAACAAGAAACAAAAACAAAATAGAAAACTCTTACCCCACACTTATTTGACTAACTAAGGGTAAGAGAGAAAATAAAACAACCAAAGAAATAACAAAACAGGACACCAAACAAAGAAAATAAAAGTAAAGGAACATGAGGATTAGAAAAACTCCCTTCATGTCGCGAGCAGAATGGTCTTCTCTGATCTGTCAATTGGCTCTTCACCTTAGCCATGTGCTATTGATGAGGCATTCTTGACTCTGTAAGCACTAGATACTATAACGGATGATACCAGCTCCGATCCTTCATTGTCGAGCTCTAGGTAGTGGCATATCCATTTGATGAATGACTCAAGCCCCAAGGATTGTTTCCTCGAATCATCTACAAAGTTTCTCGTAATCGTAGCAACGTGTCCAGAAGGAACGTGTCTAGGAATGAGACTTCTTTGGATTGGTGTGCCTACCTGCCAATGTTAGTAAAGGTATTGCATGCAAGTCTCGAATGGAAGAAAAGATACTTGAAGTTTTGGCGAAGCTGTGGTGGTAGGGGGCTCCAGTTGTGTAGATCTGGGCCCAAGTATTTGAGACTTCCTCGAGGAAGTTTCTCACAGCTGATTGGTATGCAGGGAATGCAAGCTCCTCCATTGCTATGCTCCCGACACAATGCCAAATTCCTCTATATCTGCTGACCGTTCGTTACCTCTTGGTAGATCACTTGCTTGCACTGATCTGGCTTTAATTGTTGCCAGTATCTCATCTATTGATTCTGCGAGTGTGGGTTTTGCTGTGGTGGTGTCTTCTGAAAGTTTCCAGCTTCCGAATTACTCCTCAGCTAAATCCCGTACGATTCCTCTAGTTGGGATTGTATGCGTTTCCCATTGGAGCATCATTCGGCAGTAACCTACTCCTACCTCTTTTTGGAATGGTTGGTATTTCATTCCCATAGAAATCCCTACTAAAGTGTGGTACTTGGCAGACTTCACAAATTTGATACACAGGCTGAACATTTCTTCCTAAAACATTGGCACTCTGAATCTGGAAAACAACTAGAATCTGCACATGACTTTAACATCATTAGTAGGTAATGCATGTGGTTCAGGCCATTTTGAAAAGTGTTCCACGACTACTATGATGTAATTATGTTCAAAGGAAGAAAGGAAAAGGATTCGAAATACCCCTGATATCAAAGGTTGCAACATTCTGTGTACGTTGCTGGGGTAGACGATCTCTGGAAGATGTGTTACCTATTATTTGGCAAGCATCGCAGGACTGTATCAGATATACAAAATCCTTGAATATGGTGGGTCAACAAGATCCTGCTTTCAACACTTTCCGGACAGTGTTGATAGTAGTCAATTGGTCTCCCGTAGATTCTTTAGGGCAATGCTCCAAACTCTTGTGGCCTTCGTCTTCTGAGACACATCTTCTGATCAACTGATCTGCAAAAATTTGAAATAGAAGAGAAACTGCCCAGTAGTAATATTTCAAATCAGTAAAGAATTTCTTCTTTTGCTGATAAGTCATATCACTTGGAACTTATTCAGTGACTAGATAATTTGCAACAACAATAAACCACAGATGAGAATTATTATACATAGCAAACAATGCAAATAAGTTTTCATCCAAAAATTCATCAGTATTAAACTAGCCTCAAACTCAGGGTTTCCTAATCTAGACAAATGTTTTACTTTCTAGATTTTCAACCCTTTTTCCTATCCCTTCATTCTATATCAAATTCAAGTAACAATAAAACTTAACTTAATCAAGTATGGTTTAACATTAGTTTTATTGAACACAGACATCTCAGAGTGATCAGTGTAACCTATTGTTTTTAGACAAGACTAGATAAGATTAGGATTTATCATACATGAACTTTCTTATCATGTTTCTGTCTAAAACAATTCTTACTACATCACATATTCATTCAAGAAGCGGATTTCAATCAGGTGGTGTCATAATGGGTGCAATAATTCCTTTTGGTTTTAAAAATTCTCATGCAATCATCAGCAAAACAAAAGGAACATCCTTTTTCCAATAGAACATTCAAAGGTCTGGTTGTTAAGGAAAAACTATTTCATAACTCATCCTAATAAGGCCGGCATGACTCTAAGAAAAAAAAAGAGTTTCTTCCCGATAAAAATCTAAGCCAACTTTTTACAACTCAGAAGAAAATATATTTTATCCTCATTTCCATTTTTATTTCTTCGAAATTAACTAAAGGAAAAAAAACACGAAAAAGAGCAACTAAGAAAACAACTAAAAAAAAACAAGAGATAGGGAAAAGGAACAACTCACGGTATAGCAAGAAAGATACATTCTTTTTGGGATTTTAAATTTTTAACATTTTTTTTTCTTTTTTATGTTTAATTTAGAAAGCAGGTAAATTTCCTTAATATGGTTTTAGAATAATTTTCTAAAATTTGATTATCCTAAGTGTCTTAATTTCAGATATTATCTAAAATTAATTAGTTATGATAACCCTATATTTCGGAAATTGATTGTCTAACTAGTATAAGATAAGTGTAGGTCTAAGGTCTAGGTTACTACCGTTACCTATCATAAGCCTCTAGAATTTTGATCAGGAATCCTAAATTCATTATGATATTTCCCCGGCAACGGCGCCAAAAATCTGATGCGGTTTCCGACCGACGTGCTAAATAGGTGTTATTTTACCCTATGTTGATTATGAATAATTAAGGACTGTGAATTAACTAATTGTCACATTTAGTCTATGGTGTCACTTAATCAGCCAGAACCTAAGGCAGAGTACCTATCGTGTAGCTAGTCTATTGGAAAGTATCTACGATTTTATTAAATAATTATCGTACTCCCAGGGAAGTGGCAACGGCTTAGTAGTAACTAGCCTTTTATCCTAACTCCTATCTTATGATCCAGTTATGCAATCTTCATCAAATACTTTGATGAGAGGGTGATCCATTCTCCACTAGGTTCAAGTCCAATTAATCCTAAAAGTGTTTTAAAGATGAGTTCTGATTCTATGTTATACTGTTACTATAAATTGATTGACCTTTATTCGAGTATTTTAGACATGTCTTGGCCTGGATTGCAACTATGTTCTGTGTCTAAAGGTTACCACATCTGAGTTTCTACGCTACCGCCCCATCGTTAAGGGTAATGGCCCTACTCACGGCTCGGACTAAAGTCAGCAATGACCGCCCTATGTCACTTTGGGGATCATACTGCTCGTCTCATAACCGCCGGCATAATACTCAACTCAGCCTACCTAGACTACTTTCAACCAACAGGGTGTTCCGCAGATTATTTTATCTAGTATGGCAGACACCAATACTAATTGATGTCTGTTAAACTAAACAGGTTATGAATAGACCGTGGTTAGGAATTGTCTATAACCCTAATTTCAGTTTAAAAGAACGGCAATAGACATGCAGACATAATGGATATTTAAGCAGGTGGCCATTTCTAGAAAAACATAATAACTTCAACGTATATCACAAATATTCATAAAAACATAATCTGGTATTCCAATCAGTATTTGGACAAACACAATAACAACATATAAGAGAGGGACAGGGGGACCGATGCCATAAAGAATTCACCCTTTACGAAGTCTCGCCGATGGAGCGTACTGCTGTATATGCCGTATTGCTTGACCCGACTCTGCTCGTCAGAACCTTCGGAGGACGCTTCCTCAGCCTAGTAGCTGGGCTTTACTTAACAACCCGGCTTAAGCCCAGCCATGTGGACTGACTCTTCGAATGCCTCGAGCCCTCTTAGGATCTCCTAACGAAATCCCGGGTATTCTAGGAATACCAGAAACGAACCTATCTATAGAAGCCTAAGATCTGAGACTATTTCTCAAAAACTAAAACAAACACTAATAAGAAAGAAAACTGAGATCCGAGTCTCTGAGTGAGTTGTGTACTAGAGAATTGTACACTGGAAACCACTTAATGACTCAGATCGAGTGGAGAGGGATGAATTCAACTGCTGGAGGCCTGGGGTATTTATAGCAGCTTCCCGGAGTGAAAAATTCTGAAAAATTCGATGTGGGACAGCTTCTGGCGGCTCGGGACGCCCGTCCCGGTTCAGGACGCCCGTCCTGGCGGTTTGACCGGGTCGGGACGCCCGTCCCGGACCTTTGACCGGGTCAACATTTCCAAAAATTGCGTTTTTGCCCCAGAATTTGCTGTTTTCGTCTACTTTTCACCTGACACTTCCAAAATCATAAAAACCGTGAAATCAAGTAAATAGTAAACAATTAATGTCAATTTACTCTCATTTTCACATTAAAACATATATAAAAACATGCTAAAAATGTGATACGATTTTCGAGTATCAGGAGTCGCTGAATACTTCGAGTGATCTTACCCCTGAATCCAAGGCCCATTGCATCCCGATAAGCAAGGCCTCGTACTCCGCTTGGTTGTTGGACAGGGGGTAGTCGAGTCGAACGCATCGGACTTCCTTGTGTTGCCTGGAGGGGGATTCAATGGTGGCCCCTCCTCCGACTCCACTTGCGTTTACCGCTCTGTCCACCATTATTGTCCACACCTCGTCGGCCGGGAGTGCGAGGAATGTTTCTTCGTCGGGGGCGGCCTCGGAGAATGATAACTCGGCCAAGAAATCTGAGAGGGCTTGGGCCTTGATCGCAGCGCGGGGTGCGAAGGTGAAGTCCAAGCCGCATACTTCGATGGACCACCGCAGCATCCTTCCCGATTGATCCAGTTTGTGAAAGATCTGTTTCAGGGGATGGTTGGTGTATATTACCACGGAGTGGGATTCGAAGTACGCCCGGAGTTTCCATGTAGTGATGACCAAGGCGTAAGCTAATTTCTCGATGTACGTGTAGCGTACTTCGGCATCTCGCAGTACTCGGCTTACGAAGTATACAGGAAGCTGCTGGCCGTTCGTCTCCCGAATTAAGGCTGCTGCAATGGCTTGTTGTGCGGCTGACAGGTACAAGTACAGGACTTCACCCGGGGTGGGAGCACTCAGCAATGGTGGGTCCGCCATGTAGCTCATTAGATCCTCCCAGGCCTTTGTGCATTCTTCATCCCACTGAAAGGTCTTTCCGGCGGTTTTTAAGGCCTTGAAGAATGGCATGCACCTTTCAGCGGACTTCGACACGAACCTTCCCAGAGCAGCTATGCAACCGTTGAGGCGTTGTATGTCTTTAACACACCGGGGCTCGGCCAGGTTCCGTATTGCCTCTATCTTTCGTGGATTAGCTTCGATTCCCCGTTCGGACATCATAAAGTCGAGGAATTTCCCTGACTTCACCCCGAACGTGCATTTTGCCGGGTTGAGCTTGAGTCCATATTCCGAAAGTCTGGCGAATGTTTCACTCAGGTCCTCTAAGTGAGAATGACCTCGTTTGGTCTTGACGACTATGTCATCCACATAAGTTTCGACGTTTCGGCCTATATGACTTCGCAAGATCTTGTTCATCATCCTTTGGTAGGTGGCACCCGCATTCTTCAATCCGAACGGCATCATGTTGTAACAGTAAATAGCTCCGGTGGCTCGGAAGGATGTGTGGATTTGATCCTCTGGCTTCATCCGGAAAAGGCGTCCATGAAACTGAGGAACTCGTACCCCGAAGTGGAGTCCACAAGGGCATCTATGCGAGGTAGAGGATAACAGTCTTTTGGACAAGCTTTGTTCAAGTCCGTGTAGTCCACACACATTCTCCACTTCCCGCTGGCTTTCTTGACCATTACTACGTTAGCGAGCCACGAAGGGTACTCGACTTCGCGGATGAATTTCGAGTCCAGCAGCTTTTGGACTTCGGATTGCATTCCGTTGTTTTTGTCATCTCCGAATTGCCTAGGCTTTTGCCTCACTGGTTTGAACGTGGGGTCGATGTTGAGCCTGTGTTCAGCGATGTCGGGAGAGATCCCTGACATGTCTTGTGTGCTCCAAGCGAAGTTGTCGAGGTGGGTGGAGAGGAAGTGGGTAATCTCCTCCTTCATCGACTGTGGCATCTCGCTCCCGATTTGGACCTTCTGATCGGGATAGTCAGGGTGTATGGCGACCGCGTCGAACTCCTTTACTCCGGGAGAGTTTGTATCCGGTAAGGGGGTCGACTGAGCAAGGGTGGTGGCTTCTGCATGCTCTTTAGTAGTTAGGACTGACCCGACCGTTGCCGGTGGTGGCTCGATTTCGGAGTGCTACCGAGACTTCACCATGTAGGCGAGTAGGTTCATGGGGCTGCTTTTGACGTACCCCACTCCGCCGCGGGTGGCAAATCAAACTTGCTGATGTGACGTGGAGATGACGAGTTCGAAGGCGGCGTGCACCGGAGTCCCGAGAATGGCGTTGTAGGGGGATTCGATGTCCACCATGTAGAACTTGATCTCTTCTTTGCGGGTGCAGGTGCCAGAGCCAAGAGTGACTTTAATCTTGACAGTTCCTTTGACGTTGATCTTATGAGCGGTGAAGCCTTCAAGGACCGTATTGCTGGGTTTTAGGTGACTGTCATTCATTCCCATCTCTTTAAAACATTTGTGATACAGGATGTTTTTGGTGGCTCCGGTGTCGATTAGTACTCTCTTGACTAGGCATTTGTCGATTCCCTGTCTGGCCATGCCTACTTCGAGAACGATGGGGGAGATGCGGGCCGCCTCGTTCAGCTCAAGGTCTTGGTCGGAGAAGATGATCGGCTCGTGTGGGAATGCGCCGAAGTAAGATTCCGGGGAAGCCTTACTCAAGTTATAGATTTTACGCTTTATCTTTTTGATGGAGTTATACCGAGGAGTTATGACTTCGATCACTCGATCAGGCCTTCCCTCTAGTTGTTTGTCTGGCTCGCAGCCCTTCTGCTACCCTTCTTGGGCTAGCTTTTCAATCATCCTCTTGAACTAGTAACAATCTTCGGTGGAGTGGTAGTCCTGGTGGAAGCCGCAGAACTTCGCCTTGTCACGGGCAGATCGGCCGGAGGGACGCGCCGACGCGGGCTCCCTTGCTCCGAGCTTCTCTCTGACGGTGGCAATGAGGTGTTCTTTGGACTTCGTCGGAGCGGCAGCTTCGGTTCTTCACGTCCTGTTCTTGCCTTGACGGCTTTGGGGGGATGCTTCTCTATGCTTTTCCTTTCTCCGATAGTGCGACTCTGGAGAGTTCCTTTCGGCGAGGGCAACCTTCCAGGCAACGTTGAACACTTCGCCGATGGTTTCTAGCTTGCGGAGTTGGAGCTCCGTGTACAACATTCTTGACCGGAAGCCACTCTCGAAGCAGATGATGGCAGTGTCCTGGGAAATTCCGTCGATCTGGTCGTGCACCTTCTTGAAACGTTCCAGGTACTCGAGCAGAATTTCATCATCCCTTTGTTTGATGTTGGCGAGGTCGTCTCTAGTCTTGGGGATTATTCCCGCTGTACTGAATTTATCCACAAAGGCTTTTTCGAGCATCTGCCAGGACTCAATTGAACCTGGTTTCAGGGAAGAATACCAGGCCATGGCTCTGTCACTCAGGGTGCCGGGGAAGGCTTTGCACAACGTCGCCTCATCAGTCGTCACGAGGTCCATGGATGATCTGTATCTGCAAATTTGCTCTTCGGGCTTGCTTTGCCCAGTATACTGGACAAATGTGGGGATTTTCAACTATGGATCTGGTATGGTGCGATGGATCCACTCCGCGAAGGGTCCAACATAGGTCGATTAGTTCTTCTTCGGCTCGTCCTTTCGGGTTGGCTCCGGACTTCGTTCCCGTCTATCCCGCTTCGACCGGTGTCCGTTACGACGTCGCTTTTCTTTACTCGGCTGGCTGGACGGCTGGCTCTCTCCAACTTCGCTAACATCGCGAAGTGGCTTAGTAGTCGGGCCCCTGGTCCGCCAACCTGCGTCGTTCCGAGATCGCTGGAGTCGGCTCTCGATGGGATCCCGGTCGTCGTCGGAGGAGTGAGGAGGTGAAAGGCCTTGGCGACGGTAAGCAGCGCGAAGTTGTTTCCATTGTTTTGAAAGATCACGCTCTGCTCGGAGTCGATCAAGTTCCTTTTGTAAGTCCTCGACTTCCTCAGCCCGTCCGTTGTCCGTAGTCCTCTTTCCATTGAGGTGTTCCCGTAGGTCAGGCGATTTGCGGGGTGAGCCGCGGGGGCCTAAGCGTTCCACGACTGATCGTGGTTGAGGTCGGTCGGGGACGGAGGACTGAGCCGCGCGCAGAGTCTCATGACGAGACGTGGGGACAGTGGTGTCAGGGCGGCTCCTCTGTTCACTTGATTGTCGTGACATTCTGAGTTTCAGAAATAGGAATGTAAAATGTTTTATGCTTCCCGGTAACGGAACCAAACTGATTCGTTAAACAATGGTCTGATGCCACGTGTCAGTGATCCGACGTTGTTTGATGGTATCTCTCTGCAAAATACCCAAATCTTGGTTGTCTATGTGTCGTAGAAGGATTGTTGTCTTGCCACGCTAGGCCTGCAAAACAGTAAAGTTTATCCGGAGGGTGGAAGGTCTCCGGTAAAACCCTCCGATGCTTAAGTCAGTGATATGACTGTAAGATGGATATTTTAGAGAGAGATGAGTGGAATAATCTGGCATTACCCTCGTTACCTGTACGGGGGTGGTATTTATAGGAATTTTGCCCCCTTTGGTTAGGTAGCTAGGGTGATTTAGTTGGAAGATCTGATGGTTACCAGATTTTGTGGGGAGATATGAGATCCCCCCTTTTTAGCAGGTTGTTAGGGGAATCTTTGACTGTGATTGAGTCAAACGTTGACCATCAGAAATGTGTTTGATCAGTGAGTTTGATCAAAGTGGATGAAGTGTAGTGACTTCGGCACGAGGCGAGGTGGAGTGACCTCGACATCCTTGGTAGAGTCGGATGTGTCAGCGAAGTGGGGCATGTCAAGCCATGCCAGGTGGCGGACACGTATGTTCGGTGGGTCCCGTGTGCTTAGTGTCATCTGCCTTGTCAGCGTGAGGATATTTTCATACCTCTCAATATATATATATATATATATATATATCGTACATAAAAAGGTAATTCAGGAAATGCATATTATTATGTAAATTATAAATACCCTCTCTTTTGATAGTGTTGAGGATACTTAGCCATCCATTACGGTTTACCATATTTGACCCTTGATTATCGGCTAATATCTTGCATCCCTTTACTGCTACTTTCCTTTTACTTTGTAATCTTATTTGATTTGTAAATGATTGTAATCTATCTTATTTGATTTGTAAATGATTATAAATAGAAAACTCTCACCACCTTTTACCGGTGGTGGGTTCTGCAATTATTCTCAGATAGAATAGGGGTTTTGGGATTACGGAGTTAGGAACAATTTTGAAAAAAATAATATCGAAAATCTCTAATTCGACAACATCAATAACCTAATAATTGAAGATTCCGGTGATAATAATATTATGTAGAATTGGGGATTCATCAAATAAGCTAGTCCACAATTTTACTCACTCGCGAGGAGATATTTCTTTTATCTGCTTACGTTTAAAAATTTTGGACCACAAAATTTTTAATTAAAGCAGCTATTTTGTTAAATTTTATATATATATTTATAATTTTTTAAAAAACTAACAATTCATAACCTAGAAATTATGAATTTAAATGAAGCATAAACCTATATGTATTTTTTAATTTTAAAAAAAAAAAGCCTTTAAAGTCCATACATATTATTAGGAGGGATTGTTACTACGGGGTCTAAACTAGCATCCCAAAAAAGAAAGGCCTTTTAATAACTTTGGACCTTTTGATTTTGGGTTATTATAATGCAAAAAAAAAAGTGAAAATAATACATATCCACATTATCTTTTTCTTGATGTATTATTAATTAATTTTTTAATTTAAAGAGAAAAAGTAATATAAAAAAAGAGGTTTCCCTCTCTAATCATAAGAAGAAAATGTGGAGGTTATTAATTTATTGTCCCTTTTTCAACAATAATTTGGGGGTGACTTTCTAAGTGTTTTTTTTCCCTTAGGGATTTAATTTATTAATTTTATTTATTTAATGAGGTCTTCATTAGTGTAGATTCTGTTTGAAAACAACCCTCACCACTTGATCAAATCATTACAAATTTATTACAACATCTTATAAGCAATTAAAAGTGTCGTTTGTTTTTCTCCCCTTGTAATTCCATGATTTATTAATTAAGAATATGAAATGTTATAAATTAAACAACAAATATTTTAACTTTTTTTAAAACCCTTAAAATGACAAATTGTTTTTACAGAAATGCAATATTTACTCAATAAAAGAATTATACATCACGGGATTGATAGAAGAACTTCTCAAATAGGATTTTTCTGTTCTTTTTCTGTTCTAACATAAGATTGGGCGCCTTTAGTTTGTTAAATTTTCTTTTGCCAACAGTCCACTGGGCCGACCCATCACTTTACCCCGACATAATATTTCTTCCTTTCTTACGTAGTGATAAATGTAGAGTTGTAAACCAACCAAAATGTTTGGGAACAAAGTTCGTCTGAGCTCGTTTATACTCGATTCGAGTTCGTTTATTTATTAAACAAATAAATACGAACAAAATATTAGGCTCGATTAAATTTCAAGCTTATTCAAACATTGTTCGCGAACATACCGAACGTTCGCGAACAAATTATAAATATTTATATATATTATTAAACTAATATTTAATATTTAAATTAGAAATTTTTTAATTTTTTTCCTAATTTGTAAAGTGATTCAACTTCCCCAATGTTCTTCAAAGTGTTAAAGCAATTTGTTTCTTTCAGATCCATAAAAAGTCTTTTGAATTCTAACTCAATCAACCTTTTTTTTATACAAACTCTAAAAAGTTGACCGTTCTCCTTTCTTTACTTTCTCAAATTTTAGACTCAACTGAAAAAATAAATTTAAAGGTAAGTATTATTATAAAATTATATAAAAACAATAAAACAAGATGAGAAGTAAACGAGAAATGTAGAAAATAGAGAGAATATTATTATATGAGATTTCTTATTGATCTTGATTGTGTCTTTACAAATAGGTAGAAGGCCCTCTATTTATAGGGGTGAATATGAGATAGGGATAAGAACAAAGGGTGACACTTGTCACCCGAGATGAATTGCTGGTGACACTTGTCACCCGGGATTAACTGATAGATGACATTTGTCACCCGGGATGGATAGAGGATAAGAATAAATATTAAGGGTGACACTTGTTACTCGGGATTAAGTGATAGATGCTATTTGTCACCCGAGATGGATAGGGGATAAGGATAAACATTAAGGGTGACACTTGTCACCAGGGATTAAGTGATATTTATCACATTTTATCAAGTATGTAATTTCCCGGGATAAAATGATAATAACGATTGTACGATGGACATCCACTAATTTAATGAATCTTTGGGATTCATAACACTCCCCCTTGGATGTCCATTACATAAAGAATATGCCTCGTTAAAACCTTACTAGATAAAAACCCAGTGAGAAAAAACTCTAGTGAAGGAAAAAGAGTACACTATTTTTTATGTGTAGATTTCTCCCCCTGATGAGATGATCTCTCGAAATCTTTAAACCGACGTAAACCAATTTTATATCTCAATTCCTCAAAGGTTGCAGTCGGAAGAGCTTTAGTGAATATATCTGCAAGATTATCACATGATCGAATTTGAAGCACATCAATTTCACCATTCTTTTGAAGTTCATGAGTAAAGAAGAATTTAGGTGAAATGTGCTTCGTTCCATCTCCCTTGATATATCCTCCTTTTAATTGAGCTATACAAGCTGCATTATCTTCATATAGAGGAGTTGGAATCTCTCTTCCGGAGGATAAATCACAGCTCTCTCTAATATAATATATTATTGACTCAACCATACACATTCTCGACTTGCTTCATGAATGACTATTATCTCAGCATGATTAGAAGAAGTTGTTGCTATTGTTTGCTTCGTGGAGCGCCATGATATAGCAATATTACCATATGTAAATAAATAGCCATTTTGAGAATGTGCCTTATGCGGATCCGAAAGATAACCCGCATCTGCATACCCAATCAGTTTTGGGTCATTTACATTTGAATAAAATAATCAGAGGTCAATTGTCCCTTGGAGGTATCTAAGGACGTGTTTAATACCATTCCAATGCCGTCGTGTTGGTGACGAACTAAATCTTGCTAATAGATTTATAGCAAATGCTATATCAGGTTGAGTATTATTTGCAAGATATATCAGTGCACCAATAGCACTCAAATATGGTACTTCAGGACCAAGTAGTTTTTCATCATTTTCTCGAGGTCTAAATATATTTTTATAAATATCTAGCGACCTCACGGCCATTGGAATACTCAATGGATATGCTTTATCCATGAAAAATCTTTTCAACACTTTAGCTGTATATGTTGACTGATGAACAAAAATTCCATCTTTCATATGTTCAATTTGAAGCCCAAGACAAAACTTGGTTTTTTCAAAATCTTTAACTTCAAATTCTCGTTTCAAATAATTTATAGCTTCTTGAAGCTCTTCTGGAGTTCCGATGAGATTGATATCGTCAACGTATATAACAAGAATCACAAAACCAAAATCTATTTTCTTAATAAAAATACATGGACAGATTTGGTCATTCTTATATCCTGAATTCAATAAGAATTCACTAAGGCTATTGTACCACATGCGTCCAGACTGTTTAAGCCCATATAATGACTTCTGTAATTTGATAGAATAATTTTCACGAGGGCCTTTAGAAGCCTTTGGTAATTTGAATCCTTCTGGAATTTTCATATAAATCTCATTTTCAAGGCTTCCATAAAGATAAGCTGTAGCAACATCCATTAGACGCATGTCCACCTTTTCATGAACTACCAAACTTATAAGATATCGGAGTGTAATAGCATCAATAACGGGTGAATAAGTTTGATCATAATCAATTCCCGGCTTTTGCGAAAAACCTTATGTGACGAGTCGTGCTTTATATCTTACGACTTCATTATTCTCATTTCATTTTCGCACAAACACCCATTTACAGCCAACAAGTTTTACATCCTTTGGCGTTTGGACTACAGGTCCAAAAACTTCTTGCTTTGCAAGCGAATTTAACTCCGATTGAATCGCATCTTTCCATTGAGGCCAATCAATTCTATGTCGACATTCTTCAACTGATAAAGGATCTAAATCCTCATTATCCTTGAAAATATCAAGGGCTACTTTGTATGCAAAAGCATTATCAATAACAACATTTCTTCGATCCCAACTTTGATTCGAAATGGTGTAATTAATAGAGATTTCAAAATTCTCTTCATCATTTGTAGTTGGAATCTTTTCATCAGTTGTCCCTTGGTTTTCTTTTTCTGTTTCATCAATATGATCTTCTGGATCATTTAATCATCTTTTCTTTCGAGGATTTTTATTTTTGGAACCAAGGGGCCGGCCACGCTTCTGGCGTGTTTTTGATTCAGTAGCTATAAGATTAACTTTCTGTCCTTCAGGAACTTCTATCCGTATAGGAGCATCTATAGCTAGAATATGCGATTTAGTGACTCTGCTGGAGTCAGCAAAAGAATCTGGTAGTTGATTTACAATTTGTTGCAAATGTATAATCTTTTGAACTTCAAGTTCGCTCATATTTGTGCGTGGATCTAAATGATTCAAAGATGTTTTTCACGCAAGTTCAATCTTATGCCATTTATTCTCTCCCCCTATTTTGAGAAATAAATTTTCATCAAAATGGCAATCAGCAAATCTTGCTGTAAACACATCCGCTGTCAAAGGTTCAAGATACTTTATAATGGACGGGGAGTCATGCCCAACATATATCCCCAATCTTCTTTGGGGAACCATTTTTGTCCGTTGGGGTGGTTCAATTGGGACATATACAGCACACCCAAAAATTCTCAAATAAGAAATATTTGGTTCTGAACCAAAAGCCAACTGTATGAGAGAAAATTTATGATAACTCGATGACCTTAAACGCACAAGTGTTGCAGCATGCAAAATTGCATGTCCCCAAGCTACTGTTGGGAGATTTATTTTCATCAATAATGGTCTAGCAATTAATTGAAACCTTTTAATAAATGATTCAGCTAGACCATTCTGTGTGTGAACATGAGCTACAGGATGTTCAACAATTATTCCAATCGACATGCAATAAGAATCAAATGCATGGGAAGAAAATTCACCAGCATTGTCAAGACGGATTCGCTTAATAGGATAATTAGGAAACTGCGCTCTTAAGCGAATTATTTGGGTAAGTAATCTCGCAAATGCCAGGTTGGGAGTTGATGATAAACAAACATGTGACCATCGGGTCAATGCATCAATCAAGACCATGAAATATCGAAATTGCCCACATGGTGGACTAATCGGTCCACATGTATCTCCATGAATCCATTCTAGAAATGTAGGACTTTCAGCTCCTACTTTCAATGGTGCTGGTCTTATAATCAATTTTCCTTTGGAACATGCAACACATGAAAGTTTATTAGAAGTCAAAATCCTTTGATTTTTCAAAGGATGACTATGCGTTGTCTCAATAATTTTTCGCATCATAATTGATCCCGGATGACCCAAATGGTCATGCCAAACTTTAAAAGTAATGGGATTAGTAAACTTCTGGTTTACTAAATGATGCGCCTCAATAGCATTTATTTTCGTATAATATGGGCCAGAGGATAGAGATGGTAGTTTTTCCAATAAAAACTTATTACCGGAGGTCACTTTTGTGATACCCAAATATTCATGACCATTATCCTCCATAGTCTCAACATGATATCCATTACGTCGGATATCTTTAAAACTCAATAAATTTCTTTGAGACTTTGAGGAATATAACGCTTTATCAATAGCAATCATAGTTCCTCCCGGTAATATTATATTAGCTCTTCTGGAGCCTTCAATAAGTTTTGCACTACCATTTATTGTGGTAACACTTGTTTCTCCCACATTCAAATGAGAAAAATATTTCTCATATTTCAGTATGATGTGCATAGTTCCACTGTCAATAAGACAGACACTTTTGATATCGTTATTCATACCAGAAAATTGAACAAGAGCTATCTGTTTCATTAACAAAATATTTACAAAAAAAATTAAACATATTATATCACAACAAAAAGTAATATAAACATATAATATATAATATTAATATTCTAATTATTTTGGACACTTCCATCTCTAATTAAGTGGTCAATTCTTCCTTCTGGATGTTCGAAAAAATCAGCAACATCCAGGTGAGCCACACCAACATCAACATTTTCAAGATCGTTGTCATTTCTTTCATGAGACAAATTTTGAGAAGTAAAGTCTGCCTCAACATCTTTGCCTTTTTTTTCAATAGATGCTTGATATAAGTCAATAAGATGTTTTACCGTGCGACAAATACGAGACCAGTGATCTTTCATGCCACAACGATAACATTTGTCTTCATAATTTTTCGGAACAATATTTCCTTTCTCATTATGTTTTGTCCACTTCAGGTGGTCATTAACATTTTGGCACCTAAAGTATTATTACGACTGTAAGGGCCAAATTTATCACGGCGTCCATGATTATATTTTCGACCATGATCACGGTAACTATCACGATCACGACCACGATCTCTTCTGGGATCATGATTTCTAACAGCATTCACTTCAGGGAATGGTGTAGAAGCAGTAGGTCGAGTCTCGTGATTTTTCATCAGTAGTTCATTATTCTCTGTTCTGCAACAAGAAGATAAGAAATCAATTCATAGTATTTCTTAAAACCTTTCTCACGATATTGTTGTTGCAGGACAATATTCGTGGCATGAAAAGTGGAGTATGTTTTCTCCAGCATATCATCATCTGTTATATCAACTCCACATAGTTTCAACTGTGAAATTATTTTAAACATTGCGGAGTTATACTCACTTACGAATTTGAAATCTTGCAACCAGTCATACCGTGCTATTGGGAGAACGACCATCTTCTGGTGGTCGAATCTTTCTTTCAAATTTCCCCACAAAATAAGAGGATCTTTCACGGTAAGATATTCATTTTTCAGATCTTCATGAAGATGATGACGGAGAAATATTATAGCTTTGACACGATCTTGTGTTGATGATACATTATTTTGCACAATGGTGTCTGCCAGACCCATCGCAGCAAGATGCATTTCGGCATCTAGTATCCATGACAAGTAGTTCTTTCCGGTGACATCAAAAGTCACAAATTCGAGTTTAGTAAGATTTTCCATAATAATAATAGAAAACGTACCTGTTTGATAAACTTTAAAAATACTTTACCCAGTGGTAGAGATTCGTGCTAATAATGTATTATAAAATTATATAAAAATAATAAAACAAGATGAGAAGTAAACGAGAAATGTAGAAAATAGAGAGAATATTATTATATGAGATTTCTTGTTGATCTTGATTGTGCCTTTACAAATGGGTAGAAGGCCCTCTATTTATAGGGGTGAATATGAGATAAGAATAAGAACAAAGGGTGACACTTGTCACCCGAGATGAATTGCTGGTGACACTTGTCATCCGGGATTAACTGATAGATGACATTTGTCACCTGGGATGGATAGAGGATAAAGATAAATATTAATGGTGACACTTGTCAGCCGGGATTAAGTGATAGATGACATTTGTCACCCGGGATGGATAGGGGATAAAGATAAACATTAAGGGTGACACTTGTCACCCGGGATTAAGTGATAGTTATCACCTTTTATCAAGTACGTAATTTCCCAGGATAAAATGATAATAACGATTGTACGATGAGCATCCACTAATTTAATGAATCTTCGAGATTCATAACAAATATATTATTTTTTTACATATTTATTTTATTTTATTGGAATAATTAGATTATATTTGTTTGATATTTTAATTTTTAAAAATTATATTATTTTTGATCGCTATCAGATTTTATTTAAATTGTTTTCACCCTTTAATTAGTATATATAAAAATAATAATTAATATATTATATATTTAACATTTGTTTTTCAGATTGAAGATGATAATCTATCTTTCGAAGAAATTATTTTATGTTAATTTGAAATTTAATTATTTTAATTATTATATTTAGATTTATCATTTAAAAGAATGCTTACTTTTATTATTATTATTATTAAATAGTTAAATATTTAAATTTTATATATATATATATATATATATTATTTTAATTTTTTTAAAAAAAATAATATGGGAAAAGTTTTATTACAAAGGCGTCATGATTGCTCACGGGGATCAACGCCTCGGGTCTGCAAAAAGTACGCCTCAGAACTGACAGAATTAAAAACGAAGCGACAGCTATCACCTCCACGAGCCTTAAAAGTAACCTCATCCACGCGCGTTCCCTCGCTGGCCGAAGCACGCTGAACCCCAGCAGGATCTCGAGGGAGTGGTCATCGGATGCCTGTAATCCAAAGCCAGAAGTTCGGCAACTCTGTCTCTCCAGCGAAGTCCGCACCAAGCCGTGCTATACTTCGCTGAGGGGCCAATGAAAGGAAAAATATATCCACCAAGGGCAAAAACGTCCATAGAACAAGTAAAACCGCATACTGCCACGTACACCACGGTTTGACTCAAAGTCAAACCCATCAAGCACAAAAAGCGGGACGAACGAATCCCTCAATCAAAGCGTGGATCTCCACTCTCCCACTAACAAGGACCGTTTTGACATAACGGTAACTGCTAACAGCCCACGAGCTGAATCTACACGATCCCTCTACCATATCCTCCCAAAGAGAATATAAAAGGAAAGGATCAGACGAAGGTAAGGCTCAAGCCAGATATTTCAAAACAATTACCAATTCAATACTAAACTAACTTGACCGTCGGAGAGTTCACGGGGATCCACGTCCCCTCTGAACTTCTTTTACTTTTGCAGGTCACTTCAATTCTGAGATTCTCCAAGATTCCTGGAGTCACTTTTACCCTTTTATCCTCAAGATATCCTTACCAAATTTTGACAAATCAGTTTGGTTCCGTTACCGGGAACGAGTTTTATTCTTTACTTTGACCTGTTCTCGAAAAACAAAAAAGCTATGATGTCCCGAGAATTAGGAAATCAAGACAATCATCCCGACGCAACACTCTTGACGTCTCACCCTGAGATTCACCGGGCCGCCCACTCTTCGGCGCCCGTCGATCCCCATCGTCGCTCCGCCCTGGAGCGATTGGGACACAACGGGTCGCCACGCCGAACAACCGACCTTCGCGACCATTTAAGTGAGAAACGAGCCACTGATGATGGACGAGCAAAGGAAATAGAAGAGCTGCAAAGAAGGGTTGAGAAGCTCCAAAAAGAGCGAGACCTCGCGGAACAGTGGAAACAACTCCACGCGGAGTATGCTAGAGAGGGCCTAACCCCTCCGATGCTCCCGAACGGAGGAAGAGCATACCGCAGCCACGAAAAGGACGGAGAGACACGACAGATAGGTGAGTAGAAAGCCCCACCCAGCGGTTAGCGAAGTAGGAGAAAGCCACCATACCTCCAAACCCACTTCAAAACTCGCTGAGAAAAGGCGAGGTGTCGAACGAAGTCCAGAAAAAGCCAAGAGTGCAACGAAAATTCCAAGGACGAGATCAATCGGACTAGGCCCGTTCACGAAGTGGATTCAGGACATAACACCTGACCCCTCTTGCCGAAATTTGTCCCGTATACCGGACAGACACGGCCCCAAGAGCACATATGCCATTACCAAACACTCATGAGTCTAGTCACGAGCGATGAGGCGGTCCTATGCAAGGCATTCCCAAGCACCCTGACCAGCAAGGCGCTCACGTGGTTCAGCTCCTTACAATCGGGCACAATAGATTCCTAGAACACTTTAGAAAAGATCTTTTTGGATAAATTCAGCACGGCGGGAACAATTCCAAAAACAAGAGGAGACATGCCGAATATTAAACAGCGAGAGGACGAGTCTCTACTGTCGTTCCTTGAGCGATTCAAAAAGACCTATGACAAAATTGGGGGAATTAGCCAGGACACAGTCATCACATGCTTTGAAGGAGGGTTCCGCTCCAGAATACTCTATATAGAACTCCAATTGAGGAGACCAGCGACCATAGGCGAAATGTTTGACGTGGCAAGAAAAGTCGCATTGGCTGAGGGCAGCACCCGCGACTCCGCCAGAACCAAGGATAAGCCGTCCGACCTCCGGAAAAGTTCCCCGAACTTCACGGATAAAAAAAGATAAAGGGCGGTTTAAAAAGTCGGAGACATTCACACCCTTGAACGTCTCGAAAGAAAGCCTCGTAGTAGTCATAAAGGACAAATACGGGGTCCAAGACCCCGCGCCGATGAGACAACAATCCTACCCCGCTAGAGATAAGACCAAATTTTGTGGGTTCCACCGTGATTACGGGCATACTACAGAAGACTACTTCCAACTGAAGAATGCCATAGAGCGCCTCATCAAGGAGGGATGCTTAAAAGAGTACGTCGCCAACGCCCAACAGCAAAAGGACAAAGGCGAAAGAGTGATTGACGTGATCAATCCCGACATATCCTCGGTCAAGAAGATCAAAAAGAAAATATATAACCTCACAAAGTCGTATCTCGTCCCTGAATACGAGTTCGAACATCGTGAGGTCATCTCCTTCTCAAACGAAGAGATGGAACACAACGAGGAAGCAAGAGTCACGCCCATTGTCCTTGAGGCACGAATGACAAAGGACGGCATCGACAAATGCACAGTGAGGAGGATTCTGATCGATACAGGGGCTGCCAAGAACATCATGTACCTCCAGTGTTTCAAGGAAATGGGCCTAAGTGATACCGACCTCAAGGCCAACGGGATGGTCCTCGAAGGCTTCTCTACCCACAAGGTGCCGGTAAAAGGAACTATCCGGATACAGGTGACTCTCGGAGAGGGAGAACGGCAGCGTTACTGGGTACCTAGAGGAGGTCAAATTTTACGTGGTGGACCTAGATTCCCCATACAATGCGATACTGGGTACACCCTTTCACGCAACGTTCAACCTCCTCGTGATATCCACCTCACACCAACAAGTGAAATTCTTCACTCCGCACGGCGTAGGCTTTGTTAAAAGCCATCCTCGCAGCCACTTAGGGCAAATCATGAAAATCAAAAGGAAAAGAGGCGGGGCGACAATTAACTCGGTAACCGCTCCCAATGACCAAAGGATACTGAGAGTCCTCGAAAAGTAAATTTACGATCTGGTCATAGAAGCATCGGGTACCCGAGAGTTCGACGAAGAAAGTATTAATCCGAAGTACCCACAGCAAACCGTCAAAGTCGGCAGGGAAATACCCAACGAACTCCGGCGAAGTATCATCGACTTCCTAAACAATCACCAGGACAGCTTCGCCTAGTGCACGGAGGACATGCCCGGCATCGACGCATCGGTGGCCGAGCGCGCACTCAGCATAAGTGCCAAATGCCCACCGGTGAGACAGAAACCCTGAACGTTCGGAGAGGAAAAGGAGCAAGGCATGAAAGAGGAAGTAGAGAAGTTACTCAAAGCGGGCTTCATCCGCGAAGTAAAATATCCCACGTGGCTGGCAAACGTGGTAATGGTCAAGAAAGCCAACGGAAAGTGGAGAATGTGCGTCGATTACACCGATCTCAACAAGGCCTGTCCCAAGGATTGTTACCCGCTACCCTGGATCGACGCCCTCGTTGACTCGACTTCGGGGTATGAACTTTTGAGTTTTATAGACGCTTTCTCGGGATACCACCAGATCAGGATGAGGCCAAGCGACCAACTCCACACTTCGTTCCGAGCTGCAGGAGCCATATACTGTTACAATGTGATGCCCTTCGGCCTCAAGAATGCAGGGGCCACATACCAACGGATGATGAATCACATCCTTCTGGTGGCAAATAGGAAGAAACGTGGAGGCCTACGTAGACGATATGGTAGTCAAAACCAAGCGTGGGGAATCACACCTAGACGACCTGGAGGAGACTTTCTCCAGCCTGGCTGAGTACAACTTGAAGTTGAACCCCACGAAGTGTGCGTTCGGGGTCAAGTCTGGAAAATTCCTTGGGTTCATGACATCGGAGAGGGGGATCGAAGCCAACCCGGAGAAATTGGTAGCAGTAGCACGGCTTACCGAGCCGCGATGTGTAAAGGACGTTCAACGCTTAAATGGATGCATCGCCGCCCTCGGGCGCTTTGTCTCAAAGTCGGCAGAAAGATGCTTGCCATTTTTCAAAACACTAAAGAGCTCAAAAAATGGTTTCGAATGGACTCTGGAGTGCAGCAAAGCATGGAAAGATCTTAGGGCCCACTTGTCACAACTACCTCTGCTGCGGCCCCCAGACATGGGCGAGACACTATTCTTATACCTCTCATTCTCGAACTTCGTGGTAGCCTCCCTACTGATAAAAGAGGAGGGATCAAAGCAATACCCCGTTTACTTAGTCAGCAAAGCCCCTGAACGGTGCCGAATCTAGATACTCTAACATAGAAAAGTTGGCGTACGCGCTGGTAATCTCATCCCGGAAGCTGAGACCATACTTCGAGTCCCATCCGATCATCGTCTACACCGATGCTCCGCTAAAGCAGATCTTTCATAAGTTAGATCAAGCGGGGAGACTGCTTCGGTGGTCTATAGAGCTGTGCGGCCAAGATGTCACCTTCAAACCCCGGACAGCCATCAAGGCCCAAGCCCTGGCCGCCTTCCTCGCGGAAGGGTCATTCACAGAGGAAAAACATAGCCAGTAGACGACAGACCCATGGGAGTTATGGGTAGATGGGGCGGTCAACGCCAGTGGAGTGGGCATCAGCGTAGCCTTATTCTCGCCAAATAAAAAATACACCGATATGCGAGCTGCGAGACTTGAGGCTAATTTATCGAACAATCAGGCGGAGTACGAGGCCCTGCTCAAGGGGGTCGAATGGGCTCATGCCGCGAACATAACCTCCCTCAAAGTCTTCAGCGACTCACAGCTCGTCGTTAACCAGGTGCAAGGCACATATGCTGTACACTTAGAGAACCTCCAAAATTACGCTGAAAAAGCCAGACAATGGAGGGACAAGTTCGATTCTTTCAAATTATCCCTGGTCAGCCGGAACGATAATAAAACAGCGGACCGCTTGGCAAAAATAGCCTCGGGCGAAACTCCCAACGAAGAGGGGATCCCGATAGAGATAAGGACAAGCCCAGGAGAAACGAGGATGGTGCAGCCCATACTTCGCGCATCGGAAGACTGGGTGGACGAAATAGCGAAATACATCCAGAACGGGGCACTGCCAGAAGACGCCACCCATGCGCGACAGATAAAACGGCAGTCCGCCAGGTATATCCTCTACAATAATGTCCTATACCGCCGATCTTTCTCCAAACCTTTACTCCATTGCATCCCGCCGTCCCAAGTTGGCGACTTACTCACCGAGATGAATGAGGGGGAGTGTGGAGGGCACCCAGGGGCCCGAGCCCTGGCGGAAAGAATAATCAATCAAGGATATTACTGGCCGACATTAAGGGAGGACGCCAGGCGATATGTAAAAAACTACAACACCTGCAAAATCTTTGGGAACATACCACAGCTACCCTCCATAGAACAAACCCCGGTCGTAGCAGCATGGCCGTTCGACATGTGGGGTATGGACCTAATGGGAAAATTCCCAAAAACAAGGAACGGATATGAATACCTAGTGGTGGCAGTAGACTACTTTTCAAAATGGATAGAGGCTAAGGCCTTGAGAAACCCCACAGAGGAAAACGTCACAAATTTCCTCAAAGACCAAGTTATATGTTGTTTCGGAGTTCCCAGGGCAGTGGTGACCGACCACGGAGTTCAATTCTCGGCCAAATTTACCTCAGAGTGCCACTAGTTACACATCAAACATTGGAAATCCTCAGTCGCGCATCCACAGGGTAATGGCCAGGCAGAGGCCGCAAACAAGCTAGTATTACGGGCCCTACGACGAAACTTAGAAGGGATATCGAACAAATGGGCTGACGAGCTACACTCCACCCTATGGATAGTCCACACCTCGATAAGGGGCCCCACAGGCGAGACCGCATTCGCACTAGTATACGGCCCGGAGGTGGTCGTACAGACAGCAAGAGTCGCGATGTACGACCAGACCAACAACGAAAAAGCAAGAAACGTGGACCTCGACTTGCTGGAACAGCGGCGAATCGCAAGCCGCCTGAAATCTCAATCCTTCAAGGGAAGAATGAAGTGGACCCACGACAAGAAAGTATCCGAGCGGCCGATTAGGATCGGGGACTGGGTACTTCGGAAGATTGAGTGAACGGCAAGGCACATCCAGGTAAACAAGTTAACTCCCAATTGGGAGGGCCCTTACCTCGTCAACAGCGAAGTACACCCCGACACGTACCGCCTTACGAACAAAGATGGTGTCCTCCTACCCAACCCGTGGCACGCCAATCATTTGAAGAGATATTACACTTAACGTATTTTTATTCTGGCACCAAGTCGACATTGGGAAGCCTCTCTTTTATTTCCTTTCATTGCAATGCTAATAAAGTACCGAGTCACGGCTCGGGAAATTTTTTGAATTTTATAAGTACCGAGCTACGGGTAGGGAAGAATTTCTATTAATGTAAGTACCGAGCTACGGCTCGGGAAGTTTTTCGAATTTTATAAGTACCGGGCTATGGCTAGGGAAGAATTTCTCTTAATGTAAGTACTGAGCTACGACTCGGGAACTCTTTCAAATTTTATAAGTACCGGGCTACGGCTAGGAAAGAATTTCTATCAATGAAAGTACCGAGCTACGGCTCGGGAAGTTTTCCGAATTTTACAAGTACCAGGCTACGACTAGGGAAGATTTTTCAAATACCGAGCTATGGCTTGAAGAATTTTTGAAATGCATGCGGTCATGAAAGAACTTATTACGAGCACCGAGCTACGGCTCGGAGAGATCCCCGAGAGACCAAGTCAAATTAGGTACCCGTTTTTAACTTAAGCCTAAAGTTTGGCGAGGTACCGAGCTTCATCTCGGGAAAGTAAAGACTTGACTACTGAATTGAAGACTGGCCGTGTTCTCGAAGTTAAAATCGCGGAGTGAAGACTTAGCATATTTTACATACGGTTAGTTCGACGCACTAAGATATATGCTCAACATATTAAGTGGTGACTTAGCATACTCCTCGGAAGATAACGTCAAATAAAATAAAGTTTCGTTTCATCAAAAAAAGAGAAGATACAATGTTGCCTACAAAAATAATAGTTACAAGGGGTCAAGACGAGCCAACCCCATCTAACAGCTCCCAAAAAGTCAGAGCAGAAGGCTGAGGAGCTTCCCAGAACGGCTTCCCCCTCTCTTCATCACCCTCCCGAAGTGCCTCAAGCTCCCCGTCAGAGTACGGCACGAAGTCTGCCCCTTGTCTGCAAGCTTCGTTGTCAAAATTCGACTGATACGCCCGCACCAAGATACTCTTATCCTCGAAGTGATGGTGGAGTTGCCGGATCATGTGAACACAGCCCCTGTCCAAATAGGAGCCAGCTTCGCGCCCAATCTCCTCGTGAAATTCGGTCGAACTCTTGTAATCGTCGATGATGTTCTTTCTGAATCTCATCGACTTGCAATGTTTGAGCTCCTCCTCAACGGAAAGCTTACTCGCTACCGCCTCATCCCGGGCCGTGTTCAACTCGGCATTTGCGGCCCGCAACTTTGCCATCTCTTCCTCAGTCCTCAACATCTTCTCTTTTCAGTCAAAAACTTCGCTAACGAGCTGCAGCTTCTCTGACTCTAATAGCTCAACCCGAGTAGCCTGGCCCCTGACCTCGGTTTCCAAAGCAGCCAGGCTTGGCTCATTGGCAGCCCGCCACTCAGCATTGGCCGCCCCTCCTTCCTCAGCCGAAGAATAAGCTCGGGAGATGTACATGAGGAAGGCAGTAATCTGCGAAGACAAGGAAAGGGGTTAACAAAAGAGAAGGGCTAAAACAAAATGGGTTAAGTCCCTTACCCGAGCTAGGAGAGCACCAGCCCGGTTGGTAGCCTCACCAACACTTAGCTCGTCCATACCGAGCAAGGATTCCAAGTCCACTGCTCGATCTAGGATGGCTCCACCGATGAATGACGCCGCATACCGGTTGGTGAAGCTCAGGTTGTTGAGGGGAGGAGTCCTGCGGGAGATCTCAGAGGCTAACTCCCGCAGAGCCCCCTCCTCTGAGGGCATCACGAACCCCGGTCTCAGCCATGAAGGACCGAGGTCCCCTTCAGCTTCCCCACCCTCGGCTGGCGGAGTGGTAGTCACCTCCTCCCACGCCTCCGTAGGCGGAATGTCAACGGGTATGACTTCGGGGGCGGGAGGACTTGGTACAATCTCTATGGAGCGAGACAGTGACGAAGTGCGTTGGCGTCGACGGGGTCTGAGCTGCTCCTCGTCCACTTCCTCCTCATCTGTGGGATCTCGGATATGCGGCGGGCGAGTTCTTGCTGGGGCAGATTGGGCGGACTTCGCCCGTGATCCTTCCTTCCTTGGACGACGGGGGGATCCACCCCGACGTGCAAGCTGTCCCGCTGAGGACGCGTATGACAGGGGCGTATCCCCAGAAGCACCTCGATCAATTAGTCGAGGTGGAAAAAGTGTGATTGGCGCACACTTCTCCCTTCCTCACGTTCTTTCCAAGCCGCTTTGAAAGTAGCGGGCTCTAAAAAAAATAAAAGTTAGTCCCTGATATATACGAATTAAAAGTTACCCAGCTCGGTTGGCAACCCAGAAATGAAGATGGAGGACACAAGTCACACTCGATGGAGAAGAGGCCCCCGGGGTGTATGATCCATTCGGCATTGGGCACCTCGGGTCTAAAGCCTAACTCCCTTCTCCTAGGCTCCAACCCCTCCCCTATACCGCACCACTCAAGGCTCTGGTCACTCAACAGGTCCTTTGAAGAATACACCCGGGACTGACCATCCCGACTTACCCCCAAGTCCCGGGTGATGAGCTCGAAGAAGGATCTCTCTGAGGGGTCCAAAGAAGAAGGGTGGACAAAGGTTAAGGGTCTTCCCTCATTGACACAAGGCTGGAAAGGGAAACCTCTCTTCGACTCCACTGTCACCCATCTACTCCTAAAGTCCACTTTGTTGGGAGGAGGGTCAAAGAGTTGGGCTCTAGTTCTACGCGGGTGAAGTGAGAGTGTGTTGTCAGACATGCGGAGTGAAGAGAAGAACATCCCCAAGATGTTCATGGACAGCTCAAAGCCTAAACGATGACCTAGGCAAATCAAAGAAAAAGGGCCCGAACAGCGTTTGGGTGGAGTTGCCCAGGCTGTACGCATGCATATACAAGGAAATCTACGAAGGCGGGGTCCATGGGTAGCCTAAGTCCCACCTCGAAATGAGCTAAAGGAATAGGGACATTACGGGTAGACATTCTACCTAGTTCGAAGGGCAAACCTAACCTATACACATTCCTATCTATACCGTACTTACGGAAGATAGATTTGAGTTGGTCCCGGGTTACCTTAGTTCCGTAAAAGCAAAAATCCGTACCTAGTGGCCCTAACACCACGGGCCCAGACGAAGTGGCAGCCGGGACCTCTTCTGAAGGCACTTCGCGGGCAGGCTGAGGGTCCCCAAAACCCTCTGCCATCAGCTCAGATACTTCGTCTCCAGCAACGTCTCTTTGTTGGCCGGCCATTATTCAAGCTGCAGGCAGAAACTCAAAAGATTCAAAACATCACCCAGAGGATCCAAGAAAGCCCATGACTATATTCAAACCAACCCCCAACCGTAACAACCTAGATAAAAGACCAATCAAACCACATCAACCTCACACCAGTCCCAGAGCCCTTACAAACATAAAACAACCCAACAATCAAGCGAAAACGAAAACCCTCACAGCCATTACCCTAAACGACGGATACGCTACTCCAACAGGAAACCAGGAAAAAACGAAAGAAAAACGCCAGAGGTTACCAACAGCGAAAAGAATAAAGCATACCTTTTAGATTATAGCAGACGTTTGAAATGTTGGGTGCAAGACTGAACTCACGACCAAAGCAAAAGGAGAGTCTTCAGAAAGCTTGCACGACAGCAATGGCAGAAAGAGTTCTTCAAAAGAAAAAAGTTGGAAGAAGAGGACGAAAGCAAAGGGTGCGTGAGGAAGAAAAGAAAAAGAAGGGTTTCGAAATGATTATGGGAAAAGTTTTATTACAAAGGCGTCATGATTGCTCACGGGGATCCACGCCTCGGGTCTGCAAAAAGGATGCCTCGGAACTGACAAAATTAAAAATGAAGCGACAGTCGTCACCTCCACGAGCCTTAAAAGTAACCCCATCCTCGCGAGTTCCCTCGCTGACCGAAGCACGCTGAACCCCAGCGGGATCTCGAGGGAGTGGTCATCGGATGCCTGTAATCCAAAGCCAAAAGTTCAGCAACTCTGTCTCTCCAACGAAGTCCGCACCAAGTCGTGCTATACTTCGCTGAGGGGCCATTGAAAGGAAAAATATATCCACCAAGGGCAAAAACGTCCATAGAATAAGTAAAACCACATACTGCCACGTACACCATGATTTGACTCAAAGTCAAACCCATCAAGCACAAAAAGCGGGACGAACGAATCACTCAATCAAAGCGTGGATCTCCACTCTCCCACTAATAAGGACCGTTTTGACATAACGGTAACCGCTAACAGCCCACGAGCTGAATCTACACGATCCCTCTACCATATCCTCCCAAAGAGAATATAAAAGGAAAGGATCAGACGAAGGTAAGGCTCAAGCCAGATATTTCAAAACAATTACCAATTCAATACTAAACTAAGTTGACCGTCGGAGAGTTCACGGGGATCCACGTCCCCTCCGAACTTCTTTTACTTTTGCAGGTCACTTCAATTCTGAGATTCTCCAAGATTCCTGGAGTCACTTTTACCCTTTTACCCTCAAGATATCCTTACCAAATTTTGACAAATCAATATATTTGAATTTTAAAAAAATAATAATATTTAAATTCAAATTTAAATTTAAAATTTTTTAAAACTTAATCGAGCGAATTCGAGCTCCAACTTGAACAATAAAAAAATTAGGGAACAAACTCGAACAATTTTTTCTATTCGAAATATTAAACGAGCGAACTCAAACATGCTCGAATAATAATCAAACAAACTCAAAATATCTGATACTCGATTCGACTCGGGTGGTTAACAGTTCTAGATAAATGTTATGTTTTTAGATAAATTGTACATGATTGATTGGCCGACATAATATTTTTTTATTGGAAGAAGCTGTAAAATATATATATATATATATATATATATATATATATATATATATATCATTTTCAATCAATGATAGCTAATAAAGCTCCGTCATAAACAAGTATGCTGGATATAGAAGAAATTATAGATATATATTTTTCTTTCTAAATTTGAATTCCTATTTTTTATTTTTAAAACAATTTATTTGCAACAATTTAGAATCATCATAAATTGAATATATATATGAATATTAAGCTAATTAAAGTTACTCTAATACAAAAACGGCATCGTATCAGCTACATATTTGGTTCTTGGTTAGGTATGCAATTTTTATTTTTTAAACTTAAAATCACGTCTGTATTTAATTACGAAATTTAGAAAAGATATGCAGAAACTAATGTTATTAATAAACCCAAAAAAAAAGTCTTTGATTTAACATAATGTAAATTTGATAGTTTAGAGAAATTGACAAGCAAACTCTTAAATATTTTTTTAAGGTGGATGATTAAGGGTTGGAATCCGATTTTGAACATATCCTCCAAAAAAAATAAAAGGTTGACTTTCAATTTTATATGTATGTAAGATTTGAACACAGTTGTAAGCAATTTTCAAAAGGATATTGGGTTGTTGGGAAAATCACCTCAATTTTCTAGCGGAAATAATTAATAATTTTTTCGTCTTTATTTTGTTAAAATGGGCAAAAACATATGACCAATCAAAAATAGCAAACACAACCACAAGCAATTAATCAAGCGATAAACGAACACCAAAATTTAATGTGGAAAACCTAAATCGGAAAAAAACCACGAAGCCTTCCACTAATCACCAAGAAAAACAGTGGGTACAATCAATAATCCTCTCTAAATCAATTAGAGGCATACACAATCATCAAGCAACAACTTGGAACACCAAACCACAATAATCTTCATTTAAAAGTGAGAAATCCACACAAAAGAAAAATAGTAGAGAACAGAGGCAGTTTTACCGACATCGAGAGGCCAAAACAACAATTCCACTGTTGGATATGAAGAAGAAATTGTTAGGAACAACATACTAAATTTTTATCCCGATCGGAGTTCGTTTGGTCGTCGATCGGAGCAAAACAAAAAACCCGGCGGCTGCTGCCTCCTCTTTTCCCCTCTTCTTCCTTCTCTCGGTTTCTCTCCCTTTTCTTTTTTTTTCTTTCTGTTGTTCTCTCTCTCTCTCATTCTGTTTTTTTTTTCTTTTCTTTATAATAATAATAATAATAAATATTTATTATTATTATTATAGTAACCCTTCTTTACACGTATTTGGGATACCCCAACATGGGCATATGACCAATTCCTCACCACTTGTTACACACCAATAATATAATAATTGTGTGAAAAGCCAAACTAATTTGTCTGTCCATATTTGATTAGCTAAAAGACAAACTTCATTAAAACCCAACAGTCAGTCACCTACACACCACTGCATTATAAATTCTCTTTTTCTTTTTTGTTTGATTTATTTTCTATTTATTATAAAGTTGACTTTTTGATCACAAAAAAAAAACATTTTTAGTCTTACATAGAATTTTGTGATGTGAAAACAGAAAAAAAAAGAAAAGAAAAAATGAACGTGATTCACGTACTACTAATAAACAAAAAAAAAATATTTGAACGTGATACGAAATCCGAGTAATATAAGAAAACAAAAAGGATGAAGAAGAAGAAAAAAGAACTTAGGAGTCCTAAGTAGGTGGGGAGCAGCGCACTTTTTAAACTCCAAAATAAATAATTGGGAGCATTCGTTCTCCCTGCGTCTTCTCCTTCCACGTGAAGAACTCCTTATCCTTCGGATAACAACAACAACGACAATGGAGACGCCATTACTGAAACGGAAAGAAGAAGATGAAGATGAGAAGTTGTTGTTGGACGTCAATGGCGATTACAGACCGGTGAAAGGTATCAAGGAGTTGTGGAAGGTTTTTTGTATTGAAACTGCGAAGCTATGGATTATAGGTGCTCCCATATCTTTTAACATAATCTGTCAATACGGTATTGGCTTTGTTACCAATATGTTCGTCGGTCATCTCGGAGATGTTGAACTCTCTTCTATCTCTATTGGTCAAAGCGTCATCAGTATGTTCTCTTTTGGCTTTCTGGTTCGCCCTCTTCCTTCCTTCCTTCCTTCCTTCTCCAATCCTCATTTTCTGATTTACTATCCACAAATATGAATATACATTTATTTATACTTTACAACCAAAGCATCTGTAGTTTTTATATATATATATATACGAGTCTATAGAAACAAAATCTGCTAATGAATTGAAGCATTAAATCGCTGTACTAAATTGCCATTTTCTCACCTTCTTTTTGAAATTTTTTATACGAGATCATTTTGGTGCTGTGAAGCAGATGCCCTGCCTCTTTGGCGGTTTTTGTTTTTTTAATTTTTATTTATAGGGTTCCATCTCAACTCAAGAGATTTAAATGCCGGTTTAATGTATCCTTTGTTACATTTTCCCCCTTACTTGGTTCAAATCTGGGGGATAGACAAATTGAGTGCGATAAAGTTAACATAATTCTAGAAAAAGGTGTTCTGAATCTTCTTACGCTTTGGAGAATACTAATTTTAAAATTACGGACTCAGATCGCTCACTGGATATTTCAAATTTTTGTAGCTTGGCATGGGAAGTGCTCTTGAGACACTGTGCGGTCAGGCATACGGTGCTGGTAAAGTCCACCTGCTCGGGGTTTACCTGCAACGCTCAATGTTAATTCTAGCAGTAACCTGTGTGCTTCTTACGCCAATATACGTGTTTGCTACCCCACTGCTCAAGCTGCTCGGTCAAGAAGATGACATAGCTAATCTAGCTGGAAAATATTGCATCCTAATCATTCCTCAACTATTTTCCATGGCTATAGTTTTCCCAACACAAAAGTTTCTGCAAGCTCAGAGTAAAGTCGGTGTTATAGCGTGGATTGGACTGATTGCTTTGTTCATGAGCGTTCTCTTGCTCTGGCTCCTCATTTATGTTATTGGTTGGGGCGTTATTGGGGCAGCTATAGCATATAACATCTCAGGCTGGTTTACCGCAATTGCCCAGTTGGTTTATGTCATTGGTTGGTGTAAAGATGGATGGACAGGTTGGTCATCCTCTGCATTTAACGAGTTATGGGCTTTTGTAAGGCTTTCTGTTGCTTCGGCAGTTATGCTTTGCCTAGAGATTTGGTACATGATGAGTATCACTCTCCTCACTGGCAACCTTGATAACGCCGTGATTGCTGTTGGTTCCCTAACCATTTGGTGAGTCTTATACATGCATAGAGTCCTTTAGCTAACCTAAGTAAGATTCACTGTACATATTCCAGTTTCTGGCTGTACTATGTTTATCCTGAATTCACATTTGACATCTAGTCATCTTTATGTTGTTGTGTTAATGTATATTCAATTACTTTGAGTGATCGAGTGAGGTTCTGTTATCTTGTTAATGCATTAATTTCCTGGTTATTTCTTCACGTTTTCAGCACAAACTTCAATGGAGTGCAAGGCATGCTGTTCATCGGAATAAATGCCGCTATTAGGTAAACAAACTGCATATCGTTCTAAATTTCTGTTTTTCACACCGGATTTTGGATCTTCATTAATGTACTAAATTGTTTTGTTGATTTTTGTTTTCTTACACACTCAATGGGAGTAGAGTGACGCGGAACAATTCTTGCATATTCTCTATGGAGTATAAGAAAATTTTCATGCTAAGCACTGTTCCATACAATTGCAACTGATTTACTGTATTTCTGGTGAATATGGGAACTTTTATTTCTAAAAATACTCACAGTTTATCAATTGGGTTACTGTTATACTACTACTACTGCTTATGCAAATCATGAACTGCTATTTTCTTTCCATTTCAGTGTGCGAGTCTCAAATGAGCTCGGACTTCGACGTCCCAGAGCAACCAAATACTGTGTATACACCACAGTATTCCAATGCCTCCTTATTGGAATAATATGCATGGTTCTAGTCCTCGTAGGAAAGGATTATTTTGCCATTCTTTTTACAAATAGCAAAGAGATGCAACGAGCAGTTGCTAATCTTGCTTGGCTTCTTGGGATTACGATGGTTCTTAACAGCGTTCAGCCCGTGATATCAGGTCTACTGTCGATTTTGTTAGATTTTTTACATGCTAATAATGGAACTGATTTCGTCAGATATTTTTCCATTTTTTTCTCTTCTCTTTAGCATAATTAGGTTTGTGTGGTGCAGGTGTCGCTGTGGGCGGAGGATGGCAATCTGTGGTGGCTTATATCAACTTGGGTTCCTATTATGTTTTTGGTCTCCCACTGGGAATTCTTCTCGGTTACGCAGGTCATCTTGGAGTACCTGTAAGTACATTCGCAGATGGATCTAAGTTTTTAGTTGCCTATGGCATTTTTGACTTGACTTCATCAAAAAAAAAAAAAAATCTTAAATAACAATAGAATGAAAAACAGAAAAGAATGGTTGGTTATCTTCCCTGAATATGTAAAATGCAGGGAATTTGGGGTGGCATGATAGCTGGAACTGCTCTTCAGACACTCCTACTCGTAATCGTACTTTACAAAACCGACTGGAACAAGGAGGTATAATTGAACTTCTTAATTAATATCTTCTTACACAGACTTACCTACCTTGAACTTTTCAAAAACAATTTTTTATTTTTTTAAATCATAGGTCGAGCAGACATCAGAAAGGATGCTTAAATGGGGAGGTCAATACACAGACGATGTAATATCCAACGTTAACGAGGCTCCAGGTGAAAATGGCAGCAACAGTCCCCTTCAAGCTTAGGAAGTTTTCTTAGCAGTTCTTCGGCGGTCCCAAAACATTATTATTTTTACTTGTACCCTCCAAGCTTAAAGGAAATTGTTGAATTTGCTAGTAAACAATTTTATGGAATAAATTTAATTTTAAAAAATATATGTATATATTAAATAAAATTAATTAGGTTCTGAAGGATCAGCCGCACTAATAAAAATAGAAAATCACAATAATTGAGAAATTATGGTACAGCAGACCAGCTAACATCAACCATTCCATATTTCAAATGGATTGATGTAATTTTTCAACTGCGTGTATGGATAGAATTTTTTGACATATGCACAAGGTTAGTTATATTTTCTTCTCATCAAATTTTGTGTTTCTACATAATTAATATATTATATATATTATGAAAAATTCAAAGAAATCGAAGACTTGTCTTAGTGGGGCGTCGGTGTAAATGACAATTGGGTGGGATTCGAAGTAAGGCCTAAGTTTCCGAGATGATATTACCAAAGTATACGCTAGCTTCTCTATGTTTGAATATCTAGATTCGGCGCTATTCAAGGCTTTGCTTACGAAGTACACGGGGTACTGCTTTGATCCTTCCTCTTTTATCAACCCTGAGGCTATCACTGAGTCCGAAAACGAGAGGTACAGAAATAGCTTTTCCCCTGTGTTTGGTGATCGTAACAGAGGTAGCTCGAAAAGGTGGTCTCTGAGGTCTTTCCATGCTCGGCTGCACTCCAGCGTCCATTCGAACCCGTTCTTTGAATCTTTCAGCGTCTTGAAGAATGAGAGACATTTTTCTGCCAACTTCGAAATGAAACGTCCGAGGGTGGCGATGCACCCATTCAGGCGTTGAACGTCCTTTACGCATCGAGATTCAGTAAGTCAGGCTATAGCCGCCAACTTTTCCAGGTTTGCTTCGATTCCTCGCTCTGATGTCATGAAACAAAGGAATTTTCTGGATTTTACCCCGAATGCACACTTCGTGGGGTTCAACTTGAGATTGAACTTAGCCAAGTTTGAGAAGGTTTCCTCTAGGTCGTCCAGGTGCGATGCTCCGTGCTTCGTTTTGATCACCATATCATCCACATAAGCCTCCACGTTCCTTCCCATTTGGGGTTGAAGGATGTGGTTCATCATCCGTTGATATGTGGCCTCTGCATTCTTAAGACCAAATGGCATGACATTGTAACAGTATATGGCTCATGCAACTAGGAACGAAGTGTGGACTTGGTCACTTGGTCTCATTTTGATCTGGTGATATCCCGAGAAAGCATCCATGAAACTTAAAAGCTCGTACCCCGAAGTGGAGTCGACGAAAGCGTCAATCCGAGGTAATGGATAGCAGTCTTTGGGACAAGCTTTGTTGAGGTCGGTGTAATCGACGCACATCCTCCACTTCCCATTTTCTTTCTTGACCATTACCACGTTAGCCAACCATGTGGGATATTTAACCTCGCGGATAAACCCAGCTTTTAGCAATTTCTCTACTTCCTCTTTCATGTCCTGTACTTTTACCGGAGGGCACTTGGCACTTATGCTAAGCGTGTGTTCTGCTACCGAAGTGTCGATGTCGGGCATATCCTTTGTACACCAGGCGAAGCTGTCTTGGTGAGTTTTAAGGAAGTCGATGATTTTCTGTCGAAGAGTATTAGGTATCTCCCTGGTGACTTTGATGGGCTGCTGAGGGTACTTGGGGTTGATGATTTCCTCGTCGAGCTCTCCGGCTCGGGATACATCGACAACCAAGTCATAGATTTGTTTTTCGAGAATCTTCTATATTCTCTGGTCGTTATAGGTGACTACCGAATTGATGGTTGCAGCATCGTCCAATCCCTCTCTTTTCCTTTTGATTTTCATAATTTGCCCAGAAGGCTCTGAGGGCTGCTTTTGACGAAGCCCACGCCCCGCGAAGTGTTGAACTTTACTTGTTGGTGAGAGGTGGATATCACGAGGTTGAACGCTGCATGGAAGGGGGTGCCTAGTATCACGTTGTACGGCGAGTCTAAGTCCACCACGTAAAACTTGACCTCCTCTGTCCGCTGCCGCTCTCCCTCTCTAAGAGTTACTTGCATTCTTACGGTTCCTTTGACAGACACCTTGTGGGTGGAGAATCCTTCGAGGACCATTCCGCTGGCTTTGAGGTCTGCGTCCTTTAAGCCCATCTCCTTGAAGCTTTGGAGATACATGATATTCTTCGCGGCTCCCGTATCAATCAGAATTCTCCTTACTGTGCATTTGTCGATGCCGTCCTTTGTCATCCGTGCCTCGAGAACGATAGGAGTGATTCTTGCTTTCTCGTTATGCTCTAGCTCCTCGTTCGAAAAAGAGATGACCTCATGTTGTACGAACTCATATTCGGGAACGAGGTACGATTTTGTGAGGTTATAGATCCTCCTTTTGATTTTCTTGATCGAGGCGACTTCGGGGTTGATCATATTGATTACTCTTTCCCCCTTGTCCTTTTGTTGTTGTACGTCGGTGACGTACTCCTTCAAGCATCCCTCTCTGATGAGGCGTTCTATGGCCCTTTTTAGTTGGAAACAATCTTCCGTGGTATGTCCGTAATCACGGTGAAACCCGCAAAATTTAGTTTTATCCCTGGTGGGATAAGACTGAGACCTCATCAGAGTGGGATCCTAGACTCTGTATTTATCCTTTATTACTGTCATGAGACTTTCTTTCGAGACGTTTAAGGATGTGAACGTCTCGGGCTTCTTAAATCAGCTTTTCTCCTTTCTTTCTGAGAAGTTCGAGAGGTTTTTTTTCAAACTCGGGCTGTTTATCTTTTGTCTCGGCTAAGTTTGATGTACTGCTTTCGGCCAACACGACTTTCCTCGCGACGCTGAACATTTCACCTATGGTTTCTGGCCTCCTCAACTGGAGTTCTGTATAAAGCATTCTAGATCGAAAACCTCCTTCAAAACAAGTGATGACTGTATCCTGGCTAATCCCTTCTATATCGTCATAGGTCTTTTTGAATATCTCCAAGAATGACAGCAGAGACTCGTCTTCTCGTTGTTTGATATTTGCTAGGTCTCCCCTTGTTTTGGGGATTGTTCCTGCCGTGCTAAATTTATCCAGAAAGATGTTTTCTAAAGTATGCCAGGAGTCGACCGTACCTGACTTTAGAGAAGTGAACCATGTTAACGCCTTGTCAGACAGGGTGCTCGGGAACGCCTTGCACAATACTGCTTCGTCGTTTGTGACTAAGCTCATAGCCGTCTGGTAACGACATATGTGCTCATGGGGTCGAGTTTGACCGGAGTAAAGGACGAACTTCGGTAGCTAGAGGGACAGGTCAGGTGTTATGCTCTGGATCCATTTGGTAAATGGGCCTAGCCCGATTGCTCTCATCTTTTGGACTTTTGTCAAGCTTTTGACTTTCTCAAGTCTACACTCGACGTACCGTTTCCTCTCGGCTAGCCTCGAAGTAGGCTTAGAAGTGTGGTGGCTTTCTCCCACTTCGCTACCCGCCGGATGCTGTTTTCTACTTGCTCGTGCTCCTCGCTTCTCGGTGTTTTTAGTCGCCATGGTTTGTTTGCTAACCACAGTGCGGGATCTTGGCGGCGGTGCGTCCGAGCGGGCTCTCTCTCCATTAGGGAGCATCGGAGGGGTTAGGCCCTCTTTGACGTACTCTGCCTAGAGTCATTTCCATTGTTCCGCGAGGTCCCGCTCCTTTTGGAGTTTTTCAACTCTCCTTTGTAGTTCTTCCAATTCTTTTGTACGTCCATCATCTATGGCTCGCCTTTCACTCAGTTGGTCGCGGAGGTCGGCTACCCTACGGGGAGAGCCATTAGGTCCCAGGTGCTCTAAAGCAGACCGTCGCTGAGGGTTAGCTGAATCAAACGAATGTGCTGCTCGGTGAGTCTCGTGGAGAGACGTAGGAATCGTCGCGTCAGGATGACCTTTGCGATCCCCCGATTGTAGTGACATTATATCCTTGGAAAAAGATTGAAATGGGGAGTAAACATTTCGGTTCCCGGTAACGGAACCAAACTGATTAGTAATTGGTTAGGGTGTTTTGATGGTAAAAAAGTAAATGTGACTCCAGAAATCCTTGAGAATCCCGAAGTATAGGTAACCTGCAAAACAGAGGAAGTTCGGTGGGGACGTGGATCCCCATGAACTCTCCGACGATCAAGTAAGTTTGGTATTGAATTAGTAACTGTTTAGGATATATGGGCTTGAATGTCCTACCTTTTGTCCCTTTCCTTCCTTTTATAGCCTTCCTTCTTAGGGGAAGAAAGTGGAAGAGATGATGGAATTGTGTTTATCCCGCTCGTGGGCTTTTTTGATGTTGCCTTTAGGAGAGTGCCGTTGTGGAAAACGATCTTTGGTAATGGGAGAATGTGAACCCACGTTTGGAATGAGTGTTGTGTGTTCCACTATTTATGTCCGCTATTTGACTTTTGAGTCAAATAGCGGGGTTATCGAGCGTTATGCGGTTTATTTCGCTATGTAAATGACGTTTCTACCCTCGCTGGGTGTTATTTTCCTTTATATATACATATATATATATATATATATATATATATATATTGATTCGTCAAAAAATGGTCTGATGCCACGTGTCAGTGATCTGACGTCGTTTGATGGTCTCTCTCTGCAAAATACCCAAATCTTGGTTGTCTATGTGTCGTAGAAGGATTGTTGTCTTGCCACGCTAGGCCTGCAAATTAGTAAAGTTTATCCGGAGGGTGGAAGGTCTCCGGTAAAACCCTCTGATGCTTAAGTCAGTTATATGACTGTAAGATGGATATTTTAGAGAGAGATGAGTGGAATAATCTGGCCTTACCCTCGTTACCTGTACGGGGTTGGTATTTATAGGGATTTTGCCCCCTTTGGTTAGGTAGCTAGGGTGATTTAGTAGGAAGATCTGATGGTTATCGGATTTTGTGGGGAGATATGAGATCCCCCTTTTTAGCAGGTTGTTAGGGGAATCTTTGACTGTGATTGAGTCAAACGTTGACCATCAGAAATGTGTTTGATCAGTGAGTTTGATCAAAGTGGATGAAGTGTAGTGACTTCGGCACGAGGCGAGGTGGAGTGACCTCGACATCCTTGGTAGAGTCGGATGTGTCAGCGAAGTGGGGCATGTCAAGCCATTCCAGGTGGCGGACATGTATGCTCGGTGGGTCCTGTGTGCTTAGTGTCATTTGCCTTGTCAGCGTGAGGGTATTTTCATACCTCTCAGTGGCCCCTCGTCGAAGTGAAAGAATGACTCTTCTTGCTCTTCGATGGTACTAGAAATCCCTTATTCTCCGGGCTGTTGTCATTAACAGTTTCTGAGTAGGTGTGAGCTGAGGACGTGTAACCCGAAGAGGTGTAACCCGAGGGGGTGTAACCCGAGAGGGTGTGATCCGCAGTGAGAGTAACCCGAGAGGGCGTAAGCAACCCGAAATAGGTGTGAGCAACTCGGAGTGGGCGTAAGTAACCCAAAGAGGTGCGACCTGGCGAGGCGGCGTAACACCTGGCAAGGAGGTGTAACCTGGCGGAGTGGTGTAACACCTAGCGAAGAGGTGTAACCCGGCAATGTGTTTCCATTGTAAGTCGAGCTTGGGCACGTTGGCGGGGTGGTCGAAGTATCTGGTGACGGTTGACTTCCCTGACCTGGGGTCAGATCCCCATGATGGCGGTTCGGTTACCGAGAGGACGGCTGGCCGTTTCTGTGCCCAGAGGTGGCGTCGATCACACTTCCCCACACGCGCGTAATGATGGTGCAGCACGTGAGATGTCAGAGGTGTGACTGCAACCCGACTGGAGTCTAGTCGGGCGAAGGTTGTTGGGGAAGCTTCACGGTTTTTTAAAATTTCCCCCTTCTATAAATAGTTCACTCGATTTTGTGAAGAGATTTTTACCTTTTCTTCTTCATCCTTGCAAAACTCTGCCAGTACTTCGAGTGAGGAGAGCTCCCGTGAAGGGGAATAGGAGGCTGACTCCGAGCGGACACCGGAAATGGTCAATGGAATTTTTACAATAAGAGGTGTCCGCACTTCAGCCGAAGGATCTGACGCTTGCCTGAACATCCCTGAGGCGATCCCCTTAGACCCTAGGTCGTCTAGGCACACGGGTGGCGGAGTGACAGTCACGGGCCTATCGTCCGAAGACTTGCATGACTCCAGTGTCCTCGAAGGCGAGGATGCGGACTCCGACCACTCTGAAGAACTCCCGAAAACCAAAAACAGGTTGGAGGGGGACTTCGCCCTTAAGAAAAACACCCTTAGTTTAGACCTCCCCCTACTGTCCAGTGAGATTGACCGGAGTAGATTTAGGTTAATCTACCTCCAAGAGTGCGGGGTTATGTCCAACTCCTATGTACATATCCCTTATGACCATTTTCTTTCTGGCCTCAGTTTGCCTTTGGAACCCACATTCTACGATTTTTTGAACTTGGTTAGGTGTCAGCCCGCCCATGTCCATCCAAACGGAGTTAGGTACTTTGTCGCCCTTACTGTGTTGTGTAGGAGAAAAGGTGTAGAGGTCTCCGAGTTGTTGTTGAGGACTTTCTTCACAGTTCTTCGTATGAACAACCTCACTTTGTCACTTCGTCCACGTCCTAGTGTAGTCACCCTTTTTTAACCCCCTCCAAATAAGTTAAGTCAATGGAGGGATAAGTGGATTTGTGTGGAGTCCAGAACGGGCTTCGCTTTCCACCCTAAGTGTAAGGCACTTCGTACTTGGCTCCCCGTAAAGAGGAACACCAAGTACTCCGATTCGGATCGGAGGTTTTTAGATTTTGTCCTGAGTGAGTTAGGTGAGAGTCCTAAAACTCAGTCCAAGGTTTTCCTGACCAGCGAACTTATCACTGATGAGAGTCGCCACGCCTGTGGGATAGGCGGGCCGGTGGCAGCTGAGCGGCGGAGAGAACTGGGGCTCGAAGACAATTTGGATTACCCGATGTGGAAATTGCACCCTGGCAGGGTGTTTCAGAATGAATGCCCGGAGTGCTTGAATCCCCGGAGTGCGGGCTGCCCAGTAGCAATGGGTAGAATAGCTGTCGGAGTCATTTGGTTTTGTTGTTTTTTCCCTTTTTTTTTTTGCTAACTCCGCTCTTGTTTGATTGTGGTAGATATGATGCTAAACTTCATGGCGCGTCACCGGGCGGAGGAGAGCCACGGTTCAGAGAGGCGGAGTGATGTGAACCCGCCCCAGGCTGTGGACCGATCTACCATCACTCCACCGGGAACTTCGTCTGCGGGCGTGGGCAGCCCAAACACTTCAACGTGCTCCCCTCCCATGAACTCGCCTCCACCACCCCGGTCGAAAGGGAAGGAGCCCCTCCGTCCTCCCCCAGCAAAGCGTGGACGTGAAGAGGAGGAAACGGGGTTGAGGCATAGGACTTCGCAGAGGCAGAGGCTGGCGGAGTCCTCGGAGTTCAGGGAGATGGCTCTTGCTACGGTGGACCGGGTGGCATCCCGGGAAGCTCAAGGTGCCGGCCCTTCTGGGTCTCCGTCCTACTCCTGGACCCAGGAGGGGTTCAAAGCGCCGGACTCAAGGAAGGAGCTGGAGTCCTTGGCCCGCGAGGTTATTCGCGCTTCGCCTCCTCTGGTGAACCTTCCGTTGTCTGATCGTAGGTTCGGGAGGTACTTCGGGAAGGCGATTATTCACTGGGCCATGGACTCCGATTTGACACAGAAGCTCGGGGAGTCTCCTATGAGTCCGGAGATCGCGGTTGGGCACATCGGGGCTGGGCTGTCTCAGGTAATTCGTCAAACCGAAGTGTGGGTACTTCTTGTTTTTTTTATTCACTCCTTTGTTGTTTGTTTCTCAAGTCTGCGCCTTCATCGCCCATCTCTCCAAGCATGCTTCTGATGGCTCGACTTCGCGGGCTGAGCTGGAAGCCTTGGAGAAGAAGCATGTGGAGCTGGAGAACCAGCTCTCCGCCAAAGATGCAGCACTGGTTGTCGCAGAAGGAAAACTCCACTCAATTGAGGAGACCGTGGAGATGGTGTTCGCGGAGAAGGACAAGCAGTCCTCTAGCCTGTCTATCCTTCAGCGGGCTAATGAGGATCTGAAGGTCAAGCTTCGCGACTTCGACAAGAAGCTGAAGGAGGAGAGCTCGATGCGGCGAGTAGCGGAGTCAAGGGTGGCTTTCTTGGAGTCAGAGGAACACACTACGCAAGTGGTGGATGAGTTCCGTAACTCCGAAAAGTGCAAGGCAGAGGTGTATGAGCTGGCGAGTGGGTTTTATGATAGAGGATGCGCTCATGCACTTCGCTGTCTGCACCACCTCGTCCTTGACAAGACGTTGCTGTGCAGGATTTTTAAGGGCTCCTATAACAACCCCGAGTTCAGAAACGGATGCGACTTCGTCCCGTTCATTGATAACGAACTAGCGGAGATCGCAAAAGGCGATGCAAAGGAGGGAAGGCATTGGAGTCCACCTGCGCCCGTGCACCTGAATTTGGAAGATCTGTGTCTCGAGCTGTGGAGAGAGGCTGAGGGGGCCGAAGTCGTCGGGACCGATGTTGCTCCGATATCTTATGCCATCCCGGTCGACATTGCTGCGGCCCCTGCGGAGACACCTGAGGAGGGAGAGCCCGAAGTGGGGAATCGGGATATAATTGTTGTAGAGGATCTGGTCGAAGTGGCTCCCCCTTCGGCCGAAGATCCCCCCATTGTATAAATGTTTCCTTTCTATTCTTGTAAATTTTGTAAGTTAATGTAGTTCGCCATCCTTATCCTTTTCTTACTTCGAACTCTGGTCTTTGCACTTCGTACAGTAAGTTAAGAAAACTTGAACTTATTATAATATCTCATAATAACAAGTAATGGTAACAAAATTGAAACCATGGTCTTCGAGTGCAATGGCTCCGGAAAACAAATTGTAATAACTTTGAAAAACCTTAACTTGAAAACCTTAATCCTGAATAACTGTAATGACTTCGAAGAACCTTGACTTGAAAACCTTACTTTCGAGTGTGATGACTTCGAAAACTATGAATGACTGAAAAACCAAAACTTCAAGTGTGCGGACTCCGAAAGCTTTATGCTCGTAACTGGTTGTGGCGGAGTACTTATTGAATGTGGTCTTGACTCCGCTGGAATATCTCAGACGAAATATTTCTTTAAGTGATTGGCGTGCCAGGGTCTGGGAAGTACTGTTCCTTCTTGGTCCATGAGGCAGAATGTTCCCCGGCGAACTTCATCATTGATGAAGTACGGGCCTTCCCAGTTCAGAGTAAGTTTGTTTGCTGTGATATGTCTTGCAGTTCCCTCTATTTTGCGGAGTACCCAGTCTCTGACTCCTAGTGTCCTGTTGACCAAATTTTTGTCGTGGGTAATTTTGGTTGCCAACTTGAACTTGTCTGCTCTTAGGCGGGCAGTTATTCATTTTTCTTCTAGTAAGTCTAGGTCTAAACGGTGTTGGCGTTTATTGCTCTCTTCGTAGAGATTTTGTATGATGGGAGTGCGAGTTCGGCTGGTGAGACTGCCTCTGAACCGTAAACCAGGACGTAAGTTGTTTCTCCTGTGGGGCCCCTAGCCGAAGTCCGCATTGCCCATAATGCAGTCGGGAGTTCGTCGACCCACTTGTTGGACTTCCCTTCCAGACCTTTTCTCAGTGCGGCAAGGACTAATTTATTGGCTGCTTCGGCCTGTCCGTTTCCTTGTGGGTGTGCAACAGATGACTTCCAGTGTTTGATCCCTAGGCGGGTGCACTCCGCCTTAAATTTAGTAGCGAACTGAGTACCGTGATCGGATACGATGGCCCGTGGCACTCCGTAATGGCATAGGACGAAGTCATGGAGGAAGTTGAGCGTGTTCTCCTCAGTGGGGGCGGCCAGTGGCTTTGCTTCGATCCATTTGGAGAAGTAATCGACGGTCACGATCAAGTATTTGTGATGTCCACGGGCTTTGGGGAACTTGCCCATAAGGTCGATTCCCCACATATCGAAAGGCCAAGCTGCCAGTACAGGGGTTTGCAGAACCGATGGAAAGCGGGGAACGCTGCTGAACTTTTGGCAAGTATCACAGTGTTTCACGTAGTTCTCTGCATCCCTTCGTAGTATCATCCAATAATAACCCTGATTGATCACCTTTTCTGCCAAGGATCTCGATCCGGGGTGTCCACCGCAGATTCCCTCATGTAATTCCTCCAGAATTGTCTGGGTGAGGTCGGGCGGTACATAGCGGAGAAGCGGCTTGGTGAAGGAGCGGCGGTATAGGATATCATTGAGCACAGTGTATCGGGCCGCGCACTAGCGGATTTGCCTAGCTTTGGCATTGTCTTCTGGCAGGATGTCTGAGGATATGAAGTTCTTTAGTTCGTCGATCCATGTGGGGGAGTCAGGTGTCGAATTCAGAATCGGCGAGATATGCTCTGGAGTGGAGATTTGAACTATCTGGACGTCGAGGTCGTTGGGGGCTTCGCCAGACGCTATTTTTGCCAGTTTATCTGCCACTTCATTGTTGTTGCGGTCAACTTTGGTAAGGGCGAAGTACCGAAACTGAGCGACCAGCTGGGACACCTTTTCTGCATAGACTTTGAGGTTGTCAGAGTTGACCGCGAACTCATTGTTGACCTGTCCTACCACAACTTGGGAGTTGCTGAATACTTCGAGTGATCTTGCCCCTGAATCCAAGGCCCATTGCATCCCGATAACCAAGGCCTCGTACTCCGCTTGGTTGTTGGACAGGGGGTAGTCGAGTCCAACGCATCGGACTTCCTTGTGTTGCCTGGAGGGGGATTCAATGGTGGCCCCTACTCCGACTCCACTTGCGTTTACCGCTCCGTCCACCATCATTGTCCACACCTCGTCAGCCGGGAGTGCGGGGAGTATTTCTTCGTCGGGGGCGGCCTCGGAGAATGATAACTCGGCCAAGAAATCTGAGAGGGCTTGGGCCTTGATCGCAGCGCGGGGTGCGAAGGTGAGGTCCAAGCCGCATACTTCGATGGACCACCGCAGCATCCTTCCCGATTGATCCAGTTTATGAAAGATCTGTTTCAGGGGATGGTTGGTGTATACTACCACGGAGTGGGATTCGAAGTACGCCCGGAGTTTCTGTGTAATGATGACCAAGGCGTAAGCTAATTTCTCGATGTACGTGTAGCGTACTTCGGCATCCCGCAGTACTCGGCTTACGAAGTATACAGGAAGCTGCTGGCCGTTCGTCTCTCGAATTAAGGCTGCTGCAATGGCTTGTTGTGCGGCTGACAGGTACAAGTACAAGACTTCACCAGGGGTGAGAGCACTCAGCAATGGTGGGTTCGCCAGGTAGCTCATTAGATCCTCCCAGGCCTTTGTGCATTCTTCGTCCCACTGAAAGGTCTTTCCGGCGGTTTTTAAGGCCTTGAAGAATGGCATGCACCATTCAGTGGACTTCGACACGAACCTTCCCAGAGAAGCTATGCAATCGTTGAGGCGTTGTATGTCTTTAACACACTAGGGCTCGGCCAGGTTCCGTATTGCCTCTATCTTTCGAGGATTAGCTTCGATTCCCCGTTCGAACATCATAAAGCCGAGGAATTTCCCTGACTTCACCCCAAATGTGCATTTTGTCGGGTTGAGCTTGAGTCCGTATTCCGAAAGTCTGGCGAATGTTTCACTCAGGTCATCTAAGTGAGAATGACCTCGTTTGGTCTTGACGACTATGTCATCCACATAAGTTTCGACGTTCCGGCCTATATGACTTCGCAGGATCTTGTTCATCATCCTTTGGTAGGTGGCACCCACATTCTTCAGTCCGAACGGCATCATGTTGTAACAGTAAATAGCTCCGGTGGCTCGGAAGGATGTGTGGATTTGAACCTCTGGCTTCATCCGGATTTGATGATAGCCGGAAAAGGTGTCCATGAAACTGAGGAACTCGTAGCGGATAACAGTCTTTTGGACAAGCTTTGTTCAAGTCCGTGTAGTCCACACACATTCTCCACTTCCCGCTGGCTTTCTTGACCATTACTACGTTAGCGAGCCACGAAGGGTACTCGACTTCGCGGATGAATTTCGAGTCCAGCAGCTTTTGGACTTCGGATTGCATTCCCTTGTTTTTGTCATCTCCGAATTGCCTGGGCTTTTGCCTCACTGGTTTGAACGTGGGGTCGATGTTGAGCCTGTGTTTAGCGATGTCGGGAGAGATCCCTGGCATGTCTTGTGTGCTCCAAGCGAAGTTGTCGAGGTGGGTGGAGAGGAAGTGGGTCATCTCCTCCTTCATCGACTGTGGCATCTCGCTCTCGATTTGGACCTTCTGATCGGGATAGTCAGGGTGTATGGCGACCTCGTCGAACTCCTTTACTCCGGGAGCGTTTGTATCCGGTAAAGGGGTCAACTGAGCAAGGATGGTGGCTTCTGCATGCTCTTTAGTCGTTAGGACTGACCCGACCATTGCCGGTGGTGGCTCGATTTCGGAGTGCTGCCGAGACTTCACCATGTAGGCGAGTAGGCTCCTGGGGCTGCTTTTGACGTACCCCACTCCGCCACGGGTGGCAAATCGGACTTGCTGATGTGACGTGGAGATGACGAGTTCGAAGGCGGCATGCACCGGAGTCCCGAGAATGGCGTTGTAGGGGGAGTCGATGTCCACCATGTAGAACTTGATCTCTTCTTCGCGGGTGCAGGTGCCAGAGCCAAGAGTGACTTTAATCTTGATAGTTCCTTTGACGTTGATCTTTTGAGCGGTGAAGCCTTCAAGGACCGTATTGCTAGGTTTTAGGTGACTGTCATTCATCCCCATCTCTTTAAAACACTTGTGATACATGATGTTTTTTGTGGCTCTGGTGTCGATTAGTACTCTCCTGACTCGGCATTTGTCGATTCCCTGTCTGGCCATGCCTACTTCGAGAACGATGGGGGAGATGCGGGCCTCCTCGTTCAGCTCGAAGTCTTTGTCGGAGAAGATGATCGGCTCGTGTGGGAATGCGCCGAAGTAAGATTCCGGGGAAGCCTTACTCAAGTTATAGATTTTACGCTTTATCTTTTTGATGGAGTCATACCGAGGAGTTATGACTTCGATCACTCAGTCAGGCCTTCCCTCTGGCTGTTTGTCTGGCTCGCTGCCCTTCTGCTACTCTTCTCGGGCTAGCTTTTCAATCATCCTCTTGAATTGGTAAAAATCTTCGGTGGAGTGCCCGTAGTCCTGGTGGAAGCCGCAGAACTTCGCCTTGTCACGGGCAGATTGGTAGGAGGGGCGTGCCGACGCGGGCTCCCTTGCTCCGAGCTTCTCTCTGACGGTGGCGATGAGGTGTTCTTTGGACTTCGTCGGAGCGGCAACTTCGGTTCTTCGCGTCCTGTTCTTGTCTTGACGGCTTTGGGGGGATGTTTCTCTATGCTTTTCCTTTCTCTGATAGTGCGACTCTGGAAAGTTCCTTTCGGCGAGGGCAACCTTTCGGGCAACGTTGAACACTTCGCCGATGGTTTCTGGCTTGTAGAGTTGGAGCTCTGTGTACAGCATTCTTGACCGGAAGCCGCTCTCCAATCAGATGATGGCAGTGTCCTGGGAAATTCCGTCGATCTGGTCATGCACCTTCTTGAAACGTTCCAGGTACTCGAGCAGAGTTTCATCATCCCTTTGTTTGATGTTGGCGAGGTCGCCTCTAGTCTTGGGGATTATTCCTGTTGTACTGAATTTATCCACAAAGGCTTTTTCGAGCATCTGCCAAGACTCAATTGAACCTGGTTTCAGGGAAGAATACCAGGCCATGGCTCTGTCACTCAGGGTGCCGGGGAAGGCTTTGCACAGCGTCGCCTCATCAGTCGTCACGAGGTCCATGGATGATCTGTATCTGCAAATGTGCTCTTCGGGCTTGCTTTGCCCAATATACTGGACAAATGTGGGGATTTTCAACTGTGGATCTGGTATGGTGCGATGGATCCACTCCGCGAAGGGTCCAGCATAGGTCGATCAGTTCTTCTTCGGCTCGTCCTTTTGGGTTGGCTCCGGACTTCGTTCCCATATATCCTGCTTCGACCGGTGTCCGTTACGGCGTCGCTTTTCTTTACTCGGCTGGCTCTCTCCAACTTCGCTAACAACGCGAAGTGGCTTAGTAGTTGGGCCCTTGGCCCACCGACCCGCGTCGTTCCGAGATCGCTGGAGTCGGCTCTAGGCGGGATCCCGGTCGTCGTCGGAGGAGTGAGGAGGTGAAAGGCCTTGGCGACGGTAAGCAGCGCGAAGTTGTTTCCATTGTTTTGAAAGATCACGCTCTGCTCGGAGTTGATCAAGTTCATTTCGTAAGTCCTCGACTTCCTCAGCCCGTTCGTTGTCCGTAGTCCTCTTTCCATTGAGGTGTTCCCATAGGTCAGGCGATTTGCGGGGTGAGCCGCGAGGGCCTAAGCGTTCCACGACTGATCGTGGTTGTGGTCGGTCGGGGACGGAGGACTGAGCCGTGCGCAGAGTCTCATGACGAGACGTGGGGACAGTGGTGTCAGGGCGGCTCCTCTGTTCACTTGATTGTCGTGACATTCTGAGTTTCAGAAATAGGAATGTAAAATGTTTTACGCTTCCCGGTAACGAAACCAAACTGATTCATTAAAAAATTGTCTGATGCCACGTGACAGTGATCCGACGTCGTTTGATGGTCTCTCTCTGCAAAATACCCAAATCTTGGTTGTCTATATGTCGTAGAAGGATTGTTGTCTTGCCACGCTAGGCCTGCAAAACAGTAAAGTTTATCCGGAGGGTGGAAGGTCTCCGGTAAAACCCTCCGATGCTTAAGTCAGTGATATGACTGTAAGATGTATATTTTAGAGAGAGATGAGTGGAATAATCTGGCTTTACCCTCGTTACCTGTACGGGGGTGGTATTTATAGGGATTTTGCCCCCTTTGGTTAGGTAGCTAGGGTGATTTAGTAGGAAGATCTGATGGTTACCGGATTTTGTGGGGAGATATGAGATCCCCCCTTTTTAGCAGGTTGTTAGGGGAATCTTTGACTGTGATTGAGTCAAACGTTGACCACCAGAAATGTGTTTGATCAGTGAGTTTGATCAAAGTGGATGAAGTGTAGTGACTTCGGCACGATGCGAGGTGGAGTGACCTCGACATCCTTGGTAGAGTCGGATGTGTCAGCGAAGTGGGGCATGTCAAGCCATGCCAGGTGGCGGACACGTATGCTCGGTGGGTCCCGTGTGCTTAGTGTCATTTGCCTTGTCAGCGTGAGGGTATTTTCATACCTCTCAATATATATATATATATATATATATATATATATATATATATATATATATATATATATATATCGTACATAAAAAGGTAATTCAGGAAATGCATATTATTATGTAAATTATAAATACCTTCTCTTTTGATAGTGTTGAGGATACTTAGCCATCCATTACGGTTTACCATATTTGACCCTTGATTATCGGCTAATATCTTGCATCCATTTACTTTGTAATCTATTTTGATCTTATTTGATTTGTAAATGATTGTAATCTATCTTATTTGATTTGTAAATGATTACAATCTATTTTGATCTTATTTACTTTATAAATGATTATAAATAGAAAACTCTCACCACCTTTTACGGGTGGTGGTTTCTGCAATTATTCTAAGATAGAATAGGGGTTTTGGGATTAAAGAGTTAGGAACAATTTTGAAAAAAATAATATCGAAAATCTACAACATCAATAACCTAATAATTGAAGATTCCGGTGATAATAATATTATGTAGAATTGGGGATTCATCAAATAAGCTAGTCCACAATTTTACTCACTCGCGAGGAGATATTTCTTTTATCTGCTTACGTTTAAAAATTTTGGACCACAAAATTTTTAATTAAAGCAGCTATTTTGTTAAATTATATATATATATAGATTTATAATTTTTTTAAAAACTAACAATTCATAACCTAGAAATTATGAATTTAAATGAAGCATAAACCTATATGTATTTTTTAATTTAAAAAAAAAAAGCCTTTAAAGTCCATACTGTTATGAATCCCGAAGATTCATTAAATTAATGGATGTCCATCATCCCACAAAATTACTTAAGGTGATAAATATCACAAAAAAAAAAAAAAAAAAAATATATATATATATATATATATATATTAATGGATGTAATAATTAGATGTTAGTGGGTTGGTAGATGTATAGATTAATATATATATATGTGTGGGTTAGTATGATATAGCTTATATATATGTTAGAAAACTTCATCAATAAAACGACTTGGATACAATCTCCCGAGAATCTCCAATTCTCAATTACCTCCTCTCTTTTCTCTCTCTCCCCTTCTATATATATATACATTAATATATATTATTATTTATATAATCAAATTTTATAACACGTTATCAGCACGAAACTCTACCAACCACACGAAGCTCTACCAACCACACGATTATCTATCACCGGTACGTTATCAGACAGGTACGTTTATTATTATTATTATGGCAAACCTAACTAAACTGGAATTTGTGGCACTTGATGTCACCGGAAAAAATTATTTGTCATGGACACTAGATGCCGAGATGCATCTTGCTGCGATGGGTCTGGCAGACACCATCGTACAAAATTATATATCATCAATACAAGATCGTGCCAAAGCTATAATATTTCTCCGTCATCATCTTCACGAAGATCTGAAAAATGAATATCTTACCGTGAAAGATCCTTTTATTTTGTGGGGAAATTTGAAAGAAAGATTCGACCACCAGAAGATGGTCGTTCTCCCAAAAGCACGGTATGACTGGTTGCACCTGAGGTTGCAAGATTTCAGATCCATAAGCGAGTATAACTCCGCAATGTTTAAAATAGTTTCACAATTGAAACTATGTGGAATTGATATAACAGATGATGATATGCTGGAGAAAACATACTCCACTTTTCATGCCATGAATATTGTCCTGCAGCAACAATATCGTGAGAAAGGTTTTAAAAAATATTCTGAATTAATTTCTTGTCTTCTTGTTGCGGAACAAAATAATGAATTATTAATGAAAAATCACGAGACTCGACCTACTGGTTCTACTCCATTCCCTGAAGTGAATGCTGTTAGAACTCATGATCCCAGAAGAGATCGTGGTCGTGGCCGTGGTCATAGCCGAAAATATGATCATGGACGTCGTAATAACCACCTGAAGTGGATAAAACATAATGGGAAAAGAAATACTGTTCCGAAAAATTATGAGGACATATGTTATCGTTGTGGCATGAAAGGTCACTGGTCTCGTATTTGTCGCACTGCAAAACATCTTGTTGATTTATATCAAGCATCTATTGAAAGGAAAGACAAAAATGTTGAGGCAAATTTTACTTCTCAAAATTTACCTCATGAAAGAAATAATGAAGATCTTGAAAATAATGATGTTGGTATAACTCATTTGGATGTTACTGATTTTTTCGAGCATCCAGAAGGAAGAATTGATCACTTAATTGGAGATGGAAGTGTCAAAAAATAATTAGAATATAAATGATATATGTTTATATTACTTTTGTAATTATATGCTTAATTTTTATTTCTGTAAATATTTTGTTAATAAAACAGATGGCTGTTGTTCAATTTCTGGTATGAACAACGATATCGAAAGTGTCTGTCTTATTGACAGTGGAACTACGCACCATACTGAAATACGAGAAGTATTTTTCTCACCTGAATGTGGGAGAAACAAGTGTTACCACAATAAATGGTAGTGCAAAACTTATTGAAGGCTCCGGAAGAGCTAATATAATATTACCGGGAGGAACTATGATTGCTATTGATAAAGCATTATATTCCTCAAAGTCTCAAAGAAATTTATTGAGTTTTAAAGATATCCGACGGAATGGATATCATGTTGAGACAATAGAAGATAATGGTCATGAATATTTGGGTATCACGAAAATGACCTCCGGTAATAAGGTTTTGTTGGAAAAACTACCATCTCTATCCTCTGGCCTATATTATGCAAAAATAAATGCTATTGAGGCGCATCATTTAGTAAACCAGAAGTTTACTAATCCCGTTACTTTTAAAGTTTGGCATGACCGTTTGGGTCATCCGGGATCAATTATGATGCGAAAAATTATCGAGACAACGCACGGTCATCCTTTGAAAAATCAAAGGATTTTGACTTCTGATAAACTTTCATGTGCTGCATGTTCCAAAGGGAAATTAATTATAAGACCAGCACCATTGAAAGTAGGAGCTGAAAGTCCTACATTTCTAGAACGGATTCATGGAGATATATGTGGACCGATTAGTCCACCATGTGGGCAAATTTTATTTATGGTTGATTGATGCATCGACCCGATGGTCGCATGTTTGTTTATATCAACTCGCAACCTGGCGTTTGCGAGATTACTTGCCCAAATAATTCGCTTAAGAGCGCAATTTCCTGATTATCCTATTAAACGAATCCGTCTAGACAATGCTGGTGAATTTACTTCGCATGCATTTAATTCTTATTGCATGTCGATTGGAATAATTGTTGAACATCCTGTAGCTCATGTTCACACAAAATGGTCTAGCTGAATCATTTATTAAAAGGCTGCAATTAATTGCTAGACCATTATTGATGAAAACAAATCTCCCTACAGCAGCCTGGGGACATGCAATTTTGCATGCTGCAGCACTTGTGCGTTTAAGGCCATCGAGTTATCATAAATTTTCTCCCATACAATTGGCTTTTGGTTCAGAGCCAAATATTTCTTATTTGAGAATTTTTGGGTGTGCTGTATATGTCCCAATTGAACCACCCCAACGGACAAAAATGGGTCCGCAAAGAAGATTGGGGATATATGTTGGGTATGACTCCCCGTCCATTATAAGGTATCTTGAACCTTTGACGGGGATGTATTTACAGCAAGATTTGCTGATTGCCATTTTGATGAAAATTTGTTTCCCAAATTAGGGGGAGAGAATAAATGGCATAAATTGAACTTGCGTGGAAAACTTCTTTGAATCATTTAGATCCACGCACAAATATAAGTGAACTTGAAGTTCAAAAGATTATACATTTGCAACAAATTGCAAATCAACTGCCAGATTCTTTTGCTGACTCTAGCAGAGTCACTAAATCGCATCTTCCAGCTATAGATGCTCCTATACGGATAGAAGTTCCTGAAGGACAGAAAATTAATCCTATAGCTATCGAATCAAAAACACGTCAGAAGCGTGGCCGACCCCTTGGTTCCAAAAATAAAAATCCTCGAAAGAAAAGAGGAACAAATGATCTAGAAGATCATATTGATGAAACAGAAAAGGAAAACCAAGGGACAACTGATGAAAAGATTCCAACTAAATAATGAAGAGAATTCTGAAATCTCTATTAATTACACCAGTTCAAATCAAAGTTGGGATCGAAGAAACGTTGTTATTGATAATGCTTTTGCATACAACGTAGCCCTTGATATTTTCAAGGATAATGAGGATTTAGATCCTTTATCAGTTGAAGAATGTCGGCATAGAATTGATTGGCCTCAATGGAAAGATGCAATTCAACGGAGTTAAATTCGCTTGCGAAGCGAGAAGTTTTTGGACCTGTAGTCCAAACGCCAAAGGATAAAACCTGTTGGCTATAAATGGGTGTTTGTGCGAAAACGAAATGAGAATAATGAAGTCGTAAAATATAAAGCACGACTCGTCGCACAAGGCTTTTCGCAAAAGCCAGGAATTGATTATGATCAAACTTATTCACCCGTTATTGATGCTATTACACTCCGATATCTTATAAGTATGGCAGTTCATGAAAAGGTGGACATGCGTCTAATGGATGTCATTACAGCTTATCTTTATGGAAGCCTTGAAAATGAGATTTATATGAAAATCCCTGAAGGATTCAAATTACCAAAGGCTTCTAAAGGCCCTCATGAAAATTATTCTATCAAATTACAGAAATCATTATATGGGCTTAAACAGTCTGGACGCATGTGGTACAATCGCCTTAGTGAATTCTTGTTGAATTCAGGATATAAAAATGACCAAATCTGTCCATGTGTTTTTATTAAGAAAACAGATTTTGGTTTTGTGATTCTTGCTATATATGTTGACGATATCAATCTAATAGGAACTCCAGAAGAGCTTCGAGAAGCTATAGATTGTTTGAAACGAGAATTTGAAGTTAAAGATTTTGGAAAAACTAAGTTTTGTCTCGGGCTTCAAATTGAACATATGAAAGATGGAATTTTTGTTCATCAGTCAACATATACAGCTAAAGTATTAAAAAGATTTTTCATGGATAAAGCATATCCATTGAGTATTCCAATGGTCGTGAGGTCGCTAGATATAAATAAAGACATATTTAGACCTCGAGAAAATGGTGAAAAACTACTTGGTCCTGAAGTACCATATTTAAGTGCTATTGGTGCACTGATGTATCTTGCAAATAATACTGACCTGATATAGCATTTGCTATAAATCTATTAGCAAGATTTAGTTCTTCACCAACACGACGACATTGGAATGGTATTAAACACGTCCTTAGATACCTCCAAGGGACAATTGACCTCGGATTATTTTATTCAAATGTAAATGATCCAGAACTGATTGGATATGCAGATGCGGGTTATCTTTCAGATCCGCATAAGGCACGTTCTCAAAATGGCTATTTATTTACATATGGTAATACGCTATATCATGGCGCTCCACGAAGCAAACATAGCAGCAACTTCTTCTAATCATGCTGAGATAATAGCCATTCATGAAGCAAGTCGAGAATGTGTATGGTTGAGGTCAATGATACATTATATTAGAGAGATTGTGGTTTATCCTCCAGAAGAGAGATTCCAACTCCTCTATATGAAGATAATGCAGCTTGTATAGCTCAATTAAAGGAGGATATATTAAGGGAGATAGGACGAAACACATTTCACCTAAATTCTTCTTTACTCATGAACTTCAAAAGAACGGTGAAATTGATGTGCTTCAAATTCGATCAGTGATAATCTTGCAGATATATTCACTAAAGCTTCCGACAGCAACCTTTGAAAAATTGAGATATAAAATTGGTTTGCGTCGATTTAAAGATTTCGAAATCATCTCATCAGGGGGAGAAATCTACACATGAAGAATAGTGTACTCTTTTTCCTTCACTAGATTTTTTTTTCCCACTGGGTTTTTATCTAGTAAGGTTTTAACGAGGCCTATTCTTTATGTAATGGACATCCAAGGGGGAGTGTTATGAATCCCGAAGATTCATTAAATTAATGGATGTCCATCATCCCACAAAATTACTTAAGGTGATAAATATCACAATATATATATATATATATATATATATATATATATATATATATATATATATAATATTAATGGATGTAATAATTAGATGTTAGTGGGTTGGTAGATGTATAGATTAATATATATATATGAGTGGGTTAGTATGATATAGCTTATATATATGTTAGAAAACTTCATCAATAAAACGACTTGGATACAATCTCCCGAGAATCTCCAATTCTCAATTACCTCCTCTCTTTTCTCTCTCTCCCCTTCTATATATATATATACATTAATATATATTATTATTTATATAATCAAATTTTATAACACATACATATTATTAGGAGGGATTGTTACTACGGGGGGCTAAACTAGCATCCCAAAAAAAAAAGGCCTTTTAATAACTTTGGACCTTTTGATTTTGGGTTATTATAATGCAAAAAAAAAAAAAAAAAAAAAGTGAAAATAATACATATCCACATTATCTTTTTCTTGATGTATTATTAATTAATTTTTTAATTTAAAGAGAAAAAGTAATATAAAAAAAGAGGTTCTCTAATCATAAGAAGAAAATGTGGAGGTTATTAATTTATTGTCCCTTTTTCAACAATAATTTGGGGTTGACTTTCTAAGTGTTTTTTTTCCCTTAGGGATTTAATTTATTAATTTTATTTATTTAATGAGGTCTTCGTTAGTGTAGATTCTGTTTGCAAACAATCCTCACCACTTGATCAAATCATTACAAATTTATTACAACATCTTATAAGCAATTTCATTGGTTTCAATCATACAAAAGTGTCGTTTGTTTTTCTCCCCTTGTAATTCCATGATTTATTAATTAAGAATATGAAATGTTATAAATTAAACAACAAATATTTTAATTGTTTTTAAAACCCTTAAAATGACAAAATGTTTTTTACAGAAATGCAATATTTACTCAATAAAAGAATTATACATCAAGGGATTGATAGAAGAACTTCTCAAATAGGATTTTTCTGTTCTTTTTCTGTTCTAACATAAGATTTGGCGCCTGTAGTTAGTTTGTTAAATTTTCTTTTGCCAACAGTCCACTGGGCCGACCCATCACTTTACCCCGACATAATATTTCTTCCTTTCTTATGTAGTGATAACGGTAGAGTTGTAAACCAACCAAAATGTTTACAAACAAAGCTCGTCTGAGCTCGTTTATACTCGATTCGAGCTCGTTCATTTATTAAACAAATAAATACGAACAAAATTTTAGGCTCGATTAAATTTCAAGCTTATTTAAACATTGTTCGCGAACATACCGAACGTTTACGAACAAATTATAAATATTTATATATATTATTAAACTAATATTTAATATTTAAATTAGAAATTTTTTTAATTTTTTTCCTAATTTGTAAAGTGATTCAACTTCCCCAATGTTCTTTAAAGTGTTAAAGCAATTTGTTTCTTTCAGATCCATAAAAAGTCTTTTGAATTCTAACTCAATCAACTTTTTTTCTATACAAACTCTAAAAAGTTGACTGTTCTCCTTTCTTTACTTTCTCAAAGTCTAGACTCAACTGAAAAAATAAATTTAAAGGTAAGTATTATTATAAAATCATATAAAAACAATAAAACAAGATGAGAAGTAAACGAGAAATGTAGAAAATAGAGAGAATATTATTATATGAGATTTCTTGTTAATCTTGATTGTGTCTTTACAAATAGGTAGAAGGCCCTCTATTTATAGGGGTGGATATGAGATAAGGATAAGAACAAAGGGTGACACTTGTCACCCGAGATGAATTGCTGGTGACACTTGTCACCCGGGATTAACTGATAGATGACATTTGTCACCCGGGATGGATAGAGGATAAGAATAAATATTAAGGGTGACACTTGTTACTCGGGATTAAGTGATAGATGATATTTGTCACTCGGGATGGATAGGGGATAATGATAAACATTAAGGGTGACACTCGTCACCAGGGATTAAGTGATATTTATCACCTTTTATCAAGTATGTAATTTCCCGGGATAAAATGATAATAACGATTGTACGATGGACATCCACTAATTTAATAAATCTTTGGGATTCATAACACTCCCCCTTGGATGTCCATTACATAAAGAATATGCATCGTTAAAACCTTACTAGATAAAAACCCAGTGAGAAAAAACTCTAGTGAAGGAAAAATAGTACACTATTCTTTATGTGTAAATTTCTCCCCCTGATGAGATGATCTCTCGAAATCTTTAAACCGACCTAAACCAATTTTATATCTCAATTTCTCAAAGGTTGTAGTCGGAAGAGCTTTAGTGAATATATCTACAAGATTATCACATGATCGAATTTGAAGCACATCAATTTCACCATTCTTTTGAAGTTCATGAGTAAAGAAGAATTTAGGTGAAATGTGCTTCGTTCCATCTCCCTTGATATATCCTCCTTTTAATTGAGCTATACAAGCTGCATTATCTTCATATATAGGAGTTGGAATCTCTCTTCCGGAGGATAAACCACAGCTCTCTCTAATATAATGTATTATTGACTCAACCATACACATTCTCGACTTGCTTCATGAATGACTATTATCTCAGCATGATTAGAAGAAGTTGCTGCTATTGTTTGCTTCGTGGAGCGCCATGATATAGCAATATTACCATATGTAAATAAATAGCCATTTTGAGAACGTGCCTTATGCGGATCTGAAAGATAACCCGCATCTGCATACCCAATCAGTTTTGGGTCATTTACATTTGAATAAAATAATCCGAGGTCAATTGTCCCTTGGAGGTATCTAAGGATGTGTTTAATACCATTCCAATGTCGTCGTGTTGGTGAAGAACTAAATCTTGCTAATAGATTTATAGCAAATGCTATATCAGGTTGAGTATTATTTGCAAGATACATCAGTGCACCAATAGCACTCAAATATGGTACTTCAGGACCAAGTAGTTTTTCATCATTTTCTCGAGGTCTAAATATATTTTTATAAATATCTAGCGACCTCACGACCATTGGAATACTCAATGGATATGCTTTATCCATGAAAAATCTTTTCAACACTTTAGCTGTATATGTTGACTGATGAACAAAAATTCCATCTTTCATATGTTCAATATGAAGCCCAAGACAAAACTTGGTTTTTTCAAAATCTTTAACTTCAAATTCTCGTTTCAAATAATTTATAGCTTCTCGAAGCTCTTCTGGAGTTCTGATGAGATTGATATCGTCAACGTATATAACAAGAATCACAAAACCAAAATCTATTTTCTTAATAAAAATACGTGGACAGATTTGGTCATTCTTATATCCTGAATTCAATAAGAATTCACTAAGGTGATTGTACCACATGCGCCCAGACTGTTTAAGCCCATATAATGACTTCTGTAATTTGATAGAATAATTTTCACGAGGGCCTTTAGAAGCAGTTGGTAATTTGAATCCTTCTGGAATTTTCATATAAATCTCATTTTCAAGGCTTCCATAAAGATAAGTTGTAACAACATCCATTAGACGCATGTCTACTTTTTCATGAACTGCCAAACTTATAAGATATCGGAGTGTAATAGCATCAATAACGGGTGAATAAGTTTGATCATAATCAATTACCGGCTTTTGCGAAAAACCTTATGTGACGAGTCGTGCTTTATATCTTACGACTTCATTATTCTCATTTCATTTTCGCACAAACACCCATTTACAGCCAACAGGTTTTACATCCTTTTGCGTTTGGACTACAGGTCCAAAAACTTCTCGCTTTGCAAGCGAATTTAACTCCGATTGAATCGCATCTTTCCATTGAGTCCAATCAATTCTATGTCGACATTCTTCAACTGATAAAGGATCTAAATCCTCATTATCCTTGAAAATATCAAGGGCTACTTTGTATGCAAAAGCATTATCAATAACAACATTTCTTCGATCCCAACTTTGATTCGAACTGGTGTAATTAATAGAGATTTCAGAATTCTCTTCATCATTTGTAGTTGGAATCTTTTCATCAGTTGTCCCTTGGTTTTCTTTTTCTGTTTCATCAATATGATCTTCTGGATCATTTAATCATCTTTTCTTTCGAGGATTTTTATTTTTGGAACCAAGGGGTCGGCCACGCTTCTGGCGTGTTTTTGATTCAGTAGCTATAAGATTAACTTTCTGTCCTTCAGGAACTTCTATCCGTATAGGAGCATCTATAGCTGGAATATGTGATTTAGTGACTCTACTAGAGTCAGCAAAAGAATCTGGTAGTTGATTTACAATTTGTTGCAAATGTATAATTATTTGAACTTCAAGTTTGCTCATATTTGTGCGTGGATCTAAATGATTCAAAGATGTTTTTCACGCAAGTTCAATCTTATGCCATTTATTCTCTCGCCCTAATTTGAGAAATAAATTTTCATCAAAATGGCAATCAGCAAATCTTGCTGTAAACACATCCCCTGTCAAAGGTTCAAGATACCTTATAATGGACGGGGAGTCATGCCCAACATATATCCCCAATCTTCTTTGGGACCCATTTTTGTCCGTTGCGGTGGTTCAATTGGGACATATACAGCACACCCAAAAATTCTCAAATAAGAAATATTTGGTTCTGAACCAAAAGCCAACTGTATGAGAGAAAATTTATGATAACTTGATGGCCTTAAACACACAAGTGTTGCAGCATGCAAAATTGCATGTCCCCAAGCTACTGTTGGGAGATTTATTTTCATCAATAATGGTCTAGCAATTAATTGCAGCCTTTTAATAAATGATTCAGCTAGACCATTATGTGTGTGAACATGAGCTACAAGATGTTCAACAATTATTCCAATCGACATGCAATAAGAATCAAATGCATGGGAAGAAAATTCACCAGCATTGTCTAGACGGATTCGCTTAATAGGATAATCAGGAAACTGCGCTCTTAAGCGAATTATTTGGGCAAGTAATCTCGCAAACGCCAGGTTGCGAGTTGATAATAAACAAACATGCGACCATCGGGTCAATGCATCAATCAAGACCATGAAATATCGAAATTGCCCACATGGTGGACTAATCGGTCCACATGTATCTCCATGAATCCATTCTAGAAATGTAGGACTTTCAGTTCCTACTTTCAATGGTGCTGGTCTTATAATCAATTTTCCTTTGGAACATGCAGCACATGAAAGTTTATTAGAAGTCAAAATCCTTTGATTTTTCAAAGGATGACTATGCGTTGTCTCAATAATTTTTCGCATCATAATTGATCCCAGATGACCCAAACGGTCATGCCAAACTTTAAAAGTAACGGGATTAGTAAACTTCTGGTTTACTAAATGATGCGCCTCAATAGCATTTATTTTCGTATAATATGGGCCAGAGGATAGAGATGGTAGTTTTTCCAACAAAAACTTATTACCGGAGGTCACTTTTGTGATACCCAAATATTCATGACCATTATCCTCCATTGTCTCAACATGATATCCATTACGTCGGATATCTTTAAAACTCAATAAATTTCTTTGAGACTTTGAGGAATATAACGTTTTATCAATAGCAATCATGGTTCCTCCCGGTAATATTATATTAGCTCTTCCGGAGCCTTCAATAAGTTTTGCACTACCATTTATTGTGGTAACACTTGTTTCTCCCACATTCAAATGAGAAAAATATTTCTCATATTTCAGTATGATGTGCGTAGTTCCACTGTCAATAAGACAGACATTTTTTATATCGTTATTCATACCAGAAAATTGAACAAGAGCTATCTGTTTCATTAACAAAATATTTACAGAAAAAAAATTTAAACATATTATATCACAACAAAAAGTAATATAAACATATAATATATAATATTAATATTCTAATTATTTTGGACACTTCCATCTCTAATTAAGTGGTCAATTCTTCCTTCTGGATGTTCGAAAAAATCTGCAACATCCAGGTGAGCCACACCAACATCAACATTTTCAAGATCGTTATCATTTCTTTCATGAGACAAATTTTGAGAAGTAAAGTCTGCCTCAACATCTTTGCCTTTTTTTTCAAAAGATGCTTGATATAAGTCAATAAGATGTTTTACCGTGCGACAAATACGAGACCAGTGACCTTTCATGCCACAACGATAACATTTGTCTTCATAATTTTTCGGAACAATATTTCCTTTCTCATTGTGTTTTGTCCACTTCAGGTGGTCATTAACATTTTGGCACCTAAAGTATTATTACGACTGTAAGGGCCAAATTTATCACGGCGTCCATGATCATATTTTCGACCATGATCACGGTAACGATCACGATCACGACCACAATCTCTTCTGGGATCATGATTTCTAACAGCATTCACTTCAGGGAATGAAGTAGAAGCAGTAGGTCGAGTCTCGTGATTTTTCATCAGTAGTTCATTATTCTGTTCTGCAACAAGAAGATAAGAAATCAATTCAGAGTATTTCTTAAAATCTTTCTCACGATATTGTTGCTGCAGGACAATATTCGTGGCATGAAAAGTGGAGTATGTTTTCTCCAGCATATCATCATCCGTTATATCAACTCCACATAGTTTCATCTGTGAAATTATTTTAAACATTGTGGAGTTATACTCACTTACGAATTTGAAATCTTGCAACCAGTCATACCGTGCTATTGGGAGAACGACCATCTTCTGGTGGTCGAATCTTTCTTTCACGGTAAGATATTCATTTTTCAGATCTTCATGAAGATGATGACGGAGAAATATTATAGATTTGACACGATCTTGTGTTGATGATACATTATTTTGCACAACGGTGTCTGCTAGACCCATCGCAGCAAGTTGCATTTCGGCATCTAGTGTCCATGACAAGTAGTTGTTTCCGGTGACATCAAAAGTCACAAATTCGAGTTTAGTAAGATTTTCCATAATAATAATAGAAAACGTACCTGTTTGATAAACTTTAAAAATACTTTACCCGGTGGTAGAGATTCGTGCTAATAATGTATTATAAAATTATATAAAAACAATAAAACAAGATGAGAAGTAAACGAGAAATGTAGAAAATAGAGAGAATATTATTATATGAGATTTCTTGTTGATCTTGATTGTGTCTTTACAAATGGGTAGAAGGCCCTCTATTTATAGGGGTGAATATGAGATAAGAATAAGAACAAAGGGTGACACTTGTCACCCGAGATGAATTGCTGGTGACACTTGTCATCCGGGATTAACTGATAGATGACATTTGTCACCTGGGATGGATAAAGGATAAAGATAAATATTAAGGGTGACACTTGTCAGCCGGGATTAAGTGATATATGACATTTGTCACCCGAGATGGATAGGGGATAAGGATAAACATTAAGGGTGACAATTGTCACCCGGGATTAAGTGATATTTATCACCTTTTATCAAGTACGTAATTTCCCGGGATAAAATGATAATAACGATTGTACGATGAAGAACCACTAATTTAATGAATCTTCGAGATTCATAACAAGTATATTATTTTTTTACATATTTATTTTGTTTTATTGGAATAATTAGATTATATTTGTTTGATATTTTAAATTTTAAAAATTATATTATTTTTGATCGCTATCAGATTTTATTTAAATTGTTTTTTCCCTTTAATTAGTATATATAAAAATAATAATTAATATATTATACATTTAACATTTGTTTTTCAGACTGAAGATGATAATCTATCTTTCGAAGAAATTATTTTATGTTAATTTGAAATTTAATTATTTTAATTATTATATTTAGATTTATCATTTAAAAGAATGCTTACTATTATTATTATTATTATTAAATAGTTAAATATTTAAATTATATATATATATATATATATATTGAATTTTTTAAAAAAAATAATATGGGAAAAGTTTTATTACAAAGGCGTCATGATTGCTCACGGGGATCCACGCCTCGGGTCTGCAAAAAGGACGCCTCAGAACTGACAGAATTAAAAACGAAGCGATAGCCGTCACCTCCACGAGCATTAAAAGTAACCCCATCCACGCGCGTTCCCTCGCTGACCGAAGCACGCTGAACCCCAACGGGATCTCAAGGGAGTGGTCATCGGATGCCTGTAATCCAAAGCCAGAAGTTCGGCAACTCTGTCTCTCCAGCGAAGTCCGCACCAAGTCGTGCTATACTTCGCTGAGGGGCCACTGAAAGGAAAAATATATCAACCAAGGGCAAAAACGTCCATAGAACAAGTAAAACCGCATACTGCCACGTACACCACGGTTTGACTCAAAGTCAAAACCATCAAGCACAAAAAGCGGGACGAACGAATCACCCAATCAAAGCGTGGATCTCCACTCTCCCACTAACAAGGACCGTTTTGACATAACGGTAACCGCTAACAGCCCACGAGCTGAATCTACACGATCCCTCTGCCATATCCTCCCAAAGAGAATATAAAAGGAAAGGATCAGACAAAGGTAAAGCTCAAGCCAGATATTTCAAAACAATTACCAATTCAATACTAAACTAACTTGACCGTCGGAGAGTTCACGGGGATCCACGTCCCCTTCGAACTTCTTTTACTTTTGCAGGTCACTTCAATTCTGAGACTCTCCAAGATTCCTGGAGTCACTTTTACCCTTTTACCCTCAAGATATCCTTACCAAATTTTGACAAATTAGTTTGGTTCCGTTACCGAGAACGAGTTTTATTCTTTACTTTGACCTGTTCTCGAAAAACAAAAAAGCTATGATGTCCCGACAATCAGGAAATCACGAAAATCATCCCGACGCAACACTCCTGACGTCTCACCCTGAGATTCACTGGGCCGCCCACTCTTCGGCGCCCGTCGATCCCCATCATCGCTCCGCCCTGGAGCGATTGGGACCCAACGGGTCGCCACGCCGAACAACCGACCGTCACGACCATTTAAGTGAGAAACGAGCCACTGATGATGGGCGAGCAAAGGAAATAGAAGAGCTGCAAAGGAGGGTTGAGAAGCTCCAAAAAGAGCGAGACCTCGCGGAACAGTGGAAACAACTCCACGCGGAGGGGTAAATTATCCTAGTAACACTTGAACTTTTCAAAAATTCAGCTTTTGCACTTGTATTTATTTTTGCTTTGAACTGACACTTCAACTATAAAATATCACTTCTTTTGCCCTTCCGTCCAAAATTTCTGTTATATTTCATTTTCCGTCCAATTTTTAGGGGTATTTTCGTCTTTTTATATCATTAATATTTTTAAATTATTAAAGTTTTATTTTCAAGGGTAATTTTGTCATTTCACTTAATTATTAAAAATCTAAAAATATATTATTATTGCAAAGGTTTGAACCTATAACCAAAAACTATCTAAATGATGCTTAACCACTGGAACAACTATAAATATATTAATTTATATAAAACTTATGTTTTATATTGTAATTACACAACTAACTATATTTTCGCCTTTTTAAATCATTAATATTTTTAAATTATTAAAATTTTATTTTTATGAGTAATTTTGTCATTTTACTTTTGTCTTTTTAAATCATTAATATTTTTAAATTATTAAAATTTTATTTTTATGAGTAATTTTGTCATTTTACTTTTGTCTTTTTAAATCATTAATATTTTTAAATTATTAAAAAAAAATTTCAAGGTAATTTTGTCATTTCACTTAATTATTAAAAATCTGAAAAATATTTTGTTATTGCAAAGATTTAAAACTACAACCAAACAACTAACTAAATAATGTCTACCCACTTGGATAACTGTAAATATATTAATTTATATAGAACTTATATTTTATATTGTAATTACACAAATAATAAATACATATTTTATATTACAATTACATTTTATATTTTAAATATAAATTATAAAATAAACATTTTTTAAAAAAATTATCAAATGTCACAATTCAAATAACAAGTTTTTGTTGTTGTCACGTTCTTCAAACATTACTGAAGTTATTCTTTAACTCTTTTGTTTCGAATTCGTCACCTTCTTCAAACCACGCGACTAACTAAACCATTAATTTTGAGTTGTTTTTTAATATAATGTCATTGTTGACACTAATTCATGTTTTGCGACGAATTTGAAACGAAAGAGTGAAGAAAAGCTTCAGTGCAAAGTTTGAATAAGGATCACAACAAAAACTTATGGTTTGATTTGTGTCATTTGAAAATATTTTTTTGAGAATGTTTATATTCAATATAATTTATATTTTAAATATAAAATGTAATTGTAATATAAAATGCGTATTTATTATTTGTGTAATTACAATATAAAACATAAGTTTGATATAAATTAATATATTTATAGCTTTCCAAGTGGTTAAACATCATTTAGTTAGTTGTTTGGTTGTAGGTTTAAATCTTTGTAATAACAATATATTTTTAGATTTTTAATAATTAAGTGAAATGACAAAATTACCCTGGAAATAAAGTAATAGGAAAAACAGTATATTAGGACTGTTGGAGAGAACCAGTCTTTCTTTTACAAAAAGGGCAGAAGAAGAACGGGGGAAGGAGTTCGAGAGTTTTTGGAAAAGAGAAGAGAGGAGGAGGAGTAGAATACTACCATAGTTTTTGTTTTGTTTTGTGTTAAGTTCTCGGGCAGTATAGGACTTAGGCAGTAGGTAGGTTGTTTTGAGTTGTTTTTTTTAGCTTTAGTTAGAGAGGAAAAATACCCAACAAGGCTGGGCGACATTGCTGGAATTTCCGGGCTGCTCATGATCGAGGGCAGCAGCACCTGAATGTGCTGTAGTCTAGCAATAGGAAAAACAGTCCCTAGGTCCATAGTATCATTTAGTTAGTTGTTTGGTTGTAGGTTCAAACCTTTGTAATAACAATATATTTTTAGATTTTTAATAATTAAGTGAAATGACAAAATTACCCTTGAAAATAAAACTTTAATAATTTAAAAATATTAATGATGTAAAAAGACGAAAATGCCCCTAAAAATTGGACGGAAAATGAAATATAACAGAAATTTTAGACGGAAGGGCAAAAGAAGTGATATTTTATAGTTAAAGTATCAGTTCAAAGCAAAAATAAATACAGGTGCAAAAGCTGGATTTTTGAAAAATTCAAGTATTATTAGGATAATTTACCCCCACGCGGAGTATGCTAGAGAGGGCCTAACCCCTCCGATGCTCCCGAACAGAGGAAGAGCATACTCGGAGGCTCCACCCCCGAGATCCCGCACCCTGATTAGCAAGCAGACCGCAGCCACGAAAAGGATGGAGAGACACGGCAGACAGGCGAGCAGAAAGCCCCGCCCAGCGGTTAGCGAAGTAGGAGAAAGCCACCATACCTCCAAACCCACTTCAAAACTCACTGAGAAAAGGCGAGGTGTCGAGCGAAGTCCAGAAAAAGCCAAGAGTGCAACGAAAATTCCAAGGACGAGATCAATCGGACTAGGCCCATTCACGAAGTGGATTCAGGACATAACACCTGACCCCTCTCTCCAACTGCCGAAATTTGTCCCGTATACCGGACAGACACGGCCCCAAGAGCACATATGCCATTACCAAACGCTCATGAGTCTAGTCACCAGCAATGAGGTGGTCATGTGCAAGGCATTCCCAAGCACCCTGACCAGCAAGGCGCTCACTTGGTTCACCTCCTTACAATCGGGCACAATAGATTCCTGGAACACTTTAGAAAAGATCTTTTTGGATAAATTCAGCAAGGCGGGAACAATTTCAAAAACAAGAGGAGACCTGGCGAATATTAAACAGCGAGAGGACGAGTCTCTACTGTCGTTCCTTGAGCGATTCAAAAAGACCTATGACGAAATTGAGGGAATTAGCCAGGACACAGTCATCACATGCTTTGAAGGAGGGTTTCGCTCTAGAATGCTCTATACAGAACTCCAATTGAGGAGACCAGCGACCATAGGCAAAATGTTTGACGTGGCAAGAAAAGTCGCATTGGCTGAGGGCAGCACCCCCGACTCAGCCAGAACCAAGGATAAGCCGTCCGACCTCCGGAAAAGTTCCCCAAACTTCGCGGATAAAAAAGATAAAGGGAGGTTTAAAAAGCCGGAGACATTCACACCCTTGAACATCTCGAAAGAAAGCATCGTAGCAGTCGTAAAGGACAAATACGGGGTCCAAGACCCCGCGCCGATGAGACAACAATCCTACCCCGCTAGGGATAAGACCAAATTCTGTGGGTTCCACCGTGATTACGGGCATACCACAGAAGACTGCTTCCAACTGAAGAAGGCCATAGAGCACCTCATCAAGGAGGGATGCTTAAAAGAGTATGTCACCAACGCCCAGCAGTAAAAGGACAAAGGCGAAAGAGTGATTGACGTGATCAATCCCGACATATCCTCGGTCAAGAAGATCAAAAAGAAAATATATAACCTCACAAAGTCGTATCTCGTCCCTGAATACGAGTTCGAACAGCGTGAGGTCATCTCCTTCTCAAACGAAGAGATGGAACACAACGAGGAAGCAAGAGTCACGCCCATTGTCCTCGAGGCACGAATGACAAAGGACGGCATCGACAAATGCACAGTGAGGAGGATTCTGATCGATACAGGAGCTGCCAAGAACATCATGTACCTCCAGTGTTTCAAGGAAATGGGCCTAAGTGATGCCGACCTCAAGGCCAATGGGATGGTCCTCGAAGGCTTCTCTACCCACAAGGTGCCGGTAAAAGGAACTATCCGGATACAGGTGACTCTCAGAGAGGGAGAACGGCAGCGTTACTGGGTACCTAGAGGAGGTCAAATTTTACGTGGTGGACCTAGATTCCCCGTACAATGCGATACTGGGTACACCCTTTCACGCAGCGTTCAACCTCGTGATATCCACCTCACACCAACAAGTGAAATTCTACACTCCGCACGGCGTAGGCTTTGTTAAAAGCCATCCTCGCAGCCTCTTAGGGCAAATCATGAAAATCAAAAGGAAAAGAGGCGGGTTGGACGGTGCCGCGACAATTAACTCGGTAACCGCTCCCAATGACCAAAGGATACTGAGAGTTCTCGAAAAGCAAATTTACGATCTGGTCATAGAAGCATCGGGTACCCGAGAGTTCGACGAAGAAATCATTAATCCGAAGTACCCACAGCAAATCGTCAAAGTCGGCAGGGAAATACCCAACGAACTCCGACGAAGTATCATCTACTTCCTAAAAATCACCAGGACAGCTTCGCTTGGTGCACGGAGGACATGCCCGGCATCGACGCATCGGTGGCCGAGCACGCACTCAGCATAAGTGCCAAATGCCCACCGGTGAGACAAAAACCTCGAAAGTTCGGAGAGGAAAAGGAGCAAGGCATGAAAGAGGAAGTAGAGAAGTTACTCAAAGCGGGCTTCATTCGCTAAGTAAAATATCCCACGTGGCTGGCAAACGTGGTAATGGTCAAGAAAGCCAACGAAAGTGGAGAATGTGCGTCGATTACACCGATCTCAACAAGGCCTTTCCCAAGGATTGTTACCCGCTACCCCGGATCGACGCCCTCATTGACTCGACTTCGGGATATGAACTTTTGAGTTTTATGGACGCTTTCTCGGGATACCACCAGATTAGGATGAGGCCAAGCGACCAACTCCACACTTCGTTCCGAGCTGCATGAGCCATATACTGTTACAATGTGATGCCCTTCGGCCTCAAGAATGCAGGGGCCACATACCAACGGATGATGAATCACATCCTTCGGCGGCAAATAGGAAGAAACTTGGAGGCCTACATAGACGATATGGTAGTCAAAACCAAGCGTGGGGAATCACACCTAGACGACCTGGAGGAGACTTTCTCCAGCCTGGCTGAGTACAACTTGAAGTTGAACCCCACGAAGTGCGCGTTCGGGGTCAAGTCTGGAAAATTCCTTGGGTTCATGACATTGGAGAGGGGGAACGAAGCCAACCCGGAGAAATTGGCAGCAGTAGCACGGCTTATCGAGCCACGATGTGTAAAGGACGTTCAACGCTTAAATGGATGCATCGCCGCCCTCGGCCGCTTTATCTCAAAGTCGGCAGAAAGATGCTTGCCGTTTTTCAAAACACTAAAGAGCTCAAAAAACGGTTTCGAATGGACTCCGGAGTGCAGCAAAGCATGGAAAGATCTTAGGGCCCACTTGTCGCAACTACCTCTACTGCGGCCCCCAGACATGGGCGAGATACTATTCTTATACCTCTCATTCTCGGACTTCGTGCTAGCCTCTGTACTGATAAAAGAGGAGGGATCAAAGCAATACCCCGTTTACTTCGTCAGCAAAGCCATGAACGGTGCCGAATCTAGATACTCCAACATAGAAGAGCTGGCGTACGCGCTGGTAATCTCATCCCGGAAGTTGAGATCATACTTCGAGTCCCATCCAATCATCGTCTACACCGATGCTCTGCTAAAGCAGATCTTTCATAAGTTAGATCAAGCGGGGAGACGGCTCCGGTGGTCTATAGAGCTGTGCGGCCAAGATGTCACCTTCAAACCCCGGATAGCCATCAAGGCCCAAGCCCTGGCCGACTTCCTCGCGGAAGGGTCATTCACAGAGGAAAAACATAGCCAGCAAACGACGGACCCATGGGAGTTATGGGTAGATGGGGCGGTCAACGCCAGTGGAGTGGGCATCGGCGTAGCCTTAATCTCGCCAAACAAAAAATACACCAAGATGCGAGCTGCGTGACTTGAGGCTAATTTATCGAACAATCAGGTGGAGTACGAGGCCCTGCTCAAGGGGTCGAATGGGCTCATGCCGCGAACATAACCTCCCTCAAAGTCTTCAGTGACTCACAGCTCGTCGTTAACCAGGTGCAAGGCATATATGCTGTACACTCGGAGAACCTCCAAAATTACGCTGAAAAAGCCAGACAATGGAGGGACAAGTTCGATTCTTTCAAATTATCCCTGGTCAGCCGGAATGATAATAAAACAGCGGACCGCTTGGCAAAAATAGCCTCGGGCGAAACTCCCAACGAAGAGGGGATCCCGGTAGAGATAAGGACAAGCCCAGGAGAAACGAGGATGGTGCAGCCCATACTTCGCGCATCGGAAGACTGGGTGGACGAAATAGCGAAATACATCCAGAACGGGGCACTGCCAGAAGATGCCACCCATGCGCGACAGATAAAATGGCAGTCCGCCAGGTATGTCCTCTACAATAATGTCCTATACCGCCGATCTTTCTCCAAACCTTTACTCCGTTGCATCCCGTCGTCCCAAGTTGGTGACTTACTCGCCGAGATGCATGAGGGGGAGTGCGGAGGGCACCCAGGGGCCCGAGCCCTGGCGGAAAGAATAATCAATCAAGGATATTACTGGCTGACATTAAGGGTGGACGCCAGGCGATATGTAAAAAACTGCAACACCTGCCAAATCTTTGGGAACATACCACAGCTACCCTCCATAGAACAAACCCCGGTCGTAGCAGCATGGTCGTTCGACATGTGGGGTATGGACCTAATGGGAAAATTCCCAAAAACAAGGAACGGGTATGAATACCTAGTGGTGGCAGTAGACTACTTTTCAAAATGGATAGAGGCTAAGGCCTTGAGAAACCCCACAGAGGAAAACGTCACAAATTTCCTCAAAGACCAAGTTATATGCCGTTTCGGAGTTCCCAGGGCAGTGGTGACCAACCACGGAGTTCAATTCTCGGCCAAATTTACCTCAGAGTGCCACCGGTTACACATCAAACATTGGAAATCCTCAGTCGCGCATCCACAGGGTAATGGCCAGGCAGAGGCCGCAAACAAGCTAGTATTACGGGCCCTACGACGAAACTTAGAAGGGATATCGAACAAATGGGCTGACGAGCTACACTCCACCCTATGGACAGTCCGCACCTCGATAAGGGGCCCCACAGGCGAGACCGCGTTCGCACTAGTATACGGCTCGGAGGCCGTCGCACCTGCTGAGGTGGTCGTACAGACAGCAAGAGTCGCGATGTACGACCAGACCAACAACAAAAAAGTAAGAAACGTGGACCTCAACTTGCTGGAAGAGCGGCGAATCGCAAGCCGCCTGAAATCTCAATCCTTCAAGGAAAGAATGAAGTGGACCCACGACAAGAAAGTATCCGAGCGGCCGATTAGGATCGGGGACTGGGTACTTTGGAAGATTGAGGGAACGGCAAGGCACATCCAGGTAAACAAGTTAACTCCCAATTGGGAGGGCCCTTACCTCGTCAACAGTGAAGTACACCCCGACACGTACCGCCTTACGAACAAAGATGGTGTCCTCCTACCCAACCCGTGGCACGCCAATCATTTGAAGAGATATTACACTTAACGCATTTTTATTCCGGCACCAAGTCGACATTGGGAAGCCTCTCTTTTATTTCCTTTCATTGCAATGCTAATAAAGTACCGAGCCATGGCTCGGGAAGTTTTTCGAATTTTATAAGTACCGGGCTACGGCTAGGGAAGAATTTCTATTAATGTAACTACCGAGCTACGGCTCGGGAAGTTTTTCGAATTTTATAAGTACCGGGCTATGGCTAGGGAAGAATTTCTATTAATGTAAGTACTGAGCTACGGCTCGGGAAGTCTTTCGAATTTTATAAGTACCGGGCTACGGCTAGGGAAGAATTTCTATCAATGAAAGTACCGAGCTACGGCTCGGGAAGTTTTCCAAATTTTATAAGTACCGGGCTACGGCTAGGGAAGATTTTTCAAATACCGAGCTACGGCTCGAAGAATTTCTTAAATGCCTGCGGTCATGAAAGAACTTAATACGAGCACCGAGCTACGGCTCGGAGAGATCCCCGAGAGACCAAGTCAAATTAGGTACCCGTTTTTGGCGAGGTACCGAGCTTCATCTCGGGAAAGTAAATACTTGACTACTGAATTGAAGACTGGCCGTGTTCTCGAAGTTAAAATCGCGGAGTGAAGACTTAGCATATTTTACATACGGTTAGTTCGACGCACTAAGATATATGCTCAACATATTAAGTGGTGACTTAGCATACTCCTCGGAAGACAACGTCAAATAAAATAAAGTTTCGTTTCATCAAAAAAAGAGAAGATACAATGTTGCCTACAAAAATAATAGTTACAAGGGGTCAAGATGAGCCAGCCCCATCTAACAGCTTCCAAAAAGTCGGAGCAGAAGGCTGAGGAGCTTCCCAAAACGGCTTCCCCCTCTCTTCATCACGCTCCCGAAGTGCCTCAAGCTCCCCGTTAGAGTACGGCACGAAGTATGCCCCTTGTCTGCAGGCTTCGTTGTCAAAATTCAACTGATACGCCTGCACCAAGACACTCTTATCCTCGAAGTGATGGTGGAGTTGCCGGATCATGTGAACACATCCCCTGTCCAAATAGGAGCCAGCTTCGCGCCCAATCTCCTCGTGAAATTCGGTCGAACTCTTGTAATCGTCGATGATGTTCTTTCTGAATCTCACCGACTTGCAATGTTTGAGCTCCTCCTCAACGGAAAGCTTACTCGCTACCGCCTCATCCCGGGCCGTGTTCAACTCGGCATTTGCGGCCCGCAACTTTGCCATCTCTTCCTCAGTCCTCAACATCTTCTCTTTCCAGTCAGATACTTCGCTAATGAGCTGCAGCTTCTCTGACTCTAACAGCTCAACCCGAGTAGCCTGGCCCCTGACCTCGGTTTCCAGAGTAGCCTGGCGTGGCTCATTGGCAGCCCGCCACTCAGCATTGGCCGCCCCTCCTTCCTCAGCCGAAGAATAAGCTCGGGAGATGTACATGAGGATGGTAGTAATCTGCGAAGACAAGGAAAGGGGTTAACAAAAGAGAAGGGCTAAAAAAAAGGGTTAAGTCCCTTACCCGAGCTTGGAGAGCACCAGCCCGGTTGGTAGCCTCACCAACACTTAGCTCGTCCATGCCGAGCAAGGATTCCAAGTCCACTGCTCGATCTAGGATGGCTCCACCGATGAATGACGCCGCATACCGGTTGGTGAAGCGCAGGTTGTTGAGGGGAGGAGTCCTGCGGGAGATCTCAGCGGCTAACTCCCGCAGAGCCCCCTCCTCCGAGGGCATCACGAACCCCGGTCTCAGCCATGAAGGACCGAGGTCCCCTTCAGCTTCCCCACCCTGGCTGGAGGAGTGGTAGTCACCTCCTCCCGCACCTCCGTAGGCGGAATGACAACGGGTATGACTTCGGGGGCGGGAGGACAATGTACAATCTCTATGGAGCGAGACGGCGACGAAGTGCGTTGGCGTCGACGGGGTCTAAGCTGCTCCTCGTCCACTTCCTCCTCGTCCGTGGGATCTCGGATAAGCGGCGGGCGAGTTCTTGCTGGGGCAGATTAGGCGGACTTCGCCCGTGATCCTTCCTTCCTTGGACGATGGGGGGATCCACCCCGACGTGCAAGCTGGCCCGCTGAGGACGGGTATGACAGGGGCGTATCCCCAGAAGCACCTCGATTAATTAGTCGAGGTGGAAAATGGGGAAGAGAGTCCAAGTGTGATTGGCGCACACTTCTCCCTTCCTCACGTTCTTTCCAAGCCGCTTTGAAAGTAGCGGGCTCTAAAAAAAAAGTTAGTCCCTGATATATACGAAGTAATAGTTACCCCGGCTCGGTTGGCAACCCGAAAATGAAGATGGAGGACACAAGTCACACTCGATGGAGAAGAGGCCCCCGGGGTGTATGATCCATTCGGCATTGGGCACCTCGGGTCTAAAGCCTAACTCCCTTCTCCTAGGCTCCAACCCCTCCCCTATACCGCACCACTCAAGGCTCTGGTCACTCAACAGGTCCTTTGAAGAATACACCCGGGACTGACCATCCCGACTTACCCCCAAGTCCCGGGTGATGAGCTCGAAGAAGGATCTCTCTGAGGGGTTCAAAGAAGAAGGGTGGATAGAGGTTAAGGGTCTTCCCTCATTGACATAAGGCTGGAAAGGGAAACCTCTCTTCGACTCCACTGTCACCCATCTACTCCTAAAGTCCACTTTATTGGGAGGAGGGTCAAAGAGTTGGGCTCTAGTTCTACGCGGGCGAAGTGAGAGTGTGTTATCAGACATGCGGAGTGAAGAGAAGAACATCCCCAAGATGTTCATGGACAGCTCAAAGCCTAAACGACGACCTAGGCAAATCAAAGAAAAAAGGGCCCGAACGGCGTTTGGGTGGAGTTGCCCAGGCTGTACGCGGGCATATACAAGGAAATCTACGAAGGCGGGGTCCATGGGTAGCCTAAGTCCCACCTCGAAATGAGCTAAAGGAATAGGGACATTACGGGTAGACATTCTACCTAGTTCGAAGGGCAAACCTAACCTATACACATTCCTATCTATACCGTACTTACGGAAGATAGATTTGAGTTGGTCCCGGGTTACCTTAGTTCTGTAAAAGCAAAAATCCATACCTAGTGGCCCTAACACCACGGGCCCAGATGAAGTGGCAGCCGGGACCTCTTCTGAAGGCACTTCGCGGGCAGGCTGAGGGTCCCCAAAACCCTCTGCCATCAGCTCAGATACTTCGTCTCCAGCAACGTCTCTTTGTTGGCCGGCCATTATTCAAGCTGCAGGCAGAAACTCAAAAGATTCAAAACATCACCCAGAGGATCCAGGAAAGCCCATGACTATACCGTAACAACCTAGATAAAAGACCAATCAAACCACATCAACCTCACACCAGTCCCAGAGCCCTTACAAACATAAAACAACCCAACAATCAAGCGAAAACGAAAACCCTCACAGCCATTACCCTAAACGACGGATACGCTACTCCAACAGGAAACCAGGAAAAAACGAAAGAAAAACGCCAGAGGTTACCAACAGCGAAAAGAATAAAGCATACCTTTTAGATTATAGCAGACGTTTGAAATGTTGGGTGCAAGACTGAACTCACGACCAAAGCAAAATGAGAGTCTTCAGAAAGCTTGCACGACAGCAATGGCAGAAAGAGTTCTTCAAAAGAAAAAAGTTGGAAGAAGAGGACGAAAGCAAAGGGCGAGTGAGGAAGAAAAGAAAAAGAAGGGTTTTGAAATGATTATGGGAAAAGTTTTATTACAAAGGCGTCATGATTGCTCACGGGGATCAACGCCTCGAGTCTGCAAAAAGGACGCCTCAGAACTGACAGAATTAAAAACGAAGCGACAGCCGTCACCTCCACGAGCCTTAAAAGTAACCCCATCCACGCGCGTTCCCTCGCTGACCGAAGCACGCTAAACCCCAGCAGGATCGTGAGGGAGTGGTCATCGGATGCCTGTAATCCAAAGCCAAAAGTTCGGCAACTCTGTCTCTCCAGCGAAGTCCGCACCAAGTCGTGCTATACTTCGTTGAGGGGCCACTTAAAGGAAAAATATATCCACCAAGGGCAAAAACGTCCATAGAACAAGTAAAACCGCATACTGCCACGTACACCACGGTTTGACTCAAAGTCAAACCCATCAAGCACAAAAAGCAGGACGAACGAATCACTCAATCAAAGCGTGGATCTCCACTCTCCCACTAATAATGACCGTTTTGACATAACGGTAACCGCTAACAGCCCACGAGCTGAATCTACACGATCCTTCTACCATATCCTCCCAAAGAGAATATAAAAGGAAAAGATCAGACGAAGGTAAAGCTCAAGCCAGATATTTCAAAACAATTACCAATTCAATACTAAACTAACTTGACCGTCGGAGAGTTCACGGGGATCCACGTCCCCTCCAAACTTCTTTTACTTTTGCAGGTCACTTCAATTCTGAGATTCTCCAAGATTCCTGGAGTCACTTTTACCCTTTTACCCTCAAGATATCCTTACCAAATTTTGACAAATCAATATATTTGATTTTTTTTTTTTTTAAATATTTAAATTCAAATTTAAATTAAAATTTTTTTTAAACTTAATCAAGCGAATTCGAGCTCCAACTTGAACAATAAAAAAATTAGGGAACAAACTCGAACAATTTTTTCTATTCAAAATATTAAACGAGCGAACTCAAACATGCTCGAATAATAATAAAACAAACTCAAAATATATGATACTCGATTCGACTCGGCTGGTTACTAGATAAATGTTATGTTTTTAGATAAATTGTACATGATTGATTGGCCGACATAATATTTTTTTATTGGAAGAAGCTGTAAAATATTTATATATATCATTTTCAATCAATGATAGCCAATAAAGCTCCATCATAAACAAGTATGAGCTGGATATAGAAGAAATTATAGATATATATTTTTCTTTCTAAATTTGAATTCCTATTTTTTTATTTTTAAAACAATTTATTTGCAACAATTTAGAATCATCATAAATTGAATATATATATATATATATATATATATATATGAATATTAAGCTAATTAAAGTTACTCTAATACAAAAACGGCATCGTATCAGCTACATATTTGGTTCTTGGTTAGGTATGCAATTTTTATTTTTTAAACTTAAAATCACGTCTGTATTTAATTACGAAATTTAGAAAAGATATGCAGAAACTAATATTATTAATAAATCAAAAAAAAAAGTCTTAAATTTAACATAATGTGAACTTGGTAATTTAGAGGAATTGACAAGCAAAGTCTTAAAAAAAAAATATATTTTTTTTTATATGTACGTAAGATTTGAACACAGTTGTAAGCAATTTTCAAAAGGATCTTGGGCATATGACCAATTCCTCAATATATATTTTTTTTAAGGTGGATGATTAAGGGTTGGAATCCAATTTTGAACAGATCCTCCAAAAAAAATAAAAGGTTGACTTTCAATTTTATATGTATGTAAGATTTGAACACAGTTGTAAGCAATTTTCAAAAGGATCTTGGGCATATGACCAATTCCTCACCACTTGTTACACACCAATAATATAATAATTGTGTGAAAAGCCAAACTGATTTGTCTGTCCATATTTGATTAGCTAAAAGACAAACTTCATTAAAACCCAACAGTCAGTCACCTACACACCACTGCATTATAAATTCTCTTTTTCTTTTTTGTTTGATTTATTTTCTATTTATTATAAAGTTGACTTTTTGATCACAAAAAAAAAACATTTTTAGTCTTACATAGAATTTTGTGATGTGAAAACAGAAAAAAAAAGAAAAGAAAAAATGAACGTGATTCACGTACTACTAATAAACAAAAAAAAAATATTTGAACGTGATACGAAATCCGATATATAAAAAACAAAAAGGAAGAAGAAGAAAAAAGAACTTAGGAGTCCTAAGTAGGTGGGGAGCAGCGCACTTTTTAAACTCCAAAATAAATAATTGGGAGCATTCGTTCTCCCTGCGTCTTCTCCTTCCACGTGAAGAACTCCTTATCCTTCGGATAACAACAACAACGACAATGGAGACGCCATTACTGAAACGGAAAGAAGAAGATAAAGATGAGAAGTTGTTGTTGGACGTCAATGGCGATTACAGACCGGTGAAAGGTATCAAGGAGTTGTGGAAGGTTTTTTGTATTGAAACTGCGAAGCTATGGATTATAGGTGCTCCCATATCTTTTAACATAATCTGTCAATACGGTATTGGCTTTGTTACCAATATGTTCGTCGGTCATCTCGGAGATGTTGAACTCTCTTCTATCTCTATTGGTCAAAGCGTCATCAGTATGTTCTCTTTTGGCTTTCTGGTTCGCCCTCTTCCTTCCTTCCTTCCTTCCTTCTCCAATCCTCATTTTCTTATTTACTATCCACAAATATGAATATACATTTATTTATACTTTACAACCAAAGCATCTGTAGTTTATATATATATATATATACGAGTCTATAGAAACAAAATCTGCTAATGAATTGAAGCATTAAATCGCTGTACTAAATTGCCATTTTCTCACCTTCTTTTTGAAATTTTTTATACGAGATCATTTTGGTGCTGTGAAGCAGATGCCCTGCCTCTTTGGCGGTTTTTGTTTTTTTAATTTTTATTTATAGGGTTCCATCTCAACTCAAGAGATTTAAATGCCGGTTTAATGTATCCTTTGTTACATTTTCCCCCTTACTTGGTTCAAATCTGGGGGATAGACAAATTGAGTGCGATAAAGTTAACATAATTCTAGAAAAAGGTGTTCTGAATCTTCTTACGCTTTGGAGAATACTAATTTTAAAATTACGGACTCAGATCGCTCACTGGATATTTCAAATTTTTGTAGCTTGGCATGGGAAGTGCTCTTGAGACACTGTGCGGTCAGGCATACGGTGCTGGTAAAGTCCACCTGCTCGGGGTTTACCTGCAACGCTCAATGTTAATTCTAGCAGTAACCTGTGTGCTTCTTACGCCAATATACGTGTTTGCTACCCCACTGCTCAAGCTGCTCGGTCAAGAAGATGACATAGCTAATCTAGCTGGAAAATATTGCATCCTAATCATTCCTCAACTATTTTCCATGGCTATAGTTTTCCCAACACAAAAGTTTCTGCAAGCTCAGAGTAAAGTCGGTGTTATAGCGTGGATTGGACTGATTGCTTTGTTCATGAGCGTTCTCTTGCTCTGGCTCCTCATTTATGTTATTGGTTGGGGCGTTATTGGGGCAGCTATAGCATATAACATCTCAGGCTGGTTTACCGCAATTGCCCAGTTGGTTTATGTCATTGGTTGGTGTAAAGATGGATGGACAGGTTGGTCATCCTCTGCATTTAACGAGTTATGGGCTTTTGTAAGGCTTTCTGTTGCTTCGGCAGTTATGCTTTGCCTAGAGATTTGGTACATGATGAGTATCACTCTCCTCACTGGCAACCTTGATAACGCCGTGATTGCTGTTGGTTCCCTAACCATTTGGTGAGTCTTATACATGCATAGAGTCCTTTAGCTAACCTAAGTAAGATTCACACTGTACATATTCCAGTTTCTGGCTGTACTATGTTTATCCTGAATTCACATTTGACATCTAGTCATCTTTATGTTGTTGTGTTAATGTATATTCAATTACTTTGAGTGATCGAGTGAGGTTCTGTTATCTTGTTAATGCATTAATTTCCTGGTTATTTCTTCACGTTTTCAGCACAAACTTCAATGGAGTGCAAGGCATGCTGTTCATCGGAATAAATGCCGCTATTAGGTAAACAAACTGCATATCGTTCTAAATTTCTGTTTTTCACACCGGATTTTGGATCTTCATTAATGTACTAAATTGTTTTGTTGATTTTTGTTTTCTTACACACTCAATGGGAGTAGAGTGACGCGGAACAATTCTTGCATATTCTCTATGGAGTATAAGAAAATTTTCATGCTAAGCACTGTTCCATACAATTGCAACTGATTTACTGTATTTCTGGTGAATATGGGAACTTTTATTTCTAAAAATACTCACAGTTTATCAATTGGGTTACTGTTATACTACTACTACTGCTTATGCAAATCATGAACTGCTATTTTCTTTCCATTTCAGTGTGCGAGTCTCAAATGAGCTCGGACTTCGACGTCCCAGAGCAACCAAATACTGTGTATACACCACAGTATTCCAATGCCTCCTTATTGGAATAATATGCATGGTTCTAGTCCTCGTAGGAAAAGATTATTTTGCCATTCTTTTTACAAATAGCAAAGAGATGCAACGAGCAGTTGCTAATCTTGCTTGGCTTCTTGGGATTACGATGGTTCTTAACAGCGTTCAGCCCGTGATATCAGGTCTACTGTCGATTTTGTTAGATTTTTTACATGCTAATAATGGAACTGATTTCGTCAGATATTTTTCCATTTTTTTCTCTTCTCTTTAGCATAATTAGGTTTGTGTGGTGCAGGTGTCGCTGTGGGCGGAGGATGGCAATCTGTGGTGGCTTATATCAACTTGGGTTCCTATTATGTTTTTGGTCTCCCACTGGGAATTCTTCTCGGTTACGCAGGTCATCTTGGAGTACCTGTAAGTACATTCGCAGATGGATCTAAGTTTTTAGTTGCCTATGGCATTTTTGACTTGACTTCATCAAAAAAAACAAAAAATCTTAAATAACAATAGAATGAAAAACAGAAAAGAATGGTTGGTTATCTTCCCTGAATATGTAAAATGCAGGGAATTTGGGGTGGCATGATAGCTGGAACTGCTCTTCAGACACTCCTACTCGTAATCGTACTTTACAAAACCGACTGGAACAAGGAGGTATAATTGAACTTCTTAATTAATATCTTCTTACACAGACTTACCTACCTTGAACTTTTCAAAAACAATTTTTTATTTTTTTAAATCATAGGTCGAGCAGACATCAGAAAGGATGCTTAAATGGGGAGGTCAATACACAGACGATGTAATATCCAACGTTAACGAGGCTCCAGGTGAAAATGGCAGCAACAGTCCCCTTCAAGCTTAGGAAGTTTTCTTAGCAGTTCTTCGGCGGTCCCAAAACATTATTATTTTTACTTGTACCCTCCAAGCTTAAAGGAAATTGTTGAATTTGCTAGTAAACAATTTTATGGAATAAATTTAATTTTAAAAAATATATGTATATATTAAATAAAATTAATTAGGTTCTGAAGGATCAGCCGCACTAATAAAAATAGAAAATCACAATAATTGAGAAATTATGGTACAGCAGACCAGCTAACATCAACCATTCCATATTTCAAATGCGTGTATGGATAGAATTTTTGGACATATGCACAAGGTTAGTTATATTTTCTTCTCATCAAATTTTGTGTTTCTATATAATTAATATGTTAGAATGCCTTGAATTAGTCAAACATTCTGTTACGTCTTCTTAAGTTTAGGAAGTTAGTCAAATATTCTGATTTGTTAGAATGCATTGAATTAGTCAAACATTCTGTTACGTCTCCTTAAGTTCAGGAAGTTAGTCAAATATTCTGATTTATTAGAATGTATTGAATTAGTCAAATAGCTGCCATCTTTTCTTATAAATAGGTTCATTTGTAAGACATTCAGTGTATTGTAGTCACCTGATATACCTCTGTAATCTCTCTCCTAAATCAATAAAAATTCTCCCCTCTTCTGTTAGGTGGACGTAGCCAACACATTGTTGGTGTACCACGTTAAATCTGTGTGTCATTTCTTTATTTTTGTTATCTTTCTTACATCCGTCATAACAAACTGGTATCAGAGCTTAGGTAATCGAGGTTTGTAATCTGGTGAGAAAGATGTCTGCGTTGAACGTAAAGATTGGCAATTCTGAAGAGGAGATCGCTCTAGTTGCAAACGAACACACGCATCATGCTGATGTGTGGGTCCTTGACTCTGGGGCGTCCTACCATATATGTCCAAGGAGATAGTGGTTTTCAACCTATGAGCAGATAGACGGGGGAAATGTCTCTATGGCAAACAGCTCGGTCTGCAAGGCGGTTGGAATAGGCTCGATCAAGATTCGGACGCATGATGGTAAATTCTGCACATTGTACAATGTCAGATATGTTCCACTAATGACGAAGAATCTGATATCCCTGAGCTTGCTGGATAGTAAGGGATTCAGCTTCAAGTGTGATGGTGGAGTTATACATGTCTACAAGGGCTCTAATGTGATACTTAAGGGCGTCAAACAGGGAACTTTGTACTTTTTGCAAGGTTCAACAGTTGCTGGTTCTGCAGCTGTTGCGTCATCTGAGGTTCACCGAGATGATTTGACCAAGTTATGGCATATGAGACTTGGTCACATTGGTGAAAGAGGGTTGCAGATTCTGTCAAAGGAAAATCTTCTTGGTGGTCACAAGATCAAGAGCCTTGAGTTTTGTGAGCATTGTGTCTTTGGGAAGCTACATCGCAGCAAGTTCCCAAAGGCGGTTCATCGAACAAAGGGCACGCTGGATTACATCCATTCAGACTGCTGGGGTCCGTCTCGCGTTGAGTCTTTAGGCGGTCACAGATTTTTTATGTCGATAATCGATGATTACTCAAGGATGACTTGGGTAATCATGATGAAACATAAAAGTGAAGCATTCAAGAACTTCAGGTAGTGGAAGACGCTAGTAGAGAATCAAACTGGGAAGAAGATCAAGAGGCTGCGAACTGATAATGGTCTGGAATTCTGTTCGTCTGAGTTCGATGTGTTTTGCAAGGATGGGGGGATTGCTCGACATCGCACAGTCAGGGATACACCACAGCAGAATGGTACAGTTGAGCGCATGAACCAGACACTTCTGGAGAGAGCGAGGTGCATGCTCTCTAACGCTGGTCTAACTAGACGTTTCTGGGCAGAAGCAGTTACAATGACATGCTACATAACAAATCGGGGACCACACACAGGCATCAACTGTAAAACACCTTTTAAGGTGTGGACAAGGAAGCCTGCTGATTACTCAAATCTGAGAGTTTTTGGATGTACAGCTTACTATCATGTCAATGAGGGTAAGCTGGAGCCAAGGGCTAAAAAGGGAATATTCGTGGGCTATGGAGAAGGGGTGAAGGGATATAGAATCTGGTCTTCATCTGAGAATAGGGTTATACTTAGTAGGAGTGTAATTTTTTATGAGAGTTCTATGTTCAACCCTATGGTGAAGCCCATTATTGTAGAGAAGAATGGAGCTGTTGATGAACAGGTGGAGGTGCAAGTTACTCAAGGGGAGAGCAAGGCACAGAAGTTGGTCAGTGACCAACTGCCACAACCAGAAACCAATCTGCTAGAATCTACACCACCAGAAAATCAAACATCTGGAGGTTTTCAGCATAGCATCGCGCTTAACCGACCAAGAAGGGTTGGAGTTGGACCTCCAAAGCGGTATGTTTTTGATAATATGGTGAATTATGCACTGCAAGTTGCTGAGGAAGTGGAGCTTCATGAGCCGTCCACCTACAAGGAAGCAATTTCAGGAACTGAGTCAGCATAGTGGTTGGTTGCAATGGGAGACGAAATAGAATCTCTTCACAAGAATCAGACTTGGGAGCTGGTCAGATTACCGACAGAGAGAAAGGTAATCACTTGCAAATGGATTTTCAAGAAGAAGGAAGGAATATCACCGACTGCGGGTATTAAGTATAAGGCACGAGTAGTTGCAAGAGAGTTTCATCAGATAGAGGGAGTAGACTACAACGAAATTTTCTCGCCGGTGGTCAGACATACTTCTATCAGGGTGCTACTAGCAATAGTTGCACATCAGGATTTGGAGCTTGAGCAACTAGCCGTGAAGACTGCTTTTTTACACGGTGAGTTGGAAGGCAACTCTACAGCCTACTGTGACTTTGTCTACTACATAGGCAGAGTACATGACATTAACAGAAGCAGCGAAGGAGGGAATTTGGTTAAAAGGACTAATAAATGATCTAGGCGTACATCAGGATCAGGCTATAGTGTACTGTGACAGCTTGAGTGCAATATGCTTAGCCAAGGATCAAGTTCATCATGAGAGGACTAAAAATATTGATATCAGGTATCATTTTCTAAGAAGCGAGAAAAATCAGGGTGAAGAAAGTGGGCACGGCTGACAACCCTGCTGACATGTTCACCAAGCCAGTTCCACAGAGCAAGTTCCAACACTGTTTGGAGTTGCTAAATATTACAAGCTGCTAAATGGCAGAAGAGAGGGGAGCGGATACATCTGGCACCAAGGAGGTGCATCTGGTAAATTGTGAGAGAATTCAAGTCAATGTGGAGATTTGTTAGAATGCCTTGAATTAGTCAAACATTTTGTTACGTCTCCTTAAGTTTATGAAGTTAGTCAAATATTCTGATTTGTTAGAATGCCTTGAATTAGTCAAACATTCTGTTACGTCTCCTTAAGTTTAGGAAGTTAGTCAAATATTCTGATTTGTTAGAATGCATTGAATTAGTCAAATGACTGTCATCTTTTCTTATAAATAGGTTCATTTGTAAGGCATTCAGTGTATTGTAGTCACCTAAAATACCTCTGTAATCTCTCTCCTAAATCAGTAAAAATTCTCCAATCTTCTGTTAGGTGGACGTAGTCAACACATTGTTGGTGAACCACGTTAAATCTGTGTGTCATTTCTTTATTTTTGTTATCTTTCTTACATCCGTCATAACATAATATATTATATATATTATGAAAAATTCAGAGAAATCGAAATTTTGATTTTAAATGAGTTGTGAAGTAAAGACTTTTTTATGGTTGAAATTAAATGAGCAAAGCTATTGTAGCAATTAAAATCTTATTAATTTTGCCTTTTGCCAAATTCGTTAAATTTTTATTATTATTTAAATTCAACTTCCATCTCCCCTACTGCCTACCCTCCCTTAAATAAACAATTTCACCCTACAAAATTATAATAATCTTTTTACATTTAATTAATATGTATAAAATTTTGATTTAATTTATTACTTTACATTATTTTCTTCTTTTTTTGTACCTCGGAGAGAGAGGGGCTTTAGGAACAAGTAACAACCGTCTCTCGATATTATTGGTATCTCAATATAATTTTTATTTCATTGATTCTGCTTAATTTTGTTGACATATTTTTATCAAATTATAAAACAACCTTTATTAGCTTTTACAATTACCTATATAAAATTATATATTTTATATTAGTTGTTAACATATCATTAAGAGTAGGTTGGTTTAGTGGTACTTCTTTGTTTTTTTTATTGGACCCCAAAAATTGAGGGAAAAAAAAAAGAAAAATTCATCGTACAAAATTTAGAACTTGAAAAAGTAATGAGTGTGATTAAAATAATTTAATTCATTTAAATTTAATTGAATCGCTTCCGTAAATTTATTTATCTTCCGGTTCAAAATAATATATAATCTTGGATTTTATAATATTATGCTCACAAAAAATTTCAAATTGATAATATTTATAAATTATTTATCTATTTACATCAAATTATAGGATTGATTGGATATATATATATATATATATATATATATATATATATATATATATATATATATATTGTTCTAACCGATCAATTATATTAATGATTAGAAGTAATTAGTTAAACTTAAAATAATTTTTGATAAATTATATTTTTTATTAAGAAAAAGAAAAAATTGAATCAGCAGATTTCACTATTTATTGGATGCAGCACTGCAACAGATCCAAATCAAAATTCCGAAGATTTCGGTGTGTATTTAGCCAAAATTTGGACCTACTTTGACAACCGGCACTGTTTCACGTTTTCCCGTATTCCTAGCTGATTTATTTATCTTTCCGTATGTTCTTTTTTTTTTTTTTTTTTTAAAGTTTAAATAAAATTTTAAGGACAGTTAGGCCAGAAAAGGAAAAAAAAAATGATTCACAAAATATTCTATTAAAATTCAAATTGATAATTAACTAGGCAAAATTAAATATTTAATTATTTGTATTATCTAAAATATTCTTTAAAAAATAAAAGAAAAAAATTATATAAAAATGGTAATAAAAAAAATATGTTTATAATAAAATTTTAATTTTGGTAAAGTAAAAGAATTCAAATTAATTTTAAATAATAAGTCAAATACTCTAATTAAATACAATATTACATTGAGTACTTAAGTTGCTTCCACAATAATTTATATTTAAAAAAAAATAATGAAATAAAATCAGTGTCGTGACCAAAAGATACATTGAGGTGGAGCCCACTTGCTTCTAGAAATTTTTGCGTTTGCACTCTCCCATTGGAGCAAAATATGTCCCCAAAAAAAAGTATGAGTTGGATAAAATAATTATATATATATATAGATATATATATATTATGTAATTATTATGTCTCAAATTCATTATTTTTTAAAATAATTATATATATTTAAAAAATATTTTTATTTATAAAAAATGTAATTTAATTAAGAATATAAATTATAAGTTCGAAATAAAATAAAAAAAAAATTAAATTAAAAAAAAAATTTAATTAAAACAAATTCTAATTTTATTTTTTAAATAATATATATATATATAATATATATATATATATATATATATATATTGATTGTGCAAAAATCTGTTAGTGGTAAAAAGGTCCTTTGCCCGTGGGCTTCCGGAACGTTTGAATGGATTGATCTTTAGGAGATTTTGAATTGGTCAAAGTTAATGAAATGGGTACTTCGGGTAGCAGTCCCTTGACGAGTCACAATTCGGGAAGCGACACTTCGTGGAGCGGCGCTTGGATAATTGTACTTCGCGATGCCGAGTATCTGCAAAACAAATAAGTTCGATGGAGGGTTTGTTCCCCGTGAATTCTCTTATGCTTAAGTCAGTAGAGTAATATGTGAGTATTTTTGGATATCTGGAATCTGTCTTACCTTTTGTTCAGATCCCCCTCTTATAGGAGTTTGTCTTGAGGGTCTCATTAATTCATGAGCTTCTCGTTGGAGTTTTTGGGCCGTTTTGATCGTTGTAGGAAACGGGCTTGAATATGATATTTAAAGAGTGGTAACGTTTGCTCTTTATGAGGCCCATGAATTTGGACTTATGACGTCCGGTGAGATCAAGGGTAGTTATTACGTGGTAGAAATACGATTTTGCCCTTGAGTATTTTTCTAGCTGTTCAGTGGCCCCTCATCGAAGTGCCACATGACGAGGAGAGTGCCGTTGTGGGAAACGGTCTTTGGTAGTGGGAGAATGTGAACCCACGTTTGGAATGAGTGTTGTGTGTTCCACTTTTTATGCCTGCTATTTGACTTTTGAGTCAAATAGCGAGGTTATCGGGCGTTATGCAGTTTATTCCGCTATGTAAATGATGTTTCTACCCTCGGCGGGTGTTATTTTCCTTTTAGTGGCCCCTCAGCGAAGTGTGACACTGCTTCATGGTGGACTTCGCTGGATAGATCGTGTTGCGGAGTTTTTTATCGGGCTACCGGGCTTCGCTAACAGAAGACTCCGTGTGTTGCCGGAGTGGGTAGGATTTCTGATGGTGATGGCCGTCTTTCCGAAGTTCCACTGCGGCTAGCAGGCTTCGTCTAGTGGGGACGTTGCGTGTCACTGAAGTGATCTTAGGGTTTCTGACGGTGATGGCTGTCGCTTCACCTTCTGACTTTTATCATAAGTGCCAATTTATCAGTCACCAAAGCGCCTTTTTGCGTACCCGATGCGTTGGTCCTTGGAAATAATCATGGCGCTTTGTAGGCACAACCTTTTTATAACCGTTTTAAACCTCCTTTATACACATCTTTTATTTTCTTCTCCTTTTATCATATTTTCTCTGTAAACTTCTCTGCCATTACTGCTCTGCAAGCTTTTTTGAAGACTCCTTTGTCTTTGTTCCCATTGCAAGTTTAGTCTCGCATTCTCAATTTCAGACGTCTGTGGTAATAAAAAAAGGTATTTTTTTGTCTCTTTTGCTGTAGGTGGCTCCTTGTTTCTATTTCTCTATCGCAGTTATATCTTTGTCTGGAATTCTTGTAAAAATGTGGTTTTATTTTGTTGCTCTGGGCAGTAGTGTGCGACGAATGCCTGTATCCTTGTGTGCTTATCTTCTGGGGTTTTATGTATGTGGGGTGGTTTTAAATTGGTGTAGAACTTGAACTGGGTGTTAGTTCCTTTCTTTCTTCTTCTTCTGGGCTGTGATGATCAAGGGTTGGGCTCAGATAGGACTATAGGCTTTTTCTGGGTAGTCTTTGAGTGGAGTTCTGAATGCTGAACCTCCGTTCACAAGCAAGTAATAGCTGATCAGCATGAAGATGTGGCTAGGGAGGAAGCTAACGAGTTGATGGCTGAGGGTTTTGGGGACCCTTTGCCTGCTCGCGATGCACCATCCACGGTGAATGGAGAGAACCTCGCTTCCACCCCTTCAGGACCCGTGGGGCTTGGGACCCTAGGTACAGACTTCCCTTTTTACCGGAGTAGAGTTACCTACGACCAACTTAACTCCTTTGTCCGTCGATATGGTATAGATCGAAGTGTGTATAGGACCTTTGTAGCTTTTGATATAGGTAAGATGTCTACCAAACACATCCCTCTTCCCCCGGCCCACTTCGAAGTAGGACTCAGGTTGCCCATGGACCCAGCCTTCGTGGATTTCCTAGTCAGTGGCCTCCCGTCCATCCCTCTTCTCTAGACCCATCCGAGAGGTCCTTTCTTGAGATCATCACTCGGGACTTAGGTGAGAGTCGTTAGCATCAGTCCCTAGTGTATTCTTCGACTGACTTGTTGAGTGAGAGGAGTTTGGAGTGGTGCGGGGTTAGATGTTAGGAAGAGAGAGTTAGGTTTTAAACCTGAAGGGCTTAACTCAGATTGGACCATACACCCCAAGAGGGCCTTCTCCATTCAGTGTGGGTTATGTACCTCTTCTGCCCAGGGTGGCCAAACTAGCCGGGGTAACTGTTATACTTTGCGTATTCTCACTTTTTTTGACAAGCTCTTTATTGATATATTTTTTGTAGGGCCCACTATGTTCGGAGTTGCTTGGAAAGAGCGTGAAGGGGGTAGGAATGTCCGACAGTCACACTTGGACTCTCTCCCTCGTTTTCCACCGAGGTTGATTGACCGGAGTGCTGCAAGAGACACTATCATGACCTACCCCTCCTCGGCAGGTCAGACACCACATCGGGGTGGGACCCCCTGACGTCCAAGAGAAGGGGGACCACGAGCTAGGACCCCCAGGTCTGCTCCCACTGAACCTCGGGGGGCCCTGGTTCATGATCCCCTTGAGGAAGCTAACCAGATTGTGGATGAGGAGCAACTTCGTCCACACCAGTGGTGACAGATGTCACCCCCCTCGCCCTTCGACGAAGCTGGTTCCTGGTCCTTCAGCTCCCGACGTCACCCCCGACGATATTTTGTCTTTGGAGGTGTGAGAAGACGTGCCTTCTACTCCGGTGACTGGGGGGCAAGGATAGAGTTGGAGGGGACTCTGGCCCATCGTGGCTAAGGCCGGGGTTTGTGATGCCCACCGAGGAGGAGGCCCTGAGGGAGTTAGCTACCGAAATTTCAACTAGGACTCCTCCTCTCCACAATCTCAGCTTCACTAATCGGTACGCGGCTTCGTACCTCGGGGGAGCTGTTTTGAACCGAGCTACTGACATCGAGTCCTTGGCCAGCATGGGTGAGATGGGGGTTGACGAGGCCACCAATTGGGTTGGTGCTCTCTTAGCCCGAGTAAGAGAATTTCCTCTTTCGTTAGCGCCCTCTGTCCTTGTTTGTGTTTCTAACTTGCTTTTCTTTTGGCAGGTTTCCTCCCTTGTTCTTTATATTTCCAAATCCCGCTCTTCGGAGGAGACTGAGAGGGCAATGGCTGATGCAGAGTGGTAGGCGGCTACCGAACCATGCATGACCGCTCTGGAATCTGAGGTTGCAAGTCAGGCAACCCGTTTGGAGTCGACTGAGTCTGAAAAGCTGCGGATGACCAACGAGGTGTCTGACTTGAAGGAGCAACTACTGAAGGCTGAGGAGCGGATTGCTGAGTTGCGAGCTGCCAATGTTGAGTTGAACACAGCTCGAGATGAAGCCGTCGCAAGCTAGATGTCTATTCAAGAGGAGCTCAAGTAATGTAGGTCAGATGGGTTTAAGAAGAACATCATTGATGACTTCAGGAGCTCGGCCGAATATCACGAGGAGATAGGACGCGAGGCTGGATCTTTTTTGGACAAGGGTTGTGTTCACATTATCCGTCAACTCCATTCTCATTTCGAAGACAAGAGCGTTCTGCTGCGGGCCTACCAATCGAACTTCGACAATGAGGTTTGCAGACAAGGGGCGGACTTTGTTTCGTTTACTGCCGAAGAGATGGAGGCACTCCGCGGACGTGACAAAAAGAGAGGAAAACCATTCTGGGACCCTCCCCAACCTTCCGCTTCGACTTTCTGGGAAATGCTGGATGGCTCCGACCTGGCTCCTTAGTTTTTTCTTTTGTTTTTTGTTTTGTAAACAGAACTTTGTATCTTCCCTTTGTTTAATAGAAGATTTCTTTTGTTTAATGAAAGCTTTCACTATGGCCATGTGAAATATTCCCCAAGTCATAACTCGGTATTTCCTTGATCCAGCGCTCACTATGGTAACGTAAAATATTCCTAAGTCATAGCTCGGCATAACCATAGTTTAGTACTTCGTTTAACCGTGAGCGCGGTCCCTCAATGGTGACGGTAACTTTTACCAAGTTATACCCGTACTTCGGTTAACCATAGTTTTCGCTCATGATTTCTAAAATTCTTCTCGAGCCATAGCCCGGTACTTCGTTTAACCATAGCTTTCACCTGGTAATTTCTAAAATTCTTCCCGAGCCGTAACCCGGTACTTCGTTTAACCATAGCTTTCACATATGGCAATTTCTAAAATTCATCCCGAGCCGTAGCCCGGTACTTTTTATTTCAATATTGCAAGAAAGATGGAACAGATGCTTTCCGAGGCTAGCTCTGTATTTGGAAATAAAAACTACCTTCCCAAGGCTGCCTTGGTACTAAAAAGAATGTGTCACGGATATTACTTATGCGTAGTACTTTTTCAAATGGTTCGCGTGCCATGGATTCGGTAGGAGGATGCTGTCTTTGTTCATGAGGCGATATGTGTCGGGCCTTACTTCGCTCTTGACGAGATATGGACCTTCCCAATTTGAGGTTAATTTGTTTGCTTGGATATGTCTTACCGTCCCTTCGATCTTCCGAAGCACCCAGTCTCCGATTTTGATTGGTCTTTTGGATATCTTTTTATCATGAGTCCGTTTCGTTCTTTCTTTGAATGACTGAGATTTTAGCCGGCTTGCAATTCTTCGCTCCTCTAATAGGTCGAGGTCCATATTTCTTTTTCTTGTATTGTTCTCCTCGCTATACATCGCCACTCTCGCCGTAGGCATTGCGACTTCAACTGGTGCAATAGCCTCTTAGCCGTATACTAGGGCAAATGATGTTTCCCCGGTGGGACCCCTAGTCGAAGTACGGACCGCCCATAGGGTGGGGTGCAGCTCGTCGGCCCATTTGTTGGATATCCCCTCTAGGTTTTTGCGTAGAGCTCGTAATACTAGCTTGTTCGCGGCCTCTGCTTGGCCATTTCCCTATGGGTGCGCGACCGAAGATTTCCAATGTTTGATGTGTAATCGTTGACATTCTGAGGTGAACTTGGCCAAAAATTGGACTCCGTGGTCAGTAACCACCGCCCTAGGGACTCAAAAATGGCATAGGACGTTTTCGCGGAAGAATTTCGTGACGTTTTCCTCTGTGGGATGCCTTAAAGCTTTTGCTTCGATCCATTTGGAAAAGTAGTCAAATGCCACTACCAAAAACTCGTAACCATTCCGTGTTGTTGGGAACTTTCCCATTAAGTCCATGCCCCACATGTCGAACGGCCATGTTGCTATGACTGAGGTTTGTTCTATGGATGACAACTGTGGTATGTTCCCGAAGATTTGGCAGGTGTTGCAATTTTTAACATATCTTTTGGCATCATCCCGTAACATTGGCCAGTAGTATCCTTGGTTGATTATTCTCTCTGCTAGAGTCCGGGCCCCTGGATGTCCTCCACATACCCCCTCATGCATCTCGGCGAGCAAGTCATCCGCTTGGGATGACGAGATGCAACAGAGTAGAGGTTTGGAGAATGATCATCAGTATAGGATATCACCATGGATCGTGTACCTGGCGGACTGTCACTTTATCTACCGAGCGTGGGTCACGTCGTCTGGCAACGTCCCTTGCTGGATGAACTTCGTCATTTTGTCCACCCAGTCTTCTGACGCGAGTTGTATGGGTTGAATCAAACGCGTCTCTGTGGAGCTCGTCCTTGTTTCTACCGGGATGCCCTCCTCATTGGGGGTCTCACCCGAAGCTATCTTTGCTAACCGGTTTGCGGTTTGGTTGTCTTTCTGATTAATCAAGGACAGGCTAAAAAGATTGAACCTCTCCTTCCACTGTCTGGCTCTTTCCGCATATGGCTGGAGATTTTCTGAGTGTGGCATATGTGCCTTGGACTTGGTTTACGACTAGCTGTGAGTCACTTAAGACTTTAAGGGCTGTTAACCAAATACTGTGTATACACCACAGTATTCCAATGCCTCCTTATTGGAATAATATGCATGGTTCTAGTCCTCGTAGGAAAAGATTATTTTGCCATTCTTTTTACAAATAGCAAAGAGATGCAACGAGCAGTTGCTAATCTTGCTTGGCTTCTTGGGATTACGATGGTTCTTAACAGCGTTCAGCCCGTGATATCAGTTCTACTGTCGATTTTGTTAGATTGTTTACATGCTAATAATGGAACTGATTTCGTCAGATATTTTTCCATTTTTTTCTCTTCTCTTTAGCATAATTAGGTTTGTGTGGTGCAGGTGTCGCTGTGGGCGGAGGATGGCAATCTGTGGTGGCTTATATCAACTTGGGTTCCTATTATGTTTTTGGTCTCCCACTGGGAATTCTTCTCGGTTACGCAGGTCATCTTGGAGTACCTGTAAGTACATTTGCAGATGGATCTAAGTTTTTAGTTGCCTATGGCATTTTTGACTTGACTTCATCAAAAAAAACAAAAAATCTTAAATAACAATAGAATGAAAAACAGAAAAGAATGGTTGGTTATCTTCCCTGAATATGTAAAATGCAGGGAATTTGGGGTGGCATGATAGCTGGAACTGCTCTTCAGACACTCCTACTCGTAATCGTACTTTACAAAACCGACTGGAACAAGGAGGTATAATTGAACTTCTTAATTAATATCTTCTTACACAGATTTACCTACCTTGAACTTTTCAAAAACAATTTTTTATTTTTTTAAATCATAGGTCGAGCAGACATCAGAAAGGATGCTTAAATGGGGAGGTCAATACACAGACGATGTAATATCCAACGTTAACGAGGCTCCAGGTGAAAATGGCAGCAACAGTCCCCTTCAAGCTTAGGAAGTTTTCTTAGCAGTTCTTCGGCGGTCCCAAAACATTATTATTTTTACTTGTACCCTCCAAGCTTAAGGGAAATTGTTGAATTTACTAGTAAACAATTTTATGGAATAAATTTAATTTAAAAAAATATATGTATATATTAAATAAAATTAATTAGGTTCTGAAGGATCAGCCGCACTAATAAAAATAGAAAATCACAATAATTGAGAAATTATGGTACAGCAGACCAGCTAACATCAACCATTCCATATTTCAAATGCGTGTATGGATAGAATTTTTGGACATATGCACAAGGTTAGTTATATTTTCTTCTCATCAAATTTTGTGTTTCTATATAATTAATATATTATATATATTATGAAAAATTCAGAGAAATCGAAATTTTGATTTTAAATGAGTTGTGAAGTAAAGACTTTTTTATGGTTGAAATTAAATGAGCAAAGCCATTGTAGCAATTAAAATCTTATTAATTTTGCCTTTTGCCAAATTCGTTAAATTTTTATTATTATTTAAATTCAACTTCCATCTCCCCTACTGCCTACCCTCCCTTAAATAAACAATTTCACCCTACAAAATTATAATAATCTTTTTACATTTAATTAATATGTATAAAATTTTGATTTAATTTATTACTTTACATTATTTTCTTCTTTTTTTGTACCTCGGAGAGAGAGAGGGGCTTTAGGAACAAGTAACAACCATCTCTCGATATTATTGTTATCTCAATATAATTTTTATTTCATTGATTTCTGCTTAATTTTGTTGAAATATTTTTATCAAATTATAAAACAACCTTTATTAGCTTTTACAATTAACTATATAAAATTATATATTTTATATTAGTTGTTAACCTATCATTAAGAGTAGGTTGGTTTAGTGGTACTTCTTTCTTTTTTTATTGGACCCCAAAAATTGAGAACAAAAAAAAGAAAAATCCATCGTACAAAATTTAGAATTTTAAAAGTAAAGAGTGTGATTAAGATAATTTAATCCATTTAAATTTAATTGAATTGCTTCAATATATAATCTTGGATTTTATAACATTATGCTCACAAAAAATTTCAAATTGATAATATTTATAAATTATTTATCTATTTACATCAAATTATAGGATTGATTGAATATATATATATATATATATATATATATATATTGTTCTAACCGATCAATTATATTAATGATTAGAAGTAATTAGTTAAACTTAAAATAATTTTTGATAAATTATTATTTGAAAAAAAAAAGAAAAAGAAAAAAGAGAATCGGCAGATTTCAATATTTATTGGATGCAGCACTGCAACAGATCCCATCAAAATTCTGAAGATTTCGGTGTGTATTTAGCCAAAATTTGGACCTACTTTGACAACCGGCACTGTTTCACGTTTTCCCGTATTCCTAGTTGATTTATTTTTCTTTCCGTATGTTCTTTTTTTTCTTTTTTTAGTTTAAATAAAATTTTAAGGAAAGTTAGGCCAGAAAATTAAATATTTAATTATTTGTATTATCTAAAATATTCTTAAAAAAAAAAGAAAAAAATTATATAAAAATGGTAATAAAAAAATATTTTTATAATAAAATTTTAATTTTAGTAAAGTAAAAGAATTCGAATTAATTTTAAATAATAAGTCAAATACTCTAATTAAATACAATATTACATTGAGTACTTAAATTGCTTCCACAATAATTTATATTTAAAAAAAAATAATGAAATAAAATCAGTGCCGTGACCAAAAGATACATTGAGGTGGAGGCCACTTGCTTCTAGAAATTTTTGCGTTTGCACTCTCCCATTAGAGAAAAATATGTACTATTTCAAGCAACTATTAGCTGTATAAAAAAAGTATGAGCTGGACAAAATAATTATATATATATATTTTTTATGTCAATTAAAATTTTTATCGTGTCTTGAACTCATTACTTCTCAGGACATTTTTGATAATTATATATATATTTAAAAAAATATTTTTATTTATGAAAAAATATAATTCAATTGATAATAGATATTATGCGTTTAAAATAAAATATAAAAATTTTTAAATTAAAAAAAAAAGTTATTTTTAAGAAAAAGAATATTGTTATAAAATTGTATAAAATTAGTAAAATTGGACAATAATATCAGTTTGGATATGATATATATATATTATATATATATATATATATATATATAGTTAACCTATATATATATATATATCTATATATATATATCTATATGTAAGGGGGATAGAGGAAGAGATGAGAGAATTGGGAAGAAAGGTAAGAGATCTCGGGAAATTTTTGATTTCTTCTTCAAAATTACAATCCATATATCACAAACCTATATACATATAAGTGGAGCACTTCAACAAGTGCTCTTCTCTCTCAATGCTCCATTAATATATATATATATATATACATATATATATATATATATATATCTAATATTATAAATATTAGGTGATATTTATCACCTTACGTAATTTTCTGGGATGATGAACATCTATTAATTTAATGAGTCTTCGGGATTCATAACACTCCCCCTTGGATGTCCATTACATAAAGAATAGGCCTCGTTAAAACCTTACTAGATAAAAATCCAGTGGAAAAAAAATCTAGTGAAGGAAAAAGAGTACACTATTCTTCATGTGTAGATTTCTCCCCCTGATGAGATGATTTCTTGAAATCTTTAAATCGACGCAAACCAATTTTATATCTCAATTTTTCAAAGGTTGCTGTCGGAAGAACTTTAGTGAATATATCTGCAAGATTATCACGTGATCGAATTTGAAGCACATCAATTTCACCGTTCTTTTGAAGTTCATGAGTAAAGAAGAATTTAGGTGAAATGTGTTTCGTCCTATCTCCCTTAATATATCTCCTTTTAATTGAGCTATACAAGCTGCATTATCTTCATATAGAGGAGTTGGAATCTCTCTTCTGGAGGATAAACCACAACTCTCTCTAATATAATGTATCATTGACCTCAACCATACACATTCTCGACTTGCTTCATGAATGGCTATTATCTCAGCACGATTAGAAGAAGTTGCTGCTATTGTTTGCTTCATGGAGCGCCATGATATAGCAGTATTACCATATGTAAATAAATAGTCATTTTGAGAACGTGCCTTATGCGGATCCGAAAGATAACCCGCATCTGCGTATCCAATCAGTTCTGGGTTATTTACATTTGAATAAAATAATCCGAGGTCAATTGTCCCTTGGAGGTATCTCAGGACGTGTTTAATACCATTCCAATGTCATCGTGTTGGTGAAGAACTAAATCTTGCTAATAGATTTATAGCAAATGCTATATCCGGTCTAGTATTATTTGCAAGATACATCAGTGCACCAATAGCACTCAAATATGGTACTTCAGGACCAAATAGTTTTTCATCATTTTCTCGAGGTCTAAATATGTCTTTATTTATATCTAGCAACCTCACGACCATTGGAATACTCAATGGATATGCTTTATCCATGAAAAATCTTTTCAACTTTAGCTGTATATGTTGACTGATGAACAAAAATTCCATCTTTCATATGTTCAATTTGAAGCCCGAGACAAAACTTAGTTTTTCCAAAATCTTTACTTCAAATTCTCGTTTCAAACAATCTATAGCTTCTCGAAGCTCTTCTGGAGTTCCTATGAGATTGATATCGTCAACATATATAGCAAGAATCACAAAACCAAAATCTGTTTTCTTAATAAAAACACATGGACAGATTTGGTCATTCTTATATCATGAATTCAATAAGAATTCACTAAGGCGATTGTACCACATGCATCCAGAATGTTTAAGCCCATATAATGACTTCTGTAATTTGATAGAATAATTTTCATGAGGGCCTTTAGAAGCCTTTGGTAATTTGAATCCTTCAGGGATTTTCATATAAATCTCATTTTCAAGGCTTCCATAAAGATAAGCTGTAATGACATCCATTAGACGCATGTCCACCTTTTCATGAACTGCCATACTTATAAGATATCGGAGTGTAATAGCATCAATAACGGGTGAATAAGTTTGATCATAATCAATTCCTGGCTTTTGCGAAAAGCCTTGTGCGACGAGTCGTGCTTTATATTTTACGACTTCATTATTCTCATTTCGTTTTTGCACAAACACCCATTTATAGCCAACATGTTTTACATCCTTTGGCGTTTGGACTACAGGTCCAAAAACTTCTCGCTTCGCAAGCGAATTTAACTCCGATTGAATCGCATCTTTCCATTGAGGCCAATCAATTCTATGCCGACATTCTTCAACTGATAAAGGATCTAAATCCTCATTATCCTTGAAAATATCAAGGGCTACGTTGTATGCAAAAACATTATCAATAACAACATTTCTTCGATCCCAACTTTGATTCGAACTGGAATAATTAATTGAGATTTCAGAATTATCATTATCATTTGTAGTTGGAATCTTTTCATCAGTTGTCCCATGGTTTTCCTTTTCTGTTTCATCAATATGATCTTCTGGATCATTTGTTCCTCTTTTCTTTCGAGGATTTTTATTTTTGGAACCAAGGGGTCGGCCACGCTTCTGACGTGTTTTTGATTCGAAAGCTATAGGATTAACTTTCTGTCCTTCAGGAACTTCTATCCGTATAGGAGCATCTATAGCTGGAAGATGCGATTTAGTGACTTTGCTAGAGTCAGCAAAAGAATCTGGCAGTTGATTTGCAATTTGTTGCAAATGTATAATCTTTTGAACTTCAAGTTCACTTATATTTGTGCGTGGATCTAAATGATTCAAAGATGTTTTCCACGCAAGTTCAATTTTATGCCATTTATTCTCTCCCCCTAATTTGGGAAACAAATTTTCATCGAAATGGCAATCAGCAAATCTTGCTGTAAATACATCTCCCGTCAAAGGTTCAAGATACCTTATAATGGACGGGGAGTCATATCCAACATATATTCCCAATCTTCTTTGTGGACCCATTTTTGTCCGTTGGGGTGGTTCAATTGGAACATATACAGCACACCCAAAAATTCTCAAATAAGAAATATTTGGCTCTGAACCAAAGGCCAACTGTATGGGAGAAAATTTATGATAAATCGATGGCCTTAAACGCACAAGTGCTGCAGCATGCAAAATTGCATGTCCCCAGGCTGCTGTAGGGAGATTTGTTTTCATCAATAATGGTCTAGCAATTAATTGCAGCCTTTTAATAAATGATTCAGCTAGACCATTCTGTGTGTGAACATGAGCTACAGGATGTTCAACAATTATTCCAATCGACATGCAATAAGAATCAAATGCATGCGAAGTAAATTCACTAGCATTGTCTAGACGGATTCGTTTAATAGGATAATCAGGAAATTGCGCTCTTAAGCGAATTATTTGGGCAAGTAATCTCGCAAACGCCAGGTTGCGAGTGATATTAAACAAACATGCGACCATCGGGTCGATGCATCAATCAAACCATGAAATATCGAAATTGCCCACATGGTGGACTAATCGGTTCACATATATCTCCATGAATCCGTTCTAGAAATGTAGGACTTTCAGCTCCTACTTTCAATGGTGCTGGTTTATAATCAATTTCCCTTTGGAACATGCAGCACATGAAAGTTTATCAGAAGTCAAAATCCTTTGATTTTTCAAAGGATGACCGTGCGTTGTTTCGATAATTTTTCGCATCATAATTGATCCCGGATGACCCAAATGGTCATGCCAAACTTTAAAAGTAACGGGATTAGTAAACTTCTGATTTACTAAATGATGCGCCTCAATAGCATTTATTTTTGCACAATATAGGCCAGAGGATAGAGATGGTAGTTTTGCCAACAAAACCTTATTACCGGAGGTCATTTTTGTGATACCCAAATATTCATGACCATTTTCTTCCATAGTCTCAACATGATATCCATTCCGTCGGATATATTTAAAACTCAATAAATTTCTTTGAGACTTTGAGGAATATAATGCTTTATCAATAGCAATCATAGTTCCTCCCGGTAATATTATATTAGCTCTTCCGGAGCCTTCAATAAGTTTTGCACTACCATTTATTGTGGTAACACTTGTTTCTCCCACATTCAGGTGAGAAAAATACTCTCGTATTTCAGTATGGTGTGCGTAGTTCCACTGTCAATAGGACAGACACTTTCGATATCGTTGTTCATACCAGAAAATTGAACAACAGCCATCTGTCTTATTAACAAAATATTTACAGAAATAAAAATTAAGCATATAATAACAAAAGTAATATAAACATATAATATATAATATTAATATTCTAATTATTTTGGACACTTTAATTTCCAATCAAGTGGTCAATTATTTCTTTTGGATGTTCGAAAAGATTAGCAACATCCAGGTGAGCCACATCAACATCAACATTTTCAAGATCGTCATCATTTATTTCATGAGACAAATTTTGAGAAGTAAGTCAACAAAATGTTTTGTCGTGCTACAGGCACGTTTCGTCGTGCTACAGGCACGAGACCAGTGACCTTTCATGCCACAACGATAATATTTGTCTTCATAATTTTTCGGAACAACATTTCCTTTCTTATTATGTTTTGTCCACTTCAGGTGGTCATAAATATTTTTGGCACCTAAATTATTATCAAGTTTATAAGGGCCAAATTTATCACGACGTTCATGATCATATTTTCGATCACGACCACAACCACGACCACGATCTCTTCTGGGATCATGATTTCTAATAGCATTCACTTCAAGGAATGGAGTAGGTCAGTAGGTCGATATTTTTATCAGTAATTCATTATTCTGTTCCGCAGAAGACAAAAATTAATTCAGAGTATTTCTTAAAATCTTTCTCACGATATTATTACTGCAGGACAATATCCGTGGCATGAAAAGTGGAGTATGTTTTCTCCATCATATCATCATCCGTTACATATTTTCAGCTATGAAACTATTTTAAACATTGAGGAGTTATACTCACTCATGGATTTGAAATCTTGCAACCTCAGGTGCAACCAGTCATACCGTGCTTTTGGGAGAACGACCATCTTCTGGTGGTCAAATTTTTCTTTCAAATTTCTACACAAAATAAGATGATCTTTCACGGTAAGATATTCATTTTTCAAATTCTCATGAACACGATCTTGTGTTGATGACACTTTATTTTATACAACGGTGTTTGCCGGACCCGTTGTGGCAAGATGCATTCTGGCATCTAGTGTCCATGACAAATAATTCTTTCCAGTGACATCAAGAGCCACACATTTGAGTTTAATAAAATTTGACATAATAATAACAGAAAACGTACCCGTAAAAACGTACCTAATTTTTCTTCAAATAAACTTCAAAAAAATACCTTATCCGGTGGTAGAGACTCGTGCTGATAACGTGTTATAAAGTTGTATAAAATTAGTAAAACTGGGCAAATAATATCAGCTAGGATATGAGATATATATATATATATATATATATATATATATATATCTATATGTAAGGGGAGATAGAGGAAGATGAGAGAATTGGGAAGAAAGGTAAGAGCTCTCGGGAAATTTTTTTTTCTTCTTCAAAATTACAATCCATATATCACAAACCTATATACATATATATACATACATATAAGTGGAGCACTTCAACAAGTGCTCCACTTCTCTCTCAATGCTCCATTAATATATATATATATATATATATATATATATATATATATATATATATATATATATATATAATATATATATATATGATAACTCTAAAATAATAGAGTTATTCACATCTAATTTGCCACATTTTATTCCTGTATTAACTGATTTTATTTGGAATATGGAATAAAAATGTGTTGATTTGATATTTTCTATCTTTTTACCTAAAAATGTGGATTTATTGTTAAAAGTCAATTTAATTGAATAAATTTCTCAACATGTGGATGATCTGTATTATTTGTTATTATTTGGGAATTTATTTGAATTGATTTATTGTGACAAGGGTAAAAAGGGAATGTGGATAGTTGACAATGTTGAAAGAAAGTTGGATAAAAGTAACCGAGAAGAAAGTGAAGAATGTGTGGATAAATTGCATCTATACATATATATGTATATATCTATCTATCTATCTATATATATATATATAATATACACCCACACACTATTTGTCACTTAAAATCCAGCTGGGCATATTTAAAGATGGACACTTTCGTCCTATGTATTCATTTCTTTGGTCCCATCCATTATACATATATATATATACATATATATATAAAGCACACATGCTGAAATCTTTGTTATATGTATATATATATATTTGTGGGAGTGCTAATTGGCAAGGTGGACAAAAAGATAGAAGATAGTTGTTGTCCAACATATATATATATATATATATATATATATATATATATACATATATACATACATATGATGAGATTCCTCTCAATTTTCTGGCAAATTTTTCAGGAGAAAAGGTGCAGTGGCAGCTGCATTATACAAAAAAAGAAGAAGCATATTCCCTAGTGGGTATACATATATATATATATATATATATGTATATACATACACATGATGACAACTCTCAATTGCTGGCTGGTTTTGTGAGAGTAGGTGGAGAAAAGGGGCAGCCTTGGTGTCAATTGCTATATATATATATGAGGAGGGGAGAAGAAGTTCACGGGAAGAGAGGAGGAGAAATATTGTTTTGTGTTTAGTTACGGGCAGCTTAGGACTTAGGCAGTAGGTAGTTTGTTTTGAAGTTGTTTTTGAGCTTAGATTAGGGTGGAAAATAATGTTTGTATGTTTGTATGTGTGTATCTAGTATTAGCTTAGAATTTAGGCAGTGGGTAGTGTGTTTTAGAGTGTTTTAGAGTCTAGATCGAGTGGAAACGAACTTGAGGAAGCTGGGGCGACTTTGCTGGAATTTTTCGGGTTGTTCATGATCGAAGGCAGCAGCATCACACAGAGGAAACGAAGGACAGCAGCAGCTTGATTAAATCCAATTTAGGGCAGTAGGGTGATCTCCAACCCGAGTAACCCTCTTTCCATTTCTTCAAGTTGTTTACTGTTTTGTAATTGAATGTTCTTCAATTTGTTACTGTTTTGTAATTTAATGATCTTTGTAATATGAGAATGTTTACATGTGTTCAAGGATTTATTAAAAATGTTTTGGGAGTAATATGTTTTCCGTCTTAGGCTTGACTCCGTTGATTGGTGTCACTACGGACCTAGGGACTATTTTTTCTATTATGTTAGTCCTTGTCTTTCATGATTCTTGGTTCAAGGGTTGATTAAAAATGTTTTGGGAGTGATTTGTTTTCCGTCTTAGGCTTGACTCCGTTGATTGGTGTCACTACGGACCTAGGGACTATCTTTCCTATTACGTTGATTCTTGTTTTCCATTATTCGTTTCAGCATAATACATATTTTTAACCTGAAGATGTTGTGGTGTAGTTAAGTATGAGCATGTTGAATACACTGTTTTGACTATGATGATAAGTATGCTGCAACATTACTTTCTATTTTTATATTTAATGCTTGTATGGGGCAATGCTTGGTTTATTCATGTAATTACATTAGAATTATGTGGCGCTATATTTGAGAACTGCGTGAACAGCGGTAATCATATAGCAGTGGATTTAAGAACTGCGTGAACAGCGGTACATTCACTGCCTAGCGTTGCGCTAGGTCCAAGGTATGTTATCGGGGATCTAGACTAGTAGATCAAGTAGTCTGGGTGAAACCAGACATGCTGTAGCATTGATATGGAACTGAAAGCATGCTTTGTATACTTAGATTCATCTCTGGTTTGTACTTACATTTTTGGCTTGATTTTTACAGCATTGTATTACCTGTTGTATTCTCATGGTGATTTTCCAGTAGGTTGCCCTGTAATTTTAGTTAGGTAGAATTGCTGCAGCATTTCAGTTGCTGCAGCAGTAGCTTAACCTCCGAATCTCCACCCATTTATTCATCATTCTTTATTCTTTTATTCTTTTAACCAAATGTAAATCATGTTTGCATGCATATTTGGCATACTAAATCCCTGTGGGATCGATAATCTTGTACTTAGGTACATATATTACTTGTTGACCGGTGTATACTTGCACTTGTTAAGATTGCGTTGATTTATTCTATTTTATTATCTTCTCAATTTGTGACACACGCACACAACGCAACAATATCCAATATTATAAGTATTAGGTGATATTTATCACCTTACGTAATTTTCTGGGATGATGGACATCCATTAATTTAATGAGTCTTCGGGATTCATAACAAATATATATATATATAACTAATTCAACTTGCTCTCGTGGGGAAATGGTGTGGTATCAGCTATATTTGGTTCTCGGTTAGGTATGCAATTTTCGAAACCAAACTTGGGCCACGTGACCAATTCCTGACCATATATTTGGATTATTGGTGCTCCCATATCTTTTAACATAATCTGTTAATACTGTATTAGCTTTGTCATCAATATTTTCGCCGGTCATATCAGAGATATTGAACTCTCTTCTAACTCTATTGGTCAAAGCGTCATCGGTATGTTCGCATTTGGCTTTCTGGCCAAGTACATGGCGTTATTTACACCAGAGATGCACTGGAGCTAAATCACTTTTCAGTCTTTCAATAGTCCAGATTATTGGACCAATAGCCCTCAACCTCGGATTTTCAGCCGATATACTGGTTAAGCCTAATCTTATCTAACATATATAAACCATATAGACTAAAAGTATGAAATACAAAATAACAGATAGATAGCTTGGGAAGATTTACACTAAACATTTTCGTCTAGTATGCAGACTATTCCTGTCATGCAAAAACGCCTAAATCGCCATTCATCTTCTGCTTAAAATGGCTAAAAGCAGACCACGAAGACTCCTATATACTTCTGTCAGAAATGTTTAATCACCCTACTGGTTTCTACATGTTATATTATAATTCCGGACTTTTTTTTAATTAAACCATATTTTTGAAGCTATGTAGTATATCACACAGGTTGTTAGTTATGAACTAACATGATAATAAAATTATAAATTTTTTTAAAACCTACAGTATTTAGATGAAGACTCTCAAAACAGCTTGCTGGATAAAATAATTTTCCCCCAAAAAAGTATGAGCTGGATAAAATAATTATATATATATATATATATATTGAACAGTCAGAAAAATACCTCAGGGGCAGAACGGTAATTTCGTCACATCTTAACTGCCCCTGACCTCACCTGACGTCATAAATACAAATTAATGTACCTCATCAAGGCGAGACGTTACTCCCTTTAAGGCCACATTCATAGCCCGTTATCCACAACGGTCAAAACGGCCCAAATCTCCAATGACAATCTTATTAATAGACTCCTATAAAAGAGAGATCTGAACATAAGGTAAGAACTTTTTTTTTCCTAAATTCCAGATATCCAAAAATACACTATACTGACTTAAGCATCAGAGAGTTCACGGGGTACAAACTCCCTATTGAACTTACTTGTTTTGCAGGCTCTCGATATGCTAAGTATAGCAACCCGAGGTACGCATTGATTGCGCCCAGCGAAGTATCGCCCCCAGGAGTAATACTTCGCCTACACGAAATACCATCTTCCTTGACTTTGACCAGTTCAAAAGCTCTTCTTGACAAGTCAACCATAAAGTTTCCTGAATTCCCGACACCTCAAATTACTTTTTTATCCTTCGACAGATTCCTGCAGAATCATTTTGGTTCCGTTACTGGGAATCTTAGCCAGAAATTTCATCCTCACAAAACATGTCTAGACACTCAGGAGACGGATGCACCGTGCGACAATCTTCTTTTCGTGGGACTGGGACAAGAATATCACGTTCTTCGTCCTCACCCAGTTCCAGTCGTCGTCCCATCTCAAAAAGATTGGGACCACAACCGGAGACTTCCCGACGTTCCCAAGATCTAAGGGAACAACTCAATTCTAAGAGAATTGTAGAAACAGAAAAGGAGTTACAACGATTGCAACGAGAAAATGAACAATTGAAGCGGGATCAAGAACTCTCGCAGTAATGGCTAAAGCTGAGAGCTGAATTTAGGAAGGCTGATGCGGATCTGCCCCCACCGAGATTTTTCAGAGATCCCTCGGAACTTCCACAACGAACACAAACAGCCACCAAAAAAGATGAAAGGCGTGGAACATGGACGGGCAGGAGACATGCGGTTAGCGAAGTAGGGAAAAGTCATCATTCCTCTAAGTCTGTCCATAAAAAAGGGGCCAGAAAGCGTTCTCCCGAATATAGCCCGGAGAAGGGAAAGAACCCCACCAAAGTTCATAAATCCAGATCGATTGAACTGGGGCCTTTCGCCAAATGGATTCAAAATATCTCCCTCGATCTGAGCCTCAAAATCCCGCAGTTCGTCATGTACTCGGGATCGTCCCGACCCCTCGAGCACGTATGCTGGTACAAATCGACCATGGGGCTAGTCACAAATGACGAAGCCATTTTATGCAAGGCGTTCCCGAGCACGCTATTTGACAAAGCTCTAACCTGGTTCACGTCTCTAAAAGTAGGTACTATCGACTCTTGGCACACTTTAGAGAAAATGTTCCTGGACAAATTCAGCACTGCAGGAACTATACCTAAGACTAGAGGAGACTTGGCTAATATTAAGCAGCGAGAGGATGAGACTCTCCTCTCTTTCTTGGAACGATTCAAGAAAACTTATGATGACATCGAGGGAATTAGCCAAGACACTGTCATCACCTGCTTCGAAGGAGGATTCAGATCCAGGATGTTGTACACCGAGCTTCAGCTGAGGAAGCCGGAAACCATCAGAGAAATGTTCAGTGTTGCTCGGAAAGTAGCACTAGAGGAGAGTAGTGCACTTGAATCCACCACAAGGAGGAAGGATAAACAACCCGAGCAGCCAAAGCATGTGGCCTCGAATTTCTCAGAACGAAGAGACAAAAATCGAGGTAAGAAATTCGAAACTTTCACACCTTTGAATGTTCCAATGGAAAGTTTGATTGCAGTGATCAAGGAGAAGTACGGAGTAAGGGATCCCACTCCGATGAAGGCGCAAATGTACGCCACGCGGGATAAGACCAAGTTCTGTGGATTCCACAGAGACTACGGTCACACAACGGAGGAATGCTTCCAACTGAAGAGAGCCATTGAAAAGCTCATTCAGGAAGGATGCTTGAAGGAGTACATCACTGGTATGCAACTGCAGAAAGACAAAGGGGAAAGGGTAATCAACATGATTAACCCGGAGTTGAGCTCTGTGAAGAGAATTAAGAAGAGGATCTACAACCTCACCAAATCATACCTCGTCCCGAAGTATGAATTTGAATGAAAGGAAGTCATTACTTTCACCAACGAAGAGCTAGAAAGTAATGAGGAAGCCAGAGTCAGTCCTATTGTCATCGAGATGCGGATGACCAGAGAAGGGATTGACAAATGTATAGTTAGAAGGGTCCTAGTTGACACTGGAGCCACAAGGAATATCATGTACTGGAGATGTTTCGAAGAAATGGGCTTGAAGGAGGAACATCTCAAAACTAGCAGAATGGTACTGGAAGGGTTCACACCCCACAAGGTACCTGTCAAAGGAACGGTGAGAATACAGGCCACCCTTGGTGAAGGGGATAAAGCCAGGATTGAAGAGATCAAATTCTATGTCGTGGACTTAGAATCCCCCTACAATGTCATCATAGGGATGCCTTTCCACGCAGCTTTCGACGTAGTCATCTCTACATCCCACCAACAGGTGAAGTTCAACACTTCGCGAGTTGGTTTTGTAAAGAGCAACCCACGAGTCTGCTGGGACAAATAATGAAAATAAAAAGAAAAAGGGATTCTCCCAACAGAGCGAGTTTGACGAAGTGTCGATAAATCCTAGCTATCCTCAACAACTTATCAAAGTTGGAAGGGAGATGCCAAATCAACTTCGGCAAGATATCATCCAATTTTTGAAAGATCATCAGGATAGCTTTGCCTGGTGTACGAAAGATATGCCAGGCATTGACACCTCCATTGCCGAGCATGCTCCGAACATAAGCTCGACTTGCCGCCCGATAAAACAGAAGTCTAGGCAATTCGGTGAGGAAAAAATACAAGGCATGAAAGAGGAGGTAAATAAACTCTTGAAAGCAGGGTTTATCCGCGAGATAAAATATCCCACATGGCTTGCTAATGTGGTAATGGTTAAGAAGTCCACTGGCAAATGGAGAATGTGTGTGGACTATACTGACCTCAACAAAGCTTGCCCCAAAGACTGTTACCCATTACCCCGAATCGACGCACTGGTAGATTCAACAGCGGGGTACGAGTACCTGAGCTTCATGGACGCCTTTTCAGGATACCATTAGATAAAAATGAAGCCAAGTGATCAGGTACATACTTCGTTCCGAGCGGCAAGGGCCGTTTATTATTATAATGTTATGCCATTCGGATTAAAGGATGTAGGAGTGACGTACCAACGAATAATGAATCACATCATCCGAAGCCAAATCAGAAGGAACATAGAAGCGTACGTCGACGATATGGTGGTTAAGACCAAGCATGACACTTCACACCTGGAGGACTTAGAGGAAACCTTCTCCAACTTGGCGAAGTACAACCTCAAACTCAATCCGATGAAGTGCACATTTGGCGTAAAATCCGATAAATTCTTGGGCTTCATGACATTTGAACGGGGAATCGAAGCCAACCCCGAGAAATTAGAAGCTGTAGCTTGACTGACTGAGCCCCGATCTGTCAAAGACATCCAAAGGTTGAACGGTTGTATCGCCGCATTAGGCCGATTCATCTCAAAATCGGCAGAAAGATGCCTCCCTTTCTTCAAAGCCTTAAAAAATTCGAAGAATAACTTTGTCTGGACTCCGGAATGCAGCCGCTCATGGAGAAGTTTGAAAGATCATCTGTTAGATCTTCCCTTGCTACGACCTCCGAGCATAGGGGAAACACTCTACCTATATTTGTCCTTCTCTGACGTGATTGTAGCATCAGTACTAATAAAGGAGGAAGGAATAAAACAACACCCTGTATACTTTGTTAGCAAGGTTCTGAACGATGCGAAATCCAGGTATTCCAATATTGAGAAGTTAACATACGCCTTGGTGATTTTCGCACGAAAACTAAGGCCATACTTCGAATCTCATCCTATTGTGGTCTATACCAATGCCCAGCTCAAGCAAGTTTTTCATAAACTAGATCAATCCGGGAGAATGTTGCGCTGATCCATCGAGCTATGCGGGCAGGAAATCACATTTAAACCCCGGACAGCAATCAAAGCACATGCTTTGGCAGACTTTCTCGCAGAAGGATCATACACGGAGTCAAGCCTAGAAACAGCTGAGCATACAAAAGAGCCATGGGAACTGAAAGTCGATGGAGCAGTTAACTCAAGCGGAGTCGGGGACGGGCTTGTCTTGACTTTGCCTAACAAAGAGTACACAGAGATACGAGCCATCGAGTTAAAGCCTAGTCTCTCAAATAATCAGGCGGAATATGAAGCATTGTTGAAGGGGTTAGAATGGGCCCATGGAGCAAGTATCATAGCGCTGAAGGTATACAACGACTCGCAATTGGTGGTGAATCAGGTCCAAGGGACCTATACAGTACAATCAGAGGGCTTACAACCCTATGTAGATAAAGCAAGAAAATGGAGAGACAAATTTTCTCCTTTCTCGCTATCCTTGATCAGCAGAAAGGATAACCAGCAAGCAGATCGGCTGGCAAAAATCGAATCAGGAGAAACACCAAATGAGGAGGGCATCCCCATCGAAAGGGTCCCAGCTAACGTTAAGGAACCAGAGTTCATTCAATGTCTGCGTTCTACTTCGGAGAATTGGGATGAAGAAATAAGAAACTTCATCCAACACGGAACCCTTCCAGATGAAGCTACTCGAGCCCGACAAGTCAAAAGGAAATCTGCGAGGTACACTATCCATGAAGACATATTGTACAGGCGATCCTTTTCAAGACCTTTACTTCGCTGCATCCCTCCTTCTCAAGTCGACAATCTGTTAGCCGAGATACACGAGGGAGTATGTGGAGGACATCCAGGGGCCTGAGCTCTTGCTGAAAGGGTAATCAACCAGGGATATTACTGGCCAACACTCCGAGAAGATGCCAAAAGATACGTCAAAAAATGCGAGACATGTCAGATTTTCGGAACCATTCCACAGCTACCTTCAGTGGAACAAACCCCGGTAGTGGCAGCCTGGCCATTCGACATGTGGGGTATGGATCTAATGGGGAAGTTTCCAAAAACAAGAAATGGATGTGAATACTTGGTAGTGGCAGTGGATTATTTTTCAAAATGGATAGAAGCAAAAGCCCTCACACATCCAACAGAGGAAAACATTTCTAAATTCTTCCAAGAACATGTCTTATGTCGCTTCGGGATACCCAGAGCAGTTATCATGGATCACAGGGTGCAATTTTTGGCAAAATTCACTGCAGAATGCCAAAGGTTGCACATCAAGCATTGGAAGTCGTCAGTAGCACACCCTCAGGGAAACGGTCAGGCAGAAGCTGCCAACAAACTGTTATTGATGGCCCTAAGGAAAAATTTGGAAGGAAAAACCAACAAATGGGCTGACGAACTAAACCCAACTCTATGGGCAATCCGCACTTCGACTAGGGGCCCCACGGGAGAAACGGCTTACGCACTGGTATACGGGTCTGAAGTAGTAGCACCAGCCGAAGTGGCATTGCCCACGGCCAGAGTATCGATGTACAGCGAGGATGCCAACAAAGAAAGAAGAAGCATGGAGCTTGATCTGCTAGAGGAAAGAAGGATAGCAAGCCGCCTAAGGTCGCAGTCATTCAAAGAAAAGACAAAAAAGGCCCACGATAAAAAATTGCTCAAGCGGCCTATAAAGATTGGAGACTGGGTGCTTCGAAAGATAGAAGGCACGACGAGGCATATAAAAGCAAACAAGCTAACCCCAAAATGGGAAGGACCGTACCTCGTAAAACATGAAATAAGACCCGACACCTACAAACTCATGAATAAGGATGGCGTTCTCCTACCAAACCCGTGGCACGTAAATCACCTAAAAAGGTACTATGTATGAAATACATTTAGTTAACAGTGTCTTGAATGTCAAGTTATCATAAAGGCAAGTGGTTGATTCAATTTTTGGAAGTATTCTGCTAAGAAATAAAAGTTATTATTCATGTATCATCTCGAGCACGATCTCGATTATTGTTCAAGTATAAATTTGAGCACGATCTCTAAAGATATCAAAAATCCATGAGAAAGGTCGTGGTGACGAAATACCAAGGTAAGACTGGGAAAAATCCACGAGAAAGGTCGTGGTGACGAAGTACTAAGTTAAGACTTGGAAAAATCCACGAGAAAGGTCGTGGTGACGAAATACCAATTTAAGACTTGGAAAAATCCACGAGAAAGGTCGTGGTGACGAAATACCAAGTTAAAATACCAAGTTAAGACTTGGAAATATCCACGAGAAAGGTCATGGTGACGAAATACCAAGTTAAGACTTAGAAAATTAAAGTACCACGAGAAAGGTCGTGGTTACAGAGTACCAAGTTAAAATATACTTGGAAATTTGAAATATAAAGTGATTCATTGCTACGAGGTATCAAGTCGAAGACTTAAAGAAAATTGTTTGTTATTACGAAGTATGAAGTCAGGCAATGAAGACTTAAAGAAAATTGTTTGTTATTACGAAGTATGAAGTCAAGCAATGAAGACTTAAAGAAAATTGTTTGTTATTACGAAGTATGAAGTTAGAAGAATTCAAAGATCCAAATATCCATGAAGACGCGAGGTTCATAAGTTAGGAAAATTTCATTGAAGTTTTCAAAGAAGTACAATGTACAGAAGAATAGTTTACATAAAAAAACTAAAGACTAAATACAAAAAATATCTAAGGAGCTGCCGAGCTTGAGCCCCATCAAGCATATCCCAGAAAGTGGGAGTAGTAGGCCGTGACATCTTCCAAAAAGGCCTTCCTCTCTTCTCATCCCTCTCCCGGAGTGCTTCTAGCTCTTCAGTAGTGAAAGGAACAAAGTCCGCTCCTAGCCTGCACAAGTCATTGTCAAAGTTCGATTTGAAGGCCTGCAGGAGGACAAACTTGTCTTCGAAGTATGGGTGAAGCTGCCGGATGATGTGAATACATCCTTTATCCAAGAAAGAACCAGCCCCGTGACCGATGTCTTCATGGTATGCAGGGGAACTCTTGAAGTCGTCGATAACCTTCTTCTTGTAATCTTCAGATCGACAGTACTCTAATTCCTCCTGCATGGAGATCCGACTTGCTACAGCTTCGTCCCTGGCCGAATTCAGATTGGTGTTGGCCGTTTTCAACTCAGAATTATCCTCTTCTACCTTGGCTAGCCGCTCCTTCAGCTCCACCAGCTCGCTAGCCATCTGGAACTTTTCAGAATTGGCTAACTCCAAGCGCGAAGCTTGGCTAGCCACTTCTGACTCCAGAACAGCCAGGCGAGGTTCGTTGGCTGCCCGCCACTTGGCGTCCGCCGCTGCTTGCCTGGATTACTCCGAAGTTTGGCACTTAGAGATGTGCTTAACTAAGGAGGAAACCTAAAAAAAATTGAAAAGAAGAAAAAATGAGATGAAGGTTACAAGAGATTTCCTAAGGACTAAAGACAGAAGTAAGAGAAGAACTCACCCGAGCTATCAAGGCGCCGACCAGGTTTGTGGCCTCCTCAACCCCCATCTCCTTCATCCCAATCAAGCTCTCGGGGTCGTGAGCTCGATCCAAGACTGCACCCCCAAGCATGGCTGCAACATACTTGTTGTTGAAGTAGAGGTTGTTGAGGGGAGGAGTTCGGGCAGATATCTCAGCAGCCAAAGCCCTCAAGGGCTCCTCTTTAGTTGGAAGCTCGAACCCCGGCTGGAGCCAGGAAGGACCGGAGCTCCCAGAGTTTACCTCGGCCTCGGTAGCAGGGGTAGCCTCAGCTTCGGTAGTCGGAGCAGACTCCTCCATAGGTACCATCCCAGAATCTCTTCGTGATGCCAAGGGGACAGCATCCAAGGCATCCATGGAGACCGGAGAAGAAGGAGGAGACACCTCGTTGGAAGGACGCCGAGGAGAAGTCCTCCGCCTTTGACGAGGACGGAGTTGCTCCTCCTCGTCCTCCGCCACTTCGGGTGTGGCTTCCCGGCGAGACCCGGGTACAAAGCGAGGAGTCCTACCTCTTACTTCCCCATCCCTCGCTCGGCAAGGGTTCCTACCTAGCCCACATGGACTGGCGGAGGATGGGTAAGTAAGGGGAGTCTCCCCCACTGCACCCCAATCTATCAGACGCGGGGGAAACCGGGGTAGGGAGTCCAGATGTGACTACCGGACATCCCTTTCCTCCACTCGATTCCCCCAGGCCTTGCTAAACATGGTAGAACCTGCAACAAAACAACTCAGTCAGTTCCACTTACGAAGTAGAAAGAAAAAAAAAACAACAAACACATTACCCCGGCCTCTGCCACACCCACAACTAGTAAGACTACACGGGTCACATTGAAAAAAAAACAGTCTCGGGATGTATAGTCCAGTCTTCATTTGGACTTTCCTCAGCAAAACCCAGCTCCCTCTTCCTCTCAGCCAAACCAGCCCCTATGCCGCACCACTTCAAACTGGCTTTACTCAATAAATCAACAGAGGAGTATACCCGGGTTTGGTTCTGACGGCTATCTCCTAAATCCCGGGTAATGACCTCTAGAAAGGCTTTTTCGGAATGGCTAAGGGAAAAAGGACCCTCTATTTGATTCCACTGGAAGTTTTCACTAACACAGGGACGGAAAGAAAAACCTATACGTGACTCAACATTCATCCACCTACCCTTAAAATCTACCTTATTGGGTGGGGAGTCAAAAAGAACAACCTTATTTCGGCGTGGACGAAGAGAAAGAGTATTGTCCAACATCCGAAGTGAAGAAAAAAACATTCTAAGAATGTTAGAAGACAACTCGAAGCCTAATCTACAATAGCGACAAATAAGACAAAAAATGGTGCGAACAGCATTAGGGTGCACCTGCCCAGGTTGAATTCGAGCAAACACCAAGAAATCAACAAAAGAAGGGTCCATGGGAAGACCGAAGACCTACTTCGAAATGAGCCAAGGGAATAGGAATGCTACGAAGGGACATTCTTCCTGGAAAAGGGGCAACAGAGACTCTATAAGTCCTAGGTCTATACTATACCTACGAGCAAAAGACTCTGCTTGCTCACGACTAATCCTATTTCGATCTAAGGGGAAATCAGGAGGAGGAGGCGGCATAGACGGCTGGAATGGCACTCCCTCATGAACTGCACCCTCACCTTCCCTAGCCGCTACCGTAACTTTTGGTTGGGCAGGTTGAGGATCACCAAAACCCTCATTCATAAGATCCTCAACCTCCCTTTCATCCTCTCTCTGGGCAGCCATTACCTGTGAACGGAAGTTCAACATTTAGAGCTCCATTCAAACAAAGAAGCTACCCAGAAAGATAAAACCTAAAACCCTAAACTCAGAAAAAACACATGATCCTACCCTTATTAACCCACAGAAAAACAAAGCAAACAGAGAAAGCATAGCGGAATCACAGAACAGCCCATCAACAATAGAAGAAATGAACAGAAGCCAGGCAGTAAGAAGACAAAACATACCTTTTTTGTGTCTGAGCTTGAGGTAAAATCTGAAGAAATGTGACTGAACTTGCGAGAAAAATAAAGGCAAAGGAATCTTCAGAAAGCGTTAATGGCGGAAAACTAGAAAGGCAAAGGAATCTTCAGAAAGCGTTAATGGCGGAAAACTATAAAGACAAAGGAATCTTCAGAAGGCGTTAATGGCAGAAAACTATAAAGGCAAGGAAGCAAAAGTAAAGGAAAAGCTTATGAAAGGGAGAAGATCACTAAATAAACAAGGGAAAGCTTTTTTGAAATGATTACTTGCCAGAATCGATGCATCGGGGAAAGCGAAAAGGTACTTCTGTCGGCTGACATTCTGCAATTAATGACAAACGCAGAAGACGAAAAGACAGCCAGTCACAATCAAAGACCCTAACTTCAGCCACAAGTCAAAGTACCCAACACGCATATCCCGCCAAAGCTCCCCTACTTCGTTAGGCGAAACTTCGACGAGGGGCCACTGAACAGTCAGAAAAATACCTCAGGGGCAGAACGGTAATTTCGCCACATCTTAACTGCCCTTGACCTCACCTGACGTCATAAATACAAATTAATGTGTCTCATCAAGGCCAGACGTTACTCCCTTTAAGGCCACATTCATAGCCCGTTATCCACAACGGTCAAAACGGCCCAAATCTCCAACGACAATCTTATTAACAAACTCCTATAAAAGAGAGATCTGAAAATAAGGTAAGAACTTTTTTTTTCCTAAATTCCAGATATCCAAAAATACACTCTACTGACTTAAGCATCGAAGAGTTCACGGGGTACAAACTCCCCATTGAACTTACTTGTTTTGCAGGCTCTTGATACGCTAAGTATAGCAACCCGAGGTACGCACTGATTGCGCCCAACGAAGTATCGCCCCCAGGAGTTATACTTCGCCTACACGAAATACCATCTTCCTTGACTTTGACCAGTTCAAAAGCTCTTCTTGACAAGTCAACCATAAAGTTTCCTGAATTTCCGACACGTCAAATTACTTTTTTATCCTTCGACAGATTCGTGCAGAATCAATATATATATATATATATTTTTTATTATTTCAATTAAAATTTTTGTTGTGTTTTGAACTCATTACTTCTTAGACTAACGTATTTTTTTGATAATTATATATATTTTTTAAAAAATTTATTTATAAAAAAATGTAATTCAATTGATAATAGAAATTATGCGTTAGAAAAAATATAATAAAAATATTTATAAATTAAAAAAATCTAATTTTATTTTTAAGAAAAAGAATATATATATATATATATATATATATATATATATATATATATATATATATATAATTCAACTTGCTCTCGTGGGGAAATGGTGTGGTATCAGCTATATTTGGTTCTCGGTTAGGTATGCAATTTCGAAACCAAAGTTGGGCCACGTGACCAATTCCTGACCCATTGTTACAAACCGAGAATATCCAACCACTTCATAGTAACATAATTCATAAAAATTAAAAATCTAAATGTTTTTATTTAATTATGTATTTTAAATTTTTATATGTCAAAAACAATATATATAAAAAATAATTGTATAAATTAAAAATAAAACTTTAAAAAATTGTAATATATACTTGTATTACAAGTCAAGTGGTGGTTAAAAATATCTTATGGGTGGAGAGAAGATGAATATATACCTAAACCGCCGTACGTTAATACTTGATCCAAGTTTTTTATTTTTTAAAAATAAAATATAAGGGTTGAATTCTTATTTTTTATTTTCCATTTGGGGTAAGTTAATAATTTGATTTTATCCAAGTATTATTTGTGAATTTCATTTGGCTAAAAGACAAACTTTATTTAAAATTAAACATTTATGGACAGACACGACTGCATTATAAATAATGTGTGCTTTTTTCTGTGATTTTCTGTTTGATTTATTTCATATTGATTATAAAGTTGAGAAAAAAGAATTTATATGTAAATTATTTAGTATGTCCATGTGATACACATGAATTGCCTAACAAGTTTCTAGAATAATTAGGGAACAAACAAACGCTATAAAGAAGATTGTTAGGATGGACAGAGTCAGTCATAAATGAGAAAAAAAGCATCACTTTTCAGTAGAGTAATTGGGAGGGAGCATTCTTTCACCGTGAGTCTCTCCTCCATTGTCCATTCCTGAACAACTCCTTAACAATGGAGACGCCATTACTCAAACGGAGAGTAGCTGATGAAGATAAGCAGTTGTTGTTGGGAGACGATGGCGATTACAAGCCGGCGAATGGTATCAAGGAGTTGTGGAAAATTTTTTGTATTGAAACTGCAAAGCTATGGATTATTGGTGCTCCCATATCTTTTAACATAATCTGTCAATACAGTATTAGCTTTGTCATCAATATTTTCGCCGGTCATATCGGAGATATTGAATTCTCTTCTATCTCTATTGGTCAAACCGTCATCGGTATGTTCGCATTTGGCTTTCTGGTTCGCCCTCTTCCTTCCTTCCTTCCTTCTCCAATCCCCATTTTCTGATTTACTATCCACAAATATGAATATACAGTTATTTATACTTCACAACCACAGCATGGGTAGTATTATATATATATATATATATATATATATATATATATATACATTCTTATAATAATAATAATATGATTTTATAAAAACAATAACTGCTAATGAATTGAAGCATTAGATCGGCTTACTAAATTGACATTTTGGTACGATGAAGAAAACATAATCCTAGAAAAGTGTTCTCAATCTTACCTTTGGAGAATACTAATTTTAAAATTACGGACTCAGATCGCTCACTGGTTATTTCAAATTTTTGTAGCTTGGCATGGGAAGTGCTCTTGAGACACTGTGCGGTCAGGCATACGGGGCTGGTGAAGTCCACATGCTCGGTATTTACCTGCAACGCTCAATGTTAATTCTAGGAGTAACCTGTGTGCTTCTTACGCCAATATACGTGTTTGCCACCCCACTGCTTAAGCTGCTCGGTCAGGAAGATGACATAGCTAATCTGGCTGGAAAATATTGCATCCTAATCATTCCTCAACTATTTTCCATGGCAATAATTTTCCCAACACAAAAGTTTCTGCAAGCTCAGAGTAAAGTCGGGGTTGTAGCATGGATTGGGCTGGTTGCTTTGCTTATGAGCGTTCTCTTGCTCTGGCTCCTCATTTATGTTGTTGGTTGGGGCATTAATGGGGCAGCTGCAGCATATGGTATCTCAAGCTGGTTTACCGCAATTGCCCAGTTGGTTTATGTCATTGGTTGGTGCAAAGATGGATGGAAAGGTTGGTCATTATCTGCATTTAAAGAGTTGTGGGCTTTTGCAAGGCTTTCTCTTGCTTCAGCGGTTATGCTTTGCCTTGAGACTTGGTACGTGATGAGTATCAATCTCGTCACTGGCAACCTTGATAATGCTGTGATTGCTGTTGGTTCCCTATCCATTTGGTGAGTCTTATCCATGCATAGAGTCCTTTAGCTAACCTGAAGTCAGATTCACCCTGTACATATTCCAGTTTCTGGCTGTACCATGTTTATCCTGAATTCACATTTGACGTCTAGTCATCTCTATATTGTTGTGTTAATGTATATTCAATTACTTTGAGTGATCGAGTGAGGTTCTGTTATCTTGTTAATGCATTAATTTCCTGGTTATTCTTCTTGTTTTCAGCACAAACCTCAATGGAGTGCAAGGCATGCTGTTCATCGGAATAAATGCCGCTATTAGGTAAACAAACTGCATATCGTTCTAAATTTCTGTTTTTCACAACGGATTTTGGATCTTCATTAATGTACTAAATTGTTTTGTTGATTTGTGTTTTCTTACACACTCAATGGGAGTAGAGTGATGCGGAACAATTCTTGCATATTCTCTATGGAGGATAAGAATATTTTCATGCTAAGCATTGTTCCATACAATTGCATCTGATTTACTGTATTTCTGGTGAATATGGGAACATTTATTTCTAAAAGTACTCACAGTTTATCAGTTGGGTTACTGTTATACTACTACTGCTTTTGCATATCACCACAAAATTGAACTGCTATCTTCTTGCCATTTCAGTGTGCGAGTCTCAAATGAGCTTGGGCTTCGACGTCCAAGAGCAACCAAATACAGTGTATACACCACGGTATTCCAATGCCTCCTTGTTGGACTAGTATGCATGGTTATAATCCTCGCGACAAAAGATTATTTTGCTATTATTTTTACGAATAGCAAAGAGATGCAACGAGCAGTTGCTAATCTTGCTTGGCTTCTTGGGATTACGATGGTTCTTAACAGCGTTCAGCCCGTGATATCAGGTCTACTGTCGATTTTGTTAGATTTTTTACATGCTAATAATGGAACTGATTCCATCAGATATTTTTCCATTTTTTTCTCTTTTTTTTAGCATAATTAGGTTTGTGTGGTGCAGGTGTCGCTGTGGGCGGAGGATGGCAATCTGTGGTGGCTTATATCAACTTGGGTTCCTATTATATTTTTGGTCTCCCACTTGGAATTCTTCTCGGTTACAAAGCTCATCTTGGTGTACCTGTAAGTACATTTGCAGATGGATCTAAGTTTTAGTGGCATATGTCATTTTTGACTTCATCAAAAAAAAAAAAAAAAAAAAAAAAAAAAAAAAAACTTAAAGTAACCAATAGAAAAAAAAACAGAAAAAAATGGTTGGTTATTTTCCCTGAATATGTAAAATGCAGGGAATTTGGGGTGGCATGATAGCTGGAACTGCTCTTCAGACAATACTACTCGTAATCGTACTTTACAAAACCGACTGGAACAAGGAGGTATAATTGAACTTCTTAATTAATGTCTTCTTCTTCTTATCATTATTATTGTTAGAAAGGGGACATACACACACACACACATATATATATATATATTTCTTCTTACACCGACTTACCTACCTTGAACTTTTTTTTTTTTTTTTTAAATCATAGGTTGAGCAGACATCGGAGAGGATGCGTAAATGGGGAGGACAACACACAGACAATATAATATCCAGCGGAACCGATGTTCAAGTTGAAAATGGTAGCAGTAATACCCTTCAAGCTTAAGAAGTTCTCTTTTAGCAGTTCTTAGGCGGTCCCAAAATACTATTGTTTTTACTTTTTACTCTGTAACAGGAAAGGGAATTTAGATAAATATATCTGTACCCCTCCTATATCCTATTCATGTCTCTTGCAATGAAGAAATATGAAGACACCCACATTATAAATTAAATTCAAAATAACAAATTATTTATAATTTCAATTTTCATAATTAAATTCTTTTTGAGTATTAAAAAAAAAGGCAAAAAAAGAAAAAATAGATGATGAAATAAGAAAAGGAAGGAGAGGTGATAAATAAAGAAAAACAAATGGAGAAAAATTATAAATAAAAAGACCAAATTAGTTTGAATAGTTAGAAGGGTTATAAATAATGATATTTTTGTACTCTTTAATCTACTTCACTAACCTTCAGCTCTAATTTAAAAAAGAATAATTATTTTTAAGAATAATTGGTGAGTTTGGTTTCAAAATAAATTTATGTTTGACAAACTTAGTCACTTTTAAGTTTTAAGGTACTAAACTTTTTTTTAAGTGAATTTCTTGATAGCTTCTGTCAAAAACCTAAAAATTTAATGGTTTTTACTTTTTTAAATGAACAATAAGGTCATTCTTGACGAATTGTGTCAAAAACTTAAATTTTTAATTTAGTTAATTAAAGATAAGGGTAAAAAAATTATTACACGTGAAAAGAAAGAAAAAAAATATTTAAATAAAGAAATAAAAATATTTTTACATTTAAAATTTTTTAAAAAAAAAATTTATCTGAATAGTGAGAATATCAAAATTGTTTTGTCAATCTTCTTTTTCTCCACCTACAAATAAGATTTTTATCTTTTTCTGATATGTGTGAAGAGAGAAAATAAAAGAAAAGAAAAGGAGAATTTTCTTTAAAAGAAAGAAATAAAATAAAGAAAGAAATTCTAAAATTTGTCTTTTTTCTTTTGTGATTGTTCATCAAAGGAAAATGTTGACTCTTCACTAAAATTGATGATACCAAACGCCACCATCCAATTTTTTTTTTTATTAAACACATGTAAATCATTTAATGTTTAGCCAAATAAAAGGATTACTGTACGTTTGGATAATTTTTTTGTTGTGTCAGATAGAGATAGAGTGACATAAGTTTGTATTGAAAATATTGTTATATCATTTGACTGTAATCATGTTTCGGTATAGGTTTTACCGATTAAAGCTTCGTTATGTTGCTCTTTTTAATTATAATTTTTTTCATTTTACAAGAACTTCTATTTTAATTTTTATTAATTAAAATATTTTTGTTGGAAGAGAAAAATTTTCATTATTAATAAAAAAAAATGTTGATGTCTTTTTCTTTTCCTTTTTTTTCTTCAAAAATGTCAGAAATGTCAAAAAACCATAAAATTTCAGAGAGAAATGAAGATTGCGGATTTCATAGATTTTTTATTTTTTAAATTTTAAATGTGAAAATATTTTTATTCTTTTATTTAAATATTTTTAAAAATTTTATCATGTTCTAATGACTTTTTTATCTATGTTTTTAATTAATTAAATCTAAAAGCAGTTAAATTTTTAATCATTAGATTTTTAGGGTACTGTTAAATTAATTTTATCGTTTTGTAATGACTTTTTTATCCACATTTTTAATTAATTAAATTTAAAAATCATTTAATTTTTAACCATTAAATTTTTAGGGTATCCTTAAATTTTTAAGATTTTTCATAGAATCGGTCCAAGAGGTCATTATTGTTCACTTAAAAAAAAGTTTAGAACCTTAAAAGTTAAAAAGAATATTAACATGGCCAAAGATAAATTTATTTGAGACTAAACTCACCAATTATTCTTATTTTTAAACTAAAAGATATTAATGAATTTGCTCTAAAAAATATTTATGTTGAATTATTTGTGAGTTTAGTCTCAAACAAATTTATATTTGGTAAATTTAGTCTTAAAAATATTTTTTAATTTTTAAAGTCTGAAAGTTTTTTATTAGAGAAAAATAAGGTTCCTTTTAACGAATTCCATAAAACACCTAAAAAGTAACTATTGTATTATTTAGTTAATTAAATAAAAGGGTAAAAAATCATTAGAATAAAAAAATATATACTAAACTATGAAGGAAGAAGAAATGAGAAAGAGAAATTTCGAGATTTCAAAACCCTAAGTTTATAGTTCTAAAAATTATGATTAAACAATTGAAAGAAATAAAATTAAAAATACCTTGTTTAAAAACAAAAGAAGATAACGGTGGCGATGTTAAATCTTTGATGAATTGTTCAACTATTTACTCATTCTTGTCATTTGACATTTAACATTTAATTTCTTTAAATTTTTTATTTTTTTAAAAATAATTTTTCACTTAATTGAATTTCTTTATATACATACACAAAATTCGATTTTTATATTATTTGAATTAAAACAATTTTCTTTATATTGTTTAAACTAAAACTTTAATTTAACTTTTCGCAAATTCCAATTTCTTATTTCTCTTTCGTTCATTACTTTTTATTTTCTTAATGTATATATATATATATATATATATATATTATAATATATATATATAATTGATTCGTCTAAAAACGGTATGGTGCCACGTGTCAGTGATTCGGCGTCGTTTGATGGTCTCTCTACCAAATACCACTATCTGTGTTGTTTATGTGTCGTGGGAGGATTGTTATCTTGCAATGCTAGGCCTCCAAAAAAGTAAAGTTTACACGGAGGGTAGAAGGTCTCCGGTAAACCCTCCGATGGTAAAGTCAGTGATTAGACTGTAGGGTAGTTAATTTGACAGAGATTAGTAGAGTAATTTGGCCTTACCTTCGTCACCTTTATGGGGCGGTATTTATAGGGAATAAATTGCCCATGCGATAGGTAGGTCGGGTGGTTTGTTACGAAAAATCTGGTGGTTACCAGATTTTGTGAAAAAGATATGAGATCCCCTTTTTTAGTAAAACGTTGGGGAATCTTTGACTGTGATCCATTGTGGAGTCAAATGTTGACCACCGGAGACTGTTCTAGGAGAGTAATGAATCAATGGGTCCCTTGAGGTTACCGGTGTGTGCTGACCTCGCCCCCGAGGTAGGGTGGGGTAGCAGCGTGGTCCATCGTGGAGGTTGGCGCGTGGCGAAGTGGGACCGTCATGCCATGCCAGGTGGATCGTCACGTGAGCCCGGTGGGTCCTAATCACCTTGTGTAATTTAACTTGTTAGTATGGGGGTATTTTCATACCTCTTAGTGGCCCCTTGTCGAAGTACCAGAGAAGGGTCTCTCGTGCTTCAACGCGTTTCAGGACTCTTGTTGTGAGAGGGTTTGTTTGGTGGACTCAGACCCTTCGGTGGGATAGTCGAAGTCCTTGGCGACGGTTGATTCTCCTGATGCGGTGTCAGGCACCTATGATGGCGGTTCGGTTACCGAGGAGGCAGTTGGTGTTTGCGTATTTAGAGGTGGCGTTGTTCGCACTTCCCCACACGCGAGTAATGATAGTGCCGCACGTGGCCTATCAGTGACGCGACCTTTGGCGTGACTACGACCCGGCTGGAGTCGGGTTCTGGCGAAGCTTGTTGGGGAAGTTTTACCGTTTCTTTGAAAATTAACCCCTCCCAATTCCTTCTATAAATAGCCCGCTTACTCCCTCTTGAAGGACTTTTACCTTTCCTTCTTCAAATTTGTTTGCGAAACTTACATATTTCCTCTCTAGATTTCTTGAAAAGCCTTCTGCTCGTTTGATTTCTCCTCGATGATTTGCTCTTTCCTTCGTGATTCCTTCGAAGCTCTTTCATCTCTTCATTATCTCAGGTAAAGGAGGTGGCATTGTCGCCTATTTTCTGATTTTCATGCTTTCATTATTTTTCTATCTGGGTATTTTTCGGGTGTTCGAAGGTTTTAGCACTCTTTATGCTCTGTTTTTGGTACTGGAGAAATGGGTTTTTCCTGGCTAAATGATGGCTTAGAGTGGATTTTAGGATGAGTTTCATGGTGAGAGGTTTTTTGGGGTGTAGGATTGGTTGAATGCAGAGTGTGGGGACTTTAGTTCTGATAGGATTTTTGCTTGTGTTGTAGATATGTCGAATTCAGAGAGTACCGAGGTTCCAGTCCCCATAGTCGAAGTTGCTTCTAGCCCATCATCGTCTGCTTCGGAAAATAGCTCAGTTCATGAGAGTCCCAAGCCTTCAAATAATGAGAGATCGGGCTCTGGGAGTGAGAGTAGTGCCGGTACTTCGAGCGGAGAGAGCACCGGTTGATGCTGCTCTGACTGATATGCTAAAATAGGTGTTGTTTTACCCTATGTTGATTATGAGTAATTAAGGACTTAGATTGACTAATTGTCACATTTAGTCTCTATGTTGTCACTTAATCAGTCAGAACCTAAGTCAGAGTACCTATCGTGTAGCTAGTCTGTTGGAAAGTATCTACGATTTTATTTAAATTAAATATCGTACTCCCAGGGAAGTGGTAACGGCTTAGTAGTAACTATCCTCTTACCCTAACTCTTATCTTATGAACCAGTTATGCAATCGTTTATCAATATCTTTGATGAGAGGGTGATTCATTCTCCACTAGGTTTAAGTCTATTTAAGCCTAAAAGTGTTTTACAGATAATGTCCTGATTCTATGTTATACTGTTCCTACATTTGATTGACCTATCTTCGAGTATTTCAGACATGTCTTGGCCTGGATTGCAACTATGTACTGAGTCTAAAGGTGTACCACATCTGAGTTACCTGATAAACCGCCCTACCTTAATGACGGCCATACTCACGGTTCGAGCTAAAGGCATCCATGAAAGTCCTATGTCACTTCGAGGATCATGCCGCTCGCCCTAACGCTGGCATAAACACACAAACTCAACCTACTTAGACTACTCTAACAAACATGGTGATCTATAGGTTATTTCATCTAATATGGCAGACACCAATTGATACGCGAAAATCGTATCACTTTTTTAGCATGTTTTTATGTATGATTTCGGGTGAAATTGAGGGCAAATTGATCTTAATTGTTTGTTATTTACTCAATTTCACGATTTTTATGATTTTGGAAGTGTCAGGTGAAAAGTAGACGAAAACAGAAATTTTGGGGCAAAAACGCAATTTTTGGAAATGTTGACTTGGTCAAAGGGTCAGGACAGGCGTCCTGACCCAGTCAAACCGCCGGGACGGGCGTTCCGACCTGGTCAACAGATCAGGACGGGCGTCCCAATCCGGGACGGGCGTCCCGAACCCCTAGAACCAGTCCCACATCGAATTTTTGATGAAAAATCACCTCGGGAAGCTGCTATAAATACCACAGGCCTCCAGCAGTTGAATTCATTCCTCTCCACTTGATCTGAGTCATTAAGTGGTTTCTAGTGTACACTTCTCTAGTACACAACTCACTCAGAGACTCGGATCTCAGTTTTCTTTCTTATTAGTGTTTTTCTTTTAGTTTCTGAGAAATAGTCTCAGATCTTAGGATTACATAGATAGGTTCGTTTTTGGTATTCATAGAATACCCGGGATTTCGTTAGGTGATCCTAAGAGGGCTCGAGGCATTCGAAGAGTCAGTCCACAAGGCTGGGCTTAAGCCAGGTTGTTAAGTAAAGCCCAGTTACTAGGCTGAGGAAGCGTCCTCCGACGGTTCTGACGAGCAGAGTCGGGTCAAGCAGTAAGGCATATATAGCAGTACGCTCCAACGGCGTGACTACGTAAATGGTGATTTCTTTATGGCATCAGTCCCCCCTGTCCCTCTCTTTATATGTTGTTACTGTGTTTGTCCAAATACTGATTTGAATACCAGATTATGTTTTTATGAATATTTGTGATATATGTTGAAGATATTATGTTTTTCTAGAAATGGCCACCTGTTTAAATATCCATTATGTCTGCATGTCTATTGCCGTTCTTTTAAACTGAATTTAAGGTTATAGACAACCCCTAACCACGGTCTATTCATAACCTGTTTAGTTTAACAGACATCAATTAGTATTGGTGTCTGCCATACTAGATAAAATAATCTGCGGAACACCCTGTTGGTTGAAAGTAGTCTAGGTAGGCTGAGTAGAGTTTTATGTCGGCGGTTATGAGACGACCGGTATGATCCCCAAAGTGACATAGGGCGTTCATTGTTGACTTTAGTCCGAGCCGTGAGTAGGGTCGTTTACCTTGGCGATGGGGCGGTAGCATAGAGACTCAGATGTGGTAACCTTTAGACACAGAACATAGTTGCAATCCAGGCCAAGACATGTCTAAAATACTCGAATATAGGTCAATCAACATATAGGAACAGTATAACATAGAATCAGGACTCATCTATAAAACACTTCTAGGATTAATTAGACTTAAACCTAGTGGAGAATGAATCACCCTCTCATCAAAGTATTTGATGAATATTGCATAACTGGACCATAAGATAGGAGTTAGGATAAAAGGCTAGTTACTACTAAGTCGTTGCCACTTCCCTAGGAGTACGATAATTAACTTAATAACATCGTAGATACTTTCCAACAGACTAGCTACACGATAGGTACTCTGCCTTAGGTTCTGGCTGATTAAGTGACACCATAGAGACTAAATGTGACAATTAGTCAATCACAGTCCTTAATTATTCATAATCAACATAGGGTAAAATAACACCTATTTAGCACGTTAACCGGAATCGCATCAGATTTTTGGCGCCGTTGCCGGGGAAATATCATAATGAATTTAGGATTATTGGCCACAATTCTAGAGACTTATGATAGGTAACGGTAGTAACCTAGACTTTAGATCCAACACTTATGTTATACCAGTTAGGCAATCACTTTCCTAAATATAGGATTATCATAACTAATTAATTTTATATAATATCTAAAATTAAGACACTTAGGATAATCAAATTTTAGAAAATTATTCTAAAACCATATTGAGGAAATTTACCTGCTTTCTAAATAAAAATTCAAAATCCCTAAAAAAATATTTTTTTGTTTTATTTTCCTATTTTTGTTATTTGTTATTTCTAACCAGACTTTGCACTCAGAAATGAAGAGAACAAGAGCAGCTACTAACCAGGCAAAGAAAACAGAAAACCCTGACACTCCAGGACCAAAGAAGACAAAGCAGGAAGGCCCATCTAGGCCTGCACCAGAAATACCACGAGGGACTCTTCCTTCACAACCAGTGGAAGTAAACTCAAGCCCTGATGCCATTGAACTAGTGAGACGATTCCTGAACACCCGTGAGCATAGTCCCACGGAAGAAGATCCTTCTGAGGATACCTTCCCTCCTAGAGAAGAACCCCAGAGATCTCCAGTTCACCCTCGTGCCCAGAGAGTTCCTATAAATCCACCCCCTACTGACCAAACCCAAAATTCACCAACCTCTCCTGCATACACCCCAACACCTAACGAGCGCACCCCTTCATCCGGGGGGAGTGCTAACGGTTATCATTCAATGTTGTCCGTGCAGATAGACACGTTGGCTCAAAGGGTCTATGAGATGGACCAAGGGATTGCCAGCAGACTGTGTCATTTAGACCAACTCAGTCTGAATATCACAACTAACGTGGACCGACTCAGAGCCACGGTCAGTCTTCAAGAGATCCAAGGTGCACAACTACTCCGAGAGATGGCTGATTTACGCAGTGAGCAGGGCAGGCAGAGGGATGAGATGAGAACCATACGCATAGAAATGCGAAGCATTCGAACCGAGCTACAGGAGATCAGAGATAAGGGTCGTTGAAAAAGGGAAGATTCTTTTACTTTTATTCTTAGCAAATAATTCGTTTGAACTAAACCTGAATAATTGACCCATATTTTTCTATTTTTCAAACTTTTTAAGGGTCCTTTATATTCTACAATTTTCTTCAGACATTTTATTTTTCATGAAAAACAAAAGTTTTTTTGCAAATACAGTTTATTTTTTACTAATTAAATTGTACAAACTCAATTTTTGTTTTTCTGAAATTCTTGCTGAATTTAAGTTGGGATAAAATTAGGGTAGTCATGATTTTCGAAAAAAAAAAGAGACTGAGGAATTTTTTTGCATAGAGTTTTTAACAACTTCTGAATTTAATTGGATAAACATGAAGCCCTGTTAAAAATTATGATTATTTTTGGTATCTTGAGATTTTCAGGGAATTACGAAAAAAAAAATTCTCGGAATTGGCACGCGTCCCGAAGCAACCCGGGACGGGAGTCCTGCCTCCGGGACGGGCGTCCCGAAGGCCGCCCCTTCTATAAAAATTCAATTTTTTTTTTTTATTTTCTCTCAAATCTACAACCAAAAATTCATCTCTCTAAAAATATTTCTCTCTACCTTCTCTCTACAATTTGGCAAACTCTCCAAAGTTTAAAAATTCGAGTTTCCCTCCAAAATTCGATTTTCCCGCCAAAAATTCAAAATCTTTCTCTAACCTAATTTCATCCTTCTGAATTCAAATTCACCTCCAGAATTTGAGTTTAAAGCTTTCTTTCCCACCTAAACTCTCTCGTACATTTTCAATGGCTCCCAAACGTGCTCGTACCACATCTACCATGACAGTTACCACAGTGGCACATCCTTTTATGATGTTTCCCTCCAGCACAGCATACCAAGAAAGATGCACTGGGTACATCGGGCGTACGATACTGACGGGCAGAACGTTGGACTGGGCAGCAATACAGACTCTAGGAGTAGAGCCGGAAGTCAGACGCATACTCGACGTGCCACCTTACAGTCGAGTATTCATCGTCACAGAGCTCACATACCTGGAGCTGGTATGTGAGTTCTATGCGTCTTTTGCATGCCACCAGGAGCAGATCACATTCCGCTTGGGCGGAATAGATCGGTCGATGAGTATGGACGAGTTCGGCGTCGCCCTAGGTATCTGGCAGAGAGATGAGCTGGATACGCCCGCATACACCACAACAATTCGAGACTTCACGACTGCAGACGTCTCCACTGCTTGGGCTCAGATCTGCATGACGGGTATCCCATACCAGCATGGCTTTGCAAAAGCCACAGGTATTTATCCTACTCTTCGTTACCTGCACGCTATCATTGCACATACATTGTCAGGACGACAGACGGCTCCCTGAACTGTCACCCATATGGAGACATTCCTTCTAGCCAACATGCACATGGGATCTACGGTAGAGATGGCTAGACTCATCACGGTCGTCATGCGAGGATTCACTACAGACACCAGGAAACAGTGTTTGGGGCTCGGACCGTACATCACCAAGCTAGCCCGCTACCTGGAGTTGGACATAGAGGGCTCGGAGCTGACCCTGGTCGCCCCGACCACCATTCCCGCTGATCTTACTATTCTACGGAATATGGGAATGGTTATCCGGGATGCGAATGGCCGCTACACCATCCACACGGATCAGTCATGACAGGCATCGGCATCGGAAGCATTTCAAGCGCATATCCCTCTGTCTAAGACGTTCATGCCACGTACTACCTTCGAACGACACATGTCGCACGGATTGGCAGAACTATCGGCCCGATACAGTCGAGACATGGACATGATTGATAGACGGCTGACGATGATGGAAGACAGGATTGACAGACGGCTGGCGATGATGGATGACAGGATCGCCATGAACACCAGCAGGATTGAGGAGATACATTAGCAGACTTCCCGAGTGGTAGAAAACTTCGAGTTTGACTTTACAGCAGAACTCGGTCCACTGGACGACGATCTGCCGGGTTCTTAGTCTCTCTCTCCTTCTTTCCTTTCTTTTGTTTTTGTTTTTCTGGTTCTATGTGTATAAACATGTCTGGGCTGTATGACGTATGAATCTATGTACAAAAATTGATTTATATGACATACAGATTTGTTCGCATTATTTTGCTTTTATGTCTTTCTTACCCATAGTATAGGTAAGCTTCTTTTCTTTGTGTTTTATGTCTTGTTTTCAAATAAGTGTGGGGTAATTAGATATGCATGACCACTGAGGACAGTGCCAGAATTAAGTGTGGGGTAGCAGTGCACGGTGCACTGTAGTAGTTTGCAAAAATTTTCTCATGAAAATTTTTCGCATGCTTTTGCTTGTTTTCCCCGTAATTTCACACCCTTCCAAAATTTTTCCGTCTTTCAGACTTCTAAATGCAGTATGCTTGGTTAAACAATTGCTTACGTCTATGATATGTAGGTAGTATGTTATGGTTAGTAGGAAATAATTGATGACTACTGTTGAACTAATTGATTAGGAATAGGGAATTCCTGATAACTGAGCACAACCTTGTCTGGATTAGAGACCTCAGCCAATTGCCTGTTCGAGACTTAACTAGATAAAATTAGACCAGTTGTGGATATATTGGCAGTTAGAATGACTAGATGAGACTCTGAGCTAAAAGTGAAAAGAAACAAAAGGAAGTTAATCAAATAAGGGTAGTTTGCCAGCGGCCTTCGCTACTCGAGCACCACTCCTTCGGGGAACTTAAAGCCTGATGCCCTAAGGTCGTGTAGATCTGGGAGTCATCGGAGTGGGACTCGCTACATGGGTAGTTGAAGTTGACGTGTCCTAAGTAGACTCAAAATACCCTGAATCTATAAAGAAAATAACTAAATGCTAAAACATTAAAAATCTGATCACCAAAGCTCATAACTCAAAAAGTTGTCTGCTGTTAATATGTCTAGTGATAGGTCGAAGTGTTATCTGGTAGTAGTTAAGACAAGAATACATTGTGTTGACTATCTGGTCTAGACTAGTACACACACTACACATCAGGAAGACCTTGTGACTAAGAAAAAAGTTCAACCTAGTTATTGATTTGTTTTCTGCATGATCATAACAAGCTACTAAAAACATCTGAGACCTTGTCATAGCAACCTAACCAGCCAGACCTGTGTTAAGACTTGTCTGAAGAATTTTTGGAATAAAAACATGACTAGGAATTTAAGTGACTGCACTACTGTTTAGAATCACTAACTTCAGGTAGACTTTGCTTGAGGACAAGCAAAAAGCTAAGTGTGGGGTTATATGATACACGAAAATCGTATCACTTTTTTAGCATGTTTTTATGCATGATTTCGGGTGAAATTGAGGGCAAATTGATCTTAATTGTTTGTTATTTACTCAATTTCACGGTTTTTATGATTTTGAAAGTGTCAGGTGAAAAGTAGACGAAAACATCAAATTTTGGGGCAAAAACGTAATTTTTGGAAATGTTGACTTGGTCAAAGGGTCAGGACGGGCGTCCCGACCCAGTCAAACCGCCGGGACGGGCATCCCGACCTGGTCAACAGATCAGGACGGGCGTCCCGACCTGGTCAACAGATCAGGACGGGCGTCCCAAACCCCCAGAACCAGTCCCACATCGAATTTTTGATGAAAAATCACCCCGGGAAGCTGCTATAAATACCCCAGGCCTCCAGCAGTTGAATTCATTCCTCTCCACTCGATCTGAGTCATTAAGTGGTTTCCAGTGTACACTTCTCTAGTACACAACTCACTCAGAGACTCGGATCTCAGTTTTCTTTCTTATTAGTGTTTTTGTTTTAGTTTCTGAGAAATAGTCTTAGATCTTAGGATTACATAGATAGGTTCGTTTTTGGTATTCATAGAATACCCGGGATTTCGTTAGGTGATCCTAAGAGGGCTCGAGGCGTTCGAAGAGTCAGTCCACAGGGCTGGGCTTAAGCAGGGTTGTTAAGTAAAGCCCAGTTACTAGGCTGAGGAAGCGTCCTCCAACGGTTCTGACGAGCAGAGTCGGGTCAAGCAGTAAGGCATATATAGCAGTACGCTCCAACGGCGTGACTACGTAAAAGGTAATTTCTTTATGGCATCAGTCCCCCATGTCCCTCTCTTTATATGTTGTTACTGTGTTTGTCCAAATACTGATTTGAATACCAGATTATGTTTTTATGAATATTTGTGATATATGTTGAAGATATTATGTTTTTCTAGAAATGGCCACCTGCTTAAATATCCATTATGTCTGCATGTCTATTACCGTTCTTTTAAACTGAATTTAAGGTTATAGACAACTCCTAACCACGGTCTATTCATAACCTGTTTAGTTTAACAGACATCAATTAGTATTGGTGTCTGCCATACTAGATAAAATAATCTGCGGAACACCCTGTTGGTTGAAAGTAGTCTAGGTAGGCTGAGTAGAGTTTTATGTCGGCGGTTATGAGACGAGCGGTATGATCCCCAAAGTGACATAGGGCGTTCATTGCTGACTTTAGTCCGAGCCGTGAGTAGGGCCGTTTACCTTGGCGATGGGGCGGTAGCATAGAGACTCAGATGTGGTAACCTTTAGACACAGAACATAGTTGCAATCCAGGCCAAGACATGTCTAAAATACTCGAATATAGGTCAATCAACATATAAGAACATTATAACATAGAATCAGGACTCATCTATAAAACACTTCTATGATTAATTAGACTTAAACCTAGTGGAGAATGAATCACCCTCTCATCAAAGTATTTGATGAAGATTGCATAACTGGACCATAAGATAGGAGTTAGGATAAAAGGCTAGTTACTACTAAGCCGTTGCCACTTCCCTGGGAGTACGATAATTAACTTAATAAAATCGTAAATACTTTCCAACAGACTAGCTACACGATAGGTACTCTGCCTTAGGTTCTGGCTGATTAAGTGACACCATAGAGACTAAATGTGACAATTAGTCAATCACAGTCCTTAATTATTCATAATCAACATAGGGTAAAATAACACCTATTTAGCACGTCAACCGGAATCGCATCACCAATGCTTTCCAATGGGAAAGTCCTAAATTGATGCCTGTTAAACTAAATAGGTTATGATTAGACCGTGGTTAGGAATTGTCTATAACCCTACATTTAGTTTAAAAGAAACTACATTAGACATGCAGACATAATGAATATTAAGTTGGTGGTCATTTCCGAAAAATCATAAAGAACTTCAACATGTATAACAAATACTCATAAAATCATAATCTAATAAACATAATCAATATTTGGACGAACACAGTACAGACATATAAAGAGAGGGACAGGGGAATTGATGCCATAAAGAATTCACCCTTTACTTAGTCACACCGATGGAGCAACTGCTTGTATATGTTGGACTGCTCGACCCGACTCTACTCGACAGAACCTTCGAATGACGCTTCCTCATCCTAGTAGCTGGACTTTACCTTAATACCCAGCTTAAGCCCAGCCCTGTGGACTGACTATTCGAACGCCTAGAGCCCTCTTAGGATCTCCTAACGATACCCCGGGTATTCTATGAATACCATAAACGAACCTATCTAGTCGTATCCTAGGATCTGAGACTAATTCTCAGAAACAAAGAACACGAGACACTATCTAGAAATAAAAAGAAACTTATACTGAAACCTGAGTCTCTAAGTGACTTGTATACTATGGAAAACTGTATACTTGAAGTCACTAAATGACTCAGATCGAGTGGAGAGGAATGATTTCAACTGAGGAAGGCCTGGGGTATTTATAACAGCTTTCTGGAGTGATTTTCTCTCAAAACATCAATGTGGGATTCTGAACTGCGGCTCGGGACGCCCGTCCTGTCCTGTTGACCAGGTCAGGAAGCCCACCCCGACTTCTGAATTTCTGAAAATCACGTTTTTGTCCCGAAATTTGCTATTTTCTTCTACTTTTCACCTGACACTTCCAAAATTACAAAAACTATGAAATTGAGTTAATAATAAGCAATTAAGATCGATTTATCATCAATTTCACCCTAAATTATGCCTAAAAACATGCTAAAAATGTGATATGATTTATGCATATCATATAACCTCACACTTAGCTTTTTGCTTGTCCTCAAGCAAAGTCTACCTGAAGTTAGTGATTTTAAATCATATATGCAGTCACTTAAATTTTCTAGTCATATTTTTACTCCAAAAATTATTCAGATAATTCACAACACAGGTCTGACTGGTTAGGTTGCTATGACAAGGTCTCAAATGTCTCTAGTAGATTATTATGATCAAGCAGGTTTAACAACTTAACAACTAGATTGAACTCTTCTCTCAATCACAAGGTCTTCCTGATGTGTAGTGTGTGTACTAGTCTACACCAGATAGTCAACACAATATACTCTCATCTTAACTACTACCAGATAACACTTCGACCCGTCGCTAGACATACTAACAACAAACAACTTTCTAAGTTCTGAGCCTTGGTGATCAGATTTTTAATTATTTAGCATTTATTGATTTTTTTTCTTTTATAGATTTTTCAGGGTATTTCGAGTCTGCTTTAACACGTCAACTTTAACTACCCATGTAGCGAGTCCCACTACGATGACTCCCAGACCTACACGACCTTAGGGCATCAGGCTTTAAGTTCCCCTAAGGAGTGGTGCTCGAGTAGCAAAGACCGCTAGCAAACTACCCTATTTAATTAATTCTCTTTTTTTTCTTTTCACTTTCAGCTCAGAGCCTCATCTAGTCATTTAATTTCCAATACATCCTCAACTGGTCTAATCTTATCTAGTTAAGTTTTGAAAAGGTAATTGGCTGAGGTCTCTAATCCAGACTAAGTTGTGCTCAATTATCAGGAATTCCCTATTCCTAATCAATAAGTTTAAGATAGTCATCACATTGTCTCCTACTAATCATAACATTCTACACACATATCATAGACATCAGTAATGTTTTACCAATCATACTGCATTTTGAAGTCTGAAAGAATGAAAAATTTTGAAAAAATTTTAGAAGGGTGTGAAAATACGGGGAAAACATGCAAAATCATGCAAAAAAATTTTTTTCTACTACTACAGTGCACCGTGCACTGCTACCCCACACTTAAGTTTGACACTGTCCTCAGTGTTCATGCATATCTAAATTACCTCACACTTATTTGAAACCAAGAAGAAATAAAAACAAAATAGAGAACTCTTACCCCACACTTATTCGATTAACTAAGGGTAAGAAGGAAAATAAAATAAACGAAATAACAAAGTACAGTAAAAGAAACAAATGCTGTTATGTCATATCAATCAACGTTATACAGAGATTCATATTTCATACAACCGAGACATGATCACACACATAGAGCAAAAACAACAAAAGAAAAAGAAAAGGAAAAGAAAAACTAAGAACCCGGCTCATCGTCGTCAGGTGGACGGAAGTCTGCTGTAAAGTAGACCTCTGTGTTTTCCACCAGTTGGGAGGTATGCTGATAAATCTCCTCGATCCTGCTGGTGTTCATAGCGATTCTATCGTCCATCATCGATATACGCCTCTCGATTCTTTCCATATCCCGACTATGTCGGGCTGAAAGTTCCTCCAATCCGTGTGACATATGTCGCTCAAAGGCAGTGCGTGGGATGAATATCTCGGTCGGAGGTATATGTGCTGGGACCGCTCCCAGTGCCGATGTCTATCCTTGCTGCTCCGTGTGGATGGAGTAGCTCCCATTTGCATCCCGTACGACCATCCCCATGTTCTGTAGAATGGTAAGGTCCGTAGGAATGGTGGTCAGGGCAACCTGGGTCAGCTCCGAGCCCTCGATGTCCAACTCCAAGTAGTGGGCTATCCTGGTGATGAACGGCCCGAGCCCCAGACACTGTTTCTGAGTGTCTGTAGCAAAACCACGCATGATGACAGTGATGAGTCTAGCCATCTCCACTGTAGAACCCGTATGCATGTTGGCCAGGAGGAATGTCTCCATCTGGGTGACATTCCCGGGGGCTGCCCGACGTCCTGACAGAGTGTGTTCTATAATAGCATGTAAATAGTGAAGAGCATGATAAATACCTGTGGCTTTTGCAAAGCCATGCTGGTAGGGAACTCCTGTCGTGCAAATCTGAGCCCAAGCGGTGGAGACGTCTGCAGAAGTGAAGTCTCGAACTGCTGTGGTGTAGGCGGGCTTATCCAGCTCGTCCCTCTGCCAGATACCCAAGGTGATGCCGAACTCGGCCATGCTCATCGATCGATCTATTCTGCCCAAACGGAATGTGATATGCTCCTGCTGGAATGTAAACGAAGCGTAGAACTCACATACCAGCTCTAGGTAGGTCGGCTCAGTGACGATGAAGACTCGACTGTAGGGTAGTACGTCGAGTATGCGTCGGACCTCCTGCTCAACTTCTAGTGTCTGTACTGCTGCCCAGTCAAGCGTTCTGCCAATCAGTATGGTGCGTCCGATATACCCATGACATCTCTCCTGGTATGCTGGGTGGAGGGAAACAACATAAAAGGGTGTGCCACCGATGTGACGGTCATGGAAGAAGTGATACGAGCGCGTTTGGGGGCCATTTGGTTGAGAACGTTTGAGAGATTTTTAGAATTTAGGTGGGAAAGAAGATTCGAATTCGATTTCTGGATGTGAATTTGAATTCGGAAGGATGGATTTTGGTTAGGGAAGGATTTTGAATTTTTGGCGGGAAATTTAAAAGTTCAAATTTTGTAGGGAAATTCGAATTTTAAAATTTCGGGAGGTTGCCAAAAATTTGTAAAGAGAAGGTAGAGAGAATTTTGTAGAGAGATGAATTTTTGGTGGTTGGTTTGAGAGAAAATGAAGAGAAATGGCATATCCCGAAGGCAGGATGCCCGTCCCGCTGGATGCCGTCCCGGGTTGCCTCGGGATGTGTGCCACTTCCGGATTTTTTTTTAATTCCATGCAAATCTCAGTTCACCAAAAATAATCATAATATTTAACAAGTCTTCATGTTTAACCTATCAAATTCAGAAACTGTTAAAAACTCTTTACAAAAATTTCTCAATCTCTTTTTCGAAAATCACGACTACCCTAATTTTATCCTGTCCTCAATCTCTTTGCCAAATTCATTAAATTTTTATTATTATTTAAATTCAACTTCCATCTCCCCTACTGCCTACCCTCCCTTAAATAAACAATTTCACCCTACAAAATTATAATAATCTTTTTACATTTAATTAATATGTATAAAATTTTGATTTAATTTATTACTTTACATTATTTTCTTCTTTTTTTGTACCTCGGAGAGAGAGAGAGGGGCTTTAGGAACAAGTAGCAACCGTCTCTCGATATTATTGGTATCTCAATACAATTTTTATTTCATTGATTTCTGCTTAATTTTGTTGAAATATTTTTATCAAATTATAAAACAACCTTTATTAGCTTTTACAATTAACTATATAAAATTATATATATTTATATTAGTTGTTAACATATCATTAAGAGTAGGTTGGTTTAGTGGTACTTCTTTCTTTATTTTTATTGGACCCCAAAAATTGAGAAAAAAAAAAACATTCCTCTTACAAAATTTAGAATTTGAAAAGTAATGAGTGTGATTAAGATAATTTAATCCATTTAAATTTAATTGAATTGCTTTCGTAAATTTATTTGTCTTCCACTTTCAGATAATATATAATCTTGAATTTTATAATATTATGCTCACAAAAAATTTTAAATTGATAATATTTATAAATTATTTATCTATTTACATCAAATTATAGGATTGATTGAATATATATATATATATATATATATATATATTGTTCTAACCGATCAATTATATTAATAATTAGAAGTAATTAGTTAAACTTAAAATAATTTTTGATAAATTATTTTTTTTATTATTATTTGAAAAAAAAAGAAAAAGAAAAAATTGAATCAGCAGATTTCACTATTTATTGGATGCAGCACTGCAACAGATCCAAATCAAAATTCCGAAGATTTCGGTGTGTATTTAGCCAAAATTTGGACCTACTTTGACAACCGGCACTGTTTCACGTTTTCCCGTATTCCTAGTTGATTTATTTTTCTTTCCGTATGTTCTTTTTTTTTTTTAAGTTTAAATAAAATTTTAAGGAAAGTTAGGCCAGAAAAGGAAAAAAAAATATGATTCACAAAATATTCTATTAAAATTCAAATTGATAATTAACTCGCAAAATTAAATATTTAATTATTTTTTATGATCTAAAATATTCTTAAAAAAATAAAAGAAAAAAATTATATAAAAATGGTAATAAAATAAATATTTTTATAATAAAATTTTATTTTTGATAAAGTAAAAGAATTTGAATTAATTTTAAATAATAAGTCAAATAGTCTAATTAAATACAATATTACATTGAGTACTTAAGTTGCTTCCACAATAATTTATATTTTAAAAAAATAATGAAATAAAATCAGTGCCGTGACCAAAAGATACATTGAGGTGGAGGCCACTTGCTTCTAGAAATTTTTGCGTTTGCACTCTCCCATTAGAGAAAAATATGTACTATTTCAAGTAACTATTAGCTGTATAAATTTTCCCCCCAAAAAAGTATGAGCTATATATATTAATATATATATATATATATATATATATATATTATATATATATATTTTTTTTTTTAATTAAAATTTTATTGTGTATTAAACTCATTACTTTTAATATTTTTTTAAAATTATATATATATTTAAAAAAATATTTTTTTATAAAAAAATATAATTTAATTAATAATAGAAATTATGCGTTAGAAATAAAATATAAATAAAAATATTTATAAATTAAAAAAATCTAATTTTATTTTTAAGAAAAAGAATATATATATTCAACTTGCTCTTGTGGGGAAATGGTGGGGTATCAGCTATATTTGGTTCTCGGTTAGGTATGCAATTTTCGAAACTAAACTTGGGCCACGTGACCAATTCCTGACCACTTGTTACAAACCGAGAATATCCCACCACTTCATAGTAACATAATTCATAAAAATTAAAAATCTAAATGTTTTTATTTAATTATGTATTTTAAATTTTTATATGTCAAAAACAATATATATAAAAAATAATTGTATAAATTAAAAATAAAACTTAAAAAAATTGTAATATATACTTGTATTACAAGTCAAGTGGTGGTTAAAAATATCTTATGGGTGGAGAGAAGATGAATATATACCTAAACCGCCGTACGTTAATACTTGATCCAAGTTTTTTATTTTTTAAAAATAAAATATAAGGGTTGAATTCTTATTTTTTATTTTCCATTTGGGGTAAGTTAATAATTTGATTTTATTCAAGTATTATTTGTCAATTTCATTTGGCTAAAAGACGAACTTTATTTAAAATTATACATTTACGGACACACACGACTGCATTATAAATAATGTGTGCTTTTTTCTGTGATTTTCTGTTTGATTTATTTCATATTGATTATAAAGTTGAGAAAAAAGAATTTATATGTAAATTATTTAGTATGTCCATGTGATACACATGAATTGCCTAACAAGTTTCTAGAATAATTAGGGAACAAACAAATGCTATAAAGAAGATTGTTAGGATGGACAGAGTCAGTCATAAATGAGAAAAAAAGCATCACTTTTCTCCCCTAAGTCCAATTCTCACTTTTCAGTAGAGTCATTGGGAGGGAGCATTCTTTCTCCGTGAGTCTCTCCTCCATTGTCCATTCCTGAACAACTCCTTAACAATGGAGACTCCATTACTCAAACGGAGAGTAGCTGATGAAGATAAACAGTTGTTGTTGGGAGACGATGGCGATTACAAGCCGGCGAAAGGTATCAAGGAGTTGTGGAAAATTTTTTGTATTGAAACTGCGAAGCTATGGATTATTGGTGCTCCCATATCTTTTAACATAATCTGTCAATACGGTATTAGCTTTGTCATCAATATTTTCGCCGGTCATATCGGAGATATTGAACTCTCTTCTATCTCTATCGGTCAAAGCGTCATCAGTATGTTCGCATTTGGCTTTCTGGTTCGCCCTCTTCCTTCCTTCCTTCCTTCTCCAATCCCCATTTTCTGATTTACTATCCACAAATATGAATATACAGTTATTTATACTTAACAACCACAGCATCGGTAGTATTAGTATATTTATATATATATATATATACATTCTTATAATAATAATAATATGATTTTATAAAAACAATAACTGCTAATGAATTGAAGCATTAGATCGGCTTACTAAATTGACATTTTCTCACTGTCTTTTTGAAACTTTTAATACGAGATCATTTTGGTGCGATGAAGAAAACATAATCCTAGAAAAGTGTTCTCAATCTTACCTTTGGAGAATACTAATTTTAAAATTACGGACTCAGATCGCTCACTGGTTATTTCAAATTTTTGTAGCTTGGCATGGGAAGTGCACTTGAGACACTGTGCGGTCAGGCATACGGGGCTGGTGAAGTCCACATGCTCGGTGTTTACCTGCAACGCTCAATGTTAATTCTAGGAGTAACCTGTGTGCTTCTTACACCAATATACGTGTTTGCCACCCCACTGCTTAAGCTGCTCGGTCAGGAAGATGACATAGCTAATCTGGCTGGAAAATATTGCATCCTAATCATTCCTCAACTATTTTCCATGGCAATAACTTTCCCAACACAAAAGTTTCTGCAAGCTCAGAGTAAAGTCGGGGTTATAGCATGGATTGGGCTGGTTGCTTTGCTTATGAGCGTTCTCTTGCTCTGGCTCCTCATTTATGTTGTTGGTTGGGGCATTAATGGGGCAGCTGCAGCATATGGTATCTCAAGCTGGTTTACCGCAATTGCCCAGTTGGTTTATGTCATTGGTTGGTGCAAAGATGGATGGAAAGGTTGGTCATTATCTGCATTTAACGAGTTGTGGGCTTTTGTAAGGCTTTCTCTTGCTTCAGCGGTTATGCTTTGCCTTGAGATTTGGTACATGATGAGTATCAGTCTCGTCACTGGCAACCTTGATAATGCTGTGATTGCTGTTGGTTCCCTATCCATTTGGTGAGTCTTATCCATGCATAGAGTCCTTTAGCTAACCTGAAGTCAGATTCACCCTGTACATATTCCAGTTTCTGGCTGTACCATGTTTATCCTGAATTCACATTTGACGTCCAGTCATCTCTATATTGTGGTGTTAATGTATATTCAATTACTTTGAGTGATCGAGTGAGGTTCTGTTATCTTGTTAATGCATTAATTTCCTGGTTATTCTTCTTGTTTTCAGCACAAACTTCAATGGAGTGCAAGGCATGCTGTTCATGGGAGTAAATGCTGCCATTAGGTAAACAAACTGCATATCGTTCTAAATTTCTGTTTTTCACAACGGATTTTGGATCTTCATTAATGTACTAAATTGTTTTGTTGATTTGTGTTTTCTTACACACTCAATGGGAGTAGAGTGATGCGGAACAATTCTTGCATATTCTCTATGGAGGATAAGAATATTTTCATGCTAAGCATTGTTCCATACAATTGCATCTGATTTACTGTATTTCTGGTGAATATGGGAACATTTATTTCTAAAAGTACTCACAGTTTATCAGTTGGGTTACTGTTATACTACTACTGCTTTTGCATATCACCACAGAATTGAACTGCTATCTTCTTGCCATTTCAGTGTGCGAGTCTCCAATGAGCTTGGGCTTCGACGTCCAAGAGCAACCAAATACAGTGTATACACCACGGTATTCCAATGCCTCCTTGTTGGACTAGTATGCATGGTTATAATCCTCGCGACAAAAGATTATTTTGCTATTATTTTTACGAATAGCAAAGAGATGCAACGAGCAGTTGCTAATCTTGCTTGGCTTCTTGGGATTACGATGGTTCTTAACAGCGTTCAGCCCGTGATATCAGGTCTACTGTCGATTTTGTTAGATTTTTTACATGCTAATAATGGAACTGATTCCATCAGATATTTTTCCATTTTTTTCTCTTTTTTTTAGCATAATTAGGTTTGTGTGGTGCAGGTGTCGCTGTGGGCGGAGGATGGCAATCTGTGGTGGCTTATATCAACTTGGGTTCCTATTATATTTTTGGTCTCCCACTTGGAATTCTTCTCGGTTACAAAGCTCATCTTGGTGTACCTGTAAGTACATTTGCAGATGGATCTAAGTTTTAGTGGCATATGTCATTTTTGACTTCATCAAAAAAAAAAAAAAAAAAAAAAAAAAAAAAGAAGAAAATTCTTAAAGTAACCAATAGAAAAAAAAACAGAAAAAAATGGTTGGTTATTTTCCCTGAATATGTAAAATGCAGGGAATTTGGGGTGGCATGATAGCTGGAACTGCTCTTCAGACAATACTACTCGTAATCGTACTTTACAAAACCGACTGGAACAAGGAGGTATAATTGAACTTCTTAATTAATGTCTTCTTTCTTCTTATCATTATTATTGTTAGAAAGGGGACATACACACACACACATATATATATATATATATTTCTTCTTACACCGACTTACCTACCTTGAACTTTTTTTTTTTTTTTTTAAATCATAGGTTGAGCAGACATCGGAGAGGATGCGTAAATGGGGAGGACAACACACAGACAATATAATATCCAGCGGAACCGATGTTCAAGTTGAAAATGGTAGCAGTAATACCCTTCAAGCTTAAGAAGTTCTCTTTTAGCAGTTCTTAGGCGGTCCCAAAATACTATTGTTTTTACTTTTTACTCTGTAACAGGAAAGGGAATTTAGATAAATATATCTGTACCCCTCCTATATCCTATTCATGTCTCTTGCAATGAAGAAATACGAACACACCCACATTATAAATTAAATTCAAAATAACAATTTATTTACAATTTCAATTTTCATAATTAAATTCTTGATTTTTGAGTATTTAAAAAAAAGCAAAAAAAGAAAAAATAGACGATGAAATAAGAAAAGGAAGGAGAGACGATAAATAAAGAAAACAAATGGAGAAAAATTATAAATAAAAAGACCAAATTAGTTTGAATAGTTAGAAGGGTTATAAATAATGATATTTTTGTACTCTTTAATCTACTTCACTAACCTTCAGCTCTAATTTTAAAAAGAATAATTATTTTTAAGAATAATTGGTGAGTTTAGTCCCAAAATAAATTTATATTTGGCAAATTTAGTCACTTTTAAGTTTTAAGGTACCAAACTTTTTTTTAAATAAATTTCTTTTTTTAAGTGAATTTCTTGATAGATTTTGTCAAAAACCTAAAAATTTAATGGTTTTTATTTTTTTTAAGTGAACAATAAGGTTCTTCTCGACGAATTCTGTTAAAAACCTAAAAATTTAACGATTTTTAATTTAGTTAATTAAAGATGAGGTAAAAAATCATTACATGTGAAAAGAAATAAATAAAAATATTTAAATAAAGAAATAAAAATATTTTTACATTTAAAATTTAAAAAATAAAAAATTTATCTGAACAGTGACAATATAAAATTGCTTTGTCATCTCTTTCTCCAGCTAAAAATAAGATTTTTATCTTTTTCTGACATATGTGAAGAGAGAAAATAAAAGAAAAGAAAAAGAGAATTTTCTTAAAAAGAAAGAAAAAAAGGAAAGAAGAGAAATTCTAAAATTTGTCTTTTTTCTTTTGTGATTGTTCATCAAAGGAAAATGTTGACTCTTCACTAAAATTGATGATACCAAACGCCACCATCCAAATTTTTTTTATTTATTAAACACATGTAAACCATTTAATGTTTAGCCAAATAAAAGGATTACTGTACGTTTGGATAATTTTTTTTGTTGTGTCAGATAAAGTTACATAAGTTTGTATTGAAAATATTGTTATATTATTTGACTGTAATCATGTTTTGGTATAGGTTTTACCGATTAAAGCTTCGTTATGTTGCTCTTTTTAATTATAATTTTTTTCTTTTTACAAGAACTTCTATTTTAATTTTTATTAATTGAAATATTTTTGTTGGGAGAAAAATTTTCATTATTAATAAAAAAAATGTTAATGTCTTTTTCTTTTCCTTTTTTTTCTTCAAAAATGTCAGAAAACGATAAAATTTCAGAGAGAAATGAAGATTGCGGATTTCATAGATTTTTTATTTTTTAAATTTTAAATGTGAAAATATTTTTATTCTTTTATTTAAATATTTTTAAAAATTTTATCATGTTCTAATGACTTTTTTATCCATGTTTTTAATTAATTTAATCTAAAAGCAGTTAAATTTTTAATCATTAGATTTTTAGGGTACTGTTAAATTAATTTTATCGTTTTGTAATGACTTTTTTATCCATATTTTTAATTAATTAAATTTAAAAATTATTTAATTTTTAACCATTAAATTTTTAAGGTATCCTTAAATTTTTAACTGTTAAATTTTTAGGATTTTTCATAGAATCGGTCCAAGAGGTCATTATTGTTCACTTAAAAAAAAGTTTAGAACCTTAAAAGTTAAAACGAATATTAACTTGGGCAAAGATAAATTTATTTGAGACTAAACTCACCAATTATTCTTATTTTTAAACTAAAAGATATTAATGAATTTGCTCTAAAAAATATTTATGTTGAATTATTTGTGAGTTAAGTCTCAAACAAATTTATATTTGGTAAATTTAGTCTTAAAAATATTTTTTAATTTTTAAAGTCTGAAACATTTTTATTAAAAAAAATAAGGTTCCTTTTAACGAATTCCATAAAAAACCTAAAAAACTAACTATTCTATTATTTAGTTAATTAAATAAAAGGATAAAAAAATCATTACAATAAAAAAAAAATACATACTAAACTAAGAAGGAAGAAGAAATGAGAAAGAGAAATTTGGAGATTTCAAAACTCTATGTTTATAGTTCTAAAAATTACGATTAAACAATTGAAAGAAATAAAATAAAAAATACATTGTTAAAAACAAAAGAAGATAACGGTGGCCATGTTAAATCTTTGATGAATTATTCAACTATTTACTCATTCTTGTCATTTGACATTTAACATTTAATTTCTCTAAATTTTTTCTTTTTTTAAAAACGATTTTTCACTCAATTGAATTTCTTTATATACATACACAAAATTCGATTTTTATATTATTTGAATAAAAATAATTTTCTTTATATTGTTTAAATTAAATTTTTAATTTAATTTTTCGCAAATTCCAATTTCTTATTTCTCTTTCGTTCATTACTTTTTATTTTCTTAAGGTGTGTGTATATATATATATTGATTCGTCTAAAAACGGTCTGGTGCCACGTGTCAGTGATTTAGAGTCGTTTGATGGTCTCTCTACCAAATACCACTATCTGTGTTGTTTATGTGTCTTGGGAGGATTGCTATCTTGCAACACTAGGCCTGCAAAACAGTAATGTTTACACGGAGGGTGGAATGTCTCCGGTAAACCCTCCGATGGTAAAGTCAGTGATTCGACTGTAGGGTAGTTAATTTGACAGAGATTAGTAGAGTAATCTGGCTTTACCTTCGTCACCTTTATGGGGGCGGTATTTGTAGGGAATTAATCGCCCATGCGATACCTAGGTCGGGTGGTTTGTTACGGAAAATCTGGTGGTTACCAGATTTTGTGAAAAAGATATGAGATCCCCCTTTCTTAGTAAAACATTGAGGAATCTTTGACTGTGATCCATTGTGGAGTCAAATGTTGACCACCGGAGACTGTTCTAGGAGAGTAATGAATCAATGGGTCCCCTGAGCTGACCAGTGTGTGCTGACCTCGCCCCTGAGGTAGGGCGGGGTAGCAGCGTGGTCCATCGTGGAGGTTGGCGCGTGGCGAAGTGGGACCGTCATGCCATGCCAGGTGGATCGTCACGTGAGCCCAGTGGGTCCTACTAGCCTTGTGTAATTTGACTTGTCAGCAGGGGGGTATTTTCATACCTCTCAGTGGCCCCTTGTCGAAGTACCAGAGAAGGGTCTCTCGTGCTTCGACGCGTTTTAGGACTCTTGTTGTGAGAGGGTTTGTTTGGTGGACTCGGACCCTTAGGTGGGATAGTCGAAGTCCTTGGCGACGGTTGATTCTCTTGATGCAGTGTCAGGCACCTATGATGGCGGTTCGGTTACCGAGGAGGCAGTTGACGTTTGCGTATTTAGAGGTGGCGTCGTTCGCACTTCCCCACGCGCGAGTAATGATAGCGCCGCACGTGGCCTGTCAATGACGCGACCTTTGGCATGACTACGACCTGGCTAGAGTCGGGTTCTGGCGAAGCTTGTTGGGGAAATTTTACCGTTTCTTTGAAAATTAACCCCTCCCAATTCCTTCTATAAATAGCCCGCTTACTCCCTCTTGAAGGACTTTTACCTTTCCTTCTTCAAATTTCTTTGCGAAACTTACATATTTCCTCTCTAGATTTCTTGAAAAGCCTTCTGCTCGTTTGATTTCTCCTCGGTGATTTGCTCTTTCCTTCGTGATTCCTTCGAAGCTCTTTCATCTCTTCATTATCTCATGTAAAGGAGGCGGTATTGTCGCCTGTTTTCTGATTTTCATGCTTTCATTATTTTTCTGTCTGGGTATTTTTCGGGTGTTCGAAGGTTTTAGCACTCTTTATGCTCTGTTTTTTGCACTGGGGAAATGGGTTTTTCTTGGCTAAATGATGGCTTTTGCCGTTTAGAGTGGATTTTAGGATGCGTTTCCTGGTGAGAGGTTTTCTAGGGTGTAGGATTGGTTGAATGCGGAGTGTGGGGACTTTAGTTCTGATAGGATTTTTGTTTGTGTTGTAGATATGTCGAATTCAGAGAGTACCGAGGTTCCAGTCTCCATAGTCGAAGTTGCTTCTAGCCCATCATCGTCCGCTTCGGAAAATAGCTCAGTTCATGAGAGTCCCAAGGCTTCAAATAATGAGAGATCGGGCTCTGGGAGTGAGAGTAGTGCCGGTACTTCGAGCGGAGAGAGCACCGGTGACTCTAGTAAGGGGGGACAGGAAGTGGACTCCGAGTGAACCTTGGAGATGGATGATGGGATTATCCGGGTGCCAGGAGTCCAAGCTTCGACTAGCGAGTCCTTCTCCGGCTTGACTATCCTCGTGGCTACACCGTTAAACCCTAGGGTGCCCAGAACTATTTATGGCGGAGTGACCGCAACAGGGTTGACCACTAGGGACCTGCCTGACCCCAGCATCCTCTATGGTGGGGGTGCTGACTCCGATTATTCCGAAGAGCTCCCTAAGACCAAAAAACGGTTGGCGGGAGATTTTACCTTGAAGAACAATACCATTAGTTCAGAACTTCCCCTTCTGTCAACCGAAGTCGACCGTATTAAGTTTAGGTTAATCCATTTATGGGCATGCGGGGCCATGTATGACATCTATACCCATATCCCCTACGATCACTTTCTTTGTGGTCTTAGTCTGCCCATAGACCCTTCTTTCTGTGATTTTTTTAACCTTTTTAAGTGTCAGCCTGCTCACGTTTACCCAAACGGAGTTAGGTATTTCTTCGTCCTTACTGTGTTGTGTAGGAGAGTAGGGGTTGAGGTTTCTGAGTTTATACTCAAGACCTTTTTCACTGTACTTCAGATGAACAACCTCACGTTGTCTCTCCGAGCCCGCCCTAGCGTAGTTACCATTTTTGAGCATGCCCCTAATAAGATAGGTCAATGGAGGGAAAGGTGGGTATGTGTGGAGTCCAGAATGGGCTTCCCATTTTATCCTAAGTGTAAGGCACTCCGTACTTGGTCTCCCGTAAAGAGGAACAACAAGTACTCCTAGTCTGATAGGAGGTTTTTAGACTATGTTCGGAGTGAGTTAGGGGAGAGCCCTAGGAGTCAAACCAAGGTTTTTCTGACTAGTGAACTCCTCGCTAGTGTGAGTCGTTATGCCTGCGGGATAGGTGGGCAGGATTTGGACGACCGCCGGAGAGAGCTAAGGCTCGAGGATAATGAGGAGTACCCGGTGTGGAGAATACACCCTAGGAGGGTATTCTCTAATGAGTGCCCAGAATGCTCCAATCCCCAGAGTGCGGGTTGCCCTGTGGCAAAGGGTATAACAGTCACACATTCTTTTCTTTCCCTTTTGCTTTTGAGTCTTGACTTGGACTATAATGTATTAACTTCTTTTTGTTTGACTTCGACAAACATGCCGGTGAATTTCATGGAACACCGCGAAGCAGAGATGTGGGCCCGGGGTGCCACCATGCAGTGTTCTACGGTGAACCCAGCTCGGGCGATGGACCGGACTGCTCTGTCTTCGGTTGAGGCTACTTTCTCTGCTGATACCGCCAGCCCTTTTGTCCCAGCCCGTTCTCTTGCCGGTCACTCACCTCAGCCACCTCGCCCGCAGGACCGGTTAAAGGGGAAGGAGCCCCTCCACTCAACCGCTCTAGCCAAACATTTGTCAGATGGGGGCGAACCTGAGCCGATCAGGAAGAGGGCTTCGCAGGGCATCAGACTGTCGGAGTCCTTGCAGCTGAGAGACATCGCCCCCGCCAGAGCACGTCGGATGGAACTTCGGGTGTCACCGAGTGGGGCTTCTCCTGGGACTCCTTCTTGTCCTTGGACCCAGGAGGGCTTCAAGGCGCCGAACTCCCGAAGGGATTTGGAAAGCCTGGCCCTCGAAGTCCAAAGGGCCACACCTTCCCTGACAAACCTCCCATTGTCCAACCATAGGTCAGCGAAATATTTTGGGAAGGCGGTCCTTTATAGGGCCATGGACTCCGACTTGTCGCAGAATCTTCGGCAGGCTGCGGCAGGTGTGGAGGATACCGTTGGGCATATTGGAGCCCACTTATCCCAGGTAGGGTGTCTTCGCCGAAGTAATTGTACTTTTCCTTTTTTGTTATCCTTTTTTCTCACCCTTCTTTGTTTTCCTGTTCTTCGCATATGTCTGCCTACATCACCCACCTCTCCAGGGTGGCGTCTTCGGCCAATACCTCGCGTGTTCAGTTGGAGGCCCTGGAGAAGAAGTGTGTGGAGTTGGAGAACCAGCTCTCCGCCAAGGACCAATCCTTGGTTGTCGCAGAAGGGAAACTCCGGTCAGCCGAAGAGAACGTGGCTTTGGTGGTCGCGAAGAAGGACAAGCAGTCCTCAAGCCTGGTGATCCTTGAAAGGGCGAATGAGAACTTGAAGGTCCAACTCTGCGACTTCGACAAGCGGTTGAAGGAGGAGGTGTCGTTATGCCTACTCGCCTTGTGTAATTTGACTTGTCAGCATGGCGGTATTTTCATACCTCTCAGTGGCCCCTAGTCGAAGTACCAGAGAAGGGTCTCTCGTGCTTCGACGCGTTTCAGGACTCTTATTGTGAGAGGGTTTGTTTAGTGGACTCGAACCCTTTGGTGGGATAGTCAAAGTCCTTGGCGACGGTTGATTCTCCTGATGCGGTGTCAGGCACCTATGATGGTGGTTCGGTTACCGAGGAGGCAGTAGACATTTGCGTATTTAGAGGTGGCGTCGTTTGCACTTCCCCACGCGCGAGTAATGATAGTGCCGCACGTGGCCTGTCAGTGACGCGACTGATGGGTTTCCAGCCGATGTGCTAAATAGGTGTTATTTTACCCTATGTTGATTATGAATAATTAAGGACTGTGATTGACTAATTGTCACATTTAGTCTCTATGGTGTCACTTAATCAGCCAGAACCTAAGGCAGAGTACCTATCGTGTAGCTAGTCTGTTGGAAAGTATCTACGATTTTATTAAATAAATATCGTACTCCCAGGGAAGTGGCAACGGCTTAGCAGTAACTAGCCTTTCTTCCTAACTCTTATCTTATAATCCAGTTATGCAATCTTCATCAATAATTTTGATGAGAGGGTGATTCATTCTCCACTAGGTTTAAGTCTAGCTAAACCTGAAAGTGTTTTAAAGATTAGATCCTGATTTTATGTTATACTGTTACTATACGTTGATTGACCTATATTCGAGTGTTTTAGACATGTCTTGGCCTGGATTGCAATTATGCTCTGTGTCTAAAGGCTACCACATCTGAGTTTCTACGCTACCGCCCCACCGTTAAGGGTAACGGCCCTACTCACGGCTCGGACTAAAGTCAGGAATGACCGCCCTGTGTCACTTTGGGGATCATACTGCTCGTCGCATAACCGCCGGCATAAAACTCTACTCAGCCTACCTAGACTACTTTCAACCAACGGGGTGTTCCGCAGATTATTTTATCTAGTATGGCAGACACCAATACTAATTGATGTCTGTTAAACTAAACAGGTTATGAATAGACCGTGGTTAGGAATTGTCTATAACCCTAATTTTAGTTTAAAAGAACGGCAATAAACATGCAGACATAATGGATATTTAAGCAGGTGGCCAATTCTAGAAAAACATAATACTTCAACATAAATAACAAATATTCATAAAAACATAATCTGGTATTCAAACAGTTATTTGGACAAACACAATAACAACATATAAGAGAGGGACAGGGGGACCGATGCCATAAAGAATTCACCATTCACGAAGTCTCGCCGATGGAGCGTACTGCTGTATATGCCGTATTGTTTGACCCGACTCTGCTCGCCAGAACCGTCGAAGGATGCTTCCTCAGCCTAGTAGCTAGACTTTACCTTACATCCTGGGCTTAAGCCTAGCCTTGTGGACTGACTCTTCGAACGCCTAGAGCCCTCTTAGGATCTCCTAACGAAATCCCGGGTGTTCTATGAACACTAGAAACAAACCTATCTATAGAAACCTAAGATCTGAGACTATTTCTCAGAAACTAAAACAAAACACTAACAAGAAAGAAAACTGAGATCCGAGTCTCTGAGTGAGTTGTGTACTAGAGAATTGTACACTGGACACCACTAAATGACTCGGATCGAGTGGAGAGGAATGAATTCAACTGCTGGAGGCCTGGGGTATTTATAGCAGCTTCCCGGAGTGAAAATCTCTAAAAACTTCGATGTGGGACAACTTCTGGCGGCTCGGGACGCCCGTCCTGGTCTGTTGACCAGGTCGGGATGCCCGTCCCGGGTCCTGGACGCCCGTCTAGGTGCCTTGACTTGGTCGGGACGCCCGTCCCGGACCTTTGACCGAGTCAACATTTCCAAAAATTGCGTTTTTGCCCCAAAATTTGCTATTTTCGTCTACTTTGCACCTGACACTTCCAAAATCATAAAAACTGTGAAATTAAGTGAATAATGCACAATCAAGATCAAATTGCCCTTGTTTTCACCCAAATTCATACGTAAAAACATGCTAAAAAGGTGATACGATTTTCGCGTATCAGATAACCCCACACTTAGCCTTTTGCTTGTCCTCAAGCAAAGTCTACCTGAAGTTACTTAAATTCCTAGTCATGTTTTTATTCCAAAAATTCTTCAGACAAGTCTTAATACAGGTCAGTCTTGTTAGGTTGCTATGACAAGGTCTCAGATGTTTTTAGTAGCTTGTTATGATCAGGCAGAAAACAAATCAACAACTAGGTTGGTCTTTTTTCTTAGTCACAGGGTCTTCCTGATGTGTAGTGTGTGTACTAGTCTAGACCAGATAGTCAACACAATGTACTCTTGTCTTAACTACTACCAGATAACACTTCGACCTATCGCTAGACATATTAACAACAGACAACTTTTTGAGTTCTGAGCTTTGGTGATCAGATTCTATCATTTAGCATTTATTGATTCCTTTAGTTTATAGATTTTCTAGGGTATTTTGAGTCTGCTTAGAACACGTCAACTTCAACTACCCATGTAGCGAGTCCCACTCCGATGACTCCCAGATCTGTACGACCTTAGGGCATCAGGCTTTAAATTCCCCGAAGGAGTGGTGCTCGAGTAGCGAAGGCCGCTAGCAAACTACCCTTATTTGATTAACTTCTTTTAATTTCTTTTCACTTCTAGCTCAGAGTCTCATCTAGTCATCCTAACTGCCAATATATCCACAACTGGTCTAATTTTATCTAGTTAAGTCTCGAACAGGTAATTGGTTGAGGTCTCTAATCCAGACAAAGTTGTGTTCAGTTATCAGGAATTCCCTATTCCTAATCAATTAGTCCAAGATAGCTATCAATTATCTCCTACTAACCATAACATACTACCTACATATCATAGACATAAGCAATTGTTTAACCAAGCATACTGCATTTAGAAGTCTGAAATAAGGAAAAAAAAAATTTTGAAACTTTTTTTTGGAAGGGTGTGAAAGTACGTGAAAACAAGCAAAATCATGCGAAAAATTTTGCAAACTGCTACAGTGCACCGTGCACTGCTACCCCACACTTAAGTCTGGCACTGTCCTCAGTGGTCATGCATATCTAATTACCCCACACTTATTTGAAAACAAGAAACAAAAACAAAATAGAAAACTCTTACCCCACACTTATTTGACTAACTAAGGGTAAGAGAGAAAATAAAATAACCAAAGAAATAACAAAACAGGACACCAAACAAAGAAAATAAAAGTAAAGGAACATGAGGATTAGAAAAACTCCCTTCATGTCGCGAGCAGAAGGGTCTTCTCTGATCTGTCAATTGGCTCTTCACCTTAGCCATGTGCTATTAATGAGGCATTCTTGACTCTGTAAGCACTAGATACTGTAACGGATGATGTCAGCTTCGATCCTTCATTGTCGAGCTCCATGTAGTGGCCTATTCATTTGATGAATGGCTCGAGCCCTACGGTTTGCTTCCTCGAATCATTTGTAAGATTTCTCACAATCATAGCACCATGTCCAAGAGTAACGTGTCTAGGAATGAGACTTCTTGGGATTTGTGTGCCTTCTTGCCACTGTTAGTAAAGGTATGGCATGCAAGTCTCGACTGGAAGAAAAGATACCTGAAGTTTTTGCGAAGCTGTGGTGGTAGGGGGCTCCAGTTGTGTAGATCTGGGCCCAAGTATTTTGAGACTTCCTCGGGGAAGTTTCTCACAGCTGATTGGTATGCAGGGAATGCAAGCTCCTCCATTGCTATGCTCCCGACACAATGCCAAATTCCTCTATATCTGTCGTCCGTTCGTTACCTCTTGGTAGATCACTTGCTTGCACTGGTCTGGCTTTAATTGTTGCCAGTATCTCATCTATTGATTCTGCGAGTGTGGGTTTTGCTGTGGTGGTGTCTTCTGAAAGTTTCCAGCTTCCGAATTACTCCTCGGCTAAATCCCGTATGATTCCTCCAGCTGGGATTGTATGCATTTCCCATTGGAGCAGCATTCTGCAGTAACCTGCTCCAACCACTTTTGGAATGGTTCGTATTTCATTCCCATAGCAATCCCTGCTAGAGTGTGGTACTTAGAAGACTTCACAGATTTGATACACAGCTGAACAATTCTTCCTAAGACATCGGCACTCTGAATTGGAAAACAACTAGAATCTGCACATGACTCTAACATCATTAGTAGGTAATGCCTGTGGTTCAGGCTATTTTTGAAAAGTGTTCCACAACTACTATGATGTTATTATTTTCAAAGGAAGAAAGGAAAAGGATTCGAAATACCCCTGATATCAACGGTTGCAACATTCTATGTACGTCGCTGGGGTAGATGATCTCTGGAAGATGTGTTACCTGTTATTTGGAAAGCATCGCATGACTGTATCAGAGATACAAAAGTCCTTGAATATGGTGGGTCAACAAGATCCTGCTTTCAACACTTTCCGGGCAGTGTTGATAGTAGTCAATTGGTCTCCCGTAGATTCTTTAGGGCAATGCTCCAAACTCTTGTGGCCTTCGTCTTCTGAGACACATCTTCTGATCAACTGATCTGCAAAAATTTGAAATAGAAGAGAAACTGCCCAGTAGTAATATTTCAAATCAGCAAAGAATCTCTTCTTTTGCTGATAAGTCATATCACTTGGAACTTATTCAGTGACTAGATAATTTGAAATAAACCACAGATGAGAATTATTATACATAGCAAACAATGCAAATAAGTTTTCATCCAAAAATTTATCAGTATTACACTAGCCTCTAACTCGGGGTTTTCTAATCTAGACAAATGGTTTGCTTTCTAGATTTTCAACCCTTTTTCTTATCCCTTCTTTCTATATCAAATTCAATAGAACTTAACTAATCAATCTTGGTTCATCATTAGTTTTATTGAACGCAGATATCTCAGAGTGATCAGTGTAACCTATTTTTTAGACAAGACTAGATAAGATCGGAATTTATCATGCATGAACTTTCTTATCATCAAACAATTCATACTACATCATTACATCACAATTAATTCAAAAAGCAGATTTCAATCAGGTGATGCCATAATGGTGCAGTAATTCCTTTCGGTTTAAAAGTTCTCATGCAATCATCAGCAAAACAAAAGGAACATCCTTTTTTGTTTCAATAGAACATTCAAAGGTCTGGCTATTAAGGAAAAACTATTTCATAACTCATCCTAATAAGGCCGGCATGACTCTAAGAAAATTCTAAAATAGAGTTTCTTCCCGATAAAAATCTAAGCCAACATTTTACAACTCAGAAGAAAATATATTTTATCCTCATTTCCATTTTTATTTCTTCGAAATTAAATAAAGGAAGAAAAACACGAAAAAGAGCAACTAAGAAAACAACTAGAAAAACAAGAGATAGGGAAAAGGAACAACTCACCGTTGAGCAAGAAAGATACATTCTTTTTGGGATTTTAAATTTTTGACATTTTTTTTTTCTTTTTATGTTGAAAGCAGGTAAATTTCCTTAATATGGTTTTAGAATAATTTTCTAAAATTTGATTATCCTAAGTGTCTTAATTCCAGATAACATCTAAAATTAATTAGTTATGATAATCCTATATTTCGGAAACTGATTGTCTAACTAGCATAAAACAAGTGTTAGGTCTAAGGTCTAGGTTACTACCGTTACCGATCATAAGTATCTAGAATTTTGATCAGTGTCTAGAATTTTGATCAGGAGTCCTAAATTCATTATGATATTTCCCCGGCAACGGCGCCAAAAATCTGATGGGTTTCCAGCCGATGTGCTAAATAGGTGTTATTATACCCTATGTTGATTATGAATAATTAAGGACTGTGATTGACTAATTGTCACATTTAGTCTCTATGGTGTCACTTAATCAGCCAAAACCTAAGGCAGAGTACCTATCGTGTAGCTAGTCTGTTGGAAAGTATCTACGATTTTATTAAATAAATATCGTACTCCCAGGGAAGTGGCAACGGCTTAGCAGTAACTAGCCTTTCTTCCTAACTCTTATCTTATAATCCAGTTATGCAATCTTCATCAATAATTTTGATGAGAGGGTGATTCATTCTCCACTAGGTTTAAGTCTAGCTAAACCTGAAAGTGTTTTAAAGATTAGATCCTGATTTTATGTTATACTGTTACTATACGTTGATTGACCTATATTCGAGTGTTTTAGACATGTCTTGGCATGGATTGCAATTATGCTCTGTGTCTAAAGGCTACCACATCTGAGTTTCTACGCTACCGCCCCACCGTTAAGGGTAACGGCCCTACTCACGGCTCGGACTAAAGTCAGGAATGACCGCCCTGTGTCACTTTGGGGATCATACTGCTCGTCGCATAACCGCCAGCATAAAACTCTACTCAGCCTACCTAGACTACTTTCAACCAATGGGGTGTTCCACAGATTATTTTATCTAGTATGGCAGACACCAATACTAATTGATGTCTGTTAAACTAAACAGGTTATGAATAGACCGTGGTTAGGAATTGTCTATAACCCTAATTTCAGTTTAAAAGAACGACAATAAACATGCAGACATAATGGATATTTAAGCAGGTGGCCATTTCTAGAAAAACATAATACTTCAACATAAATAACAAATATTCATAAAAACATAATCTGGTATTCAAACAGTTATTTGGACAAACACAATAACAACATATAAGAGAGGGACAGGGGGACCGATGCCATAAAGAATTCACCATTCACGAAGTCTCGCCGATGGAGCGTACTGCTGTATATGCCGTATTGTTTGACCCGACTCTGCTCGCCAGAACCGTCGAAGGATGCTTCCTCAGCCTAGTAGCTAGACTTTACCTTACATCCTGGGCTTAAGCCTAGCCCTGTGGACTGACTCTTCGAACGCCTAGAGCCCTCTTAGGATCTCCTAACGAAATCTCGAGTGTTCTATGAACACTAGAAACGAACCTATCTATAGAAACCTAAGATCTGAGACTATTTCTCAGAAACTAAAACAAAACACTAACAAGAAAGAAAACTGAGATCCGAGTCTCTGAGTGAGTTGTGTACTAGAGAATTGTACACTGGACACCACTAAATGACTCAGATCGAGTGGAGAGGAATGAATTCAACTGCTGGAGGCCTGGGGTATTTATAGCAGCTTCCCGGAGTGAAAATCTCTGAAACATTCGATGTGGGACAGCTTCTGGCGGCTCGGGATGCCCGTCCTGGTCTGTTGACCAGGTTGGGACGCCCGTCCCGGGTCCTGGACGCCCGTCCAGGTGCCTTGACTTGGTCGGGATGCCCGTCCCTGGTTCGGGACGCCCGTCCTGGACCTTTGACCGAGTCAACATTTCCAAAAATTGCGTTTTTGCCCCAAAATTTGCTATTTTCGTCTACTTTGCACCTGACACTTCCAAAATCATAAAAACTGTGAAATTAAGTGAATAATGCACAATCAAGATCAAATTGCCCTTGTTTTCACCCAAATTCATACGTAAAAACATGCTAAAAAGGTGATACGATTTTCACGTATCAGCGACCTTTGGCGTGACTGTGACCCGGCTGGAGTCGGGTTCTGGCGAAGCTTGTTGGGGAAGTTTTACCGTTTCTTTGAAAATTAACCTCTCCTAATTCCTTCTATAAATAGCCCGCTTACTCCCTCTTGAAGGACTTTTACCTTTCCTTCTTCAAATTTCTTTGCGAAACTTACATATTTCCTCTCTAGATTTCTGGAAAAGCCTTCTGCTCGTTTGATTTCTCCTCGGTGATTTGCTCTTTCCTTCGTGATTCCTTCGAAGCTATTTCATCTCTTCATTTTCTCATGTAAAGGAAGCGGCATTGTCGCCTGTTTTCTGATTTTCATGCTTTCATTATTTTTCTGTCTGGGTATTTTTCGGGTGTTCGAAGGGTTTAGCAGTCTTTATGCTCTATTTTTTGTACTGGGGAAATAGGTTTTTCCTGGCAAAATGATGGCTTTTGCCGTTTAGAGTGGATTTTAGGATGAGTTTCCTGGTGAGAGGTTTTCTGGGTGTAGGATTGGTTGAATGCCGAGTGTGGGGACTTTAGTTCTGATAGGATTTTTGTTTGTGTTGTAGATATGTCGAATTCGGAGAGTACCGAGGTTCCAGTCCCCATAGTCGAAGTTGCTTCTAGCCCATCATCGTCCGCTTCGGAAAATAGCTCAGTTCATGAGAGTCCCAAGGCTTCAAATAATGAGAGATCGGGCTCTGGGAGTGAGAGTACTGCCGGTACTTCGAGCGGAGAGAGCACCGGTGACTCTAGTGAGGGGGGACAGGAGGTGGACTCCAAGTGAACCTTGGAGATGGATGATGGGATTATCCGGGTGCCTGGAGTCCAAGCTTCGACTAGCGAGTCCTTCTCCGGCTTGACTATCCTCGTGGCTACACCGTTAAACCCTAGGGTGCCCATAACTATTTATGGCGGAGTGACCGCAACAGGCTTGACCACTAGGGACCTGCTTGACCCCAGCATCCTCTATGGCGGGGGTGCTGACTCCGATCATTCCGAAGAGCTCCCTAAGACCAAAAAACGGTTGGCGGGAGATTTTACCTTGAAGAACAATGCCATTAGTTTAGAACTTCCCCTTCTGTCAACCGAAGTCGACCGTAATAAGTTTAGGATAATCCATTTATGGGCATGCGGGGCCATGTCTGACATCTATACCCATATCCCCTGCGATCACTTTCTTTGTGGTCTTAGTCTGCCCATGGACCCTGCTTTCTGTGATTTTTTTAACCTTGTTAAGTGTCAGCCTGCTCACGTTCACCCAAACAGAGTTAGGTACTTCTTCGCCCTTACTGTGTTGTGTAGGAGAGTAGGGGTTGAGGTTTCTGAGTTTATACTCAGGACCTTTTTCACTGTACTTCAGATGAACAACCTCACGTTGTCTCTCCGACCCCTCCCTAGCGTAGTTACCCTTTTTGAGCCTGCCCCCAATAAGATAGGTCAATGGAGGGAAAGCTGGGTATGTGTGGAGTCCAGAATGGGCTTCCCATTTTATCCTAAGTGTAAGGAAATCCGTACTTGGTCTCCCGAAAAGAGGAACACCAAGTACTCCGAGTCTGATAGGAGGTTTTTAGACTATGTTCGGAGTGAGTTAGGAGAGAGCCCTAGGAGTCAAACCAAGGTTTTTCTGACTAGCGAACTCCTCGCTAGTGTGAGTCGTTATGCCTGCGGGATAGGTGGGCAGGATTTGGAAGACCGCCAGAGAGAGCTGGGGCTCGAGGATAATGAGGAGTACCTGGTGTGGAGAATACACCCTGGGAGGGTATTCTCTAATGAGTGCCCGAAGTGCTCCAATCCCCAGAGTGCGGGTTGCCCTGTGGCGAAGGGTATAACAGTCACACATTCTTTTCTTTCCCTTTTGCTTTTGAGTCTTTTGACTTGGACTATAATGTATTAACTTCTTTTTGTTTGACTTCGACAGACATGCCGGTGAATTTCATGGAACACCGTGAAGCGGAGATGCGGGCATGGGGTGCCACCATGCAGCGTTCTACGGTGAACCCAGCTCGGGCGATGGACCGGACTGCTCTGTCTTCGGTTGAGGCTACTTTCTCTGCTGATACCGCCAGCCCTTTTGTCCCAGCCCGTTCTCTTGCCGGTCACTCACCTCAGCCACCTCGCCCGCAGGACCGGTCAAAGGGGAAGGAGCCCCTCCACTCAACCGCTCTAGCCAAACGTTTGCCAAATGGGGGCGAACCTGAGCCGATCATGAAGAGGGCTTCGCAGGGCATCAGACGCTATCTTCGCCAGGTTATCTGCTACTTCGTTGCGGCTACGGTCTATTTTTGTAAGGGTGAAGTATTGAAATTGAGCAGCTAGTTGGGACACCCTTTCCGCGTTGGCCTTCATGTTGTCAAAGTTGACTATGAACTCATTGTTGACTTGTCCCACGACAACCTGGGAGTCGCTGAAGACTTTGAGCGATCTCACTCCCGAATCTAAGGCTCATTGCATCCCGATAACCAAGGCTTCGTACTCCGCTTGATGGTTGGACAGGGGGTAGTCGAGTCTGACGCTGCGGACTTCTTCGTGCTACTCGGAGGGTGATTTGATGGTGGCCCCTACTTCGACTCCCTTTGCGTTTATTGCTCCATCCACCATCATTGTCCACGCCTCGTTTTCCGGGAGAGTGAGGCATGCTTCTTTGTCGGGGGTGACTTCGGAGAACGATAGTTCGGCCAAAAAATTTGATAGAGCTTGGGCCTTTATCGCAGTTCGGGGTGTGAAAGTGAGGTCTAGGCTGTATAGTTCGATGGACCATCGAAGCATCCTCCCTGATTGGTCCACCTTGTGAAAGATCTTCTTCAGATGATGGTTAGTGTATACTACTACGGAGTGGGACTTGAAGTACGCCCGGAGTTTCTGGGTGGTGATGACCAAAGCGTAAGCTAGTTTCTCAATGTATGAGTAGCGTACTTCGGCATCCCTCAATACTCTGCTTACGAAGTAGATGGGAAGCTATTGGTCGTCCGTCTCCCGGATTAAGGCAGATGCGATTACTTGTTGTGAAGCTGATAAGTATAAATACAAGACTTCGCCTGATGTGGGAGCGCTCAACAGTGGTGGGTCCGCCAAGTAGCTCTTTAAGTCTTCCCAAGCTTTTGTGCATTCTTTGTTCCACCAGAAGGTTTTTTCAGCAGTTTTTAAGGCTTTGAAAAACGGCATACACCTCTCGGCAGATTTGGACACAGATCTTCCCAGGGCGGCTATGCAGCCGTTGAGCCGTTGTATGTCCTTAACACACCGGGGCTAGCTAGGTTCCGTATTGCTTCGATTTTTCGGTGTTAGCTTCGATCCCGCGCTCGGACATCATAAAGCTGAGGAACTTTACCGACTTCACTCTGAATATGCATTTCACCGGGTTGAGCTTCAATCCGTACTCCGAAAGAGTGGCGAATGTTTCCTCCAAATCATCTAAGTGAGAATGGCCCTGTTTGGTCTTCACGACCATATCATCCACATACGTTTCCACATTTCGGCCTATGTAACTTCGCAGGATTTTGTTCATCATCCTTTGGTAAGTGGCACCTGCGTTCTTCAGTCCAAACGGCGTCATGTTGTAACAGTAGATAGCTCCTGCGGCCCGGAAGGATGTGTGGATTTGGTCTTGTGGTCTCATTCTGATTTGATGATAGCTGGAGAAGGCATCCATGAAGTTGAGAAACTCGAATCCCGGAGTGGAGTCTATGAGGGCATCAATGCGGGGTAGTGGGTAACAGTCCTTTGGGCAGGCTTTGTTCAAGTCCGTGTAATCTACACACATTCTCCACTTCCCGCTTGCCTTTTTGACCATTAATACATTGACCAGCCACGAAGGGTACTCGAATTCGCGGATAAATTTCGATTCTAGCAGTTTTCAGACCTCGACTTGCATTCCTTTGAGTTTGTCGTCTCCAAATTGTCTGGGCTTTTACTTCACTGGTTTAAACGTGGGATCTATGTTGAGCATGTGCTCCGCAATGTCGGAGGAGATTCCAGGCATGTCCTGTGTACGCCAAGCGAAGTTGTGGAACTGGGTGGAGAGGAACCGCGTCATCTCCTCCTTCATCGACGGTGACATCTCGCTTCCTATCTGGACTTTTTGGTCGGGATAGCTAGGGTGTATCGCGACTTCGTCGAACTCTTTTATTTCAGGAGTGTCTATGACCGGTAAGAGTGTCGACTGGGCAAGGGTGGTGACTTCTGCGTTTTCCCTAGTCATTACAATTGTCCCAACCGTCGCTAAGGGCGACTTGATTTCTAAGTGATGTCGGGATTTCACCATATGAGCGAGCAGGCTTTTGGGGCTGCTCTTGACGTAACCCACTCCACCCCGGGTGGCAAACCGGACTTGTTGATGCGATGGGGAGATGACAAGTTCGAAGGCGGCGTGCGTCGGGGTTCCAAGAATGGTGTTGTAAGGGGAGTCAATGTCTACCACGTAGAATTTAATCTCCTCTTCGCGCGTGTAGGCATCGGAGCCAAGAGTGACTTTAATCTTGACCGTCCCTTTAACATTGATCTTGTGAGCGGTGAAGCCTTCCAAGATCATATTGATGGGTTTCAAGTGACTATCATTCATCCCCATTTCCTTGAAACACTTGTGGAATAGAATATTTTTGGTAACTCCGGTGTCGATCAGTACTCTTTTGACTCGGAATTTATCTATTCCTTGTCTGGTCATGCCCACTTCGAGGACGATGGGAGTGACGCGGACCTCTTCGTTAATCTCGAGGTCTTGGTCAGAGAAGACAATTGGCTCATGAGGGAACGTGCCGAAGTGAGACCCCAGTGAAGGCTTACTCAAATTGTAGATTTTCCGCTATATCTTCTTGATGGATTCGTACCGAGGGGTTATGACCTCGATTACTCGGTCGAGCTTCCCCTCGGGCCGTTTGCACGGTTCGCGCTCCTTCTGCTACTTGCCGCGAGCTAGCCTTTTGATCATCCGCTTGAGCTGATAACAGTTCTCGGTCGTGTGTCCATAGTCCTGGTGAAAGCCGTAGAACTTCGCATTGTCCCGGACAGATCGGTTGGAGGTCCGTGCTGACGCGGGCTCCCTCACTCTGAGCTTCTCCCTAACGGTGGCGATAAGGTTTTCCTTGGACTTCATCGGAGTGACCACTTCGGTCCTTCGCGTCATGTTCTTACCCTGTCGGCCCTAGGGGGATGTTTCTCTGTATCTTTCTTTTTTCTAGTAGTGTGATCCTGGAGAGCTCCCTTTGGCAAGGGCCACTTTTCGGGCCACACTGAACACTTCGCCGATGGTTTCGGGCTTGCGGAGTTGGAGTTTAGTGTATAGCATTTTTTATCGGAAGCCGCCCTTAAAGCAGGTGATAGCTGTATGTTGGGTAATTCCATCGATCTCGTCGTGTACTTTCTTGAAACGCTCTAGGTATTCGAGTAGCGTTTCATCATCCTTTTGCTTGACGTTGGCGAGATCGCCTCTGGTCTTGGGGATTGTGCCCGTTGTGCTGAATTTATCTAGAAAGGACTTCTCGAGCATCTGCCAGGAGTCTATCGAACTTGGTTTTAGAGAAGTGAACCAAGTCAAAGGCTCTATCAGTCAGGGTGTCGGGGAAGGTCTTGCATAGTATCGCTTCGTCAGTCGTTACAAGGTCCATGGATGATCTGTATCTTCAAATGTGTTCGTCGGGTTTGCTTTGACCGGTGTATAGGACGAATGTTGGAATTTTCAATTGCGGGTCTGGTATGGTGAGGTGGATCCACTCCGCAAAGGGCCCGGTGTAGGCTGGCAGGTTCTTCTTCGTCTCGTTCTTTTGGGTTGGCTCCGGACTCCGTTCTCGTCTATTCCGCTTCGAGCAATGTCCGTTACGGCGTCCCCTTTCTTTGTTCGGCTTGCTGGATGGTTGGCTCTCCCCCACTACGTTGATGGAACGAAGTGGCTTTTTGGCGGTTGTGTTCTGGCCCCTCGTCTGCCGGCTCGCCCTATTCCTGGATCTCGGGGGTAGATTTTCCGCGGGGTCTCGGTCGTCGACAGAAAAGGGAGGGGGCGAGAGGCCTTGGCGACGGTATGCAGAGCAGAGTTGCTTCTATTGTTTTGAAAGGTCGCGCTCCGCCTGGAGCCGTTTGATTTCTTTCCGTAGGTCTTCGACCTCCTCGGCTCGTCCGTTCTCTGTTGTTCGCTTTTCGTTGAGATGGTCGCGGGGTCCGGCGACTTGTGGGGTGAGCCGCGGGGGCCTAGGCGCTCAATGATTGACCGTGGTTGTTGTCGATCGGGGACGGAGAATTGAGCTGCGCGATGAGTCTCATGGTGGGACATGGGAACCGTGGTGTCAAGGCGACTTCTATGATCACTAGACCGTCGTGACATCCTGATCTTGAGTTGCGTAAAAGATGTGAAAGTAGGATACTTACGTTCCCGGTAAGGGAACCAAACTGATTCTTCAAAAAAAGGTCTGGTGCCACGTGTCAGTGATTCGACGTCGTTTGATGGTCTCTCTACCAAATACCACTATCTGTGTTGTTTATGCGTTGTGGGAGGATTGCTATCTTGCAACGCTAAGCCTGCAAAATAGTAAAGTTTACACGAAGGGTGGAAGGTCTCCGGTAAACCCTCCAATGGTAAAGTCAGTGATTCGACTGTAGGGTAGTTAATTTGACAGAGATTAGTAGAGTAATCTGGCCTTACCTTGGTCACTTTTATGGGTGCGGTATTTATAGGGAATAAACCGCCCATGCAATAGGTAAGTAGGGTGGTTTGTTACAGAAAATCTAGTGGTTACCAGATTTTGTAGAAAAGATATGAGATCCCCTTTTTTAGTAAAACGTTGGGGAATCTTTGACTGTGATCCGTTGTGGAGTCAAATGTTGACCACCGAAGACTGTTCTAGGAGAGTAATGAATCAGTGGGTCCCCCAAGGTGACTAGTGTGTGCTGACCTCGCCCTCGAGGTAGGGCGGGGTAGCAGCGTGGTCTATCGCGGAGGGTGGCGCGTGGCGAAGTGGGACTGTCATGCCATACCAGGTGGATCGTCACGTGAGCCTGGTGGGTCCCACTCGCCTTGTGTAATTTGACTTATCAACATGGGGATATTTTCATACATCTCAATATATATATATATATATATATATATATATATATATGAGAGAGAGAGAGAGAGAATATCGGAGTTTAATATTATTTGAATTGAATCTTCATTTCAAATTTTTTTCAAATTTCTCTTTCTTGTTTTTTTTTTATTTACTGCTCTTGACTTCTTTTATATATATATATATATATATATTAGAAAAATTAAATTTTTATATTGTTTGAATTGAAGTTCTGTTTTTCTTCGTACTTTCATAATTAAATTAATTTTAGCTTTGTAACTTCACAAATAATGATATTTATATCCTTAAATTTTCAGAATTACAAATTTAAAATTTTGAATTTCCCCTTTTTTTTTTTCTTCTTCCTTTCATCTTCTTCTCTAATTTTTTTCTCTTTCTTTTATCATGATGATTTTTATCCCTCTTTACTATACTAATATTTTTATTCTTTTTTTTAATTAACTAAATAATATAACTATTAATAAATAATAGTGAATTTTTTATTCTTCTTTATTATAATGATATTTTTACTTCTTTCTTTAATTAACTAAATAATACAACTATTATTTTATGGACAGATTTTGGAAAGGAAAAGTTAAAAAAATATTTTAAGATTAAGTGAAAAAAAAATCTTATTTTTCACCTAATAAAAAAATTTTAAATTTTAAAAGTAAAAAATATATTTTAAAATTTAAAATTTTAAAAAAATATTTTAAGATTTAAAACTTTAAAAATTAAAAAATTATTTTAAAATTAAATTGACCAAATACTAAATTCACTAATTATTCTTAATAAATTTTATTTTAAAAAATATTTTTTTCCTAAGTAATATGCTTCTTAATTATTAATTTTTTTAAAATAAATTTAATTTCACTCCACTTTGTCATATTTGTATGTTAAAAACGGATTGATTAACTCCCGAGAAAATTACCCATTTCGCTCTCAAGCAATTAAATATTCTGGGGCATCATTTTCCTTGCTCGTAAGGTAATAAAAAAGGGCATAAGACTAAAATTCTGCAAAAGTTTGTACAAAACTACACTCAGCTAAAAGCCATCGGGAATCAAGCATCTGTGTTGTTCTCACAGCAATACAAATTTTTTAAATAATAATAAAAAGACTAAAATCCTAAACAACAAATATAATTTAATTAGCCACAGTTGCTGGCTAATTTTCAGGCATCAGAAGCCTTTTGTTTCTTGGGCACCCTGTATGCACCTACAACACAAGCATGATCTCGCTCAAATGGTTCAAGGGTGACTTGCTCTATTGGCTTAAACTGCTCTGCTTGCAATTTCTTCACTTCTTGTGCAAATACAGCTTCAGCTGGTGCAGTTGAATCTATGCAGTTTGCCTGAAATAATCAAACATTTGTCACAAAATATATATATATATATATATATATATTCAACATAAAGACCCTTTGATAACCGTTCCTCGCATTTTGTATAGGCGCTGAAGGGTCCGGTCAGCACTAATAAAATTACCAGCCACTATAACAAACCTTGATGGATATCATAAAGTGGCCTCCGGCTTTCAGGAAGTAGGACGCATTCAGAGCTAAAATTCTTGCCTGAAAATTTATGATGAACAAAATGCACGGTTAAGGGAATCTAGAAAGTCATTCAAGGCCAGATCAAATGCAACAACAATATGTACCATATTCATCTCTTATACCGTAAAATAATAGCTATATCAATCCGTTAGAATGAGAACATTTTCTCTATCACTGTATATATCCATATGTTTGGGAAGACATTAAAAATAAATTGAAGATAGGAGGTGTCTAAATAAAATAAAACATAGAAAAAACATAAAAGGGGTTTATTAATAACAATACTCTACTAGGTGAAAATAAAACAAACAAAACTCCTACAGAAAAAAATGAGGACCTAAGAAATTTAGAACTGTAAATAAAAAAACATACGAGTAGGATGATTAAAACAAGTGTCTATAGCATCAGACACTCGGTTTTTGCATCACCCATTATGTCTTGAAGGGGAATCCGAGTTACTCATCATCTGCTATTATTATTTAATTATCACAAATTAAAAAACCATGGACAGTGAAAATAAGAATAACAATAAAAATATGGTTTTTGGATGCAGAAGAGAAATTGCACATTAGGTAGCATAGATAACCAACCACAACCAAAGAATTGAAATAGAATCCAACTGTAATACAGCTAAGCAAGGACCAAACCTGATCTGGCTGAGCAACATCAGAAAATATAACATCAACCATTCCAACAAGCATTCTATATTTTGCTGGATGTCTAGCATCTTCAATAATAGGAATGACATTGGTTCGCTTCTTGGCCATATTCACCAAATCCCTACCACTCCGATGGGAAAATTCCACAGCATATACCACTCCATCCTATTAACAAGGATTTAGTAAAGCAGGAATCCATGAAATATTCCAAACCCCCCACCCCCCAAATCATTTAAAATTATATTGAAGTTACTTACTGGACCAACAAGATCAGATACATGAGAGACGGTTGTTCCTGAAGCCGCTCCAAGGTACAAAACACGGGCGCCGGGTTTCTATATCAAATATTTTAAAAATGAATAAATACAAAAAAGATGGATACAAAATCTAAATCAGAAACCTAAATTACTCAATATAAGAAATGCTGTATACACTTACAATCCAAATATTATCCACTCCTCCAAGAATAGCAGCTGCCAACTTGGAACGGAAAGGGTTCCATACTCTGTATTCAACCTTTGATCCGTCTTCATTCTGGTACCAAGGAAAATAGAGTATAAGTGAGCACTTCACTACACATCTATAGTAAACAGTGCAAAATTACATGTAAAAACAGCAGAATTGATTTTCTTGACAAAATATAGGGAATTAAAAGATGAAGAATAAGTTGAGAAATAAAAACGCCTATTCATATCAATAGCATCAAAATTTTGAGAATCTTTCAAAACAGACTAATATAAAATACTTCTTTCAAAACTGTAAAATAAATCAATATATGAAAAGCTACAATGTAGAGCATAAACAAACAAACAAACAATTAACAGAACATTAACCTGAACAGATATTCTTTTCTCGTTATAAACAGCCAGCCCGGGAACCAAGTTCTTGGTAACAAGGGCATCCTCTTTTCCCTTGGCTACGAAGACTCCATCGTGCCTGTGAGGTTCCACCACCACTCTGCTTCCACCCTTCATACCTCCACCGCGACCACCCCTTCCTCCTCGTCCTCCTCCTGCTCCCCTTCCTCCGCCTCTTCCACCACCACGCTTCATCGCGCTGCCTCCTCTTCCACCAAAACCTCCCCTACCACCACCTCTACCGCCACCTCTTCCTCCATCGCCCCCCCGACCGCCTCGGAACCCTCCTCCACCACCGCGTCCTGTAAAAGCTATAAGACCAAATCACAAATTTAACAACTACCATCAAATATTAGTTTCAGAATTCCAACTGACAGTGATTATACCTCCTCTGGCTACCATTGCTGCGACGGCGGCTACTACTAGACTGTGCTGCGTGTGTATTGAGACACGAGAGAGACCAGATGAAGAGGAAGGTTTTTGAGTTTAGGGTTTAGAGGAACTGAGGCTGTTATAAATAGAGTCCGAAGCGGGGAAAACAGGTTCCGTAAGTTTGGATTAGGGTTTTAGGGAAGTTTTTATATATTTCTCAATCGTCCTTCAAAGTTCAGAAATTCTTCAATTTCAGCCCATAAATTCTTCAATTTTGCAAACGTCTTACAAAAAGCATTCCAATATATATATATATGTTACAAGAATTCAATTTTTTATTCTTTATTCTTTTTAGGAAAATTATTTTTGAAATATTTTCTCTCTAATGAGAAGTGATTTTGAGATGCACTTTTAACTAAATCTTCTTGAGCAATTCTATTAATAAATATTTTTATGATGTATATTATTGAAAATTATTATAAAAAATAAATAAAGAAAGGAAAGAACCCCTCTAATCATCAATTTTTTAAGTCAAATAAAAATATTTCTTCTATTTTATTTTTTTAAAGAAAATATTATAAAATGTATAAACTAAAAATAAAATAAAATATAACCTTAGTTTCATCTTACAAGAAAAAAGAGAGTAAGTAGAGATGATGCTTTTGGGCCGAAAGCTGGATTTTTATTTCTTCAAGTATTGTCATAACTTCAATTTCCAATAGAAACTAAAACTGAAATTCAGGCCTTCCCCCAACCATAGGTTTCTTAACCATCTGAAAAGGTTTTGAGAATATATTAACCAACAAAAATAAAGATGGAAAGAAGCAAGAATGACTGACTCCAGGCCCTCTTGAGGGAAGAAGTAGAAGAACCAAATGAATGAACTTCTCTTTAGCATATATCATGTGTTGTGTCCCATTACAGCCTACATTTTACAGAAATAGCACCCAACATATCAACGCTTGACCCATTGGAAGCTCTTTCGTGCTTTTGCCTTCCCAGGCTTTTTCCTTTCCACCACTCTTGAATCCCTTGTCAGGAAACCAGCTGAAAGAAACAGGAACATCATAATATATGCAATATCAGGATACAGGAATAGTGAAGATGGTATGCAGAGTCATCATGATACAAATTCAATTGCCTTTCCCACACACACAAGCTCAATTTCAGATAGAATACCAAAATATAATCCAATTCCCAGTGAAAACATAATAAAGCATTTCAAGAAAGAATGTTGTTACCTTCTTTCAGAGGAGGACGCATATCTGGTGCCCAGTTTTGCAATGCCTTGCTGATGCCCAATCGGATTGCACCAACCTGGCCTGTTCCAAGCAAAGGTTTACGAGAATGTATTATTGAGCATGCCAAAAAGCTTAGAATGTGGGGAAATAATGGAACTGCACTGCATCACTAGTAACATATTCGCAGCAATTTGTTATTTTGTAAAGAAGCCAACCTGAAATTTATCATTTTCAGAACATCTATCCAGAGGCAGCCTTAGATATCTTTTTTTTTTTTTTTCCCCTTTCAATATAACACTGTTTAATATATTGAAAACTGTACTTTCTCAAACATAACAGTACCAGTTATTATGAAACTAACCTGATACACCACCTCCTTTTACGGTACAATTCACATCCCACCTACCCAATGTCTTTGTTTCAGTAAAAGGTCGAAGAACTGCAGCACGGCTATCAAGCATTGGAAAATACACGTCAAACTCTTTATCATTAACCACAAATCTACCATCACCAGGTTGAACCCACACCCGTGCTATACTGCATTTCCTCCTCCCTGTTCCATAAGCCCTACCTTTTTCATCAACTTGCCTCACTCGGGCCTTGGCAACTTCTTCCTGTTTCATGCGCTCAATTTCCGCTCTTGTACTTGTTTTTATACTCTTTTCATATCGCTTGTCTTCTATATCACGTAGAGGTGGAAGTCCTTCAATGCCCTCCAGGTCCTTCAAAGCCATCAAACTGTCTAACATGTCCTCTGTAATTCCAGATGCTGAAATAAGGTCACCAAATGCACGATTTGGACCTGCAACCACAAATTTTGATGAATAACTAACCATAGCAAGAAAGAGGTAATTAGCAGTAAAAGCATTCAGCTATCACTTCACACAGATGGCCCAAAGGGAAATTTAACTTTCTTTCAAGAAAGAAAACATGAAGAAGGAATTCCTAAAATATCAAAAGGTGTTTAGGAATAGAGCTTTGGAATTCTTTTTAATTTTATACAGCAGCAGTCCATTTAACCAAGCTACCATAATTCAAGAATCATGCATTAATGTACAACTTATTTATTCAAAATTTTAAAGTAGCAGCTAACGAATCAGTCCCCAACGTCAAGTACCAAAGAAAAAAACCCGTTCAAGAGATCTCAAAAGCATTAGGACTCTGTTTTTTTATTGCAGGTTGTTGAATCTGTTTGGATTACGCAATCTTGTGCAGAGAAAAAGGGGAAGAAATTAATCATAATTCCTCTATCTTACCCCCTAGATTCTTAAACACCGGCAATCATTCACTTATTATACACCATTAACCCCCTACCAGGGAGGTACTTTCCTGATCTTTTCTTTTCAAGCTTCAACTTTAATGCTTCCATCCAAACAGGTTACTAGTTCAATGCTCTTGATGAAACTAATCATAAAATTTAAAATAACAAACTGAAGGATGGAATTTTAACATATATCGTTAAACTGATAATCTAATCTAAGTTTATAGAGAAGCTACAAAGCAACAACAGTTTCCGATAATGATTCATTTTATGGTGGGTATTATACAAGCATAGACACTATTAATTTTCTGAAATGACAGTACCTTCAAGAATTGCTGTTTGAATTTCCTCTTCCTCCTGAAGCTGCTTATCTTCTCCAGGCTTCTTAGTTTCCGACATCTCTTCAACGCTACCAAAACTCTGGTAAGGGAATTCTCCTTCTCCCAAGTCAAACAGCTTACCCTCGTCTTCCTTCTCATCCCCTGCAAGACTCCATGGCTTGAACTCCTGACCTGTTGCCCGTTCCTCAACATCAATACCAACACTAGAACGTGAAGATTCCTCGATCCGGGAATCAGACGTAGACCCATCTTCCAAATGCACCTCCCCTTTGCCAATTTCCTCTAAACTCTCAGAGTCCACACCAAATATTGAATCGATAGACGAGTCCGTCTCCGTAGAAAGGTCCCACAGATGCGGTGCTGAGCTTGATGAATCTCTGCCATCATTGTTGTTGTTGTTGTGATTCGTGGAGTAAAAGTTACAAGTATTTGGGAAAAAACAGAATCTTGGTGTTGAAATAAGGGAATTGGGCAAAAATATTGGATTAGAAGTTTGAGTTCGAACTTCAGAGGAAATGAATGCTAGAAATCGGAGATTGGAAGGCTTAGAGATGAATCGAGAAAGCATTTTAGAGCGAAGGAGAATCAGAAAGTGAGCGAAAGAGAAGAGGAAGTGAGAAAGGGTTTAGGAGGTTTTTGAAAATTTTGAAATTGGCCCAAATAATATGAAAAAGTTAATATTTTTTTGGGCCTCTTTATTTTTACACTCAATTGGGCTTTGATTAGTAGTTCTCTCTTTCTTTTTACTTCAAATAAAATTGAAAATCGATTTTATGATTATATAATAAAATAAATATCTATTGTTTTTTAAAGTCGTAAGTGTAAAAATTAATATTTATTTGTATTAGGCCAGAATATATATATTACAAATTTTTTCACATTAATAAGCAATAGAAAAAATTAATAAAGAAAGAAAATTTTAAAGTTATATAGATATGAAAGACGAAAGTTGGAAAAAGAAAAATCTTAGTTTAAATTAATAAATACGTGCATATATAAAAGAAATAATATCAAATGGTCTTATGAATCCCGAACATTCATTAAATTAGTGGATGTCTATCGTATAATCGTTATTATTCTTTAATTCAGGACAATTATGTAGTTAATAAAATGCGATAAGTGTGATCTGATGTCTATCTCTAAGTTAACACATATCATGGACACTAGATGCCAAAATGCATCTTGCTGCAGTAGGTCTACCAGACACCGTTGTGCAAAAATAATATGTCGTCAACATAAAATCGTGTCAAAGGTATAATAATTCTTCGTCATCATCTTCATAAGGATTTAAAAAATGAATATTTTACCGTGAAAGATCCTCTTGTTTTGTGGGAAAATTTGAAAGAAAGATTCGACCACCGGAAGAAAGTCGTTATCCCAAAAGTACGGTTGCAAGATTTCAAATTTGTGAGTGAGTATAACTCTGCAATGTTTAAAATAATTTTGCATTTTAAACTATTTGGAGTTGATATAACGGATGATGATATGTTAGAGAAAACATATTCCACATTTCATGCCACCAATATTATCCTTGCAACAATATCGTGAGAAATGTTTTAATAAATACTTTGAATTGATTTATTATCTTATTGTTGCAGAACAAAATAATGAACTACTAATGAAAAATCACAAGACTCGACCTACTAGCTCTACTCCATTCTCAGAAGTAAATGTTATTAGAAATCATGATCCCAGAAGAGATCTTGAATCGTGGTCGTTACCGTGGTCATGGTTGAAAATATGATCACATAAATTTAGTCATTATAATCCTAATAATAATTTAGGTGCCAAAAATATTAATGATCATCTGAAGTGGACAAATCATAATTAAACATAATCATAATTTCTGTTGTGCGGCCACGGCATTAATATCCCAACCATTAAAAGAAAAAAATAAATTATAATCAAGACTTAACTATAAATTTCTAGTTTATTTTTATAATTATTATTATAAAAGGTAAAAATTAAAATCCCATATATACAAAAATAACTAATATTTCATTCTCATCATCTTCAAAATTAAATCCATTAATTGTACATAATATTACTTATAATATGAATTAAATAAAGATTTAATAAATATTACTTACAAAGAATTAATATTACTTATAATCTTAATAATATTACATAATATTACTTAACAAATTAATTTAATAAAGAATTAAATAAATATTACTTATAGTCTTCTAATATGAATTCAACAATAATATTATTTAATTTTAAAAACGCAAAATATTGATCAAAGTTTTTTTAAACCCTAACCATAAACTCTACCCCTAAACCCTAACCCTAACCCTAAACTCTAACTCTAACCTAACCCTAAACCCTAAACCTTAACCCTAAAGCTTAACCCTAAACCCAACCCTAACCCTTAACCCCTAAATTGTAACCCCTAACCCCTAAACACTAACCCTAACTCTAGCCCTAAACCCTAACCCTAACCCTAACCTAAACCCTAAACCCTAACCCTAAACCCTAAATCCTAACCCTAAATCCTAACTTTAACCCTAAACCCTAACTTTAACCCTTACCCTAAACCCTAAAATCTGAACCCTAAATCTTAAACCTTAAACCCTAAACCCTGGAAGGATTTGATCTAGTGGACAAAAAACTTGCATTTAAGTCCATTGATTGTTCTAGTTTGAACGTTTAACATTTATAATATAAATTTGTCAAAAATCAATACAAGTATAAAATATTTCGACAAAAAGTTTTCAAAACTCTTCTTTTCATTCACCTTAAATAAATTTTTTTAAAAAAATCAAATTTGGGTTAAACATATATTCTCTTTATTTTTATTTTTTATTATATAAATTAAAATTTTCCAAATGTATAAATACTAAATAGTCATGTTTATGCAAGAAATGGTAATATGGTTATAAAAATTGGTAATCTTCTATAAATTCCTGTTTTTGATGTAAGTATATTTTTATTTAATTAATATCAATATAAATTTAGATAGTCGAAATTTTGAATAGTAAATTTCTTTAAAGAAAAGGTAAAATTTATGAAAGAAAATAAGTGGTAAGATATTTTAAATAAAATGGTAAGGTGTTTTAAATGGTAAGATTTGTGAAAATTTTGGTAAGAAATTTTGATTGCTTTAATTAAGAGTAAGATTCGTGTAAAAAATTAGTAAAATTTGTGGAGGAAAAAAATGTTTATCAAACTTTGTTAAATTGACAAATTTTATTTTTTTATATTTTTATGATTATATCTTTCTTTAAAAATATTATATAATTTCATTTTTTATCTTTATAATTTTAACAATTTTCATTTTTTAAAAATTTTATTAAAAAAAATTGTTAGTTAAATTTTTTTAATAAAAATAATTATATTTAAAAGAATAAAAAATGTTTATCATAAAACATATTTTTTTGAAAGGAATCGAGTAAAATTATGAAAACATATCATTCACTATCTTAATGAAATTAATCATATCTTGTTCCATTTTTCTTTCAATAGAACCTCATCAAAATGAGAGTTTTGGCTTTTCTACTGAGTTCATTCGTCGTGATTCACTCGTCTCTTTTCTCTGATCCTAATTTATCTAATGACCAACGACAAGATATTGTCTTCCAAAGCTTATTGCAAAGGTACCAAACTCAACATGCGGGATCGTCAATTCTAATCATGGATAATTTTTCATACCTAATGAAAATATCATATGGTAATTCACCGGTTGAATTTTTCCAAATCATCAATAAAGGCAGTGATCTTTCATAGATACAATGTGAGCCTTCTGTTTGTTGTTTCCCTTCAGAACATTCACTTTATCCTACAAAGATGTCAAACACATTTGTTTACAAAAAATGTCCTCAAAGTAAAAATAAAAGGTGTCGTTATAATGTAAAGTACCAAGATAACTCCTATAGTCGCGGCAAACTTGCTAGAGAAACCATCTGGATAGCTTCTGGTCTGTTGGAGAAGCACAGACAGAAAAACGCAACGGAAGCAATAAAACCTTTTCTCCAAGCAATGATCAAGATAGACAACAAAGGTAAATATAAACTCCACAAAGAACAGCACCACACCAAATAAAAAAAAACACAATGACAATGAAATAGAGAACACACTATTTACGTGGAAAACCCCAAATCGGGTAAAAACTACGGGACCGTATAACAACGGTACCAAAACTTTCACTAATCAACAATAACCAAGTGGGTACAACCAGTTCTCCTCTCTAGTAAGCACTAGAGGTAAATACAATCATCAAGGAATCTCCTTGGCACCACAACAATCAACAATTTTACCATAAACATAAATAAATAACCAAACAAATGCAGGTCTGAAAAATCAGCCTAAACAACACCTTCTAGGTATCAAAACTAGAATCTGACCGTAGGATCTAAATAGGAGGATGTGAGTAACAACATATTAAAATTGGAGTATGATCGGACTTCGTTTGATCTTCAATCTGAGTCGAAAACAATCTGATGCTCCACTCTCTTTCTTCTCCTTTTTCTTTTTTCACGTTCTCCCTTCTCTGGTATTGAACATACCAAAAAAAAAAATTCTTCATGGGCCAGAATAAAGTGATGCCCAAACAAAATCTCAATACAAAATATAGAAAAAATATATTGTCCAAATAGAATTGAACACTTCCTCCATATAGGAGGGATATTTCCCAACAAATCTCCCCCTCACTCCTGCATGGAGTGAGTAAACAAACCAGCCTTCTCTCGGCAAAATACAAGCTTCTCCTTTGGCAAGGTCTTTGTCAACATATCTGAACAATTCTGACTTGTGTGAATCTTCACAAGCTCAAAAGACTTGTCCTCCAAAGCTTCTCGAATCCAATGATATCTTCTCTTAATATGTTTGGTTCGAGAATGAAAAATGGCATTCTTGGCAAGGTGGATGGCGCTCTAAGAATCACAATGAAGAAGATAATTTTCTTGTTCCAAACCAAGCTCTTCAAGAAAATCTCTCATCCACAACAACTCCTTATCTGCCTTAACAGCAGCTATATACTCTGCCTCAGTAGTAGATAGAGCAACACATTTCTGCAATTTTGATTGCCATGAAACTGCAGCTCCAGCAAATATCATCAAGTATCTTGAAGTGGACTTTGCAATATCAACATCCCCAGACATATATGCATCTGTGTACCCATCTAACACAGGTTGTCTAGTACCAAAACATAAACAAACTTTGGAGGTACCTCTAAGATATCTGAGAATCCACTTCATAGCTGCCCAATGCTCTTTGCCCGGATTTGACATGTAGTGGCTAACAACCCCAACTGAGTGTGTTATATCTAGTCTTGTACAAACCATGACATACATCAAACTACCCACAACCGATGCGTAGGGCACATTCTTCATCTCTTGTTTATCTTTCTAACTTGTAGGACACTGCTGCACACTCAATTTCATGTGGCCTGCAAGTGGAGAGCTCACGGATTTAGCCTTGCTCATGTTAAATCTATCAAGCACCTTCTCAATGTATCTTTCCTGTGATAGCCAAAGCTTCTTGTTCTTTCTATCACGAGTGATCTTCATGGCCAATATCTCTTTAGCAGGTCCTAAATCCTTCATTGCAAAGGACTTACTCAATGCCTTCTTCAAGCTAGCAATTTTCATGGTGTCCTAGCCAACAATCAGCATATCATCTACATATAAAAGGAGAATAAGAAAATCACCTTCGGAGTAGTTCTTCACAAAGACACATGATGTGTTCCGATTGGTATGCTAAAAGATAGGCTTTATTTACCTATGTCGATTATGAGTAATTAAGGACTGAGTCTTACTAACTGTCACTTAGCATTCAATTATTGTCACTTAATCAATCAGAACATAAGGCAGAGTACCTATTGTGTAGCTAGTCTGTTGGAAAGTATCTACGATTTTATTAAGTTAAATATCGTACTCCCAGGGAAGTGGCAACGGCTTAGTAGTAACTAGCCTTTTATCCTAACTCCTATCTTATGATCCAGTTATGCAATCTTCATCAATAACTTTGATGAGAGGGTGATTCATTCTCCACTAGGTTTAAGTTCAATTAAGCCTAAAAGTGTTTTATAGATAATGTCTTGATTCTATGTTATACTGTTCCTACATGTTGATTGACCTATCTTCGAGTATTTTAGATGCATCTTAGCCTGGATTGCAACTATGTTCTGTGTCTAAAGGCATACCACATCCGAGGTCTCTAATAAACAGCCCTACCTTAATGACGGCCCTACTCACAGTTCGGGACGAAGGCATCCATGAACGGTACCCTATGTCACTTCGGTATCATGTCGCTTGCCCTAGCCGCCGGCATAATCGGACTCGGCTCGGCTTACCTAGACTACTCTTAACAAGTAGGGTGTTCAGCAGGTTATTTTATCTAGCATGGCAGACACCAATACTAATTGATGCATGTTAAACTAAACATGTTATGATTAGACCGTGGTTAGGAATTGTCTATAACCCTAACTTTAGTTTAAAAGAGCACATTAGACATGCAGACATAATAAATATTTAGCAAGTGGCTATTTCTGGAAAAACATAACAACTTCAACATATAAACAAATATTCATAAGAATCGTAATATGATATTCAAATTAATATTTAGATAAAACAATTCGTAAACATACAGAACCCACTGTCATAAAGTAATCACCACTCTATGCAGGTCCAGCCGGCGCTGCAGCTCCTGTATGCTCCTGACTGCTTGATCCTACTCTGCTTGGCAGAGCCTTCGGAGAACGCTCCTTAGACCTAGTAGCAATTGCTTTACCTTACATCCCGGGCTTAAGCAAATTGCCCTAATCTGACTAAGAACACGCACCTTATCTCTCTCTTAGGATCTCCTAACGAAATCTCGGTATTCTATGAATACCAAAAATGAACCTATCTATCGAAGCCTATGATCTGAGACTATTTCTCAGAATCTAAGAAAACGAAACACTAAAGAAAGAAAGAAAACTGAAACTGAAACCCGAGTCTCTCAGTGACTTGTGTACTCGAGAATTGTACACTGGAAGTCTCTGAATGAATCAGATCGAGTGGAGAGGGATGATTTCAACTCCTGGAGGCCTGGAGTATTTATAGCAGCTTTCTGGAGTGAAAAATTCCAAAAATTTCGATGTGGGACAACTTCTAGTACTTCGGGACGCCCGTCCCGGACCGTTGACCAAGTCAGTATTTCCAAAAATTGCATTTTTACCCCAAAATTTGCTGTTTTTGTCTACTTTTCACTTGACACTTCCAAAATCATAAAAACTGTGAAATTGAGTAAATAACAATCAATTAAGATCGATTTCCTATCAATTTCATCCTAAATCATACATAAAAATATGCTAAAAATGTATATGATTTTCGCGTATCAGATAACCCCACACTTAGCTTTTTGCTTGTCCTCAAGAAAAGTCTACCTGAAGTTAGTGATTCTAAATCATATGTGCAGTCACTTAAATTTCTAGTCATGTTTTTATTCCAAAAATTATTCAGATAATTCTTAACACAGGTCTGACTGGTTAGGTTGCTATGACAAGGTCTCAAATGTCTCTAGTAGATTGTTAGGATTGAGCAGAAAACAATTTAACAACTAGGTTGAACTCTTCTCTTGGTCATAAGGTCTTCCTAATGTGTAGTGTGTGTACTAGTCCAGACCAGATAGTCAACATAATAAACTCTTGTCTTAACTATTACCAGATAACACTTCGACCTATCGCTAGACACAGTGACAACAGATAACTTTCTGAGTTCTGAGCTTTGGTGATCAGATTTTAATTATTTCGCTCTTAGTGATTTCTTTCGTTTATAGATTCAGGGTATTTTGAGTTTGCTTAGAACACGTCAACTTCAACTACCCATGTAGCGAGTCCCACTCCGATGACTCCCAGATCTACACGACCTTAGGGCATCAGGCTTTAAGTTCCCCGAAGGAGTGGTGCTCGAGTAGCGAAGGCCGCTGGCAAACTACCCTATTTTAATTAGCTCACTTTTTTTTCTTTTTCACTTTTGGCTCAGAGTCTCATCTAGCCATTCCAATTGTCAATGCATCCTGCAACTGGTCTAATTTTATCTAGTTAAGTTTTGAAAAGGTAATTGGTTGAGGTCTCTAATCCAGACTAAGTTATGCTCAATTATCAGGAATTCCCTACTCCTAATCAATAAGTTCAACAATAGTCATCAATTGTTCCTACTAACCATAACATTCTACCTACATATCATAGACATAAGCAATTGTTTAACCAAGCATACTGCATTTAGAAGTCTGAAAGATGGAAAAATTTTGAAATTTGTTTGGAAGGGTGTGAAGATACGGGGAAAACAAGCAAAATCATGCAAAACTTTTGCCAACTACTACAGTGCACCGTGCACTGCTACCCCACACTTAAGTCTGACACTGTCCTCAGTGTTCATGCATAGCTAAACTACCCCACACTTATTTGCAAACAAGAAGAAATGAAAACAAAACAGAAAACTCTTACCCCACACTTATTTGACTAACTAAGGGTAAGAGAGAAAATAAAACAACCAACAAAACAAGACACAAAAATGAAGAAAAAAAAGTAAAGGAAGATGAGATTAGAAAAACTCCCTTCTTGCCTCGAGCAGAAGGGTTTTCTCTGGGCTGTCAATTGACATTTCACCTTAGCCATGTGCTATTGCTGAGGTGTTCTTGATTCTGCAATCTCTAGATATTGGAACAGATGACGTCAGCTCCGATCCTTCATTGTCGAGCTCCAGGTAGTAGCATATCCATTTGAGGAATGGCTCAATCCCCAAGGACTGTTTCCTCGAATCATTTGTAAGATTTCTCATAATCATAGCAACGTGTCCAGGGGGAACGTGTCTAGGAATGAGACTTCTTGGGATTTGTGTGCCTTCTTGCCAATGTTAGTAAAGGCATTTCATGCAAGTCTCGAATGGAAGAAAAGATACCTGAAGTTTTGGCGAAGCTGTGGTGGTAGGGGGCTCCAGTTGTGTAGATCTGGGCTCAAGTATTTCAGACTTCCTCGGGGAAGTTTCTCACAGCTGATTGGTATGCAGGGAATGCAAGCTCCTCCATTGCTATGCTCCTGATACAACGCCAAATTCCTCTATATCCTTCGACCCTTCGTTACCTCTTGGTAGATCACTTGCTTGCACTGGTCTGGCTTTAATTGTTGCCAGTATCTCATCTGTTGATTCTGCGGGTAGGGGTTTTGCTGTGGTGGTATCTTCTGAAAGTTTCCAGCTTTCGAATTATTTCTCAGCTAAATCCCGTATGATTCCTCTAGTTGGGATTGTATGCATTTCCCATTGGAGCAGCATTCTGCAGTAACCTACTCCTACCTCTTTTGGAATGGTCAGTCATTCCCATATCAATCTCTGCTAAAGTGTGATACTTAGAAGACTTCACAGATTTTATACACAGGCTGAACATTTCTTCCTAAGACATCGGCACTCTGAATCTGGAAAACAACTAGAATCTGCACATGACTTTAACATCATTAGTAGGTAATGCCTGTGGTTCAGGCCATTTTGAAAAGTGTTTCACGACTACTATGATGTAATTAGTGTCAAAGGAAGAACGAGAAAAGGATTCGAAATACCCCTGATATCAACGGTTGCAACATTCTGTGTACGTCGCTGGGGTAGATGATCTCTGGAAGATGTGTTACCTGTTATTTGGCAAGCATCGCAGGACTGTATCAGAGATACAAAAGTCCTTGAATATGGTGGGTCAAAAAGATCCTGCTTTCAACACTTTCCGGACAGTGTTGATAGCCATCAATTGGTCTCCCGTAGATTCTTTAGGGCAATGCTCCAAAATATTGTGTCCTTCATCTTCTGAGACACATCTTCTGATCAACTGATCTGCAAAAAATTGAAATAGAAGAGAAACTGCCCAGTAGTAATATTTCAAATCAGCAAAGAATTTCTTCTTTGCTGATAAGTTATATCACTTGGAACTTATTCAGTGACTAGATAATTTGCAACAACAATAAACCACATATGAGAATTATTATACATAGCAAACAATGCAAATAAGTTTTCATCCAAAAATTTATCAGTATTACACTAGCCTCTAACTCGGGGTTTTCTAATCTAGACAAATGGTTTTCTTTCTAGATTTTCAGCCCTTTTTCTTATCCCTTCATTCTATATCAAATTCAAGTAACAATAAAACCTAACTTAATCAACTATGGTTCAACATTAGTTTTATTGAACACAGATATCTCAGAGTGATCAGTGTAACCTATTGTTTAGACTAGGCATGGCATGAATGTATCATAGGCATATGCAATAACTAGTAATCCCTTTTCAGTGGTGGTAAGGTTCTACTAGGCATCAGTAAAAGGTCTTACTTGTATGAAGTTCTAATCATGCCTATTTCCTGAAACAATCATTAATTCACCAAGCAAATTCCAATTAGGTGATGTCATAATGGGTGCAGTAATTCCTTTTGGTTTAAACAATCTCATGCATTTATCATCAAACAAAAGGAACATCCTTTCTCATTAGAATACTCAGAGGTCTGTCTATTAAAGAAAATTTTATTTCATGATTCTGTCTAATAAACTAAGAATGACCTAAGAAAATTCCATAATGATATTTCTTCCAGATTAAAATCTGAGCCAAAATTAGTCAAATCAGAAAAATATTCTATCCTCATTTCCATTTTTATTTTTTCGAAATTAACAAATAGAAATAACACGAAAAAGAGCAACTAAGAAAACCAATTAAGAAAGAACAAGAGATAGGGAAAAGAACAACTTACCATTGAGCAAGAAAAATACAATTTTTTTTCGGGTTTTTAAATTTTAACATTTTTTTTCTTTTTATATATTTCGAACTTAAGTTCCCTCAATATGGTTTTAGAATGATTTTCTAAAATCTGATTATCCTAAGTGTCTTAATTCCAAATAATATCTAAAATCAATTAGTTATGATAATCCTATATTTCGGAAAGTGATTGTCTAACTAGTATAAGATAAGTGTAATGCAAAAGTCTAGGTTACTACCGCTACCTATCATAAGTTTCTAGAATTGTGGCCAATAATCCTAAATTCATTATGATATTTCCCCGGCAACGGCGCCAAAAATCTGATGCATTCCGATTGGTATGCTAAAAGATAGGCTTTATTTACCTATGTCGATTATGAGTAATTAAGGACTGAGTCTTACTAACTGTCACTTAGCATTCAATTATTGTCACTTAATCAATCAGAACCTAAGGCAGAGTACCTATCGTGTAGCTAGTCTGTTGGAAAGTATCTACGATTTTATTAAGTTAAATATCGTACTCCCAGGGAAGTGGCAACGGCTTAGTAGTAACTAGCCTTTTATCCTAACTCCTATCTTATGATCCAGTTATGCAATCTTCATCAATAACTTTGATGAGAGGGTGATCCATTCTCCACTAGGTTTAAGTTTAATTAAGCCTAAAAGTGTTTTATAGATAATGTCTTGATTCTATGTTATACTGTTCCTACATGTTGATTGACCTATCTTCGAGTATTTTAGATGCATCTTAGCCTGGATTGCAACTATGTTCTGTGTCTAAAGGCGTACCACATTCGAGGTCTCTAATAAACTGCCATACCTTAATGACGGCCCTAATCACAGTTCGGGACGAAGGCATCCATGAACGGTACCCTATGTCACTTCGGTATCATGTCGCTTGCCCTAGCCGCCGGCATAATCGGACTCGGCTCGGCTTACCTAGACTACTCTTAACAAGCAGGGTGTTCAGCAGGTTATTTTATCTAGCATGGTAGACACCAATACTAATTGATGTATGTTAAACTAAACAGATTATGATTAGACCGTGGTTAGGAATTGTCTATAACCCTAACTTTAGTTTAAAAGAGCACATTAGACATGCAGACATAATGAATATTTAGCAGGTGGCTATTTCTGGAAAAACATAACAACTTCAACATATAAACAAATATTCATATGAATCGTAATCTGATATTCAAATTAATATTTAGATAAAACAATTCGTAAACATACAGAACCTCGTCTAGGGGACCCACTGTCATAAAGTAATCACCACTCTATGCAGGTCCAGCCGGCGCTGCAGCTCCTGTATGCTCCTGACTGCTCGATCCTACTCTGCTTGGCAGAGCCTTCGGAGAACGCTCCTTAGACCTAGTAGCAATTGCTTTACCTTACATCCCGGGCTTAAGCAAATTGCCCTAATCTGACTAAGAACACGCACCTTATCTCTCTCTTAGGATCTCCTAACGAAATCCTGGTATTCTATGAATACCAAAAACGAACCTATCTATCGAAGCCTAAGATCTGAGACTATTTCTCAGAATCTAAGAAAATGAAACACTAAAGAAAGAAAGAAAACTGAAACTCAAACCTGAGTCTCTCAGTGACTTGTGTACTCGAGAATTGTACACTGGAAGTCTCTGAATGACTCAGATTGAGTGGAGAGGGATGATTTCAACTCCTGGAGGCCTGGAGTATTTATAGCAGCTTTTTGGAGTGAAAAATTCCAAAAATTTCGATGTGGGACAACTTCTGGTACTTCGGGACGCCCTTCCTGGTAGTTTGACTGGGTCGGGACGCCCGTCCCGGACCATTGACCAAGTCAGCATTTCCAAAAATTGCATTTTTACCCCAAAATTTGCTGTTTTCGTCTACTTTTCACCTGACACTTCCAAAATCATAAAAACTGTGAAATTGAGTAAATAACATTCAATTAAGATCGATTTCCTATCAATTTCATCCTAAATCATACATAAAAACATGCTAAAAAAGGTATATGATTTTCGCGTATCAACACAATGATCACAATTTGTTTTGTGGAAGCCATGATCAACCATAAATGATTCAAATTTCTTGTACCACTGTTGAGGTGCCTGTTTCAAACCATACAAACTCTTCTTCAATTGGCACACCAAGTTCTCATTTCCCTTAACCTGAAAACCTTCAGGTTGCTCCATGTAGATCTCCTCATCAAGGTCACCATGAAGAAAAGCTGTTTTCACATCAAGTTGCTCAATCTCCAAATTCTTGCTAACAACTAAACCAAGTATAACTCGAATAGAGGACATCTTCACAATAGGAGAGAATATTTCATCAAAATCTATACCCTTCTTTTGACTAAAATCCTTCACAACCAGCCTTGCCTTGTACCTTGGTTGTGAGCCATTCGCGTCAAACTTTAATCTATATACCCACTTGTTCTTGAGTGCTCTCTTGCCCTTAGGCAGCTCCATAAGCTCATATGTGTGGTTCTCATGTAATGATGTTATTTCATCTTGCATTGCATCAAGCCACTTCTCATGGTGCACATGTGACAGAGCCTCATCAAATATCTCTGGCTCTCCTCCATCAATGACTAACACATAATCATCCTCTGAAAATCTCGTGGATGGTTTCCTAACTCTAGTAGACCTTTTTAACTGAGGTGGTGGAGGCTGTGTATGTGGCTGTGGCTTTGGAGCATCATCATCACCATTGTCATGATGGTCATCTTCAGGAGTTTCATTTGTCTGATCATGGGTTTCTCCCCCGTGATCATCAGGCACTGTGACATGAGGAAGAGATGGAATAGGATCAACAGTGATGCATGGAGAAGAATTTGTCTGCTTCTTCTCACACTCTTCAATGGTCTGATCTTCAAAGAAAATCACATCTCTGCTTCTGATCACTTTCTTATCACGCGAATCCCATAGTCTGTACCCAAACTCATCCTCTGAATATCCCAAGAAAATGCACTCTTTGGTCTTCTTATCAAGCTTGGATCTCTCATCTCTAGGAACATGAACAAATGCTCTACAACTAAAGACTCTCAAATGCTTGTAGGAGACATCTTTCCCTGACCAAACTCTCTGAGGTACATCACCTTTAAGAGGAACTGAAGGGGAAAGGTTAATCAGATACACTGTAGTGAACATCGCATCTGCCCAAAAAGACTTTGGCAGCTTAGCATGAGATAGCATACATCTGATTTTTCTCTACAATAGTTCTGTTCATTCTTTCTACAACTCCATTAAGCTGAGGTGTCTTTAGAACTATTTTCTCAAGCTTGATGCCCTGACTTTTGCAATAATTCTCAAATGGACCCATGTACTCACCACCATTATCTTATCTAACACATTTCAATTTCTTGCCACTTTCTTTTTCAACTCTGGCATGAAACTCCTTGAAAGTGTCAAGTACCTGATCTTTACTTTTCAACACAAAAGCCCACACTTTTCTAGAAAAATCATCAATAAATGTTACAAAATATTGTGCACCACGATGTGATTTAACATCCATAGAACAAACATCAGTGTGAACAAGATCTAAAGCATGCTTTCTTCTATATGGAGAACGTGTGTGAAATGTAACTCTATGTTGTTTTCCAGCCAAACAATCAACACAAGAGTTTAGAGGTGTACCTGAAATATCCGGGAGATAGTCTTTCCTCGAAAGAGTCTGCAGTCCCTTCTCACTCATGTGGCCAAGTCTCTTATGCCACAAATCACCGGAGTCATCACCTGTTACATTGGCATCTCCAATGCATACTTTGGCCTGCATAAAATAAAGTGAATTCTGCTTCTTACCTCGAGCCACAATCAATTTTTCCTTGGAGAGTTTCCATTTCCCGTCACAAAAGTTGTTGGCATAACCATCATCATCAAGCAAACCAGCTAAGATCAGACTCAATCTGATATCTGGGACATGCCTGACATCCTTGAGCATCAACTTGCAACCAGTGGAAGTCACTAAGCAAAATAGTACCCATACCGATAATCTTAAATGAACCATTATTTCCCATCCTCACAAAACCAAAATCGCCACTAGTGTATGATGAGAAGTACTCCATGTGTGAAGTGATATGATAAGATGCACCAGAATCAATCACCCAAATACATTCATCACATGTTACATTTAATAGTTCATGATCACCGATAACAAACAAATCATCCTCACTAGATACTAAGGCTGTAGTGTTCTTCTCTTCTGGCTTTTGCTCGGAATTCTCATTTTTCTCTTTTCTCTCCCTGGACATATCTCACTTTTTCTTTCTGCAGAATCTTTCAATGTGACCCGGCTTCTAACAATAATGGCAAATGAAATCTCTTTTCCTTGATTTCGATCTCCCCTTAGACTTGTCTCTGTTTTGAGAATTTTTACTCTTGCTTCTCCCCTTATTAAATTCTGGAATCACATTTGCTTCAGCTTGGCTAGGGTAACCAGACTCTTTCCTCCTAGCCTCTTCATTTAGAAGACTAGCCTTGACCATATCCATAGTCATTTTTCCATTAGGAGCAGAGTTGCTAAGTGAAACTACTAAGGTATCCCAACTGTCGGGCAATGAGGAAAGTAACAACAAGGCTTAGAGTTCATCCTCCAACTTCATTTTCATTCCGACTAGCTGATTTACCACACCCTAAAACTCATTCATGTGCACTACAATGCTATCACCATCTTTATATTGCAACTTAACAAGTTTCCTTATTAGGGAAGCTTTACCCATAGCATTGTTTCTCTCATACATGGATTCAAGTTTCTGCCACATCTCAAAAGCATTAGTTTCATTAGCAACATGTTGTAACATACTCAAAGAAACAAACTGTCTGATAGAGGCAACAACTTTCCGATTCAAGTTGGTCCAATCTTTCTCACCAACACCTGTTGGACGCTCTTTATACAAAATTGGGTTCAGCAAGTCTTTAGAACACAAATAATCTTCAATACGAATTTTTCATATAGAATAATTTGTGGAGTCCAAGCTAACCATTCCCTGAACAATTACTTTATCATCCATCATTGACTGCTCTTATACCACTTTGTTGGAGAAGCACAAACAGAAAAATGCAACGGAAGCAATAAAACATTTTCTCCAAGCAATGATCAAGATAGACAACAAAGCTAAATATAAACTCCACAAAGAACAACACCACACCAAATAAAAAAAACACAATGACAATGAAATAGAGAACACACTATTTACGTGGAAAACCCCAAATCGGGTAAAAACCATGGGACCGTATAACAACGGTACCAAAACTTCCACTAATCAACAATAACCAAGTGGGTACAACCAGTTCTCCTCTCTAGTAAGCACTAGAGGTAAATACAATCATCAAGGAATCTCCTTGGCACCACAACAATCAACAATTTCACCATAAACATAAATAAATAACCAAAAAATGCATGTATGACAAAGCAGCCTAAAAATACCTTCTAGGCGTCAAAACAAGAATCTGACCGTAGGATCTGAAGAGGAGGATGTGGAGAACATCATAATAAAATTTGAGTATGATCGGACTTCGTTTGATCTTCAATTTGAGTCGGAAACAGTCTGTTGCTCCACTCTCTTTCTTCTCCTTTTTCTTTTTCCCCGTTCTCCCTTCTCTGGTATTGAACATACCCAAAAAAAATTCTTCATGGACCAGAATAAAGTGATGCCCAAACAAAAGCCCAATACAAAATATAGAAAAAAAATATTGTCCAAATAGAATTGGACACTTCCTCCATGTAGGAGGGATATTTCCCAACATAGTCCACAAAGAGTTAGAATTAATAAAAAAAATTTCGGATGCGGGTATAACAATGTCGGTACATATGCACATAAAGGAGCAGAGATATACATATGCACATTGAAGGACCATGAAATACCAAACATTGGAGTCCATTTTCCAGGTGTAGAGTTTTTTTTTTTGTACCCACTTTGGGCATCCGGTATTCCACCTTTTCGGTGAGACTAATTCAGATTTGATCTGTGGGAACTTCCATTCTAAAAAATTTGAATTCTCGATCATTCGCCCTAAAAGAAGCATTAAAAGTTCGCTTTACTAATTCTCCCAAACTACCGGGTTTTTCAGATGTAGAGTTTGTGCTAAGTCCATTGCATACCTTTATAGGATCAGGTCGTCAAAAGAGATGTCTAGCAATTTTAGCTCAAGAAAGCCCCATACTTGGAACCAATATATATATATATATATATATATATATGTTTTTGTTGAAGCGAAAGAAGTTGGTTGCACATATGTAAGGTCTCTGAACTTTAAAGTAAGAAGAGTTCTCCTAATAATTATTAAAATTCGACATATTAAAATTAAAGTAATTATGTTATACGAATAAATTATAAAATATATATATTATTAGTAGTAGTAAATTAATTTATTACTCCTGCATTATTTACCGTTTATCTCCAGCCATTTTCAAGAAAAAAATGTAAAATAATGACAAGTACTAGAAGAAAATAGGATTCTCTAATTGTAGAAATGTAGAAAAAGTAAAATAAGATTCTCTAATTGTAATTAATAAGTTTCGAAGAAAATAGTATAGGAATTTAATAATTCGTAGCATCCAAATTTTCCTATGTATTTATTCATTCAAACGTATGCATTAATTACATGTCCATTGGTTCCTTAAAATCCATTAACTTCAATCCTTCAAACTTTTTGTTCTTTTTTTTCCTTTAATTGTCATAAATTCCACAATTTTGGATCCTTACAAATAGTAAATCTTAAAATAATTATCAACTTTTTTTTTCTTTTTTACCTCCTCTGAATTAATACATTCATCACTTATTTTTACTTTCCATAGTTATTATTTTTATTTATTAATTATTGCTTATGAAAGGATATGATATTTCAATCTTTTTAATAAAAAAATTTTATTTCTTCAACTCTCAACTTTATCCTAAAACATATTTCTTGAGAGTCATTGAGTAAAATCATGTCAATTAATTGTTTATCATTCAATATCTCAATGAAATTAATCATCTTGTTCATATTTTGTTTCATATTTATTTCTATAGAAGCTCATCAAAATGAAAGTTTTGATTTTTCTAGTGAACTCGTTCATCATGATTCACCTCTGTCTCCTTTCTCTAACTTTAATTTATCTAATGTCCAACGCCAGGGTATTGCTTTCCAACGCATATTGCAAAAGTACTAAACTCAAGAGGAGGGATCATCAGTTTTGATCTTTAATGATTTTTCATACCTAATGAAAATATGAGAAATGAAATACTCTTTAAAAAAATTATAAAGATAAATGTTATCCTTCTGACATGAAAGGTCACTGGTGTCGTGTCTGTAACATGTTGACTTAAGCATCTATTGAAAAGAAAGACAAAGATGTTATGTGTTATATGTTTATGTAAAATATTATCTTGTGTTCAAATATTATAATATATTATATTTAATTTTGATGTCTGTAAATATTTTGTTAATAAAACAGATGGTTGTTGTTCATACCAAAATATCGAAAGTGTCTGTCTTAAGAAGTAAAAAGAAAATTTTAAAAAAATCTTAAAAGCGAATTGGTAAAAAACTTGATTATTAAATATAAAATGGAATAAATTAATTTAATATTATCAATTTATTCAATTCATAATCAAATTTCCTATTTCTTTATTTTATTTTCTTGATACGTTACGAAATGTGCCTTAACTCTTAAGAAGCGTTACCAGAACAACTATTTTATCTATACAAGACAATAAAAAGAATAATGCCGTGTTCACGCCGCGTATGAGAGGAATCACATCTTCCAACATTTCTCTACCACAAAAAAGGAAAAATAAAATGAAGCTATCCCAAAATATATTACCAATTTACCCTTCCCCAGTTATGTTCTCTAGGAAGGGTCCTGAATTCGGATTTATTAATGACAAATTAATGGCAATTTGCCTATTTTACAAACTAGTCTTTTTCAATTCCAACCTATAAATTGAACCCAGAACTCGGAACTTCATAAGCCTTTGTTATATTTCCAAATTCTTCCAGACTATTCCGGAAATTATTTTATTTCTTTTTCAGATCGCCGGAGAAAAAAAAAAGTAGCGTCAATGGGTTCGCGTTACGAGTTGGAGGTTACGGTTACTAAGGCGAAGGATTTGAAGAACGTGAACTGGCGTAACGGTCCGGTAAAACCCTACGCCGTACTGTGGATCGATCCAACAGCTAAATGCTCCACAAGAGTCGATCCGAATGGGGATACCGATCCAGAATGGAACGAGAAAATTGTTATCCCTTTCAATTCCCCAATTGAAGATTCCGCCTTATACGTTGACATAGTCCACAATGAAGCCGCGGAAGGAACGAAGCCCCTAATCGGCTCCGCTCGTCTTTTTCTCCGCGACGTTGTCGACGAGGTTGGTCTCGGCCGCAGCGTCGAGAGAAAACTCGAACTCAAGCGCCCTTCTGGACGTCCACAGGGTAAATTGACTGTCACGGTTAACGTCCGTGAGCCACAATTTCGTGCACCGGATCCCTATTATGCTCCTCCGTACGGTGTCCCACCCCCACCGGGTTCCAGAAATTACTCTGCCCCACCACAACCTTACGGTGCTCCTCCACTTCCTCCTTACGGGGCCCCACAACCTGTCGGATACGCTGCTCCGCCTTCGGGATACCCGTACGCTGGGCCGTCTCCTCCTCCTCCTGTGATGCCATATGGTGCTCCACCGACCGGTTATGGACAGCCTGGGATAGGAAGTGGTAGTCAGGCGGCGTACGGAGTGGAGGAGAAGAAGAAGAGTAAGTTTGGTGGGATGGGAACGGGATTGGCGGTGGGAGCAGTTGCAGGGGCATTGGGTGGTCTAGCTTTAGCGGAAGGGATTGATCAATTTGAGGACAAGATCGCCGATGACGTAGCGGAGAAGGTCGAAGATGATCTGGGTTACGACGATGATGATGCCGGAGACTGGTGATTCTGTTGATTTTGAATTATATTCCCCGTCCGAATGTAAAATTTTGATGGTTTGTCTTTTTTCTCGGGAGGGATTGGGTTTTTTTGTTTTGACTTATTCCGGCTTCAATTTGATGGTCTCGTAATAAATTTTGAATTTCAAAAACTCATATTATAATTTTGAATTAAAATTTAATTTTAACGCTCCGTAGCGTGTTTTTTTTTTTTTTGGAAGCATGGCAATCTTGTGCGTTGCGCCAACTAAGAATATGAAAACGAATTTTACCCTTAATTAAAAAAAAAAACCTGATCGTTGTTCAGTCCGTTACTTTTTCTGACACGATGACGTCATCATCGAAACTTTTGAAGTTTTAGTTTTAAGAAATGGACGAATTCTAGTCTGACACTTGTCGCGTTATTTCTGTAATCTGTAAGACTGTATTTAGTACCAAAATAATCTCATTTAAAGGACTTTTAAAAGAAAAAAATATTTAAAAAGAAAAAGAAAAAAAATCTTAATTATTTTAAAAAATCTTTTTTTTTATAAATTGAGAAGTATGAAAATATCTCTTACTGACAAGGCAAATGACACAAAGCAGATGAGACCCACCAGGCTTACGTGTCTGTCCACCTGGTCATGGCATGACGAGTCACACTTCGCCACACACCAAACTCCACAATGGACCACGCGGCCATCCCGCCTCACCTCGTGGACGAAGTCACCACACAACGGTCACTTCGGGCGGATCCACTGACCCATCACACCCCTAGAACCGTCTTTGATGGTCAACGTTTGACTGCATAAAGGATCACAATCAAAGATCCCCCTAACGTCTTACTAAAAAGGGGATCTCATATCTTTTGTACAAGTCTGGTAATCATCAAATTTCTCGTAACAAATCACCCGATCTACCTGACATAATGGTGGTTTATCCCCTATAAATACCACCTCCATAGTGGTAATGAGGGTAAGACCAGATCACTCTACTCATCTCTGTCAATTTAATTACCTCACAGTCAAATCATTGACTTTACCATCGGAGGATTTACCGGAGACCTTCCACCCTCCGGATAAACTTTACTGTTTTGCAGGCCTAGCATTGCAAGATAACAGTCCTTCCACGACATATAGACAACCAAGATACGGGTATTTGGCAAAGAGAGAGCACTAAACGACAACGGATCCTTGACACGTGGCATTAGACCGTTTTCTGACGAATCAGTTTGGTTCTGTTACCGGGAACGTAAACATCTTACATTCCCACTTTTAGAGACCAGAATGTCACGACGATTAAGCGAACGCAGGAGCTGTCCTGACACCACGGTTCTCATGTCTCATCATGAAACTCACCGCGCAGCTCAATCCTCCGTCCCCGACCGACCACAGCCACGGTCAGTCGTGGAACGCTTAGACCCCCGCGGCTCACCCCGCAAATCGCCTGACCTCCGCAACCATCTCAACGGAAAGCAGACCACGGAGAACGGGCGAGCCGAGGAGGTTGAGGACCTACGGAAGGAAATTGAGCGACTCCGAGTCGAGCGTGATCTTTCAAAACAATGGAAACAACTCTGTGTTGCGTACCGTCGACAAGGCCTTTCGCCCCCTCGCTTCTCCGACGACGACCAGGACCCCGCAGAGATCCTACCCCCGCGGTCTAAGAATGGGGCAAGCCAGCAGACTAGGGGCCAGAACACAAAACCACTTCGCTCCATCAGCAAAGTGGGGGAGAGCCAGCCAAATAGAGAAAGGGGATGCCGTAACGGACATCGGTCGAAGCGGAATAGACAGGAACGGAGTCTGGAGCCAACCCGGAGGGACGAGACGAAGAAGAACCGACCAGCCTATACCGGGCCCTTTGCGGAGTGGATCCACCACACCATACCGGACTCGCAATTGAAAATCCCAACATTCGTCCTGTACACTGCTCAAAGCAAGCCCGACGAACATATTTATAGATACAAATCATCCATGGACCTTGTGACGACTGATGAAGCGATACTGTGCAAGGCCTTCCCCGGCACCCTGAATGACAGAGCTCTGACTTGGTTCACTTCTCTGAAACCAGGTTCGATTGACTCCTGGTAGAAGCTCAAGAAGGCCTTCCTGGATAAATTCAGTACGACGGGCATAATCTCCAAGACTAGAGGCGACCTCGCCAACATCAAGCAAAAGGACGATGAGACCCTGCTCGAATACCTAGAGTGTTTCAAGAAGGTGCACGATGAGATCGACGGAATTACCCAAGACACAACCATCACCTGCTTCGAGAGCGGCTTTCGATCAAAAATGCTATAAACGGAACTCCAACTCCGCAAGCCCGAGACCATCGACGAAGTGTTCAGTGTGGCTCGAAAGGTTGTCCTTACCGAAGGGAGCTCTCCAAGGCCACACTTCCGGAGAAAAGAAAGGTACATGGAAGCATCCCCCCAGGGCCGACAGGGCAAAAACAGGACGCGAAGGACCGAAGCGGTCACTCCGATGAAGTCCAAAGAACACCTCATCGCCACCGTCAAGGAGAAGCTCGGAATGAGAGAGCCCGCGTTGGCGCGAGCCTCCAACCGATCTGCCCGTGACAACGCGAAGTTCTGCGACTTTCACCAAGATTATGGACACACGACCGAGAATTGTTACCAGTTCAAGAGGATGATCGAAAGGCTAGCCCGAGATGGGCAGCAGAAGGAGAGCGAACCGTACAAACAACCCGAGGGAAGGCCCGACCGAGTGATTGAGGTCATAACTCCTCGGTACGAATCCATCAAAAAGATAAAGCAGAAAATCTATAACTTGAGTAAGCCTTCTCCGGAGTCTCACTGCGGCACGATCCCTCATGAGCTGATTATCTTCTCCGATCAAGACCTTGAGTTGAACGAAGAGGCTCGCATCACCCCCATCGTCCTCGAAGTGGGCATGACCAGACAAGGAATCGACAAATGTCTAGTCAAAAGAGTACTGATTGACACCGAGCCACAAAAAATATCATGTACCACAAGTGTTTTAAGGAAATGGGGATGAATGACAGTCACTTGAAACCCATCAATATGATTCTAGAAGGCTTCACCGCTCACAAGATCAATGTCAAGGGGACGGTCAAGATTAAAGTCACTCTTGGCTCTGGTGCTTGCACACGCGAAGAGGAGATCAAATTCTACGTGGTGGATATTGACTCCCCCTACAAAGCCATTCTCGGAACCCCGATGCACGCCGCCTTCGAGCTCGTCATCTCCACATCGCATCAACAAGTCCGATTTGCCACCCAGGGCGGAGTGGGCTACGTCAAAAGCAGCCCCAGAAGCTTACTCGCTCACATGATAAAGTTCCGACAGCACTCCGAAATCGAGCCGCCTCCAATGACGGTTGGGTCGATCATAATGACCAGAGAACACGCGGAAGCCACCGCCCTTGCCCAGTCGACACTCTCACCGGTCGTAGACACTCCTGAAATAAACGAGTTCAACGAAGTCGCAATACACTCTAACTATCCCGACCAAAAAGTCCATATAGGAAGCGAGATGCCACAGTCGATGAAGGAGGAGATGACCTGGTTCCTCTCCACCCACCTCGATAACTTTGCTTGGCGCACATAGGACATGCCCGAAATCTCCCCCGACATCGCAGAGCACAGGCTCAACATCGACCCCACGTTTAAACCGGTGAAGCAAAAACCCAGGCAATTCGGAGAGGACAAACTCAAAGGAATGCAAGCCAAGGTCCGGAAACTGCTGGAATCGAAATTCATCCACGAGGTTGAGTACCCCTCGTGGCTGGCCAATGTAGTAATGGTCAAAAAAGAAAGCGGAAAGTGGAGAATGTGTGTAGATTACACTGACTTGAACAAAGTCTGCCCAAAGGACTGTTACCCACTTCCCCGTATCGATGCCCTTGTGGACTCCACTTCGAGATTTGAGTTCCTCAGCTTCATGGATGCCTTTTCCGGCTATCATCAAATCTGAATGAGACCACAAGATCAAATCCACACATCCTTCTAGGCCGCAAGAGCTATCTACTGTTACAATATGATGTCGTTCGGATTGAAGAACGCAGGTGCCACTTACCAAAGAATGATGAACAAAATCCTGCGAAGTCACATAGGCCGGAATGTGGAAACTTACGTGGATGATATGGTCGTTAAGACCAAACGGGGCCATTCTCACTTAGATGATTTGGAGGAAACATTCGCCACTCTTTCGGAGTACGGACTAAAGCTCAACCCGGTGAAATGCATGTTCGGAGTGAAGTCAGGAAAATTCCTCAACTTTATATGTCCGAGTGCGGGATCGAAGCTAACCCCCAAAAGATAAGCAATACGGAACCTAGCCGAGCCTCAGTGTGTTAAGGACATACAACGCCTCAACGGCTGCATAACCGCCTTGGGAAGATTTGTGTCCAAGTCTGCCGAGAGGTGTATGCCGTTCTTTAAAGCCTTGAAAACTGCTGGAAAAACCTTCTGGTGGGACGAAGAATGCACAAAAGCTTGGGAAGATTTAATGAGCTACTTGGCGAACCCACCACTGTTGAGTGCCCCCACTTCAGGCAAAGTCTTGTATTTATACCTATCAGCCTCACAACAAGCAATCGCAGCTGCCTTAATCTGGGAGACGAACGGCCAACAGCTTCCTGTATACTTCGTAAACAGAGTACTGAGGGATGCCGAAGTACGCTACTCATACATTGAGAAACTAGCTTACGCTTTGGTAATCACCACTCAGAAACTTCGGGCGTACTTCGAATCCCACTCCGTAGTGGTATACACCAACCATCCTCTGAGGCAGATCTTTCACAAGTTGGACCAATTAGGGAGGATGCTTAGATGGTCCATCGAACTATGCGGCATGGACCTCACTTCCGCACCCCGAACTGTGATCAAGGCCCAAGCCTTGTCAGATTTTCTGGCTGAACTATCGTTCTCCGAAGTCACCCCCGATAAAGAAACAACCCTCACTCTCCCGGCAAACGAGGCATGGACAATGATGGTGGATGGAGCCATAAATGTGAAGGGAGTCGGAGTAGGGGCCACCATTAAATCACCCTCCGAGCAGCACGAAGAAGTCCGTTGCGTCCGACTCGACTATCCCCTATCCAACAATCAAGCGGAGTACGAGGCCTTGGTTATCGGGATGCAATGGGCCTTGAATTCGGGAGTGAGATCGCTCAGGGTATTCAGCGACTCCCCAGGTTGTTGTGGGATAGGTCAACAATGAGTTCATAGTCAACTCTGACAACCTGAAAGCCTACGCAGAAAGGGTGTCCCAGCTGGTTGCTCAGTTTTAGTACTTCACCCTTACAAAAGTAGACCGTAGCCACAACGAAGTAGCAGACAAGCTGGCTAAAATAGCGTATGGAGAAGCCTCCAACGACATCGACGTCTAGATAATTCGAATCTCCTCTCCAGAACATATCTCGCCGATCCTGACTTTGACACCTGACTCACCCACATGGATCGACGAGCTGAAGAACTTCATATCCTTAGATATCCTGCCAGAAGACAAGGCTAAAGCCAGACAAATCTACAAATGCGCAGTCCGATACATTGTACTCAATAATATCCTGTACCGTTGCTCCTTCTCCAAGCTGCTTCTTCGTTGTGTATCGCCCGACCTCACTCAGATAATTCTGGAAGAATTACATGAAGGAGTCTGCGGTGGACATCCCGGATCGAGACCCTTGGCAGAAAAAGTGATCAATCAGGGTTATTATTGGATGACACTACGAAGGGATGCGGAAAACTACGTGAAACACTGTGGCACTTGCCAAAAGTTCAGTAGAATTCCCCGCTTATCGTAAGTTCCACAAACTCCTGTATTGGCAGCTTGGCCCTTCGATATGTAGGGAATCGACCTTATGAGAAAATTCCTCAAGGCCCGCGGACATCACGAATACTTGATCGTGACCGTCGACTACTTCTCCAAGTGGATCGAAGCGAAGCCCCTGGCCGCTCCCACGGAGGAGAATACGCTTAACTTCCTCCACGACTTCATCTTGTGCCGGTACGGAGTACCTCGGGCCATCGTATCTGATCACGGTACTCAGTTCGCCACCAAATTCATGGCAGAGTGCACCCGCCTAGGGATCAAACACTGGAAGTCATTTGTCGCACACCCACAAGGAAACAGACAGGCCGAAGTCGCAAACAAATTGGTCCTTGCCGCACTAAAAAAAGGTCTGGAAGGGAAGTCCAACAAATGGGTTGACGAACTCGCAGCCGCTTTGTGGGCAGTGCGGACTTCGGCTAGGGGCCCCACATGAGAAACAACATATGCCCTTGTTTTTGGATCAGAGGCAGTCTTACCAGCCGAACTCGCACTCCCATCCTACAGAATTTTTACATATGACAAAGAGGGTAACAAACGTCAACGCTGCTTAGATCTGAACTTACTAGAAGAAAAATGAATAATCGCCCGCCTAAGAGAAGATAAGTTCAAGCTGGCAACCAAACTCACCCACGATAAAAATTTGGTCAACAGGCCATTAGGTGTCGGAGACTGGGTACTCCGAAAGATCGAGGAAACTGCAAGACACATCATGGCAAACAAACTCACACCGAACTGGGAAGGCTCATACCTGATTAAAGATGAAGTCCGCCAGGGAACATTCCGCCTCATGGACCAAGAAGGAACAATATTTCCCAATCCCTGGCACGCCAACCACTTGAGGAAATATTTTGTCTGAGCCCTCACAGAAATTACGGTGAAGTCAAACCAAAAATCAAATAAATACTCCGCCGCAATTCATTACAAGATAGGTCCCTTTATCTACCAGTTGAGTGAAAGGCGAGCCATAGACGATGGACGTGCGAAGGAATTGGAAGAACTACAAAGGCGAGTCGAAAAACTTCAAAAGGAGGGGGACCTCGCAAAAAGCAGTGGAAACAACTCCACGCAGAGTACGTCAGAGAGGACCTAACCCCTTCGATGTTCCCCAATAGAGAGAGAGCCCGCTCAGATGCACCGCCGCCGAGATCTTGCACCATGGTCAGCAGACAAACCGTGGTGACCAAGAAGACCGAGAAGTGAGGAGCACGAGTAGGCATAAGACAGCACCCGGCGACCAGCAAAGTGGGAGAAAGCCACCACACTTCCAAACCTACTTCGAAGCCAGCCAAGATGAAACGGTACGTCGAGCGTAGCCCTGAGAAAGCCAAAAGCTCGACAAAAGTCCAAAAGATGAGGGCGATTGGGCTAGGCCCGTTTACCAAATGGATCCAGAGCATAACACCTGACCCGTCCCTCTAGTTATCGAAGTTTGTCCTTTACTCCGGACAAACTTGACTCCACGAGCACATATGTCGTTACGAAATGACTATGAGTTTAGTCACAAACGACAAGGTAGTATTGTGCAAGGCGTTCCCAAGCACCTTGTCCGATAAGGCATTAACATGGTTCAGTTCTCTAAAGTCAAGTACAATAGACTCCTGGCATACTTTAGAAAAAATCTTTCTAGATAAATTTAGCATGGCAGGAACAATCCCCAAAACAAGGGGAGACCTGGTAAATATCAAACAACGAGACGACGAGTCTCTGCTGTCGTTCCTAGAGCGATTCAAAAAGACTTATGACGATATATAAGGGATTAGCCAGGATACCGTCATCACCTATTTTGAAGGAGGTTTCCGATCTAGAATGCTTTATATAGAGCTCTAGTTGAGGAGACTTGAAACCATAGGCGAAATGTTCAGCGTCACCCGAAAGGTCGTGCTAGCTGAAAGCAGTACAACAGACTTAATCGAATCAAAAGATAAACAGCCCGAGTTTAGAGGAACCTCTCGAACTTCTCAGAAAGAAAGGAGAAAGCCGATTTAAGAAGCCCGAGATGTTCACACCCTTAAATGTCTTGAAGGAAAGTCTCGTGGCTGTAATAAAGGACAAATACGGAGTCTAGGATCCCACTCTGATGAGGACTCAGTCCTATCCTGCCAGGGATAAAACTAAGTTTTGTGGGTTTTACCGTGATTACGGACATACCACGGAAGATTATTTCCAACTAAAAAGGGCCATAGAGCGCCTCATCAGAGAGGGATTCTTGAAGGAGTACGTCGCCGACGTACAACAATAAAAAGACAAGGAGGAAAGGGTAATCAATATGATCAACCCCGAAGTCGCATCAATCAAGAAAATCAAAAAGAAGATTTACAACCCCACAAAATTGTACCTCGTCCCTGAATATGAGTTCGTACAACGTGAGGTCATCTCTTTTTCAAATGAGGAGCTAGAGCATAACAAGGAAGCAAGAATCACACCCATTGTTCTCGAGGCACGAATGACAAAGGATGGCATCGACAAATACACAGTAAGGAGAATTTTGATTGATACGGGAGCCGCGAAGAATATCATGTATCTCCAATGTTTCAAGGAAATGGGCTTGAAAGACGCTGACCTCAAAGCCAGTGGAATGGTCCTTGAAGGATTATCCACCCACAAGGTGTCGGTCAAAGGAACTATACGAATGCAAGTAACTCTCGGAGAAGGAGAGCGGCAGCGGACAGATGAGGTCAAGTTTTACGTAGTGGACTTGGACTCACCGTACAAGGCACCCCCTTTCATGCTGCGTTCAACCTCGTGATATCCACCTCTCACCAACAAGTAAAGTTCAACACTTCGCGGGGGGCTTCATCAAAAGCAGCCCTCGGAGCCTTTTGGGGTAAATTATGAAAACCAAAAGGAAAAGAGAGGGGCTGGATGAAGCTGCAACCACCAATTCGATAGCTGCCCATAATGACCAGAGAATACAAAAGATTCTCAAAAAATAAGTTTATGACTTGGTCGTCGATGTTTCCTGAGTTGGAGAGCTCGATGAGGAAATCATCAACCCCAAGTACCCTCAGCAGCCCATCAAGGTTGGCAGAGGGATACCCAATGCTCTTCGAAAGAAAATCATCGACTTCCTTCTGTAGCAGAACACACACTTAGCATAAGTACTAAGTGCCCTCTGCTAAGACAAAAGCCCAGACAATTCGGAGAGGAAAAAATGCAGGGCATGAAAGAAGAAGTGGAAAAATTATTAAAGGCCAGGTTCATCCGCGAGGTCAAATATCCCACGTGGTTAGCTAACGTGGTAATGGTTAAGAAAGCAAATGGGAGGTGGAGGATGTGCGTCGATTACACCGGCCTCAACAAAGCCTGTCCCTAAGATTGCTACCCGCTACCTCGGATCGACGCCCTCGTCGACTCTACTTCGGGGTACGAGCTCTTTAGTTTCATGGATGCTTTCTCAAGCTACCATCAGATTAAAATGAGACCGAGCGACCAGGTCCACAGTTTGTTCCGAGCCGTAGGAGCCATATACTGTTACAATGTCGTGCCGTTTGGTCTTAAGATTGCAGGGGCCAGATATCAACGGATGATGAACCACATCCTTTAACCTCAAATGGGAAGGAACATGGAGGCTTATGTGGATGATATGGTGATCAAGACGAAGCATGGGGCATCACACCTGGACGACCTAGAGGAAACCTTCTCAAACTTGCTAGGTTCAACCTCAAGTTGAACCCCACGAAGTGCACATTCGGGGTAAAATCTGGAAAATTCCTTGGATTCATGACGTCAGAGCGAGGAATCGAAGCAAACCCAGAAAAGTTAACGGCCATAGCCTGACTTACTGAACCTCGATGCGTGAAGGACGTTCAATGCCTGAATGGGTGCATCACCGCCCTCGGATATTTTATTTCAAAGTCGGCAGAAAAATGTCTCACATTCTTCAAAATGTTGAAAAATTCAAAGAACGGGTTCGAATGGACCCTGGAGTGTAGCAAGGCGTGGAAGGACCTCAGAGTCCATCTTTTCCAGCTACCTCTGCTATGATCACCAAACACAAGGGAAACTCTATTTCTGTATCTCTCATTTTCAGACTCAGTGATAGCCTCAGTGTTGATAAAAGAGGAAAGCTCAAGGTAGTACCCCGTGTACTTCGTAAGCAAAGCCTTGAACAATGCCGAATCCAGATATTCAAACATAGAGAAACTGGCGTATGCTTTGGTAATATCATCTCGGAAGCTTAGACCCTATTAAGAATCCCATCCAATTTTCATTTACACTGATGCCCCACTAAGGCAGGTCTTCCATAAATTAGATCAATCAGGAAGACTGCTCCAGTGGTTTATCGAGCTATGTGGACAAGACATCACTTTTAAACCTCGAATCGGCATTAAAGCTCAAGCCCTGGCTGATTTCCTCGCAGAAGGATCATTCACAGAATCAAAGGAGAGCCAACAGACGACGAACCCCTGGGAATTATGGGTGGATGATGGGTTTCCGACCGATGTGCCAAATAGGTGTTATTTACCCTATGTTGATTATGAATAATTAAGGACCGTGATTGACTAATTGTCACATTTAGTCTCTATGGTGTCACTTAATCAGCCAGAACCTAAGGCAGAGTACCTATCGTGTAGCTAGTCTGTTGAAAAGTATCTACGATTTTATTAAATAAATATCGTACTCCTAGGGAAGTGGCAACGGCTTAGTAGTAACTAGCCTTTTATCCTAACTCCTATCTTATGATCCAGTTATGCAATCTTCATCAAATACTTTGATGAGAGGGTGATCCGTTCTCCACTAGGTTTAAGTCTAATTAATCCTAGAAGTGTTTTATAGATGAGTCCTGATTCTATGTTATACTGTTCCTATATGTTGATTGACCTATCTTCGAGTATTTTAGATGCATCTTAGCCTGGATTGCAACTATGTTCTGTGTCTAAAGGCGTACCACATCCGAGGTCTCTAATAAACCGCCCTACCTTAATGACGGCCCTACTCACGGTTCAGGACGAAGGCATCCATGAAAGCCCTATGTCACTTCGGGGATCATACCGCTTGCCCTAGCCGCCGGCATAATCGGACTCAGCTCGGCCCCTACCTAGACTACTTTAACAGGCAAGGTGTTCAACATGTTATTTTATCTAGCATGGCAGAAACCAATACTAATTGATGCCTGTTTTACTAAACAGGTTATGATTAGACCGTGGTTAGGAATTGTCTATAACCCTAACTTTAGTTTAAAAGAGCACATTAAACATGCAGACATAGTGAATATTTAGCAGGTGGCTATTTCCGGAAAAACGTAACAACTTCAACATATAAAACAACTATTTATAAAAATCGTAATCTGATGTTCATAATAAGTATTTAGAGTAAAAACAATAACAACATATAAGAGAGGGGTATGGGGACTGATGCCATAAAGAAATCACCCTTTACGTAGTCTCGCCGCAGAGCGTACTGCTGTATATGTCGTACTGCTTCCTCTGACTCTGCTTACCAGAACCTTCGGAGGACGCTTCCTCAGCCTAGTAACTGGGCTTTACCTTAATACCCAGCTTAAGCTCAGCCCTGTGGACTGACTCTTCGAACGCCTAGAGCCCTCTTAGGATCTCCTAATGAAATCCCGGGTATTCTATGAACACCGGAAACGAACTTATCTATAGAAACCTAAGATCTGAGACTATTTCTCAGAAACTAAAACAAAACACTAATAAGAAAGAAACTGAGATCCGAGTCTCTGAGTGAGTTGTGTACTAGAGAATTGTACACTGGACACCACTAAATGACTCAGATCGAGTGGAGAGGAATGAATTCAATTGCTGGAGGCCTGGGGTATTTATAGCAGCTTCCCGGAGTGAAAATCTCTGAAAAATTTGATGTGGGACAGCTTCTGGCGGCTCGGGACGCCCGTCCCGGATTGGGACGCCCGTCCTGGTCTGTTGACCAGGTCGGGACGCCCGTCCCTAGTGCTGGACGCCCGTCCATCTGGCTTGGCTTGGTCGGGACGCCCGTCCTGGACCTTTGACCGAGTCAACATTTCCAAAAATTGCGTTTTTGCCCCAAAATTTGCTGTTTTCGTCTACTTTGCACCTGACACTTCCAAAATCATAAAAACTGTGAAATTAAGTGAATAATGAACAATCAAGATCAAATTACCCTCGATTTCACCCAAATTCATACATAAAAACATGCTAAAAAGGTGATACGATTTTCGCGTATCAGATAACCCCACACTTAGCTTTTTGCTTGTCCTCAAGCAAAGTCTACCTTAAGTTACTTAAATTCCTAGTCATGTTTTTATTCCAAAAATTCTTCAGACAAGTCTTAACACAAGTCTGACTGGTTAGGTTGCTATGACAAGGTCTCAGATGTTTTTAGTAGCTTGTTATGATCAGGCAAAAAACAAATCAACAACTAGTTTGGACCTTTTTCTTAGTCACAAGGTCTTCCTGATGTGTAGTGTGTGTACTAGTCCAGACCAGATAGTCAACACCATGTACTCTTGTCTTAACTACTACCAGATAACACTTCGACCTATCGCTAGACATATTAGCAACAGACAACTTTTTGAGTTCTGAGCTTTGGTGATCAGATTTTTAATGTTTTAGCATTTAGTTATTTTCTTTATAGATTCAAAGTATTTTGAGTATGCTTAGAACACGTCAACTTCAACTACCCATGTAGCGAGTCCCAATCCGATGACTCCCAGATCTACACGACCTTAGGGCATCAGGCTTTAAGTTCCCCGAAGGAGTGGTGCTCGAGTAGCGAAGGCCGCTGGCAAACTACCCTCATTTGATTAACTTTCTTTAATTTCTTTTCACTTCTAGCTCAGAGTCTCATCTAGTCATTCTAACTGCCAATATCTCCACAACTGGTCTAATTTTATCTAGTTAAGTCTCGAATCGGTAATTGGATGAGGTCTCTACTCCAGACAAAGTTGTGCTCAGTTATAAGGAATTCCCTATTCCTAATCAATTAGTCCAAGATAGCTATCAATTATCTCCTACTAACCATAACATACTACCTACATATCATAAACATAAGCAATTGTTTAACCAAGCATACTGCATTTAGAAGTCTGAAGGACGGAAAAAAATTTTAAAAAATTTTGGAGGTGTGAAAATACGGGGAAAAACAAGCAAAAGCATACAAAAACTGCTACAGTGCACCGTGCACTGCTACCCCACACTTAAGTCTGGCACTGTCCTCAGTGTTCATGCATAGCTAAACTACCCCACACTTATTTGCAAACAAGAAGAAATGAAAACAAAACAAAGAACTCTTATCCCACACTTATTTGACTAATTAAGGGTAAGAGAGAAAATAAAACAAGAAGGATAATGGAAATAACAAAACAGAACACAAAATAAAGAAAACAAAAGTAAAGGATCATGAGGATTAGAAAAACTCCCTTGATGTCGCGAGCAAAAGGGTCTTCTCTGATCTGTCAATTGGCTCTTCACCTTAGCCATGTGCTATTGCTGAGGTGTTCTTGACTCTGCAAGCTCTAGATATTGGAACAGATGACGTCAGCTCAGATCCTTCAATGTCGAGCTCCAAGTAGTGGCCTATCCATTTGATGAATGACTCGAGCCCCAAGGACTGATTCCTTGAATCATCTGCAAAGTCTCTCGTAATCGTAGCAACGTGTCCAGAAGGAACGTGTCTAGGAATGAGACTTCTTTGGATTGGTGTGCCTACCTGCCAATGTTAGTGAAGGTATGGCATGCAAGTCTCGAATGGAAGAAAAGATACTTGAAGTTTTGGCAAAGCTGTGGTGGTAGGGGCTCCAGTTGTATAGATCTGGGCCCAAGTATTTGAGACTTCCTCGGGGAAGTTTCTCACAGCTGATTGGTATGCAGGGAATGCAAGCTCCTCCATTGCTATGCTCCCGACACAATGCCAAATTCCTCTATATCTGTCGTCCGTTCGTTACCTCTTGGTATATCACTTGCTTGCACTGGTCTGACTTTAATTGTTGCCAGTATCTCATCTATTGATTCTGCGAGTGTGGGTTTTGCAGTGGTGGTGTCTTCTGAAAGTTTCCAGCTTCCGAATTACTCCTCAGCTAAATCCCGTTGATTCCTCCAGCTGGGATTGTATGCATTTCCCATTGGAGCAGCATTCTGCAGTAACCTGCTCCAACCACTTTTTGAAATGGTCAATCATTCCCATAGCAATCCCTGCTAAAGTGTGGTACTTAGCAAACTTCACATATTGGATACACAGGCTGAACATTTCTTCCTAAGACATCGGCACTCTGAATCTGTTATTTGGCAAGCATCGCAGGACTCTATCAGAGATACAAAAGTCCTTGAATATGGTGGGTCAACAAGATCCTGCGTTCAACACTTTCCGGACAGTGTTGATAGCCATCAATTGGTCTCCCGTAGATTCTTTAGGGCAATGCTCCAAAATCTTTTGTCCTTCATCTTCTGAGACACATCTTCTGATCAACTGATCTGCAAAAATTTGAAATAGAAGAGAAACTGCCCAGTAGTAATATTTCAAATCAGCAAAGAATTTCTTCTTTTGCTGATAAGTCATATCACTTGGAACTTATTCAGTGACTAGATAATTTGAAATAAACCACAGATGAGAATTATTATACATAGCAAACAATGCAAATAAGTTTTCATCCAAAAATTTATCAGTATTACACTAGCCTCTAACTCGGGGTTTTCTAATCTAGACCAATGGTTTGCTTTCTAGATTTTCAACCCTTTTTCTTATCCCTTTATTCTATATCAAGTTCAAGTAAAAATAAAACTTAACTTAATCAAGTATGTTTCAGCATTAGTTTTATTGAACACAGATATCTTGGAGTGATCAGTGTCACCTATTGTTTTTAGACAAGACTAGATAAGATCGGAATTTATCATGCATGAACTTTCTTATCATGTTTATGTCCTAAAACAATTCGTACTACATCATTACATCACATATTATTCAAAAAGCATATTTCAATCAGGTGATGCCATAATAGGTGCAGTATTTCCTTTTGGTTTACAAGTTCTCATGCAATTATCAGCAAAACAAAAGGAACATCCTTTTTTCAATAGAACATTCAAAGGTCTGGCTATTAAAGAAAAACTATTTCATAACTCATCCTAATAAGGCCGGCATGACTCTAAGAAAATTCTAAAATAGAGTTTCTTCCCGATAAAAATCTAAGCCAACATTTTACTACTCAGAAGAAATTATATTTTATCCTCATTTCCATTTTTATTTCTTCGAAATTAAATAAAGGAAGAAAAACACGAAAAAGGGCAACTAAGAAAACAACTAAAAAAAAAACAAGAGATAGGGAAAGGGAACAACTCACCGTTGAGCAAGAAAGATACATTCTTTTTGGGATTTTAAATTTTTAACATTTTTTTTCTTTTTATGTTTAATTTAGAAAGCAGGTAAATTTCCTTAATATGGTTTTAGAATAATTTTCTAAAATATGATTATCCTAAGTGTCTTAATTCCAGATAATATCTAAAATCAATTAGTTATGATAATCCTATATTTCGGAAAGTGATTGTCTAACTAGTATAAGATAAGTGTAGGTCTAAGGTCTAGGTTACTACCGTTACCTATCATAAGTTTCTAGAATTGTGGCCTTTAATCCTAAATTCATTATGATATTTCCCCGGCAACGGCGCCAAAAATCTGATGGGTTTCCGACCAATGTGCTAAATAGGTGTTATTTACCCTATGTTGATTATGAATAATTAAGGACTGTGATTGACTAATTGTCACATTGATGTGTGGATTCCGGTTGACTTACTAAATAGGTGTTATTTTACCCTATGTCGATTATGATTAACTAAGGACTGTGATTGACTAATTGTCACGTTTAGTCTTATGGTGTCACTTAATCAGCCAGAATCTAAGGCAGAGTACCTATCGTGTAGCTAGTCTATTGGAAAGTATCTACGATTTTAATTATCGTACTCCCAGGGAAGTGGCAACGGCTTAGTAGTAACTAGCCTCTTATCCTAACTCTTATCTTATGATCCAGTTATGCAATCTTCCTCAAATTCTTTGATGAGAGGGTGATCCATTCTCCACTAGGTTCAAGTCTAATTAACCCTAGAAGTGTTTTAAAGATAAATTCTGATTTTATGTTATACTGTTCCTATATGTTGATTGACCTACATTCGAGTGTTTTAGATATATCTTAGCCTGGAATGCAATTATGTTCTGTGTCTAAAGGTTTACCACATCTGAGTTTCTATGTTACCGCCCCCCCTCACTCATCAAGGGTAAACGGCCCTACTCACGGTACGAACAGAGACAGATATGAAAGCCCTATGTCACTTTCGGGGATCACTCTGAAGGCTCGTAATCGCTGGCATAACGCTCTACTCAGCCTTCCTAGACTACTCTAACATACAAGGTGATCAGCATGTTATTTTATCTAGCATGGCAGACACCAATACTAATTGATGGCTGTTAAACTAAACAGGTTATGAATAGACCGTGGTTAGGAATTGTCTATAACCTCAACTTTAGTTTAAAAGAAACTATTAGACATGCAGACATAATGAATATTTAGCAGGTGGCTATTTCCGGAAAAACATAACAACTTCAACACATAAAACATATATTCATAACAATCATAGTCTGATATTCAAAATAAGTATTTGGACAGACACAGTAACAACATATAAAGAGAGGGACCGGGGGGACCAATGCCATAAAGAAATCACCCTTTACGTAGTCACTGCCGTGGGACTGTGCTCCTTTGTATGTCGTACTGCCGACCCGACTCTATTTGACAGAGCCTTCGGAGGACGCTTCCTCAGCCTAGTAACTGGGCTTTACCTTCGACTCTCGGCTTAAGCCCAGCCCTGTGGACTGACTCTTCGAACGCCTAGAGCTCTCTTAGGGTTTCCTAACGATACCCCGGGTATTCTATGAACACCGGAAACGAACCTATCTATAGAAACCTAAGATCTGAGACTATTTCTCAGAAACTAAACAAAACACTAATAAGAAAGAAAACTGAGATCTGAGTCTCTGAGTGAGTTGTGTACTGGAAAATTGTACACTGGAGACCACTAAATGACTCAGATCGAGTGGAGAGGGATGATTCAACTGCTGGAGGCCTAGGGTATTTATAGCAGCTTCCAGGAGTGAAAATCTCTGAAAAATTCGATGTGGGACAGCTTCTGGCGGTTCGGGACGCCCGTCCCGGTTCGGGACGCCCGTCCTGGTTCGTTGACCAGGTTCGGGACGCCCGTCCCGGGTCAGGACGCCCGTCCTGGCGGTTTGACTGGGTCGGGACGCCCGTCCCGGTTCGGGACGCCCGTCCCGGACCTTTGACCGGGTCAATATTTCCAAAAATTGCGTTTTTGCCCCAGAATTTGCTATTTTCGTCTACTTTTCACCTGACACTTCCAAAATCATAAAAACCGTGAAATCAAGTAAATAATAAACAATTAATGTCAATTTACTCTCAATTTCACATTAAAACATATATAAAAACATGCTAAAAATGTGATACGATTTTCGCGTATCAGATAACCCCACACTTAGCTTTTTGCTTGTCCTCAAGCAAAGTCTACATGGAGTTAGTGATTCTAAACCGTAGTGCAGTCACTTAAATTCCTAGTCATGTTTTTTTCCAAAAATTCTTCAGACAATTCTTAATACAAGTCTGATTGGTTAGGTTGCTATGACAAGGTCTCAGATGTTTTTAGTAGTTTGTTATGATCAGGCAGAAAACAAATCAACAACTAGGTTGAACCTTTCTCTTAGTCATAGGGTCTTCCTGATGTGTAGTGTGTGTACTAGTCCAGACCAGATAGTCAACACAATGGCTCCTATCTTAACTGCTACCAGATAACCCTTCGACCTATCGCTAGACATGCTGACAACAGATAACTTTCTGAGTTCTGAGCTTTGGTGATAAGATTTTTACGTTTTAGCACTTAGTTATTTTCTTTATAGATTCAGGGTATTTCGAGTCTGCTTAGAACACGTCAACTTCAACTACCCATGTAACGAGTCCCACTCCGATGACTCCCAGACCTACACGGCCTTAGGGCATCAGGCTTTAAATTCCCCGAAGGAGTGGTGCTCGAGTAGCGAAGGCCGCTGGCAAACTACCCTTATTATAATTAATTTCCTTAAGTTCTTTTCACTTTTAGCTCAGAGTCTCATCTAGTCGTTCTAACTGCCAATATATCCACAACTGGTCTAGTTTTATCTAGTTAAGTCTCGAATAGGCAATTGGTTGAGGTTTCTAATCCAGACAGGGTTGTGCTCAGTTATCAGGAATTCCCTATTCCTAGTCAATCAGTCCAAGATAGCTATTAACTATCTCCTACTAACCATAACATACTACCTACATATCATAGACATAAGCAATTTGTTTAACCAAGCATACTGCATTTAGAAGTCTGAAAGACGGAAAGATTTTGAAAAAATTTTGGAAGGGTGTGAAAATACAGGGAAAACAAGCAAAAGCATGCGAAAATTTTTCAAACTGCTAAGTGCACCGTGCACTGCTACCCCACACTTAAGGCTGGCACTGTCCTCAGTGGTCATGCACATCTACCCCACATTTATTTGGAAACAAGAAATAAACACAAAAGAGTCTTACCCCACACTTATTTGAAAATAAAAACAGAAAAGAAAGCATTCTGTATTGGTAAGTAAGACATAAAATAAAATAAAATGATGCAAACAATTCTGTATTTCATATAAATCAATTTTATACACAGATTCATACGTCATACAGCCCAGACATGCTTATATACATAGAACAAGACAAAGAAAAGAAAGAAAAAGAAAGAGAGAGACTAAGAACCCGGCGGGTCGCCGTCCAGTGGACCGAGGTCTGTTAAGTCGAACTCGAAGTTTTCCGCTACTCGAGAAGTCTGCTGATGTATCTCCTCGATCCTGCTGGTGGTCATGGCGATCCTGTCATCCATCATCGCCAAACGTCTGTCAATCTTCTCTTCCATCATCGTCAGCCGTCTGTCAATCCTCTCCATGTCTCGACTGTATCGGGCTGATAATTCTGCCAATCCGTGCGACATGTGTCGTTCGAAGGCAGTACGTGGCACGAACGTCTCGGATGGAGGGATCTGTGCTGGAGCTGCTTCTGATGCCGATGCTTGTCCTGGCTGATCCGTGTGGATGGTGTAGCGGCCGCTCGCATCCCGGACAACCATTCCCATGTTCCGTAGGATGGTAAAGTCAGCGGGAACGGTGGTCGGGGCACCAGGGTCAGCTCTGAGCTCTCTATATCCAATTCCAGGTAGTGAGCTATCCTGGTGAATGGCCCGAGCCCCAGACACTGTTTCCGAGTGTCCGTAGCAAAACCCCTCATGATGACCGTGATAAGTCGAGCCATCTCTACTGTGGCTCCCATATGCATGTTGGCCAAGAAATGTCTCCATCTGGGGACAGTTCCAGGGGCCGTCCTTCGTCCTGACAGTGTATGTGCAATGATAGCATGCAGGTAACGAAGAGTAGGATAAATACCTGTGGCCTTTGAGGAGCCGTGCTGGTATGGGGCACCCGTCATGCAAATTGTGCCCAGGCAGTGGAGACGTCTGCAGACGTGAAGTCTCGAACTGCTGCGGAGTATGCGGGCGTATCCAGCTCATCTCTCTGCCAGATACCCAGGGCGACGCCGAACTCGCCCATGCTCATCGATCGGTCTATTCCGCCCAAGCGGAATGTGATCTGCTCCTGGTGGCATGCAAAGGATGCATAGAACTCACATACCAGCTCCAGGTATGTGGGCTCTGTGACGATGAATACTCGACTGTAAGGTGGTACGTCGAGTATGCGTCTGATCTCAGCCTCTACTCCCAGTGTCTGTACTGCTGCCCAATCCAAGGTTCTGCCCGTCAGTATCGTGCGTCCGATGAATCCGTGGCATCTCTCCTGATATGCTGCTGGAGGGAAACAGCATAAAAGGATGTGCCACTGAGGTGACTGTCATGGTGGACGAGGTACGAGCACGTTTGGCAGCCATTTAGTTTGAAAGTGTTCGAGGGAGTTTAGGTAGGAAGGAAGATTCGAGTTCAAATTCTGGAGGTGAATTTGAATTCAGAAGGATGAAATTAGGTTAGGGGAAGATTTCGAAATTTTTGGCGGGAAATTCGAATTTTGGAGGGAAATTCGAATTTGGAAGGAAAATTAAAATTCAAATTTTGGAGGGAAATTTGAAATTTTAAATTTGAAAAGTTTGCCAAAGGTAAGAGAGAGAGAGTTATTTGAGAGAGGTGGATTTTTGGAAGTGAATTTTGAGGGAAAAATGAAAAAATTGGGATTTTATAGAAGGAGCTGCCTTCGGGATGCCCGTCCCGGAGGCAGGACGCCCGTCCCGCTGGACGCCCGTCCAGAACCGGGACGCCCGTCCTGGGTTGCCTCGGGACGCGTGCCAATTCCGAAAAAGAAAAAAAAATTTTTTTCTTTTTTTTTTTTCGTAACTCCCTGCAAACCTCGAGATACCAAAAATAATCACAATTTATAAATCTTCATGTTCATCCATTCAGTTTCGGAAGCTGTTAAAAACTCTATGCAAAAATTCCTCAATCTCACTTTTTCGAAAATCATGACTACCCTAATTTTATTCCAATTTTAAATTTAGCAAGAAAAACAAAAAATTGAGTTTATACAATTTAGTTAATGAAAAATAAATTGTAATTGCAAAATTTTCGTTTTTCATAAAATGTCTGAAGAAAATTGTTGAATATAAAGGACCCATAAAAAAAAAGTTTGAAAAAAAAATAGAAAATATGGGTCAAATATTCAGGTTTAGTTCAAACGAAATATTTGCTAAAAAGTAAAAGTGAAAGAATCTTCCCTTTTTAACGAATCCTATCTCGGATCTCCTGTAGCTCTGTCCGAATGCTCCGCATCTCTTGTAGTTCTGCTCGTATGTTGCGCATCTCCTCCTGCTGGTCCCCTTGTTCCTTTAAGATTTCCATCATTTCACGGAGTATTTGCACATTCTGGCTTTCTATTGTGGTTCTGAGTTGGGTCACTTCAGAACTCAAGGTTAGAATAGCCTGATATGATCGTCTCAGTCCACCCGGTATTGTCTGAGCCATAGCGCTTATCCTGTGAGATATATTATCTACCTGGGCGACCAAGGCTGAGTAAGAAGTATTAGTGCTATCTTCTGATGAAGGTGGTTGGTTGTTAGGTGCGGGGGATGCAGGAGTATACTCGGGAGATTTCGGAGTGTATTCAGGGGAATCTGGAGTATATTCTGGAGAGGCAAGAGTATATTTGGGAGATGCAGGGGTATATTCTGGAGATGCAGGTGTATATTCGGGAGATGTAGGAATTGTTTGAACCTCTGGAGAGGGGTTGGTGTTATTCTCAGATTCGTCCAGAACATCCTGGGTTCTTCTTCCCTTCATTTCTGAGTGCAACGTCTGGTTAGAAATAACAAATAACAAAGACAGAAAGGTGAAGAAAGCAAGAAAAATATTTTTATGGATTTTGAATTTTTATTTAGAAAGCAGGTAAAATTCCTTAATATGGTTTTAGAATAATTTTCTAAAATTTGATTATCCTAAATCTCTTAATTCCAGATATTATCTAAAATTAATTAGTTATGATAATCCTATATTCAGGAAAGTGATTGTCTAGCTGGTATAACATAAGTGTTAATCAAAAGTCTAGGTTACTACCGTTACCTATCATAAGTCTCTAGAATTGTGGCCAATAATCCTAAATTCATTATGATATTTCCCCGGCAACGGCGCCAAAAATCTGATGTGTGGATTCCGGTTGACTTACTAAATAGGTGTTATTTTACCCTATGTCGATTATGATTAACTAAGGACTGTGATTGACTAATTGTCACGTTTAGTCTTATGGTGTCACTTAATCAGCCAGAATCTAAGGCAGAGTACCTATCGTGTAGCTAGTCTATTGGAAAGTATCTACGATTTTAATTATCGTACTCCCAGGGAAGTGGCAACGGCTTAGTAGTAACTAGCCTCTTATCCTAACTCTTATCTTATGATCCAGTTATGCAATCTTCATCAAATTCTTTGATGAGAGGGTGATCCATTCTCCACTAGGTTCAAGTCTAATTAACCCTAGAAGTGTTTTAAAGATAAATTCTGATTTTATGTTATACTGTTCCTATATGTTGATTGACCTACATTCGAGTGTTTTAGATATATCTTAGCCTGGAATGCAATTATGTTCTGTGTCTAAAGGTTTACCACATCTGAGTTTCTATGTTACCGCCCCCTCACTCATCAAGGGTAAACGGCCCTACTCACGGTACGAACAGAGACAGATATGAAAGCCCTATGTCACTTTCGGGATCACTCTGAAGGCTCGTAATCGCTGGCATAACGCTCTACTCAGCCTTCCTAGACTACTCTAACATACAAGGTGATCAGCATGTTATTTTATCTAGCATGGCAGACACCAATACTAATTGATGGCTGTTAAACTAAACAGGTTATGAATAGACCGTGGTTAGGAATTGTCTATAACCTCAACTTTAGTTTAAAAGAAACTATTAGACATGCAGACATAATGAATATTTAGCAGGTGGCTATTTCCGGAAAAACATAACAACTTCAACACATAAAACATATATTCATAACAATCATAGTCTGATATTCAAAATAAGTATTTGGACAGACACAGTAACAACATATAAAGAGAGGGACCGGGGGGACCAATGCCATAAAGAAATCACCCTTTACGTAGTCACTGCCGTGGGACTGTGCTCCTTTGTATGTCGTACTGCCGACCCGACTCTATTTGACAGAGCCTTCGGAGGACGCTTCCTCAGCCTAGTAACTGGGCTTTACCTTCGACTCTCGGCTTAAGCCCAGCCCTGTGGACTGACTCTTCGAACGCCTAGAGCTCTCTTAGGGTTTCCTAACGATACCCCGGGTATTCTATGAACACCGGAAACGAACCTATCTATAGAAACCTAAGATCTGAGACTATTTCTCAGAAACTAAACAAAACACTAATAAGAAAGAAAACTGAGATCTGAGTCTCTGAGTGAGTTGTGTACTGGAAAATTGTACACTGGAGACCACTAAATGACTCAGATCGAGTGGAGAGGGATGAATTCAACTGCTGGAGGCCTAGGGTATTTATAGCAGCTTCCAGGAGTGAAAATCTCTGAAAAATTCGATGTGGGACAGCTTCTGGCGGTTCGGGACGCCCGTCCCGGTTCGGGACGCCCGTCCTGGTTCGTTGACCAGGTTCGGGACGCCCGTCCCGGGTCAGGACGCCCGTCCTGGCGGTTTGACTGGGTCGGGACGCCCGTCCCGGGTTCGGGACGCCCGTCCCGGACCTTTGACCGGGTCAATATTTCCAAAAATTGCGTTTTTGCCCCAGAATTTGCTATTTTCGTCTACTTTTCACCTGACACTTCCAAAATCATAAAAACCGTGAAATCAAGTAAATAATAAACAATTAATGTCAATTTACTCTCAATTTCACATTAAAACATATATAAAAACATGCTAAAAATGTGATACGATTTTCGCGTATCACACATTTAGTCTCTATGGTGTCACTTAATCAGCCAGAACCTAAGGCAGAGTACCTATCGTGTAGCTAGTCTGTTGGAAAGTATCTACGATTTTATTAAATAAATATCGTACTCCCAGGGAAGTGGCAACGGCTTAGTAGTAACTAGCCTTTTATCCTAACTCCTATCTTATGATCCAGTTATGCAATCTTCATCAAATACTTTGATGAGAGGGTGATCCGTTCTCCACTAGGTTTACGTCTAATTAATCCTAGAAGTGTTTTATAGATGAGTCCTGATTCTATGTTATACTATTCCTATATGTAGATTGACCTATCTTCGAGTATTTTAGATGCATCTTAGCCTGGATTGCAACTATGTTCTGTGTCTAAAGGCGTACCACATCCGAGGTCTCTAATAAACCACCCTACCTTAATGACGGCCCTACTCACGGTTCGGGACGAAGGCATCCATGAAAGCCCTATGTCACTTCGGGGATCATACCGCTTGCCCTAGCCGCCGGCATAATCGGACTCAGCTCGGCCCCTACCTAGACTACTTTAACAGGCAGGGTGTTCAACATGTTATTTTATCTAGCATGGCAGACACCAATACTAATTGTTGCCTATTAAACTAAACAGGTTATGATTAGACCGTGGTTAGGAATTGTCTATAACCCTAACTTTAGTTTAAAAGAGCACATTAAACATGCAGACATAATGAATATTTAGCAGGTGGCTATTTCCGGAAAAATGTAACAACTTCAACATATAAAACAACTATTCATAAAAATCGTAATCTGATGTTCATAATAAGTATTTAGAGTAAAAACAATAACAACATATAAGAGAGGGGTATGGGGACTGATGCCATAAAGAAATCACCCTTTACGTAGTCTCGCCGCAGAGCGTACTGCTGTATATGTCGTACTGCTTCCTCTGACTCTGCTTACCAGAACCTTCGGAGGACGCTTCCTCAGCCTAGTAACTGGGCTTTACCTTAATACCCAGCTTAAGCCCAGCCCTGTGGACTGACTCTTCGAACGCCTAGAGCCCTCTTAGGATCTCCTAATGAAATCCCGGGTATTCTATGAACACCGGAAACGAACCTATCTATAGAAACCTAAGATCTGAGACTATTTCTCAGAAACTAAAACAAAACACTAATAAGAAAGAAACTGAGATCCGAGTCTCTGAGTGAGTTGTGTACTAGAGAATTGTACACTGGACACCACTAAATGACTCAGATCGAGTGGAGAGGAATGAATTCAACTGCTGGAGGCCTGGGGTATTTATAGCAGCTTCCCGGAGTGAAAATCTCTGAAAAATTCGATGTGGGACAGCTTCTGGCGGCTCGGGACGCCCGTCCCTAGTGCTGGACGCCCGTCCATCTGGCTTGGCTTGGTCGGGACGCCCGTCCCGGACCTTTGACCGAGTCAACATTTCCAAAAATTGCGTTTTTGCCCCAAAATTTGCTGTTTTCGTCTACTTTGCACCTGACACTTCCAAAATCATAAAAACTGTGAAATTAAGTGAATAATGAACAATCAAGATCAAATTACCCTCGATTTCACCCAAATTCATACATAAAAACATGCTAAAAAGGTGATACGATTTTCGCGTATCAGTGGATGGAGCCATCAACGCCAGCGGGGTAGGTGTTGGGATAATTCTAACCTCCCCGAACAGGCAATACACCGAGATGCGAGTTGTGAAACTAGATGCTAATCTCTCAAACAATCAGACGGAATACAGAGCACTACTCCTAGGAATGGAGTGGGCTCACACCGCGAACATAACGGCCCTTAAAGTCTTCAACGACTCATAGCTAGTCGTAAACCAAGTCCAAGGCACATTCGTCGTACACTCGTAGAATCTCCAGCTATATGCGGAAAGAGCCAGACAGTGGAAGGAGAGGTTCAATCCTTTTAGCCTGTCCTTGGTTAGTCGGAAAGATAACCAAGTTCTGGACCGGTTAGCAAAGATAGCCTCGGGTGAGACTCCCAACGAGGAGGGCATCCTGGTAAAAACAAGAACGAGCTCCACAGAGACGCGTCATACAACTTGCGTCAGAAGACTGAGTTGATGAAATGATGAGGTTCATCCTGCAAGAGACGTTACTAGATGACGTAACTCGCGCCCGGCAGCTAAAATGACAATCAGCCAGGTACACAATCCATGGTAATATCCTACATCGACGATCATTCTCCAAACCTCTACTCCGTTGCATCTCGCCATCTCAAGTGGACGACTTGCTCGCCGAGATGCATGAGGGGTATGTGGAGGACATCCAGGGGCCCAAACTCTGGTAGAGAGAATAATCAACCAAGGATACTACTGGCCAACGTTATGGGATGACGCCAGACGATATGTTAAAAATTGCAACACCTGCCAAATCTTCGGGAACATACCGCAGTTGCCATCCATAGAACAAAACCCAACCATAGCAACATGGTCGTTCGACATGTGGGGCATGGACTTGATGGGAAAATTCCCAAAAATACGGAACGGCTAAGAGTATTTGGTAGTGGCAGTTGACTACTTTTCCAAATGAATCGAACACAGAGGAAAACGTCATGAAATTCCTCCGCGAACATGTCCTATACCGCTTTGGAGTCCCTAAGGTGGTGGTTACCGACCACGGAGTCCAATTTTTGGCCAAGTTCACCTCAGAATGCCATCGATTACACATCAAACATTGGAAATCCTCGGTTGCACGCCCACATGGAAACAACCAAGCAGAGATCGCAAACAAACTAGTATTACGAGCTCTATGAAAAAACCTAGAAGGGATATCCAACAAATGGGCCGACGAGCTGCACCCCACCCTATGGACAGTCCGTACTTCGACTAGGGGCCCCACTAGTGAAACGGCATTTGCACTAGTATACGGCTTAGATGCCATGGCACCGGCCGAAGTCGCAATGCCTACGACGAGAGTGGCGATGTATAGAAAGGAGAACAACAGAAGGAAAAGAAATATGGATCTCAATCTATTAGAGGAGCGAAGAATTGCAAGCCGGCTAAAATCCCAGTCATTCAAAGAAAGAACAAAGCGGACTCATGATAAAAGGATATCCAAAAGACCAATCAATATCGGAGACTAGGTGCTCCAAAAAATCGAGGGGACGGCAAGACATATCCAGGCAAACAAATTAACCCCAAATTGGGAAGGTCCATATCTTGTCAAAAGCGAAGTAAGGCCCAACACGTATCGCCTCATGAATAAAGATGACATCCTTCTATCGAATCCATGGCACACGAACCATTTGAAAAAATATTACGCATAAGTAATATCTGTGACACACTCTTTTTACTACCAAGGCAGCCTTGGGAAGGTTTCTTTTATTTCCAAATACTGAGCTAGCCTCAGAAAGCATCTGTTCCATCTTTCTTGCAATATTGAAATAAAAGTACCGAGCTACAGCTTGGGAAAAATTTGAAATTACCATAAGTGAAAACTATGGTTAAACAAAGTATCGGGCTACAACTCGGGAAGACTTTAAATTACCACTAGTGAAAACTATGGTTAACCGAAGTACCGGGCTACGTCTTGGGAAGATTTTAAATTACCATTAGTGAAAACTGTGGTTAACCGAAGTATCGGGCTACGACTCGGGAAGATGTTAAATTACCATTGGTGAAACTGTGGTTACACAAAGTACCGGGCTACGGCTCGGGAAGAATTTTAAAAATTACCATAAGTGAAAACTATGGTTAAGCGAAGTATCGGGCTACGGCTCGGGAAGAATTTTAAAAAATTACCATAAGTGAAAACTATGGTTAAGCGAAGTACCGGGCTACGGCTTGGGAAGAATTGTTTACCATGAGTGAAAACTATGGTCAATCGGAGTACGGGCATAACTTGATAAAAATTACCATCACCATAGAGGGACCTCGCTCGCGGTTAAACGAAGTAATGAACTACGGTTATACGACTCGGTAAACATCTTGCATTGCCATAGTGAAAGCGTTGGATTAAGGAAATACTGAGTTATAGTTTGACGAATACTTTACATGGCCACAACAAAAACTTTCGTTAAACAAAATGAATCTTCTACTAAACAAAGGGAAGATACAAAGTTCTGCTTACATAAAAAAACAAAAGAAAGATAAAACTAAGGAGCAGAGTCAGAGCCATCCAGCATCTCCCAGAAAGTCAGGGTGGAGGGTTGGGGAGGTTCCCAGAACGGTCTTCCTCTTTTTTTCGTCACATTCGCGGAGTGCTTCCATCTCTTCGGCAGTAAAAGGGACAAAATCTGCCCCTCGCCTGCAAGCTTCGTTGTCGAAGTTTGATTGGTAGGCCCGCAGCAGAACTCCTTTATCTTCAAAATGGGGATGAAGTTGACGAATAATATGAACACAGACCTTGTCCAAAAAGGACCCCGCCTAGCGTCCTATCTCCTCGTGATATTCGGCCGAGCTCCTAAAGTCATCAAAGATGTTTATCTTAAAACCGTCTGACTTACAGTGCTTGAGCTCCTCCCAGATAGAAATTTGGCTTGCAACGGCTTCATCCCGGGCTGTGTTCAACTCAACATTTACAGCTCGCAACTCCGCCGTCCGCTCCTCAGCCTTGAGCAGCTGCTCTTTAAAGTTAGACACCTCGCTGGTCACCTGCAACTTTTCAGACTCAGCCCACTCCAAGCGAGTGGCCTGATATTTAACTTCGGACTCCAGGGCTGCCAAGCGTGGCTCGTTAACCACCCGCCACTCTTCATCGACTACTGCCCTTTCAGTTTCCTCCGAAGAGTGGGATCGGGAGATATAAAGAACGAGGGAGGAAACCTACCAAAGAAAAAGTCAGAAAATAAAAAAAAAGAAGGGAAAGAGGAACACTAATGGAAATATCCTCTTACCCGGGCTAAGAGAGCACCAACCCTATTGGTAGCCTCGTCAACCCCCAGCTTGCCCATATAGGCTAGGGACTCAATATCGACAGCCCAGTCTAGAATGGCCCCCCCAAGGAACGAAGCAGCGTAACGGTTAGTGAAGCGAAGATTGCGGAGAGGAGGAGTCCTGTTTGAAATCTCAGAGGCCAACTCCCGCAGGGCCTCCTCCTCATTGGGCATCACGAACCTTGGCCTTAGCCACGACGTGCCAGAGTCCCCTCTAACTCCATCCTCGCCCCCGGTCATCGGAGTAGAGGGCACGTCTTCCCACACCTCCGAAGATATAGTATCGCTGGGGGTGACGTCGGGAGCCAGAGGACCAGGAACCAATTCCGTCGAAGGGCGAGGAGGTGACGTCCATCGCCGCTGGCATGGACGAAGTTGCTCCTCATCCACGATCTGGTCAGCTTCCTCAAGGAGATTGTGAACCAGGGCCCTCCGAGGTCCAACAGGAGCAAACCTGGGGGTCCTAGCTTGTGGTTCCCCTTCTCTTGGACGTCGGGGAGTCTCACCCCGACGTGGAGCGTGACCTACCGTGGAGGAGTAAGTCAGGACAGTGTCCCTTGCAGCACCTCGGTCAATCAACCTCGGTGGAAAACGAGGGAAAGATTCCAAGTGTGACTGTAGGACATTCCTCCCCCTTTCGCGTTCTTTCCAAGCAACTCCGAACATAGTGGGTCCTACAAAGAAAAACAAAACAAGCATATCGGTAAAGAGCATGTAAAAAAACGAGAAATGAGAATACACAATGTATAACAGTTACCCCTGCTAGTTTGGCAACCCTGGGTAGAAGAGGTACACAACCCGCACTGTATGGAGAAGGCCCCCCCGGGGTGTATAGTCTAATCTGAGTTAGGCTCTTCAAGTCTAAAGCCTAACTCTCTCTTCCTAGCATCTAACCCCGCACCTATACCGCACCACTCCAAACTTCTCTCATTCAACAAGTCAGCTGAAGAATACACCCGGGACTGATGCTGACGACTCTCACTTAAGTCCCGAGTGATGATCTCAAGGAAGGATCTCTCAGAGGGGTCTAGAGAAGAGGGATGTATGGGAGACCACTGACTATCTTCGTTGACACAGGGACGAAAAGGGAAGCCCACCTTAGACTCGACCACTACCCACCTACTCTTAAATTCTACTTTGTTAGGGGGGGGGAGTCAAAGAGTTGGACCCTATTTCGGCGGGGTTGGAGTGAGAGGGTGTTATCGGATATACGAAGTGCATAAAAGAACATCCTCAAGATGTTCATAGAAAGTTCAAAGCCTAAACGGCGACCTAGACAAATTAAAGGAAAAAGGTTCGGACAGCATTGGGGTGAAGCTGCCTCGGCTGTACGCGGGCAACACGAGGAAATCTACAAAGGCTGGGTCCATAGGCAACATGAGTCACACTTCGAAGTGGGCCAGGGGAAGAGGGATATGTTTGGTTGACATCTTACCAATATCAAACGCTACAAAGGTTCTATACACACTTCGGTCTATACCATATTGACAGACAAAGAACTTAAGTTGGTCATGGGTAACTTTACTCCGGTAAAAAGGGAAGTCTGTACCTAAGGTCCCAAGCACCATGGGTCCTGAGGGGGCGGCAGCGGGGTTCTCTTCAGTCGTCGTGGGTGGTGCATCGCGGACAGGCAAACGGTCCCCGAAACCCTCAGCCATCAACTCGTTAACTTCCTCCCTAGCCACATCTTCATGCTGGTCAGCCATTACCTACCTGCGAATGGAGGTTCAGCATTCAAAACTCAATTCAAAGACTACCCAAAAAATGCCTAGTCATATCTAAGCCCAACCCTTGATCGTCACAGCCCAGAAGAAGAATAGAGAAAGGAACTAACACCTAGGTCAAAGTCTCCACGAATTTAAACCCACATACATAAAAACCCAGAGGATAGGCACACAAAGATACAGTCATCACACACTACGGCTCAGAACAACAAAATAAAACCACATTTTTTGCACGAATGACCAGACGAAGATATGCAGAAAAATAACGGCGATGGAGAAATAGAAACAAAGAGCCACCTGCGGTGAAAGAGACGAAACGTACTTTTTTTGGTTACCACAGATGTCTGAAGTTGATAATGCAAGATTGAGCGTGCGACGGGAACAAAGACAAAGTAATCTTCAGAGAAGCTTGCAGAGCAGTAATGGCAGAGAAGTTTAGAATCTGATAAAAGGAGAAGGAAATAGGTGTGTGTAAAAGAAGTTTGAAACGGTTATAAAAAAGCTGTACCTACAAAGCGTCATGATTATTTCCTAAGATCAAAGCATCGGGTACGCAAAAAGGCGCTATGGTTTGTGACAATGTGGCACTTATGACAAATTCAGAAGGTGAAGCGACAATCATCACCGTCAGAAACCCTAAGATCACTTTGATGACACACAACGTCCCCACTGGACGAAGCTCGCTAGCTGCAATCGAACCTCGGAAAAGTAGCCATCACCATCAAAAATCCTACCCACTCCAGCAACACACGGAGTCTTCTATTAGCGAAACCCAGTAGCCCGATAAAAAACTCTACAACACGATCTATCCAGCGAAGTCCACCACGGAGCAGTGTCACACTTCGCTGAGGGGCCACTAAAAGGAAAATAACCCCCACCAAGGGTAGAAACGTCCTTTGCATAGCGGAATAAACTGAATCACGCCTGATACTTCGCTATTTGACTCAAAAGTAATATGGTGAGCATAAAAAGTGGAACACACCTTCACTCATTACAATCATGGGCCCACACTCTCCTACTACCAAAGACTGTTTCCCACAACGGCACTCTCCTAAACGGCAACATCAGAAAAGCCCATGAACGGGATAAACAAGATCCCAGCATCTCTCCCACTTTCTTCCCCTAAGAAGAAAGGCTATAAAAGGAAGGGAATGGACAAAAGGTAGGACATTCAATCCCAGATATCCAAAAATACATTATTATACTCTAAAATGACTTGAGCGTCGGAGAGTTCACGGGGAAATATCCCCATCGAACTTACCTTATTTTGCAGGTTAATTTATATCTCGACGAAGGAGAAACAGAGTCCTCTTAAGCAGAGCACCCAATATACACTGAATCCCAATCCGCACTTCGACATTCTCGGAATTAGTTCGATATAAATATACACTTGTAACCCCTAAATTATTTGTACCGATTTTTGACGAATCATATTATTTTTTATAAAGCCCGAAATCACTTTCGGAGCAGTTGAGTAATAAAGTCGGAACCTTTTATTATATATATATATATTAAAGTAAAGCCGAGACTTTCATTCTTTTTAGTAAAGTCGAAAGTTATTTCCAGGAGCATTTTTTTTAGTAATAAAGTTGGAGCCTTTATTTAGGAATATATATATATATATATATATATATATATATATATATATATTTAAGTAAAGGCGGCGACTCTTATTTTTTACTAAAGTCGGAAGTCACTTTCGGAAGCATTTTTTAGTAATAAAGTCTTCTGATTTTCGGGAGCACAAAACTTTTTTTTCTTTTTGTTTTTCTTTAAAGCGCGAAATATTTTATTTTGTAGGAAAGCACATAGCTTTTTATTTGTAGGAAAGCACAAAGCTTTTTGTCCAAAGCACGGAGCTTTGTTGTTTCTACCAAAGCACAGAGCTTTTTGTTTGTAGGAAAGCACAAAGCTTTTTGTTTATAGGAAAGCACACAACTTTTTGTTTGTAGGAAAGCACACAACTTTTTGTTTGTAGGAAAGCGCAATACCAAAGCACGGAGCTTTGTTGTTTGTATCAAAGCACCGAGGTTTTTTTTGTATAGGAAAGCGCAAAGGTTTTTTTGTAGGAAAGTGTGGTACCAAAGCAAGGAGCTTTGTTGTTTGTACTAAAGCACAAAGCTTTTTTGTGTAGGAAAGGGCGGGCTTTTTGTGTAGAAAAGTGCGGAGCTTTTGTGCAGTAACAATGTGACTTTATATAATAAATATCAATTAATTAATTAAATAGTTTACGGAGGCATACCTGAATGAACGACGCTAAAATTAGAGTTTCTGCAGATTTACCTATGAGAGAGCCTATCATCTCATCATCCTAGGGTTTGACTTTACTTGCTTCGATAGGTTAGGAGATTTCAATTCGTAAGAACTGCTCTAAGTATTTAGGAATTATTTGAATCTCAGCTGGGGTTGTTATCTTTTCAAAAAAAATCAGAAAGACACGGTGGATGCCAATATGATATTACCAGATTAGAGATTTTTGAGATTATTCTTGAATCCCAAAAACCCCTCTTCTCTTGGAGCAAACCTGGGGGTCCTAGCTTGTGGTTCCCCTTCTCTTGGACGTCGGGGAGTCTCACCCCGACGTGGAGCGTGACCTACCGTGGAGGAGTAAGTCAGGACAGTGTCCCCTGCAGCACCTCGGTCAATCAACCTCGGTGGAAAATGAGGGAAAGATTCCAAGTGTGACTGTAGGACATTCCTCCCCCTTTCGCGTTCTTTCCAAGCAACTCCGAACATAGTGGGTCCTACAAAGAAAAACAAAACAAGCATATCGGTAAAGAGCATGTAAAAAAATGAGAAATGAGAATACACAATGTATAACAGTTACCCCGGCTAGTTTGGCAACCCTGGGTAGAAGAGGTACACAACCCGCACTGTATGGAGAAGGCCCCCCCGGGGTGTATAGTCTAATCTGAGTTAGGCTCTTCAAGTCTAAAGCCTAACTCTCTCTTCCTAGCATCTAACCCCGCACCTATACCGCACCACTCCAAACTTCTCTCATTCAACAAGTCAGCTGAAGAATACACCCGGGACTGATGCTGACGACTCTCACTTAAGTCCCGAGTGATGATCTCAAGGAAGGATCTCTCAGAGGGGTCTAGAGAAGAGGGATGTATGGGAGACCACTGACTATCTTCGTTGACACAGGGACGAAAAGGGAAGCCCACCTTAGACTCGACCACTACCCACCTACTCTTAAATTCTACTTTGTTAGGGGGGGGGGGAGTCAAAGAGTTGGACCCTATTTCGGCGGGGTTGGAGTGAGAGGGTGTTATCGGATATACGAAGTGCATAAAAGAACATCCTCAAGATGTTCATAGAAAGTTCAAAGCCTAAACGGCGACCTAGACAAATTAAAGGAAAAAGGTTCGGACAGCATTGGGGTGAAGCTGCCTCGGCTGTACGCGGGCAAACACGAGGAAATCTACAAAGGCTGGGTCCATAGGCAACATGAGTCACACTTCGAAGTGGGCCAGGGGAAGAGGGATATGTTTGGTTGACATCTTACCAATATCAAACGCTACAAAGGTTCTATACACACTTCGGTCTATACCATATTGACAGACAAAGAACTTAAGTTGGTCATGGGTAACTTTACTCCGGTAAAAAGGGAAGTCTGTACCTAAGGTCCCAAGCACCATGGGTCCTGAGGGGGCGGCAGCGGGGTTCTCTTCAGTCGTCGTGGGTGGTGCATCGCGGACAGGCAAACGGTCCCCGAAACCCTCAGCCATCAACTCGATAACTTCCTCCCTAGCCACATCTTCATGCTGGTCAGCCATTACCTACCTGCGAATGGAGGTTCAGCATTCAAAACTCAATTCAAAGACTACCCAAAAAATGCCTAGTCATATCTAAGCCCAACCCTTGATCGTCACAGCCCAGAAGAAGAATAGAGAAAGGAACTAACACCTAGGTCAAAGTCTCCACGAATTTAAACCCACATACATAAAACCCCAGAGGATAGGCACACAAAGATACAGTCATCACACACTACGGCTCAGAACAACAAAATAAAACCACATTTTTTGCACGAATGACCAGACGAAGATATGCAGAAAAATAATGGCGATGGAGAAATAGAAACAAAGAGCCACCTGCGGTGAAAGAGACGAAACGTACTTTTTTTGGTTACCACGGATGTCTGAAGTTGATAATGCAAGATTGAGCGTGCGACGGGAACAAAGACAAAGTAATCTTCAGAGAAGCTTGCAGAGCAGTAATGGCAGAGAAGTTTAGAATCTGATAAAAGGAGAAGGAAATAGGTGTGTGTAAAAGAAGTTTGAAACGGTTATAAAAAAGCTGTACCTACAAAGCGTCATGATTATTTCCTAAGACCAAAGCATCGGGTACGCAAAAAGGCGCTATGGTTTGTGACAATGTGGCACTTATGACAAATTCAGAAGGTGAAGCGACAATCATCACCGTCAGAAACCCTAAGATCACTTTGATGACACACAACGTCCCCACTGGACGAAGCTCGCTAGCTGCAATCGAACCTCGGAAAAGTAGCCATCACCATCAAAATCCTACCCACTCAGCAACACACGGAGTCTTCTATAGCGAAACCCAGTAGCCCGATAAAAACTCTACAACACGATCTATCCAGCGAAGTCCCACCACGGAGCAGTGTCACACTTCGCTGAGGGGCCACTAAAAGGAAAATAACCCCCACCAAGGGTAGAAACTCCTTTGCATAGCGGAATAACTGAATCACGCCTGATACTTTCGCTATTTGACTCAAAAGTAATATGGTGAGCATAAAAGTGGAACACACCTTCACTCATTACAATCATGGGCCCACACTCTCCTACTACCAAAGACTGTTTCCCACAACGGCACTCTCCTAAACGGCAACATCAGAAAAGCCCATGAACGGGATAAACAAGATCCCAGCATCTCTCCCACTTTCTTCCCCTAAGAATAAAGGCTATAAAAGGAAGGGAATGGACAAAAGGTAGGACATTCAATCCCAGATATCCAAAATACATTATTATCTCTAAAATGACTTGAGCGTCGGAGAGTTCACGGGGAAATATCCCCATCGAACTTACCTTATTTTGCAGGTTAATTTATATCTCGACGAAGGAGAAACAGAGTCCTCTTAAGCAGAGCACCCAATATACACTGAATCCCAATCCGCACTTCGACATTCTCGGAATTAGTTCGATATAAATATACACTTGTAACCCCTAAATTATTTGTACCGATTTTTGACGAATCATATTATTTTTTATAAAGCCCGAAATCACTTTCGGAGCAGTTGAGTAATAAAGTCGGAACCTTTTATTATATATATATATATTAAAGTAAAGCCGAGACTTTCATTCTTTTTAGTAAAGTCGAAAGTTATTTCCAGGAGCATTTTTTTTAGTAATAAAGTTGGAGCCTTTATTTAGGAATATATATATATATATATTTAAGTAAAGGCGGCGACTCTTATTTTTTTACTAAAGTCGGAAGTCACTTTCGGAAGCATTTTTTAGTAATAAAGTCTTCTGATTTTTGGGAGCACAAAACTTTTTTTTCTTTTTGTTTTTCTTTAAAGCGCGAAATATTTTATTTTGTAGGAAAGCACATAGCTTTTTATTTGTAGGAAAGCACAAAGCTTTTTGTCCAAAGCACGGAGCTTTGTTGTTTCTACCAAAGCACAGAGCTTTTTGTTTGTAGGAAAGCACAAAGCTTTTTGTTTATAGGAAAGCACACAACTTTTTGTTTGTAGGAAAGCACACAACTTTTTGTTTGTAGGAAAGCGCAATACCAAAGCACGGAGCTTTGTTGTTTGTATCAAAGCACCGAGGTTGTTTTTGTATAGGAAAGCGCAAAGGTTTTTTTGTAGGAAAGTGTGGTACCAAAGCAAGGAGCTTTGTTGTTTGTACTAAAGCACAAAGCTTTTTTGTGTAGGAAAGGGCGGGCTTTTTGTGTAGAAAAGTGCGGAGCTTTTGTGCAGTAACAATGTGACTTTATATAATAAATATCAATTAATTAATTAAATAGTTTACGGAGGCATACCTGAATGAACGACGCTAAAATTAGAGTTTCTGCAGATTTACCTATGAGAGAGCCTATCCTCTCATCATCCAAGGGTTTGACTTTACTTGCTTCGATTGGTTAGGAGATTTCAATTCGTAAGAACTGCTCTAAGTATTTAGGAATTATTTGAATCTCAGCTGGGGTTGTTATCTTTTCAAAAAAAATCAGAAAGACACGGTGGATGCCAATATGATATTACCAGATTAGAGATTTTTGAGATTATTCTTGAATCCCAAAAACCCCTCTTCTATCAAAAGAGGGGGTATTTATAAGTTATATGATAATATGCATTTCCTAAATTACTCTTAAGTAAAAGTATGTAGAATATATATATATATATATACCAATCTCGATATTTTTTTATAATATCATTATTATGTTTATGCATTTTATCAATATTGGGAATCGTCTAATTATTTACTCGCCTGCCCATTCACTCTCTCTCTATATATATGAAGAGCACAAATAAGAACATGAAGAACTTAAATAGAGATACATAGATAGATAGATATGTTTGATAAAGAAAAGATGCTACCCGTTATTGATTTCTCTTCTCCGGAATTGAAGCCCGGATGTTCTACTTGGGAGTCTGTAAAAGCAGAAGTGAAAGCAGCCCTCGAAGAATTTAGTTGTTTTTATGCATTGTACGATAAAATTCCCAAACAAGTTCGCAAACAAGTTTTCGATTCAACAATCGAGCTTTTTGATTTACCCTTACAAGAGAAAGCACAAAATACCTTTGATAAGGATTATCACGGCTATATTGGACCAGAAATGGGCAGACCACTTTGAGAATAATTGCAGAAACCACCACACATAAAAGGTGGTGATAGTTTTCTATTTATAATCATTTACAAATCAAATAAGACTTTTAAGTATATATATATATATATATATATATATAAGACAAGAATGCGGTGAAAAAAGATTCAATCTTTGATCAGAATTCTTTAATCTCACATACTCAGTGTTGACAAATTGAGACCTACTTTGTCAGTTTGGAAGATTTTGACATTGTTTTGAACTCTTAAGCAGAGAAAATTTTAGGAGAGAGAGAAGGGAAAAACTTGGAACCATCTATAGATGAAAAAGAGCCGTTAATATACCACATTTTAAACTGAAAAAAATAAAAAAGAAACTAACTTTTTTTCACTGTTTTGAACCATTTCAAGAATTCCTTTTACTTACTGAAAGAAACATCATCAATTACAGCCGACATGCATTTCCTTCCCACACACGCGACCAAACGAAACGAATACAAAAGAATGACAGAAAGAAGGTTTGATGGATTGGCGGCAGAAGTAAGGCAAGGACGCATAGAACCTATGCGTTATTAAATAGGTCTTCCATATTCCTTATTTAGTTTCATTTATTTACTTTTTCCCACTAATTTTATTCATAATTTATGCATTAATGAAAAAAAATAAATAAAAATGATGATGATGGCGTTGTAAAAATCCCGCACCATCATCATGAATTTCATAATCTGTAATTTATATTTTGTTGTAGGGATAATCACGGGTAGTATTATATTATTAATAATGGCTCTCACTAATAACTAATAATAATAATTAATTAAATTGTTAAGAAATCTACGGCTTTTGTTTTTATTCTTGAAATTTCAACGACTGAGATTACTCGAAAGAAGATATAGTCAACAAAGGATGGGACCCTTAGATGAAGCCTATCCCTACTATACCCTAGAGAGTAAAGTCTGCCACCAAACAATTTGCTACTCAAAGTTTTATATAAATTAAAATAAAAATAGAAGATTTTTTAATCAAAAAACAATAAATAAAAAGATTATTTTAAGAAAAGTATTTTACCTTTGGAAAATAATGTTTATTTATTTTTAATACTATTTTATACTTAATATTTTTTAATTAAACTTTTCCTTCATTCTAGCAATAACAACGGACACTTGTTAGGGACCAACCAACAACAAACAACTATGAAAATCCAAAAGCAAAAAAAAAACTGTCCTAATTAAATCTATGTAAATGGGATATTATAGGCTGTGATTTGGAATCATTATTTTTTATTTTTCTTTACATTTCTAGGAGTATTTTATGGGCAAAGCTTTCATTAATCATTTTTAATTATGATTCAGATATTAATACATATTTTTATATTTGTATACCAAAATATTTTTAATTAAATAGAAAAAAAAGAAAGGAAAGAAAAGGAAAAAAAAAAAAAAACAGGTTGAGTGGAATTAGAAAAAAGTTCAGCTGTTGGAATCACAACTTTAATTATTTAATTAATTTTTCATTAGTAATTTCCGTTTATTTAATTAAAATAATATTATATTATATATGAAAAAATCCATCGCTGCTTCCTTTCTCTCTCTCTCCTTCCCCATACATACTCTATACTCTACAGCTCTACTCTTTCTCTTTCTCTTTCTCTCTCCACATTCTTCACGCGATCTTGTGTAAACCTATCAACGTCGATTCCTTCAATCTATCCTTCACTTGGGGTGGCTGTTGCTGGTCTTAGCTGATTTTTGCAGTGTTTAACATACTCTGGTTTATGTGTACCTGTTAGGGTTTTTGTTTCAGAAGTTTCCGAGTAGATTCGGAACTGAATCTGAAAGGGCTTGGTGTGCTCAAGCGATGCAAAAGCCAAGAACTTGAGGTGATTCTTTCTGTTAATATTACTCTTTATGTTTTCTAAATCTTGAGTTGGGGTTATTTTACGGTTAATTTAGTGGTTACTTTTGGTTTTGTTATTATTATTATTTTTTTCTATTCAATTTTGTAATGTATGGTTAGATCTGCTTTGGATACTTGTGTTTCTCTGAGCTAGAGTCCAAAGTTTATTGCTGAAGTGAATGGGAAGAGATCAATGGAGTAGTTTCATTTGATTCTTGTTTTTCTTCTTTTTGTCTGAAATGAAGAGGAAATATATGTATATATTATATATTTTAAACTGTAAGTAGTAAACAAGAAGTGCTAGTGAAATTTAGCGTCTTTACTGAAGTAATCTTTCTCTTGAAAGGAAGAAAAAGATTCCTTTTCTGGTTCAACCTAAGGAGTACAGTAAGTTTGAGCGGAGCTGGACTTTTGAATTGTATTTGAGTGCAGAGTTGCACGATGATGGACAAAAGTTCTATTCACTGGGAATATGGATAACTTTTAGGTAAGAGTGGGAGGAGGAATTTCTCTAATTTGCTGAATTTAGGAAACGTCTCACAGAATTTAAAATGAACAAGGAAAAAACCCCTTTTTTTCTTCTTCCTTGAAAGGATGGAAAAAAAAGAAAGGGGGAAAAAACTTCTTAATGAAGTTAATGGTGAGTATGTAAAATTTAAAAGCAGTCTACTTTGAAAAACTTTAGGTGCGCTGTACTGGATTATTGTTATCTTTTTCATAACTTCTAAGAGGGGGTAAGAGAATACCCCTGGCCAACTCTTAATCTCCTAGAAAATCTGTATCTTTGTCTAGTTTAATGATGAAAATGCTCTGCTAGTGTCCCCTGTTAGATGCATTTAGCATTTAATTGATGATCTTAGAGCAGTAAACTGAAGTAGACATGTTAGAATGTACCAATTTTAACATTATTCAACATGGCCAGAAAGGTTTAGGAGCTTAGTTAAGTGAAATTCTTTCTATATCTTTATATTTATCAGGTCTGAGAATTCTGATTACCCTGAGGCGTTACTGGAAATTGTTTGAATAGATAAGTCAGGGCTAAAATTATGATTGGCTCAAGATTTGCGTTTTTGTTTGTACCGTAACAGTTTAAGATCTTATTGATGATATCAAGGTTATATTTCGGTATAATTGGAGTGATTTGCTAGCTTTTCATTGACTTGTGAAATGTTTAGCACTAGAAAACATGCCTTCATGGTGGGGGAAGTCATCATCAAAAGAAGCAAAGAAAAAAGCAACAAAAGAAAGTATCATAGACACCATACACCGCAAGTTCAAGATCCCATCTGAAAGTAAATCTGGCAGTAGATCCGGAGGGTCTAGAAGACGTAGCAGCGACACCTTTTCAGAAAAGGGCGCACAGTCTCGAGCTGAATCAAGGTCACCATCACCATCAAAACATGTATCAAGATGCCAAAGTTTTGCTGAAAGACCTAAATCTGGAGCACAACCTCTCCCGTTACCAGGTCTGCGCCCTGCAGCAGTACTTCGTACAGATTCTGGAATCAGTTCATCAGGGAAGACAAGATCAGAGAAGAGCTCCAAGCCATCATCATTTCTTCTTCCAAGGCCTGCCTGCATAAGGCATAGACCGGATCCTGCAGATGTAGATGGTTTGGATGCTGTTGCATCCATATCTAGTGAATGCTCAATTGAGAGTGATGATCCAACTGACTCACGGCAGCGTAGTCCACTGGAATCTGACTATGAATTTGGCAGTAGAACTGCCATGGGCAGCCCCTCCAGGTTAGCTGACACTCTTAGTTCTTCATGAAAAATTCTAACACTTTTATTCTTTCCATTTCTGTTTTCTCTCTTGCCTTGCATGCAGAAAAAAACACATATTCTCATCCTTCACTCTTCACATGGGCATATGTTGAAAAACAAATGGAAATTTTACACTTACTCGAAGTTCACAAATGTAATTTATATGCATCATTAATGATACATCCCTTCATTTTCTGGTATCTTTTATGTCTGACTTTATATCCTTTTTCTTCTTCTTAAAGCATGCCTGTTAAGGATCAGTCTCCTGTCAAGCCAAAAAGCCCAAGAGGCTCACCTGTACCAATAGATCTTTCTTCACATAAGAATGTCTTCTCTTCATCTCCCAAGAGAAGACCTTTGAGCAGTCATGTGCCCAATTTACAAGTTCCAGGACATGGTGCGTTCTGCAGTGCACCAGATAGTTCAATGTCAAGTCCTTCTAGAAGCCCAATGAGAGCTTTTGGCAATGAACAGGCAACAGGTTCTGCATTCTGGCCTGGGAAGCCTTATCCAGACCTTCCATTGCTTGGATCTGGTCACTGTTCAAGCCCAGGATCAGGTCAGAATTCTGGGCATAATTCCATGGGAGGTGATATGTCTGGTCAACTGTTTTGGCAGCCCAGTAGAGGTAGTCCAGAATACTCTCCTATTCCTAGTCCAAGAATGACAAGTCCTGGTCCTAGCTCCAGAATTCATAGTGGGGCTGTAACCCCAACTCATCCAAGGGCTGGAGGTGCAGCACATGATTCACACACAAACAGGACTGATGATGGGAAACAACAAAGTCACCGATTACCACTTCCCCCTGTTACAGTTACCAATTCTTCTCCTTTCTCTCATCCAAATTCAGCTGCAACATCCCCCTCAGTACCACGGAGTCCAGGAAGAGCTGAAAATCTTCCAAGTCCTGGTTCGCGCTGGAAAAAGGGAAAGTTGCTGGGTAGAGGCACATTTGGACATGTTTATGTTGGTTTTAACAGGTAATTCCGAAAGGTCAAGATCTATCTCTACACTCCCCCTTTTTCCGGCGGGAACCATAATGAAAATTACTATTATATATCCCTGAACTATATATGGTATATTTGAACTCTTCTACATTTGATACTACTTGATGTGTTCGATGCTGAATACTGGTAATAGTAGTTCTTTTTTCAGTAACTGATTGATTTGTTACAGTTTAATGTTGGCTCTCAAATGAATGTGCATGAGTAGTTTTAGTTACCCTTAATGCTTTACAAGGTGTTTAATTGCAGTTTTTTATGTTACTATTAATTTTGTTCAGTGAGAGTGGTGAAATGTGTGCAATGAAGGAGGTCACTTTATTTTCAGATGATGCGAAGTCTAAGGAAAGTGCAAAGCAGTTGGGGCAAGTAAGTTTTCTTGTCTGTGAGACTAAACTGTAATAGGTGCTTCATAATTGTATAAGGAGATTTTCTAATACCATCTTTTATTTTCTGAACTTTTATAACTACAGGAGATAGCGGTGCTGAGTCGTTTACGACATCCAAATATTGTGCAGTATTATGGCTCTGAGACGGTAGTGCTATTATTGTTGTTGTTTTCCAATATTTAAATGTATATGCATTTATGCAACCTTCTTAAGGGGGAAAAAATGAAAGAAAAAGAAAAAGAAAATTCGGTTTATGGCTGTTGCTGCTAGAAAGAAATTGTTCAGATAATCTGAGACAGCTGATCTCCTCAAAAGATGCTAGCTTTTAGGATTTTCATTTGCCAATTTACCTAACATTGGAAAAGGGGGAAATTATGCATTGTAATTTATGCAATTTATGACAATTCATTTTCTGAATTTGATTTACATTTGATCAGGTAGGTGATAAGCTATATATATACTTGGAATACGTTTCTGGTGGTTCCATTTATAAGCTTCTACAAGAATATGGACAGTTTGGAGAGTCAGCTATTCGTAGTTATACTCAACAGATATTGTCTGGCCTTGCTTACTTGCATGCTAAAAATACTGTGCATAGGTAAAATGGATGTTTCTGTTTGGCACCTTTTTGATTCTCATTTTCTCTTGAGCATCTTTCCTCTCATGTTTATTGCTGCACCTTTCCTAGGGATATTAAAGGGGCAAACATACTTGTGGACCCAAATGGCCGTGTGAAGTTGGCAGACTTTGGTATGGCAAAGCATGTAAGTTTAGTCACTGGGTGCAATTTAGTTATGTTGTTACTTACCAAAATGATTTTACACTTGACTCTAATCTATTGGTAAGTAGAAGGCAAGCTCAATCTAGTAATTTCCCCCCCTTCCTTATCAGATAAAAAGTAAGTCAATTATGTTTTCCCCCTGATGAATTTTAATCAGCATTCCTTTTCTGGAGCTGCTTTGTTTGTTTTGTATACTTCCGATAGTTTATATTTGATGGCACTCAATGGTTTTTCTTGTCTCTGTTTTCTGAAAGATGGATAGACAGTATTATTTGGTGCTTTTCTAGGACATGCAAGTTTCTACCTTACTTTATCATTCCTTTGCTGATACAATTTCATGAACTTCAGAATTGGAGTTTATTTACAGTGTACAATGACTATGAATTCTCTGCAGATTACAGGCCAATCATGTCCCCTGTCATTTAAAGGAAGCCCATATTGGATGGCACCTGAGGTTAGAAGTTACTTAAAGAAGCATCTTTTAAGATCTCCTAGATTGCCTTTTTTGTGAGCTTATTTCTCCAAAACCACTGCTTAATTCAGGTGATAAAGAATTCAAATGGTTGTAATCTAGCTGTTGATATATGGAGTCTTGGATGCACAGTCTTAGAAATGACTACTGCGAAACCACCCTGGAGTCAGTATGAAGGGGTTAGTAATTCTAACTTTGATACTGGTACAGATTTTTAGCATGCATATCCTCAGCAGTAAAACCGAGTAAAAAAAAAAAAAAAAAAATAAAAATAAAAGGGAAAAAAAAAAAAAAGAAAAGAAGAAAGGATGGGTTGAAGCTAGTGTTTGTTCTGGCTTTTATGTTTCTAAACCAACAAAGCTTATCATTTCAATTTTTTTTTTTCGTTCTCTCTATTGATACCTTGTCTGTTTTTAAAGGTTGCTGCCATGTTTAAAATTGGGAACAGTAAAGAACTTCCTGCTATTCCTGATGATCTCTCGGAGGATGGGAAGGATTTTGTGAGACAGTGTCTGCAGCGGGATCCAATCAAACGTCCTAAAGCAGAACAACTTCTAGAACATCCATTTGTGAAAAATGCTACCCCTTTGGAAAAACCATTGGCATCTTCAGATCCACCGGCTGTGGTTACAAATGGCGTTAAATCTCTGGTACATTTATCTTTTAACATTACTCAATTATTTTTATGTTCATGCTATTGGCATTAATTTCTAGATTTTTGACTGTTACACTTGTACTAGTTACTTTCATATGTGTTCTAGTTTAGTTTGCTAAGTTGATGTATTGGTTGTTTTGGGCCCGAGCTTCTGATTTCTACATACATTTAGTACCATATAGGTGTTAAATATAACTACTTATTTGTGTAAGCATGTCGGACCTTGTACTTTTCTTTGTTTCACCTGCATTAGCAAGTTGTGAGTTCCTTGCGATAGTTTTTGGTCAATACAAGTTCCTTATTTAGTTACATCTCAGAATGGATTCTGAAAAAGATAAGTTGAATCATGTTGGTGCAGGAAATCAAATAGGACCCAGGCAGTGAATTTTAGTGCAAGTCTTCTAATAGTATAACTTAAAAGGAAAGAATCTGGTTTCATCCTGCTTATGGAATGTCAAGCATTACTTTTCTTTAGAATTAAGGGCTTGGATCTTGTTAATTGATTTTTGAGGGATTTAAGGAAAATGGACCATTGGATGTCTAGTACACCTTTGGAAGCATAAAAGCTGAAAATTTATTATTTTACCATAGGAGAATGATTTGGTGCAAAAACATACTAGTATTTGCGAGTTTATATCGATGAATTTGGTTTGCTTTACTGTCACCTATAGAGGTTCATGCTACATTTAGATCTGGATGGAACATTTTAAGCTTACGGTGATTGGGATAATCAACCTCGTAAAGCTTTTTTGTTCTCCCCATCATCACACTTCTTTCCTGTATGATAAAAAATTCATCACCTAGGCATCAATCCTGTCTCTAGGTGCATTTCTCTGTATCTTCAATCCTATTTCTGTAGGTTGTTTTGCATATTCATCACCTATAGAGTTATTGATGCTCTGTTCTTTTGCACTTACAAACTATCCTCAGGGCATTGAACATACAAGAACTCTTCCTACTCCAGATTCAGAAAGGCTTGCTATCCACTCCTCCAGAGTGTCAAAATCTAGTTTTCATTCCAGGTCCATCTCTACCTTTTTCTTCCCACCCCCACCCTCCACCTGCAGTGGAATGGGTGGGATTGCAATTTTTCTTATTCTTTAATTAAAGAAGAAAAGAAAAGAAAAAAAAAAATGAAGTTCAACCTAGAAAAAAAATGTGCAGCTGAAAAAAAGAAGTAATTTGTCTTGTATCCTTGCCTGATGGATGATTCTTTTGGTTTCAGTAATATCCACATTCCAAGAAACGTCTCTTGTCCTGTCTCCCCAATTGGGAGCCCTCTTTTACATTCAAGGTCACCTCCACATTTAAATGGAAGGATATCTCCCTCCCCAATATCCAGTCCTCGGGCTACATCTGGCTCGTCAACACCTCTAACTGGTGGCACGGGTGCTATTCCATTTCATCATCTTAATCAGTCCATGTATTTACAAGAAGGCTATGGAAGTGTGCCCAAGTCCCCACAAAGTCCCTACATGAATGGCCCTTCATACTGGGATCCCGATTTTTTCCGAGGGATGCAGTCAGGATCTCATGGTTTTCGTGAATTAGCATCCTCTGAAAATGATGCTCTTGCGAAACAGTTTGGAAGGCCAGGTTTTGGAGAACTTCATGATGGCCAATCTGTCTTGGCTGATCGTGTGTCTCAGCAGTTGCTGAGGGATACTGTTAAGTTGAATCCGTCCTTGGATCTGAATTGTCTCTCACCTTTAACAGGGCGGACAAATGGGGCATAACTAGGTGTCCTGCTGTTACTGGATTTCTTTCCATGCAGGGAAGCTTGCCACAGTTGTGAATGTATCTTGGTTCATGAATTTGTTTAGGCGTTATACTGCTAAGGGACCTAATTGACGAGAATAAAGGTCTATGATAGAAAATTGCCACAAATAAGGCGACATCTAAGGAAAGGATGCAGTGGCTAAATTTTTATCGGCTGATGATGATGGTATTTCCTGATACAGTTGATAGACAGAGAGAAGGCCTTGTATATTCACGTTTTAAGATTATGAAGCTAGCTTCTGCTCGTGGCAGAGTGCTAATGGTTATGTAGCTGACAAGTCTCAGATGACCACTGCATCGGCCCTGTACAAAATTGAGAGATTTAAGATTTTATTGATACACACAGTTGACTGACCTGATGAATGTCTGATTGATTGGCTTGGCTTGGCAAACAAAGGTAGCTTAAAATGATGTGTTGTATAGCTGATCCTTCATCTTCACTGAGAAATTTGTGGTAGCAGAAATTGTATATTAATCTTTGTCTCATAGAAAAGAAAAGAAAAGGGAACCCGGAAAATAATTTCTATGTTAGGACTTTATTTTCCTTGGGAGGTCTGCAATTGTTGTACATAAAACGAGAAAACAACTGGTTCGGATTTTGTCAATGAAGCAGTTTAAATTACAGCGTACTTTCTACCATCTTCTGGATGAAAACAAGTAACTTCTTCTGCTTTCAAAAGCAGCAGAAGATACATATATTCTGTTCACAGAAATTCAAAGCCAGAATCTCCATCAATTCACACAAGTAGTATTGAAGCCTAGCTTTTGGTAATTTTATTTGTATATCAGGAATCAGCCTATCTTTGACTTCACCAAATTTGAGCTAAAATCCCATAGTCTCTTTGCTAAATCAGAGTCCAGAGCCTTTGAGCTTGGTTTGCTTATGTTGTTGTCAGAAAAATATTCACCACTTACCCCCTTCACTTGCGGGTGCAGTGCTACATAGCAGGTCGTAGATGCACCCTGACAAACCACCATGTAAAAGACGAAGCAAATCAGGGCAATTTATTACCAAAAACACAGTACAGTTGCAATTCAAGGGTTCTCAACAAGAAAGCCACCTAAAAATCCCTGCTTAACAACTCCCTAATTTAGGTAAAAATAACTTACTTGCTGAACATTCTTGAGCACAAGTTTAGCAATATTACCAACAGCACCTGCATCACACCAAAAATGATACATGGGTCCAAATTCAAAGTCAAACATTGATGAAAAGGGGCCTGTCATTTTTAGAAATCTTATGTGCGTATACTATAAAGATCAGCAGCTGCTCATATTGAGAAAGGTATGGCATTTCTGGCTCAATGGTAAGAAACATCTCATATTGTAGGAGAAGTGATTAGGTGTAGCAATCAAAAGAAAGAAATAGAATGCAGCAGTAGATATAGATATAGGTAACTGAATGATCAAATGCAAAAAGACTACCACTGAAGGTCATTTAACTAATCTAATCATCAAGGTTAAGCAAATAGGTATATGTGTCTAATAGCCATTCCATCCAAATTGATAATAACATTATTATTCATATACATTGCAAATAATAGATAATTCCAAAACTGTATATACCGTTAAGAAAACTGAAATGACGGAAAAGATTAGTTGCAATCGATCCTGGATGAAGTGAGTTGGCAGTTATGTCTACCCCTTCTTCCTGTTTACCATTTTCACATAGACAAAAAAGTTGGATAAGTCTATGGGGTCAATGCTAAGTAGGAAAATACCAGAGGTTGTTGAGTACAAAAACAATACTAAATTATCAAAGTTGTACCTTTAAGCGTCTTGTGATCTCATTAGCATGCAGTATGTTAGCAAGCTTTGATTGACCATAAGCACCAAACCTGCTGTACCTGCAGTATTACGAGTGCGAGAAACTTGTGGAAGACAATACATGGAGAATCAAAAGAATAAAGTAACAGCTCATCTCTTGGACAATATGCTCGAGTTAATCGAGCATAGATCTATATGTGAATACAAATATGTAATATGGAAAGACAAAACTATAGCTAATCTAAAATCAAATGAACTTTAAGAGTCATGTTTCAGAAACTCCAGACCAGATTTTGTCATTTTGCTTCTAGATATACGACAAATGACTAATGAACATCTGGAAAAAACACAGTATTATTGATCATCTGGATCACAGGGTCATCACATCCTTGATGAAATGACCACTAGAGAAGGCAAAATATACCCTTTTTGGTCATTTAATTTGTCAAATCTAATCCCCTCATGATATGTAATCCTGTGAGCTTCTGATGAAACATTCACAATCCTTCCCTGCTTCTTAGTTTTCCGAGCTGTTTTCTTCATGGTGTCCAACAACAGATTTGTAAGCAGAAAATGACCTGCAGAGAAGAAAACCATAATCTCACAAAATTAGAGCAACGCAGCATTCAGTTATTCCAAACTCACTACTCCTGGCAGATTCAGTTTCCTAAAGTGAAGCCAACTTGCACACTGATTGTTGGTCATACACCTAATGGACAAAGAATTACCCAAATGGTTTGTGGCAAATTGTAGTTCTACACTGTCCTTGGAAAGGTTAAATGGGCTTGCCATGATTCCTGCATTATTTCTTCATACAAAGAAGAGCAAAAGATTACTCCTAATTGTTAAACAACCTAAAAAAGTTAAGCAATGAAGTTCCATCTCAGAAAAAATATATAAGGAGAGGAAGGCATATGAGGCAACCACACATTCAATACCACAAGAAACAAGTGAAATTTCCATATAAGAAATATCAGAAATACGATTGTGACTGGACTTACACCAAAATATTCAATGAACGGCCTTTGGACTTGAACTGAGATGCAAATTTTTTCACAGATTCCATTGAATTAAGATCTAACTCCATTGCATCAACTTTAGCAGCAGGAATTTCCTTGACTATTGCTTCCTTAACCTCATTTCCAGCAGGAAGATTCCTGACACCCATAAAAACATGCACACCACGCAGTGCAAGAACACGAGCAGTTTCAGTTCCAATACCACTTGAGGCCCCTGCAATTCTTATCCGTAAGAATCAGGTGATTTTACAGGTTCTTTCATGTCACCACTTGATTTACAAGTCATTCCCAATTCCCAATATCAATGCCAAAAGTAAATATAGAAGACCTCTAAGCAAACAGTTTTATGCATCATACAAACTACCAGTTTTCTTGCAAGAGCTGAATCAATGAGAACCACTCAAGGAGATTATATCACAATGGATAAAGAAATGCTATCAGACAAAGATCAAACCTAACGTAAGGAAGGATAAAAAAAAAGAAAAAAAAGAAAAAAGGAAAAGTGTTCCTTCCACAAGATTAAGAAAAATCACAGAAGCAGGTTGAAGAAAAATTGGCACCTGTAACAATGGCGGTGAGACCAGAGCCATCAATTCCCTCGGTAACTTCCTCGGCAGTAGAAAAATACGAGAACCCAGATGGCCCTTTTCTCCTGAAGAACCACATTTTCGTTTTCCTTTTCGATAGCAGAGCCTTTTCACCCCCACAGGACTTATCTACTCATTAAAAGTAACAGAAGTTTCCCGTCTGATATTGACAGTGATTTTAATTTTTATTATTACTATTCCTAGTTCTTTCAACACCAAAATTCAGTTTCACAAGAAAAAAAAAAAAAAGGGAAATTCAACGACAACCACGAAAAAACCTTGATTTCTCTCTCTTAGCACCTCAAAATCAATCTGATGCAGCACAATAAATTCGCAATTTTGCCCTTCAGACCACACATAACCTACAAAAATCTTCACTCTTCACTCTCCTTCTCTTACGGGTGCTCTACATTAATCCATTTTATTGTTCTTTCATTTTTCCTTCTTAACACAGTTTCATTTGCAATTAGGGCATACATATTTCTGTCATTTTTTGCTCATAATATTAAGTACAACTATAGATAGCCAGCCATGAATGAATACAATTAAAGCAGGAGGTTTGGGCGGAGAAGAAGATCTTACTCTGAAATGAATTATACAGGAAAAAAAAAAAAAAAACCAATGAACTTAATAGAGATCAAACTCCTGTGCCTGTATCAAATTTCTTTACACATTAAATGGAAATCCAAGTAATTTTTGCTCCGACAGGATGAACAACGGCCTGTTAAGAAAAACAAAAACGCCCTCTACGTCACTCCTGACTCCACCAAAGGTTAAGTAAATTGAACCAAAATTACATTTCAAAATAAAATTTTTAATTTTAATTTAACGATTATTTTACTTCCTAACTTCACCATAGATTTTTAAATTTTTTAAAATTTAATCATTGAATTATTTTTATTTTACAAACTAAAATTTTAAAATTTAAATTACTACAAATTTCGTCATTTTTAACCAAATTAACTAAACTTCTACTTTACTTTTTTTAAAAACTTTATAATAATGAAGTAGAAAACGGGAAAAACTTACCTAAAATACTTTTTTTAAAAGAGAAATTTTATAATATTATATGGAATCCAGATGTTTTTTTTTTTTTTTTTTTTATGATTATTATTTTAAAAGATTCATAGTAAAAGAAATAGACAGGGAAATGAAACTGACGAATATAAGAAAAGAAACCGTAACCGCCAGCACAAAGTAGCGAAATTACAGCATAAACACGTGTCGTGATTGCAGCGAACGTTAAAAAAACATTAACGTTTCAGAAAATATAGGATAGAGGAAAAAAGAAAAAAAAAGAAAACCTTTCGGTTAGTGTAAACCCTAACTGGAGCTGCTGTTCCCTCTTATCTGCTTGGTCATCAGCGTCATTGATATTCAGCTCAGGTATGTAACCTTTTCTTCTTCCTTTTTGTTTTCCCCTTAAATTTATTTGTTTATATTTCCTCATTGAAGAAATGAGAACTGATGTGATTTAGTCTAATTTCAAGAAGGATTAAGATTTTTTGTACTTTTGTCTGCGGTTGAAATGGATGGAAATGAAACTCAAAAACTGAATTTATCTTTATTTTGGTTTAAATTGGTGTACAGAGTTGTGGTCTTGATGGATTAATTAATTAGGGGTTGATTTTTTTGGGTTTCATTTTTGGATTGTGGCTGTCTTTCCATTTCTGAAAACCCGTTTCAAGAATGAATTGTGCATTTGAGGTTTTACTTAGAGTAAGCGGCTTTTGCATTTCTGATGCCTGAAAATGTCAAACTGTTAGGGAATTTGATTTTGAGACTGACACTGAGTAGCATATCTGAAGTTATGTGATAGTTCAATGTTTCTTCAGAAGATTAATTATAATACATTTTATTGGGAGGTAACGGTTTAGAAATTGATTGTTTTATGGTTTATAGCTCAGGGGTTGGTAGGTATCTAGATACCACAGGAACAAGGTTATTTTCAATTTAACATATTTTAGTTAACTTGTTGACCAAAGATTTAGGTTGTGTCTTGGGGTAGTATGGGTTTGGTTATATCTAGGGTAATAACAACATCAAGGAGGATTGTGTGGTTGGTACATCTCACCATTTACTTAAAGATTTATCTAGAAGTTCTTCGTACTTTGCAAATCATCAAGTTGACATACTAGGTTTACCTTAGAAATCTGACACAAAAGACCGAATTAGATGATCTTCATCCATAAGAATACTAGATTCCTTAACTAATAGAAAATCTTCATTATTTGTGATTGTTTTTGTTTCTATTTATGTGAATTATTCATTATATGAAAAAATGCTCATGAAAGTTTTTATGTATTCCCGTTCATAGTATTTATTGAGAGCAGAATGATATCTGACATAGAAATTACACAACCCCTATGCATATTAATTACAAACCTCAGACTGTTCCATAAATAATTTATTTATTTATTTCTCAAATCTAAGATAAATATTTTAGGTCATAATAAGAGTATAATGTCATAGATCATACAATGGTCATCTCCTAAGAAACACAAAACCTAGAAGACTAGATCTTGGAGAATTAGCACAAAACTAGTATAAAGAAATGTCAATGTAATGGAAAACGATAATCAACTCAAGAAACTGAGAAATACAACATGCTATGAGCATTTCCAAGGTTATCTCATGATATGTACCTTAATGATGGGTGCCTTGGAGTCTATAGCCAGTTGTGGACGTCATCTAGTCAAAGAGGTTTGAGAATGAACTCTAATCCCCAGTTTGATGTAGCATGCTCAGGAATGACCTAGTCATCAACCCTGCAAATATGAGTAACTTCAACAAGGATAAGCATGTCATTTTCTATTCTCCTTCCAAAATTAGAAGATTTTTCTCTTTACCCCTCATGCATGTGTTACATGTGTTCAAAGGTTGGGCGCAAATTAGCAGGCCTGGCCCCTTAGTCTAATACCTTTTATGAAGAAGTGGTGAGGTCTTAATGTTCAGAATGTCAAAATTCTACATTAGTATTTTCTGAGTTATTAGAACTTCAAATTACCCTTTTTTGCTGCAGCTGGAGGAGATTCTATTTCCCTATTTTGCTTCCGCATTTCTTTTCTGGGGAAGCAGCATTGCATCTCCGTTTTACAAGCTGAACCTGAATCAGGCTCATTGGATCTTCTGATGTCTGAAGGACCTATGGCTGTTGTCAAACCAAAGGTGTGGATTACAAAATTTGTGGTTTTACCTCTTATATATTTAGTTATTGATTAGAGTCACTTGTATGCCAAAGCAAGCTGATCCAATTTCTATGCCCTTAACCTTTATTCAATGTGACATCTCATGTTCTTATTTATTATCCTTGGAGGGAAGTGAATCACGGATTTTAATCTTCTTTCTATGCGTACTGTATTATCTGATTCTCATTCTTTTCTGATGCAAGCATTTTTCTTTATGTTTCTTTTCCTGTGTTGTTCTTGGGTTATCTATAGAAGAAATGCAGAGAGTTGGATTTATGAGAATGCTGCTAACTGATAGTTATTTTAGAATCACATCTATGCTGCTAAGTTTTGGTGACTTGGAGTGTTCATTGGGCATGCTATTACCTATTGACCTATTGCATGTTCAGGTTCTCTGGACATCTTTGATTTCTGTTCTGTCCTTTGGTCTAGCGTGAGTGTTTTCCCTGGAACTCTTTGTCTACCTTGAAATGATACTATTTTTTCCCACTTATTCTTCTTTGCAAGTGGTCATTGTTCCACATTATGGGATACCTTCACATGCTTTGAGAATTGGTGAATCCATGACATATTTTATAGCATTAGATTTGTTGCTTGTTCCAGCTTTGGTTGATGGGTATTTTGAAATTTCAGTTGCCTCAATGTCATAAATCCTACTCATCTTTGATGGCCTTTTTATGTATCAAGATGCAGTCCTACATTTGGCTTAAAACTGCTGATGGTTCAATTCAACAAGTTGAGGAAGAAGTTGCCATGTTTTGCCCCATGATATGCCGAGAAGTTCTTCAAACAGGGATGGGCTCAAGCAAAAATTATGCCATAACTCTTCCGCAACGAGTTAATCCTTCTATCTTTAGCTTAATACTTGACTATTGCCGATTTCATCAAGTTCCTGGTCATTCTAATAAGGTCAGCTTTTTCTTGCTCACCCCTTTTTAAATTATACTGATGTTATTTTGAAATTGTTCATTTTAGTGTACTATAACTTAGACATTTATTGGTTTCTTGAGTCCTTTGAATTAAAAATGTATCTCTATGACTTCTTTGTCTACTCATTCTATTCAGGAACGCAAAACTTTTGATGAGAAGTTTATTCGCTTAGATACTAAGAAATTGTGTGAGTTGACTTCTGCTGCTGATAGCCTTCAATTGAGGCCTTTGGTTGATCTTACAAGCCGTGCACTTGCTCGGATGATTGAAGGGAAAACACCTGAGGAGATACGTGAAACCTTCCATTTACCTGATGATCTAACAGAGGTAACTGTTGCTAAGATAAAATTCCAAGAGTTCACATGGCCTTAACTCATATTTCTCATCGGATTTTTGTTGTTGTAGGAGGAAAAACTGGAGCCTCTAAGAAATTTGACTGATGATCCTCGTATCCGGCTCTTAAACCGATTGTATGCTAGGAAAAGAAGAGAATTAAAGGAGAGAGATAAACAGAAGGTGCTTCCCTTTATCGGCTGAACTTTTAAGTGCTATTGGTGCAAGGCTTACCATTAATTATTTTAGATTATTTGGAAAATATACCAGTACAGTAATGAATCTTATTATGAAAATATGCTTTTCTTGCAGAATTTGGAAATTGAAGAAGAGCCTCATGTGGATGAACGCTCAGTTGATGACCTTTTGTTATTTATAAATGGTGAAGATGGAGGTACGCTTGAAAAGATCTTTTCACGGCTTCTGTTCTGCGAGGTCATGTTTTCTCCTCTGCAATTGTTTGGTTGGCATATTAAAATTCCTTAGTATAACTGCCTGCTTCTCAAAACACCTCCACATTTTTACCACTGCGGGGGTGTAGAAATTAGAGGACTGCAACTTTCTTTCTACGATCAGATTTGCTTTTGGAACTAGAAATTATCATTGAAGGGCCATAATGACTGGAGGTGTACCCCCTCTAAGAGAACTCTGTCTAAATAAAGACAACTAGCAATACACACGTTTGACATATGATACAATAGGACACTGGGGTGTTGTTCACTTAACACCTTTTATGTTCTTTTTTTTTTTTCTTAGGAATTATGTTGAGGTCTCTTTGCTGCTTCATATGCTTATTACTCTCTCAATTTCTTTTGTTTGTTGTATTCTTTCTTGTAGATTCTAAAGGAGGCAAAGCAACTAAAAACAAAAAGAAAAATCGAAGGAGAAAAAACTCTTCGTCTAATAATGATAGTGGCAACAATAATAAGGTAGCTTCACCTTTCTTTTCTTTCTCTCTGCTGAGTGGGACGTGTACCAACCACTCCTACACCCACACATATCCTGATTATACCCTTCATCCTCTGGTAGCAAATAATATCTGCATCATTGCTGATTTCACTTTTGTTTCTCAACAATTTAGGAGTTGGATTATATCCCTTCTAGCTCCCCCAATAATGAGAGTGACAGTGCGCCTCCAGTAAGCAAAAATTTAATGTCTGAAGAATCACCTTCTGCTGAACTGTCCACAAAGCTCGAGTTTGACGATGCCGACATTGATGATGGGTTAGATCCTGCAATGAAGGAAGAACTTGACAGGTGCTACTACCATTTTTTAATGTTTTATAATAAATTGGTACCTTAGATTGCCAGGTTTTATTTAATTTAACCCAGTTTGTGGAGTGGCTCCCCAAGTGGCTGTTATGTAGCCTTCTTGACAAGTTGTGCATTCATTCCATGTGACAAGATGGGTTTGTCTTAATTGTTTATGATAGGGAAGTGGAGGATTTTGCTCGGAGATTGAATTCTGTTTGGCCAGAAAGGATGCAAGAGATTCTTTCATTAGGTCAAGATAGGAGACTTGTACCTGTATCTTTGAATGGAAATGGAGCATTGAAGAAAAGCACAGGTAAAGCCTTTTAGTATCCTTCCGTTTTCTAGAGCAGGGTATATAATAAAGGAGGGGAACAGCCATTGGTTATCACTTGCTTATGTTGTACCTTCCCTTCCATCAGGTGTAGACAGGAGGTAATGACAGTCTGACCTGTGGACTCATTTCCTACATATAGCAGCTGAGCTAATTGTACATGAGAATTCAACTTTGTTGTCATGACCTTCTGTATGAGTCCGTAGAGTGCAGTATGTTGGCATTGAGATGAGATGGTTCTGGCTTTTGAAACTATGACCATTGTGTTTTTGAGTGCCATAGCTTCTACTATGAGATGGGCATCATAGAATACACTGAGAAAGGATTCTAAAATTTTTCCCGCATTTTCCTTTCTTGGTTCCCTTGCCCCCCTTGGATCTAGGTTCATCTGGAAATGAAAGATACATAGAATGAGAGCCTCGTCATATTATCTATCTTCTGTAAACAGTTTTCCAGATTGGGCATAGGCCAGCCCATGTTGTTGTGGATTGTCGATAATCCTCTCTCCATTTTAACATATGTCGATTTGATTGTATCTCTGGTGAACAAAACATGTCAGAATTCAAAAAGGCAATATACATACATTCTTATGTTAACTTTATTACAGTAGTTCTAGTATTCTGATCGTAGACAGATTGTTTCTAAAATATTCCTGATCTCTTCGGCAAGAAGTCCCATGGCATGGGATCCCTACATCAAAGCCTTAGGCTGAATCATGATGAATATCTGGAATGGTAGTTATTTTGTGATAGTGTATTAACAAAACTAAAGGGGATACACAGAGGCTTGGGTTCTGCTTCAAAGTGATTAAACTTGTTCTGGTTCAGTCTTTAGCTTTCTGCGGGGAGTAATATAGTTTGAAGACCTTCGGCAGGTAAACTGGCAACAAGAATCCAAACAAATTGAAACACCAGAATGCCATATTTGCTACAGCAATAGCTCGTCCAAAATACAACCTTCTAGCACCGCCACTGGCTCCCATTTCCGGCTTGTAAATCTCACACCTCAACCACTCCACCAGAGCGAAGATCCTTTTTGAATTATAAAACACCGGCACAAAAGCCCGAATCGGAAGCGAGAACCCGCCGTTAAAAGACACTCCTTCCATTACCACCTGACCGGAAAGAAGAAAGAGGTGGGATGCAGCTGCCTTGATTCCCTCCTTATCCCCAGCGTACACACCTTCGAAAATGTAAGCAACCGGAAGAAGCATCCCGATTATGCCCCCAAAAAGAACGTATATATTCAGAATCCTGTTTATCTTACCAAAGACTGGAGGATCCACACGATCAAAAACTTTTGGAAAGGCGATTCTCGATAGGAAATACATGTACACTACGGAGAAGACCACGAAAGAAAAATCTTCAAGGCTAACAACGCCACTGGCGGAGAGAAGAACCATAATTGCCAGTGATTTTACATGCCAGAACGAGATGCGAAACCTAGGAGATTCTGCCCGCGCACTTGGGGTCGTTTCCGCTTTCGGTTCTTTGGTCAGAAGTATATCATCGCTTGGGCCAACTCCACCGGCCATTTTCTTTATCAGTTTCGAAGAAGAAGAAGACGGGCTTTAGGATTATATATATTTTCTGATTCGAAAATATCGGAATATGATTTTGATCTTCGTGTGGATAAGTGAAGTACACGGTTTCGATAATTCTGAGCGACACGTGTACATTGACGAAACCTTTAACTGTCTTTATCTTTTCCAATCCGGTATGAGTCTTCTCACAAGGGGAGGTTCCAAATCGAGTATGAGTTTCTCTCATAATTGGGTGGTGGGTGGTCACAAACAACGATGGATACTTCTACAAATATTTATTTAAAAATATATAAAGATAAAGACAGTAAACATTATGATAAATGAAAGAAAATAGAAATCATCAATTCGGCAAACTATACTTACTCCTTGGGCTTTGAAGAGCATGGTGTTTCAAGTATAATTATTAACTACACTTGAAAATAAGTTGTGAACATGGGCAGAAAAAAGACCTCTATTCTCAAATCCCAATTTTTGGCCCAAGAGGAAATAAGTAAGAACCAGGATCCTCATGACCCAAAAATTGGGGACCCCCTTCATTTGATTATATATTCTTACAGCATCTGCTACGGCATGAAGCCAAGACTACAGGCATTACCCAGCAAACACAAAACAAGACCAAATTTCTAGAGAAACACTAGTAAGACTAAAAAAAAACTTTTAAATGATCTGCAATTGCACTTCAATGGCAATAATCTTCCTACCTAAGGTAAAACTTCAATTTCCACTACGGGAGAAATAGCAATGGGCTTAACTGCACAACTGGTGTAAACAAAACAAAATCCAGAATCTGGTCCTTAATCCTATGCAGCAACTTTTTGTTTCGGGATGTACTTGATTTTAGCACTCTTGTCCGTATTTGTTCTAATTTTTCCTTTTGCATTTCTGCTTTTGGAGGAAAAAAGACCCACAACAGATACCTGGTTTCCTCCATCACCAAGAACCGAATTTTCTCGGTTATCTGAAGCCACGGAAATGGCTACTGAAAAATCATTTTGCGTTCGGGTGCCACCTGGAGGCTCAGGCTCAGCTGACAGCACCAACTTTACGTGATCAGACGAAATAGCCTCCTTCCATCCTGCAAATATTGTGGACCAGTCAGGGAACAGGGAAATGAGTATACAGAATTATATAACGTGGAAACTCAAATTACAGGACAAACATACTCTGTGCAAGAAAAGCTTTTGCAGCAACACTTGAGAACTTTGAATGTCCTGCAGCTCCTTCCACAGGATAATCAAAACACTCCACACTCTTGCTACAGACATCCACCAGAGCAGATGACTGCTGGCAACAACCATCAGATGCAGTGCGATCATCAATTTTTTCTTCTGAGAGCCCATTCTCAGAACATCTTTGGATTGGCACTAATCCTCTTGTCTCATGTCGGCTCACGGGCCTCCAATGCTTGGCTGCAGCTCGATTTATACCATTCTGAAGGTGATCACTGTTGTCTGGCTCCTCATAATTGTTGCTCATATGCTTAGTTGGCTCTGTGCTATGATTAAAGGTGGCTTCTCGGGAAGCACTGCTCTTTTTCTTTGAAAAGTAGCTCCTAACAGGCACAGATATGGAACCAATTAGCAGCTCACACTTCTTTTCATCCGTCTGATTTAATAATAACTCCTCTGATCTTGCTCTCAGGCTGTCCTCATATTCCACTTTAGGTTTCTTGGCCCATACTTTATTGTTGTTGCTTATCTTTAGAGGGGCATGCTTTTGTACAGTTTGTTCAGGTTTTGACAATTGTAGATTGTGATTACCATGGAAGCCATTTCTTCCATTCCTCTGTGATTTAGGTAGCTGCCACCAGCGACGAATATTTGCTGATACCATAGGCTGATCAACATTATGAACCCCCACATTCCTTTGGAAATTGTTAGAGTCAAGTTGAGCTTCAAAAGTTTCATTCTCTTCATGAGCTTCAATATCATCTTGTTCATTGTTTGGAGACAAAACTAAATCAGGACAGGAAGTAACGTCAGGCAGTGCTTCTGGAACATAAGTGACAATTTCAGGTGGAGCTGTTAGATTGTGGGTTTCCGCTGGAAGTGATTGCTCCTCTAATGAATCAATAAAACGTGATTCCATGTTTTCACTATTCAATTGCTCCCTTGCTTTCTGTTCCTTCTGCCGAAGTTTTTTCTGCCTTTTTCTCTCTAATAACTCAGCCCTTCTGTTAATATTTTTGAAAAAAAGTTAAGCATTCCCTAAAGAATACAGTTCTACAGATCAAATGTCCTGAAGGATAAACAAGGGACTTGCCCACTACCAGAAATTGCAACTTAATCTATCAATACAGGAATTAAAGGAGTCAATAATCCACCTTGGAACGGAGGTAAAACATGAAGAATTCCTTCTAAAACAAGCAACTTCCTCAAAAATCAGTAGTTATCAAACTGGATGAAATTAGGCTATATATTGGACGACTCCTAGAAGTCAACTAAATATAACTAATAAAGTATCAAATTGACATGTCAATATAACTGTTATTACCTTTTCTGAGCAGCTTCTTCCTCCTCCATAAGCAACTTTTGGCATCTCAAAGCCTCAGCATCCTTGTCAGTAAGCCAGGCTTTCAACTAGCACAACCAATAGCAATTCAAGATCTTTTTAGTGAACTGATAGTTTAATATGACAAGATGGAAGTAAATAGCATTGTTTCCCCCCAAATTGTTATAAAAGGCCATCATACATTTACTGATGATTTCCTGCAGTTCCAGTTACTGATAATTCATGAAGTCCTTGTAGTTCCAACTATTTTTATGCTCAATTTCTCAATGCAAGAATCATGAATTGGAAGTATCACAAAAAGGCCTTTAGAAATTCTAATGATAATCCTATCAAGCTTCAACTCTCAAGTTTTCATGTTACCTCACAATTTAAGTCCCTCATAGTATTGACTCTCAGATAAGAATTAGCGTTTCAATTTCAAGGGTATTCGCCATACTTCCCAAACTTTACACACTCAAACTCTCGAGGAAATCCAATAACAAGTACTAAATTAAAAAAAAAAAAAAGAAGTATCAGAAGTCCCAGTAAGGAGAATCAGTACCAGTTTGAGTTCAAAAAGGAAGCAGGTGCACGAAACTAAGTTCTTTAACTCAAATACAACTTTCGCAGCTTCCCCATCAAAAACATACTTTTGCACTGATTCAGCAGTGCCAGCACATAAGAATGTTCTCTCACTTGCATCATCAAGAATACTAAACAATTCTTGTGAAGATATTGGAAGTCTGGATGGTTTAGCATGGATGATATCCTGCAAGTAATATATAGATTTGTCATGGCTAAAACAACAGGAGGAAAATATAAGGAATTCATATTAGGAACTTTGTATGCTATTTTAAAAAATATTATGTTTTTATTTTAGTTATATTCTGTCTTGATTTATACCTAATTATATGTCCTTAAATTGGTTGTTTTGGAATAATAAAAGAAGGAAAGCAACTTATTTTCTAACTCATCTATCCTTCTTGAGGTGTTAAGAGCTCCTAGGTGAGTGCTCCTTCTAGCTCAATCTTTTAGTAATCAACAAAGAGGAAAGAATAAAAACAAGAACAAAATTATCTAACAGGATTGGGTTATGTTACAAAACCATCAGTAGGGTTCATTACAGAAAAATGATGCCATAATGCAAAAATCAAGAAAACCAACACGTCATTTAGAACACTAAAATCCAAACTAACCAGTAAGGTAGACCCAGCCTTCAAATAAACCTGAGGAAGTGTCCAAACCCCTGGCTTGGGAAGAGATGCTGCCAATGCCTTGGAAACAGAAAGCCCAGCAACATCCTATTGTATATTGATAATTATTCCAAGCCATGTAAGCATTGAAGAGAATGCAAAACATAACAAGTAATCTACAAGTTATTCATCAGTAAATTTGCTAATAAAAGTGTAAAATAAGAAGAGAATAAACTTTCATACAGTGATAATTGCCCAAAAGAACTTTCAATAAGAATAAAATAAATTACACGGGGAAAGATGGATTATTAATCATAATGCAAGTCTAATCAGTTTGACTGGAAACTTGACCAGCTCTGAAATTTCACAGGTTTACACGTGAGTAGTTTCGTGTTGCTTTACACTCCTGTTCTACTCCCATATTTTAGTAAGATTGTCTATAGTATGTCAATGCAGATTTTGACAGCAATATTGTGTTTATCCAAGTGAAAAATATTATCTGATTTCTCTGACCTATAAAAGTATGGATAGAAAGCTGCATCACTCAGGGAATACAAGCAGTTAACAGAGATGAAAAACATTTCAGAAACAGACAGTCAAACCACAAAGGGAAGACTAATATTACTTTGGTGATTTAATGATAACATGCAGCAGAATATGGAGGAGAGCTAATGTTTGTACCTTTAGCATCACATCATTAATCGATACAACTTCCTTTGCCTCCTCTAGTGAGAGCTGAGCATTAAAAAGTTCATACAATCATGATGAAATCATTGGATTTTTTGAAAATTTATAGAGTAAGACATGGAGATTACAATTAGAAACATATAAAGAATGATAATTACCTTATCCCAAAAAGCTGCCAACATGTCCCTTATCTTACGAGATTCCTGTACAATTTGGATGTATTGTTGTACACATTGGATGGTGAAAAATCAGAAGGAAAATATATTATATAAATGCAATATGTAAGCAAAAAACTCCACTCAATATTAACATAAGAAGAGAACCTTGTCAACATTGAGTAACCGACGATGCACTCGGATATGCCTGCGATAGTTAATAGAAGAACAAAATTCCCTGGAGCACTTCTCACATTTCTGCATCTGAACCTTAAGGGGTGTCAGCAAGGGCCAGCCAGGGAGCTCTGCCAGAAAGTAGGCCAGAACCAATCAATATTTTGAGATATTTAATTAAAACAGAAACTACTACTATTCTAGATTCAAGAAGCGACTTCATCAATTTTGATTTCAGCTGTTAAAAAGCAAGCATAGGATTAAGCTAAAGAATCCTTCAACAAATGCACTGTAATGCTAACTTCCATCTGTTTTACTATGGACCAGAAGAGAAATTCTACAGTACCTTGCTGGTCCAAGGCATTAAGCAACTGAAACCATTGCACTGAGGCGTCTCCTGTCCTGGAAAAGGAAAGAAAAGGCTCCTTTCCTATGGATTGCCTGATGTATGTGTCAATGCCTTCTTTTCCATCACTTGATCTCATTGGATCAAGAGTAAGAGGAGTGCAGATCTTTGTGAGTGGCATCAGTAGTTCAAAGTTTATCTGAGTTTTCAAGTCAACACAATTGTACAAGTAACATCAAAAGCCAGCAAAAGGACTAGTAGAAAGTCATACCCTCAATACCCCTTCTAAGTTCTAACTTCACATTAATAAAACTTTGACAGTATATATATATATACATAGAAACTCGAATCACCTTCTATCCAATGCAATGCCAAAATAATTAAGAAACTATGCAAAACATTATAAAGAAAAAAGCAGATCAAAAATTCACCCAGAAAAAAAAAAAGAAAAAGAAAAAGTAAGTGACAACTAGATCACGGTGCACTCCAATTTTTCTTTTTTCCAATTTTTCTTCAAGAAAATAAATAAATAACCTAGACAAGAACTCATGAGAGAGCAAGAAATTAATAGAGAAAAGAAGAATCAACTAGGGTTAGGGGGTCACATGATCTGCGATCAGCTCGTCTCTCACGACAACCATTAGAACTGACTTTCTCTAGTAGACGTACCAAGTGAAGAGGGATGGTTAATAAAAAGATCGCCGGTGATCGTCTGATTAAAACTCACCGAATACCACTCCGTCCGATCAAGAATTTATTCGCAGTCGGCGAGATATATATATATATATATATATATATATAATTAAGAGAGAAGAGAAGAGAAGAGACGAAGACACTGTAGTGAAAGAGGATTGAAAACGAAAGCAAATTTTTATAAAGGCAAGATGGAACCCTTTCCAGTAAAGGTAAGCAAACAAAAATTATTTCTTCTTTCTTTTTTTTCTTTATTCTTTTCCTAAATAAATAAATTGTTATTAATCTTCTATATATATTAAAAAAAAAATCTTCTAGATATATTAAAAAAAAAAAAAATCTTCTATAGAATATTCACCCCCGCGCGCCCTATCGCGTGTTGCACGCGCTAATGTGTCAGATCGAAATTCCAATGACCACGGGATACGAAGCGCGTTCATTTGGATCCTTTATTTATATTTTTTTAAAATAATAATTAGGCATATTTTATTTTATTTTATTGTGTCTCTTTATACACATTTAAAATAAAAATATATATATTATTTACAAAATTTATTAAATTATAAATAAATTTAATCTGATAGTTCTTACACCATGTACATCTAACGGTAACGCCTCATTCTCCAGGAGGTACCATCAACCGCTCCGTTACTACAAATCTTCTATATTGGTCCGAAGTTGCCTTTTCCGTAGGGCATGAAAATATGGAGTCATTTAAAAAATATTTCAAATTAGTCTACTTGTTTTTGCTTATTTTCCAATAAGCGTGGTAAAAAAATAAATATTTATTTTTTTAATAAAATATTTAAAGTCTACTTATCGTTAATTTTTTTAAATAAAATATTTAAAATGTACTGACCGTTATTTTTTTTAATAAAATATTTAAGGTCACTTCTGAGAAACAGTGGATGGACGAAAAGTAAGGCCAAAGTGGAGTGTGCCCTTAACATAGCGAAGAATACGCTTGACAGCAAGAAAATGATCTGCAGTAGGGGCATGCAAAAATTGACTGACAGAATTGACAGCATGGGCAATATCTGGACGCGTAATGGTCAAGTACTGAAGGACGCCAACAAGAGATCGATAGAGAGTAGGATCAGAGAAAGGAGAACCATTAGCAGTCAGGTGTTGAGAAACAACCATGGGGGTGTGGACTGGTTTGCTATCGAGCAACTGGGCACGAGTAAGAATATCTCGAACATATTTTAATTGACTGATAAAGAGATCATCAGGAGTGGGTGAAGCTTCAAGACCAAGAAAGTAACTGAGAGAGCCCAAATCCTTGGTAGCAAACTCAGAATGAAGCTTGCGACTAAAGCTGTCAAGAAGAGATGGGGTGTTGCTAGTAACAATAATGTCATCAACATAAAGAAGTAAATAAATAAGGTTAGACTGCTGATGAAAGACAAAAAGTGACGTGTCAGCGCGATTGCAAGAAAAACCAAGTGTGAGAAGAAATGAGCTGAAACGCTAAAACCAGGCGCGAGGAGCTTGCTTAAAGCCATAGAGGGCTTTCTTTAATAGACAGACATGAGTGGGAAAGCGAGGATCAATATACCCAGGAGGTTGTTCCATATGAACATGTTTAGTAAGAGTGTCATTGAGAAAAGCATTCTTGATATCAAGTTGCCGAAGGGGCCATTTATTGGTGACATCAAGAGAAAGCACAACACGGATAGTAGTAGCTTTGACAATCGGATTGAAAGTGTCAGTGTAGTCGAGACCAAGAACCTGAGTATAACCTTTGGCAACAAGACGAGCATTGAGACGCTCGACGGATCCATCTGGCAAATATTTAGTGCGAAACACCCATTTAGAGCCCACGATGTTTGTGTTGGCATGGCGAGGAACCAAAATCCAAGTGCCATTTTGTTGTAAAGCGTGAACTTCCTCATCCATGGCAGCAAGCCAAGCAGGATTCTTAGCAGCAGATTTGAATCCTTTTGGCTCAGTGGATGCAAGAAGAGCAGAAAGAAGTCTAGATTAGCCCAAAATACCAAGATTTGCTGGATGACGAGTCTTGAAAATACCATCTTTGGCTCGTGTGATCATAGGATGAGAGCCCAAGGAAGAAGAGGAAGGAGCAGCGGGTTCAATAGCGGGCGGATCAGAAGTCGAGGGTGGCAAAGAGGAACCTGCAAGAGAAGTATCAACCTACACAGAATCATCCACAAGGTCAGAACAAATATCACACGGAAAGGAGCTGGACCGAGAAATGTGCGGTGAAGGAGGGGTAGGGGGGGATGGATCAATGTGGTAAAGACGCGATTCCAAGAAATTTGAAATATGAAGAGAGGAAAGGGGTTAGGCCTGGGAGCTAGGGACAACAGGAAAGTGAGTTTCATCAAATTGAGCGTGGCGGGTGATGTAAAGCCTAGTGGTGGTGGGATCGAGACAACGAAACCCTTTATGAGAGGGACTATAACCAAAGAAAATGCAAGGAATGCTGCGGGGAGAAAGTTTGTTAGGCATATAATCACGCAAGCAAGGATAAACACGACAACAAAAATGATGAAAATTGTCATAATGCGGAGAGTAGCCGTATAGAAGTTCAAAGGGTGACTTACCTCCAAGAAGTGGAGTGGGCAACCGGTTGATGATATAAGCTGCAGTGCTGAAAGCGTCAACCCAAAAACGAGGAGAAAGATGGGAGTGGAAGAGAAGGGCCAAGCCAGTTTCAGTCACATGACGATGTTTTCTCTCAGCATGGCCATTTTGAGCAGGTGTATATGGGCAAGAGAGTTGATGATGGATGCCAGAAGTACGTAAGTGATCTTTGAAGCAAGTGCTAGTAAATTCGGCACCTCCATCGCTTTGAAAAACCTTGATACGAGCAGAATGTTGGTTTTCCACGAATTTTTGAAATTGAAGAAAAATATCAAAGAAATCATATTTAAATTTTAAAGGGTAAAGCCAAGGGAATCGGGAATAATCATCAATAAAAATAACATAGTAAAGGAAACCTGAATTGGACTTGACGGGAGAAGGACCCCAAAGATCACAATGAATAAGATCTAACACATGAGACGACCTATGTTCACTGCGGGAATAAGGCAATCGATGATTTTTCTCAAGTTGACAGGTACTACATAGTGATGGAGAAGGCAATAAAGACGTAAGAGAAAGATGTCCTTTTTTATTTTAAAAAATAACAGAATAATTCACATGACCCAGACGAGCATGCCATAAATCATATGAAGCACGTAGAGATTTATTTTTAAGGACTGAAATAAAGGTAGAGTTGCCGAACTCTAGCACATATAGCCCTCCATCCCTTTTACCGGTCGCCACTACCCTTCCTGTTTGACGATTCTGGATAGTAAAAAGATTATTAGTAAATGTAACGGAGAAAGGAAAATCAGACGTTAATTTACTAATTGAAAGAAGATTTTTAGTGAGATGAGGGACAACCAAAACATCTAATAAGTGAATATTTGGAACCGGAGAAAGAGTACCAGTGTGGGTAATGGGTAGAGAGGCACTGTTTCTAACGATCACAGAGTCATTACCCGTGTAATTTTTGGACTGATCCAAAACAGATGAATCGGTGGTCATATGGGCCGAAGCCCCAGTGTCCAAAAACCAATCAGCAACCTCGGGTCCAGCAATAGAACATGACGTGTTGAAAGCTTAGGCAAGGTGAGCAGCAGAACCAGTCCGAGCATACTGTTGGTTGCAGCTGTCAGCATAATGGCCCTCCGTGCGACATATTTGGCAGCGAGGTGGTCGACAACCCTGACCAGAGTGGGTTCGTCCTCGGTTGGAAGAGTTATTTTTGTGGGAATGAGACCGGCCTCGCTGGTTGCTACGGGAGGTAGCGTTGTTGCCATGGGTGCGACCACGATTAGTGGCTGTAAATGTCGTAGGAGTGGAGTCAGAAGACTCAAGGGAGCGCTGGAACAACTCAAAGCTTTCGGTTTTAGAGACTAAATTTGCAAAATAGGGGAGAGGGGTGAGAGACATTTGAGCAGTAGAAAAACTTGAGAAGTCGGTGCCGAGTCCACGAAGGAACCAGTGCACTTTGTCAGTGTCCTCGACGGGTCTGCCAATGGCATGAAGCTGATCACAGATTGTTTTGAAGGTACGGGCATACTCAGCAACAGGTTTGGTGCCGCGTTTCATCAGTTGCAAGTCATCCTTGAGTTTCAGTTCACGTGCTTTCGAATGATGGCTGAACGTAGTCTCCAACGCGAGCCAAACATCACGGGCAGTGGAGAGACCAACGACGACAGCAATGGCTTCCTCGGTGAGAGAGGAGAGCAGGAGACAGAGAAGCCGTTGATCAGCTGCTTTCCACGCCAAATATTTAGGGCTGAGTGTGGTAGAGTTTTCTGGTTCAAAATGAGGTGGTGAAATCAGAGTTCCATCAACGTAGCCCAGCAGGTCTTGACTCTCAAGGAGTGGGAGAAGTTGGCTTTTCTAGAGAAGATAATTGGAGGAAGAAAGCTTGATGGTGATCATATGGATTAGAGTGTTGAAAGGAAGGAGATGAGAAGAGGATTCGGAAGCCATGGAGAAGAAGGGATCGGGGTTGCTAAACCGGAGTGGCTCTGATACCATGAGAATAATTGCAGAAATCACCACACGTAAAAGGTGGTGAGAGTTTTCTATTATAATCATTTACAAATCAAATAAGATCAAAATAGATTACAAAGTAAAAGGAAAGTAGCAGTAAACGGATACAAGATATTAGTCGATAATCAAGGCTAAGTATCCTTAACAACTTCCACGAAATAGATCTCATTTTTTAAAAAGAAAAAAAATTACTTAATAATTTATAAATAATATTTTTATTATAATTTAGGTAATATAAATTATATTTATTAAAAAATAGAAAATTATTCTTTAAAGCAATAAATAAATATATATATATATATATATATATATATATTGATTCGTCAAAATTTGGTACAGATATATTGAGGGTAAAAAGGTAAAAAATGACTCCAAGAATCTTGGAGAATCCTTAATTTGAAGTGACCTGCAAAACAGAGGAAGTTCGGTGGGGACGCGGATCCCCGGGAACTCTTCGACGATCAAGTTAGTTTAATATAGAATTGATAATTGATTTTGGTATATCTGGCTTGCCCTTACCTTCGTCTGATCCTTTCCTTTTATAAGGATGCGGTAGGGAGATCGTGTAGATTCAGCTCGTGGGCTGTTTAGCAGTTACCGTTATGGAGAAACGGTCCTTGTTAGTAGGAGAGTGGAGATCCACGTTGGGATTTAGTGGGTTATTTATTCCACTTTTTATGATGATGGGTTTGATTTTGAGTCAACCCGCAGTACACGTGGCGGTGTGCAGATTTATTTGCTATATGGACGCATTTGTCCCTGGCGGATATCTTTTTCCGTTCAGTGGCCCCTCAGCGAAGTATAGCATGGCTTGGTGCGGACTTCGCTGGAGAGATCGAGTTGCCGAGCTTCTGACTTCGGCTTACAAGCATCCGATAGTCATTTCCTCGAGATCCCGCTGTGGCTCAGCGAGCCTCGGTCAGTGAGAAAAAGCGCGTGGGTCGAGGTTACTGGTGACTGTGACGGCTGTCGCTTCGTTATTAATTGTGTCAGTTCCGAGGCGTCCTTTTTGCAGACCCGAGGCGTCGATCTTTGTGAGCAATCATAGCGCCTTTGTAATAAAACTTCTTAATCATTTCAAAAACCGTTTTTCACCTTCTTCCTCACGCACCTTTTGCTTTTATCCTCCTCTTTCAGCTTTTCTCTTTCGAAGGACTTTCTGCTATTGTTGCCGTGCAAGTTCCCTGAAAATTTCCTTTTTGCTCCTGTCTCAAGTACGGTCTTGCACCCACATTTCGAACGTCTGCTATAATCTGAAAGGTATCTTTTGCGGGTAACCTCTGTTTTACCGGTGCTTTTCTTTCGTTCTTGCTTGGTTTTATAGGACTGTGGCTTCTTTTGTCGTTTTGGGGTAATGTTTATGAGGTCTTGTGTTCTTTGCTTGCTTGTCGGGTGCTGATATGGGGTTTTTAGGACGGTTGTGGCTATATTTGTTTTCTCTGGTTTGCTATGGTTGAGGGGTTGGTTTAAATATGGCAGTGGGTTTTTTCTGGACGCCGTTTTGAATTCTTTTGAATTTCTGTTTGTAGCTTGAGCAATGGCTGGCCAACAGAGAAACCTTGCTGGAGGTGAAGTGTCTGAGTTGATGGCAGAGGGTTTTGGGGACCCTCAGCCTGCTGGCGAGGTGCCTGAAGAGGTCCCGGCTTCCACTTCGTCTGGGCCCGTTGTGTTAGGGCCACTAGGTACGGATTTTTGTTTTTATAGAACTAAGATAACTCGGGACCAACTCAACTCCATCTTCCATAAGTATAGCATAGATAGGAACATGTATAGGTTAGGCTTGCCTTTCGACCTAGGTAGAATGTCCACCCGTTGTATTCCTATCCCTCTAGCTCACTTCGAGGCGGGACTTAGGCTGCCTATGGACCATGCCTTCGTGGATTTCCTTGTATATGCTCGCATACAGCCCGTGCAACTTCATCCAAACGCCGTTCGGGCTCTTTTTTCCTTGATTTGTCTGGGTCGCCGTTTAGGCTTTGAGTTGTCTATGAACATCTTGGGGATGTTCTTTTCCTCTCTTCGCATGTCGGATAATACACTGTCACTCCGTTCTCGTAGAAAGGTAGTCCCACTCTTTGACCCCCCTCCCAACAAAGTGGACTTTAGGAGTAGGTGGGTGACAGTAGAGTCGAAGATAGGCTTTCCCTTCTAGCCTTGTGTCAATTAGGGTAGGCCTTTAACCTCTGTTTCCCCTTCTTCTTTGGACCCTTCCGAGAGAGCTTTCCTCGAGCTCATCACCCGGGACTTAGGGGTACGTCGAGATGGTCAGTCCCGGGTGTATTCTGTTGACCGTTGAAGCCTCCATTGTTGAAGCCTCCATCGTTGAAGCCTCCATTGTTGAAGCCTCTATTGTTGAAGCCTCTATTGTTGAAGCCTCCATCGTTGAAGCCTCCATTGTTGAAGCCTCCTCTTTTTCCAACCACCTTTCCTTTGACTCTCTTCCCTCCCTATATATATATATATATATATATATATATATGTATAAGCACGTAGAGGTAATACAAGAGAGAGAGCAAAAATAAAAAAGGTAGAGAGAAAAAGAAGAGAAGAAGGGAAGAGAGTGCTTTCCTATGTAATCTCTATAATAATTCCTCAACCAGAATTTTTTGAAGAGAGAAATAAAACATCCTAGTTATCCATCGTGGATGTAGGTCAGATTTTGGACCGAACCACGTTAAATCTTTTGTGTTCTTAATTGTGAGCTAAGTGTGTGTTGATTTGTGTTCGTGTGTGATCCGTTTGATCCTAACAACTGGTATCAGAGCACTAGGCTCTTTGATTCACACGAACTTGTGAAATCGGAACTAGGGTTCCGATCAGAGACGTTCAGCCACTGCCGCCGCTCGTCAGCCACTGTCGCCGCTCGTCAGCCACTGCCGCCGCTCGTCAGCCACTGCTGCCGCTCGTCAACTGCCGCCGACGCTCGTCTAGGGTTCCGACGAACCGGTTGACTTGAACAAGATCTCATTATCCACCATAACTTGTTCCTTGCCAATTAAAGCTTGAAACAGATGGCAGAGGACGGTAAGATTAAGATTGATAAGTTTGATGGAAGTGATTATGGATTTTGGAGAATGCAAATTGAAGATTTGTTGTATCAGAAAAGTTTGCATTTGCCTATGTTGGGTGAACAACCGGATGACATGAAAAATGAAGAATGGAAGTTGTTGGATAGACAAGCTTTGGGTATGGTTAGGCTTTCTTTGGCAAAGAGTGTTGCATATAACATTGTCAATGAAACAACCACATATGGTGTATTGAAAGCTTTGTCCAACATGTATGAAAAACCATCCGCTTCAAACAAAGTATTCCTCATCCGACAATTGGTTAACACCAAGATGAAGGAAGGCATGTCGGTTACCGCTCACATAAATGAGTTTAACTCGATTATCTCTCGTTTAGCCTCAGTTGAAATAAAGTTTGAAGATGAAGTACAAGCGCTACTCCTTTTATCATCATTGCCCGACAGTTGGTCAGGCACAGTCACAACTGTTAGTAGTGCATCCGGCACTACCAAACTCACTTTCGAGAATATTCGTGACTTGATAGTAAATGAAGATATTAGACGGAGAAGCAATGGTGAGACTTCTAATTCTAGTTCTTTATTGCATACAGAAAAATAGAGGAAGAAGAAACGAAAGAGGACATAATCGAGGCAGGTCTAAGTCAAAAAAAAGGGGACAGTCAAAGAACAGAAAAGACATTGAATGTTGGAACTGCAAAGAAAAAGGTCACTTTAGAAGCCAATGTACAAAACCAGCTGCAAAGAAAGAAGTAAACAATTTATCCTCAGAAGAATTAGGTGATGCCCTCATCTGTTCTGTTGAAGATTCAGTTGAATCTTGGATTATGGATTCAGGTGCTTCCTTCCATGCTATCTCATGCCCAGATATGGTCAAGAATCTACGAACAGGTAACTTTGGTAAAGTTCGTTTAGCAGATGATCAAATGCTTGATATTATAGGTATTGGAGATATAGACTTGAAGACCTCGTTAGGAACTATATGGACATTGAAAAATGTCAGGGTTATTCCTAACTTGAGAAGAAAGTTGATTTCAGTTGGAAAATTAGATGATGAAGGGTTTAATGTTCACTTTGGGGTGGACAATGGAAAGTGATCAAAGGCAATTTAGTGACTGCCAAAGGAAATAAGAAAGGCACTCTATACATGACAGAAGTTTCTGCTGAAGGTGTTCATGCAATGACCACCGGTCCGAGTCTATCAAATTTATGGCACAACCGACTCGGACACATGAGCGAGAAGGGATTGAAGACGTTGGCTCAGAAAGGAAAGTTTCCAGACTTGAAGAAAGTGGAAACCAAATTTTGTGAACCTTGTGTTCTTGGAAAACAAAAGAGGGTTACTTTTGTGAAGACAGGGAGGACACCGAAAGCTCAGAAGTTGGAGCTTGTTCACTCAGATGTATATGGACCAACTTCAGTTTCATCTCTAGGAGGCTCGAGATACTATGTTACCTTCATCGATGATTCAACACGCAAGGTATGGGTATATTTTCTTAAACATAAATCTGGTGTATTTGATGCTTTTAAGATATGGAAATCTGCTGTTGAAAATGAAACTAATTTGAAGGTAAAGTGCTTAAAATAGGACAATGGTGGTGAATACATAAGCAAGCAGTTCACTGATTATTGTGCCAAGGAAGGGATAAAGATGATCAGGACAGTTCCGGGAACTCCTCAGCAGAATGGTGTAGCTGAGAGAATGAACAGAACGCTGAATGAAAGGGCTAGAAGCATAAGGCTGAATGCCGGGATGCCCAAGATATTTTGGGCAGATGCAGTTAACACTGCAGCCTACTTGATCAACCGTTCACCATCCGTTCCCTTGAGTTTCAAATTGCCAGAAGAAATGTGGCAAGGAAAGGAGGTAAGTCTCGAACACTTACGAGTCTTTGGTTGTAGTGCTTACGATTTGTTAGAAGCTGGTGACAGGGATAAGCTAGACTCAAAGTCCAAGAAGTGTACATTCATTGGTTATGGGTCAGAAGAAATGGGTTACAGACTTTGGGATAATGAAGGCAGAAAATTAATCAGAAGCAAGAATGTCATCTTCAATGAAAACGAGTTGTACAAAGACAAAGACAGAAACACCAAAAGACCAGAAGTTCAGAAAGAAAGTGTTGAGTTTGAAAGTGGTGAAAAAAGAAAAGAAGCTTCAGTCGACATTCCAGAAAATGGGAATGAGTCAAGTGACAGTGGGAGCTCAGAATCCCCAGAAACACCTCAAAATCAACCAAGGAGGTCGTCTAGAATCACTAGACCACCAGAAAGGTACTCACCATCAGTCAATTACATACTTTTGACAGATAATGGTGAACCCCAGTGTTACTCTGAAGCTATGGGATTGAAAGATTCATTGCAGTGGGAGCTTGCAATGAAAGATGAAATGAAGTCGCTTGAGAAGAACAAGACCTGGCATTTAACAAAACTCCCATCTGGGAAGAAGGCTCTTCAGAACAAATGGATCTTCAGGGTCAAGGATGAACATGATGGTACCAAACGGTACAAAGCAAGATTAGTAGTCAAGGGATTTCAACAGAAAGAGGGAATTGATTTCAATGAAATATTCTCTCCAGTGGTGAAGATGACTACCATCAGACTTGTTCTCAGTATTGTAGCAGTAGAAGGCTTGCATCTAGAGCAACTAGATGTCAAAACAGCTTTTCTACATGGTGACCTAGAAGAAGACATCTACATGACACAACCAGAAGGTTTTCAGGTTAAAGGCAAAGAAAACTTGGTGTGTAAGTTGAAGAAGAGTTTGTATGGTCTGAAACAAGCGCCCAGACAATGGTATTTGAAGTTTGATAACTTCATGGGAAGAGTTGGTTACAAGAGATGTGACAATGACCATTGTTGTTACATAAAAAGGTTTAAAGGTTCTTATATCATTCTACTACTCTATGTGGATGATATGTTAATTGTCGGATCAGACATGACAGAGATCAAGAAGTTGAAGAAGCAAATGTCTGAATAATTTGAGATGAAAGACTTAGGAGCTGCAAACCAAATACTCGGGATGAGTATTTTCAGAAACAAAGAAGATGGTTCTTTGACACTCTCTCAAGAAAAGTACATTGAGAAAGTGTTAGAGAAATTCAGCCTCAAAGATGCCAAGATCAGAAGCACACCTTTGGGAAGTCACTTTAAGCTTTCTAAAGTTCAGTCACCCAAATCAGATGAAGACAAAGCAGAAATGACTAAAGTTCCTTATGCATCTGCAGTTGGTAGCCTCATGTATGCAATGGTATGCACGAGACCAGATATTGCACATGCAGTGGGAGTTGTTAGTCGGTTTATGTCCAATCCTGGAAGAGAACATTGGGAAGCAGTTAAATGGCTGCTGAGATACTTGAAGGGAACTTCAAAGATGGCAATGCATTTTAGAAAAAAAGATGTTATTCTGAAGGGTTTTGCAAATGCAGATCTTGGTGGGTGTAAAGAGTCATTCAAAAGCACCACAGGTTATGTCTTTACAGTGGGAGACACTGCAGTAAGTTGGATGTCCAAACTACAGAAAAGTGTTGCCCTTTCAACCACAGAAGCAGAGTATATGGAAGTTGCTGAAGCAAGCAAAGAGCTTATATGGTTGAAGAACTTTCTCAACGAACTTGGCAAAGAACAAGATGATTGTGTGCTATTCTGTGACAATCAAAGTGCAATTCATCTGGCAAAGAATCCTGTCTTCCATTCGAAGATGAAACACATACAGCTGAGATATCACTTCATCAGAGAGCAAGTTAGTGAAGACACTCTGAAGTTAAAGAAGATCAAAGGAAGTGAAAATCCATCTGATATGTTGACTAAGGTTGTCACCTTAGAGAAGTTGAAGCTTTGCATAGCTTCAACTGGCCTTCAGGATGATTAAAGAGAAGGTCGGGTAACTAGGAATGAGCTAAGATCAAAAGTTTTTTTGATAATACAGATGCGAAGGTGTAAAGGTGTGAAGACTGATTGAAATTAGACTTCAAGTGGGAGATTGTTGACCGTTGAAGCCTCCGTTGTTGAAGCCTCCATCGTTGAAGCCTCCATTGTTGAAGCCTCTATTGTTGAAGCCTCTATTGTTGAAGCCTCCATCGTTGAAGCCTCCATCGTTGAAGCCTCCATTGTTGAAGCCTCCTCTTTTTCCAACCACCTTTCCTTTGACTCTCTTCCCTCCCTATATATATATATATATATATGTATAAGCACGTAGAGGTAATACAAGAGAGAGAGCAAAAATAAAAAAGGTAGAGAGAAAAAGAAGAGAAGAAGGGAAGAGAGTGCTTTCCTATGTAATCTCTATAATAATTCCTCAACCAGAATTTTTTGAAGAGAGAAATAAAACATCCTAGTTATCCACCGTGGATGTAGGTCAGATTTTGGACCGAACCACGTTAAATCTTTTGTGTTCTTAATTGTGAGCTAAGTGTGTGTTGATTTATGTTCGTGTGTGATCCGTTTGATCCTAACATATTCTTCGAAAGACCTGCTGAGTGACCAGAGCTTAGAATGGTGTGGTATAGGGGGGGTCTGGAGTCTAGGAGAAGGGAATTAGGCTTTACACCCGAGGTGCCCAATGAAGAGTGGACTATACACTCTGGGGGCCTCTTCTCCGTCGAGTGTGACATGTGCCCTCCGTCTTCGTCTCCGGGTTGCCAACCAAGCCGGGGTAACTCTTACTTCGCCGTTTTTCCTTTACTTCGTATATTTTAGGAATACTAACCCTATTCCTTTTGTTTTTTCAGAGCCCGCTACCTTCAAGGCCGCTTGGAGGGAGCGTGAGGCGGGCCGAAGTGTGCGTCAATCACACTTGGACTCACTTCCACGCTTTCCACCTCGGCTGATCGATCGGGGTGCTTCGAGGGACACGCCCTTGACATACCCGTCTTCGGCGGGCCAACCTGCATGCCGGGGTGGGTCCCCCCGCCGTCCAAGGAAGGAGGGCTCGAGAGCGAGGTCCACCTACTCTGCCCCAGCAAGGGCCCGTCCGCCTCTCATCCGAGATACCCCCGACGAGGTGGAAGAGGTAGACGAGGAGCAGCTCAGGCCCCGTCAGCGCCAACGTACTTCGTCTCTGCCCCTCTCCATGGAGATGGTGCCAAGTCCTCCCCCACCCGAGATTACACCCGACGTTACTCCGCCGATGGAGGTGCGGGAGGAGGTAATTGTCACTCCGCCAACTACTGGTGGGGACGCTGAAGGGGACCTCGGTCCGTCCTGGTTGAGGCCGGGGTTCGTGATGCCTGAGGAGGAAGGGGCTCTGCGGGAGTTAGTTGCCGAGATATCCCGCAGGACTCCCCCGTTGAACAATCTGCGCTTTACCAATCGGTTCGCGGCATCCTACATCGGTGGAGCCATTTTGGATCGAGCTGTGGATATAGAATCTCTGACTGGTATGGGCGAGATGACCGTCGGCAAAGCTACCAACAGAGCCGGTGCTCTCCTAGCTCGGGTGAGAGACTTAGGCATTTTTTTTCACTCTGTTTTTGCTAACTCCCTTGCCTTCGCAGATCACTGCCTTCTTGATGCATATCTCCCGGGCTTACTTTTTGGCAGAGGAAGGTGGAGCAGCAGCTGCTGAGTGGCGGGCTGTCCACGAGCCTCGCCTGGCCGCACTAGAGTCTGAAGTGAGGGGCCAGGCTGCCAAGGTTGAGCTGTTGGAATCGAAGAAGTTGCAGCTCGTCAGCGAGGTGGCCGAGTGGAAGGAGAAAATGTGGAAGGCTGAGGAAGAGTTGGCGAAGTTGCGGGCCGCCAACACAGAGTTGAACTCAGCCCGGGATGAGGCGGTGGCTAGTAAGCTCTCCGTCGAAGAAGAGCTCAAGCATTGTAGGTCGGCGAGGTTCAGGAAAAATATTATCGACGACTACAAGAGCCCCGCCGCATTCCACGAGGAGATTGGGCGCGAAGCGGGATCCTACCTGGACAGGGGCTGTGTTCATATAATCCGGCAACTTCATCCCCACTTTGAGGACAAAAGCATCCTGGTGCGGGCTTATCAGTCGAACTTCGACAATGAGGCCTGCGGGCGAGGGGCAGACTTCGTGCCCTTCACTGATGGGGAGCTCGAGCAACTCCGGGAGCGTGACGAAGAGAGGGGGAGGCCATTCTGGGAAGCTCCTCAGCCTGCTGCTCCCACATTCTGGGAGCTACTGGATGGCTCGGGTTCATCTTGACTTGTAATTATTAATTTATTTTTTGTAAACTGTTGTATCTTCTTTTTGATAGAATGGAACTCATCTTGTTTAACACTGCCTTTCGAGTCATAAGTCGCACTTTCATGCTTTAGTCTAACCTTTTAAAAAATCATAAGTATTTAACTTCGCCAAAGCGCTATCTCGGCACTTCGCCTTAATAAAACTTATAAAGCTCGAAGTTTCCCGAGTCGTGGCTTGGTACTTAAAAATTTGGAAAGCTTCCTGAGCCATAGCTCGGTACTTACATTAATAAAATTTGGAAATCTTCCCGAGCCGTAGCTCGGTACTTACATTAATAAAAATTCTTCCCTAGCCGTAGCCCGGTACTTATAAAATTCGGAAATCTTCCCGATCCGTAGCTCGGTACTTACATTAATAAAAATTCTTCCCCTAGCCGTTAGCCCGGTACTTGTAAAATTCGGAAATCTTCCCGAGCCGTAGCTCGGTACTTACATTAATAAAAATTCTTCCCTAGTCGTAGCCCGGTACTTATAAAATTCGGAAATCTTCCCGAGCCGTAGCTCGGTACTTACATTAATAAAAATTCTTCCCTAGCCGTAGCCCGGTACTTATAAAATTCGGAAATCTTCCCGAGTCGTAGCTCGGTACTTACATTAATAAAAATTCTTCCCTAGCCGTAGCCCGGTACTTATAAAATTCGGAAATCTTCCCGAGTCGTAGCTCGGTACTTACATTAATAAAAATTCTTCCCTAGTCGTAGCCCGGTACTTGTAAAATTCGGAAATCTTCCCGAGCCGTAGCTCGATACTTTATTGACGCTGCGATGAAAAGAAACCAAAGAAATGCTGCTAAATGTCGACTTCGCGCTGATTAAGAGTGTTTAGGTGTAATATCTCTTTAAATGATTGGCGTGTCATGGGTTTGGCAAGAGGACGCCATCTTTGTTCGTAAGGCGGTACGTACCGGGGTGTACTTCGCTGCTGACGAGGTACAGGCCTTCCCAATTGGGAGTTAACTTGTTCACCTGGATGTGTCTTGCCGTTCCCTCAATCTTCCGAAGTACCCAGTCCCCGATCCTGATCGGCCGTTCGGATACTTTCTTATCGTGGGTCCACTTCATTCTTTCCTTGAAAGATTGAGATTTCAGGCGGCTTGAGATTCGCCTCTCTTCCAGGAGATCGAGGTCCACATTCCTCGCTCTTTCGTTGTTGACTTGGTCGTACATCGCGACTCTTGTTGTCTGTACGACCACCTCGGCTGGTGCGACGGCCTCCGAGCCATATGCTAGTGCGAATGCAGACTCGCCAGTGGGGCCCCTTATCGAGGTGCGAACTACCCATAATGCGGAGTGCAGCTCGTCAGCCCATTTGTTCGATACCCCTTCTAAGTTTCGTCATAGGGCTTGTAATACTAGTTTGTTTGCGGCCTCTACCTGGCCATTACCTTGTGGATGCGCGACTGAGGATTTCCAATGCTTGATGTGTAACCGATGGCACTCTAAGGTAAATTTGGCTGAGAATTGAACTCCATGGTCGGTCACCACTGCCCTGGGAACTTCGAAGAGGCATATAACTTGCTCTTTGAGGAAATTTGTGACGTTTTCCTCCGTAGGGTTTCTCAAGGCCTTGGCCTCTATCCATTTTGAAAAGTAGTCCACTGCCACCACTAGGTACTCATACCCGTTCCTCGTTTTTGGGAATTTTCCCATTAGGTCCAAGCCCCACATGTCAAACGGCCATGCTGCCACGACCGGGGTTTGTTCTATGGAGGGTAGATGTGGTATGTTTCCAAAGATTTGGCATGTGTTGCAATTTTTGACATATCGCCTGGCGCCCTCCCTTAATGTTGGCCAGTAATATCCTTGATTGATTATTCTTTCCGCCAGGGCTCGGGCTCCTGGATGTCCTCCGCACTCCCCCTCATGCATCTCAGCGAGTAAGTCACCCACTTGGGACGGCGGGATGCAACGGAGTAAAAGTTTGGAGAAAGATCGGCGGTATAGGATGTTATTGTAGAGGACATACCTGGCGGACTGCCGTTTTATCTGTCGTGCATGGGTGGTGTCCTCTGGCAGTATCCCGCTCTGGATGTACTTCGATATTTCATCCACACAGTCTTCCGATGCGCGGAGTATGGGCTGCACCATCCTCTTATCTCCAGGGCTTGTCCTTATCTCTACTGGGACCCCTTCCTCGTTGGGAGTTTCACCCGAGGCTATCTTCGCCAGACGGTCCGCTGTTTTATTATCGTTCCGGCTGACCAGGGATAAGTTGAAGAAATTGAATTTGTCCCTCCATTGTCTGGCTTTTTAAGCGTAGTTCTGGAGGTTACCTGAGTGCACAGCATATGTGCCCTGCACCTGGTTGACGACGAGCTGTGAGTCGCTGAAGACTTTGAGAGCCGTTATGTTTGCGGCGTGAGCCCATTCTACCCCCATGAGCAGAGCCTCGTACTCCACTTGATTATTCGATAAACTAGTCTCAAGTCTCGCAGCTCGCATCTCAGTGTATTTTTTATTTGGTGAGATTAAAGCTACGCCGATGCCCACCCCGCTGGCATTGACTGCCCCATCTACCCATAACTCCCACGGGCCCATCGTCTGCTGGCTGTGTTTTTCCTCTGTGAATGATCCTTCTGCGAGGAAGTCGGTCAGGGCTTGGGCTTTGATAGCTGTTCGGGGTTTGAAAGTGACTTCCTGGCCACATAGCTCTATAGACCACCGGAGCAGTCTCCCTGATTGATCTAGCTTATGGAAGACCTATTTCAGAGGAGCATCGGTGTAGACGATGATTGGATGGGATTCGAAGTATAGCCTCAGCTTCCGGGGTGAGATTATCAGCGCATACGCCAACTTTTCTATGTTGGAGTATCTGGATTCGGCATCATTCAAGGCCTTGCTGACGAAGTAAACGGGGTATTGCTTCGATCCCTCTTCCTTTATCAGTACGGAGGCTACCACGAAGTCCGAGAATGAGAGGTACAGGAACAGCGTCTCGCCTGTGTCCGGTGGCCGCAGCAGAGGTAACTGTAACAAGTGGGCCCTGAGATCCTTCCATGCTTTGCTGCACTCCGGAGTCCATTTGAAACCATTTTTTGAGTTCTTTAGTGTTTTGAAGAACGGTAAACATTTTTCTGCCGACTTTGAGACAAAACGGCCAAGGGCGGCGATGCACCCGTTCAAGCGTTGGACGTCCTATACGCACCGCGGCTCGGTGAGCCATGCTATCGCTGCCAATTTCTATGGGTTGGCCTCGATTCCTCTCTCGGATGTCATGAACCCGAGGAATTTTCCGGACTTGACTCTGAACGCGCACTTCGTGGGGTTCAGCTTTAAGTTGTACTCGGCTAGGCTGGAAAAAGTTTCCTCTAGGTCGTCTAGGTGTGATTCCCCACGCTTGGTTTTGATTACCATATCTTCTACGTAGGCTTCCACGTTTCTTCCTATTTGCCGCCGCAGGACGTGATTCATCATTTGTTGGTATGTGGCCCCTGCATTCTTGAGACCGAAGGGCATCACATTGTAGCAGTATATGGCTCCTGCGGCTCGGAACGAAGTGTGGAGTTGGTCGCTAGGTTTCATCCTGATCTGGTGGTACCCCGAGAAAGCGTCCATAAAACTCAAAAGCTCATACCCCGAAGTTGAGTCAACAAGAGCGTCGATTTGGGGTAGCGGGTAGCAATCCTTGGGACAGGCTTTGTTGAGATCGGTGTAGTCGACTCACATTCTCCACTTTCCGTTGGCTTTCTTGACCATTACCACGTTTGCCAGCCACGTGGGATATTTGACTTCGCGGATAAAGCCTGCTTTGAGTAACTTTTCTACCTCTTCTTTCATGCCTTGCTCCTTTTCCTCTCCGAACTTTCGAGGTTTCTGTCTCACCGGTGGGCATTTGGCGCTTATGTTGAGGGCGTGCTCGGCTACAGATGCGTCGACACCGGGCATGTCCTTTGTGCACCAGGCGAAGCTGTCCTGGTGGCTTTTAAGGAAGTCGATGATACTTCGCCAGAGTGTGTCGGGTATTTCCCTGCCGACTTTGACGGTTTGCTGCGGGTACTTTGGGTTGATGATTTCCTCGTCGAACTCCCGGGTACCCGATGCTTCCATGACCATATCGTAAATTTGCTTCTCGAGGACTTTCAGTATCCTTTAGTCATTGAGAGTGGCTACCGAGTTAATTGTTGCGGTGCTGTCTAAACCGCCCCTTTTCCTTTTGATTTTCATGATTTGCCCTAAGAGGCTGCGAGGATGGCTTTTAACAAATCCTACGCCTTGCGGAGTGTAGAACTTGACTTGTTGGTGCGAGGTGGATATGACGAGGTTGAATGCCGCGTGGCAGGGGGTACCTAGTATCACATTGTACGGGGAATCTAGGTCTACCATGTAAAATTTGACATCTTCAGTCCGTTGCTGCTCTCCCTCCCCGAGAGTCGCCTGTATCCGGACAGTTCCTTTTACCGGCACCTTGTGGGTAGAGAAGCCCTCGAGGACCATCCCACTGGCCTTAAGGTCAGCGTCACCTAGGCCCATTTCCTTGAAACACTGGAGGTACATGATGTTTTTGGCAGCTCCTGTGTCGACCAGAATCCTCCTCAATGTGCATTTGTCGATGTCGTCCTTCGTCATTCGTGCCTCGAGGACAATGGGCGTGGTTCTTGCCTCCTCGTTGTGTTCTATCTCCTCGTTTGAGAAGGAGATAACCTCGCGCTGTTTGAACTCGTATTCAGGAACGAGATACGACTTTGTGAGGTTATAGATTTTCTTTTTGATCTTCTTGACCGAGGATATGTCGGGATTGATCATGTCGATCACTCTCTCGCCTTTGTCTTTTTGTTGTTGTGCGTTGGCGACGTACTCCTTCAGGCACCCTTCTTTGATGAGGCGCTCTATGGCTCTTTTTAGTTGGAAACAGTCTTCTGTGGTATGCCCGTAATCACGGTGGAACACACAGAACTTGGTCTTATCCCTGGCGGGGTAAGATTGTTGTCTCATCGGCACGGGGTCTTGGACTCCGTACTTGTCCTTTATGACTGCTACGAGGCTTTCTTTCAAGACGTTCAAAGGTGTAAATGTTTCCGATTTTTTGAACCAAACTTTCTCTTTTTTATCGATGAAGCTCGGGGGACTTTTCCGGAGGTCGGTCGGTTTATCCTTGGCTCTAGCAGAGTCGGGCGTGCTGCCCTCAGCCAAGGCGACCTTTCGCGCTACGTCAAACATTTCGCCTATGGTCGCTGGCCTCCTTAATTGGAGTTCGGTATAGAGCATTCTGGAGCGGAAGCCTCCCTCAAAACATGTGATGACTGTATCCTAGCTAATTCCTTCTATCTCGTCGTGAGTCTTCTTAAATCGCTCGAGGAACGACAGCAGGGACTCGTCATCTCGCTGTTTGATATTTGCCAGGTCTCCCCTTGTTTTCGGAATCGTTCTTGTTGTACTGAATTTGTTCAGAAAGATCTTTTCTAGGGTGTTCCAGGAATCTATTGTGCCCGACTGTAAGGAGGTAAACCACGTGAGTGCCTTGCTGGTCAGGGTGCTTGGGAACGCTTTGCACAGGACCGCTTCATCGCTCGTGACTAGACTCATGAGCATTTGGAAATGGCATATGTGCTCTTGAGGTCGTGTCTGTCCGGTATATGGGACAAACTTCGGAAGTTGGAGAGAGGGGTCAGGCGTTATGTCCTGAATCCACTTCGTGAACGGGCCCAGTCCGATTGATCTCGTCTTTGGAATTTTTGCTGAGCTCTTGGCCTTTTCTGGACTTCGCTCGACACTTCGCTTTTTCTCGGCAAGCTTCAAGGTGGGTTTGGAGGTATGGTGGCTCTCTCCTACTTCGCTGACCGCTAGGCAGGATCTTCTGCTCGGCTGTCTACCGTGCCTTTCGGTTCTTTTCGTGGCTGCAGTCTGTTTGCTAATTAGGGTGCGGGACCTCGGCGGCGGAGCTTCCGAGTATACTCTTCCTCCATTTGGGAGCATCGGAGGGGTTAGGCCCTCTCTAGCGTACTCCGCGTGGAGTTGTTTCCACTGTTCCGCGAGGTCTCGCTCCTTTTGAAGCCTCTCAACCCTTCTTTGCAGCTCCTCTATTTCCTTTGCTCGCCCGTCATCCGTGGCTCGCCTCTCGCTTAGGTGGTCGCGGAGGTCGGTTGTCTGGCGAGGTGACCCGTTGGGTCCCAGGCGCTCCAAGACGGAACGACGGTGGGGATCAACAGGTGCTGAGGAGTGGGCGACCCGAGGAATCTCAGGGAGAGACGTCGGGAGTGTTGCATCGGGGTGATTCTCATGATTTCCTGATTGTCGGGACATTGTAGCTTTTTTGGGAAATCAGAGGGAGGAATGAAATCTTTCGTTCCCGGTAACGGAACCAAACTGATTCGTCAAAATTTGGTACGGATATATTGAGGGTAAAAAGGTAAAAAATGACTCCAAGAATCTTGGAGAATCCTTGATTTGAAGTGACCTGCAAAACAGAGGAAGTTCGGTGGGGACGCGGATCCCCGGGAACTCTCCGACGATCAAGTTAGTTTAATATAGAATTGATAATTGATTTTGGTATATCTGGCTTGCCCTTACCTTCGTCTGATCCTTTCCTTTTATAAGGATGCGGTAAGAAGATCGTGTAGATTCAGCTCGTGGGCTGTTTAGCAGTTACCGTTATGGAGAAACGGTCCTTGTTAGTAGGAGAGTGGAGATACACGTTGGGATTTAGTGAGTTATTTATTCTTGAAATATTTGATTTTTTTAAAACAAATATTTATGTAACTTTTGTTTCTATTATGTCTACTAATGATCTTCCAGTCATAAGGTGTTTAGCATCTGATTAACTCTTTCTTGAAATATTTGATTTAATAAATCATAGATTGTTGAGGAATAAATTAAAAAAAAAATTCATCATTAATAAATTTTATTATTAATATTAATGATTTATTATTTTATGTGATTTTTTTTTAAAAAAATTAATAATATATATATATATATATATATATATATATATATTTATTTATTTATTATGATTATAAAATATATATATATTTTTTAAAGAATTATTAATAAATATAATTTATATTATGTAAATTATAAAAAAATATTATTTATAAATTATAATTATTAGATAATTAAAATTTATGAATATATTTTTTTAAAAAATTAGAGTATAATTTGGTAAAGTAGATTCAAATATTTTATTAAGAATAAAGTAATATTTTTTAAAAAATAACATTATTTTAGTAAATGACTTTGAAAATATGTGTACCCCGGTATTCTGTTTTTTAAAAAAATGGAATATATTATGAATTAAATTGACAAGAAAAATAGCAGAAACAAATGTTTCTAAATTTAATATAACATAAAAGATATTGTTAATTATAAATTATACAAATCTTTCATATAACATGTATGTATGTATGTATAGTTTTGAGATGATGATGAGTTTCCAAGTTGTAATAGAATTTTTATTTTCAGGACATTTGCTGCCACTCCTGAATAGCATAATAAAGGGCATAGTTTGGGATTAAATCCAAGTAGTCAAGTTCAAGGTTGGTCATAGGTGATGTTTTGTGACCACTATTCAACCACCCTTTTATGGCATCTGCTTCATATGTATAACCATCTGCTGCTGTGTATGGATCTTCCATTACTTCCTGCAATTTCCACCATAACAAGGAGAAAAAGTATAAAAAAAAATGTAGAAAAAGTACCTGGAATATATATATATATATATATATATATATATATATATATGTATGTATAAATGTACCTGGAATATGGGGCATACAAAATGAGGTGGAACGCGGGGGAGTTGAGCCTTGGAATCCAGGGATGAAGAAGTTGTTTCCATGCATGGGAATGTGGATAAATCTTTCATTGGTTCAAGTACAGGCCAAACTTGTGCAACAAGTTTTGGTCGATTCACTCCCTTCTCTTCACAACACCTCAATGCCATATGAGTTAATGGTTCTGCTAGCTCAAGTGGCCAATCACCAGCTGACTGGTCTAAAACTGTATCCAAGTTTCCAGCTTCAATGGCACATTTAACATCCCTAACTATAGTAGAGGCCGGTCTGGCTGCCAACAGAAGGAGTAGTAAAATCCCAAAAGAGTAGATATCAGACTCTGGGGAAAGCTCTTTACCCTCATTAACTTCAGGGTCCAAATAAATGCTAGTCTCAAGAGCGATTCTTTCAGTATCTTTTCCATTGGAGATCAACTGGAGGATGCCAAAGTCACTTATTTTGCTAACCATGTTATCATCAAATAGGACTTTGTCAGGTCTTAACTTCCCATGGACACAACAATTTTCTGTTGCATGAAGGAAGATAAGAGCTGAACATATCTCACTTGCAATTCTTACGCGTGTTTGCCATGATAAAGCTCCACCCTTAGAATGCCCAACAAGGCGATCTTCAAGGTTCCCATTTGCAAGATACTCGTAAATAAGTGATCTAGATTCAGTACAGGTCCCAATCAATGTTACGAGATTTGGATGCCTCACCCTGCTTAAAACTTCTACCTGAGTCCAATCAATGCAATGAAAATGGTATGAGTCAACAAGTACCAGTTAATTACTGGAGTGCTTGGACTTTGGAAAAGATTATAAAGTCCATAGACCAGTTAATATACAGAGACAAACACATGTATAGTCTGAGCAATGAGGATAGAAACATAAAATATTAAGGTTAGCAATACCACACAAAATATAGATTCAGAGTCATTAAGTATATATTTACCTCATGGCTGAATTCTGTATCGTTTTGAGAACCACGAGAGGGCAGCATTCTGATAGCTACTTTAGTGTGGCAAATAATGCCTTTATAGACACTCCCAAATCTTCCCTCACCCATCTTCAATGATGGCTCAAAATTTTGGGTAGCCTCAATGATATCCAAGAAAGAGAAGTTGAAGGACTGCGAGAAACGTGAACAAGCCTCATTTTCTTTTACCAATTTCCTAAATTGATGAGCTCTTTTGACAGCGATATCACGCTCTATCAACAGCATATCACGTTTTTCCTTAAATCTAATTAATAATTCCACTGCTTGAATAATTTTCTCCTCCAGTTCCTTCTCAGCATAGCAGTTTTCTGAAATTTGCCTTTCCAAAATAGCATTCTGGTCCAGGACTATCTGAATTTCTTTTAAAACTTTGTCCTGCTGCTTTTTCATCCTTTCCAGTTCTTGTTCTTGTCTTATAAGGGAATCTTCCATTTCTTTTCTTTGGTGTATTTCCTTTGCACACAAATTTTCTGATGATTCAGCCTACATGACATGGGGAGCAGGGATAAAAAGAGAGAGAAAAGAAATCATTGGAAAGGAAAATAAAAGGTTACCATGTTAGCCTCCAATGCATCTTCTTTAGCTCTCAATCGCCTCACTGACTTTTCCCATTGCTTTGAGCTTTTATCATTTATAATAGAATGCTCTAATTTATTATTTATTGTTCCTTCCGCTGGCATAACACGTTCCTGAATTCACATTTCAAATAGGATAGAAATTAAAAAAACAAGTGATCTGAACATCTTAGACTATCTTATTCTCAATAACATAATAATAGCATCTTGTAGGAACTCCTGAGAATTCAGCACACAAATTAAACCATTTTCTTGGTATCTCAGAGCAATGACTGGAAAAGAGAAGACAACTCTGCAACAATCAAACGGAACGTTAAGTATAGTTTAAGAAATTCTCAGGTGAATTTCAACAAGGCACAATCCATTGGCTCCAGCACATGGCAGATAACAGATGCACAAGTTTCAAAACCTATGAATACTACTGCATCTAACTCAGCAACGTTAATTGTTAGCTATAGATAAATCAATAATGCCTACCAATAAAGTTCCACATTGAGGATTAGATGACTTGTTCAACGAGCACAACAACGAAACATCTTCCTTTTTCTCCCTTGCCATCAAATTAGGTGAATTCACTTTGTCATCAACTTTTCCTTCCGACTTGAAACACAAACAACTCTTGATTTCTTTAGAGTCCTCCTCTTGATCAGAAGAGAGCTGGACAGTACTAGCTAAATGATAGCCAAGGTTGTTCACACTTTGTCCAGGAACACAATATCTGTATTAGTGAATGTTAAATTTGCTAAGTGCATCAGCTATTAAACTTTATATCCTTACGAGATCTAGTAACAAAGAAGCCTTCTACTTATCAAATTACCTCGTACGAATGAGGAAACCTTTGCAGGGAAACCAAATCTGACATGAAACTGGTGCTTGTTCACAAACAAAAATAGCTTTATTGGACGTTAATTCTGATAATTGCCTGCAATCTAGCAAACCTTTTGTCAGTTGAGAATTAAAATTGAAAAAATTAGGATGATAAAAAATCCCAAAAGACAAACCAATATTATTTGACTAGCAACACCACATACCAACCACCCCAGCATGCTATAAATTGAAGATAAAAAAAACTTAATCTGCTATAAACAAATATCCGTACTTTGTGTAGTACTTTTCTGCAGCTGCTCCCATAACAAGCCATTTAACTCCATGGTGAGTGACAATCTGAGTAATACCTTTCTCAATACTGTTCATCTTAATCCAAATTTTACCTGACAAAATCTGCACGCAGCAATGTAATGCTATTACAACAAAATAACATACAGATAATTTTAGATTTTATTTATTTAAAACCAATACAAGTGATATCTATGTCTGATTCTCATACGAAAACAAAGTGAAGCAGTTATAAATAAGCAGAGATGGTACCCCAAATTGTTCAATAAAGTGAATGTATTGATTCAGAAGTTTCTCCACTTTTTGATGTTCAATATCCCGACAAGTTTTTGCTGCCTTGGCAACTGAAAAAGTTCTGTTAACTAGAATTTATAGTAATTGTCATGTAATAAGTAATAGGAAAGGAAACATAACACTAGTAAAGAGTATAAAGACAACAACTTTTTTAGTTTGAACGAGATAATTTCCCCAAAAGTTCATTATTCTCTAAATACTTCATGGAATTAACTTGCTTCATCCTCCAACTCAATAATCAAACTATTCAGATAATTATTTTGATACTGATCTTCAGAAGTCTCAATAACAGAAATTAATACTAAAAATATTAAAAATACAAGAAAGTTGATTTAAAGTGTAGCTTAACAAAATTAGCTATTGAAAATTCACAAAAAAGAAAACTGATGAATCCAAGAACTTACTGAGTGAGACTGACTGAGAAGGCTGATGAACGTGAAGAAGACAGATATTTTTCCCTTTCCCTTGAAAGCTCGACAGTGCCCATGAAATCAAAGACTTACCATCCTTCAAATTCTTGCCAACTGCCACATAAATCGATTCCTCAACATCACAAACCCCTTCTGTAAAAATTTCTCCATTGTCCGCCATCATTTCTCAACTACAAGAAACTGTTCCCTAATCAAAATTTAATGGTAAAAACCTATTTTGATCATGAAATGAAACAGTGTCCTAAAGATATTTTAGTAATGAACTTGGATGGATACAACCACTTTGAACTTCTAAAAAGAGTTTATTGGGATGATGATAAGGAAATTCCGAGAAGGTAAGAAAAATAAAAATTCATATGTCGTAGTCAACCTCGTAGTCGTAGTTAACCGAACCTGGTTGAATGTGGAAACAATTAAGGAAATATGTCCAACGACTTAGCTTTTAGGTCACGCTATAGTAAGTACATTTTAGTGGTAAAATAGGATATTATAAAGAAATATGGGGTCCAAAGTCATAATTTACTTAAAGTTTTGGTCATCTTTCAAGGAGTTCCGCAAACTTATATCTTTTCGCGCCTAAAACTACTCTTTTCCGGAATTTTTTGAATATCACTTCAGATTTATATATCTATCAGTAAACAGATATTCCCTCTTCTTGACTGGTAGTTGATATGCTTTCTGTTGGATCAAACACACGTAATTCACAGAAGGATTATTACATCATTCAGAATTCACACAATGAACTCACTGGAAACCTACACGAGGAATCCAATCAACCGCCAAGAGTCGCCGGAGAAATATTCAGGCGAGTCTGATGAAATACTTTCAGAAAATTTTTTTCTCAGGACTGAGCTTGAAATTCTTAACTTAATATGGAGGGAGAGAGAGGAAATATTTTTGCGAATTGAGAAGCAACAGGATGAGATTTTAAAGCAAAATAGTGATCTAATTTTAGCCATTAAAGAGATTTCTAGTGAAAGAGACTATTACAGAGATGAGATTTACAAAGTCAAAGATGGTTTGCAAGAGCGTGAAGATGAGTTATGGATGGAAAAAGAGAAAATCAGGAGAGATGTTGACGATTGCCATGACAAAATTGAGGAGTTGTTGAAAGAGAAGAGTGAGATAATTAGGGTTTTTTCAGATAATCTGGAGGTGATCAAGTCTATTAAGGAGGGTTTGGTGCGAGCAACTGAGAGTTTGGAGGAGGATGAGGTTGGAAGTTTGGATAAAGTGAACCAGGAGAAAAGTGATGAGCAGGAATTAGATGGGGAATTATGGAACTTTTTGCGGGAACTGAAAGGGGTTTCTTGTTCTGTGAACAAACTTGAGCTGAAACTGAAAGCATATAAGGAGAAAAGGAAGAAAGAGAGGAAGGAATTGGAGAACAGTGTGACGAGTTTGACAGAGGAGAATAGGGATGCAAATAGCCTACTGAGGATTGCTTTAGTGGAAAAACAGACTGTGGAGAGAAGTTTAAACAAGTTAAAGGGGAACAATGAACATGGGAGATCAACAATTTTTCAAATTGCAGAAAGAGGGCTGCAGAGAGTTGGATTTGGTTTCATGGTTGGAAATTCCAGTTCTTTTAGTGCCAATTCTGATAGTAGTGAATGTGAAGAAGAGATTGTTAGTCTGGTAAATGTCTCCTTTCCCTTTATTGCACTATAAGAATGCAAATGCACTTTATCATTTGCTTTAATTTTTCTCATGATTCAAATTTGAATCTAGCAGTGCTAACAGCAGGTGTGATGATTCCTGCCAGGCTTCAACTATGGATAAAATAATGAAGAAATTGCGACTTGAAATCACCCAGTTGAAGATGTCTTTGGATGAATCCAGGTATCTATATATTTTGCATTCTTAAAAATATAGAGGATGTGGGTAGAGATTCAGGCAATGACAGTTCAAAGGAAGATGCATTCTATCTGATGAGTTTTTTTAACAAAAAAAAAAAATTGGCACTGAACTATTCATTCCATTCAAACTGTCAGGTCAGAAACTGAACTACTACTAAGGCTTACAGAGCAGCAATCCAACAGACTAGCAGAAAATATGACATACATAAAAGAGCTTGAGGATAGAGAGCTAATATTCACCCAGAATGTAAGACTGGATTCCTTTTGTGAGATATTGTTTTCATTTTTTCCTTTATTTGCTCTCTGTACATTATCAAGTGCAGAAGTTCATTCTTTCTTACCTATTTTAAGATTGAACAACTCCATATACAAATAAAAGAAAATGAGGAAGAAGTTGCCAGGTGGAGGGAAGCTTGTGAACTGGAGGTGGAAGCTGGAAAGAATGCTATTAAAGAATACGAAAAGTTGGTAAATCACTCTTATCTTGTTCTTAATCCTCATCCTGTTAGCATTTTTGTGGCTACATATCTTGTGTCTGCCAATATTAAATGGTAGCTGTAAATTGTAATCTGATATTATATGTTAGTGATCCAGTGTTTACATTCTATCCAGGTTGACATTCTAAAACAAGAATTGGTAAAAGTGAAGACTGATTTAGAAATATCAAATGGAAAACTTAAGATGAAGGATGAGTTAGTCACCGCTGCCATTGCTGCACAGGAAGCAGCTGAGAGATCCCTCCAGCTTGCTGACAGCCGGGTGGCAGGCCTTCATTCAAGGATAGAGAAGCTCACAAGAGAGCTAGAAGCAGCAGATGAGAGGGGGAGACCTAAAAGGACTAGAGTCAGACATATCTGCTGGCCATGGCAAGCTCTGAAGTTAAGTACTGTGAATACTACCACCAATAGGAATGTTAAGCAATTGCTACCAGAGATGCAAGCCCTTCTTCTTTAATCATAAAATCATATTCATATTCATAATTAGAGTGCAATACATTACTACCTTTCATGATATCTGCTGTTACACAATAGAAACTGAAAAGAAATCTGTTACATGAATAAAAAAACAATTAAGCATAGCAGAGAGGACCTGCACTGAATCAAGTGAAATTCTCCCACGATATTTTTACATGGTTATACCTAAAATAGAGTTCGAGATATTCTTTCAGTGTACAACATACAAACTCTCAGAGTGTTGGTTCAACTGAAAAGTTCACCAGCCACTTTCTTCATCATGCCCTTAACTTGCTTAGCAGAAAGGCCAATGTCTTCTAGATCTTCAAGCTGGAAGATTAAGTAAGTATTTAAGATGTCAATCTAAAATTTCATTTGTTTCCTTTTTGTTCTGTTGATGGTAGAAAAATGGAACAGAAGGATCTTTCTTACCCTCTTGAAAGGCTCTGCAGATTCCTCACGGCGTTCAAGAATGTAAGTGGCTCTCTTTTCTCCAATCCCCTGTACATGAGAATAAATAAATATATCAATCAAATTTGAGTGTAAATACAATAGAAAGCAACAACAATGAATGAGAATTTGGAACATGAACTTACCTTCAGTTTTTTCAACTCTTCTCTGTGATTATAAAAGCAAAAACAAAAAACAAAAAAAAAAAATTGTTAGATCCAACCACAAAGAAAAAAAAAAAAAAAAAAAAGTGTTGAAATGAAATTAATTTACTTGGTAGCTGTGTTCAGGAACTCAAGACAATCATCAACAAGAGTATTCTACAAGAGAAAGCATGGAAGAAAAATTAGTAAAATGTGATATAAACTATAAACATAAAACTTAAAAAGACAAAAAGACTTAAACACCACCTTCATCCCTGAACTGCGCTGACTGAATTTTTCCCAGGGACTGCAATATTTTGCAATCTCCACCTCCTTTTGATTAAACCTGTTGCAAGTCTCAGCTGTTGGAGTCCTTGGTTCAATTGATGAATCAGTAAAAGCCATTGTCTTGTTGTTTTGTTGTTTGTCAACCTCTTCAGACAATTTTACACGCAATGGAGTTGCAGAACAAAATAATTTTAAGTTGTTGGATATTTCTCGAAGTCTTGCACTTAGAGGAGGTGATGATGCCTTATCATTTTGCAAACAGCTATCCTTCTTTTCTGTTCCATGAAAATCCACACAAAAACAAACATGAAAAAAATTGAAACTTTAAGTCCTATACCACCACAATGCTGAATAAATTATATAAGAAATGGATCTTTCTACCATTTTCCGACAGAGATATATCACAAATATCCAATGATGTGGCTTCCAAGTTGTTGCTTGTGTTGTTTGCAGAGATATCCTGCGAGATAAAACAATATCTTCAGATTGCAAATGTTTCTCAAGAGCAAGGAAAATGAAAAAGCCATTTATGACTAACAGGAAATTGTGATACTATGGAAAACAGTAATCTTATCACCTCCTGAGACCCCTCAACCAAAGAACAATTGACAACAGATTTATCTTCAAACACCTGCAAATCAAAAAAACCATTGCATTTAGCTGATCCATTGGATCCTCCCTCCCCTTAATGAATCTGAAGCACTGTTAGAACAAAGATATCTTACAGCTTGGTCGCAGGGGACTAGCGCTAGAGTTGAACTATCTGGAACAGGCTGACTCCCTGAAGGCTGCAGTTTTAAGAAATCAAATTTTAGTTCGGTTAATCTTACCATTTTTCCCAGTAAATTTACATCAGACATGCTGGTTCTTAAGCTATACCTCTTTTTTACAGGACTGTTCTATGGCTACATTAGCATTAGGATCAGATTCATGAGGCGGCTCAAGCATACCGACTGATTCAACATCTTTTCCACACTTAGCCTGTAAATCAAAGAAGAGAGGTTATATATATATATATATATATATATATACATATATATGATTGGAAGTCATTCTTAATATAGTGACACAACTCAAAGAGATACAACTTGAATAGACAATCAGATTCATGAGGAAGTTCAAGCATCCTAACTAAGTCGGCATCTTTTGCACACTTGGTGTAACAAAGAAGAGCAGTTAGAAGAATTATTCTGGGATGCCATACGACAACTACATATATTTGATTTATGACCAGGAAGTAGAGAATGAACATATACCTTATTAGAGGTCAGCTTCTTTCTATCATCAAAAAGTAACCTTCAAGCACGTGCAGATGGAAAAAGTGTCAGTAAATGTTTGTAAGAAATAATCTGTCTACATGAAATAGAATTAAATTTATACTACCTTCCTTTCAACATAGCACTGCCTTTCTTTGCAGGTAACTGGACGCTGGACGCTACTTGATTTTTCTCAGCGGCTGGAGTACTTGCTGGTTTCACAAATCTTTGTGATGAAAGCACTTGGGGTATGGCTGAATTTTTAGTTTTCATTTTAGAGTTGGTCACTCCATAATTGCTCTTTTGACATGCACGCGAAGCTAAACTTAGTGTATGAACTGTATCTTGGCAAAAGAGAGGGCTCTGCAAATTGGGGAAACAACCAACAGGAAACCATTTTAATCGACGTAAGAAAGATAGAAAAGGAGAAAAAACTCCCACAGCATTAAGAATAACTAAGAAACCATACCAAGCAAGTAAGCATCAAAACATGATTTCTGCCTCCAAGGGACTCTTTTAGCATGTGTGTGAGTTTGCTCTCCCTGTATGGCACATGGTTTTCATTAGTGTTAAGAGCATGAACAACATTTAGTAGAGCATTAAGGGATTTGTTTATTCTGGTACTCTCTGTTAGGGTACTTCCATCTGCACTTAATCTTCTCACATCAACATAACCTAGAAACATGGCAGTACATACAAGTTGTTATATAGGTAACATGATAAAAAGAGATTAAAAATCTATTTCAATCAACGAGAACCTGCTAAATCAACAAAGTTCATCTTCCCCACAAGCTTGCAAGTTGAATTGTCATACACAGTAATTATCATAAGTTTGTGGCTTCTTTTTGGCTGCTCGTGCGGTACTTTCTGGACTGATTTCCCCAAACTATTAAAGTATATATTTTCAATCTCCAAAATGGATTTCACATTGGCCTATAGACAAAATATGATGCATGAGCCAGAGTATAAGATAACACTTTATTCAATATTATAGTTCAATAATTCAATAGACTATTTCTCTTAGTTAGCACCTGAGAAAGCTGTTTGAGATTAATTTTTCCCCCAACATCTTCCAATACTTGAACCTCAGAGCGGTTGGAGTTTAAAAGATCATAGACATGCTCTTGAAATATCTCACATAAAGATATAGAAATTGACTTCTCAGTTTCATCTGCTTTCGTAAGTAACTCGGTTAATGCCATCACAGCTAAACCTGGGATCTTCTCTGTGCCCTTCAATAGAGAGATATAAAACACTAGAATAATTATGGTTGGAAAAATCCTAAGACTGTAAACCTCAACAAGAAGTTAAAGCAGAGAAAAACCTGAATTGTACACGTCTTCCCACTTCCTCTTGCTCCATAAGCAATGACAGTTGCACTTTTACCTCCAAAAATATCTAAAATTGAAGGCTTTATCTCCCTTGAATATATCATTTTCATATCATCATCTTGTTCATAACAATAATCCAGTTCATAAGAAGCATCTTTTCTGCTGCAAATAGCAAAACAAAAAAAGTCTTTAATGAAAATCATAAAAGGAATCACGACGCAGACGCAGTAAAAGTACCAAAAATGAAAATGTCATTTTTTGGATTCATAAGGAGTGATAAATCATATAACATTCGGCGAACCAAAAAAAATCAAACCTCTCAAAGGGTTACAGAAATGGCCAGAAATATCCTTTAAGACGACGATGAATTATGAAATCAACAACAAGCATAGAACTAATATAAATACTCCTATTTCCAATTTTCCAGTTTTCCTCCCTGATAACTCCAGATATCTTGCTTAATTTTCAACCAAAAGGTAAAATTATGAGGGCAAAAACATTCAAACAACATTCAATAAATTGATACCTGGAAGATTGGTTCGAGAAGGATATTTTGACTTTAGTTTCAGATGAAGCAGCTTCTTGAGGTTTGTGAATAGTAATCCAAGACTTTGAATCATGACTTAAAGATTCTGATTCTTGATTAGTAAAAACCCGAACTTTTCCAATAATTCTTACCCTGCGAGATGGGTTCGAAGAAACCTTTTCCATGACTCGATTTGGGACTGGTATAAATGAAGCCACTGAAGATTTGGGTTGAGAATCGAGAAGGAACAAGAAGCAAGAGAGAAGAAGATTTGTCTTACAGTAGAAGGTGAAGAAATAGTAGCCGTTATAAGGTAGATGTTTTTCTATTTTCAAATTGTGTGCTATTTTGGGCGATCCCCCGCTCTTCCTATTAATTTTTCAAAAAAAAAATAAAAATGTCCCTTTGTATTATTTGTCCAGGCACGAATGCTGTAACGTGTTTTTTCCCTTTTTTTTTTCCTCCTTTATTTTTATTAAGTTATATCAATTATCCAAGGGACCACCAGTTTCTTCTCTTCTTTTTTTCCCCCCATTTTTCTAGTGAATTTTTACCTAAAATTTATAATTTTATTTAATTTAATTTTTTATTTAAATTCTTAAAAAAAAATTATAAGAATAATTTATATGAATTAGTAAAAGAGTAATTTACTTTAAGTAAAATATTTCCAAATTTACAACTTTCCAAAACATGACGAAAATGGGCCAGTTGAAATGGGCTCTTAAGCGGAAAATTGGCCCATTCCTAACTACATGACCAGAAAATTTATCCTGTCTGTGTGCTGATTGACGGCAGTGAATTCTTCTGTGAATTGAAATCCCTAATTGGTTTGAGATTTCACTTCTTTGATTTTATGTAGCAGAGAGAATTGAGGGATCACATTGAATTTAAAGAAAAAATGGATGCAAAAGCGGGCGAGAACGAGAACGACAACAGCGGGAACAGAGACAAGTCTGCTTGTGATGTGGAGGCTTTGCAGAAATGCTTGAAAGAGAACAAAGGAAGTTTTCAGAAATGTCAAGCTCAAATCGAAGCTTTCAAATCCTCTTGTGGTGTGAAGAAGCCAAATTCTTGATTGTGTTTTTCCGGCCGAATGTCAATAACGGTGGCGACGTCGCCACGGAGCTTGAATCATGGTTATTTTACAGTTTTACTGCAGCGTTTTTCCTCCCGCAGATTTCATGTAAAAACAATTAGCTATTAGTAAGGAGTGGATTCGGAAGATTCCAATTCTATGGTTGATCTGGTTTGACTTTAATATTTCTAGTCTTTCCATGAATCTATGGTGTGTAAAGAAATTCCAAGTTGTGCGTAGAAATAATCAATGAAGTATGGTACTTGGGAAGAGAGAATATGTTTCTGTGCTGTCTTGATAAACAAAGCACATAGATTAGATGGAAAAACTTATTCAGTTCAATATGAATTGTTTAATGGGGATAGTAGGACGTTTGAATTAATTTGATTTCAGAAGTTAGTTTTGGTTCAATGAATGTTTATTATCTCACAATTAATAACAATTTACTTTGATACCCTTGGTTAGAGCCCTAGAGGTCACAAGTTTCCATGAACTTGGTCCATTTAGTTTGCAGCTTCTTCCCATTTATTGTTTTCAAAAATAAGGGATAGGCAGCAGAAAAGGAGTCTGCATTATTTAACCTTGTTGCTTCTTGAGATTCTTTCTGAGTAATGATTGAACACGAATGTTCTCAGAGAGAGGAGTAGACTTCTTTCCCATTCATTTGACAATGATAATTTGCCACATGCATGCAATGGACTTTTAGGTTGTGTTTTTTTTATATATAACAATGCAGTTGTTAAATATAGTAAGTAGTATAAACAAGTTTGGTTCTCCCAGGTCACTTGAGGTTTTATTTTCTTACAACCTTTTATTTATTTTTATATTTATATATGTAAGTACCATTTGAAGTTTGTGTGGTTTAGATTATAGAGTCTGGCATCCTTAGATTGACTCAAAGGTATAATTTAGTTTTTTAGACTTCTTGTGAGAGAGAAGCATGTGAAGGTCAACCAAGAAAAGTCAATATCCTGACAATTCTTGCCTTTCATTTTTGTTTCCTAGACATGAGCTTACTTATGAATTGGACAATGGAAGTTGTATTGTCTGCTTGTAGTGTATTTACTACTGTTTAAAGCAACCATATTCGTGATTCATGTGATACCAGTAGGCTATTGTTAACTGACCTGTCTTTGACTGCATCAATATTTAAGATTTAAAGGCAGTTCTTGGGTTATTTTACACCAAATTATGGGAGAGGTCATCGTTGATTAGTTTGTGAAACAAAATCCTGTTTTCATGCTTAGAGAAGAATCCGGTCTACTGATTCTCTGCACAGGACATCTTTTAGGTGTGTAGCCATTACATCATTTGAACCTACAAAAAAAAAGAATTTTTTTGTAAATTGCTGTGACTTAATCATGGTGATGGAAATAGTCCAAGACTTAAACCTGAAGAATCTAAATGGAAGAGCTTAAGATTAGAAGATTCTTATTTTTATTCATTAGTATATTAATTTTAATGAATTGTAGAACACCAGCACCCCTCCATCATTCCTGCTGCCCACTGCTCCTAACATTTTTTAAATTCTGTCTGACTTTCTCCCATTTTTTGCTGAGTCAAACCTCCATATTTTCAGCTTATATACATAGTCTGCATAAGTGATAACCCCTTTTCTGTGAACAGTTCGTGTTGTTTTCCACAATCATGTCTTATCCTGATCAAACTTCCATTGATCTTCCTGTTTTGGATGTTTCACAGGCCCTCCTGAGCCCTTCCTCTCTATCCTCCTTGGCTTTGGCATGTAAAGAATGGGGCTTCTTCCAGATTACCAACCACGGCATTTCCATTGACTTGTACAAGAAGCTGCATTCCCTTTCAAACCATTTCTTCATGCTTCCTCCAGAAGTAAAACTCCAAGCTGGACCCTCATCGACCTTAAGAACATACACTCCTCATTTCATTGCCTCTCCTTTCTATGAGTCTCTCCGTGTATCTGGACCTGACTTCCATGCATCTGCTCAGAGTTCTTCAGGAGCTCTCATCGACCAACTTAGCCCAGAATTCAGGTACAATATTGAATAATGTCCTTCATTTGCAAAATCCATTTTCAATTTTACTTTAACGTAGTATTTGATGATGGGGGTTTTGTGCACTCTTAATCTGTTGGTTCTAGTGATATCGCGAGAGAATATGGAAACAAAATGACACATTTGTCCAGAAGGATAATTGAGATGGTACTCATGTGTCTTGGAGCTGGTTTTGAGACACTGCTGTTGTCTGAGTTCAGCCAATGTCAAGGATATCTAAGAATAAATAACTACTCATTGCCGCCGCCATCAGCAGAAAGAATGACATTGGACAAAGAAATAGAAGGGCTAGGCATGCACACAGACATGAGCTGCATAACCATCCTTTACCAGGACGAGATAGGCGGCCTCCAGGTGAGGTCTAAGGAAGGGAAATGGATGGACATAAATCCATGCAACGGCAATCTTGTAGTCAACATAGGTGATCTGATGCAAGCTTGGAGCAATGGCTGGGTCAGGTCGTCTGAACACAGAGTTGTCCTTAGGCAATGCACGAGTCGATTCTCCATTGCCTTCTTTTGGTGTTTTGAAGATAACAAGAAAATCTTTGCCCCTCCAGAGATCGTGGGTGATGAAAATTTGAGGCTTTATAGACCTTTTGTGTGTGCTGATTATCTCAAATTTAGGGAGAACAGTGAAGAAGGCAACTTTGAAAAAGTTGGATATACAGTGCAGCAGTTTGCAGGGATCAAAAGATGATAACAGTTGCTTTTGGTTGATCATTTTTATTTGATCGTTTCTTTCTACTTTTTGTGTTAGAGTTTCTTTCTACTTATTGTGTTAGAGTCTCCCCGGGAAGGAGTGGACGAGACCATAGATACCATTCCTTTATTTGACCGAGGGCTGGCTATTCATCTCCTCTGGTTTCAGGGTTATATTAGTTCTCGTGAAATCATAGAGTTGTAAAAATTTCCCTTATTTTTCCCTTCAAGAAAATTTCATAAAGAAAATAAAAGCGTTACAAATTGAAATTTGGACATTCAATACCTTTTGACTAAATAAAACTTCAAATTGATAGCTTATTCACAGAAGTACAAGAGGATGCTCTTTCAAGGATTTAAAAAGAAAAGAAAAAGGAAAATCACAACAACTAGAGCAACATGAAATCTCCATCAACAGGATTTACAACTCTTCCTGCATGTTCCATAGTAATCAGGAGAACCAATCATAAAAACAGGGTTTCTCTGACACTCTCCAACAGCAGCCCATCGAGGACAATTTTCATCTTCATCTGTGCAATCAGTATCTTCCGACTGTAGGTCTGGCATCTCTGGTCTACTGGCTTGCAAACGGAACAATTTTGTGGCACACCACATTTTTCCTACAAGAACGGGACATCTGGCATGTCTACTTATCCTGTCAGGAGCTGCATTTAGATGGACATTGAAGAAGACAATAGCATTTCCCTTTGTAGGTCTCAAGGCATTACTGCTCTTTGTACAATCAGACCAGATTTTGTTCTGCATGGTAAAAGTGTGCCAGAAGTTGGTTACATCTCACAAAGCCACGACTAAGGAACGGCATATAATAACTCTAGGCCATTGCATTCTTACTTCTGACTCTGGGAAGAGGATCTCACCACCTTGAGTGACATTTGAAAGATACAAAACAACGGTTGCCATCAAAGTTTCAGCAGTGGCAGAGTTGTTACCTAAGTAGTTGTAGGTGTGTTGGGATTCTTCATCCTGAAAATGCAGAACTTGTAATGGAGTGCCATTTTCTGAAAATAGAAGACATCTTAATTAATGGTATCAACAGAATAAAGGTTGATTTCAAGTAAAGAAAGCTCCAGAAATCCAAAACATGTACTAAAGAAATTACCCTTGGGAATAAAAGTCCAAGCAGAAATTCTTTCCTCAATCCTTGTGACAACTTTATCCTGGAAGCAGGAACCCCATAAAGTCAAAGAATCAAGTCCAATAATGAAATTTTGTAAGCAACAAATCATCTATGCATAGGCAACATCTCTAGGGTATAATGATGGGTAAGTTATAACAAGTCCTTCACTCCTTTTCTTTGTGCAGTACTTTAGTCAGTTCAAATTCATAACCTTTGTACTCACCAAATTCTCCTGCAACCACTGAGGGGGACTAGATAGAAAGAAAACAATAAGGAAAAGTAAAAAAAGGGAAAAAGCCACTATGCAAGTTCAATACTTCTTCTGACCTTAATACTAATACACATAAGGGATAAGCTATAAGATAATTATTTAAAACAGTTAACAATGATTCAGCAGAGGAATATGAATGCTTCAGGGTTTCATTTTCAGTAGAGAAATGAACTGGTCCAAAATAGAAGACACGCGTATAATTACTAGAAAAGAAAAGAAAAATAGCATAGGTCACTCAACCCATGTACACCAAATTATATTTTCATGCCAACATGTGAAGATTTACCTCTTTGTCCAAAGGTATAACCAAGCTACGAGGCAGTTTGTCCTGGTCACTCCTCTCTAGACCATCATTTTTCTTGCTATGCATCTAAAAGAAAAAAGGTATACTTAGAGTATATACGAGAAACCAATACCAACGAAGAGAAGGATAACTGGGATTTACTAGAGAAACTAGGTGGTCAGCTTCCTCTTCTGATAAGAAGTTTTTGTATAGAAAGACCCTGAGATGAAAAGGCAATCTCAATTATTTTTCCCATGTGTAAATGGGTCCTCAGTGCAAACAACACCTATATCAACAGTCTTAACAAAGATTGCAATTTGATCGTAAAAAAGAAAGAAAGAAAAAATGATAGTTCTTAAGATGGACTAATTGCATATAAGATGCAAAAAGAAGCAACAAAAACTTGGATCATCAGTCTACCTGACCTTGGTCGCCAGGATAACTGCGTGACTTGAGAGAGCTGAATCATTCGTCTTGGATGGCCCAGTTGTTTAACTTTATCGTCCATCAACTGCTTGGCTTCCTTCCGACTACTTAAGCAAAAGAAAATATATAAGCAAAAGTTCACACATTTGAGTTATCAAACAAAACTCCTTCCTACTACTCCTGTAGATGAAAAACTGAGTTTTAAAAGGGATTTCTATAGAAACAAAGCCAAATATAAGATAATTACAATCCAATTAGAGTAACAGTATCAAAGAGAGAGAGACTAAGAGAAAAATCCCTAAGAATTTGCAAGACTTTGGCTGCCTTATGTCAAAGAATAAATCAGTAAGACCAATTCAAAATTCCTCAAAACCCCTTCGAATTTCCTAGAAGTAAAAGGATTTGGTTTCCCAAATCTGCAGCCAAACTGAAAATGATTAAAAAGACCTTAACCCACAGAGATTAAAAAAATTAAAAGCAGGAGTATTTAAATATATCTACTAAAAAGGTTGTGTATTCAAAAAATCGGAAATAGGTTGTCGAATCTATGCTGAAGGAATGCAATGGAATGACATCGATAATATACATGAAAAATGTGAATGTAGGAAAACTATGAAATTGAAACATGACTGAAGGGACAGGATCAAGACATATAATCTCAAATATGGTATAGGGTATAACATGTACTGATTCAGAAGATATACCAGATCAAGACATGGAAGGCATAAAGGAAGGGAAAAGACAGTCTTAAAAATAAAAATAATAATGAAGAAAAACCTAAAAATTGTTCACATTCCAAATTCAATTCCAAGTAAATTTGTCAATACCAGCTCAACAACTGAAATTCAAAAATATGAATAACGAATTACTTACATTTCTGCGGAAACGAATCCCCGATCACAAATACTTGAAAGAACAAAAATCAGAAAAATAGATAAACAGGCAGCCATTGACAAGTATCCACAGGCGCAGACACGGAAATGGAAGTAAGAACTGAACGCGAACAATTTGAGGGGAAAAAAAGCATCCACAATTGATCGAACTTCGAGTTCCGGATACTCCAAATGATCGGGGAAGCTTAGGTAGCTCTGACGACCCGAGAGAAAGTACTGTTAATCTCAATTCTCACTCTAACTAAATGATTACTGTATTATCCTTTTTTTTTTTTAAAGGCCCTTTCCATTTCTTTTCTTTTTTTTTTTTTTTTACCCTGCCATCGAATCTTTGACCAAATTATACATAAGTTAAGGGACGAGATTGATAAATAATAAATACTATTTTCCTCCAAAATAAATACTTTTCACCAGGCAGGACGGTTTTGTTTGAAGGTACATAAGAACATCTCGTTGCACAGTGAACCTATGCGAAACTAAAAGAATGAAATAAATGGTACAAATTCTGTAACGTGAAATGGTAGGAAAAGCAATGTTCAACATGACCTAAACTACCATCTATGGAGAAATCAAAACTTTTTCTTCTTCTTTTTTCACCATGGCAGTTGATGATGCATCCATGGAATACTCAATACATGAACATGAAGGAACTTGATTTGCAAAGCCAACGTACAACAACAACTAATGAGGCTCTTTCAGCACTATATGACCATGTTTGTCCTTTTCAAATAGGCGCTCAATCAATTCATCCCAACTTTCTTGTGCATTGTTTTTGGTGGATGAACCTGGGGAAGAATCCCCAAGAGATAGTTGGGAATTCTCTTCTTGTTCATCAAATGTACCATACTCAGAGGGTGAATAGGCATGAGGAACAGCCAATGTAACTGCCCTTCGTAAAGCAGCCTGGTATTCCTCACTATGCTCTTTGGCAAGTGTCTCGTGTCGCTCCATCTTTTGCTGAGGGGGTACTTCAATGGTGTGATCTTTCTCTAGCATCAACTGCATTACAAGAAAGGAAACATTTTGGTGCTCATCAATATAGTATAGTGCTTTCAGATTCAATTCAGAAGATCAAATTTCTCTTGCAGTCAGAAAATACACACAAAAGGTTTGTATTTGTGAGTGCATACAGTTGAGGGAGAGAATGCTGAAAAAAACTCCAGGAGCACCATGGACGAAAGTAATTTAAGTTAATTTCTCTAAATTGTATCACAGAAAAACAGATAACTAGTATTTTTTCTGATGTAATTCCTCCACTCCGAAAATAAATGTCATAATTGCAATGATTTAAACAAGCTAATTTCATTTCACCTCTTTACCAAATGTTCTTTCTCTAATGAATTCTTTAGTTACCTTCTAGAGTTAAATTTTCATAAGATCAAATTTTCTTGAATCTCTAAAATCTAGCATAGAGAAGAGCATTAACGTTCAAGGTATAGTTGAAAAAGGGAAAAAAAAATAAAAATTCCTCTTATTTAGAAAGCAGACAAGTAACTTAGAACAAACCAAAATAAGAATTAGGAGCATGTACTTTGGGACAAAAGGAGAAGGTTAAATTCATCAGAAAGAAATATAAACCAAATAGAACGGACTAAACTGAGTCTTGAAAATGAAACCTAAACCAATTATAACTGATTCAATTGCCAAGTTTTAGGATTTTGAGTTACAAATTAAAAACACGAAGAACTTACCTCAAGAGCCCTTTGTGCTTCTCTCTCTATCCAAATGATTGCATGGTCAGAAGTGGCATGGCAGGAGAGAACTATGTGTTCAAATCTTCCATCAACAGGCACTGCAGTCTTCACAACTGGTGGGAATCGTCCACATCTGAATTGAGACAGAGTACTTGACATCATGAAAACTTGAAATATGATTCAGTTGACAAGATACATGCATAAGTTCCGCATTATACTTAACCAGCTTCTATAATTTCTTTCCTTAATATTAATGATTCTACCACTTATCATACAAGTATGCTGCTTGAGAGATCATCAGACAATATACGAGTTGAATCATCTATCATAAGAGGACAGCTGATAAAACAAGATGGTTCGTCATTTCCTCCAACTTTAAAAAAAAAAAAAAAAAAAAAAAAAAAAAAAAGAAAAGAAAGAAGAAAAACCTAACTGAGAAAATGAGAACTATAGGCAATCAGAAAAGTTATGGTGTGCTTGACATTTAGGTGTCCAGAAAGGAAAAGACGAACTCTGAATTTCTACTTTTTAACTCCCTCATCAGCACTCTTTTTTAAGTCAATTCCTTAAGCATGACCAACCATAGGTTTGCAACTCTCACGCCTTGATCAAGTAAAAATGAGTAACATGCAAGACAAATCTAGAATTTTGGTTCACCTGAAAGGTTTCCTCTCTACAATGTGATAAAGGCGACCTGGTGCATAGAGTCTCCTTGGATCTTTGAGCATCTTCTCTTGTGCTATGCATGTGTCTCTCATGCACCTTAGGCATAATAGGCATGGTAAACTGTAGAAAGGAAAAAAGAGTAAATACATATATTTAAGACAGATTTAAAAATATAGAATAAGACTTGCATCTCCAATAGACTTAAGACATTGAAGAATGTGGTGCGTGGTAGGAGGCATGCAGCATATAGAATTAACTGCTTCTTAAAAATTTCAAGCTAAATGATTGATGATCCCTGTTTCATATTCAAAACAATTCATCTATTCTTTTGGCATTCTCTTTTAAAGTTTGGCGATAAGAGAGGAGCACATTACTGAGGTTACTTTTTACCAGAAAAGGGACTTGAAAATGTCTTCCAATGGAGTGGCCGTGCGAGGCAAGAAGTCATCCTATTTCACCATAAAAGCAAAAAGAAACAAGGTAAGGGATCAGAGTTAAATCTTCAACATATTTTGCAAGTTAATGTTCAGACAAAAACATGAAAACTGTATACCAAGACAGACGTAGACCTACTTGCATACAAATGTTTTATTTTTACTGCTTGCAAGTAGTTTATCCTGAAAAATAACTAATTTATGCATGCTTATTGAACTCAAATCTTATTGTTTTGCACACGATGATGATGCATTCCATGTTTTCTTCTCATCTCCGGTGAATTAAGCATTGTAACTGCTGTTGACACATGACTGCACCACCAAGACACGTACACATGTGAAGGACAACTCAATCGTCTCCTCCCTCCCTTGACAATCAGGGATAATAAACACTACTTTAGGATTCAATGCCTACCACAGGCACATTGCCACATGTTATATTGCATTTTATGGCTTAAATATACTAAAGGGAACCGTGCAGTAGGATCTTCCCATACTACTCTTTTTTTCCTTTTTTTTTCCATTCGCTTATGACACAAGATGTTCTGGAGGATCCAAACTTTATTAAATCTGCATTAACTACAAGATCTACCAGATGGGAAAGAAAGGTGCTAAAACTGCCATTAACTTCCGTCATTATTAAGTAACATATTATCTAGGGATGGCAAAAGGCAAGAAGTGGAAATTTTAGATATAGTTACAATCTAATAATGGATATTATCAACTAGATATTAACTACTCTCATTTCTGAAGTTAGCTACCAAAGCCAGTAAAAATGTATCAACAAAATATTGGTCATATCTTCTAATTCTCAAGGATTGGAGAGGGGGGAGGGATTAAAAGGATGATTAGAAAATGGAGGAACTACGAGTACAGGAACTTGCCTGGAGAACAACAGAATTGATGACATCTGCATACCTCACCGCCAAGTTAAGTGACATGCATCTTGCTGGTGCCATCGCATAACACCTAACTTTCTTCCTGTCAATGTTTCCCAATCTACTACTATTTTGAACCACCAATATTGTCAGCAATGCTGCCACACCTGATCCAAGGGAATGTCCTGCAAAAGTTAAAGTGTAATTTGGATATTTCTCAATAAGCTCCTTCAGAATATCACATTCCATATCTAGAAGTCGCCCAGCTGCTTTTAATAACCCATTGTGTACATAGCCTCCATCAAATTTTCTTTCTCCCAGCTTGTTATCCAAAAGTAGAGCATAATCACTTTCCTTTGCCAAATTAAGGCCTCTAATAGCAAGAACTATATCGGCATGATGATGATCAAGATACAATAAATATGGTGCTACTTTTCCCTGAGTATCTTCATAAGTTCTTTTGCAAATTATCCAATCTGGAATAATCCCATACCCTCCAGGAGGTTCCCAGAGAGGAGTCTGAAGATCGTCCTCATACACAGCAAGTATGTAACGACAAAGCCTAGGAACAGGTTCAAATTCTTCAGCAGTGGCCTGACCCCAAGTCTCACTGTCACGGCATCCAGTGTGCAGGCACCGTTTCCAAGCCCAACGGGCACATGCTAGACAATATACACACTCAATGAGAGGAAGACCACAAATGATTGACATGTGAACAGGAGTCAGGAAAATTATGGTATCAATTATTCAGCATAACTGTAGTACATCCCATTCCAACCAATGGACTTGTCCGAACAATCAGGATATAATTTCGGATTGCAATTTATGTACAATTAGATAACTCAACCAGGAAACTCCAAATTTATAATTTTCAAGAAGTTCAAGATTACAACTTATCAAAACTAGCACCCATTCATGTTTTGTCTTCAGTAATTATCAAAGAAGATAGCTTCTAGTGAGGCAAACCAAAGGGAATGAGACTTATAATATATATATATATATATATATATATATATATATATATATATATATATATATATAATGAACAGTGTGAAGAAAAAAACAACCGATCAAATGCGGAGTTCAGTAGAAAATTGCAGGTCATTCAAGAACTAAACCGAATTCCCACGTGCGCCCCTCAGCTTCGATCAAAAGCTCTACTTAACCAGATTCCCCTGTATTGATCAAAAGTATCCGCAAGGAGACATTAATTGGTGAAAAAATTTCAAATTGGTTGCACATTAACAAAACAAAAAATGATAACTACTATAAAACCAAGAAACAGTCATTCCATTTACCATAACTGAGTCTTTGAACGAGATAATAATGTCTAATGGTAGAAGAAGCAATAATTTAATCTCAAAAAAAAAAAAAAAAAGGAAGAAGAAGAAAGGAGGGAACAAAAGGGTTAAAGAAAAAATTTGAGGGAGCTGTAGTACCAACAAGTCAACTGCGCTCAGCTACCGTTGGCCCGCCACCACCACAGGCCACAGCTCAAAATTTGCTTGCCGGACAGTGAAACTTCTGAAATACAGCAATCTTTTTTTTTTCTTTTTCTTTTTCGGTGACATTTTTTTTTTTTTTTTTTTTTTTTGCCCCAGTTGATAATGATTTGATCAAAAGAAATACGAGCAAAAATAATTTAAAGTTTTGAAAAAGAAAATTATTCTATGTATTAATTTCCAAAGAAAAAAAAAAAAAAAGTTTTCTAGATGCAGTGAGAAATTTGAAGGTACGAGAAACCAATCATTGTTGGACAACATATTGGAGTACTAAATCAAAATTTTGAAGCTATCCATAACTTTATTTTTCCTTTTATTTAAATAAAAATAAAAACATTTTTTTTCGTCCAAGATAATTTTCTTATTAAATTATTACGTTTTTAAAATTTTTTTTTTTTACTTTCAAGATCTAATTGTAAACACTTAAATTTAATTATATATTTTAAATATATAATTAAATTTTACTTAAATATTTTAATTTTTATATTGAGAGATTATTTCTCGAAATAAAGAAAAGAAAAAGGAAACATAATACATAGAGCTGAGGTGTAGAAGCTCTGAGGAAGGAAGTTGAGCTAACAGAAATATGCAGAAACTCTGTCAAAATTTATTTCGAAAAAATCAAAAGTCTCTAAAGAAAAATTCAGAAGCCCTCGTAAGAAATTTCTTGAAGTTGGATCCAGTTAACGCCTTTCGGATAAATCAGAATTCATTGGATCGAGATCAAGCCCAAAAAGTAATTAAGCCACGACGGATCGAAACAGCGGATTAATATAAATAAATTATTGTAATTATATTACTTGTAATTCATTTTATTGTAATTTTTAATTTTTAAGAAATACACGAAAATAATTTTCAATTTTTATAAAATACGCAAAAAGAATTTTCAATTTTTAGAAAATACATGGAAAGAAAATTTGTTCACAGTAATATATATATATAATTGACATAAATAGTCCTCAAACTATAAAGATTTTGTGATATTAATTCTCAAATTATTTTTTTATTGGAATTGGTCCCTAAATTAAAAAAGAAATTAATATTAGCTTTTTGTTTAAAAATTATTTGTTAAATAAAAAAAACTTCAAATATATTTATGTCATATATTTTTAAATTATTTTTGTCTTTTTCTTCTTCTTCTTATTTTTGTTTGATTTTTTTAAAAATTATTATCTAAATTTTTTTTATTATTTGTACAAATTAATTTTTGTTTAACTTTTTATTTGTTGGAAAATGAAAAAAAAAAGTAGAAAGAGAAACCAAGAAGAATAAAGATGAAATGACATTATATATATATATATTATTAAATATATTTAAACAAAGTGATGACATAAATATATATTTTTAAAGAAATGTTTAATTTCATAAATTTTTTATAATTTGGGGATTAGTGTCATCAAACATTTAGAATTATTTATGTCAATCTAACTATTATTACATATATTTAAATAATATAGTGACATAAATAACTTTAATATTTTTTTAGTTAACATAAAATTTTTTTTATAGTTTGGAACCAATTTCATAAAAAAATAATTTGGAGTCCAATATTACTAAACTTTTATATAAAGACTATTTATACTAATTTACCTCTCTCTATATATATATATATATATATACATAAAAGGGACTTTCTGTTGATCCCATTTAAGTGCAAAAGTCGGTGCTTTTCTCACCACTTAATATTATTTGGGATAAACAGAAAAGAAAAATTAAATAAATAAAATTGATGAGTTTTGGGCTTCCTGAGTGGAAAAACAGAAAAAACCATAATGTGGAAAAAGATAGGCCCATATTTACATTCTAAATTATAGCATTTAAATAGGCCCATTAATGGGAGGAAATTTTAAATAATTTATCGGGTCGAACTCACGGACCCGTTGCAAGGTTTAGCTTTGCTATAAATTCTCAGAAAGCTCTGGTGAAAACCCTAGTTCGCCATTTTTCTTTCCCCGCCTCAAGATCTCACGGATTGTTTAACAGAAGGAGGTAATTATCAGTCTGACTCATCACCCCAAGTTTCTATTGAGTTCTCGTGATGTTTAATTCTTGATGGATTCTATTGCTACTCCGGGGTTTGTGTGTTTTTCGTAGTTATATGATACTTCTTTTTTTTTTCATTGAGTATCAGTGACTCAGTAAATTGTTTATTCGAAGAAATCGTGTTATAGATTTTTATTGGTTACATTGAAGTATTAATGTATGAATTATCATTGTACCATGTTTGGTTTGGAAAATATTATTCAATGATGCAAGATGGGAAAGAGCCCAGTTAAAGAAGATAAACCATGAAAATGTGCTCTATATATGTATCGTCTATAGCTTGGCTTAAGAATGTTTGAGCAATGACATAAAAACTTTTAAAGTTTTACAGTGATTTAAAGTTAGTTGACTCATACGTTGCTTTTTGATATTATCATAATAGGTGATGGCTCCGAAGCAGCCGAATACCGGGCTATTTGTGGGTCTGAACAAAGGTCATGTAGTGACTAAGAAGGAATTAGCTCCACGCCCATCTGACAGGAAAGGGGTAAGTTGTTTCTATTTATGTTTCAGGGATTATGATTCTTATGTAAATGTTTAAGGATTTCTTTTGTGGTGGAAAAGCAAGCATAGTGATCTGTTGAGATATTCTTATGTTTACAAGTATTTAAAAATGTAACATATGCGAGGAAAAGCGCAGCTACTTTTTAGGCCCATAATTGGTTACTTCTAGGAAAAAGAAGTATTGATACCTCTTACCCTTGCCCAGATGTCTGAAATTAAGCGCCTTGTCTTAGCCACATAGTTCATTTTTGGCAACAATACCTATTTCTGCCCATATATTCATGTGAAACCCGTTAAGCCTTGCTTTTCTGTCTATGAGGACAGAATGTTGGCACGAGCATCAACAACTAATGTTTGCGCACCTACACTTGTGGGGGTTGTTGTTGTAATGAGGAATGAGCCAATATGCTAATCTGAGGTCTTATATTGAGTTTTTTTTTTTTGTGGGTTTCATTTTCATATCTTAATTTAAAATGAGATATGATGGTAACAGCCAAAATGTTAATGCCAAGTTGGGATTAAATAAGTAAATATGTTATTGTAAAGCTTAAGTTGCTTATATATATATATATATGTTATGCACTTATTTATTGCTCAAACATGTGAATGGAATGCAGAAAACAAGCAAAAGAGTCCACTTTGTTAGAAACTTAATCAGAGAAGTTGCTGGGTTTGCTCCATATGAGAAGAGGATCACCGAACTTCTTAAAGTTGGAAAGGACAAGCGTGCTTTGAAAGTTGCTAAGAGAAAGTTGGGCACCCACAAGAGAGCAAAGAAGAAGAGAGAAGAGATGTCTAGTGTTCTCCGTAAGATGAGGTAATTCTCGCTTCTTTGGATGTTTCTTTGTCAGTGATTTAATCCAAGTTGAGTCTCAGCTTGGAATCTATCTATATTAAAATTTGTTTTGTTGTTGATGTTTGCAGGGCCGCTGGTGGTGGTGAGAAGAAGAAGTAAAATTGTTTCACAGCTCTGTTTGTTGGAGTTTAGAAACTTAGCTTTGGTAGTTGGAGGGACAATTTATTTAGCTCTGCTTGTATTTTTTTGTTTCTTATCTAAACAAACAAGAGTTTCTTATTTTTAGCCCAACCCTAAAGAATTTTGCTTTGACTTCAATACCATAATGTGCTTTATCTTTTATCTTTTATTATTTAATTTTAAGTGGTAAGGATTTAACTGTGCACTGGTTTGTCATGTGATTTGGTTACGTGGGGTTAACCGTGGAGGAATAATTGCATTTCCTAAGCAATCTACCGAATAGTGATAAGTAAAGTTTTAGCACGAAACAACTATGGTTTTGGAGCCAACATTGTTTGGAAGGATTACTTGCATTCTGTATTCCGTAATTCTTTATTGTTTTGCCTTCATATTACTTATGGATGTCGTTGTATATGTTGAGAATCCTTTCAAGAAACGTGGAGTTTCATTATGAAAATCTATTTCAGTGCATTTTACTGCAAGTACATGAGGCCATTTAGACTTTATGATTATAAGTATCAAAACTAGGGAAACCTTTCCCTGCAATCTATATGCCTCTTTTATTATATCGATCGACGAGGACAAATTCACTAAGATGCTAACAGGATTTTACATAACATAACCTCAGATTTCAGAAAAGGCAAAAGAATGTGAATCTGAAACAGAGGATCATCTGGGAAAAGCCTTCATTCACAGTACAAACACCTTATTCAGGGAAGTAAAGGTTGGCTTGTCATGTCTTGTTGTTTTTCTGAGTAATCTTTTCAAAACCTACTCTGCAATCTTCTGCAGCCCGTTTAATTCCGCCCTTGACAGCTGAAGAAAATTCACCAGAACTTCGCTGGACCTCTTGTAATGAGCTACCCATCCTTGAAATGTTCTGAGTAATCTTTTCAAAACCTACTCTGCAATCTTCTGCAGCCCGTTTAATTCCGCCCTTGACAGCTGAAGAAAATTCACCAGAACTTCGCTGGACCTCTTGTAATGAGCTACCCATCCTTGAAATGGCATTATCTTTTAGTTCCCCTGCTTGCCCACCCACTTTTAAGATCCACTCCTTCAAAATCTCTATTAACTGAAGTATCTTCTGGATTATTCTATTAATTGTATTCCTCGATCTTCCTCTTACATCACTTGCCATTGATCTTAGTCTGTCAACCAAGTTTTCACCCCTCGCAATAGTTCCTTCAACTGAGAATTCCTTAGCATCCATCCAAGTCACACTAGCATTTTCTTCCTCTCGGAGGTCATCATCAACTACTACTTTAATACCTTGCTTTGCCCAACGCTCTCTAGCCTCTTCTAGAGCCTTTAACTGGTCTCTTGCTCTTCTGGCTTCCTCCTCAGCCCAAGATCTAGTTTAAAATGTAGGTGTTAGATACAGTTTTCTTGGATAAGTATAATCTGCAACCAGAGAATGTATAATGTGAAGACTGGCATGGGTATGTTAAAATGCAGAGTCTATGACATGACTGTTGGCCTTGAACTTCATTTTGGCTAAATTCAAATACAGTAGCTCAGTCGATTACCAAGAAATTGCAAATAAAATATAACAATTGCTTTGGCAAGTAAACCTCTAGTCCACACAACAGAAGAGCTAACTGTCTAGATACGTCCCCATCCTAAATATTTTTATTTTAGGACAAACCTCTCATACCCTAATTTCTCCATGACTGTGAAAGCTAAATAAACTAAACAAAATTTGGGAGCAGAAAGAAATTCAAAAAGCAGAGATTATCAAACAAAAATCTAAAGGAATTTCTCAATTAAGGTTGAAGATGATAATCACTAGAGAAATTTAATTTACTTAAGAAGTCACATGTTTACCTGGCCATTAACAAGGCTTTTCGTTCAACTTCCAGCTCATACTGTAGTCGTGCAATCTCCTGGTTCTCAATTTCTGCATCTTTTCGAAGCTTGGTAAGCCTTTCTTTCTCATGTGAAATCTCTAGCTTGTTACTCATGAGCATCTGCAACTCCATCTCCACATCATGTCTTAACCTAGACAAGACTTCCATTTCGGAATCAACTGCAGCTTTTCCCTGCAGTAATGCCAGATTCTCAGCCTCCCGCTCGGCTCTCAATTTGTCCAATTCTTGCTTTGCTGCTTCTGCTAATTCTGCAACAGCATTAACCTTTTCTCTTTCCAATTGAAGCTCCGTTTCATATAATGAATTAACATCCTTCTCGACTTGAGCTACTAGAGCATTTTGTGCAGTTACAACATTTTCTGCCATAGTCTCAGCTTCTATCCGCACCAGTTCCTCACTAACATAGTCAGAAGCTTCCCCAGTTGCAAGAGCAGTAGCAGCTTGAGCTTTTGTTACAGGCTTATGTGGCTGGAATAATCTCGTATATCCTGTCATAAAGAAAAGATAATTTGAACTTCAAAGAGGTAAGAACTTCATATCATAATGGGATAGAGGAAGAGTTCAGCACACCAAAAGCAAGGGCAATTATCCCCTGTTCTCCAGCTCTCAGGTCAGCAGCAAGTGATGGCCATGCATCAGGATCGATCTTATCAAGATCTATGAACCCAGAGATTTTCTGTAGACTCTGTCACAAAAGAGGTCCATTAGGAGCAGGGAACCACTAGAAGTCAGCAGTTGATTCATTTCAAATAAGTGTATTAAACAGAATCCATTCAAATTCTGAACCTTTCTGTCAGTAATTGGAAGCTGCTTCTTTTCAAGTGCTATCTTCCAACTTACAAGATCCTGACGTGACAAAGGGCTGCAAAGCAAAACTTTGATTAATGATATTTACATACTACTGAATACAGTATCAAAGACTTTATAGGATATCATTTATGTGTAGAACAAATGCATCTAAAATAACTAGCGTGTAAAATGTGATATCAATTTATGGTAGGAATTTGTGTTGCAGTAAAAAGTCTTGGCCAAGAATACTTGTATTTGCAGAATAGTATTGTACAAATATTATATTTACAAAAAATTCAGACCAATCATCAATTTTCTTTCTTTCAGCCAGCTAATTCCACGTATACCTTCCCGGAGAGAAGCAGAGGGGACCTAGATCATCATCTAGAGAAGGCTGCATATCTCGTCTTGAAAGCTTACTGACAATGAGTCCTGCTTCTGCCAAGCCTAAAAACAACTAAGAAATTCAGGGACAGCAGTGAAACAGAACTGATTCACTATACAGCAATAACAATTTCATGCTTTACCTTGAATGGATGGAAAGTCTGGGTCCTCAGGTGTAATATCATCAAATGCAAGTTCTGTAACATTCTCAATGTACATTGCAGGGTAAACTTTGGAGGCCGTGCTCCTACAAAAATTCAAATTAATTCCAAACTCAAGACAAAGTTATGCAATTGATTATGAAGCACAGCCTCATAAACCCACAAAACCACAAAACACTGAAGAATTTTCACCTAGACAGAGCACTGCTTGCTGAAACTAACCATCGAGCATATTCACGACGAGTACACAGATCTCCTGGTTGAACATCAGCCTCAATAACCTAATTAACTTTCAAAATCAATAACACTCTATATAACGAGCTTCAATATCTCTGCACCAGTACATGTATTTCCTGCTGCAATATTAGCCTCAATAAAACCTAATTAATACTTAAATCGGTAGCACTATGTAATGAGCTCCAATTAGCTTGCAGTCATTGAAGGAAAAAACCTTTAGGTTTTACAGGACTTCTCCAATCTACATATGCAAAAATTTTATTGTACCGCATACACAGCCCACAAATGAAGACCTTTATCTAAGAAATGTCAATTCAATACCTTTAATGCTTGCAGTGCTGTGAATGCCTGACCTTGAACTTCATCCACAGTAGCAGGAATCAAAACTTTTCCTGGAGCTGTCAGCAGAGCTGCAGAGACAGTAGATGGAGCAGGTATGCCAACAGTTGTAAAGACATTTACAGGATTGCTTGGATAAAATTCTGATCTGCTTCCATTCATATTCTCGTATACATCGCCTAGCTGTTCATTTTCAGGTTTATACTCCACGCCCGATGGAATAATTGTTCCAGAAGGAGAAGCCTCATTTCTCTCAGCTAAGACCTCTTCTGTTTTGTGAAGATCAAAATTTTCTGTCGAAGATGTACCTGTAGTTTCTGTGGGCATTTCAGTGATAACATGGGGTTCTAAAACTACCTCTGACTGTGAACTGAACGAAACATCCACATCACCTGGAGGCAAATCTGAAGAGTTTGGATTTACAGTTTCCACCATGCCAGACAACTGCTCATCAGTTTTTAGATTCATCACATGGTCATTAACAAGAGATGAATTAATGACAAGGTTATTTCCTTCAGGCTCACTAAAAGGTTCTTGTTTCTGAGATGCAACATATGCATCTTCATCAATGGAGTTCGAGGCATTGGAAATCTGAGCATCTGGTGGTTTAGGCAAGGTTACACGATCAACTGAAATGTGATCAGTAGATGATTCAATTTTAAAATAGTGTTGATTGGGAGCAATATTAGTGAGACCAACATCATGGTGAGTATCATCCATATCTGCACCTGCTCTGCTTTGTTCAAGGAGATCATTTTGAGTCTCAGGTGTATCTTTCTCTATCCTAGTATTGTTGTCATCAGATAATAACAACTGTTCTTCCTGGCTAGTTAAGAGCTCCATCTGCTGTTTAAATCCTGTAAACCATCAGACAGACTGGATCCATTACAATTTTGAATAAATGCAAAACTAAAAAATAACAGTAATAAATTCTCAGTGCTATCAACTGCGGATATACATATCTTTACCACATTCCATATCCTAGGTAGCGAGTATATTGAAAGATGTTTTTCTACATGTTCATGTTAGCGAGTTTTTGATCCAATCCAACATATCCTAGGTAGGTTGGCATCCCAATACATGGAATTGAATTTGGAAGGGCAATACAATCATTCCCCTAATTTTCACTATAAAGTATATCTCGCACTGTCAACAACGAGTTAGAAAAACACACACACTTAACTGGAAGAGATTCGCATGCATGTAGCGAAAGCAATAAAGTTAAGTCCACCAATAAGGAGAACTCCGGCTATTCCCGCTGCAACGATTCCTGAAAGTAAACTATACAGATGTTACAAGTTACAACTACAAGAATGCCCAAAGAAAAGCATCAGCATAAGCACAGTCATCAACAGATAAGAAAAACGCATGGAATTTATAAATACCAGAAGGAAAAAAGGGGGAAAGAAAAGAAGAAAAAGAACAATTATTAAGAGTATTCAATAGCCAAAAAGTAAGTGTCTCACCCAGAAGAGATTTCCTGGGAGGAGTGTCACCAGATTGTTCATCGGCATTCCAACCGCCAGAGCCATTACCTGCAGAATCGGAATTCACGACCCAAGAATTCCAAGAACGACGCCTTTCCATTCCATAACTGTTTAACGAATTACTAGTACTTTCAGCAACCGCGAATAGACGAAATCGGTGATCCAGCTTAAGAAGTCGCTTCCGAACAAACACCACAGGCGGAATCCTCCGGCCGTGTAATGCTAACCGGAGCTGACACGAGTTGGGAGACCATGATGTGGTCAACGACGTCATTGTATATCAAGAATCAAGAATTCAAGAAGAAAAAAACTATGAAAATTCGGAGTTCGAAATGCTAACAAATTTAGGAGAAATAGCAAATAGAGTAAGAAATTTTAGGGTTCTTGGCGATGGTTTTAGCACTGAGAAAAACCCACCCAAGAAATATGATGATGATGGGCTCCTTTGTGTGAAATGCGTGGGCAACGTAAGTAAAATGGAATTTAGAGGACTCTGTTGGGTAATTTTATTCGTTTCCTATCACCTTATCGGATAGTTATAGTCCTATAACTTTGTCTGCTTTTCCGACTACCGGTTAACCAGAGATATCAAATTCAGACCTGCCGAATTAATTAGTAAGGACAGGATGAAAATCGTTATCTGCTCGGTAGTGGGTAAGATTTTTCTAACCTTTTTTATTTCTCTAAAAAAAGGTAACTTCTCATTCTTTATTTTATTTTATTTTATTCTAATATCATCCAATTTTTATTTTAAATGAAATTCAAACATATATGAATTTTAAATTTTAGATTCACCTACAGGGATAATTTACTTATTTAATAACTAATTTAGGTATATTTTGCATTTTAGCTTCTTTCAACCAATACAGCACCAAATAAACAAATACAGCACCACAGAAAGCTAGACTAGAAATTCAATGATATGTCTCGTGTAACACTTTTTGCTGTACAAAATTTCTATTCAGAATATGCCTACAAGCCGCAGTAGCCCTCAACAGACACAACATTCACATTCTTATGGCTACGGTTTGGTCAGATTTCTTCGCAAACTTGAGACAGACAAAATACAAGTTACAAAAGATAAGTTGATAAAATGTGGGCTACAACTGGGAGCATCTGATTAAAGTGCATAAAATTGGGAATAAAGATACTCTCGTATTTTGTAATATTCCTCGGACAAGGGGCCTTCCAGAATAATTTGCTGAATAGCAGCAGCACCACCCTATGATTCCAACATAAAATGTTCAGACAATTACAAGGTCAGAAGGAGATCAACAATGACAATATAACGAGCCACTCTACCTTCTGGATTGAGTCACCAACTTTGCGAATTGTCACACACTCCCCGCATCGCAAGGCTCCACCAGCAAACTCCACCTGCAAACAAAGGATATCGTGTAGTAATAGTTCATCAAGTCCATTCAGCAACTACATAGGAAGAAAAATGAGGAAGCCCAAGCAAGTAATGATACCTAGTAATTAAACAAACAAATAATAAGCCACATGCATTTAGGTTGTAAATCTAGTCGTGTTCACATTTCATAGACATTCACCAAGTGATTGGACCAATATGAGGAGTGTTAAGAAGTTAAATTTAACTCCTTTAACTGGGCACAAGCAAACACTCAAGAGAATACCAAAGATATGGAGCAACATATATTTTTGGACAAGAAGATATAGAAAATTTACAAATTATCCATAAAAAAGCAATTGAAATACCTGGATACCCTTGCTAGCCAGAAATTGCTTGAAATCAGCCATCTTTATATCACCCACAAGTACTGTTTTATGTGGTGAAGGAGCCGATGACAGGGGAAGTAAAGATAGCATACCATTCTCTGTCTTTCCTACTTCTGCATCAACCCATGCTACCTCATATTCTCCAAGCTGCAATGCAAAACATAAATATGCTCAGAGAAAAAGCATGATTTGGTAAACAAGAAATGCAAATTGCAATTTGAATCCACAAGATAGATATTCAAAGCCTTTCATTCCCAGTAGACATCAGAAGTGTCATATTAGTCCATCCAATTCTAAGTTCTCTCAAAGGCCAAACCATGTGAAGTTTGAAATATTACAAGCATAATACTGATGAGCCTGATGATTAAAGAATTTACAAAAAATGAAAGAACAATGGCTGAATTGTTACCTTCTTAAACAGCACATTACTCATTAGTTTCTCTGACAATTGAACCTGTTGGAGAAATGATGAGAAAAAATTGTAAATCCTTAGATTCCAAAGTTGATTGCATAAATAAATAGTGCAAATGAATTTACCTTAAAAGCACATAAATCAGATGTGACATCAATTGTCTCTTCAATCTGGGGAGCATATACATGAGGACAAACATTTTTCAAACACTGTTGCTTCAAATGCTCAGTAGCTTCTGCCGATCCATGCACCAAAACCTTCCAAACGATTGAAATGCAGCATCCATTCATTAGAAAAGCAAATAGGTTTTGTGTATAAGCAATTAAGTTTCAGCACAGCCTCTCTAAAGCAAAAAAAAAAAAAAAAAACCCAGCATACATTTGCAACATCTGCCTTTAAGCCTAAATCTCAAGAGTGCTGAAAGAATATCCTACTTTAACTGCAGTTTCACACCTTCAGAAACTAGGCACTAAAATGTAAAAAGGAAAAGAAAATAAATGAAAAGAAATAGCATAAAAGAAAATCTGCAGTAACAGTAGAAAATGAGGAACACAAAAATTTATGATATCAAAACACCCAAGAAAAAACTGGTTTATCAAAAACAATATTAGATGCCAGGAGGAAAAAAAAAAATTAAAAAAAAAAATTGCATAAGAGTATGTTTTTACCAGCTTTAGAGGGACAACATGACCAAGAATTGATTTGATTGAGCGGCCATCAGATCGCCCCTCAAAGTCCATGTAAATCAGAGAGCACTTGACTTGAACCTTTGGTTGAAGAACATAACAGCATTCTTAACAAACTCAAATTTAAGATTATAACAACACAGAATAGAGTCTAAACTGAGTAAAAAGATGTAGAAAGCAATTCTATAAGATTAATATGAGCCTTACATACTAAGGATCTAAATAACTTCCAATTGCTTCAATGCATTCTCTAGCGTAAGAAAGAAAGCACAGCTTTTTCTGCATTACATGAACCAGCCCACAAAGAAATGCAAACCATTTTGACTGGTAAAGTAGAGTTGGTTCCATTCACTGGAAAATTTATACAGAGCATGTCCCAGTCCACTCCAATTTAGAGACCACCAGAACTTAGCAAAGAATGAGCTTTCACACCATTATTTTAAAGCTTATCATTATAGTCTTACCATAGAGCATTTATAATTTGTTGAATGTAATTAGCTGTAATGGTAGGAAAACCAACTTCTCAAGGATATATTAACATGTCTCTGCCAATTCCAATCTCGAAAACAGAGACATTGCAAGGAAGAGACGTTGCAAGGAAGAGATGGTAAGAAAAGACAACTTTTAGTGTATAAATTCAAAACATCTTTATAAATTTTTTGATGACGTAACTATATTAATATAATATCAAAGCAGGAGACCCCTTGTCTGAACATTAGTTCAGCTCATTTGTTGGTATTATCCACATAATCTTGTGTTAAGTGTATAAATTTAAGCTTTTAGATGAAATAGAAATTAAACATTTAAAAATATAAATTTAAATAATGTATTAAAACTATTTTATAACATAGTACAGTACATTAGATGCAAGAAAATATCACATCAAACATTCAAAATAATTTCCATTCTCAAAATAAAGAAAAAAATATACCGAAGAAATCAAATACTTACAGTTAGCTCAGTAGAGATAACTTTTGATGGTGTAGTATCAAAAATCAAACTAGCCGATCCTTCATCAAGTTTTCCATTGATATCTCCATCAAGCTAGACAGAATATTTGCCAGATTACATCAACAAAAATGCAGAATACAAATAAACAAGCAACTGTTATTCATAACTGAAGTTCATTAATTGTAATAACACATCTAATAGGAAAGAGTAATAGTGAATCAGCAACAACACCAAGTTGAAAAGTAAAACTTAGTACATCTGTTGTTCTAACCACAGTGGTGACTATGAAAGCTAGGCATATAATAGATGGTAGGGATTCTTTTAAATCATGCAGCTCAAGGTTATTGATAATAGACAACTGAAACATAATAAAAATTTTACAAATGCAATCTAATATCTAGATTCCTTTCTTATCTACTCCCTACTTGACCATCTCATTGTTATTTGTCAAGTTGAGGCATACTTTCCCAAGTTAGGACAATCTTTTAAATCCCATTTTAAGAAGGAACCTTCTCTTCAATCACAGATAAAAGTAAATTAATTAAAAAATATCTAATAATGACATAAGATCTAGACAGTATGCTCAATAGTGATCTACAGCTAATGAAAGATCACAGACAAAAAATCTCCAAGCATTTCTTAGTCTCTTGTTTACATGACAAGTAAATGAAATAAAATTCCACCACTCGTTAGAAACTAACTAAGAAGTATGAAAATTTTGAATAAAGCCAGTATTTTAAACAACACTGCAAACCATAAACAACAGAATATGAGGAACACTAGCAAAAACACTACTTTGAAGGACAAAGCAACAGAATATCTGTTCAATACATAATTTGAAATAACATCACTTCCATTGCTTCTTAAAAAGAAACAAACCATAAACATTGATAACAAGTTCATAATGGATACTCACAGGCATTCGTGAATATTCCATGCCTTCATCTTTTATAACATAGTCATCAGGGTTGATTACTTCACCAAAATCATCCCATTCGGAGGAGTTATCAAAGAAAGGAAACATTGGAGCGACACTAGTTGAGGGAGGAACAAATCCATCAATTAATACATCCCTGAAAGCACCGCTGTGCTGGCCCACTGCTTTAAATATCATACAGAACAGTATTTAGCACAAGCATGGAAAATTCAGACATTTTTTTAAGATGTCCCTTATCAACTGTTTCATCACAAAGCTTATATGGGCAGAAAATGTGGATCTTGGGTCAACTTTTTTTTGCCTTTAGAGGAATGTTTCTAACAAGAATAATACAATATTTATAAGCCAACTTATGATGTAGAGTTCATAACGAAACAGTGAACTTTTGTAGATCTATTTTTTATTTTCCCTCTCTTCCCTCTTTCTTCGTTTCTTTTTCCAACTTTGTATGAAAAGCAAATATTTAGAATATACAACTACAGATGAAAAGGTTGACTCACTTTTCTGTTACTTCATACTAATGATTACTCTTGTAAGAATGCATATTACTTTAAAAAAATGCTAAGCCATAATTCATATGTGCATTAGGAAAAATAATGGTTCTCAAATACCATTCACTGTCTTGAAAGAGATTAAGTCATTTGAAAACCTATTCACAAAGTTGTAAGGTTATAAAATTTGCAACTAATGCAAAGAAAGAATGAAACAAAGAACCTGTCACAGCATCCACTGAATTTTACAATAGAAAATAACTTGATACGTACCACTCAAAGAAGCATTCACGGTATTGGAATCAATAACCATAGGATCATTTGGGGTAAGCTCAGTCCCCAATGATGCTTTTGATTCCTCTTCTTTAATAAGAGTTGCTTTAAGAGCTTCCTCCTTTTTCCGATTTTGCTCTTCTTCATAAGCAGCCAACTCCTCTCCAACCAAGGGTACTCTCTTTGACATAGTGACTTTAACAGCTTTAGGAGGTGGATCTGACTGAAGCATACGTGCTAAAGTGGCAAACTATATATGCAAGCACAAAGAGTTGGATTGTAAATCAGGAAAGGAAACAAAAAGAGTGAGATCTAATGTGAATTATTAAATACAGATGGAACAAGAATGGCAATTCAAAGTAGTACAATTTAGTCACCAAATAAATGTTGACTATTAGCTTCCAGTACTGGAAAACAATGATCAGTACTAACAATGTGGAAAGACCTAAAAATGCCAGTAGACCAGTAATTAATGTTTTGTATTAGGGTTATGGGAGGATGGATTACACTATAAAAGTTAATAAAAGTACTAACATAGAAGGAAATGTCCCAGGAGGTCAGATGTTGACTAATGAGAAAGCTAAGGCCCCATGAAGAGCAATCTCGAGGACAGTCATTACATAACATTTTGCTTAAAACAAAAATGAGATGAATATGCTCCCATCTGGAAAATAATATGCAAAATGGGAAACTGAAAAATTAGTAAGACCAAAGTACAGATCACCCATCAGAAATACCTGGCCTCTTTCAGTAAAGAGTACGAGATTCTTTGTATCAGAAGCCCATTCAACAAATAAATCATGCGAAAAACCAGCTTCTAAGCTTGCCATGGATGCTAGAACAACCTGAATGAGACAAATTACACACCATCAACAACTGCAAAAAAAATAAATAAATAAATAATAAAAAAATTAATAAAGGCATAAAGATCTTCTGCAGCATAAGAGACATCCTGACCTTTGGCCCATCTGGAACCTTTTCAAGCTCACTCTTGCTGATCAAAAGTTTGACATGCCTCCAAGTTACAGTACAAGCACCCAAATGGAAAATCCATGTTAAAACTCTTAAGTAAATATGGAAATAACAAAAGGAACAGCTATATACATCAGAGGTAAGGATAAAGAAATTATTGAAACTTAGTATCATTCAAAACAATATAACAACACAAAGCCTGAACTTTCAATCTTTCAGGTTGCACCATTGGCATTCAGCAAATGGGAGCTTTGCTATATTTTCTCAAGGCCTAAATGCCAACAATAAGAAATAGGATAGACATCTTACCTCAGAAGAAAAGCATTATCACGGGTATGCTCAAATGACTTTGCTATTGAATCACTCATCCACTCAAGGAAACTCTTGACATAGTCAATCGTGCTTGAAGAAACATAGGTGAGAAAGAATATAGGATGGGTAAGTTTATGTTGTTCCCAGTACTGCAGTTTTTAGCAAAAGATCAGGATTCAGAATCAAGAAAGGAGGGGGGAAAAAAAAGAAAAGAAAAAGTCAGCATACAAGAAATTCAAATTGTACACCAACTAGCCTGTTCAAGTATTAGAATCAGCTCGAGTACTCGGCCAGCAGTATCAACAGGTAGTAACACTTTTCCATCGGCTCTTAGGGTCTTAGTTATACCATCTGTAAAAATGAAAAAGCAAAGAATAATCAAATTCTTTTTCCTTTTTAGGTGTTTGTATCAGGGGGAGGGAGAAGGAGGTTTTCATATTCTGTCTATTATGAGACATTAAGAAATCTGCACATTTAAACTGGGAAAATGTTAGGGAAAAGAAAGAGCCAAGTACCAACAAAATCCACAAAATATACAACTTTTAATTGACCTAATAGAATGAAAGATATAAAAATGTTGCCAAAATGGATTTATGGCACAAAATGCACAAAGAATTAAAATCATTGCTAAGAAAATTCATCAAAGAAGAATTCATTACCCAAAAATTCTTGGTCCCTTTGTCGTCTTGAAAGCTGATTATTAAGAGCATTATAAGCATCTGTAATTAGAACTGCAGGACGCACAAAAGACTCTAAGACAGTCCCATTTAAATGCCTAGAAAAGGAAACATGATGTTAACTTTTTCCCTTCCACGTACAAGTTTAGGATGAGTTTTAAATTTTGTGCTGTGCTACTATATAACCTTTCTTTACGATGATTGAAGTCAACAGCATAAATTACATCTTCTCCGTCCTTTGTAATTTTCCAGATTGTACCTCCCAGTAGATGACCAGCAACATGTGGAGCAATAACGATTCCTTCTCCTTTCCCTAAAATGATCAGCAGGCCATGAGGGTATTTGTAATATGAAGAATAACAAAAAATAAAAGAATAACTCCGATGGAAGTTTTAAGTTGAGTTTGGCTTGGAACATTGGGAAATTTTCATCATGCTGCAGTCTTGTAGTTCCAGAGTTAAAGTATGCATTTTAAGAAAAGAAACTGTATTTGCAAATATATGAATAATTAGGGATATTTGCCAAATATCAATGTAGCTTTAACTGAGATAAAACAGAAGTCACCTACCAGACATATGATAGTTCTGGGAATAGGTTAATCTGGTAACATTTTGGAAAGCAGAATCAATATCATCCAATGTGAATAATTCAAACTCTGATACTTGCTGCAGAAATTAAATGCTTATTAGTTACTATATCTTCATAGCCCAAAGCCATTAACTTCAGATGAAAAGAAAGCACTGGAGGCAATGCACATTTTTTTATGGCATATGGTTTAACAAGAAAGTAGCTCAAAATAGCTCACATACATAAAGCTCAAGAAATCTTCCCCAGGCAAATCAAATGTTTAACCAGTTAAGCTCTATTCATCACCCATAACTTCTACATATAGCTTCACATGAAGCATACTCTAACACAGCAAAAATGCTAAGAAAATCTGCACCCGAGCATATTTTATGAATGATTCAGGTATGCTTCAGCTTATTATACTAATTGTACATTCAGAGATATCAACAACTACAGTAATGGTAATTTTTACATATACAAATCAAGGCACACAAATCAGATACAGATGCATATCTAATAAGTACTTCATTACAGTTTTAGAAACATACCACATTCATCTAAAGCAAAATGTAGCAGGACGAAAAGATAAGGTAAGACCCTGTTCTCCTAAAATTATAATGCTAACATAGTTCAACTGCTTAAACCAAAAAATATATATATAAAAATGATAATAGGAATATGACTTTGTTTCACTTTACACTATTCGTAGCAAAGCTGCATAAACAACACAACATTTGTATTTTCATAACCACAAATTCTTTAGAAAAAACCCACATAAAACAGCAATTCGCAGTTATGAAGGCCAATATAGGGAACAATGCTTCACCTTTCGTGACAGATAGTGATCATACATGGTCAGTAAGCCTAATCTGTAAACAGGTTCAGTTGCAAAAACAGGTGCAGAGAGTCCCAGATGCTTCATGGCATAAGGCAAAGCACCAAGATGGAGAGTATCAGAATGTGATAACAATATAGCATCAACAGTGGAAGCCACCCTGAGAAACATTCGCAGTTTTATCACCACCGAGCTTAAAAATACTCTTATTACCATCGACATTCACTGACCTCATTCTAAATATTTAATGAAAAAAAAGGAAAGAAGAAAATAATAATAATAACACACACTTCTTAAAAGGCCACTAACCAAGCAACCAATAACAATAGGAAGTTCCGTGCGTTTGAGGCTTAGGTTCAAAATACAGGCTTTTCTGAATATTGTAGGAGACTCAAAACCTCAATGGAAAAATTGAACCTCACCCTAGTATACTTTCTAGGAATAAACACCGTCAAAGGAAAATTCAACGCACGAGGGGGATTTAGGCTTTTAACCTATATTGTACATTCCCGCGCAAGCTAAAAGTTGAACTTCCAATAAATTTTTCTTTTCAATGGAGGAACTTCCATTGACAATGCATGCTTAAGTTAGGTTCTCATTATGTAAAGAGAGAAGACGCAGAAGAACTGAACCTGGAAAGTGGTTCGAGGAGTGAGGCGTCAAACTGGTCATTCCAGCCACAGTCCACCAAGAAGTTGAAGCCATCAACGGAGACTAGGTATGAGAGAGGATTCTCATTGTAGACTCCAGATAAAGGTTTTATCTGTACAGAAGTTCCCATTACTCCCTCCTTCGCCGACGATTGTCAAAAAAGTTTGCGGCGCCCTCTGGTGCCGGAATTCTAGAGTGGGAAGATCAGGAAGGCCTTCTTTCAAACTCATACATACGACGACGTAATCTAATTGGATTGCAACTTTTCTTTCGGCCCTTTGGGCTCTCCCAAACAAGACTCATTTTTTATTTTTCAGTGGAATTGATCTCAATTATAAAAAAAATTATAATATTAAAAAAAAAATTTAAAATATTTATATCACTATATTATTTAAATATATATAATAATAGGTAGATTAATTTAAATAGTCCCTAAATTATAGATGTTTAGTGACATTAGTTCCCAAATTATAAAAAATTTATGAAATTGATCATTTTTTAAAAATTTTAAAATATTTATATCAAAATTTAAAATATTTATATCATTAATATATGTTTAATAATATATATACATATAAAATCATTTCATCTTCCTTCTTTTATCCTTCCATTTTCTTTGTGTTCATTTTCCAACAAATAAAAGTTTGGAAAAAATTAATTGGCACAAATAATAAAAAAATGAGATAATAATTTTTTTTTTTCTTTTTAATTTTCAATAAAAAAGAACAACAAAAAAGAAAGATAAAAATAGTAAAAATATATATAAGAATGATATTAAAATATTATTTAAAGGTATATATATATAAATTATATATATTAAATATATTTAAATAATATAATAATATAAATATATTTAAAATTTTTATACTTCACAAAGAATTTTTATTTATAAAAAAAAAAAAGCTAAAGTCACAATTTGTTTTATAGCATGAGGATCAATTTCAAAAACAATAAAAATAAATAAATACTTTGGAGACACGTGTCACCAAATTGGTCCTCAAACCTCTGGAGTTTGAAGTGTCAATTTACTTTTTTTTTCGAACAACATAAAATATTATTAAAAAATCAAATTAATCTGATTTATAACATGAGTTTAATTGGAACATTTAATTTTATTTTTTCCTCTGTTTAAATATTATATACAAAATACTGACTTGACTCTATGTATAAAATTATTGCTCTCCCTTAAGTTAAAAAAATAAATAAATAAATAAAAGCTTAATTAATTTCTTGATCTGATTATTATTTTATTATTCAATATATAATTTTGAACTCAAGAATAAAATATTTTTTATAATCTATATACCCGTGAAATTGCATCTGACCTACAATAATTTTTTATTTTAACAGAACAGAATACTGAAGGTATTTTGTTTCTGCTCTGTCCATAACCAAAAACCACAAAACAGTCCTAAGCCATCATCTCCTTGCTTGAAAACTTTTATGATTTTCCATTTGGTGATTTGTGTGCACCAGGAAAATGATGCATATAACTTAAGAAATACAGATTACAAATATTTCCTGAGAAGAATTAGGGATTTTATATTCATTGTGATAAGAATCTTGCACCCCCTCCCCCTTTGAAGGTGTCAAAACAAACTTTCCACAAGGTCATCAAGTAGACAACTCATCCCATGGGTGAATTTTTACCCGCGTCAATTTTCTGGAAAGTTGATAAGGGTGCTGTTTGGCCAGAGGAAAGACCAGTTCTTCAAACCTCTGTCAAATGAATCTTCTCGTTCATGTTTGCTGTTGATCCTTCCCACAGTTCTCCTAGTTCCTTTCTTGCCCAGGAGACAATAATTATGGGACCTAAAGTAGAGGGCACCTAAAGTTAAGAAATAAGGACCAGAAATTAGAAAAAGAAGATGAAAAAGATCATGGTCTTCGAAATTCAAATAACTAAGAGTCAGCATAGGCAGTAAAAGATTACTTAAAACAATTAGTTCAGAGTACTAGGAAAATTTAGCATGCGCTTTGAATGGGTCAACTGTACTCTTTCCCTGCAACTTCCACTCAGAAACCAAAGATAAATAAAAAGGCCAAAAGACGCACAAATTTAGACAAGCAGATCAAAGAAAGGTCTAAACTAGAACCAAACTTTTTGTTTGTAGAACGTCTGCCATTAGTTATATAAGTTGTCTAAGAGTAATACATACCAGATACAGGAGTGCTGGTTGAGGGGAATGTGTCAGAATCCCAGCTGCCAATGCAGTGAAAAGTCCTACTGAATATCCACCAAGGGCATACCAAATATATTTGAATCCCCTTGATTGAGGTATATCCTGAGGAACTTTAGAATCCCGACCTTTCCGATAATCAAAAGAAAGAACTAAAGCTAAAAGCATAGAAGGAATAGCCTGCAAGTCAACATTAAAGTGGCATTAGCTCATTCTAAGATATAAACTATGTTAACCAATACAAACGATATATATTCAGGCACATCACACAGATACTATATATAATATGTGTATTACTAGTACTTATTAACACAGAACAGGAAAATTTACCCAATCACACCCATGTTTTCATATTCTTGAAGGATCAGAAATTCATGGCAGAAAGTAATCATGATGTCTGTACTGGTTGGTTAGGACAAATGCATTCATGTCTCCATGTGCACATCCATGCACACATTGAGAATCAATCAAGTACAATAGATACATTTCCCAAATTGCATTGAAACAAGAGGCAGATTAATATTTGATGTAAACTTAGAAAGAAAAATGAAAAATGAAAAAAGCATGACCCTAAACCTATCGCCCCTACAGAAGCAGAAAAAGAAGAAGAGAGAAGTGATGGAAAACAATGGCGAACAGCCTTTAAACAATATTTTAATGGGAAAAAAAAAGAAGAAAGGCGGTCTAAAAAGAAAGAAAGGCGGTCTAAAAATATCTAGAACAATGACTTCCAACATTTAATAAATGAATGATCCTAATGTTGTAATTCAGATAAACAATAAAGTTGGTAAAAAATCTGATACAAAGAAACAATCATGTATGAAAGAAATAGCAAAGGCTAGTGTGTAATACAACAAATTGTAAAATATTGATGTAAATAAAGCAGAAACATATGTTACCATATCACCAAGGCCAAGCATCATGAAATCAGTAGCACTATAACCAGGTACTACACCGCCTAACAAATTCCTGGGGAAGACAATTTTGACAGGTAATTCAAGTTTTTTTGTAATCAACTGCAATCCAGGTAGACTCAAGCGATCAGCCACTGTATGTACAGGATTAGATGCTTGCTGTGTAGCCACAGATACCATAACATTTGCCCCGAAAAATCTCTCTGAATAGAATACCCAGAAAATATCATAGACAAACAAACAAATCAGAAGCATTGCACATATCTTGATGTTGGGAAGCCGCACATGGCTCACAAAAGCAACACACAGTGAGATGCCCAACAAATTGTTCAGTACCCAGTGACCAGAAACAAGCCATGCCACTACAACAAATAAGCATAGTAGTACGAGAAGTCCCTGAAGTCGGGTAAATGACTTGGAGCAGCACCGAGATACAAATGGATCAGTTAAACCAAACTGAGACTTGAAATGTACGACATACGGTGAAATACAAAAGTACAGGGCCGATGCTGAGGCAACTGCAGTAAAAGCAGTGAGGAGCTGTGAAACAGAAGAGAATAAATAGAACATCAAAATCAAGCTGCATGAGCTCATTACGGGAATCATCAAGGCCTGTGACCTGTCTAAGGTAATGGATGCTTCTGACAAATCTCTGTTTCTCTCCATTTCCTTTCCATAGGTTAGGGCTCGAAAAGCAGATCCATATGTCACAGCTATGGCCGTCAAAATCAGAGTCAAAGGAGCTGGTTCTAGCAAATAGGCAAGCTTTGACAATGGCTCCATAATTAATATAATCAAACACTTTTAGATACGTTTAGCTGTCTCAGCAATGCCACAAATCTACAACACATATATGGGTAAAGTTCTATAGCAATCTTCACGCTGTCACACTCCTACATAATCAAATGGTAGAATTCAATTAGCAAGTAAAGAAAGACTGATTAGAATTACACCTTACCCAACTGAAGCTACAGCCCTTTTTAATGCTACCAACCAGAGAACAGAGGAAAATAGAAGAAATTTATTACAGATAAACTCTCAACAAAACAAGGATTTCTTCTTCTCCATGGTTTTAACAGTAAAATGTTCCTTTACTGTTCCTTTAGTGCAACAACAGCCCATAAAGACTGCATCATTTTTAGACTGTACTTGAAGGTAATTATGTTTCGGTAGTATAAATCACAGCCCCATTATTTCCGAACAGAATTATACACTACTTCATTGATAAGGTGAGCAGCTCCCTCACATAACCGTCAACATTTATTTTGCGAATAACTAATCTTAAAATGCAGATTTAATTTTCAACGAATTAGGGAATAAATATATATATATACACACGCATACATACATATACATATATGTGTGCGTGTGCTTAAACGTGGAAATTCTTGCCGCACCGAATATCAAAACTATAACAATGGTAAATCCCAAGTAAACCCCTTAAAAACAAGTTAAGAAGATCTGGAAAATACTTGATGTTTATGATCAAGAAAATTTGTCAAAATGAAGAAAAGATAACTTGTAATTCACATAGACGTAGTTCCTGAGTTAAATTCAAAAGCAAAAAAAAAAAAAAGAGAGAGTGAGAGGTTCTGAAAAGGTGAACTTACCTTGGACTTGAAGGCTTTGACAATCCTCTCCCACCCTGTCAAGGCCAGCGGAGGTCTCCTTCTCTTGTGCTGAGAGTTTCCACTGAATTAAAAGGAGAGAAAAATTATTAAAAGGTTTGCTGGGTTTCAATGCACCTAATATTGCACTTATGACCCTATATTTTGTAGATATTCTACTACTGACCCCTAGAATAGCATTTTGTCTTTTCCTGATTTTGTAATTGTCCACAGTAAAGCCCATTATCCAATGCATTTTTTGGGCCTTGAATATTAGAAGAGTTTTACCACGTTGAGCCCGATTTGATTATGAAATACTGAACTCGTTACCGACTTTCATAAAGCCGAATAAGTTCTCCAAGGTTGTTACAAATCTATGGGCCTTAAGGTTTTTCTTTTTGAAGGTTTCGGACATTTAAAAAGGGAAAGATTATGCTCTCTCGGCCCCGCCCAGCAAAACAAAATATTAATAAAAAATATTAACTGTGAATCCAATAAATTTATATTTTTTTATTTAAGAAAAAATAAAATCATTCACATTTATCGTACTTTGTTAAATAAAAATAAAAATTAGTAAAATTATTTTACATAAAATATATATATATTTTTTATTTTTTAACTTTAAATTAGAGTAACTTAATTATTCTTTGTTTAATTATTTAGAATTATACAAACTGAAAAGAAAAATAATAATAAAAATTTTGAGACTTTCAAAATGAAAAAAAAAATTAATTTAAAATTTGACAAAAATAAATTTATTTAGATAAAATTTACTAAAAGAAGAAAAATAGATCACTATTATTCTTGAATCTTAGATACAGTAATATATGAAACTCACATGTTGTACAACCCATATACAACTAATCCCTAATAATTATTTTATATATATATATATATATATATATAATATATATAACAAGTACCATTCTGATCTGAGATCTAAGAATTTTGTCAATTAAAAGAGGAAAAAAAAAGAAAAATCAGTTCGTGCAGTAACTACTCCCATGAACGCCAATCACGGACCATGTATTTATTGATCATCATTACCACTTTAACGGAATTCTCTTCGAATTTATTTATTATCAGTTTGGTACGAGAAAGACTCGGTAGTTATACACATAATAGAAATTAAAGATACTGAATTTTATTTATTTAATTTCATTAAAATTTTTATTTATAAGTTACACGTAAAAAATGGTTGTTAATTTAATTAGAGTTAAAAGGTGTACCATAAAAATTAAAAAAAACAGAAATTGTGTTGGAGACGTAAACGCTTTTCCACAAATGGATAACCTTTGAATTGAAGTTGAAGGCAAATTGCGTGTAGCAACAAACTGTGGATCCCACATGGGTCTTCTTTCCGGACCCACAGCAAAAACAAATAATAAATACAGTACTAGGAGCTGAAGGGATGGCGTCGGATTGTTATTGGTTCGGTTCAATTATCATGGCAAATATTCTCTAGTCCTTGGAAACCGGAACCGGTTACAATATTATCATAAACCATTAAATAACCCAATCCCAATATTTAATTCCATTCCTTCCATTTATCTAGTTTCCCTCCTCGGACAGCAAAATTTTTCGCGCTTTTCTTTTTCTGCATTTCCTCTAATCTTCATTGTTTTCTCTCTCTATCTCTCCGGTTCATCTCAATTCTGTTATCGGGTCATCATTATCTTATTTTCAAACCATAATGAATCAATTTTGCGGAGGATAGTTCATTGAAACAGTTCTCCGCATGTTCTTCCATTAATTGATGCAGTATTATTATTAATTCATTTGTATAGAAAGTTGAAATCTCGTTTTGGAGATAAATCGAGATGAAGAGTAATAATCTGCTGCAAGCAGCTGTAGTGGTCTGTTTTATGTTCGTTTCGTTGGCACCGGATTGTATGTGCTTGGACGAGGACGACCAACGGCTTCTGGTGAAGATGACTCTTGTTCAGAATGCTTCTGCCGTTGGAGCTTGTAATAATAATTACGCCATTTCAACTTTTTTTTTATTTTAGTTTCTGAAAAGTGAACTTTATTATGTATTCTGACGGTTATACATATTCGTAGATTGCCTTGACGGAAGCCTGCCTGGGTATCATTTACATAGAGGGTTTGGAGCTGGAACACGCAATTGGCTTTTGCAGTTTGAGGTATGGCGCCTTTTCCGTGGCGATAAAGGAAATGTGTAAAAGGGGATTTTTGCCTGTCTTTCTTTCTTTTTCCGCAAAACTTCCTTTTCATGATTTGTAGAGGAAATAATGACTGCAGAAGTCTGCTAGAAAGTAGCATAAATTTTTTCTTAGTGGGCCTTTTGGCGTATCCATTTTCCCCCCAAATTACAAGTCAGGACATAGAATTACTATTTAGATTCAATATCGTTATCCCATTTATATAGCTACATGGTTGATTTATATATATTATTTAAATAGTGATGATGTCATAAGATCATTTGGTTAGAGTTTTTGCTTTTGTTTCTCTCTCTCTTTTTTCTTTTTAAACTTATCCCGGAAAAAGAAGGGCGGTAGGGCGGGGCGGGGCGGGGCAGGGCAGTTTGAGGTTATTAATCGAGGAAAATGGCAAATTGGCTTCATTGTCATTATCATGTGAAGACAATAGGCAGCGGCCACGAGAGGGCCAGAGCGAGAGAGTCGTGTGTTTGCGGATGAAACTGAAAGTACCTATTGCTTGACTATTTTTACCCAATTCCCTTTCATTGCCATAACAGGGTGGCGGATGGTGCAACGATATCCAATCATGTCTGGAGAGAGCCCAAACACGCCGAGGATCTACAACGTACATGAGCAAATTGGAAGTATTCTCCGGCATTCTAAGCAACAATGCCTCTCTAAACCCAGGTATGATTCCGGATTCATAGATCTCACTCACCATCGGAATATATATATATATATATATATATATATATATATATATATATATATATATATATATAGAGACACAATTTGTATAACAAATGCCACCATTCTCTTTCTGTTTCACGTGAGGGGTACTAGCTAGTGGTTAGAAGCCAACACAAATAGCTGCTATAGTTTGTTTTTTTCTTCATATTTCCCATTTATGGACCAAACTTTTCCCTTATCTCTGTCAGTTCTGGCAGAGAGTTACTGTATGATTTATGTTATGGAACATAAAGCACGAAATTTAACATTCTTTTATTAAATTATCAACTGAGTAGTAAGTCTCCCAATACATTCCAGCTGTTGTTGACTTGTGTACATTATTTTCCCTTTCTCGTGGTGTGAGGGTCCCTTTATTCAGTTTTAAATTGCATATAAAAGAATTCAATAATATGATTTTTTTTCTTTTTCATTTTTTCCCTTTATGTCGGTCTATTCAATTCTCTCTTCTTTTAAAATAATAATAATAATAATAAAAGAAGTTTTAAAAATACTGAAATGAATAATCGTTTACAAAATTCATGAACTTTATGGAACTTTATATATTTGCAATACATTTCACCTAAATTAATAAATGGTGATTTAGTTGAATTGGAACCCACGAGTCAATTATTTGACCAAGTGAGTTGACTCTGTGAACGAAACAATGCAGATTTCTACAATTGGAACCGGGTTAAGATCAGGTATTGTGACGGAGCCTCTTTTGCTGGAGATGCTAAATTCGACAACGGGGTGGGTCAGCTGCTTCTTCCTCCATTTCATTCGAATAGATTTCTATTTTTACTCGTTGTAACATAGCTTCTTTTTTATCTCCAAACTATTGAATGAACGCACCAGACATCATTGCTCTATTTTAGAGGCCAAAGAATTTGGCAAGCTGTTATTCGCGACCTCCTTCCAAAAGGTTTAGGCCTCGCGAGGAAGGTATGCTCTTTTCTTCTTCTTATTTTTTTAAATGCTTATCTCATCGACAGGTGTCATACCATCAATCATGTCCATGATAGAGCAAGAAAAATGATGAATGGAATTTTATATTAAAATGACATCTAATTTTGGACTCAGAAAGTAACATGTTTTACAACGCAGATTAGATTGCTTAAAATGTTACTATCCGACTATTCAGTTTATAAATTCATAAGAATAATATATGTGCTTTGCTGCAATGATATCTAGGCACTGCTATCTGGTTGTTCTGCTGGTGGTTTGGCATCGTTTATTCACTGTGATAACTTCTCCACTTATTTACCAAAGAATGCTAGTGTGAAATGCTTGAGTGATGCTGGCTTCTTCTTGGACGAGTCAGTTTTTACTTAAATGCTTAAAGACTAACACGCAACTTTTTGTCTTTATCTTCTCATTAAATAAATGTTCTGGCCTTTCTTGTAGGAGGGACATCACTCTGAACCGCACTGCAAGGTCTTTCTATGAACACCTCATCACTTTACAAGTCTGTCTTCCTTTCTTTATTTTCAGTTTTGTCTTTCTTAGTATTAAATTTTTTACTTAATTTTCTTCAAACATTATATATAAATATGAATAGATATTTATAGCGTATAATATGAATAAAAAAAATAAATTTATAGCGTCTTCTATGTATGATCCTTACAGGGAATAGGCCAAAATTTGGACAAGAACTGCACGAGTTCTCATAACTATCCCGTGCAAGTAGGATTTCATGATTCCTTCATATTTTAGACTCAAAATGAACTTTAAAGAAAAAATTGTTCTCAAGAATTCTGAATCTTGTGCAGTGTTTCTTTCCTCAATATGTGCTGGAATACACCAAAACACCATTCTTCGTTCTAAACACAGCATATGATGTGTTCCAAGTAAGAAATTCTAAACAACTTTTTATTTTTATTTTTTTTATCCTGAATAATTACATATGTCCTGAAGCTGTTCTTAGAATTCGGTAATGATAGAAATGTTTTCTGAAAGCAGTTTCATCACTATCTGGTACCACCTTCTGCTGATCCACATGGACATTGGTCTCACTGCAAGCTTAATCCTGCTGCTTGTACGGCTGGACAGATAAATATTTTGCAAGGTTCCCACTTTGCCCTTGAATCCTTCTTTAGTAGACAGAATGATTTGGTTTTCTACAACTTTAGATGTAATTTATGCTGTGTTTTTATGTCTGTATGACTCAACAGTGTTTTTTTATATTTCTTTTTATGCTTTTTTTCAGGATTCAGGAAAGATATGCTTGCTGCTTTGAGTTCATTGTATTATAACTCAACAAGAGGAGGAATGTTTATCAATTCTTGCTTTGCCCATTGTCAAAGTGAATCACAAGATACTTGGTTTGCTGATGATTCTCCAAGAATAAACAACAGGGTTTGTGAAAGAATTTATCTTCCCTCTTCCTTTCTTTAAATTCCTTCCCAACATCTCCCCATGTTATCCTCTCATTTCTCAGAGATTGAAAGAGAAAATAAAAGAAAATGATGTTTCATATGGTACATTTGAACTCACTGGAGAAGTTTTTTTTTTTTTCCAGACAATAGCGGAGGCAGTTGGAGATTGGTACTTTGGAAGGAGGAGGGTTCACAAGCTGATAGATTGTGCATATCCTTGCGACAGAACTTGTCATAACTTGATTGGCTAAGAAACAGATTCGGCGCAAAGATTCTTTAGCAATAAGATAAATTTCTTGCAGGTTCAGTTCAATATATATATATATATATATATCACAGAGATGCAGGGAAGAAAAGTCTTGCCTTTTTTGGCATCAAAATCCCACAGTTAAGGTAGCTGTTTGTTCCCTTTTAAGGGAAAAATGGATATAGAATTCATTTTATACATACAGATCACATTCTTTGTGTAAATCAATCTGAGCAGGAAAAATAATTGTAGCCAGGGCAGGTTCAGTTCTCAATTTGCACAAACATTATTGTATTAGGATACTTATTTTGTTTGCCCTCCTGGTTAAATGGTTTGTCAACACGCAGGAAATTATATGACATAATATTCCATTTACACAAAATCATGTACTTCCATTTAAGGAGTTATTGGTTTTTTTTACTGAAGATAATAATATTTATTTTATTGGTATTCAATTGTGGGTTTTACTATAGTTATAGCCAAGAAAAAGAAAAGAAATTAAAAGAAGAGCCTTTTGCTGGAGATGCTAAATTCGACAATGGGATGAGACTTCTGCTTCTGCTTCTTCCTCCCCTTCACTCGAATAGATTTCTATTCTAGCTCTTTTTTTTTTTCTTTTCCTCTTCTTTTCCAAATGAACAAACCAGATATCAGGAAAACATTATTTAAGATTACAACAATGATATTGTTAATGTAATATATGTATATACCTAAGGGCATTATAGTCTTTTTACCGTCTTTAGTTTGCATATATAAAGAAGCTTCTGTTATTGTAAATCTCATTCATTCAAGATATACATTCTTATATATTTCTTATTCTCTCTCTACATATATATATATGTTATAACATGGTACAAATCTACATAAATCTACTATAGATCAGTAACGACCGCCACGCTTCGCCACCATTCCTCGATCCACTGCCGATCTGTTTTCTGAACATACCAGTGTGTTCGTCTTAAAATTTCGAACTCAGAAAAGTAAACCACTTTCGCCAGAACGCCGTAATGCGCCCCTACGCGCAGCTCGAACAGGCGCGTTCCATTCACGCGCCGCCACTGGTGACGTTCCTCCGATTCAAATCTGTGCTGACGTCATCCTGATATCACAGTGACGTCATTTTTTTGACCAGTCAACATCTGACTTTGACCAGTCAAACCGTACCACGTCATCGCCACGTCATCACCCAGTCAGTGCCCCGTCAGCGCCACGTCAACGTCACATCATCTAGAAGTAGGGTAATTACAGCTTAGCCCCTGAAAGTTTCTGACCTATTCATTTTGGTCCCTGGATTCTCGAATTTTTTACAAATTGACCCCTAAACTTCTGAATTCTACATTTTGGTCCCTGTAATTACTGTTTTTTTACAAAATAGTCCCTAAAATATCTGATTTCTGAAATTCAGCCCCGTAATTCTCTGTCTTCTTCAAATTGACCCCTGAAGTTCTTAATTAATCATTATGGATAAATCTGAGTCCTCTAGACCTATTGTAATGACTTTAGATGGTCAGAATTATATACCATGGTCTCAGGCCATGTCGAGTTTTCTAAAAGGGCGAAAACTTTGGCTTTATGCCACTAGAGATATTGGGATACCTATTAAGGAGGCTGATGAGAAATCGAATGATTTTATGTTACGACTTGAGGAGTGGGACAGTAAAAATCACCAGATAATTACATGGATCCGTAATACTTCTATACCATCTATTAGTCTACAGTTTGAGCGATTTGATTCTGCTCATGCTCTTTGGAAATTTCTGGCCACAAGATATACTACTGCTGATCTGGCTTGTCAGTACCAACTTATGACTTCCTTGTGCCGACAGCGTCAAGAACCTGGACAGTCTATCAGCGCCTTCTTGCCTCAGATATACTCTATATGGGATCAGTTGACTTCATATGATCTTAAGTGGAACTATGATGCTGATGCTGTTCTATTTACCACCTATCGAGATCAACAACGTCTTATTTTATTTCTCATGGGACTATCAGATGCTTTTGAGCCGGTTCGTGCCTCTCTTCTCCATCGTATACCTCTTCCTACACTAGATCAGGCTATCTCTGAGCTCTTATCTGAGGAGACTCGTCTTGGACTGAGCTCGAATACCCACATGGATACTGCTCTCGCTGCCCCTAATTTTAGAGGCCGTGGATCTTCTAATGGATCTCGAGGCTCTATCTCTCGAAATAATGAATGCACCTTCTGTCATGCCACTAACCATCGCTTGCTGACTTGTCCTACTCGGATTTGCCAACACTGTCATAAGCGTGGTCCTGGTTATTATAGGTCTGATTGTCCAAAATGGCCTTCCCCCCAAGACACCCGTCCTCAGTCTACTGCTGCTATCGCTTGGGATTCTGTTATCTCTTCTACTTCATCTAAGTTGATTGATGTCAATGATCTCTCTGCTCTCCTACAACAAATTATGTTTGGCTCTAGTAATCCTTCTACCGCCTTATCTGCTTCTGCATCTACAGGTATATCACCATGGTACTTTGATTCTGGATGTAGTAATCATATGACCTCTGATTCATCTATCTTTTCCTCAAAATCATCTGAGTCTTTTTTTCCTACCATCTCTACTGCTAATGGTTCATCTATGAAAGTTGAACATGTTGGACATGTCTCTACTCCTACTTTGTCCCTTCCCAACACCTATTATGTTCGTAATCTTATGTTTAATCTTGTATCTGTTGGCCAACTATGTGATCTTGGTCTCTCCGTTACATTTTTTCCTACTAGTTGTGTTGTGCAAGATCTACAGACGCGTCAGACTCTTGGGATAGGCCGTAGACATGGAAAGTTATTTCAACTTATACATCTTCGTCTTCCCATTACTACAGCTGCCGTCACCTCTACATCCCCCTCGTCAGTTCCCTTTGGAATTTGGCACTCTCGCTTAGGGCATGTCTCATTAAGTCGATTACGTTTTCTTATTTCTAAAGGTGTTCTAGGTTCTACTATTAATGAACATCTTGATTGTCAGTCTTGTCAACTTGCAAAACAGCATGCGTTATCTTTTCATAAAAGTACTTCTGTTACATCTGCGCCTTTTGATTTAGTTCACTCTGATATTTGGGGGCCTGCTCCCACAGCTACTATGGGAGGTTCTCGGTGTTTTGTTATTTTTGTGGATGATTTCTCTCGATACACTTGGCTTTATATCTTAAAAAATCGATCCCAATTACAACAGACCTACTATGATTTTGCTAGTATGATCAAAACTCAATTTTCTCGTGTAATCAAAAATTTTCGCTCAGATAATGCTCAAAAATACTGTGATACCTCCTTTCTTGCCTCCCTGCGAGCACAAGGCACTCTTCCGCACCGATCTTGTCCTGGTACCTCCCAACAAAATGGGAGAGCAGAACGAAAACATCGTCATTTACTTGATACTTCACGTGCCTTACTTATTTCCTCTGGGGGAAGCTGCTCTCACAGCTGCGTACACGATTAATCGAGTTCCTTCACCTATCATCAATAATCTTACTCCATATGAGCGACTTCATAATTCCCCTCCTGATTATCATTCTCTTCGGGTTTTTGGTTGTGTTTGTTTTGTCTTATTACAACCACATGAGCGAACCAAATTAGAGCCTAGAGCTCGAATGTGTTGTTTCTTGGGATATGAGATTGAACATAAAGGCTATCGATGTTGGGATCCTTTATCTCGTCGTCTTCGAGTATCTCGACATGTTGTCTTTTGGGAACATAAAATATTCTCTTCTTTATCCTCCTTTCAGGTATCCCCTTCTTCTGCCCCTCCTTATATTTCTAATCCCACCATTAACCTTTTTTCGGAGGACGTTGATGTACCAGGTGTTTCTCCTGATGACACTATCCATGATACGCCACCGATGACCACCTATCCCTTAGAGTCATTGTCTGCTGATCCTGCACCTCCAGTTGCACATTCTGATCTTGAGGATTTTCCAGTCCGTCGTTCCACTCGGGTAAGGGAAGCTCCTATTCATCTTCGAGATTATCATTGTTTTTCCATTGTATTGGCTCAATATGAGCCTCGTTCCTATCGTGAGGCATGTACTAATCCTATTTGGCAGCAAGCTATGTCTGAGGAACTACAGGCTCTTGATAAGACTCATACTTGGGATATTGTTGATCTTCCTCCTGGAAAATCTGTTATTGGATGTCGATGGGTCTATAAGATTAAGACCCGATCTGATGGAACTGTCGAGCGATACAAAGCTCGTCTTGTGGCTAAGGGTTTTACTCAGGAGTATGGTATTGATTATGAGGAAACATTTGCCCCTGTTGCCAGACTCACATCCGTTAGGAGTCTTCTTGCTATCGCTGCAGCTCGTGGTTGGTCTTTGTGTCAGATGGATGTCAAGAATGCATTTCTTAATGGCGATTTGACTGAAGAAGTTTACATGCAGCTTCCTCCTGGGTCTACATCTTCTTCCCATCAGGTGTGCCGTTTTCGTCGTGCTCTTTATGGTCTCAAACAAGCTCCACGTGCATGGTATGCCAAATTTAGCTCTACCATCCGGGATCTTGGCTTCTCCGCTAGTGCTTATGACTCTGCTCTCTTTATTCGAAAGACTACTCGTGGCATTGTTCTTCTTCTTCTCTACGTTGATGATATGATTATTACCGGTGATGATGTTCGAGGTATCTCTGAGCTACAAGACTTTCTTCATCGTCACTTTGAGATGAAAGATCTTGGTCCCTTGAGCTACTTTCTTGGCCTTGAGGTTTCATCTGGACCTACTGGTTATTTTCTTACTCAGGCCAAGTATTCCTCAGATCTTCTTACACGTGCTGGTCTTTCTGATAGTAAGATCGCATCAACCCCTTTAGAAGCGAATCTTCACCTTACCGCTACTGATGGTGAACTACTATCTAATGCTACCTTATATAGACAGCTCGTCGGCAGCCTTATATATCTGACTGTTACTCGTCCTGACATTGCCCATGCTGTTCATATGGTCAGTCAGTTCATGTCTACCCCTCGCTCCACCCACTATGCTGCTGTACTTCGCATTCTCCGGTATGTGAAGGGCACCCTCTTTCATGATCTACATTTCTCCAGTAAGTCCTCCTTGGAGCTTCGTGCGTATTCTGATGCAGACTGGGCTGGAGATCCTACGGATCGTCGTTCTACCACTGGTTTCTGTTTCTTTTTAGGAGACTCCCTCATATCTTGGCGTAGTAAAAAGCAGACACTTGTTGCTCGCTCTAGCACTGAAGCTGAATATCGTGCTCTGACTGATACTACACAAGAACTGCTTTGGCTTCGATGGCTTCTTCATGATATGAGTGTTAGTCATTCAGGAGTTACTGTGCTTCATTGTGACAATCGAAGCGCCATCACATATATGATTCTTGGATTTGCAATGTCAAGAAAATCTTTGTAGAATATATAATTCTTAGATTCTTGAATTTACAATATCAAGAAAGTCTTAGTAGAATTAATGATTCTTGATTGTAAATTTTATAATAATTAAAGCCAAGAAAAAGAAGAGATAAAAAGGACGTGGGATTAGTAATACTTATATGGACTGCCCATATAAACTACCATGGAAGAAGGTCAATCGAAGAACATCGATTAATCCTCAACTTCTACCGGAGCCATGATTTGCAGAAAAAGTACAACAATATCAAACCACAAAAAAAAAAAAAAAAAAAAAAAAAAAAAACAGATATTTTTAACAGAAAAAAGAAAATCAGCTGGCCCCACTCCTGCGCCTGGAATGGAACGGATGGGAAGGGCAAAAATGGTATTCCAGGCGTAACGAACGATGAACTATGTTTCTATCTGATAAACTCCCAACACCAAAAACGTCACCGGAATACAGCCACTGTTCCAGCTGATGGTATCAGCCAAGAACCATCCAAAGTTCCATAGCCACCGCCGGCAAAGACAGTAAACCCGAAGTCATTTGACTAAAAGACCCTCTTAATAATCAATAATACCACGAATTTCTTACTTCTTACCCAATTAATTAATTATAAATAAAAGGTCATGTACATTTATAACCCGTCCAGTTTTTCCGAATTCCAATTATTTCCTCGTTACCATCTCACTCATAGGCATATTCACCTACTCATCAATCCAACCAAAAAGTGGAGTATAAGTAGAGAGAGAAACCTCACTTCACGAGGAAAGAAGCACTTCAAGAAGATGACGAAGGGTGTTTCTGCTGCTAATTCCGGCGAAGAAAATAAAGCTTTGCGTAACTTCAAACTGAACGAGTCAACTTTCCTTGCTTCTCTCATGCCTAAGAAAGAGATTGCCGCCGATCGGTTTATTGAAGCTCACCCTAATTTCGATGGCCGCGGCACCGTCATTGCTATTTTTGGTGACTGTTTTTTTTGTGTTTTTCTTCTCCAAATATTATGTCTTTTCGGTTCATTTATAGATGAAATGCCTTTTGTGTGATTAATTTCGTGTGACCGTCGCCTTAAAAGTATATGCTATTTCACAGTAACCAATTACATGCATGTGCGTTTTCAGATTCTGGAGTGGATCCAGCAGCTGATGGACTACAAGTGACTTCAGATGGGAAGCCTAAAATCCTTGATGTGATTGATTGGTAACGGTTAGAACTTAGAAATGGTTTTTCTTTTTTTATGCGTTCAACATTGAAATACGTGAGTGAAGGAATATTCACATTCCTGATTTTTCTTATCCTTATTTATGTGCAATAGTACTGGAAGTGGAGACGTCGATACTTCGACCGTTGTTAAGGCTGACGATGATGGTTGTATTCGCGGAGCTTCAGGTACCATATTTCCACTGCACATTCTATTGAACATAGGAACAAATTTTAATAGTTCTTCTGTGATCTTTGTATTGCGTTAGTTGATACTGGTAAACTTTTTGGTCTGATTAATATTATGTATATTTTGGGTACCTCGGGGGGATCCTCAAGGCCTGAAAAATCTCTGCCTTATCTTCTGCAAGCTGAAATTGTCCATCATATGAACTTTCTCTATTTTGAGTCTTATGTTGCTGTTCGTGTTTATAGACGTTTAACTCTTTAGGGAACCTTGTTTTCTTGATGGTATTCTCCTGCGATGAATGCTCCAGACTGTCATGAGTAAGGAACATACAATAACATAATTGCACTTCTATTGTGAAATTCATATATCTGGTTCTCAAGGAAGAATGATTTAAAGTTATCCTGGTATAGTTCAGGTCTAGTACTGGTTGATTCAATCATTGACTGCATGCTTACTGTATCACTGGAATTTCAATTGTTACACATGACCATCTGCTAGATATTTTTGTACACTTTGTTAGAGTTATGTGTCAGACTAGTTACTTGTTTGTTGGGCTCAGGTGCATCTCTCGTTGTAAATTCATCGTGGAAGAATCCAACTGGAGAATGGCATGTTGGATATAAGTTAGTTTATGAACTTTTTACAAATACCCTAACATCGAGATTGAAGGTAAAAGTTTCACTTATTATCCTTGGCTTGAGCAACATTTTTTCCCTTTTCCTTGTGTCAATGTATTATTTGCTCATACACAGAAAGAACGGAAGAAAAGGTGGGATGAAAAGAACCAGGAAGCTATAGCTAAGGCTGTGAAGCAGCTTGATGAATTTGATAAGGTTACTTCAAACCCAAGGACATTCAGCGTATTTTTTATGAATTTTTTATTTGTAGTTTTCTTTGTGTATATGAACATCTGTTTTTTAGACTGTAGGTTTTGTGGATATTTGTCTTTGGATAGTTTCAGCAATAGTCATGAATCATTTTTTAGTTTTTATAAAAAATAACTAAAGCACATATGTGGACATGTTAATACCTCTGCAATTTTAAAACCTCAATTGTTGGCATATTGCTCCTTGTGTATGCAGTTTTGCTACTTCTTTTCTGTAATATGCAGTTTGATTTCTTTGGATTTCTGGAATAAACTGCACTAGTCTAGTTTGTTGGTTGTGTACCTGAAAAGGGGTAAGGGGTAGGGAGGAGGGATACAGTACACAACTTGTTCCATCCTCTTTCCCTATGTTCTGTCCGGATTTTTTCTTATTTTAGCTTGAAATTTCATCTTAAAAGGCGCATAGGAAAGGAAGATACAAGTGCCAGAAAACTCAGATATTATTCACATTTTTTATTTTATTCCTACTACTCCATGGAAAAAAGCTCTTTACTCCTTTCTGCACTCTGCCTCCCATTTCCTATACCTGAATCTTTTGGCTGAAAGGGAATTCTTAACAGTGGTCTAAGATGAGTAATATTTATTCACGAAAATGAATCTAAAGAAATGCATTAGATATTTTAAACTGATTTGGACTTAACTGTCCTTTCAATTTCTTGAATATACCATTTTGATTTAGTAGTATGAAAAATTAATGGAAAATAGATTCTTCTACCTTATTTCTTATTTATCTTTTGCTTGGGAAAATTCATCCCATTATTTTCTCCATCATGATGTCATTGTCATCCTAAGCTTGAGCTAAGGAAATAGTCATGTCTAGTGGGCTAGAATGCATAGCTCAATGTTTTCTTCTTCTTCTTCTTTTCTCTTTTCTGTGTCTCGCCCCTTCCTAACCCCCTCTCCCCAGGTGTTATATGTGCTTTCCTTAGTGCTTGGATGATGACTGTGACAATTTTGTCTCTAGAAACACACAAAAGTTCAAGATCCCAAACTAAAGAAGGCCCGTGAAGACCTGGAGAATAGAGTTGATATTCTTCGCAAGCAAGCTGATGTTAGTGTATTTGTACATTTACTTCATTTTCATTTATTTATTATTGTTTTCATATCCTATTCTTTTACTAATCATGATTTTATGATATTAGAACTATGATGATAAAGGGCCTGTTATAGATGCTGTAGTGTGGCATGATGGTGAGATATGGAGAGTTGCTCTTGATACCCAAAGTCTTGAAGATGAGCCAGGATTAGGGAAACTTGCTGATTTCACACCTTTAACTAGCTATAGGTATGTCATACCATGGAATGATGATAATCAGGTGCATATGCAGGGATGACGTACATATAGAGGAAGTGTGTAGTACAAAATTATTGTTAAATTCAATGTCATTGAATTATTCTTGACAAAAGTTAGATTTAGCCAATTTTCCTCGTTTGGGGTAAATTTTGGGTGACTGCAAATAAGTTTAAAAGTGATTGATATGAATCCCCTGACAAAAAAACCTATGTTTTATTTATTTATTTCCCTTTTATATTTTTCAAAATTGTTATCTTTCCACATTCTGATTTGCCCCAAAACATAGCTTATTACATTACAAACTGATATTATAATAACTAAAGCATTCTTATTTTACAAACCATAGCATGCAAGCAATCTACCCATACACCCTCATACGGTTGAAAAATTCCATCAAAGATTCTATGAAAGTGTGCATTACGGAACTCCAAAAGAAAATGATAGTAAAATCCAATTTTTAGGGCCATTGAGTTTCAATTACACCTTCCTTCTTCTCTCCCAGGAAATTTAAGTAGGTTAAATCTAACTCCCATGTTCTTTGGTCAGGCTTGATCTTGTACATGAGATGTGAACGTGGTCTACTATCCGCGTGTAATGTCCTTGTGGTTTCATCTTGAAGGATGTCTATCAATAGCTATAATATTCATTTTGTAATCTAATTTAGTTTGTGGAAGTTTTGACAAAATGATAATAACCTGCAGGACAGAACGGAAGTATGGCATTTTCAGCAAAATGGATGCATGCACATGTGTTGTTAATGTGTACAACGAGGGCAACATTTTGAGCATTGTTACAGACTCCTCACCACATGGTACTCATGTTGCTGGTATAACTGCTGCATTCCATCCAAAGGTAATTTTATCATTGGTAATGAATAAACTAATGAGCAGGTTGTCAGCTAATTCTTTGTTCCTTATCGAATGAGGGAAAAAAAAAATAGAATGAAAAACATGAATATGCTTGACTCATAATCATGATACTTATTTTACACTGTTATATGTGATGCCATGATGTAGGAACCTCTGCTAAATGGGGTCGCACCTGGAGCTCAATTGATTTCATGTAAAATTGGAGATTCACGCTTAGGATCTATGGAGACAGGAACAGGGTTGACTAGAGCTGTAATTGCAGCAGTGCAGGTAAGTTTGTATTAATGTGGATTTATTACCAAATTGGATACGTTTAAGTTGGGTTGTTTTGTGTTACTGTTGTTTCCAGCCTCATGATCCAGCTCATTACATTTCTGTATTGTGAAGTTAAGACTCATGCTTGGTTGCTGAAATATATGTTGGTTCTGACAAGAGTTTGGAGGCGTTTATATAAATTGCTCTCCTTGGAGATTAATCCTAGTTTAAAAGGAAAATATCAATAATGAGCTATGGGGTATTATGCTTAAGCATTGTAGGTGGACATAACATCGGAGACATGTATTTTTTAATGGTAAAATATTTCAATTCAGTTTTTGAGAAAATAAAAAGATTGACACATACATAAATCTTTTGGGAAGTGAGGAGGATGGTTAAGTGTAAAGAAATGTTTTAATATAACTAGTAAAGTCTTCAAATCTGTTGCAACAATTTGAAGTCTTATTTCAAGTTTCTCTACTGGTTCAAGGATTACAAACGAATTAACTTTTAACTTCTTCTTGGGCTATATGAAAAAGAAGAAAATGTTTTTCTGTTTCTGGTCCTCCTATTGCACAATAGTGCATCCTCTCTGCCTTCCTTGTCATTGTATTCACTATATATAAGATCTGGTGTCTAATATGTGAAGATACTTTCCATACTTCATTGCATTCTATCTGCAATTTTTTAAAGATGACAATCTAATCATCATTTTACAGCACCAATGCGATCTTGTCAACATGAGTTATGGAGAACCTACACTGCTTCCTGATTATGGTCGGTTTGTTGATCTTGTTGATGAGGTGATGTATTTTAGAATCTTGTAATTATAGATTTCTATTTGTGGAATCTGGAAATCATTTCTTGCCTAGTGATGCAATGGAGAATGACTTATGTTGATAACAGATGGTCAATAAGTACCGTATGGTGTTTGTGAGTAGTGCTGGAAATGAGGGGCCAGCATTGAGCACTGTGGGCGCTCCTGGTGGTACTACTTCAAGCATAATAGGAATTGGTGCATATGTCTCTCCTGCAATGGCAATAGGTGCTCATTGTACAGTTGAAGCTCCACCGGAAGGGATTGAATACACTTGGTATGATGTATCATATCATCTTTTGTTTTAATAAGTTTCACTTGTATGGCAAAAAATTTTATTTTTATCAGTAAAGAATGTTAAAATTTTGAATTTTTACTGTCAAATGGTATTCTCGTGTGATTTAATATAATGAGCCATAAAATATGCAGGTCTAGCCGTGGTCCAACCACTGATGGTGATATTGGTGTCTCTGTAAGTGCTCCTGGTGGAGCTGTTGCTCCTGTACCTACATGGACTCTTCAATGTCGTATGCTTATGAATGGAACATCAATGTCATCTCCATCAGCTTGTGGGGGAATGGCATTGCTCATCAGTGCTATGAAGGTTTTGTTTTGATATATCTTGATTTCTTTCTTCTGATGATTTTGTTTGCGTCTTCTTTTTAAATTGGATTTGTGAGTATTTATTTATCTTCAATATGACAAGAGCATGTCAATGTTCAGGCTGAAGGTATTCCTGTTAGCCCTTATAGTATTCAGAAAGCAATAGAGAATACATCTGCTCCAGTGGGTAACTTGCCCGAAGATAAACTATCTGCAGGACAAGGGCTTTTGCAAATTGACAAGTAAAATTTCCAAGCTAAATATTTTATTTTAAAATACAAAAGATTAGAAAAATCTTAATAATTTGATTGTCCTTTAATTGTTGTACATCAGGGCTTTTGAGTATATTCAGAAGTTGCACAATGTGCCTTGCGTGCGATATCAGTTAAAGATCAAGGAAGCTGGCAAATCCTGTAAGGTTTCATGAGATTTCCTTCTCCCTGTCATGTGCAAAATGTCTGTTAAGTGTTAACTGATTATCTTGTGCCTATCAAATGTTCAGTAATTGGATCAGGTGTTAGATGTATTTTTCCTCCTATTGAGACTCCTTCATTTTTAAGCTGAATGTCCTTGTTTGAATGGATTGCAATATTAACTACTTGTCAAAAAAAAGAAAAAAGAAAAAAAAAGGATGACAATAAATAAATAAATAAATAAATAAATAATATATATATTATATATATATATATATCAGTTCATAAAGAAAGCCAGAATGATGTGGTACCAATATGCCCATGTGACATTGAGAGTGTGAAACGGATATGAACTACCTCTTCAATCACAGCCATAAGTGATACTTTGTGCCAAAAGTTTTCTATTTAATTAATACAAAAGGGACATAATTTTGCTTGGGCTAAGAAATAGAGTCTCTATTTAGAAATGGTGAGGGTAATGTGCGCCTTAACATTTTGAATTTCTCTAAAAGCTTAATAAATGCAGATACCATTTTTCAGATCTTCATGTGCCAAAATTGTAACTATTTCAATATCTTTGCCACTTTTTGGGCTTTTCTTTTATATGGAATCACAATCTATATTTACTTTTTGGTTGCAGCACCTACATATCGCGGCGTCTACCTACGAGAGGCCACCTATTGTCAACAATCTACAGAGGTAAGGCACAGCTTTGAATATTTTTTTGATTTATTTCTTTGAGTTGGTAAGTTTGACAAGTGATGCGTCTTGGTTCTTGAAGGAAAGGCTTCTAATATTTCCTATCCACATCTAGTTTCATATGTACTTCAATAAAGCATCCCAAATTTCCTTTTCTTATTAACTGCTGACCCTGTTCAGTTGACAGCTTCAGGTTGTAAAAGACTTAATTATTTTTCATCTAAGCATAGCAGTTTTACCTCCCATTCTTTTTTATTTATTTTATTTATTTACTTTTAATTTTTAAATCTATGATCTAAAAATTGTATTGACACAGTGGACTGTACAAGTTGAGCCGAAGTTTCATGAAGATGCAAGCAATTTGGAGCAGTTGGTTCCTTTTGAGGAGTGTATTGAATTGCATTCTACGGTAGAGAATATAGTGAAAGCACCTGAATACCTTCTCCTGACTCATAATGGCCACAGCTTCAAGTTAGTGAATCCCACACTTTATTCGTCTTCCATGATTCATACTATTCCTTGTGTACTTTTTTGTTATGCAGAGTTGTCAACTCCTTGGCCCTTGATTTTGTTTAGTCAAACTGGTGTGGAGACACACATGTCAGTTCTGGGGAAGATGACTGATACTCATCCAGTCATCCTTATGGTTGAAGTCATGCGTATAACTGCAAATAATAGATATAATTTTTTTTGACTCATGCGTCTGCAAGTCTCTAAATATATCTTGTTCTTTTCTGAAAAATTCTTTTCTTTGTGCAGCATAGTTGTGGATCCCACTAGCCTTGTGATGGTTCTTTTCTAAACTCATTTTGTTGTTGCCAATATAATTGTCACAATTTGCTGCTCTTTTTCTTCTTTCTGAGGTTGGGGGCTGGGGTTTGTGGTGTTCAACATTTTCTTGCTGTTTATAGGTACTAGAAATGCAAGTTTCTAAATATATCCTGTTCTTTTCTGAAAAATTCTTTTCTTTGTGCAGCATAATTGTGGATCCCACTAGCCTTGGTGATGGTTTGCACTATTATGAAGTCTATGGGATAGACTGCAAAGCACCATGGCGTGGACCTCTTTTCAGAGTTCCAATTACTATTACAAAACCAACAACTGTGAAAAATCGACCTCCTTTAATCTCATTCCGAGGAATGTCGTTCCAACCAGGTGATCATAACTTCTGTGAATGATAAGCTCAAATGGTGAACTAATTGTTGCTGTTATTTAAGACCTTACACCTACATTCTACCCTAAATCTGGTACACTTTGAATTACAATCTACACACCTTTTTTTCCCTTTACATACTATAACAAAAATATAATGCTTTAAGAATTGTATTGGAAAATTAATTGGGTGGTTCGCTATCAAACCAATTATCTAACTGCAACATATTCATGTGTGAACTAGTGATGTCCTAATCATAAATTACCAGTTGTAAATTATATTTATCATAATTAAAAAAAAAAAAAATTGATTATAGTTAAGTGCAATGTATGTTTGCAAAGGGGATGTACTTTTTTTTCTTTATTTTTTAATTTTAATTATTTTAATTATTTTAATTTTTAATTTCTTTTAAAACTGGGGAAGTTACTTTCTCTTATTTAATGAAGTGGGAAACTATAATTTGTAAAATTTATTTCACTTCTGGGAAAGAAATGAAGAAGAGTAAAAGAAAAAAAAAAAAAAGAATAAGAAAGAATAAAAAATGTATGAAACTATACAATAAAGAAAATTATTGTTTCTAATTACTTTTATTCTTCTACAATGTATAGCTTTTTGCTAAATTTACAGTTAAGATAAATCTTTTTGGTTCAATGCTATCTGGCCTGTTTAACCGGTAGGTTTTAACCAAGTTAAACATTCTACAAATGGTGTAATAATATTTTCTGAAATTTTCTCTTAAAAAGAAAACTATTCTTTTAATGAAAAATGGATTTTGAGGCTTGAATCAAACCCACTCAGTCACTGGTTGATGATTGATTGGTCTTTCAGGCTGGTCCAGTCTGGTTCTGAATCTAGTGTAGTTTGCTTTTGCTGAATTATAGGGTTTGACATTAAATGTCTTTGAAAAACAATTTTCTATGTTTGGACTCGTTAGGTTAAACACAAGCTTGTGGTTGTCTCTCATTACAAAAAAGATTTTTATAGTTTCTTTTTATATGTCCTGGTCAACTATATTTGCTAACTGTATACATCCAGCACTTCTCTATCACCTTAAGGTCTTAAGGTTTTAGATGAGATGGTAATTTAACATGGTATTAGAGTGAGAGATTATGAGCCTAGGTTCTGCCCCATTTATTGGTATTATCCACATGTTGGGATTCTAATCAAGAATTTGTGTTCGGCCCACTCTCACATATGTGTTATGTAGTAATCCGACATCTCTCTATCAGCTTAAGCTTTTAGATGAGGTGGTCATGTAACAATATTTATCATGTACTTGATCAGATACTTAGTGAAAAAAATATCTCTGCTTCTTTGAAGCCATTTCAATGGATTAGAAGAACAGAAACTACCTGCTTTAAAATGGCTCAAGAACTCATTTTGTTCTGATACTTGCAGAAGCCATTTTGAAAATGAAGTAAATGATAATCTCATTCAGTTGTCCACTCATATCTTGTATAAATACTTTTACTTTCTTGATTTTTCATCTAGCATTTTTTTTGTGGATATTCCTTATCCAGGACATATTGAACGTAGATATCTTGAGGTACCAGTTGGTGCTACATGGGTGGAAGCAACCATGCTGACATCAGGGTTTGATACACCTAGAAGATTCTTTATTGACACTGTTCAGGTATGATAATGGTGGTGATACTTGTATTCACTGTTTCTTTCTGATCTGACATGCTTGGTTTTTAGATTTCTCCATTGCGAAGGCCTATGAAATGGGAGAATGTTGTCACCTTTTCTTCTCCTTCAGCCAAAAGTTTTGCCTTTCGAGTTGAGGGTGGCCAAACAATAGAGCTAGTTATAGCTCAGTTTTGGTCTAGTGGCCTAGGGAGTCATGAACCTACTACTGTTGATATTGAGGTAAAATTTCATGCTTTATCAGTAGAATGTAACATAATTAAGTGATGTGTTCAAATTGTTGTAGTTGTTGAATTTTTCCAGCAAAAATTGTTGCACCTGTTGCCCTAGTTATTTGTTAGCCATGATCTTGCCCCATTTCTTTTTTCTTCTTTTCTGTTAGTTAATCTACAATCACAAACTACAGTTGGAAGGAAGCTTAAAAGTGGCAGAATTAAAAGCCATATGACTTTTATGAGTTTGGAGCCTTGTGATTCCATTATTTCCTTTTCAATAAATTTTCTATTTTTAATATTTTATTTAATGTAGTTGTAATATTCACAAGACTTTATTGAAAATGCTTATTTAAGTCTTTTTGGCACTATTTGTTCTTAATTTATTCAAAAACCCTCTTCTTCTTGGACTGTCTTTAATTTAGCTACTGTTTTGGATTTAGCAGTTGGCAAACTTTTTGTTTGAATTGACTTTTTAACAAAATATTCTCTATATAGTTTTCTTCTCATTGCTTTCAAATCATTATTGGATTCTAATGTAAACATGCTAGATTGGTTTCCGTGGGATCAACACAAATAATGACGATGTGGTACTTTATGGAAGTGAAGCCCCTGCCCGAATAGATGCTGAAGCTCTTCTGTCATCAGAAAACCTAGTCCCTGCTGCAAAACTAAACAAGGTGATTTTCCTAATTTCGTCTGGCGTATCTTTAATATTTTTTTTGTATGATATGGGCGTACTTTCTTGTGATTTAAAGGCTTATACTACTATGCATTATTCTGCAGATTAGAATCCCATACCGCCCGGTTGAATCGAAATTGACTGCACTTATGGCAGACCGGGACAAATTGCCCTCTGGAAAACAGATACTAGCATTGATTCTAACGTAGCATTTTGGTTAATGCTGGATTATTGTCCTGACTCTTGTTGTGATTTAATCAGATTCTGATATTTTCTTGGTTTGCTGGTCTTGCAGTTACAAGTTTAAGCTTGAAGATAGTTCTGAGATAAAGCCTTACATTCCATTACTTAATAATCGCATATATGACAACAAATTTGAGTCCCAGTTTTACATGATATCGGATTCAAATAAGGTATTGTGCACCTGTAATTCATCCTTGCTGAATACAGACAGCCTGATGCGGCTTTCTTTATACCCTTGAGAGGGAGAGAGAAGCATTTCAGTATTTTTATATTCTTCTTTTCCAGAGTTTACATCACTCAGTGATTATGGTCATCTTCGTCTTGCAGTATATTAGCTCATCTGGTAGCTAAAAAGGATATGGCTCATGTTTTATTTATATTTGTCACCTCATAGATTTAAAGAAAGCATTGACCTCTCTATATATATTCAGCACCTACAAAAATACCAAAAATGTGGCTCATGAAAATTAATTATGATGTAGTCCCGCCAATTATGGTAACTGACTTGCAGTTGCTAAAGGCATCAATACTTTTTACCTTAATATGTTGCTGATTCTGAAGATACAATGGGTTTCTGATCAACATTAGTGAATGAACCCCATGCTTCTTTAATCTATCTTTTGCTTCTATGTTACTGGATGTGCAAAGGTTAAAAAAGAAAAATGAAAAACTGCAATTAAAATTCTAACATTTGGTTATTTATGGAGTTGTATGCCATATGCATAACTGCTGATGTTTCATGGTACATTGTGACACTGCTTAAACCTTTTGGATAGCTGATCCTTTACAGGCTTTTAGAATGCACTTTCTGTTTTCTGGCTTTTCTTTCCTCATCAATTTGTGTTTCCTTAGTCTTCTCTTTTCATATCCAGCGTGTATACTCAAGGGGTGATGTATATCCAAAATTTGCTAAATTTCCCAAGGGTGAATTTGAGCTGCAGCTTTGTTTGAGGTAACACCCTTATACTGTTTTGGTAAAGAAAAGCACTAGCAGTGTCATGTGTAATTTCCCTGTAGAACCTTCAGCACTAAATTTTGTTTGATTTTTCTTTTCTTTTTATATTTATTTAAAGCATTCAGTTTCAAAACCTTATGGCATATATTCATTCACAATTCTAGGAATCTAGAGAAAGAGATGATTGACTTCATTTATGGTGCTTTTTGTCTTATTCAACCATCTTGACATATAGTTTTCATGACATTCTCATTCCAGTGGCCAGGAAAGAGTGAAAGTAAATAAAAAAAATTAAAATGAGTGAATGTGAGGAGAGATAATAGATTATTATTATTATTATTATTATTATTATTATTTTGTGTACGTTATGAATGTTGATGGATGTGGTGCATGCTTGCTAATCTCTTGTTTTTCCTTGTTTTTGTTTTAGGCATGACAATGTGCAATATTTGGAGAAAATGAAGGATTTGGTATTATTTATTGAAAGAAAATTGGAAGATAAGGTAGATTAGTACGACCTCCTATTCTTTATAATTGAGTTTTATTTGCTGAATTGGTTATATTCCTTCCCCTTCACATCATTCCTGACAGAATTGAGATGCATTTCTTCTGTAATCATCTCTTCTAAGTGCCATAAGACTGGAATTGTTTTACTAATGTCAGTTTAAACTTATTACCTGAATGCTAAGCTGTTTAATGAATAAAACCCGGGAATATCAAGGCAACATTAGTTTCATTTATGTAATTTCTTCCTGAATGTTAGAAAGACCAAAGTGCCTCCTTCACTTATGTTTATTTCTCTGTTTCCATAATTCTTGGAATTCTATCTTTAATTGTATTACATTCTTTCTTTTTTTTAAAAAAAAAACTATTTCAAACACCACATATTACTTTTTATGCAGGAGGTTATTGGACTAAGTTTTTTTAGTCAACCAGATGGTCCTGTCATGGGGAATGGCAACTTTGAGTCTTCGACACTAGTGCCTGGGTATATTGTTTTCTTTAATAGAAATTTTCTTCCCATCTGTGATTTTCTTTATTTTTGGGTATCTGTTTAACCTCTTATTCATTTTCATGTGCTAGAAAGAAAGCATCATTTTATGTCGCTCCACCAACCAAAGACAAGCTCTCAAAGGTATGACCTTCGTTGATGTGCCCTCATTAATTACTAGCATTATTCTCCCATGGGGTGCCCCCAGGCCGAAATAATCAGAAAAGAAAAGGAAAATGATGTTTAAATATAGATATCCTCCTGCTCAAGGCTGTTGCTGAGTTTTGTATTTATATGTTTGCTCTCTAGAACTTCCCGGATGGATCTGTTTTGGTTGGAGCAATTTCTTATGGGAAGGTCTCCTCAGTAAATAATCAAGAAGGGAAAAACCCAGAAAAGAACCCTGCATCTTACATGCTATCATTTATTGTGCCACCTTCCAAGGTCATTATTATTTTTCTCTTCCTATGCTCTCTTATCTGAGTGTCTGCTGTCATGCTTGACAAAGTTCTCCTCTGTTTGCTTCTATATGTTATTATATAACTATACCTCTCATTAGCCATTCTATTCTTTCTTATTTTAGTACTCCGAACACTTCTTTTTTGCAGCGTGATGAGGATAAAGGAAAAGTTAGTCCTACAGCTTGTACCAAGAGCGTATCTGAACGACTGGAGGAGGAGGTATTTAACAAGAAGTAAAATCTGTCCAATGATGTTTATTTTATGTCTCCTTCAGGCTTTAGCAACCTTCTTATGTTTTATTGTCCTCCATCTTCTAATGAAATGCTCTGAAGTAATCGAGTTCTGTATTTAATTGCATAAAAACAGACCTGCAAATTTTCATGGCGAGATGAATGTAATTCTTTTGACAAGTTAGCTCATTAATTGAAGTTCGATTATTTTTTAACTTAGCAGGTAAAAAAATTCACATTTGTTTCCCATTTTCCTTGATAGAAAGAAAAGAGAAAAAGGAAATAGCACCTGCACATGCAAAACTGGGGAATAATGTTAATTTTGTGTTTGTCCAGCCATTTGCTTAAAAAATTCATCTACTGATTCTGGTTTTGGTGTTTAGCTTTGAAATGGTGAAAAGAAAGAAGATGATGCTGTTTTCTTTGCCATCACTATTAGTATTGTTGGTAGCTTCCAAATAATCTGTACAAATTAGCCATGTATAGTATTAAAGCTGGTTGTTACCTGTCTTCTTTAGTAGGATAAATAAACTGGATTTTGTTTCATCAGAACAAATTGCGTGAGATTTCCTCATGGGTGGTGCAGCTTTACTAGTTATTTGAACCTCTAGTATTTGACGGCAAAAGTTATGTTCATAAGAAGTAATAGGTTCATGCTCCTGGCATATAGCTTTTATTTTGATGAGGTTGTGTTTTTGCTTTGTAGTTTTCTGCAGCATTTATAATGGTTTTCCTCTCATAACTGCACCATTTTGTCAATCAGGTACGAGAAACCAAAATAAAGGTTCTTGCAAGCTTGAAACAAGGCACTGATAAGGAGAGCTCAGAATGGAAACAATTGGCGGAGTCACTTAAGGTATTATATTGGTACTTTCTCATGATGGCTACTATCTGAAACATGCATTTGGAAATGACCAGACTTCCCTCTTTGACCCAAAGTAGTTCAAAAGCAACTCATTGTCTTTGTTTGACCTGGTTCACCAATAGCCTATTATTTTCTCTTACTTGTCTGTCCCTTTTGTCAGATAATCTACCAAACAGTGTCTCCTATGAGTGGTTTTTTTGAACATCTTCGGAAAGCAACTCCTTCTTGTTTGCTGCTCCCAATTTACCATACTTCTTTTGTGCCTACCACATCCTTTTACTAGTGGTTGTCAAGGTAGTTGCAACCTCATTCTTGTTTTCCCGGTTGTGTCACCAATTGCCAACATTTTGCATCTTATATGCTTTCTTAATACCCTTGTAAACAGTAGACAATAGTTTTCAATTCTCATTTTAAATTCTTTTATGACATTTTGGACAGGAACTTCTCTTCCATAAATTTTATGTCGAAGTGCAAGTGCAACTTGATACTTGGTCATTTTCTGTTTTGATGTACAAATTTATCCTACTGCTGTTATTCATTCTCCTTGTTCTGAAAGGATAATTGATGCCAGAATGTCACCTTCCTTGTTAATTTCTCAATGATATTTATTCAAACTCTTCCAGAGTCTTTGAAATATGATATGTCTTCTCTTGTTCTTTGGGGGTAATTTGTGTATACTTATTATCCTCTTCCTTTACATTCCTTCGTTCCTTGCACTTATCCTTCTTAGGCATGAATTAGTTGTATTTGAAGTGGCTTCTCTGTTTGATCTTCTTTTCATCTGTATCCAGAAATTTTCGCCTATATAATTATGCAGCCTCATCTTGTAATTATTTTCTTGTCGATAATTTCTAATCATGATTTCATTTGCAGTCGGAATACCCCAAATACACTCCCTTGCTTGCTAAAATCCTGGAAGGTTTGCTTGCACAAAAGAATGCTGAAGATAAGATTTGTTATTATAAGGAGGTATATCATTTTGCAAAAAGGACATTCATTGGGATTTGATTTTGCTTTGCTTGAACTTTGTTTCTTCCTATTGTAATATAGTAGATGCAATTTAATTCTCTGAAATCATTTAATTGAATCCTAGAGTAGGTTTGAAGACATTGCTTTGGATATTCTGCATATATTTATTCTCTTTTTCTTTTTCTTTTAGCTGTAAATGATTATTTGGAGTCTGCTTTACCGCAAGGATTTCTGTTTAAGACTATAGACTGTTTCAGTTTAGCAAAGTTCATCTATAGCACTGCTAGCATTTTGAAACTGTTATCCTGATTAAAAGTTGTCTCAAATATAGAAATAATACAATACACCAATCTTATCTGCTACCAATATTGACAACTGATAATTCTGTTATGAGCCCCTTATGCCTTAAATATAACATCAATATGAAATGGTTATCCATGTCCAGAGCATGCTGACATTGATATTATATTCTTGATCTCTTACCACCAATATGATCCATCATTTGATTTTAAGTGATGCTTATTAGCTTACGATTTACATGACATGGAGGATCATGAGGAATCATTTTATCTAAATATTGCAAAGTCCAACTTTTGCTTCAGTATATACTTCTGGTGCTTCTTCATAATACATTTGCTTTTGCAGGTGGTTAACGCAGCGGATGAGATTATTAATAGTGTTAACAGAGAAGAATTAGCTAAATATTTTTCACAGAAAAGTGATCCAGAAGATGACAGTGCAGAAGTGAGTAGCAATTATTATTGATGTGATGCTGTATCTTTTCATCTTTAGAAACAAAACTAATGGTGATAATGTGGAGCTAAAGACCCTGCTTAAATGATGTTTGAAATTTAAAGATGACATCACAATTGACATTTTTAATTTTCTGGTTAGGAGATTTAAATGGTAATACTGGAATGTTGACACTATATACACTTTGCTATGTAGAAATTGAAGAAGAAAATGGAGACCACCCGTGACCAGTTAGCTGAAGCACTTTACCAAAAAGGATTAGCTTTGGCAGAGATTGAGACATTAAAGGTTTGTATTTCTCAAATGGTGTTGCGTTAAGAGATTTCTTCTTCTTCATTATCTCTTTTAGTGTCTGTGAATTGATAAATTTAAATCATACTTCATGTCTTAAATGGAACCTAGGGTTCCCAGCTAGAGAGATGGAAAAATAAATATGCTGAGAATGTTTAGAGATGGGAAGTTTTATGGATCACAACTAAGTTGTTGAACTAGGCTAACTACACAAGTTTTATGAAGCAGCACCTTATTATATGAGGATGGTGAGGCATTCTCCTGCTCACTGTTTAAGTGCAATGTTGAAATTCAGAAGCATGTTCTTTGAGTAGGTTGGTAATATGCTATAAAATAGTGCTAATATGTAGTTACCTTGTAGTCAAATACTCAACTCATCTCTCTCTATACACATATAAATCTGCCTTTTGCATGTCTTGGACTTTCTTGTTAGTTGCTGCTAAAGTCTACGTAAACTAAGTATATTTTGTTTTGTTTTATTTTTTTTTCCTATTCTTTATACTGCAAGAATTTTTCTGATAATTAGGGTGGTGATTGTAGGGTGAGAAGATTATTGATGGCGAGAAGTCTGAAGTTGCAGAGGCCGTTGATGTCCAGTTAGATTTATTTGAAGAGAATTTCAAGGAACTTAAGAAATGGGCTGACGTTAAATCCTCTAAATATGGCACTCTCTCCGTGATCCGTGAAAGACGTAGTGGAAGGCTTGGAACTGCACTGAAGGTAGCCGTATTCTTCTTTTGAAGAGTTCTCCCCCTAATAATATTAATCTATTTAGTTTTCATATACCCAGTCCCTTGAAACACTGCTTAGGATTAGAGTCCTTATGATGAAGTATTTCATATCCTGCAGAATGATGCAAAACTCTAGTTACCGATAATTTCCTTTCCTGTTGTTTGAGCAAAAATCTGAATATCATGCTGACTAGACTTATTTGGCGCAGGTGTTAAATGAAATAATTCGAGACGAAGGAGATCCTCCAAAGAAAAAACATTATGAACTGAAGCTATCATTGCTTAATGAAATTGGCTGGAGTCATTTGGTGTCGTATGAGAAGCAATGGATGGTTGTGCGCTTCCCTCCTGGTTTACCTCTCTTTTAGGTTAACAGTTCTCACATTTTCGCCTGAAAATACTGTAAGATGAATTTTTAGCCTCTTAGAAGTAATTATGTGACCGATGTTTTGAGGTTAATACCATTTTCTGGTGTCGCATGCTGTTAAACATGGAGGGTTTTTGAATAATTCAAAGCAAGAAAACCCAAGAAAAAAAAAAGAAAGAAAAAGCATTGACTTCTATTCTTAAAATGTTTGACCCCGCACAGAGTTTTATGCCTAAAATGGAGGTTATTTCTTTTTCTTTCATTTTGAGAAAGAAATATATTACAGTTTTGAATGATTAGTAAGTTTGGTACTAAATAAATTTATGTTGGGTAAGTTTAGTTTTAAAATATTTTTTTAAATTTTTAATGTCTAAATTTTTTTTTAAGTGAATAATAAGATTATTTTTAAGGATTGTGTTAAAAATTTTAAAAATTTAATGGTTTTTATATTTAGTTAATTAAAAATAAAGGTATAAAAAAGAAAAAAAATATTTAAATATAGGATAAAAATATTTGTATTTGAAGATGAAGATTAATGAAAAATTTGATAGATTTTTTATTTTTAAAATTTTAAATTTTAGATGTAAGGAAATTTTTATTTTTTTATTTAAATATTATTTTTAATTTTGTCGTTTTGTAATGCTTTTTATCTTTATTTTTAATTAATTAAATTTAAAAATCGTTAAATTTTTAATATCTTTTGTTTAAGGGATTTTATTGTTCACTTAAAAAAATGTTTGGGAACTTAAAATTTAAAAAAAAATTATTGTTCACTTAAAAAAATATTTGGGAACTTAAAACTTAAAAAAAAATATTTTAGTACTAAATTTGTCAAATATAAATTTATTTAGAACCAAACTCACCCATTATTCTATAAATAAAATTAAAGAGGTGTAAGAATTAATGGTAGTCCATGGGTAGGTCTGAGGGAGAGTAAAATAGAGGGAGAATGGGAGTAGTTGGGGGAGAGGGCAAGGGAAAATCTAGTAAGGATTAGAGTCAACACAATCTTGTACTCCATGGTTGTTAAATTCCTGCCGATGCACATTCTCCCTCCGAATCCAAAAGGTAAAAATCCCATCTTTTGTTTGCATCCGCCGTACAAATCATCCTTAAATCTCTCGGGTTTGAACTCATTTACATCTTCTCCCCACAGATTCTTGTCGTGGTGCATCGATACAACATCGACCCACATATTGGTGCCGTCGGGAATAACCACATCCCCCACGGCAATGTCGCCTCTTGCTTGCCTGTGCAGGTTAGGTGCCGGTGGATACAATCTCAAAACCTCGTTCATCACCCATCCCATCTGCATTGCACACACAAAAAAAAAAAAAAAAAAAACCATCAATACCTTACCTTAAAAAAAAAAAAAAAAAAAAAAATTTATATTGATCAATTTTTCTATGTGGGCTGTTAAATTGAATGTTTAGGATGCCACTAAAGTAAAGAGTTAGATGGCCCAAATTGTCTCGAGGGAGGGGAGGAAGTTACACTTAGTAAGGCTGACGTGTCACGACTTAGCATCCTAATTCACGCGCTTAGGAGCTCGGACTTGTAGACCCGCCGTCCCGCAAGAGTTACACACACTGTTCCCTCTTTGTTATTTATTTAGTTGTTAAGTTAATAAGTACCTATTTTATTTTTCACTCAATCAATATTAATTAGAAATTACATTTTTTTTTTTATAAATAGGACTTTCTTCTTTATTATAACTCTAATCCATACCATAACGCCTTCTTAACAAAAAAAATTATATTATATTTATTATATAATTTTTTTCATTTATCTTAATTTACTTCTTGAATTAGTAATAGTCATGATTTGGAGAGGAGTTCAAAACAAGTTCAGTTAGCAAGGGAATGCTTAGAGTGGTATATGGTTCATGGTATATTGGTATGGGGAATATGTAAAACATGAAAGCTTTCCTTAATAAGAAAGCGCATATATGTATATAGCTGGCAAAATTAATGCTGATTAAATATGTATGGAGGAATTTGAATAAAGAGTAGATTTTACCTTCTTTAGAGAAGCAAGCATCGTGGCATCAATTTGGGCATCTCCCATAACTTGTGTAATTTCTTGTCGGAGTTGATCTTGCCAGTTGGGATGCATGGCCAAGCATAGCAGCGTCCATGTGAGTGCTAATGCAGTGGTCTCAAAACCCCCGAAGAAAAAAGTCTTGCATTCATCTACCAATTCTCTTGTGGACAACGTCTTCCCATTTTGCCCGTTCATTCTGTTTTGTGCCAACAACAAACCCAGCAGATCCTCCTCCTGATCATGATGCTGCCCAGCAGAGCTCCTATTTCTTGCTTCGATTATTTGCAGGAGTAGAGTATCAATCTTCTTTCCTAGCCTTTTCGCCTTCATGGTTTGATTTGGGCACAGCCATTTACTGAAAGGTACGCCAACGTAACGGTTGGAATTAAACAGCGTCATTTGCATGTCCCTTAATTCCTCAAAAACTTTTCTTCCTTGTTCATAACTTATTCCGAAGCTAGTCTTGGCAATAATCTCCGCAGCAATGCTGATCATTTCTTTCTCCGCGTCTATCTTTATTATTTCTGATGAATTCCAATTAATCATGCTTCTCCACTTTTCCACCATACTATTTCCTGACTCCACCATTAAGCTTGACATTGCCTGATCAATAATTATATATATATATTTATATATGAATGAATTAATTACCATTTTCTATATATATATATATATATATGTATATAATTATAAGGAGATATGTATGTACCTTCAAGTTAGAAGGAGAGAAAGCTGGAGTAATGACATGCCTGTGACGAACCCAATCCTCACCTTCGGCCATAACAAGACCATTACCAAACATGGGTTCTCTGTCCTTCTTGAACACGGTTGGCTTTCCCCAGTTTTTTCCCATTACTCCCGACGACATATTCTTTAGAAATTCAGGGTCTGCTATACACAGAAATGGTTCTGTTCCCAGCCAATACACGAATACTTTTCCTGTCATATGTATATATATATATTTGTAAGTACGTAAATTTCAAAATTAAAAACCTCTTATATATTATAGTTGGACGTGACTTTTATTATTTATTTTAAAATAATAAAATTAATTAAACACGTACCCTGAGACTTTTGCCACTCAGCAAAAAATGGAAAAGCTGACGAGTGAATATCATGGCTGATGATTCTTGAAGAAGAAGAAGAAGAAGAAGTTATAATTCTCTTCTTCTTCATTTCGTTTGTGTTTCCCAAAGGGAAAGATGGAGTTGGTCCGCTAAATCCATTAGCCCTCAACTTTCTATAAGCTTTATTTGGCAAAACCCAGAATGCATACACAATCTTACATATCATAAACAATAAAATGGCAGCCATGGCCACCCTAAACAAGTGCAAAAATTCCATTTTTCTTTTTTTTTTTTTTAAAGAAAAAATAATATTCAGAACTCTCTCTATCTCTCTCTTTCTCTCTCAAGAAGAATGCATATGATGGATATGATATGAGCAAAATGGGGGGCAGTATTTATAGAAGAGGATGGAGGCTTCTCAAATCTTGACTGTAGATGGGGATGGAACTAACACCACATTTTTGAACAAATATTATAAAAAATAAATAAATATTTGAGTATTCTATTCTCTCTAAATCTAGGAGGTGTTTTTCCTTAGATTCGTATTAATTAATAATTAAGTGTGTATGGATTCTTTAATAATAATAATAAAAAAATTCCATCAGATTTGTCAACCTTCTTAGTTCCTTGTCAAGCTGAGCTTTCTTTCGGCTCAAAACGAGTACACATTTCTCCTCGTAGCTCAATTTTCGGACCCAATGTGGTCGGCCCATCTTCTCCCCTTCCACAAATAACCTTTTTAAACTCTTTTTGTTCTTTGTCAATAAAGAACTGCACATCCCAAAAAATACCTTTTTTTGTTTTTGTTTTAGTTGCTTTTGGAATTTAATGCTGATTTTCCTCTGCATTTTCTTTTTCTTCTTTATTCATTTAATAATTATTTAAAATTTAATGTTCAGAAATTTTAAATAAAATATTTCATTCAAAATAAATTTTATATTTGATTAATTATAGTATACAAACAGGGAAACATGAAACTCAACTTTTACAAATTCAATCTTTTCTTTTTTTAATCAAAAGGTCAAATTCAATCTTGTTAAAATACAACCTAATTAAATTAAATAAATAATTTAAGAATTTTTGTTTGTTAATTTTTTTACTAGGTCTATTTGTTTTTTAAATTTGAGAAATGAAATTAAAAGATGGAGGTTGGTTGGTAATAATATAATAGGTAATAGGTTTTAAGCAATGGAAGGGTAATAAAGAGAAAATGATTTTGACTTTTCAACAAGCGGAAACGTAGGTGAAAATGGAAAAACAAACAAATTTTGACTTCAATGGAAAATCTGCCATAGCAAACACAGGCAGAATATTCATTGTTAATTAAATCATACCAGTATATATAATTACTTTATTCATTTTTCACACTCTTTAAGTTTTTTCCTTTTTTTTTAATTATATATATATATTTTGTCAAAATGATTTCATACCAGAAATTTCGTCTCTTGACTAAAATAATTAGTATATATATAATAACTAACAGAGGAGAATTTTGAAGCTTTGCTACTATTAGATTTTATGTCGGAAAATTTGTCTAAAAGAGAATTTTCTAAATTCCTAGGATTCACAAATCTTAATAAAAAAATATCTCTGACTCCATATTTAATTATGCATTTATTGTGAAATGTATGTTACACAATCTTTTTACGATTAATTAGCTAGATTTGTGGACTAAACTCAAATAAAAGATTTTTAAGGTAATTCATATAAACAGCTAATTAATATGTATTACTTGTATATATTCAAAATAAGAATAATTGGTGACTTTGGTCCCAAACAAATTTATGTTTGGCAAATTTAGTTCCAAAATATTTTTTTTAACTTTTAAGGTCTCAAACTTTTTTTTAAAGTGAATAATAAAGTCCTTTAGACGGATTCTGTCAAAAATTTTAAAAATTTAACGGTTTTTAAATTTAATTAATTAAAAACAAGGATAAAAAAGTTATTACAAAAGAACAAAACAAAAAATAATATTTAAATAAAAGGATAAAAATGTCCTTACATTTAAAATTTAAAATAAAAAAAAAAAAAATATATATATATATCAAATTCTTAGTTAATCTTCATATTCTTCAAATACAAATCCAATTTTTATCGTTTTCTAACCTTGTTTTTCAAAAAATAATATATATATATATATATATATATATATTATTAATAATGAAAGTTTTTCTCCTAACAAAAATATTTCAGAGATGTCAAAAAATAATAAAAATCTTGTTTGTAGCGAGAGAAGAAAAAGATTGACTAAGAAATTTTGATATTCTCACTATTCTTATAGATATTTTATTTTTAAAATTTAAAATTTAAAATAAAAAATTATTTTTATCCCTTTATTTAAATATTTTTTTTATATGCAATGACTTTTTTACTTTTATTTTTAACTAACTAAATGTAAAACCGTTAAATTTTTAGGGTTTTTGATAGAATTCGTAAAAAATGACTTTATTGTTCTACTTAAAAAAATGTTTAGAACTTTAAAAATTTTAAAAAATATTTTAGGACTAAGCTTGCCAAACATAAATTTATTTGGATCAAACTCATCAATTATTATTCCAAACAAATTAATTTTATGTAATTTTAAAATTCAAATCAAGAAAATGGGAGAGTCATATAAAAGATTTAAAACAAAGGAACTACACGAAAAACGTGAGATGAGTTGGGTGGAAATTTGAAGTGGAAGTCGTTGAAGCCAAAACACGTAAAGAAATAGAGCTAAGTATTTTGAATAAACGCATGCAGGGTCAAAACCCAAGACCAAATATTTCTTTATTGGTGTAACGATTCAATGGTGATGATGATAAATGGAGTCATTTATTTTTATCTTTTTTTTGAAAAAAAATTAAATGAATAGAATAATTTACTAATATTGTCTAGACATATTACTTTATTTTTTATCATTTTGTTTATGACAATATATAAACTTTTAACCACTTTATTCGAAGATGAAGAAATTATATTAATGTGATTTAAACTAAAATCAATAAAATGATAAACTTTGAAAAAAAATTTGTAAAAAGAGGATATTATTATAATTTTTTTTCTTTTAAAATTAAAGAAACACATACCATCTTGAAATAATTATATTATAGTATTTATAACATAAAATAGTAAAATTTATTGATTATATTCGCTAAGAATGTGAAGATAAAAAAGAAAAGAAGGGAATGGTATATATATAAGGGCGCGTATGGTTTACTTTGAGGCAGAAAATTAGAATTTAATAAACCAAATTATTAGAAGAAGAAATGGATAATACATGTTAATTATGCCATATGTGATATTTATTAATAAATAATTAAGTAACCGACCACAAAAAATAAAATAAAATAAAATATTAGCATGAAATGATTAACTGAATTAGCCACTGTTGACTCCATATATTGGGATATATAATATTCTGCCCGTAGCCGGTTCCCACTCATTTATACATACATATTCATATATATATATATATATATATATATATATATATTTATATATATTAGGTTTACAAAAAATTATTATTCAAAAAAAAAAAAAAAAGGACATAGGAAATAGTAAGTGGAGAAAGATGCTGACTATACATACATCCAACTTAAAGAAAGTTAGCTTTATTACTCGGAGAGGAGAGGTCGGTGAATGAATTTATTTTGAACAAAATTATGTATTTCCATGACCTGAAAAAGGAAACACATATATGATATTCGGAGAACAAATTAAGAAATGTCTTCGCTTACTACAGTTAGTAATAAAACCTTATTAATCAAAAGTTTCCGGAAATAAAATTCATCAATATTATTATTGTTTCATCGTCCAGTAAAAAATAATTCAAAAACATGCAAAAATAGTGATGATAATTCTTTCTCGTATGTACGTACGTAAAATGCATGCATGGTAATTAAAAACATGGGATTATTAGTTGGCAATGCACAGACCACAAATTAAATCATAATGGTAGGAATAAAAAAGAAAAAGAAAGGGGCGGTTCATCTTCTTATTGTTTTTCTATATCGTGATTTTCACCGTTGTCTTCGTATTGCGTGTTTTAGACAAACTCTTTCCATTTTCCAATTAAGAGTTTGCATTTTTCACGTGAAAACCAACTTTTGGTTTTTAACAATTTTTTACCCCATAATTAAATTCCTTTTTTATATATATATATTTATTATGATCCTGGTATTTCAAATTTTAAGTTTTGTCATATAATTAATCATCAATACACTAAATTTATTGTGTTTAGTAAGTTTATTAAATTTATTATCATATTATATTGTGTAAATATAAATTGAATAGTTATAAAGTAAATTCAATGTTAGATGAAAGAGTTTGTAAAATATATGATTAAATGATTCTTTTCAAGATGACTAACAATAAAAATTATATCAAAGTTATAATATATAATTATATTTAATGAATAATATATAAAAGCTTAATTTTTGTTGACTGACGTGGAATGTTGAATTTGAATCTTACTATGGAGACAGAGCGCAAATCGGAATATATATTACTCACATTTGATGGCCGTTATTTAGTTGTTGTTTGACCAAAAGAGTGATCCATTAAAAAATAGTGCTGGTGGATGCATATAAGCACGCGGAGAATAATTCAATTTGATTGAATATTATTTAAATACAATAAATAAATAAATAAATAAATAAATCATATTTTGTATATCCACTATTTTCACTATCTCCATATAACTTTCACTACCTCCATATAACATTCATGAAATTATATTTGTAACGTATGTATACAATTATATTAGTATGTATATAGGTACACAGGTTATACATATGTATACGTATGAATATGTGGTAGTTTTATATGTTTTGTTACAAGAAAATTATATACACAAGTTTACACTATTTTGATTTCTATTTCTTTAGTATTGTTTCATTATTGTTATAAATATTTTATGATACGTTATCAGTACTAATTTGCTCTTCGGAAGAGAATCAATTCTTAATTTTTTTAAGGTACGTTTTTATCTCGAATCTCTCAAAATTCGAATTTGTTGCTATTGATATTTCTGGAAAAAATTATTTGTCATGGATACTGATGCTGAAATTCATCTTGATGCTATAGGTCTTGGAGACATCATAAAAGAAAGAAATATAGCATCAATGCAAGATCGCGCTAAGGCGATTATATTCCTCCGTCAACATCTTCATGAAGGACTAAAGTCTGAATACCTAACGTAAAAGATCCACTTGTTCTTTAGAAAAATCTAAAAGAAAGGTATGACCACAAAAAAAACTGTTATTCTCCCAAAAGCTCGTTATGAATGGCTACATTTGTGGTTACAAGATTTTAAATCTGTTAGTGAGTATAACTCCGCTATGTTTCGTATAAGTTCTAAACTAAAATTATGCGGAGAAAATGTAAGTGAAAATGATATGTTAGTGAGTATAACTCCGCTACTTTTTATGCCTCGAATGTGCTCCTGCAGCAGCAGTATCGAGAAAAAGAATAATTGTATTAGAAAAATTGAATATATTTTCTTCGGGCTTGTACGACACAAAAATAAATGCAATTGAAATACATTCAATAAACCAGAAGTTTATTGATTAGAAAACGTTCACTATTTGACATGACTGATTAGGGAATCCCGGTTCAAGCATGATGCAAAATATTATTGAAAATTTGCATGGACACTCATTGAAAAGCCTGGAGATTTTTCAATCAAAAGAATTTTCTTGTGCTGCTTGTTCTCAAGAAAAATTGATTATTAAGTCATCACCAGCTAAAGTTGGAATTGAATCTCCAACATTTTTAGAAAGAATTCAGGGTGACATATGTAGACCAATTCACCCTTCATGTGGACCATTTAGATATTTTATGGTTCTAATAGATGCATCTAGCAGATGGTCTCATGTTAACTTATTATCAACTCGCAACCTGACGTTTGCGAGATTGTTTGCTCAGATTATTAGATTACGAGCACATTTTCTAGATTATACAATTAAATTAATACATCTGGATAATGTTGGTGAGTTCTCATCTCAAGCCTTCAATGATTATTGTAGGTCTATTAGTATAAGTGTTGAACATCTTGTAGCTCATGTTCATACACAAAATGGGTTAGCTGAATCTTTCATTAAAAGACTTCAATTGATAGCTAGACCTATACTTATGAGAACTAAATTACCCATTTCAGTTTGGGATAATGCAATTTTTCATCCAGCAACACTTATACTTGTTAGACCAACAAGTTATCATAAATATTTCCCATTGCAATTGGCTTATGGTCGAGAGCCAAATATTTTCCATTTTAAAATTTTTGGTTGTGCGGTATATGTTCCCATTGCTCCACCACAACGCACAAAAATTGATCCTCAAAGAAGATTGGGGATATATGTTGGTTTTGATTCTCCTTCTATTATAAGATATCTTGAACTTTTGACATGAGATCTTTTTACGGCACGATTTACCGATTGTCATTTTGATGAATCAATGTTCCCGAGATTAGGATGAGAAAAAGAAAAACAACTTGGTAAAAATATTACATGGAATACTTTGCAACATCTTGATACTCGTACAAATCAGTGTGAACTTGAAGTTCAAAAGATAATACATTTGCAAAGTAGCAAATCAACTGTCAGATGTATTTACCGACTTAAAGAGAGTGACTAAGTCACATATACCAGCTGAAAATGCAAGTATACATATTGATGTCCCAGAAGGACAATCTGTAAATGAAATAGCAAATCAGTCTATAGCACGCCAGAAGCGTGGTAGACCAATTGGTTCAAAAGATAAAAATCTCCGTAAAAAGAAGAGAGCAAATGTTAATAATGAATCCAGGTTTAATACTCTAGAAGAGTCAAGAGACATAATAAATAATAAATGAAATAACTCTAGAAGAAGTTCAGGTATCTAAAGATATTGAAAATATTGAAAAATTAAATAATGATGAGATCTCAATAAATTATGTTTCAACGGAGAAACGATTGAATCGATAAGAACTAACAATTTATAGTGTTTTTGTATATAATATAAAATTGACAATTATAAATAAAAATGATTATAATGAGCCTACATCGGTTGATGAATGTCGACGTAGAAGTGATTGGCTGAAATGGAAAGATGCAATTCAAGTAGAATTAAACTCACTTACAAAACGTAATGTTTTTGGACCCATAGCCAGGATACCTGAAGATGTCATACCTATAGGGTACAAATGAGTATTTGTACGGAAAAGAAATGAGAAAAATGAAATTGTGAGATATAAAGCACGTCTTGTTGCACAATATTTTTCTCAAAGATTGGGAATTGACTATGAGATCACTTATTCTTCTGTGATGGATGCAATTACTTTTCGTTATCTCCATAGTCTGACAACTAATGAGAAACTTGATATGTGTCTTATGGATGTAGTTACATCATATTTATATGGATCACTTGATAGTGATATCTATATGAAAACCCCTGAAAGATTTAAAATGCCTGAAGCATATAAATCAGATTCTCGAGAATTATATTCAATAAAATTACAAAGATCTTTGTATGGTTTAAAACAGCCTGAACGAATGTAGTACAATCGTCTTAGTGAATATTTATTGAAAGAAGGTTATCAAAATAACCAAATTTGTCCATGTGTATTTATCAAGAAAGAAAATTCAAGATTTGCTATGATAGTTGTATATGTTGATGATTTAAATATCATTGGAACCCCTGAAGAAATTTTAAAAACAGTAGATTCTTTGAAGAAAGAATTTGAGATGAAAGATCTCGGAAAAATAAAATTTTGTCTCGGTCTGCAGATCGAGCATTTAAAAGATGAAATTGGAATTTTTTGTTCATCAATCAAATTATACTGAAAAAGTTCTTAAAAAATTCTAAATGGACAAGGCACATCCATTGAGTACCCCAATGGTTGTTCGATCACTTGATGTGAAAAATGACATTTTTCGACCTCATGAGGATAATGAAAAAGTTCTTGGTCCAGAAGTACCATATCTTAGTGCAGTAGGTGCACTAATGTATCTTGCTAATAATACAAGACCTGATATAGCTTTTGTTGTTAATCTATTAGCAAAGTTTAGTTCATGTCCAACTAGAAGAAATTGGAATGAAATTAAACATGTCTTCCGATACCTTCAAGATACAATTGATATGAGATTGTTATATCCTCATAGTTCTAAACCACAACTTGTTGGTTATGCTAATGTTGGTTACTTGTCTGATTCACATAAAGCCAGATTTCAAACATGCTATGTTTTTACATGTGAAGGAATTGTTGTTTCATGACGTTCTACAATGCAAACGTTAGCTGCTACTTCTTCGAATAATGCAGAAATTATAGCAATCCATGAATCAAGTCGTGAATGTGTTTGGTTAAGATCCATGTCTCAACACATTTGAGAGACATGTGGTTTATCTTCAGGCAAAGAACTTCCAACAATAATTTATGAAGATAACACTGCATGTATAGCTCAATTACAGGAAGGATATATCAAACAAGATCGCACAAAACATATTTCACCAAAACATTTCTTTACACATGATCATCAGAAAAATGGTGATATTGATGTAAAACAGATCCGTTCAAGCGATAATTTAGCAGACTTGTTCACAAAAGCATTACCAACTTCAACATTTGAAATACTTGTTCATAATATTGGAATGCAACGATACAAATATATTATATAATGATCAAGGGAGTGTACAAGGAACTATGTACTATTTTTCTTTCACTAGAATTTTTTATCCCACTGAGTTTTTCTCTAGTAAGGTTTTAATAAGCCATATTCCTTGTACAATGGACATCTAAAAGAGGGAGTTTTATAAATCATATTTTATATGTCCATAATTTTCACTACTTCTACTATCTCCCTATAACTTCTACTACCTTCATATAACCTTCATAAAATTATATTTGTAACATATGTATACATTTATATTAGTATGTAGGCTACACATATATATACCTATAAATACGTGGTAGTTTTGTATGCTTTGTTTCAAGAAAAATATATATACAAGTTTACACTATTTTGATTTCTATTTCTTTAATATTGTTATAGATATTTTATAATAATTTGGTTGAATAATTTTTAAATTAAGTTAATCAAAAATAACTCAATCAATAATATTACTTGTAATTTTGTTAGTTAGAAGTAAGTATTATAATAGTATATTGCTATGTTATTTAGTTAAAAATTTGTTGGTAATCTGTTAATAAGGTAACTTATCATGATATGTTAAAAAATGTCACACATCCAATTAACCCACTATTTAAAGTTACCTAAATTCACTTATTTCATTATCTTTGTGGAAAAAAACAAATAATTAAAATTGTAAAATGTTTTAATTTTAGAAGTCCGAATATTTGATCCGAACCGTTATGAAGGCTCTAGAAAATTCTGGAATAGAAGTTGTAATCGGAGGTTGTAATGAGGACTTGCCTAAACAGATGCCGAAACCATGATAGTTTCTATCAAGTTTTTGCCTTTTTTTCTTTTTTTCTTTTTTCTTTTCTTTCCTAAAATCAGGAAAATATTCAGTTTCTTATATAATCTGGAGTTGGACCGATAAATTAACATGTAAAATGGTTGGGATTGAGCACAGAAAAATGGCTCCCTAGAAGTCATGGAAGAGCATCCTAGCATCGTCGAGATCTGCTAAACAGGATTCCAGAATAATTCTAACTTTTTTGTGACGTTGGAATCTCTTGCCCAGTTCACTATCTAGCTTATCTCTCGGTAACTGAAGAATGTGCGAAAACAAAAAGCAGATCACAACATGAAGAAACATTTATAAATAGTTAGAATAAGAGGTTTTGGATCTTATTTGTATCAATTCAATAGTTTTGTATGTTTTGTTACAAGAAAAATATATACACAAGTTTACACTATTTTGATTTCTATTTCTTTAGTATTGTTTCATTATTGTTATAAATATTTTAAAATATGTTATCAGCACTAGTTTGCTCTTCGGAAGAGAATCAATTCTTAATTATTTTCTTCTATTAAGGTACGCTTTTATCTCGAATTTCTCAAAACTTGAATTTGTTGCTCTTGATATTTTTGAAAAAAACATTATTTGTCATGGATACTAATGCTGAAATTCATCTTGATGCTATAGGTCTTGGAGACACCATAAAAGAAAGAAATATAGCATCAATGCAAGATCGCGCTAAGGTGATGATATTCCTCCGTCAACATCTTCATGAAGGACTAAAGTCCGAATACCTAACATAAAAGATTCATTTATTCTTTGAAAAAATCCAAAAAAAAAGATATGACCACAAAAAAATTTGTTATTCTTCCAAAACCTCGTTATGAATGGCTACATTTGTGATTACAAGATTTTAAATCTATTAGTGAGTATAACTCTGCTATGTTTCGTATAAGTTATAAACTAAAATTATCGGAGAAAATGTAAGTGAAAATGATATGTTAGAGAAAACATTTTCTACTTTTCATGCCTCCAATGTGCTATTGCAGCAGCATTATCGAGAAAAAGGTTTTTACAAAATACTCACAATTAATTTCATGTCTTCTTGTGGCTGAACAAAATAACAAGTTATTGTTAAAAAATCATGAAGCTCGTCCCACTGGTTCCATTCCATTATTTGAAGTGAATGTGACTATGATCAATAATAATGGAAGAGGACGAGGACGTGGTTATCGTCGGGGTTGAGGCCGTTGTCGTAGTCATAATCGTGGTCATAATAATAAATATGTGTCTACTTACCACCATAAGTGGTATAATAAAGAGGACAAACAAGAAGACAAAAGTGGACAGAAAAAAGTTGTAAAAAATCTAAAAATTTATGTTTCCATTGTGGAATGAAAGGACATTGGGCACATACCTGTCGTACTGCAAAACACCTAGTTGATCTTTATGAAGCCTCTTTAAAAAAAAGGAAAATGTGTGGAAACAAATTTCGCAAATTTTTTTGATGATATTGACAATGATCATATTGACACCACACACTTGGATGTATCATATTTTTTTGTTAACCCGCAAGAAAACAATGAGATCATCGGTGACGGAGAATATATAAATCAATTGCTCTAATATGATTTTTCAAGAATTGTTGTTTAATTTCTAAGTATTGTTATTATTGTTCAAAAATAAATGTTGTTTAGTTTTTTTTAAGTATTGTAATTTTGTTATTTTTATAAATTGTACTTTTGTTCTCCTATTGAATTTTACATTTTATATGAAGACTTACTTATAATTATATTGAGATTTTTATATATAAATATATATATACAATATGTATGTATATATATTTGTTTTGAATAGAAAGAATATGTATTATATATATAATCTTATTTTGGATACACGGCCATTATTTTACTGTTTATATATATATATATATATATGAATGTTTTATATAGTTTTTGGATATATATAGTGTATTTTCCTATATATTTTAGTATTCTTTATTGTTTAGGACTTACTTAGATAAAAATAAATGATTTAGGGGCTTTTGAAGCTATGGCTTATATAAGTTTGGAAAGAATAAATTATTCCACAACACCACTTAAACGAGATGTGTATATTTTTGTTAAGTGAATGCTATTTAACTCAAAGTTTGATAATGTCATTATTATTATTATTATTTCATTTTTTTTAATTATAAATTTTTTTATTTGCTTGAAGAATATGGATGAAGATATATGTCTTGTCGATAATGTAACTATTCACACTATTCTTAAAAATAAAAAATATTTCATTGCAATAAAGATGAACATATGTTACTACAATTTCGGGTAGTACAAAGATAATTGAAGGCTCCGGAAGAGCCGTTATAATGTTACCCAATGAAACAAAATTGAATATAAACAATGCATTATTTTCATCTAAGTCTCAAAGAAATTTGTTATGTTTCAAAGATATTCGTCTTAACGGATATCATGTGGAGACTATAAGTGAAGGAAATGATGAGTACCTTCGTATTACAATCATTGCTTCAAATAAGAAAATTGTATTAGAAAAATTGAATATATTTTCTTTCGGCTTGTACTACACAAGAATAAATGCAATTGAAATACATTCAATAAACCAGAAGTTTATTGATTAAAAAATGTTCACTATTTGGCATGACCGATTAGGGCATCCCGGTTCAAGCATGATGCAAAATATTATTGAAAATTTGCATGGACACTCATTAAAAACCTTGAAGATTTTTCAATCAAAAGAATTTTCTTGTGCTACTTATTCTCAAGGAAAATTGATTATTAAGTCATCACCAGCTAAAGTTAGAATTGAATCTCTAACATTTTTAGAAAGAATTCAGGGTGACATATGTACACCAATTCACCCTTCATGTGGACCATTTCGCTATTTTATGGTTCTAATAGACGCATCTAGCAGATAGTCTCATGTTAGCTTACTATCAACTCGCAACCTGACATTTGCGAGATTGTTTGCTCAGATTATTAGATTACAAGCACATTTTCTAGATTATACAATTAAATTAATACGTCTGGATAATGTTGGTGAGTTCTCATCTCAAGCGTTCACTGATTAAGTCTATTGGTATAAGTGTTGAACATCCTGTAGCTCATGTTCATACATAAAAAGGGTTAGCTGAATCTTTCATTAAAAGACTTCAATTGATAGCTAGACATATACTTATGAGAACTAAATTACCCATTTCAGCTTGGGATCATGCAATTTTTCATGCAGCAACACTTGTACGTGTTAGACCAACAAGTTGTCATAAATATTCCTCATTGCAATTGGCTTATGGTCAGGAGCCAAATATTTTCCATTTTAGAATTTTCGAATGTGCGGTATATGTTCCCATTGCTCCACCACAACGCACAAAAATTGGTCCTCAAAGAAGATTGAGATATATGTTGGTTTTGATTCTCCTTCTATTATAAGATATCTTGAACTTATGACATGAGATCTTTTTACGACACGATTTATCGATTGTCATTTTGATGAATCAATGTTCCCGGGATTAGAAGGAGGAAAAGAAAAACAGCTTGGTAAAAATATTACATGGAATACTTTGCAACATCTTGATACTCGGATAAATCAGTGTGAACTTGAAGTTCAAAAGATAATACATTTGCAAAGTATAGCAAATCAACTGCCAGATGTATTTACCGACCTAAAGAGAGTGACTAAGTCACATATACCAGCTGAAAATGCTCCTATACGGATTGATGTCCCAAAAGGACAATCTGTAAATGAAATAGCAAATCAGTCTATAGTACGTCAGAAGCATGGTAGACCCATTGGTTCAAAACATAAAAATCCCTGTAAAAAGAAGAGATCAAATGTTAATAATGAATCCAGGTTTAATACTCCAGAAGAGTCAAGAGACATAATAAATGAAATAACTCCAGAAGAAGTTTAGGTACCTAAAGATATTGAAAATATTGAAAAATTAAATAATGATGAGATCTCAATAAATTATGTATCAACGGGGAAACGATTGAACCGATAAGAACTAACTATCGATAGTGTTTTTGTATATAATAAAACATCGACTATTATAAATAAAAATGATTATAATGAGCCTACATCCGTTGATGAATGTCGACGTAGAAGTGATTGGCTGAAATGGAAATATGCAATTCAAGCAGAATTAAACTCACTTGTAAAACGTGATGTTTTTAGACCCATAGCCAAGACACCTGAAGATGTCATACATGTAGGGTACAAATGGGTATTTGTACGAAAAAGAAATGAGAAAAATGAAATTGTGAGATATAAAGCACGTCTTGTTGCACAAAATATTTCTCAAAGATCGAGAATTGACTATGAGGTGACTTATTCTTCTATGGTGGATGCAATTACTTTTCGTTATCTCCTTAGTCAGGCAACTAATGAAAAACTTGATATGTGTCTTATGGATGTAGTTAGAGCATATTTATATGGATCACTTGATAGTGATATCTATATGAAAATCTCTGAAGGATTTAAAATTCCTGAAGCATATAAATCAGATTCTCGAGAATTATATTCAATAAAATTACAAAGATATTTGTATGGTTTAAAACAGTTTGGACGAATGTGGTACAATCGTCTTAGTGAATATTTATTGAAAGAAGGTTATCAAAATAACCAAATTTGTCCATGTGTATTTATCAAGAAAGAAAATTCAGGGTTTGCTATAATAGTTGTATATGTTGATGATTTAAATATCATTGGAACCCCTGAAGAAATTTTAAAAACAATAGATTCTTTGAAGAAAGAATTTGAGATGAAAGATCTCGGAAAAATAAAGTTTTGTCTCGGCCTGCAGATCGAGCATTTAAAAGATGAAATTAGAACTTTTTGTTCATCAATCAAATTATACTGAAAACGTTCTTAAAAAATTATACATGGACAAGGCACGTCCATTGAGTATCTCAATGGTTGTTCGATCACTTGATGTGAAAAATGACATTTTTCGACATCGTGAGGATAATAAAAAAGTTCTTGGTCCAGAAGTACCATATCTTAGTGCAATAGGTAAACTAATGTATCTTGCTAATAATACAAGACCTGATATAGCTTTTGTTATTAATCTATTAGCAAAGTTTAGTTCGTGTCCAACTAGAAGACATTGGAATGGAATTAAACATGTCTCCCGATACCTTCGAGGTACAATTGATATGGGATTGTTATATCCTCATAGTTCTAAATCACAACTTGTTGGTTATGCTAATGATGGTTACTTGTCTGATTCACATAAAGTCAGATCTCAAACATGCTATGTTTTTACATGTGGAGGAACTGCTGTTTCATGGCGTTCTACAATGCAAACGTTAGCTGCTACTTCTTCGAATCATGCAGAAATTATAGCAATCCATGAAGCAAGTCGTGAATGTGTTTGGTTAAGATTCATGTCTCAACACATTCGAGAGACATGTGGTTTATCTTCAGGCAAAGAACTTCCAACAATAATTTATGAAGATAACACTGTATGTATAACTCAATTACAGGAAGGATATATCAAACAAGATCGTACAAAGCATATTTCACCAAAAAGTTTCTTTACACATGATCTTCAGAAAAATAGTGATATTGATGTAGAATAGATCCGTTCAAGCAATAATTTGAATGACTTGTTCACAAAAGCATTACCAACTTCAATATTTGAAATACTAGTCCATAATATTGGAATGCGACGATACAAAGTTATTATATAATGATCGGGGGAGTGTACAATGAACTATGTACTATTTTTCTTTCACTAGAGTTTTTTATTTCACTGAGTTTTTCTCCAGTAAGGTTTTAATGAGGCATATTCCTTGTACAATGGACATCCAAAAGAGGACGTTTTATAAATCATATTTTGTATGTCCATAACTCTCACTACTTTCACTATCTCCATATAACTTCCGCTACCTCCATATAACTTCCATCAAGTTATATTTGTAACATATGTATATATTTATATTAATATGTATATGGGTATGTAGGCTACACATATATATATACCTATAAATACGTGGTAGTTTTGTATGCTTTGTTTCAAGAAAAATATATATACAAGTTTACACTATTTTGATTTCTATTTCTTTAATATTGTTATAGATATTTTATAATAATTTGGTTGAATAATTTTTAAATTAAGTTAATCAAAAATAACTCAATCAATAATATTACTTGTAACACCTTGTAATTTTGTTAGTTAGAAGTAAGTATTATAATAGTATATTGCTATGTTATTTAGTTAAAAATTTGTTGGTAATCTGTTAATAAGGTAACTTATCATGATATGTTAAAAAATGTCACACATCCAATTAACCCACTATTTAAAGTTACCTAAATTCCCTTATTTCATTATCTTTGTGGAAAAAAATAAATAATTAAAATTGTAAAATATTTTAATCTTAGAAGTCCGAATATTTGATCCGAACCGTTACGAAGGCTCTAGAAAATTCTGGAACAGAAGTTGTAATCGGAGGTCGTAATGAGGACTTGCCTAAACAGATGCCGAAACAATGATAGTTTCTGTCAAGTTTTTGCCTTTTTTTCTTTTTTTCTTTTCTTTTCTAAAATTAGGAAAATATTCAGTTTCTTATATAATCTGGAGTTAGATCGATAAATTAACATGTAAAATGGTTGGGATTGAGCACAGAAAAATGGATCCCTAGAAGTCATGGAAGAGCATCGTAGCATCGTCGAGATCTGCTAAACAGGATTCCAGAATAATTCTAACTTTTTTGTGACGTTGGAATCTCTTGCCCAGTTCACTATCTAGCTTATCTCTCGGTAACTGAAGAATCTGCAAAAAAAAAGCAGATCACAACATGAAGAAACATTTATAAATAGTTAGAATCAGAGGTTTTGGATCTTATTTGTATCAATTCAAACCAAAAAGGCTTAGTATATGAAATTAATAATTCTGGAATATACAAACCTCTTTGTCTTGTTCTTGCTCGTGAAGAATTCGAATTCTCAAATTCAAGGCAGCATGGTACATCTCATCAAGAACAAGTTTACGTAGAGTTACAGTATTTACTTTCCACAATGAGAATATTGTCGGCCTGGCTCCATTAACTGTAACATTCTGTAAAACACAAACAATAAAACTGGAAAACCTTAAACCTGAACTGATAACAACAATAACTCACCAAGAAATAAGGAAATAGAAGATCTAAGAGTAAAAGTATACCTCCATTTGCAGGTAGTCATTCTTCCATAGTTTATAAAGAATCTTGATAGCATCCTTCTTTTCTACAAATGTCTTATCTGCAATCTAAATGGACCTTCTTTATATTACATTTCCATAATAAATAATACAAAAATAAAACTTCAACAGATTCATCTCACATGTAAATAATACAACTCTAAGAATAACAAAAGATTCATCCAAAATAAAGGCACCCTTCACAATCACATGTACAAAATAAAGGCATAATAACTCCACCAACTCTATGGCCACCTAAAAGACATTATGATGGCTTGAAATAGCAGGTATAAACTGAACTGAAATTTCTTGAGCTTTGATGGTTAAAAAAGCCTACTATTTGGACTGAAAACATATACCATGTGATACAAATTAGTTACCTTATCCGTTTCGAGAAGGCGACCAGTTTTCAAGAGTAATCTGAATATCCCGTGAGCCTCTTTTCCGTACCTTTTCAAAACAATGGATTCCACCTGTAGAATTTGTAAACATTCAATTTCACAGGCATCTCAGCAGTTCATGTTATAAAAGAAGGAAATGGAAATTGCTCTATACCTCTTCAGTCTGAGCCATTTCTATGATGTTTTTCAAATCTGCACAGAACACCTAATTGTTAGTGAATATGTTAAAAGATTCAGCATTCCTAAACTTCATTAAACAAGAAGAATTTTACAGGACAATATATTATCTTTTTTTCTCTTTTTTTTTTTTTAATTAGAAAATGGCAGATGGAGGCATCATGAGAGATATTGTACCAATTTTAAAGGTTTCATCTATCTGTTTCATAGGCATTTCACAACCCAGCCGCACAAGGGAAGCTGAATCATATGCCATACGATTTAGTACTATTAATCTTCATTAAACAACAAGAATTCTTAGAAAATTATCTTCTTCTTGACCACAGAACAGAAATGAAAAGATGTTAGCAGTATACCAATGCTATATGTTTCCACTAGCTCCATCATAGGAATTTCACAACCCAACTGCACAAGGGAAGCCCTGACACGTTCAAAATTCATGCCAATACCACCTTCCTTCTTTATAACCTCATTATAAATATCATCCAGCGAAAGAGAAGCTACAAAAGAATTATACAAGAAACTGAGCCTTCAAACAAGGAAACAATTATGTTCAAAATTAACTCAATACTATGATCATGTAAGTTCCTGATATAACATTCTAGTGATAAAAAGAAGTTACAAAAGGTCAGTACACCTCCCACATAAAATCAACTAATATTGAAAAAGAAAAATAGAATTTACATCAATGTAGGTAACACTTCACCAGAATAACATCATCAAAGAAATTTAAGCCATATAAAAAAAATTACTTATGAATGAGAAATGAAGTATTAAGAGGTAACAATTCAGAACTTGTAGTACTAAAAGAAAAATAACTGCATGTAAACCAAGAACTCTTTTATAATAAATAAATAAATAATGCATATAAAAGCAAAAGAAAAGTACAAATCTACTAAATGCCCACAAGTAACTCTTGGATTTAATGCTAGATTTTCTTGGGCTAAGTTAATGGGAGACCTAAATTAAGGAATTGAAAGCCAAACATTACAGAAGGTAAACAGATTAATAATTCAGAAAAAAAAAAATGCAGAATGTGATTCTTTATACTATTCAACAGTAAAGATACCAAATAAAAATATTTTACAGGGCAGTAAAGCTCCAAAGTCAGTAACCATATAAGATTCAGATAATGAAAACTATGCACATTTTCTAAATGAAAAAGTATATCCATTCATATATTTATGTTTCTGACATAAAGGTGTCCCATAATAGTTTCCTATATACCATCATAGTGTTAGCTACAAAATTTCATCTATCAAGCATAATAATGTAACCAACAAAAATGGTAAGTAAAAAGTAAAAAGCAAAAAGAAAAAAGACAAAATAAAACAAAATAAAATGGTGAAGTGGTCAGGTCAAAGCACCATTAGTTTTTAAACAGATTGATTTTATATGAGAGCCAGGGCATGTACAAGTAGCTTACCTGTACTTTCAGTTTTCACTTTAGTCTCTGACCTTCTAGATAATTCTAGAATTGCACTCAGAACGATACCAGCTTCGTCACCAAGCCGAGATCTCACATTTGCAACACAAGCCTACACCATTTACATAAAAAATACCAAAGAACCTCAACAATTTTGAACCATGAGTATCCATTCAAACGTTATTAGGAATCCAAAACTTAAATAGAAGTTAAAAATACAGAGACCCCCACCCAGCAAACACAACAATACACAGACACACCCCAAAAAAAGAATAGAAAGAGATGGTATGTGCAAATAGGAACAAAAGAAATTCAGGAATTATGCATCCTGTAGAGCTTCACTGACAATACATATGTAAATGATTTGATAAAAATGGGTCATCATTCAAGGGGGGGAAAAAAAAAAAAACCTTATGTCTCAAACAGCGCATAAATTCCTCGAAATTAATTCTCCAAAGAACTTCTTTCTTGTTTTCGTGTGCGCTCAATAGGCTTCCATCTGAATCTAGGCAACTTTGCTTCCGCTATCACATCAGACTACAAAAAGTCAGCAATACCAAAACATTAAAACAGATAGAACCTATCGGTATGCTAACCTTTTCCCCAACTTTAATATCAGTAAGTTTTTCTTCCGCAGTTCTCTCTGAAGCATCGTCTGAGTTGTCCATTTCAACCAAGAATCGCATTGACTCTATTGGTGCAGCTGCTGCCAGAGCACGTTGCTCTATCGTCTCAGGCACTTCATGAACCTGCATAGAAATAGGATGGATAATTAAAGATCTTAACATGTAGTACAGTTCACAAAAATATAGAGGGTTAAATAATAAAGCAAGAGAAATAACACGAGGATAAACTGAAGCAACAGAAGCAAAAATATCAAGAACAACAACAAGCTGAATAAAACTCAGTTCCCCAACCTTCAACCTATAGTAGAGATTTCAGGGGAACACCATATACCAGGATACAAATTTCAGCTGCAAACCGTAGACAATAGCCCTCTTTACATAGTAACTTAAGAAAGTGAAGCATTCCAAAACAATAACCATTGTTTATACTACAGAAATGTCTTTCTTATATTCCTTACATGAAGGTTATAATTTCTATAACTTACATGAAGAGGAACTAGATGAATCAACTCCTATATTGATTTTTTTTAGGGTCAGTCCTTCCACACTAAAGAGTATCCTGGAAAATGAATGGTTAATATTTTTTCTATCTAAATCAAGAAAGCTAATATGTGGTTAAGATGACACTAGAATAAGAAAAGAAAAAAAAAAAAAAAAAAAGAAAACCAAGAACATGATATGCTGAATGAAACTCTGATACCTACCTTCATTCTATAGGAGAGTTTCAAAAAAAAAATATACTATACATTTGGGCACTAGATTATAGATACCTTTATCAAGAAACTAAGGAAAGTGAAGCATTACTAGTATCATTTATAATGCCCAATGTCATTCTTTTGCACAGGAAGCTATAAAAGAAGAACAGGTGAGCAGATCAACTAATCCTCTTAGATATAGTATGGATGGTTAAAAATATTCACACCAGGAGCTTTTTCTTTATTCTTTGCCAGATCAGTGTATTACTCATTATCACACAGAACAGAAAGTCACTACCTTGGACTTGGCTCCTCGTCTCTTTGCAGGAGGTTCATCTGCAGAAGGTGGTTCAAGAAATGGCTCAGGAGCAGGACAGCGCTCCACATATCGAGCATTTAGTAGCTTATAGAAGATTTCTTTGACACCCTCTATACTAAAATTCCCTGATAAAATGAGAGAAAACATATAATCTTTCAGTTACTCTCCCCATCCCACCAGTATAGTGCAATAAGGGTTAAAGGACAATTATCATAGTAAATCAAAATAATGAAATAGACCGAAACAGTCACAAAATCTCAAGACTATTAACTGAAAGTTCTGCAATACATACCAAAAAGATTGTGTTATGTGTTTACAGCATTCTATTATTTGTCTCTGGATGAGACAACTTCCAAATAGAAACTAAAGTGATAAAATTGGACAAGAAACCGAGAGACTGGGAGAAGCTTTTTCCCTCAAATTCAGATAAGTAGCACATGATTGCAAAAGCATAAGTAACAGAATCTGATAGGCAGAATTGCATAAGAAATTTGAGAGCAGGTAATTGATTGGTTTCATGCAGTATCAGCAAAGAAGTTAATGCATGATGTCCTAATATCTAAATTGCATTCACTTTATCACCCAATTGAAGTACTTTTGCACTCTCCTGTTCATACTTTAAAGGAATGTGACCCACCAATACAGCTGAAACAATATCTGCAACCATATAGACACGAGACAAGAAAACTAAGATCTCTTGATATTTCTGTCCATTCTCCTGACAATGTCAACAAAACTTGAACAGATACAGAGGTTTCAAACCTCTTGGAATTTGTGTTTTTCAGATTTAAAAAAATACATATTTAATTTCAGTTTTCCGCCAATTTTATTGAAAACATGTTTGTCCAAATGGACCACAATTAAGCACAGGGATACTACTTGCTAAATATTACAGCAGAATGTAACAAGACAATTATCCCAAATTGTAAAACAGGGTATCAAAAAACTGATATATCCTCCACCGCACCCCCTCTCTTTCCTTCCAGAAAGAAGCAAGTGCATCAGGCCAACCTAAAACTAAAACAATCTATTCCACTTGCAACAGCAATACAAAATTCTTCAGGATAACAAACAACAGCCTCAAACTAAATTGGTTGAAAAAGGGAAAGAAAAAAGGGTGATAACCTTGAACTTTAAGGGAAGAAAAAGAATTAAAAACATAATCAGAAGGATTCAACTTTTGAAAAATTCACCTCGTCTGCAAGTTTGCTTATGACGATCTATAATTTCACTGAGTGACAGCCTGCCATGATGAACTAACCCTTCAAAAATCTCTTCACCCTTTACAAAGCAAATAAAAAACAATTACTAGCAAGTCAAATAACCTCCAAATACATGAACTTTTTAAACACCCAAGTAAACCAGCAAATTAACATAACTCCTTACTTCTTTACCAAACTCTTCGGAGACAATTTGTATAAACTTGGGAAACCTCATGAGATGGACAGCATTATCAAATAAAGCCATGTACCCCGTTATAACCTTTGGGGGCTCTCCAAAGCCACCTATAATATTCACAGTAACCAGTAATATGAAGAATTTCTTTGTACCCTAGAGGAATTTATTCAAGAAACAAGACAAACAAACGAGGCAGGGATTCTGAAACAATTTACCATCACGTTGAACTGCGAATGCCTGTACACAATTTTGATGGATTAAGACTATTAAGGATTGCCTAACCGTCTCCCTACTGAGTTCACTAAACCGTATAATCTGAGCCAACGTTAGCATTCCTCGGCGCAGCAGACACTCAAAAACTTTCTGCAAATTTTTAATCGCAAAAGCTCAGAAGGTATAAAAAACAGGGAGAGAGAAGCAAAAGATGAGATGAGATGAAGAAAACAGGCTGTCTGTACCGATCTCTGGACGCCCCAATTGTCGGAGATGAGATGAGTTGCGAGTTTGATTCCGTACTCCGACGCCATATCGGTTGCGCTGTTCTCTCTTTCTTCGCCTCTATAGTCTACAATAGAAGTCCTGAACGCCTATGAACGGGAAGACGAAATGCTTACTCCTTTATTATTTTTTAACTGTCTAAAATTTACAAACATCAGGGTTCATAGCTCAGTGGTAGAGCATTTGACTGCAGATCAAGAGGTCACCGGTTCGAACCCGGTTGAGCCCTTATATATTTTTATACATAAACTTTTTCTATTTTTTTCAATCATTTACGTTTACCTTTTTTTAAGGGAAAACACAATTAAATATTATCTTTCATAAGTACCTAAGGGTTCCTAGCTCAGTGGTAGAGCATATGACTGCAGATCAAGAGGTCACCAGCTCGAACCCGGTTGTGCGCCCTTATTATAAAATTATAATTATTATTAATTTATAATTTGTTTAAGAGAAATATAATAATGGGCTAGCCCAAACAATTTTATGTATGGAGCCCAATTTGTGTGTGTATATATATGTCATAATAGTATATATATAAAGTATAATACACTAATGATATATATATATAATCATAAGAGTTATTTACGTAAGTGTAGAGCATCATTTATAATTGAGTTTACGTCTTTTTCCGTGTATATATATATATAGGTATATAAGTTCCACTAACTCAAGGAAACGAAGGTATGAATAAAAATAACATCCATTGAGTTCATCACATGCAATGCATTGCATTTACGTATGGCATTATGCATGTTTTGATAGACAGAATCAGTAATAGAAAATTACGTGCGGAACTCTCTCTCTCTCTCTCTCTCTCTCTCTCTCTCTCTATACATATATACATACATATATATATATATATATATATATACAGTTCCATTACCAAACTGCAGCCGCACAGTTATTTTCATTTTTAATTGCACTCTTTACTGCGCGTCTGACATTTTCTTTTCTCACCAGCAAACTGGATTAATTCTATGTGCAGTTAATGTATATATATAGATATATATAATTCTATGAAGAAAGAAGGAAATTAGAAAACCTGCTCAAATTAAATTCAATTTTTTAATTTTGAATATTATTCAAATTTTTATATATTTTTTTTTAAGAATATTTTGAATTTGTACACAAACACAAATAATTCAATGAATTATATGGAACAAAATATTAATTTGAAAACACATTAAAACAAGTTTACTTGAAAAATAAATCAAATCGTGCTCAAACATCTCATGTTGAGTTAGATTCGATTTAATTACACTCTTCTTGTCCCTTTCGTTCTCTCTCTCTCTCTCTCTCTCTCTCTCTCTCTCTCTCTCTATATATATATATATATATATATATAGCAGTGTTTTCTGAAGGTGAAAAAGAAGGAGTAATATTGCAAAGCATGGTTTTCTTGGAGCAGATGGAGAATTCCAAAGGGATCGCATTGATTCAGTGATCGATATATATATATATATATATAAATATATATATCAGTAGTACTATATACACTGTTGTTGTCGGAATTCTGGATCATGCGATCCCTTGGGAATCTTCCATCACTTTGCTCTACAGATTAATAACAACAACAAGATGTCCATCGGTTAAATCATTTTCAGTATATATATATATTCTTCTGGTACTGTCTCTATTTCTCTCAATTAATTTATTTTCATGTTTATGATGTTATAATGTGATCTATATATATATATAGAATTTTTTTATTATTGTATTTCGAATATATGAATATATATAATAAATGAGATTATTAATTATTAGATAATTCTTTGTATATGTGTTGAAATATGGAGATATTTGTTTTAACGTTTCGATGTGGGATAAAGGAGGTACCCTTTAAGCTGGTGAAGAGCCATATTTCAAGGGGGTCGGGGTACTTCTGGGGAAATGAATGATGAAAGTGGACAAATTAAACAATAATAAATAAAAAAGGATTATCTTTAAGTAATAAATTAATATTATTTTAAAAGTATATTTAATTATCTACGCTTTTATATTTGATTTTTTTTTTACTTTTATCCCGTTTTGAACTCAATCTTTAAAAAATATAAGTGAAATTATATATCTTACCTTGAAATTAAAAAGAAAATAATGACTTAATTTTTATATTATTTTTATTGTGAAATTATATAAAAAATAATAAAATAAGCAAGATAAAAAAAAGTAAATGAGATATGTAGAGAATAGACAGAATATTATTATGAGATTTTTGTTAGTTGTTGGTTGTTTCTACAAAAGGCAATAGGATCATCTATTTATATGGGTGAATAAAGATAAGAATAAGCACTAAGGGTCACACTTGTCACCCGATATTAAGTGCAAGGTGATACTTATCACCAAAGTCATAAGTACTAAGTGATATGTGTCACTTTAGAGATAGATATCAGGTGACACTTATCACCTTTCATTAAGTAGGTAATTATCTCGAGATTAAAGGATAATAACGATTATGCGATGGACATCCACTAATTTAATGAATCTTCGGGATTCATAACACTCTCCATTGGATGTCCTTTACATAAAGAATATGTCTCGTTAAAACCTTACTAGATAAAAACTCAGTGGGAAAAAACTCTAGTGAAGGAAAAAGAGTACATTATTCTTTATGTGTAAATTTATCCCCCTGATGAGATGAATTCTCGAGATCTTTAAACCGACGCAAACTAATTTTATATCTAAATTTCTCAAAGGTTGTAGTCAGAAGAGCTTTAGTAAATATATCTGCAAGATTATCACATGATCGAATTTGGAGCACATCAATTTCACCATCCTTTTGAAGTTCATGAGTAAAGAATAATTTAGATGAAATGTGTTTTGTCATATCTCCTTTGATATACCCTCCTTTTAATTGAGCTATACAAACTGCATTATCTTCATATAGAGTAGTTAGAATCTCTCTTCTGAAGATAAACCACAACTCTCTCTAGTATAATGTATTATTGACCTCAATCATACACATTCTCGACTTGCTTCATGAATGGCTATTATCTCAACATGATTAGAAGAAATTGCTGCTATTGTTTGCTTCGTGGAGCGCCATGATATAGCAGTATTACCATATGTAAATAAATAGCCATTTTGAGAGTGTGCCTTATGCGGATTAGAAAGATAACCCTCATCTACATACTCAATCAGTTTTGGGTCATTTATATTTGAATAAAATAATCTGAGGTCAATTGTCCATTGGAGGTATCTAATGACGTGTTTAACACCATTCCAATATCGTCGTGTTGGCGAAGAACTAAATCTTGCTAATAGATTTATAGCAAATGCTATATCAGGTCGAGTATTATTTGCAAGATACATCAATGCACCAATAGCACTCAAATATGGTACTTCAGGACCAAGTAGTTCTTCATCATTTTCTAGAGGTCTAAATATATCTTTATTATTATCTAGTGACCTCACGACCATTGGAATACTCAATGGATATACTTTATCCATGAAAAATCTTTTCAATACTTTAGATGTATATGTTGACTGATGAACAAAAATTTCATCTTTCATATGTTCAATTTGAAGCCCAAGACAAAACTTGGTTTTTCCAAACTCTTTAACTTCAAATTCTCGTTTCAAACAATCTATAGCTTCTCGAAGATCTTTTGGAATTCCAATGAGAATGATATCGTCAACATATATAGCAAGAATCACAAAATTAAAATCTGTTTTCTTAATAAAAACACATGGACAAATTTGGTCATTCTTATATCATGGATTCAATAAGAATTTACTAAGGCGATTGTACCACATGCGTTCAGACTGTATAAGCCAATATAATGACTTCTGTAATTTTATAGAATAATTTTCACGAGAGCCTTTAGAAGCCTTTGGTAATTTGAATCCTTCAGAAATTTTCATATAAATCTCATTTTCAAGGCTTCCATAAAGATAAGTCGTAACAACATCCATTAGACGCATGTCCTCTTTTTTCATGAACTACCAAACTTATAAGATATTGGAGTGTAATAACATCAACAATGTGTGAATAAGTTTGATCATAATCAATTCTTGGCTTTTCTGAAAAGCCTTGTGCGACGAGTCGTGCTTTATATCTTACGACTTCAATATTCTCATTTCGTTTTAGCACAAACACTCATTTATAGCCAACCGATTTTACATCCTTTGGTGTTTGGATTACAGGTCCAAAAACTTCTCGCTTCACAAGTGAGTTTAAACTCCGATTGAATCGCATATTTCCATTGAGGCCAATCAATTCTATGTCGACATTCTTCAACTGATGAACTACCATAAGTTTTCTCTCATACAGTTGGCTTCTGTGTCATCAATATGATCTTCTGGATCATTTAATCATCTTTTCTTTCGAGATTTTTTATTTTTGGAACCAAGGGGTCGGCCACGCTTCTGGCGTGTTTTTGATTCAATAGCTATAGGATTAATTTTCTATCCTTCAGGAACTTCTATCCGTATAAGAGCATCTATAGCTGAAATATGCGATTTAGTGACTCTGCTAGAGTCAGCAAAAGAATCTGGCAGTTGATTTGCAATTTGTTGCAAATGTATAATCTTTTGAACTTCAAGTTCACTCATATTTGTGTGTGGATCTAAATGATTCAAAGATGTTTTCCACGCAAGTTCAATCTTATGTCATTTATCTTCTCCCTCTAATTTTGGAAACAAATTTTCATCAAAAAGGTAATCAGCAAATCTTGCTGTAAACACATCTCGTGTCAAAGGTTCAACATACCTTATAATGGACAAGGAGTTATACCCAACATATATCCTCAATCTTCTTTGCGGACCTATTTTTGTCTGTTGGGGTGGTTCAATTGGAACATATACATCACACCCAAAATTCTCAAATAAGAAATATTTGGCTCTGAACCAAAAGTCAACTGTATGAGAGAAAACTTATGGTAACTCAATGGCCTTAAATGCACAAGTGCTGCAGCATGCAAAATTGCATGACCCCAAGCTGCTGTAGGGAGATTTGTTTTCATCAATAATGGTCTAGCAATTAATTGCAACATTTTAATAAATTATTCAGCTAGACTATTCTGTGTGTGAACATGAGCTACAGGATGTTCAACAATTATTTCAATCCACATGCAATAAGAATCAAATGCATGCGAAGAAAATTCATCAGCATTGTCTAGACGGATTCGCTTAATACGATAATGAGGAAACTACGCTCTTAAACGAATTATTTGAGCAAGTAATCTTGCAAACACCAGATTGCGAGTTGATAATAAACAAACATGCGACCATCGGGTCGATGCATCAATCAAGACCATGAAATATCGAAATTGCCCACATGGTGGACTAATCGGTCCACATATATCTCCATGAATTCGTTCTAGAAATGTAGGACTTTCAGCTTCTACTTTCAATGGTGATAGTCTTATAATCAATTTTCCTTTGTAACATGCAGCACATGAAAGTTTATCAAAAGTTAAAATCCTTTGATTTGTCAAAGGATGACCATGCATTGTCTCGATAATTTTTCGCATCATAATTGATCCCGGATGACCCAAACGGTCATGCCAAACTTTAAAAGTAATGGGATTAGTAAACTTCTGGTTTACTAAATGATGCGCCTCAATAGCATTTATTTTGGCATGATATAGGCCAGAGGATTGATACAAGTTAGTATCAATACGCAACTATTCGAGTCGTTGCACACTCCAGAAGGATAGTTTTAGCCGACACTATCAAAGGAAAGAGTCAGAGATTGCTCAACAAAGCTGAATTTTTTATTAAGATATGATATCGATACTGAATACAGAGATGGACTATTTATAGGGTGATTCCCTATACTAAGTTAACTGAATTGAAACGTGTGAAAATGGGAAAACATAATGTTGACTAACTTCCTAAACTTAAGGAGAAGTGGGAAAATGGAAAAACAGAATGTTGACTAACTTCCTAAACTTAAGGAAAATGCTCCTCCCACTTTTTGCACTTATCAGCCACAAACAAACCCCACTAGTTTGGTGTTTGACTTCTTCTAACGCATCCCTCTGCGTAATCCCACAGCATTGACCGAATCACTCGGAATTTCGGCCCCGTCAACATCCGTATCAAGGATAGAGATGGTAGTTTTTCCAACAAAAACTTATTATCGAATGTCATTTTTGTGATACTCAAATATTCATGACCATTATCCTCCACAGTCTCAACATGATATCCATTACATTGGATATCTTTAAAACTCAATAAATTTCTTTGAGACTTTGAGGAATATAATGCTTTATCAATAACAATCATAGTTCCTCCCGGTAATATTATTATATTAGCTCTTCCGGAGCCTTCAATAAGTTTTGCATTACCATTTATTGTGGTAACACTTGTTTCTCCCACATTCAAATGAGAAAAATATTTCTCATATTTCAGTATGGTGTGCGTAGTTCCACTGTCAATAAGATAGACACTTTCGATATCGTTATTCAAACAAAAAAAATGAACAACAACCATCTATTTATTAACAAAATATTTACAAACATAAAAATTAAACATATTATATTACAACAAAAAGTAATATAAACATATAACACATAATATTAATATTCTAATTATTTTGGAAACTTTCATCTCCAATTAAGTGGTCAATTTTTCCTTCTGGATGTTCGAAAAAATCAGCAACATCCAGATGAGTCACACCAACACCAACATTTTCAAGATCATCATCATTTCTTTCATGAGACAAATTTTGAGAAGTAAAATTTGTCTCAGCATCTTTGTCTTTCTTTTCAATAGATGCTTGATATAAGTCAACAAGATGTTTTGTCATGCGACAAACATGAGACCAGTGACCTTTCATGCCACAACGATAACATTTGTCTTCATAATTTTTCGGAACAATATTTCATTTCTCATTACTTTTTGTCTACTTCAGGTGGTCATTGACATTTTTGACACCTAAATTATTATTACGATTATAAGGGCCAAATTTATCACGACGTTCATGATCATATTTTCGACCATGACCATGGTAACGACCACGACTACGACCACGATCTCTTCTGAGATCATGATTTCTAACAGCATTCACTTCAGGGAATGGAGTAGAGCCAGTAGATCGAGTCTCGTAGTTTTTCATTAGTAGTTCATTATTTTGTTCTGCAACAAGAAGACAAGAAATCAATTCAAAGTATTTTTTAAACCCTTTCTTATGATATTGTTGCTGCAGGACAATATTCGTAGCATGAAAAGTGGAGTATGCTTTCTCCAACATATCATCATCCGTTATATCAACTCCATATAGTTTCAATTGTGAAACTATTTTAAACATTGTGGAGTTATACTCACTCACAGATTTGAAATCTTGCAACCTCAGGTGCAACCAGTCATACTGTGTTTTTGAGAGAATGACCATCTTCTAGTGGTCGAATCTTTCTTTTAAATTTTCCCACAAAACAAGAGGATCTTTTACGGTAAGATATTCATTTTTCAAATCCTCATGAAGATGATGACAGAGAAATATTATAGCTTTGGCACGATCTTGTATTGATGACACATTATTTTGCACAACGGTATCTGTCAGACCCATTGCACCAAGATGCATTTCGGCATCTAGTGTCCATGACAAGTAGTTCTTTCCGGTGATATCAAGAACCACAAATTCGAGTTTAGTAAGATTTGTCATAATAATAATAGAAAACGTACCTGTTTGATAAACTTCAAAAATAATTTACCCAGTGATAGAGACTGATACTGATAACGCATTGTGAAATTATATAAAAAATAATAAAATAAGCAAGATGAAAAAGTAAACGAGATATGTAGAGAATATAGATAATATTATTATGAGATTTTTGTTGGTTGTTGGTTGTTTCTACAAAAGGCGTATGGTTATCTATTTATAGAGGTGAATAGGGGATAAGGATAAGTACTAATGGTGATACTTGTCACCCGATATTAAGTGTAAGGTGACACTTGTCACCAAAGTCATAACTATTAGGTGATATGTGTCACCTTAGAGATAGACATCAGGTGATACTTATTACATTTCATTAAGTATGTAATTATTTCGAGATTAAAGAATAATAATGATTATGTGATGAAGATCCACTAATTTAATAAATTTTTGAAATTCATAACAACAATTTTTGTTTAAATAAATTGAAATTACAGGGGAATTAGATTAGGATAATTTAATTTAAAGTAGGAGCAATAATTACTTTCGCAATTAATCCCGGCAACGGCGGCTTCAACAAGTCTTGATAATCAACTTAGTGATGATGATTTTCTTACAACGCCTAAAAAAAAATAATAATAAAAATAGGACACGAGGACGACGCCGTTTCGATAGAATTAATTACGCATAAAAGCTATGACCTTTTTTATTGCTTTTCAGTTGTTAGTTATTAGAGACAGAAAAGTCTTTAAAGAAAAATGATTAGCAGTAAGTAACTAAATGGTCGTCTCCGACCTAACTATTAAAACTTTCTATGCCGCCATTGACGGAATAATTATTTAAATTTAAATAATATGAATTTAAAGTTTTTTAAAAAATAAAAATTTATATTATTTTTAAGAATCAGACGTAATAAGAATAAAAATTATTTATAAAATTTTTTTAAAAAAAGCCATATAATAAATATACAATACTGTCATAAACTGTTTTCGATGAGGGACAAAGTCATATAATGTTTGGTCTTCGCGGACCAAAAATAATAAATTAAGAAACTTACTGTTCCGAATCCAACATTATGGGACGGTTACTTTAGACTTTTATGTAATTATATTATCACAATTTAAAAAAATTTAAAAACTTTAATATATTTTTTAAATAAATAAACTTTACTGGAATAATTTAAAAATATATATATATTTTCCACACTATATAATAATAAAATAGACTGAAGAAATATCAACACTAATAAATTACCGCCAAGTGGAATAGACCAACTGTAGAATGCGTTTTTTCCACAAAGCTTCAGGATTCATCAATATAAAATCTAGACGGTCTCAGTCTCTGCATGGTCTTCCGCCATTGATGGCGATTTTCTTGACCGTAAACTCTGGGGGAAGATTTTTCTTCTGATGCTACTACAAGTCTCTTGTTTGGGACCCCCAGTTCTTCAACAATTTCCGAAAGTAGTCTTTTGTTATTTTCATACTGATTAGAAACACTAGCAAAATTCAAACTAAAATTAATTCAACAGTTTAACTTTAAACCCTATAAATAGGTGAATATCAAAATATTATAGCAGTCCAAAAAAATCCCTCTTTCAAGTATGGCTTCATTTCAGGCCATCAAAATTTGTGCCATTATTGCTCTTGCATTTGCCCTCTCCATGCAAACTGTGCTAGGTAATATATATATATCTATATATAAATATATGTATGTATGTATGTATGCATGTATTATATTTATATGGTGGTGATGGTGGTGCAGGTGATAACGTAGCATGCGAGAATTTGAACAAAGAATCGTGCGCCTATGCGGTAGCATCTACGGGGAAGCGTTGCGTGTTGGAGAAGCACATCCGAAGAAGTGGAGAAGAAGTGTACACGTGTCGGACATCGGATATTAAGGCAGACGAATTGAAAGATTGGATCGAAACTGAAGAATGCATCGAATCATGCGGCCTCGACAGGCATGCACTCGGAATTTCTTCCGACTCTCTTCTGGAATCATCCTTTACACGAAAACTCTGCTCACCGTCATGCTATACTACCTGCCCAAACATTGTCGATCTCTACTTCAATCTCGCCGCCGGCGAAGGTATTTGTTAGAATATTTTTCTTACAATAAATTCTTAAACTTAAAATATCTCATTTATTTTTTAATATAGGTGTCTATCTTCCGAAGCTATGTGAGGTTAAAGGAGTAAATGCACGCCGAGGAATGGCAGAGATGAAAAGCTCCGGCGGCGATATTATTGCACCGGGTCCAGAATCAGCTGGAAGTGTGGAGAATTTGAGCATCCCGCCTGTTATGCCTCCAATGTAATATTCCCCCGGAAACGTAACGTGCTTTTTTTATAATTAGGTAGATTTCGTGACTTGTTTACGTATGTTGTACCATGCAATTTGGCTTGTAATACAAATAAAGGGTTTTACTATATTGTAATAAACTCCAAAACATTGGGATTTCAACATTTCGCAACGTTTCAATCCCAGAATCATGTTGATTTTTATTTTTAATTAAATAATTATTTATTTTGTGGTTTTAATGTTTCTAGTTGAATATTATATATTTTTCTAATTTAATATAATAATTTCTCAACGTCTAATTTATTTTGGACCAACTTGTCTGTGGTCTATTCTCCCCCCTTTTGGCGTTAATGTAGAAGACGAATGCAAATTGCAAAATCCAAGTTATATGTTTCGACTTTTAATCCAGTCCAGAAAACCCAACAACAACCGGCCATAACTTTTTCTTCTTTTCTTTTTTTTTTAAATAAAAAAAAATCCCCACCAAATATTAGGCCCATCCGTATTGGAAAGCTCAACTGGTTTTCTATCCGTTTAAATTCTAATTTAGCTTTTTATAATTATTTTTATTTACGTACAGTGCCTTGTAAAAATAATAATAATAATATCACCTTATTTTATTAATAATTAAAATATATGAAGGTATTCTAAAGAAAATTGTCAGACAAAAGGAGAAGCAAACGTATACTGAGCCAGCTGCCACCTTTTTTTCTTTTTTTTTTGGTTAATCCCGATCTTACTTTATGGATATTTGTATTTAAATAAAATTAAATAATTCTTACTCTATTATTCTGTGATTACTATTTATTTTACTATATTATTCTTACTTAACGTCTAATTAAGCTTTTGATAAGTAGCCACAAATATTCTTTCTTTCTTTCTTCTTTTGGTCAATAACAAGCATAAATATTTAAGCTTAAGAAATATCTGATTTGTTAGTAGTATTGTTGGGATTTCAACCTATGTCCCACATCTGAAAATAATGTTAGAATTTATTAGCATATAAAAATTCTATTAACTTATATCTTTTGAAAAGTTACTCAAGAATAAAATTATAAAATTTTAAGTCTAAAATGAATAATATTATACTAATGTGGAGATAAGTGAGATAATGTCAACTTCATGAGTATACGTGGGTATAAAGAAAGAGGGAATTTAACGAATGCAGTGACGCATTTCCAACATTAATAGTATCAGTTGGTCATGACCGACTGGAAACTCCTTAAAAGGAAAGAAAAAAAAAATGATGAGTGGAGACCACGCGTACGCAGAGATAACCAGGGACCCAAAAAATTGAGGTTACGAAATCGTCCTTAAAAGGCCGCGGCACAACTAAGTTTACTTCTTATTTCCACGTGGCACGCCTCCACCAAGTCCTGCCTTCCCCTGATCGTTCCAATTAACCTTCCAAATCCCCCCCACTCCTAAATTTTTATATATTTCGCTCACTTTTTTATTGTGCATGTTTCCACAGTTTCATCCTTCAAATTCTATTCTATTCTAATTTTCTAAATAAATTGATATTTATTTTCTCGATTCTTCTATTAATCTCCGTGATTCTTGATTGATAATTAATGGCGACTTCGACGCTCACCGGATTGTTAAAGAGCGTTGCCGGTGAATTTCCTTCTCGTCGTGCTGTATCGGTTTCTGGAAAATTCGATGTTACTCATTCCAAACTTGATGCACTTATTGAAAGAGCTGCTTCCCGTCTCGTTGCTGCTGGTATTAAACCCGGCGACGTCGTTGCTCTCACCTTCCCTAACACCGTTGAGGTTCATTTATCGTTTCCTCTGTCCAAATCTGATCCTTAATTTTAATTTTTATTTTTTTTTATAATTATTTAGAATATATATTGGTTACCTTGAAATTGATTTGTATTATATTATACTATTTAACTGAAAGAGATTGATTGAATCACGTTTATATTTTTTATCGCCATTAGTGTCTTCTTCGCCTCCCCCAAATTTTTTATTATTTTCTCGTTACAGTTGTTATCTTCTAAGAATTTCTAGTCCGGTTTAAGAGTTCATATAATAATATAAACTGGGACGGTATTTTTTTTTTTTTTTAATTGCAGTTTGTGATTACGTTCTTGGCGGTGATTCGTACACGTGCAACTGCGGCTCCGTTGAATTCCGCGTACACAGCTGACGAATTCGAGTTCTACTTGTCAGACTCTGAATCAAAGCTCCTATTGATCCCAAAGGAAGGAAACCAGCCGGCTCAAGCCGCGGCTTCCAAGCTCGGTATTCCTCACGTCACCGCAACGCTTTCTGACGTCGACGCGGAGGTTATTCTGTCCACATCTAACTCCGAGTTAGACTCACTGCCGGATATCTCTAAACTGGTTAATGACCCAAACGACGTTTCCCTTTTTCTCCACACCTCCGGCACCACCAGTCGCCCTAAAGGAGTTCCACTGACACAAATTAACCTTGCTTCTTCTGTGAATAACATTAAATCCGTGTACAAACTCACTGAGTCTGACTCTACTGTGATTGTGTTGCCCCTTTTCCATGTCCACGGGTTATTGGCTGGGTTACTCAGCTCCCTCGTGGCGGGTGGGGCCGTCACGCTTCCTGCGGCTGGGAGATTCTCTGCTTCAACATTCTGGGCCGACATGAATAAATATGACGCCACATGGTACACGGCTGTGCCCACCATACACCAAATTATTCTCGATCGCCATCTCAGTAAGCCCGAACCCGTTTATCCAAAGCTTCGATTCATTCGGAGCTGCAGCGCAGCATTGGCTCCGAGCATCTTAGCTCGCCTGGAGGAGTCCTTTGGGGCACCAGTTTTGGAAGCTTACGCAATGACTGAGGCGAGCCATTTGATGGCTTCGAATCCCTTACCCGAGGATGGCCCACACGTTCCCGGGTCAGTTGGCAAACCCGTGGGTCAAGAGATGGCCGTGTTAGATGAAAATGGGAAGCAACAAGAAGTTAATGTTAATGGGGAAGTCTGTATTAGGGGTCCAAATGTGACTATAGGGTATAAGAATAACCCTGAAGCTAACAAATCTGCCTTTTTATTTGGTTGGTTCCATACTGGTGATCTTGGGTTCTTCGATTCTGATGGCTATTTACATCTAGTTGGCCGGATTAAGGAGTTAATCAACAGGGGAGGTACATATTTTCTTTTCATCCCTGAAAACACTAATAAATTTGCATTTCTCAAACATGCTTTTGTCTTTGCTGTGAGCAAATAGTGGTATGGATCAGATTGAAAGCCGATTAGTACCAATGGTGCTTTTGGAACCGAAATTTCACTTCTTCTATAATCATAGATGTGCTTTATTATGTTCTTATGGAATTGGCTTCTGTCCCACCTGAGTAGCATACATGATTGTTATAGCTAGATAACCCACGTTTGTCCATAAAGCTCTATTGAAGTTTGCTGCTTTGGTACATGATATTTATTTCCTTCCTTTAGTCTATTTATATGTCACATGATACTGCTGAGAGTTAGCTGTGTGTGACATATCATGTATTTTATGTTACCAAACTGTTAGCTATAAATTTTTCAACTTTATTTTCAATTTAGCATGCAAGAATAATTCATGATCATTCTGGTTTATTCTTTTATATCTCTATAAAATCTGTCAGTTTCTATCGGCAGTTTCCCCACTAAACTCCCCTTAAGTAGGCAATATTTAATATTAGCCTTGCTGATTTAACCTTGCCTTCCTAACAAATAAACTTTTGAAGTATTTGCTTGAAGATATTGCAAGCAGTTCAAAATATAACTTTGTTGGTTTTGTAAGTTATGGATCATAAGAGTAATTTATCATTAATATGTCAGGGGAGAAAATATCACCTATTGAAGTGGATGCTGTACTTATATCTCATCCGGAGGTTGCTCAAGCTGTTGCTTTTGGAGTCCCTGATGATAAATATGGGGAAGAGGTAGGCATATTATATTTTGTCAATATCTCATGTTTTTGGCTTTTTGTATGTCTGGCCGCATTTTCTTAGGTTGCTTTTTGTCAGCAGTCTATCTTGTGCCATTTTGATGTTTTCTACATGTTGTCATCATGGTTTGTTGCTAACCATTTCAATGAATAAAACCACTGGCAAATAAAGGGTGAGCATTGAGAAAGATAAAACCATGATGTTTGTGTCAATGTAATAATACTCTGTATCCTTGTGGAGACTCTAGTGCAGTTATAGGTTTGCCAAGCCCTCGTCGTTCTACTATGGTCTTTGAATTTTCCTTCTAGTGCATCATGCTTTTACTTCATAGATATTCATGGGAGTGTGAAACATAAAGCTAGTCTTTTATTCTTTCAATGTTTTTTTCCCCTTCTGAAACTGAATTCCTACCCCTTGTGATGGTGTTTTAGCTTGTTTCCAGAATCAGATAGTACTTATTTTTCTTTTGAAACAAATAAAAATGTTTCTCCTACCATATTGTATGTTGTTCCTATTATGTAGGGTTGGTGTGTATTTTGCCCTCGTGTACTGTCTAACACGAGTATTTACATTTGCCATTACTTTAATCACATGTATTTGACTTGTTTTTATGTTTCAGATAAACTGTGCAATTATCCCAAGAGAAGGATCAAGTATTGATGAAGACGAAATCCAGAGGCACTGTAAGAAAAATCTAGCTGCCTTCAAGGTTCCAAAGAAGGTTTTCATCACGGACTCTGTCCCAAAAACAGCAACGGGGAAAATCCAGAGGAGGATTGTAGCTGAGCATTTTCTGGCACAAATCTCAACTGCCAAAGTCCCCAAATTTGGAGCTTGAACGAATAAGTGCTGCCTGCTACCTAGTGTCAAATCAAATAAAGACTTATTTCCTCACACCCTAGCTGCAACTGAGAGTTGTGCAGGACAGAGCACTAAGTTCCTCTTCCAGCAAATCCTCGGCACCAAACCAGCAACTTACGAGCGTAATGCTAGAACATGTTACAAAATTATTTATTAATTAGCAGGGTATTTGTATGTTGGACTTCATAGATAGGATTTTGCAGCATTCTTTATTGTGAACGATTATATTGAGCTAGCTTTAAGCTCTCTACGTTGTAGGCGGGAGAATGGTAAACATTTAGGTAATATTTTGGAGGAATAAGATTATACATAGAAGAATACGGTTTCCACAAGATTTCTGGTTTGTTGGTGTAAATCTAGAGTACTTATTGTTAAAAGTTTGAAAATCTTTTTTCAAAAAAAAATTGAATAATTAGTAAATTTGGTCTTAAAATATTTATTTTAACTTTTAAAATTATAAAATCTTTTTTAAAAGATTAATAAAAAAAATTTATAGATTCATTAAAAAAATTTTAATTAAACGAAAGGGTGAAAATATCTAACATATGAAATTAAAAAAATAAAAGTTTGAGTTCTCCCCAACTATCAAAACTCATTCTTCTTCGAAGAAAAAAAAAAAATATTGTAAAAAAAGAGAGGTAAATAAAAGAAAAATAAGAAATAAGAAAAAGAGATTGTAAAAGAAATAGAATAAAGGACAGAAGAATTTAGATAAATTTAAAATTTAAATAATGAAAAAAGAAAAAGAAGAAAATAGTGATATGGAAATTCTCAGTAAATAAAATTTTTAACAACTCATTCAAAAAAAAAAAAAAAAAAAAAAGGATATCAATTCAAATAGGATGTTCATAAAATTTCTCATAAAGAAAAATGAAATTTCAAAAACTCATTAGTCATTGCCCTGTTATATGTCAAGTTTCATCTTCGGAGCATGGGGAAGTCATGGTTGTATAGAGGAATTTTGGGATCATTTAGATTATTGTAGCAACCAATTGTTGGCGACTGATTTGACATTGTGAGTTTAATCTATTGTACATAAATTAGCTTAGATAAAGCATTCGCTCACATATACGATGTTGCTTTACATGTTGATTGAGTTTGTCATCAAGGAATGTTCATATATGATATTTGGGTTAAAAAAAAAAATTGATTTATAATCTGTTTTTTTTAATTAGATTTTTTATTTTAAAATTTTATATATAAGGATAGTTTTATTGTTTAAATATTTATTTTATTTTTTATTTTTTATATGTATTGATATTTTTAATTTTTTATTTAATTAACTATATAATAAAATTATTTTAAAAAAATTAAATAATAAAATTATTAATTTTGTACGTTTAAAAGTTAAAATAAATATTTTGAAATTTATATTGACAATTGAAGATTAAACTTAGTGATTATTATTGAAAAAGATTTGTTCAAATGTAGAATTAAACATGTTTATTGAGTTCACAAGGATAAAGGGGTTTCTTATCTTCTAAGGATAAGGATATATTCATCCAGTTGTTCTTTGGCAGAGCCATGTGCTATATCATTCCTTCCTTCTCTCAATCCCAAATTGGAAAAGGTCTCAAAAAAAAAAAGGTAAGAAAGAGTTGATAGGCATGTGCATGGATGAAATCTCACATGGTAAAAGCTGCTTTAGTACCAATCAACCTTGGTTAACTTCACATGAAATGTCTCTTCATCCTAGCTGGATCTATAAATTTAATTAATGGGATTAAAATTGTATCTCTCAGGTATTATTAGTAAACAAGCAAATCAATCCACTAATTATCTGGGGATAACACCAGATGAAAAAGAAAATAATAAAAAGTGCGACATAATTACTTCTCAACTCAACCGAGACCGAGAGGGAGGGTCCCGTTTTCTGATTCTTTCAAATATCATTCCAAGGAGTGTATACATTTTCAATACCAAAACAAACCACATAATTAGCAGACAACACCTACATCCATCATTCATTTCACAATAGGAACCAACTGTAATACTAATATTTATCCTATTATAGCAACCCTTGATATATATATATTTTTTAAATAAAAAAAAAATTAGAGTACTAGGTACAATAATAGCAAGCAAACAACAGACTCCAGCCACAATAGGGTGGCAAAGACTGCGCAATAAAATCCAAAGGCAGGAACCAGAGAAACATCCAAAACACAGACATAACAAACTATCTACCATGAAATCTCATATACTCTCCTTAAACATCCTGCTGCTGTTCTTCTTCTTCGTCTTCGTACTCATATCCATCCTCATCAGCAGTTGCATCTTGGTATTGCTGGTACTCAGAAACCAAATCGTTCATGTTGCTTTCAGCCTCAGTAAACTCCATCTCATCCATGCCTTCCCCAGTATACCAGTGCAAGAAAGCCTTTCTCCGGAACATAGCTGTGAACTGCTCACTAACTCTTCTGAACATTTCCTGGATTGAAGTGGAGTTTCCAATGAAAGTCGAAGCCATCTTCAAGCCAGTGGGAGGGATGTCACAAACAGTAGACTTCACATTGTTAGGAATCCACTCAACAAAGTAAGATGAGTTCTTGTTTTGAACATTGATCATCTGTTCATCTACTTCCTTAGTGCTCATCTTCCCCCGGAACATGGCTGAAGCTGTCAAATATCTTCCATGGCGAGGATCAGCAGCACACATCATATTCTTTGCATCCCACATCTGCTGAGTGAGCTCGGGAACAGTCAGGGCACGGTATTGCTGTGACCCACGAGATGTGAGAGGAGCAAATCCGACCATAAAGAAGTGCAATCGAGGGAATGGAATAAGGTTGACTGCTAATTTACGAAGATCAGAGTTCAGTTGACCAGGGAAGCGAAGACAGCAAGTGACCCCACTCATTGTGGCAGATATCAGGTGATTCAGATCTCCAACTGGTCATGAGAAAATCCAAAACAATTAGGTTTTTCAATAATCACTTACTAATCATTGCAACACAAGACTGTTTGATATATCTGCAAAGTTGATTCAATCAATACGATGCATTCAGATGATTCCAGCTGAATAAAGGATTCACTTACGCATTAACAAAATAGAGAAGGGATGATCTATTCTTAAATGAAAGTCAAATATTAAAATACAAGATTCCAGCGATAAATATATCAGAGAAAACAACCTAATATGATAAGTGAACTATTAACAAGGTGAAATAATACAAAGTCAAAAGTATTATCAGAATAGTCTCTTAAAAATAATTGACCCTTAAGTTTCATATGATAGAAGAAATACTTACAGCTTGGAGTTGTAAGCTTAAGAGTTCGGAAGCAAATATCATAAAGGGCTTCGTTGTCCAGAACCATACACTCATCAGCATTCTCAACAAGCTGATGGACTGAGAGTGTAGCATTGTAGGGCTCTACAACAGTGTCAGAAACCTTAGGGGATGGAAACACAGAGAAAGTAAGCATCATTCTATCAGGATACTCCTCCCTGATCTTAGAAATAAGAAGGGTTCCCATCCCGGATCCAGTTCCACCACCCAAGGAATGACAGACCTGAAAACCTGATTCCAAATCAAATAATTTCAGAGTTAGTGAACAAAATTTATAATAAACCACCACATACAAGAAGTTCATTCATTCAAGTAGTATGAGATTCAAAGGACCTACATAATTGAAACCAATAAGCATGGGGTAACTACATCAAGAAAAAAAAATTAGGGGGGGAGGGGGCAAATGTTAAAAAAAAAAAAAAAAAAATCAGATTTCCAATTCTCTGTGACTGACAAATCCTTCTGTCAACGACAATTCCAAAACAGTCAGATGAAACACGTAAACCAAACTCGAAAGCAGAGAGAACCGAACACATAGCTAGTTGAATAAGTTGTATATTTCTTTAGTTACATACGTAGAATACAAAATCGAAACAGAAGCAAGTTTAAAAGTCACGACTAGGAAGGGCAAAATCAACTGACAGTTCTCCCTAAAAAGAGGCAGATCTAAAAAAAACACTGAAAAGCCTCCTTCAATTCGACTCCTTAGAGAAAGCTAAAACAAAAAATTCACAATGAAATCATTTTTCGGAAACACATAAGAAGAGGAAAGGAAAAGCACCTTGGAGGCAGTCACAGTTCTCCGCCTCTTTCCTAACTACATCAAGCACAGAATCGATAAGCTCAGCCCCCTCGGTGTAGTGACCCTTAGCCCAGTTATTTCCGGCACCAGATTGGCCAAAAACGAAGTTATCCGGACGGAAAATCTGTCCGTAAGGGCCAGATCTGACACTGTCCATCGTTCCGGGCTCAAGGTCCATAAGGACGGCGCGTGGAACAAACCTCCCACAGCTAGCCTCGTTGTAGTAAACATTGACTCGCTCCAACTGCAAATCATTGTCACCTCTGTACCTTCCGGTTGAATCGATCCCGTGCTCGGCGCAAACCACCTCCCAGAACTTGGCACCGATTTGGTTGCCGCATTGGCCTCCTTGAATATGCAGAATCTCACGCATTTTTGTTGGTTCGGTTTCGCAGTGAGAAGAATTAGTTAGGGAAGTGAATGCGTAAGAGCGGAGGAGATGGGAAATGCAAGGTTTTGAGATATTAAGGAGTGAGGTAGGGAGACGAAAGGGGTTTATATTCTGGGTTCCAGACAAAAGGATCAGAACTGTAATTTTTGGGGTATTATTATTATTGGGAAAATCTTCAAAGTAGTTATAATAATTTAATTAAATAAAATTATTTATATCAATTTTAGAATAAATAAATAAATAAACAGATGATATAAGATTTTTTAATTTTTTTTTTGTTTTTTATATTCAAAAAATCAAAATGTTTTCAACTGCCCCACAGAATTTTCTCGAATGGTTGGCTCTGTTTAAGTGGGAGTTTTTAAATTTTTAAAAAATTTCCTCAATACAGTTTTTAAATTCTCTGTTCGTTTTTTTTTTTTCTTCGTTACAGTTTTTAATATTTTGGATCTTTAACATCACGCGACAAAGGAGAGCGTGATTTCAACGCGTGGGTCATGCACGTGAAGTGGATGGTGAGGTATTTATGTGCGTTGCCGCTTAGCTGTATTTCTCCCCCCCCATAGAAAATTTCCGCATATTTTTTTAAAATTTAAGCTATATTTATGTAACACTTTAAATAGAAAAAAAATTAATTAATTTTTTTTTGATTTTTTAAAAGTCATAAACAAATAAGTTACAGTTTATCGACAATAAATTATTAATAATTGTTTAAAAAATAAATATTATTTAAATATAATTTTAAGGTAGCAAAAATAAAAATTTATATTTTTGTTTTAAAAAAAAAGAAAATATTAATCGTCTTTATTTATATGTTACTAAATATAAGGTGGTGGGAGAAGTTGATGTTTCATCATCAATCGAGCGGACAAATCGCCATCTTTTCAACCTTTTTTATTTAATCATCTTCTCTTCATTAGTAGTTTTTCTTTTTTTTAACCCCAAAAAAAAAAAGAAAAAAATCAGGTGAAATACAAAATAATAATAATAATAATATAAATAAATTAAAATTGTGTAAACAAAATTTTCTTTAATGTCACAATTTAAAAAATAAATAAAAAAATTTACCAATTCATTAAAATATATTATTACAATAATTGTATCAATGTTAATGTTGGCGGCAAGTAAAATCAAGGTGGGCCATAACGGAGTTGAAGAGAAAAACTAGGAAGGGCCCCACACCAAACGTGGTTCTCACTCCAAGCTGACAGACAGACGCCTTCCCGTCCCCATGACTAAGCTGGAAAAACTACTAATTACTTATTAACCAAAGGAAATAAGGCTGCCGCTATTGAACCAAGAAAAAAAGGATTCTCAAATTTTATTTATTTTTTAAGTGCACAAATTTAAAGAATTTGGTGATTTTGGCAGTAAAGCAGAAGCAAAGAAATGAAAGTTGGAATCTTACGTAAGAAGCAAGGAAGAAATTGGGAAGAAAGAATGAGAATTCCGGGCAGCAGAAAAAGAAACCCCACTCACTATTCTTTCTTTGGTTTTACTCTTATTTTCCCTATTCATTGTACCATCTAATTCTTCCTCCTTCTGCCTATCCTCATCTTAACCAATCAATTTTCGCCATGTCACCTATATATAAATTATGAGTTGGATATACTTTTTTTTCTTTTTTCTTTTATTTGATGGATAGGTAGACGACTGAGAGGCATTCTTTCTGTATATAATTATAATACTACTTTATAAATTAGTAATTATTTTTATTTTTTAAATATCACGTCATGTCAAAGACGAGATATTATAAAAAAAAAAATAATAAAATATTACTTTATACTGATTTTTAGCTCAAACTCGAAAGAAGCGTAACGTTTTTAGGGGAAGCGCTTTCCTAACAATTAACAACGCGTTAACTCTTTTGGTTGCCCGCTTATTGGATTATTATTACCCATTAAACCCTCGTCCGGTAACCAAGGGTTTTTTGGTTGCCCGCTTTATTCCGGTCATATTTATTCTCCGGCGCCGAAGGAGGCGGTTCTTGTTGTACCGTGGAATCTTTCCAAGGATGGTGAGCAAGAGGCAAAAACTGGCTCGTCAGCGCTTCAAGGAAGCGAATCCTGAGTTATTTCCGAAGGCAGAGCCAACGCCGCCAAAGGACCCCAGCAAGAAAAAGAAAAAACTTGCTAAGTTTAAGAGGAAAAAGGAAGACCCAAATAATCCTAAGAAGTTGATACACAGGAAGAATCATCCGCTTAGGGTTCCTGGGATGAAGCCTGGGGATAGCTGTTATATATGTAAAGCTCCCGATCACATTGCTAAGAATTGCCCAGAAAAAGCTCAGTGGGAAAAGAATAAGGTTCAACTTTCTACTGTTATTTTCTAAACCTGGCACTATTTTCAGCTTTCTTAATAATCTTCTCAGTATTCTAGGACCTTGTGAAGGTATAATGGAGTTTGATGGCTAAGAAAATTGTGTATAATATTTTAAATAGTGGTTCCTATTTTCTGATGTTTTATGCCTTAGTGGAATTTAATTTCACTTTTGTTTAAGTTTTAACTAAGCATACTTGAGAATTTTAGATGATACAGGTTTGCAATCGCTGTCACTAGGAAGCAAGTTTGTACATTGTGTGGGTGTTATAATATATCTTGTTTTGTGAAATTTGAAAACTGTGTAGATTGTACTAGCTAGTGATACCACCATGCTTGGTTTAAATATGATATCTTATTTTAATCCTTGTAGATATGTTTGTTCTGTCGACAACGGGGGCACAGTCTTAAAAATTGCCCAAAGAAGAGTGATGAATCTATTGATAAGAAGTTCTGTTATAATTGCGGGGAGAATGGACATTCTCTTGCTAAATGTCCTAAGCCTCTTCAAGATGGTAATTAACTTCTCCTCAAGAAAGCTCAATTCTTCCTTATGATTGCTTTTAATTGACACTGTTTTGGGTTTTCCTTGCCTATGAGTGTTAGTATGAGTGCTATGTTGCTACCAGTTGGCTGATGAAATGTTCTGCAAATTGGCCTTCTTTTGTGAACTATAATCAAAATGACCAATTACAAACCTAGTAGTAGAAATATGCTGATCAGATCTCACCTTCTAGTAATAAACATCCTTCAGAAGATTTGAGTGGAGAACCATTTCATTTAAAAACTAGGTTGTAGTTGATATGTATATCTGAATTGACCCTCTTGCTAACCTAATGTCAAAGAATGGCGAACTTTCATTTTTGACCAAAAGTGTGTTGTAGACAAATGTTAGTGAAGATTTGTGTAACTCGTGAGATTATAATTCTCTAGTCGCAAAATTATGATTTAACTAGTAAATCTGTAACCTGAACTATGGATGTATTTTCTACTTGTTAGACCATTATTAATGTAGGTGATCCAACTCATGTTTCCTTCTTGTGTTTTGCTGATGCTTGTCAATTTCCCCCCTCTCAACAATGCAGGAGGAACAAGATTTGCAAGTTGCTTTATTTGTAATGAACGCGGCCACTTGAGTAAGGATTGTCCTAAAAATACTCATGGGGTTTATCCTAAGGTACTAATAGTTGATGTTACCACATTTTGCGTACGGATCTGCAGACTGCGAATGTTCTGAGCTCTCTTTTCTTGTAGGGTGGCAGTTGTAAAATTTGTGGTGGTGTTACACATTTGGCTAAAGATTGTCCCGATAAAGGCAAAAGAAGGTCAAATGCTGTTAGAATCCCTACTAAAGAATGTAAGTTGCCTTTGCAGGGACTCTTTTTCATCTATTATTTGGAGTACAATTAAAATCTTCGAGTACAATGTTTATTTCATACTCTCTACCAAACCTAGTTTTGCTATATTTTTTCCCATGGATTGAATTTCTACTTGTCCAGTAAAGGGTAAACCAAACCTAGTTTTGCTATATTCTTTCCCATGGATTGAATTTCTACTTGTCCAGTAAAGGGTAAACCAAACCTAGTTTTGCTATATTCTTTCCCATGGATTGAATTTCTACTTGTCCAGTAAAGGGTAAACGCATGTTAGAAATGCAATTTGTGACAGATAGTGGAGCCAACAACAGTGTGTTAAAAGATTCTTAGAACAATGGAGTATAGACTACTAGTCTTAACGACAATGTCAGTCTGATTATATATATGTATATTATTATATTTATCGAAATTTCTTATTCATGTGCAGCTGAATTTCAAGAAAGGCCTAGAGTGCAAGTTACCAAACTTACGAGTGGAGATGATCTGGAAGATGACTTCATCACGGCAGGGGATACCTCTGGAAACAAACAAGATAAGTCCTCCGAGTCCAAAGCTTCAAAATCTGATTTAACGGAACAAAAGATAGTAAGATTCAAGAAGAAAAATGGTCCCAAAGTTGTGAACTTTCTGTAGGTTGAGAAGTAGAGTTTACCCCGGGAGGGAAAATTTTGATTCACATTCTGTAATGCTTTTGTAATTTAGACTCTTAATTTCTCTCAATGCCAACTTAAATTTCTTGAACATTCAAGATTCATTTTGTTTTTAGCATTCTTTTTAAGGTCACTTGGTCCATCCATCTATTTATAGAAATAAAACAAATAATATCAATATTGTTTCTATTATTATCAATGGTGGGAAACGAATAGAAAAGGAAGAAAAAGAGTTAGTTATGGTGAGGATGAAAGACAATTCTCGACCTTCATTTCCTTCCTCAAACTTCTCTATTTTTCCCCGCAAAATTCTCTTCCTTTAAACTTGTCGTCAATATCTCTACATTTCACAAGATTCAATCCTTCCATATTCTTTCTTCATCCTCTTTTTTTCCCTTTTTTTTTTTTTTTCTTTTCAACATTTTGCAGGTTTGGTCTTTTTTTCTCCACAATAGAGAAATTAGCCAAAGCATAGAAAAGAAACAAAATGGTACATCTTCTTTCTTCATCATTTTCTTGTCTCTACATAATTTAATATCTGTTTATACAATTAAATTAATTTTCTGGGTTTCACATTTTGAAGATTCTTTGATGGTCTAAAAATAATACACTATTCTTACATCTTTTGAATATTCTGATTTGCATGAAATTATCCAAATTTCCCCCAAAAAGTTTTTTCTCAGGAAAAATGTGTTATCCGATGGATTCTTGTATTCTGTATGTGTGTATATATATATGTATTCGATTGGATCGGGAATTATTATGGTCATAATTTTCTTCAGAATCTTCTGGGATCAAAATACAATGTTTTTTCATTATAACTGTTAAAAAAAATGAGAATTGAAAATTTTGCAAGGCGAACGCTACATCTGGAATGGCTGTGCACGATGACTGTAAGCTGAAGTTCCTGGAATTGAAAGCTAAGAGAAACTTCCGGTTCATAATCTTCAAGATTGAAGGCCAAAGAGTGATGGTGGATAAGCTTGGGAGTCCGGAAGAAAGTTACGATGATTTCACCGCCTCTCTCCCTGCAAATGAGTGCCGCTACGCCGTCTACGATTTCGATTTCACCACCAACGAGAACTGCCAGAAAAGCAAGATTTTTTTCATAGCATGGTAAATCCTAATCCATTTGTTGAAGAATATTTCGCTCGATCCATCATAACTACTAATCAATAATTTTGGCCTTCTGGTTGTGGTTTTTCTCAGGTCGCCGGACTCATCAAAGGTGAGGATGAAGATGGTTTACGCAAGCTCAAAGGATAGATTTAAGAGGGAATTGGATGGTATTCAAGTGGAGCTGCAGGCAACAGATCCCAGTGAAATGAGTCTCGACATTGTAAAGGCTAGAGCTCTCTAAACCTCCATTCCATCAGACTCTCCTTTCCGGTGCTTATTTCATAGCATATATATATATATATTATATATTATTTATTTCTCTCTTATAAAAAAAAATCCAAAAAGAAAAAAAAGCTTTACTAGAGTGGCGTAATGGATATTGCAGAACCCCTGTAACTTCTTTTTGTTGTCATTTAACAGTGTTAGGGTGGATTCTAGTCGAGAGTCTTTCCTTCTTCCCCCTTTTGTTTTTCTGATAATTTCGAATATATTTCTGATTAGTGATGAGAAAATAAGTTTTCTTTTATTTTTATTTTTCTTCCGTTGTTATTCATTTGTCTTCCATGCCATAACATTATAAAGTGGAATGGTACAGGAAACAGGAAAGTATTGTCATCTACAAGTATTGTGTATATATATATATACATTGTGTAAGGCTAAGTGTGTTTATTTTGGGAATCCCAGTATAGTTTTTCCCAGACCTGGACTTGTTTAATTGAATTTTCTTTTTTGTCAAGAATGGAATGAAGAGTTGCAGGATCATAAGGTGGAGGCATTGTGCAAGGAGTTTTCAAGCTTGGACCTTTAACAGTTGAATCCATCATAAACTTCTTCTCTAATCCTTTAGCTGGGCAAGCCATGAACTCCGAGCAAAGTTCAACTGCTCTTGCTGGAATACTTGGCTTGTATTTTAGAAGCTTCGAATAGTGGCTCAATAAATGGAACATGTAGTCGTATACATAATTCACTGCTAAATCTTCTTGAATGAAACTGCTTGCTGCTCTGCCCATCGCTTCTGCCTGGAAAAACATAAGATTTTTATTTTTTTTATTATTTAAATCTGATACTGATCAAAGAGAAATGAAAATGCAGGAAAGGCAGACTACTTACCTCTTCCACGTGAGTATTGCCCCAATCAACAGCATACTTTATAGATCTGCATTTATCGTCTTCTTTTACCGGCCAGTAGTGTTGCAGTGGCATCAAACTTCTCGTGAAGAAATCGTAGTAACGTGGCTTTACTAGCAGCGTAACGGAATCACAGGCAAGAATGTATTTTTCACTTACAGACCATGCTGATCCTTCTATATAAATTTTGTATCTAAGCAAAATACAGAGAGGTTCGGATAAGAAAACAGAGGAAATACTTCTGGATCATATCATATACATATATATATATATATATATACCTGTAGTTGCATTGGTTTGCCAAATCAGATTGCTTGTAACCTTCCTTCTGTTCTTTAAGCCAATCCTGACCAAAAACACGAGCATTCCATTCCTGCTTGTCCGAAACATTACATTTAAGTAAATCCATCCTTGTTTCTGCTACTGAAGGGTTTCCTTTCCAGTAAGCGTATGGTTCTCTGTCCACCCATTTTATTCTTTTATTCCCTTCCTTTAAGTCCTTCGACAAAGACTCCCATGGCTTTATATTAATTTCAGACCTAAAAACCCCACCAAAAAAAAATAAATTTATTTTTAAATCAAGAAATAATTGATGATATAATAATATATCTTACCATCCCCAGAAAGACCAATCGGGGAAGACAATGTCCAAGGTAGTATCATCTCCGCAATAACGGAACAACGGTGGTGGAGAGACGGTGGCATTAGTTCCACGGTAATCTTCTTTCTTAACAACCGGCCAGTCAACGCAATCGAACATCATGTCCAAGTCAGGCAATTGACCTGGGTACTTCCTTAACAACTGTAGAATTCCCCACAGAGTAAAAGTGTCTCTACTCTGGAACGATTTCCTGTACCTCTTCAAGTAAGCTTTCCCGTTTACAACAACCAACCGGAAATTGGCTGTCCGACGAGCCATCTCCACCATTTCTTTGGTAATTCCGGTCTCTCTCCATGGCCATAGATCTTCATGTATCCAACGGAAGTATTCAGGACACGTGGGCGTAGGACTAGTAGGTGGAGAATTCTGTAGTCTGAAGTTGGACGGGTAGTAATTAACTGGGCAGGTCGGCCTGGCGTTAATACCATTTGAGCAATTGAGCGGGACCTGGATTTCAGTCCTGAACTGGGACGCATTTTCCAGGATTTTTGGAACTTCTCTGTCACCAGGCTTGTTGCGAAACGAAACGGCGTTAAATATTGACGATTTTTCCGGCAAATATTCAGCAATTGACTGCGGATTTGTATGAAAATAGACACATAATTTAATTTATAATCATGACATATAATTTGGTAGCTGGGATTAATAAATCCCTACAAGTTTACGAAAAAAAAACAAATGAAAAAAAATGTCGTCCTGTTTTCATTAAAACAATAATAGATTATTCCTTATGCATCAGACAGGCAGATGAGGTTAAATAGTTTAAGGTTTATTTTTTCATGAAATATTTATTAATTATATTTTCATACTTTGGTGAAACGTAGTCAATCATGGAACAGTATTGAAATTTAAATTCAAACATCACGGCCAACTACCCAGATCCTTTTTCTCAAACAGAAACATTCGACCTAAAAAAGTGACCGGCGTCATCGATTGCCAATAATTAGAGAACTGTAGAAAAAATAACAAAAAGTAAATTTAATTGTTTTTTATTAACGTTTGAGGATCAGAAGAAAAGAAGAGTTTTATAAAATAACTTACACGGACAGAAGAATCGAGCAAACGCGTGGAGATAAACGCGCCGACGGAGAGAAGGACGACGAAGAAGATAACGAGGGAAGATCTCATTCCGAGTAGTGTACCTTTGGCGAAATGTCGATTCATTAGCCTGGATCCATTGAAAATCTCCCCTTGCTGATCTTGCTCCCTCATCATCTCCAACCGGAAATTAAAGCCTAATTCAACAGTTGGCGGTCGGTATATTGCACCAGTAATTGGAATAATTCTGCGGCGCCACAGCTGAAAACTCTCGGTAGCTCTGGACTTGTCTGAAGAGTTGGGTTAACAGATTTCAGAAAACGGAACCGAGACTGATGCTTTTCAGACTGGAGAGAACGGTGATTGGAAACATTTTCTTGACTTAGATGAATTTTCTTCTGACATATTCTGACTACGTGGAGCGTTGAAAATGACTGGAGTCTGTGAATTAGGTAGAATATGGGAAATAGAAAGAACTGAAAAATGACATGAACATGAATATGAAAAATAATTCTGGCTCGTGATTATATGGGTGAATTGTTACAGCAAAAAGGAAAGGACTGTCATGTGCATCGGGCATTGTTAATAATGCTTCTTTTTGGCGTAGAAATGCAGGAGTTGACCAATGGGAGGGGTGGAAGCAGCCCAGATGGCAGAACGTCAATGGGGGTCGGTGTTTTTTAACGTTGAACTAATTTTTCGATTATAGGACTGACTAATTACCTTAATGTACGGAGCCAAATCTTTAAAGTTTTGTTACTTTTAACTCACTCAAACAATAAACTTACATTTCTTTAATTTTGAGCAAGTTTTTCAAAATCACTCTCATTTATGTATTACAGAAAGAATTTTGAAAGCTAAAAGAGGAAACATGAACCTAGACAAAAAAAAAAGGTGACTAGAATGTCTGAAAAACTCAAAAACTACCTATTGTTTATTGTTGCCATATTCCCAGTACTTCTGCTCAAGTAATTCTACATTCCTCATGGAATTCGTCTTTCTTCTAAGAAATTTAGACAGTGTGGAAGCATCAAAAGGAGGAGGAAGAGCACAAGGGCTGGCTTTTCTAGGTCCTCTAGCCATGGAATCCGCCATGAACTTTTTCTCCACGCCTTGGGCAGAGCAAGCCATGGCCTCGGAACAAAGCTCCACTGCTTTTTCAGGAATGGTGATTTTATAATTCAATAGCTTGGCGTATTCTTTCAACAGATGAAACATGTAATCATATACGAAATCCATCTTAAGATCCTCTTCGATAAATCTGCTTGCTGCCTTTCCCATGGTCTGTGCCTGTTTTAAAAAAAACATCCTTAAATTTTGTTTCCAACATTCAGTTTCCAAAATACTAAACTTATCAAAAAATTACCTTTTTTTTGTGAGAATTACCCCAGAAAACTGCAAACTTTATGTCTCGACATTTTTCCTCTTCCCTTATGGGCCAGTAATGGTACAGAGGCATCAAACTTCTTGTGAAGAAATCATAATAGTGAGGTTTCACTAGTAAAGAAACAGAGTCACAGGCAAGAATATACTTCTGACTAACCGACCACGCCGATCCTTCGATATAAATTTTGTATCTGTACTATGAATCAATCAATCATACAGACAGACAAACAACCATGAATCAATCAATCTGATGTAGAAAAATAAGGGTTGGCAAGATACATACCTATTCATGCATTGATCGGCCAAGTTGGATTGCTGGTAGCCATGCTGAGATTCTTTGCCCCAATCCTGTTAAATTTAAGGAATCAATCCATCATTAATGGCTGATTCCTGTCAAGAAGATAATGAAAAGCTAAGATGGGGAAAGAAAAGAAAAAAAAAGGTGGGATTTTTACCTGGGCATAGACACGGGCATACCAATCCTGCCTGTCAGTGACATTACATTTGAGAAGATCCATTCTTTTCTCAGCAACATTTGGGTTACCTTTCCAGAAAGCGTATGGCTTTCTTTTCCTCCATTGTACTTTCTTGTTCCCTTCAATGAGTTCCTTTCTGAGTATTTCCCATGGCTTTATATTGATTTCAGCCCTAATAATAGGTTAATCAAATATCCAGTGAGGGTAAGGAAAAGAAAAGAAAAGAAAAAAAATATGTCTCACCAACCCCAGAAGGACCAATCAGGGAAAACAATATCCAGCGTTTCATGATCTCCACAGTACCGAAACAGAGGTGGTGGAGTGGTGGTTGTAGAATTGGGACCTTGGTAATCGGTGGACTTAACAACTGGCCAATCAACACAATCAAACATGAGATCAAGATCAGGGATCTGACCAGGGTACTTTCTCAACAATTGAAGAATGCCCCATAATGTGAATGTATCTCTTGTTTGGAAACCCTTTTCGTATGTCTCAACATAAGCTCTACCATTCAAGATTACCAATCTGAAATTTGCAGTCTTATTGGCTCTCTCCACCATTTCTCTTGTTATCCCTGTTTCTCTCCAGGGCCTTAGATCTTCATGGATCCAATGGAAGTAATGTGGACATGTCGAATGTGCTGATGGTGAAGAATATTCTCGGTTGATTCCTTGGAAATTGGTCGGATAATAGTTCATCGGACACGTTCTGTTCGTATTAAGGTTATCTGACGAGCAATTCAGTGGGAACTCCACTGATCTACTCAGCCATGCCGTGTTATTCTGGAAACAGAAAAGAAAAGCCCCCCAAAAAAATAAGATAATTTGTGGATTTTATTTTATATCTAAATATCTATATAAGATTTCTTGAAGAGAAAAGCTTACCGTAATCCTGGATTCTTGCATCAGGGAGGATAAATAAGTAAAAAGTACGAGGAGGAAGGCAAAAGGGAAAACAGAGTATTTGGTACATAGTTTATTGGCAACATGTCCAAACCAAGATGATTCAGGGATCTGTCCCGACCTTTGGTTTCCCTGCATGCTCTTTTCTTCCTGTAAACACACACAGATATCCACATAAAGATTTTTCTTTCTTTTATTTTTCCCATCTCCAGAATCCACATAAATAAATCCTGCCTAATTTCCTCGTATCGGATTCGGATAGGGGTAAAAAGAAAGTAAAACAGATTAAAAAAAAAAAATACAAATCTTGCACCGGAGGGGAGAATATATATACATATATATATATATATACCAAGTTTTCTTGTTATTCTGAATCTGGTAGATTCTGGAGGAGTTTCTTCATCAGATAATTTCCCTTTTTTTATTACATTCTCTGTTCCAGGCCGTTTGATGATGATAATGATGAGTCTGCGCCATGAAAACATGAATAGAGAAAACCATTAACGGTGATTTTACCGAATAGGGAAATAACAGAAGGTTAAGGCGTAAATTGGCGTCTTACTTGGACAGAAAAGAAGAAATCAGAATTCAGATTTGCATGGAACGGAACATTGAATGAATGAGTTTAGATATTCAACGGAGGCCCTGTTCTCGAGGACATGTCTTGTCCGAAGTTCAACTTAAGTAACCAAAAAAAAAAAAAAAAAACACCTTGCAATAAACGGAGGAGATAAAGGATGACAAATCCTTGTCATTTATTTTTTCTCTTTCCAATAGTCCATTGCCTAATTTATTGCTGTTTTTAGACAATACATCACCTCTATTTTTCCTTTAAAAAGAAAATGTTAAATTATTTTGTCTTTTTTAAGAAAAAAATGGAAGGAAAAATGCAAGAAGTAAAGTGTCTTAACAGACAAGGTACTGACACAGAAACTGTAGCGTTGAGTTTCTTTTTTCCTAATCATAAGGTCCCGAAAATGCCACGCAATAAACCCTGTCAATCGCAGGCAGTAACAGTTCCCCATGTTTCTAGTAATATATATAAATCTAAATATAAATCTAGAAAATGTTTATGATTTTTTTTTTGGGACATGAATTTTGGGTTAATAATACTTAAAATTTAGAGAAATGATGAATTTATAAAAAGTATGCCTATGATGATGATGTTTCCCCGGTAAGAACTTGCATATAATTACTCAGTGGACAAATCTGTCTGACAGAAAAAAGAAGAAAAAATATGAGAATGGAATGTGCTTTAGGACAACCCTCCTACAATTTTTGCAGCCTTCCAACATCAAATATTACACCTTTTTGTTTTTTGGCTACATTGAAAAAATGGGAGAGAATCTTCAAATAATATATTTAGAAAATAAAAAATCAAGAAATCAAAAGACAAATTTAAGCAAACAAATTGGATTCCATGATCATTCATTCTTTTCAGACACACACATATATATATATAGACAGACAATAGATGAAACATAAATGACGCAAACATCGGTCAGTTTTTGCAGTTATTGTCAAGCTATACGAAAACAATAACTTATAATCTTTGCTTCTTGACTGAAACTTTCTTACCTTTCTCTCTCTATATTCTAGCTAGTAATAGTACTAGGATGTAATAAAAGCTCATCATCTCAGATAACAGAGACACACACAGTGTAATTATTAAGTTCATACATATATATATATATAATAAAAAAGGCAGTTCTGCTTTGTGCTTTGTGTTTTGTGTTTGTGTGTGGGGATAAAAATCATCACGCCATTCCAGTTCACGCGTGAACCCGCTCTCCTTTCCAATTTTCAAACCCCAATGCTCTTTCATAATATATATATATATATATACATATCCAAAAGACCATAAAGTGTAGACTCTTTACTAGAAAGACAGGGGAGATCAAGAAGATGTCTGTAAGTTCTACATCAATTCATTTATTTTATTTCTTGTTTCTTTATTTAGGAAATGTGTGATAATTTTGTGGGTTGTAGATGGTGGAGATTAGAGTTCCAAATTTAGACTGTGATGGGTGTGCTGCGAAGATAAGAAAAGCACTATTCAAGATCAAAGGTAAAACAGAGCACCATTTTTTTCATATTAAATCGATTCATTCATCTCTCATATATATATAATAAATAGGAGTGGAAGAGGTGGAGATTGAAATGGAGATACAGAAAATAACAGTAAGAGGATATAATGTGGAAGAAAAAAGGGTGTTGAAAGCGATAAAGCGTGCAGGGAAAGCAGCAGAGCCATGGCCATATCCAGGATATTCATCCTATTTTGCTTCGTTTTATAAGTACCCATCTCACGTCGTTAATCATTACTACGATACGTCGAGGAATGTAGCAGCTTCTCACGGCATCCATAGTTTCTTTCACACACCGGCCGTTTACTCCGTCGCCGTCGCCTCCGATGAAGCCGTTGCTTCGCTTTTTAGCGATGATAATCCGCATGCTTGTTCGATTATGTAAATTCCGTCCAAAAGTTTTGATTAAATCTGGATCTGTCTTTTACTGTTTATTGTTTGTGTTAGTATTTTTGTTGTAGTAATGCGGCCTTGAATCATCATGAATATTATCGAGTACCTATGATTACAAATCCTTGCACGATTTCTGTAGATTTTTGAAATTTTTAAGGTAATATTTCATCAACAGATTTATATATATATCAAAGGTAATATTGATACTTTTGCATAAATTTTATATATACTTTCATTTTAAAAAAATTTTAAACGATTTTATTTTTCTTCGTATTAATATTATTCAAATTTAGTTACCAGTAACATTTATTTATAAATGTTATTTAATACATAAATAAATAAATAAATAAAAGCAAGTTGTTAAGTAGGATGATTTGGTTTCTAAATTATTATTTTTTGTAAAATTGATCTTTTATATTGATCATTCCGTTAAAAATTTCGTTCAATTCATTTATTAAGTAAAAAAATTTTAATGGTATTTATGTCATTTAACTATTTAAATATATTTATTAATAGACCGATTGACATAAATAGTGCATAAACTATATAAATATTTGGTGACATTAGTCTATAATTATTTTTTGTAAAATTAGTCTTCAAACTATAAAAAAATTATGATATTAATGGTTTCGTTAAATAAAAAAATAGTATTTATATAATTACACTATTTAAATATATTTAATATAATATATAATTTATTTATCTTCAAATAATATTTTAATATCATTCTTTTATATATATTTTCTATTTTTTTATCTTTTTCTTCTTCTTTCTATTATTTTTGTTTAATTTTTTTTTTTTTTAAATTCTTCATCTAATTTTTTTTATTGTTTGAACCAAATAATTTTTTTTAAACTTTTTATTTGTTACGAAATAAAAATAAAGAAAATGGAAGTAGAAGAGAAGAAGGAAGAAAAAGATGAAGAATAATAAAGATAAAATAATATTATATGTATATATATTATATACTATTAAATATATTTAAATAGTTTAATAACATAAATATTTTAGATTAAAAAAAAAAAACTAATTTTATAATTTTTTTATAATTTAATGACTAATGTGATTAAATATTTATAGTTTAGAGACTATTTTTATCAATTTGTTTATTTAAATATATTTAAATAATATAATGTCATAAATATTCATAAATTTTTTTTTTATAATTTAACAGAAGTACTAATGTTACATTTTTTTATAATTTAAAAATTAATTTCATTAAAAAAATAATTTGAGAACCAATATCACTAAATCTCTATAATTTATAGACTATTTATGTTAATTTAACATTTATTTATTTTATTTTATAAATTTTAAATGTCACTATATTATATAACCTCAAATATGGTAATGGAAGTAATAGGATTGACAACTTGCTTCCTTTTTCCTTCAACTTTAATTTTAGCCCACTGAACTTCAAATCCTGCATTATTACAAACAAAAACCACTTCAAACAAACTTTTTCTTGATATAATATTTTAAAAATTTATATTATAAATATTATATAAAATTAAAATTTAATATTTATATTGAAAATAAAATAAAAATTTAAAAAATTTTCTACAATTAATAGGTTGGAGTTTAGGGTTGATGCCTTGAAAAAAAAAAGAAAAGAAAAAACCACTAACATGGGAAAGGAATAAAATAAAATATAAGGTTCAACAATACTCACTCTGTGTGTATATATATATATACACAAATTCTTCTGTAATAGCATTTGCACATGCAAAAGTTTCCAAGTTTACTTTTCTGGACCTAGAGAGAGTTTTAGGTGGTTCACTCTTGGAAAACCTGTCATTTTCCTCTTTCTTCTTCTTTTTACTGTTTTTTTCCCTTCGGAAACCAGATGTCTCAGGTAAATTCATTTTTCCTTTGTGCAAAAGGATCTCGATTCAGTTTTTTTCAGTAATCATCTGAATCAGGGATTTGAATATACGAATGAGGTTTCCTAATTCAACTCATCTGGTTTTTTTTTTCTTCTCCTTAAATTAGCAGAAGGTGGTATTGAAAGTCCTGACCATGACTGATGACAGGACAAAGCAGAAAGCTATTGAAGCCGCTGCGGATATCTACGGTACCAACCAATTTTAAATTAGGTTTACATTATTCATCATTTGTGTGTTGGCGATTTAATTATTTTATTGTTAATTTTTGCGGTGGATCTGTTGGGTAAAAATTGACAGGAGTGGATTCAATAGCTGCTGATCTGAAGGACCAAAAGCTAACGGTAATTGGAGATATGGATGCGGTTGCCGTAGCGAAGAAACTGAAGAAGGTTGGGAAAGTTGAGATAATCTCAGTTGGGCCTGCCAAAGAAGAGAAAAAGGAGGAAAAGAAGGAAGAGAAGAAAGAAGAGAAGAAACCTGCTGAACCACCTAAAGAGGAGAAGAAAGAAGAGAAGAAAGAGGAAAAGAAGGAAGAAAAACAGCAGTAATTCTCTGTAAAACTCCCTTTCCTACCTTTTTCTTTTTTATCCTTCTTTTTCCTTTTTCAATTTTTTTTTTTTCAAAATATAATCAATCAGGAAGGAAACTTTCTGGCTAAAATATCCTCTTCAATTTTCATAGATTAGCCACATATATTCTCTACCATTATGAATCTCCAGCAGGAGAACAATAAAGACAAATTTCTAGTGGTGCCCATATGTAATCTTTCTACTAAAATATATATTATGTGTATATATATATATTTTGGGATAATTATGAGGCGTATGGTCCAAGCACTCAATTTTGGATATGTTAGTCACGCATTTTCCTCAATTGCCCTGAAAATTTATTATTATTATTATTAGAAGGGTGCTAATGACGGTAATAGTCAAATCTTCATATTGGCAACCGGCAAGGCACATGCAACGCATCTGTGTACAGTGCTCCATGATGAGAAATTCAAGCACGTAACCTTTAGTCATCCATATCACATCTTAACAAAAAGAAAAAAAAATGATAGATGGCACACCGGATTAGCACCCCCTTTAAACTGTGGTGAGCTTTATATATATATATATATATATATATATACACATATTATATTATGAAAACTTTTATACGTAAGCAAACAAGTGTAATTCTCCTAAAGATCTATGCTTTATGTCTCCTCCTTCGGATTTTTGCAAGAAAATCAGGGTTAGAAGGGCCACTTGATGTTGATGTTAATTTTTTTTAGATAAATTTCAAATTTTAAAATATATATATTTAAATTAATTTTTGTTGGAGCAGAAATATGTAAATGTTATTCAAGTCAAAAGGCAATTCAATTTTTTTTTTTTCAAACGAATTTTCTGACTATGATAAACCAATTTAAGGTCATAAGAAGAGACAAATGACGGAAGGCAATTTTGAATGTGTGCATTGACAGCAGGTCTGGAATTAGAATTAGAATCCAATCAAGAAAATTCTTGAAGAAATAAATGCAAACAAACAACGTATGACCTGATCAACATTGTTGAACAAGTGGACAACTGTAATCAGATAATTGGATTTCCAACAATCCTCCTGATAGCAGATTGAGAATATAGAGGAAACCAGATTGAAATCTTCTGGGATGGAAAGTTGTGATAAAGAATATACATCAGAGCAGCCAGGTAAGTGTGTATGCTCTAAAATACTCAGCCTCAACTAAAATGGAGGTCTGCAAGCTTAAGAAACTAAGTTTGATATGTGAACTAACCTCGGATTCATGATGCAACCAAAGAACAGAAGAATCAGGTATTGGTGAATGGTGATGATTAGAAAAAAAATCTGCATCTGCAAGTGCAAAAATGAAGAGTAAAGGATAACATTTAATATCAATATCCTCCTCCTTTTAATCAGCTAAGGAACAAGAGTGAGAAACCTAGAGCCCTCCCAGATAGCAAATATGAAGAATTTGAATTACCTGGACAGAAGATGAATGGCCAAAGTAATGGACAACAAGCAAAATGCTTAATCTGAAAGACTGAACACTCAACCGTAGGCCGTACACCACCTGAAAATAACAAGTGCACATATCCCTGCACAGATATTCTTGCTAATAGGTACAAAAAAACCCAGGCTTATATACCATTCCTTATATCTATCTAGCCACTTTTCACAGACAATGGGAGGTGTAATTTTTGTCTTTGAAATGATGAACTTAAAAACACATTATGATCCATTACTATATTTGAATTCTATGGTACATCAACTATGATACCATAAGCATCATAGTTTCTTGTCACAGAACAGTTAAGCACAAGAAGAGTAAATTACTTTTGAATCATAGCCTTCCCCTTTTAGGACAACTAAATAAAATGGAATATGTATGTGAAATGCATCATCAAGACAGAAAAGTGGTTCATTAACAACATGGCAGTGCTTCCAACTTCGTCTAGTGTTGTTCAACATCTGATTTAGAGTGAGAACTGGAAACAGAGATATCAAGTTATTATTACTCACATAAAAAACTTAAGAAAAGAAAAGAGAGATCAACTTCTTCACTTACATAGAAAGATAAGCAAATACCAATGAATTGTTTAAGCAAGATATTCTTCTTTAGTATAATTCTACTTTGAGTCTCAACACAAGTCTTTCAGTATCCCTCATGTTAATGGGAACTTGACTAGGAAATTAAACGACAGGATTAAATATGTAGAGAATTTATAGTTCAGTAAAATTCGTGCAAAGCACACAATTGAATCTGTTAACAGGATTATCAAAAGAGTGAATATATGACTATGTCAAATGATCCAGTATGCTTTACTTAGACAGACCTTTCTATGTATCTTGTTACACTGTGACTTGGATAAGAAACATAAAAGTAATAAGTGGCAAAGCATAGAGAATGAAGAGACAGGAAAAGTTCTAAAAGACACCAGAAAAGAAATACAGAAGCTTGAATGCATATCACAACTAAACAGAGAAAAAGTCAACATAAAATTGTAGTCATATCAAAATACATCAAAGTATAAGATACAATCACATGAAAGATTTGGATGAACAGAGCCACATGTTTGTACCAGTTGCTCAGTTTGTGAATTAACCTTTGGAATTAGGAATGTAATTGGACCCAAAAAAATGCAAATAATTTGAAAGACCTATAGGATCTCCAAAATTGCTGAGACTTTTTATTTCCTCTTAATGAAAGGCAAAGGTATCATGTGCAAGTAGCAATAACTTTTTCGGATACAGGTTACAGTTCTTTAAATCTAATTTACAGATTCCTCCACTTTAGCACCTCCTATATCTTTTAATCCTCGAAAGGAGATGAATGTACTGCCCCTTTTCGACCATATGTCTTATTACATCATGAGCCTCAGACAGCTTTCCAGCATTCCGCAAGAAACCCACTAAGGTAGCATACACCAAAAAATTTGGATTACAGCCTCTTGATTCCATTTCTTTCAGCATCAAGCAAGCCTCCTCAAATTTGTTGGCAATACATAGTCCACGGATCATAGAATTGTAAGTAAACACATTTGGCAACTGTCCATTGCTAATCATTTCTTTAAATATTTCTTGAGCCTTATCAATCTCCCCGGCCACAACATATCCCTTAATCATGACTGTGTAACAAACCACATCAGGCATACATCCTTGCTTTATCATTTCATTAAAAAAGTAATTGCTGGCTTCCAAATCTCCAGCTCGACTTAACCCATCAATTAATGTCGTAAAGTGGAGAACATTTGGTTCACAACCTACTTCTTTCATATGGTTTAAAAGTTTAAGAGCAGCAAGTGGTTTGTCTACTTTACCCAGACAGTGAAGTAGAAGGTTGAAAGTATGGAAATCAGGTGAAAATCCCTTGCAACCCATTTCCTGAAATAATCTGTTAAACTGGTCCAATTTCCTTAGCCTATACTTTGCAAACATGACAATATTATAAGTTAAGGTATCAGGGGAATGGCCTGTATCCAACATTTTCTCGTATACCCACTCAATCAACTTGTACTGATTCACTGCTAATAAGGAATGTAGAATTGCATTAAAGGAATGCTTGAATGGCCCAAAATTAAATGTCTTTGATTTTATAAACCTCTCAACGACCTTCTTAGCCAACCCAGCCTCCCCACAAGTACATATCAATATGTTAAAAGTACGAGCAGAAGTTGGGTAACCTTTGTCAGTCATTTCATCGACTAGTCTCCACATTGCCTTAAATTCCTTGGCTTCGGCAAAAATCTTCAGCATTAGGTGGTAAACATTGACTGTGTGCTTATACTTCTCTTGCTGACCCGACCAAACAAAGAACTTGAGTGCCAACTTTGCACTCCGATTCTTATTCACTAAACTTACAGTTTTCAGTATGCCTAGAAGAACCTCTCTGACAAGAAGGCCTGAAACTCTCAGTTGCAAATCATCCAAAGCTGCTTTAGTATCAAAGCCTGGACCATCTTGCTGAAGAATTTCAAGAATCATTCGAGCATCATGTCTCACATTGTCAATAAAACTCGACTTTGGTGAAAACCTAGGCCTGGTATGGGTTCCAGAGCTCCTATATTCTTTCACGTCCCTATGGGTCTCGGAATCATTAAGAAACTTTTCATCCAGACAGCGGTCAAAATTCAAACTTTTCCAAGATTCAATTAAGTAGTCTTCCACATGTCCAAAACCGTTATCGACGCTATTACTAGTAAATGTTCTACTACATACTGCACGATAAGTGTTATATATGAAAGAAAACTTCTTAAGAATCTTTCCACCTAATGGGAGTACAGAAAACATGGTAATAATAAATCAAGAAACCGGAAAAGACCCATAATCCCGGAAAATTAGTAATCCCAGCAAAGATAACAAAACCCCAAGCAGAGGCGAATAAAACAGTACATAAAAATTGCAGATATGTACACTGAAGTAAGAAGAGAGGTACCCGTGAAACCAAAGAAGCCTGCTATTGAAAAGAACAAAACGGTATTAGTTGAAGCAAGTTTCTATCTTCGTTCACTGAAGAGAGTACAGACGGATTCTGTGAGCTAATTAGGGTTTATAAGGCTCAAAATATTAGAATTTAAACCTCCGGGTGACGGAGAGGTCATCGGGCACCTTCGTACTTCAACTCCAAGTTGATTTGGATTGTAAATCGTAATTTCTTGTATCAGAACATGAAAAGATTACAGATTTCCTCAATTTACACTAAAAAAGGGAGAGCAGAAGGAAAAGATTGAAGCGGAATTACAAATTCCCCGAAAAGCCGCTTAATTTCCAAAAAAAACACATTAGATGAAATCTCTTAAAATAAGAATAATTTGTAATCTTAAAATTTTTCTGATCTAAACAAATTTATGATTTCTAAAAATAACTTATACAAATGGAAAAGAAAAAGGAATATGCTACGGGTTCACCAGCAAGTATCAATGACAAAACGGATCGGCCCATATAAAGTCAAGGCCTGATCCAAAGGAACTTCAGAAATTGGAAACTTCTTTTGGACCCATCTGTTTTCTAGGAGCAAATTATAGTTACGGGTTTATTTGGATTAGAGTGTTATTTTAACTTCTCGAAAAAGTTTTAAACTAATGTTATTCTTTTACCCATTTTACCATCTAACGTGTTATTTATTTGTCTTAGATTTTTATTTTTTTAATAAAATATTAAAAATCTACTTTTTAACGTATACTCTTATTTTTTCTTCAATCATAAACGATGATACTTATTATCAGACCAACATGTCCTTGACAAATAATATTTTTGTTATAAAATTATTCTTTAAAATTAATTATATATATATATATATATTATGATTATAAAATATATATTATTTTTTAAAGAATTATTAATAAATATAATTTATATTTCGTAAATTATAATAAAAATATTATTTATAAATCATTATTATTAAAATTTATAAATAATTTTTTTAAAAAAAAGAATGCTTAAATATTTTATTAAAAAATATAATTGTCTACTTTATTAATTCAGCAAAAAAAAAAAAGTGTCTACTTTAGTATATTTTATTTAAAAAAAAACAAAAAAAAAACACAGGATCTATTTGACTAAATAAATCTTAAATATTTTATACGAGGATTTCAAAACTTCAAAGATAATTACCAAAATATACTCCTTATTCACTCGATCGGCTACAAGATTATTATATAACACCCGAATAAAACCACACACCAAAACCAAAAAACACTACACCCCATTTCCATTTCCATACAAAACAAAACAAATTTTGATTAGTTCCCGGATTCCTGTAGCCTTCGTTCTTCCACCACTTCACCACCAGCAGCTGAGTTTCCTTTGCTTCCTATATGAATCAAAGGCCAATATGAATAAATATCACGTTACTGTATATATAAATATGTACAAATCTGTATGTATATGTGTGTATTATTCGTATAAAAACTAACCCAAAGAGGCAGGCGATTGTTCAGAAGGATGATCTTGACTACCTTTAGTTACCCACAAACCGACAGCATCTTTAATCCTATCCACAACACCTTTTCCTGTACTTTCAGCACCCGCAGCTATGGCATCATCTCCCTCCCTTGCATTCTCTGTTCCGCTACTCAACTGCCTCGCAACTTTCTCCGACTCCGTTACCTTTCCCAATGACTCCTTTGTTTTCCCTGTTTCTTCTTTCTTTTTACTCTGTAAAGTTTCAGATATCACCTGAGACAGCGCCTTGTCTTCATCACCGGGCTTCAGTTTCTCCGACAGATACTGTTTCACGGACGCTCCTTTATCGGCAGCTACTTTACCTTCTCCGGTGCCTTCCTTTCTTACCATCGCCTCCGGTCTTTCTTCATTACCTGCATTAGTTGTTGAACCTTTCACTTTCGACATCACTGTACTCCCTGCATCAGCGACTTTCTCGTATACCGATTTCTTGGTCACGGTGGCGGCAACTTTGTGCTCATAATCAGTCGGTGACGATCCGGATTTCGCGCCTCCTTTAATTTCTCCAATTTCTTCGCTCTTGGTACCTTCATTACCGCCGTATCCCAGCTTAGAAGCAACCACGTTCTTCGCGGATATTGCTTTGTCGGCAATAGCGCTCGTAGCGATTGATATCTTCTCGATGTAACCGCTCTGATGATCGGGAGATTTTCCCGTCAAAGTGTCCCGAGGCAGTTCCTCCGGCTTACTACTTGCATCATAGCTTTGGGGAATTGATCCATCACCGGAAGTAGTTGAAGATCTGGGAGCCAATTCATCTGCAATTGGGTTTGACTGCGGGGCAAATTGATCATGACTTCCCGTGTCTACCCGTTTGTCATCGGAAACCTTCATCTTATCCAAGGAGTGAGTAAGCGGAGTCACGTCTGCTTCTTCCCCCCCTGTTTTACCACAAACAGACTCTGTTTTCAGCTTCTTAAATATCAATACGAATAGAGAAGAAAAATAAAATTCCTTACCTTCGCCTGTTGGATTAGTAACCTTAGTCTCATCATTTGAAGCGAGGGCGGTTGTTCCGGGTCGGGCATTATTAGGATCCTCTTTTAGATCATGTAATAATCCACCACCAATTCCATCCCCCTGCTCTGGCACCCGTTCCACATTCTTATCCACAGAACTTGGGTTGGTTCCATCGCTACCGGCAGGAAAAGAAACAACATTCTTGTCCCCCGGCGCATGTACAATTCCAGTTGTGGCTATCGGCCTTTCCGAACCAATCCCATATTGCCCTAGCCCCTGCCCCTGCCCCTGCCCCTGATCACTGCTCTTAGTAGCGTAACGGTCCTCCCCGGCCGCTGTTGGGTTTCCCCTAATTGCAGCTGACTCGTACACTACATCAATAACCAAAACACCAACAGATTAAAGGCAATAATTAGAGATTAGAGAGTGAGAATCCCCTAACCCAAAAAAAGACAGGAACGTACTAGGAGCACCATGAATTTCAGGATCTTCATCAATTTCATCATCTTCGTCCTCATTTTCATCGTCGTGATGGTCATCGTGATCGTGATCGTGATCTTGACCATGTCCGTGTTGTTTCGTGATCGTGTCCTTGATCTTCTTTGCCTTGGCCTTCACTTTTTTCAACATCGATGTCTTCTCGTGATGGTGTTCACCTTCATCTTCAGCTATTGCAATTACAAAACATGATCAAAGATATTAACAAAAATAATAAAATTAAAATTCAATTAACTAGGTTCTCACTGGAATGTATAGGCGCGGATCCCTTGTGAGGATCATCATCATGCGTATGATCATAAGGACGTTGTAATTGTGCCTCCATTATTATTAACCCTTTCTTTTTTGGTCTGAAGTGATGAGAAAAGAGAGAATTTAATTCAAATGAAAACCGAGAGAAGAAATATATAGAATAAGAGCACTGGTCAAATCCTCTGGAAATGGTGTTGGCTCAATAGGAGTGACGACACGTGTTGCCTATGACCAACACCTCTTCCGGCTCCGGACGCGTGTTGTATGCCAACTCAGGACGTGGCTTACGATAATTACTGGTGCCTAATTATCCATGAAAAAGGAAAGGCCATGAAAAAAAAATAATGATAGAGGATAAGGTTGAATAATCGGTGAGTTTGGTCCAAATAAATTTAATTTTGACAAGTTTAGTCATAAAATATATTTTTTTTAACTTTTAAGGTCCCAAACTATTTTTTAGATAATAACAATGTCATTTTTTACGGATTCTGTTAAAAACTCTAAAATTTAACGGTTATTTGTTTTTAGTTAATTAAAGATAAAAATAAAAAAGTCATTACATATAAAAATAAAGAAAAATATTTAAACAAAGAATAAAAATGTCCTCACATTTAAAATTTTAAAAATGAAAAATCTATAGAGAATATCAAAATCTTTCGTAAATTTTTTTCTTTGCTACAAAATTTGTATTCTTGTTTTACATCTTTAAAGAAAAAATAAAGAAGAATAAGAGTGTCTTTGTAGAAAGATAAAGAAAAAATAAAAGAAGAAGAATTCTAATATGAATCTGAGTTTAAATTCTGATTAATCCTCTTCTTACCCATAGATCCTCATTCAAGCTCTTGTGATCTGTTCATGAAAGAAAGATACTAACTCTTCATCAAAATTGATGATACCGCACATCACCCATCCAATAATTGTGTACTCAAGCTATCAAAAAATTTACTTATTTTAAATAATGTTATAGAACATATTGAAATATTACATTTTAAGTGATAATAGGAAATCCACAATTAGTCATCATCAATTATAGGAAAACCTATAATCATTTTCTCTACAAGAGCTTCGAAGGCTATAAAAAACATGAATATTTGTAAATTGTAGATCAGAACAAAGATAATTTGATATTGGGAATACCTTCCTCTATCGTGGTTATAGGTTTTACCACATATGCATGTAAACCATGTAACGTTATCTTAAATTTGCTGATATCGGAACTAGAGTTAGAAGTGGGGAAACATGCACAAAAACAAACACTTCTCCCTCTTCTCTTAGAAGTTCTTTCCACTCTTTCATTTATCGGCCTAAGCTGGCCAAATAAAGGGACTAGTATACATGTGGATAATTTTTTGTTGTGTCTTGTGGAGTGACATAAGTTTGTATTGAAAATATTGTCTTATTATTTGAATGTAATCATGTTTTCTGTAGATTTTATTGACTAAAGATTCGTTATATTATTCTTTTTATTACAGTTTATTCTTTTTATTAGTTAAAGATTCATTATGTTGCTCCTTTTTATTACAACTTATTCTTTTTACAACAACTTTGATACTTATCAACTGGAATATTTCTGTTAAGAGAAAAACTTTCATTATTAACAAAAAAAAATGTTGATGCTCTTAATAGTTTCTAAAAATTTATATTATTCCCTGATATTACAAAAATTACTTTGGATAATATTTTATACAATTTAAAACAAAAGGTAAATGTATTCTCTAGAGAAAGGTTCTAGTCAAAAATAATGATTGGACTCTCGGAACAATTTTAGATTTCATACAAACTGAAATTCAAGATAACCACAAGTTCAAAAGTTGAATTGATAACTGAATTAACTTCCTACTAAAAAAAACTTTGCTTCCTAAAAATTCAAGATAAAACCACCATAAGAATACATATCATGTATTGATTTCATCTACAAGTTTCTATAGAGGGGAAAAAAACTCCAGCAGCATGGCAAGACTACCCCCAACAACTATCAGGTTTATGCAAAATCATACCTCACAGTATAGAGGATATGTTCTATTTATATTAGAAAAAGATTAACTGATGCATACAGAGTTAGATCCGATTCATAAGGCAACTAACTAACTAAACCTATTCTTATGCCATGACTAACTAATTAACATTATTTGTACCATGACTCGTTCCACTCTACAGAAGTGGATTGACCAATTCTAACAGTCCCACTCAATTCCAACAGGTCTTGTACATGTTGAGATTGTTACAATGTGTAATAAAGAGAGTTTTAGACAGTGATTTTGTCAGGATATTAGCTACTTGATCACTTGATGAAATGAATCGAACTTCCATTGCTTTACGTGCTACTTGTTCTCGAACAAAATGGAAGTCAACTTCAATATGTTTCGTTCTGACATGAAACACTGGATTTGAAGTCAAGCATGTAGCTCCTAGGTTGACACACCAGAGGCGAGGAGCCTTTGATTGATACACACCGAGTTCCTTTAGTAATGACTTGATCCAAATCATTTCTGCAGTTAGATTCGCTATGGCATTGTATTCTGCTTCGGTGCTTGATCGGGACACTGTGGCCTGTTTTCTGGAACTCCAGGAAATTAGATTTGCTCCAAGGAATACAGCAAAGCCGCTAGTTGAACGTCGATCATCGGGACAACCAGTCCAATCAACATCAGAAAACCCAGACAACATAATGGTTGGAGACTTTTGAATTCTCACTCCTAATTCTAGTGTGCCCTTAACATGACGAAGAATTCTCTTCACAGCACCCCAATGAGCATCAGTAGGTGTATGAAGATATTGACACACTTTATTGACAATAAATGCCAAATTAGGTCTAGTCATTGTCAAGTATTGTAGTGCTCCCACTGTACTTCTGTATTTGAATTATTCTTCAGCTGATAAGGGTATTCCTTGTTCTCTGAATAATTTTTCAGCAGAACCCATTGGAGTGGACATGGGCTTGCATTTTTCCATGTTTACTCTCTTCAACAAATCTAATGCATATCTTCTCTGTGATAGTATCATGTCATATCGTGCCTTCTTGACTTCAATACCCAGAAAATACTCAAGATCACATAAATCTTTAACTGCAAAATCTATTTTCAATTTTTGTATCAACCTTTCGGTTGCTTGATCAGAGGACACAGTAATTATATCATCAACATAGATGAGCATATAGATAGTTACCTCTCTATTTTTGAGAATTAACAGAGATGAATCAGCTACAGAAGCCTTGAAGCCTAACTCCATAAGTTTTCCAATCAACCTTGAATGCCAGGCTTTTGGGGCTTGTTTCAGGTCATAAAGAGCTTTCTAGAGCTTGCATATGTAATCCTTTGGTTTGTTTGAGTCTTGAAATCCTGGTGGTTGCCGCATGTACACTTCCTCTTCCAGAATTCCATGCAAAAATACATTTTGGATATCAACTTATCTCATATTCCAGCCCTTGGTTATGGCTAGCGAAAGAATGACCCTGATTGTTGATGGCTTGATCACAGGACTAAAGGTATCGGTGTAATCAATATCAAATCTTTGCTTGAACCCTTTAGCAACCAATCTTGCTTTTAATCTTTCAACTGACCCATCTGCTTTTCTTTTCACTTTATACACCCATTTACTATCAATGAGATTTATTCCAGGTTTTAGGTGGAACTAGATCCCAAGTGTCATTTCGGTTTAACGCTCCTCTCCATCTTGGATGTTGCATGGCTTCTTGCAGGTGTTGAGGTTCAGTAGCAGTCTCTGTGATCGGAGTGGTGACAGTTACAGCTCATGCGAAGTTTCTTGAGGTTTCTGAATATCTGACAGGTCCATCAGTGAATTGTTTGGCTTGTACAATGTTATTTCTCAACCTTGTTAGCATTGTATGTTGATTAACTGCTTCAGACGTTGCTTGTTCAGACAAAGGTTCTTGAGTTTGGTCTTGATTATTGGTTGAACTGCTCTCAGCTTCATGTTCTGCAATTTCCTCTTGATTTGTTGTATTATCTGCAGAAGACAAGCTTACACCAGACAAGTTATCATGAGCAATATTATCAGTTTGATCATCGTTCATATGGGAATTACTAACAATTGGTTCAATATCTATAAGAGCATTTTCAGTGTAGATAGCATGTTTGGCTAAGGCTGGAAGTAGAACAGGATGGTGTGAGTTTGTGGTTTTGGCTGATAGTTTAGATTCTTCAAAAGGAAAAATACTTTCATCAAAGACTACATCTCTAGAGATGTAAATACGCCATGTACTTCTATCTAAGCACTTATATCCCTTATGAGAAGAACTATAACCCAAAATATATATCTAGTAGTTCTGAAGCTCAGTTTCTTGTTGTAAGGCCTTAAATTAGGCCAGCAAGCACAACCAAACACCCTAAGCATGGAGTAGTCTGGATTTTTACCAAACAACTTATGAAGTGGTGTGTTTTGTTGTATGATTCGAGTGGGCATTCTATTTATAAGAAAACAAGTTGTGTTGAAGGCTTCATCCCAGTAGAACAGAGGCATGTTGGCTTGAGCGAGTAAGGTTAGGCCAGTTTCTACAATTTGTCTGTGTTTTCTTTCTACTAACCCATTCTGCTGGTGTGTGTGTGTGTGTGGACAAGAAATATGATGCTCAATACCTGTGGATCTGAAGTAATTGTGTAAACGATGGTATTCACCCCCCAATCTGATTGGACAGAGCGAATTTTGGTATTTAGCATTGTTTCAGCATGTTTTTGAAATTGAAGAAACACAGACTCAACATCATATTTGCATTTCAGAAAATAAATCCAAACTTATCGACTAAAATCATCAACAAAAGAAACATAGTATTTGGAATTATTTACTGAGGCAATGACTGGACCCCATACATCAGTGTGAATTAATTGAAGGGGTGTTGTAGATACATGCTGAGAAGAAACAAAGGGCAATTGATGTGTTTTCCCTAATTGACAAGCATGACAAATTAAGGAAGAGGAGATACTAGTATCTACAGCCAAATTATGATCTTGTAGAATTCTAATGGTAATTGGAGATGCAGGGTGCCCAAGCCTTTTGTGCCATTGGTCTTTAGAAAGTTTGGTTGTCAGCAAAGCTTGACTGAAATTATTTGGTAGAACGTAGAGGCCATTCTTACATCTACCGTTGAGCAGGAGTTTCTTTGTGACTCGGTCCTTAAAAAAAACAGTTTGAGTGAAATTCCACAAGAGCATTATTATCAGATGCTAGTCTTTGTACTAAAATTAGATGCTTTTTTATTTTAGGAGCATATATGATATGTTTCAAAACAAGGGATAAACCAGGAATTAATGAATTCCCAATATGAGAGATAGACAAACCTGAGCCATTTGCAACTTGAATTTGGTCAGTGCTGGTGTAGCGTTCTCTGGTGGTAAGCCTCTCTAGGTCATTGGTGATATGATCTGTGGCTCCAGTATCAACATACCAGTTTGTATCACCAGTGTATCCACTTGTTGCCATAGCTGCTTGTTTGAGATTATTTTCGGCTTGATATGCCTGATCAAATCTGTGCCAGCATTGCAAAGCATCATGATTGTGCTTACCGCAAATCTGACAGACAATGCCTGGGCTGTTTTGTGCCTTTGGTAGTTGACGTCCAGGATTGTTCCCAATAAGCCTTGCCTGTCCACGGCCACCATTGAACTGACGACTACCACCACGACCTCCATTGGAACCTCCACGAGTGGCTATCCTGTTGACATTGTTAGTAGATGAAAGTTGCTCAAGTGTACCATTACGCACGTGTCGTATCTCATAGCTCAGCATGTGAGCATACACGTCACTGACAATATAGACATCTGTTCTGGTTGTAATGCTTGTGACTAGAGGATCATAATCTGGACCAAGTCCTTGCAGCATGTAGGCAATGAGTTCTTCATCCTCTACCCGCTTGCCAATGGCAGCAAGTGTGTCCCCAAGACGTTTTACCTTATGAAAGTAGTCAGCAATTGTCATGTCCTTTTTCTGGATGGTGGAGAGTTCCATACGGATCTGCATTGCTCGTGCTCGAGATGTGGAGGCAAATTGTTGCTCCAGCGTAATCCAGGCTTCTCGTGCAGTGGTGATTCCAACCATTGTGCTGAGAACCTCCTCAGTAACTGATGAGTTGATGAGACTGAGCACCAACTGGTCCTGGGGGTACCAGACTGTGAACTCAGGGTTGATGATAATTTTGCGATTTCCTGTTTCTTCACTTGGTTCAACGACAATCGTTTGGCTTGGTGCAGACATGGATCCATCCACAAAACCAACAAGGTTTTGGCTACGCAAGTAGGGAAGAATTTGGGTAGACCACAGTAGATAATTCTCTTGTGTAAGCTTAACACTAATTACCTGGCTGAACGACGGAGAAGACATTGTGTTGAATGGGACTGACATGGTTAGCAGCAGAAGCTATGTATTTTGTGGATCTTATGAAGCTCTGATACCATATCAGGTTTATGCAAAATCATACCTCACAGTATGGAGGATATGTTCTATTTATATTAGAAAAAAATTAACTGATGCATACAAAGTTAGATCTGATTCATAAGGCAACTAACTAAACCTATTATTATGCCATGACTAACTAATTAACATTATTTGTACCATGACTCGTTCCACTCTATAGAAGTGGATTGACCAATTCTAACAACAACCACCATCAATATTTCCCTATATGTTGGATGTCGAGTAACAAATGTGCACACAAGCAACTCAACGATGGTCAATGTTACATTAACAATTGTGTTTAAGCCTGCAAATAGAATCAATATACTTATATCAATAAAATATTACAACACAAATATTAAATCACCAATTCCTCCTCATTATAGTCTTATATGTAAAATTCAGCATTAAAAGCATTTGTTTTTTATTTTATTTTTATGCAATGATTCACCAATAGCATGAACACCCAAACTAGATCACTAATTTTTGCTCCCACTTAAATTCATTTCTTGTCGTTTAGAACAACTTTGATTTGTCAAATGAGTTTTAATGATTGAAGATTCACCGAGTATTTTAATATCATTAATGTCATCTTTCTCTTGAAACAAAGTAACTTTATTTCTTTCTATTGGTTAAACTTTGAATTTCCTAAATCTCTCTTTCTCGTTTTTTCTTTTTTCTTTCTATAAACACCTCTTATTCAATTTTTTTTCTTTTTTCTTTCTTAAAAAATGTTAGAAAAAGATAAAAATCTTGTGTCAGAGAAGAAGAAGAAGAAGATTAGCCGAAGAAAAAGAAGATTGACGACGACTTTTGATATTCTCACTATTTTGATAGATTTTTTATTTTTAAAATTTTAAATATGATGACATTTTTATTTTCGTGTTTAAATATATTTTTTAATTATTATTTTCTTTCTTTATTTTCACATGTAATGACTTTTTTATCTTTGTCTTTAATTCATTAAAGACAAATGACCGTTAAATTTTTAGAGATCTTGAGAAAATTGGTAAAAAAGGACCTTATTATTCTTTATAAAAAAAAAGTTTGGGACCTTACAAGTTAAAAAAAATATTTTAGAATTTGCCAAAATTAAATTTGTTTGAGACCAAACTCACCAATTATTCGAATAAGTTAGATTAGAGTCTTCTATTTTCTGTCTAGTATGTATGAAAGAATTTGCGGGAAAATGATAGACCTTGGCAGCATAAATTGAAACAATAAGCTTTTTATTAGTTCAATTACAATTGTGTTATAATATAATTATTATTATAACTTCAAATCTCACTACTAAAAATAAATATCTTACTTTACTTGTTTAATGATTAGAATAATCTGAATTTATTTTTAATAATTTATTAATAATATTATTTCTTTTTCTTTTTTTTTTAAATATTAATTTTAAATAGTATTAGTTAAATGTGCGGGAAAGTTCGCGGATTTTTCATCATGATTGATTCGAGAGAACCGCCAATTCACTTTCCAAATTAGGGAACCCAACCGTTGGGTTTTGAAAATAAAAAGTTCCCTCCATCGCTCTGCTCGCAATTCGCACCATCATTTTCTCACCGATTAGGAAGTGAAGTAACATGCGCACTCGATTCCTCGGCACGGATTGTTTGGCTTCTGTTCCGATCGAAGCCCTAGAATTCCTCCGATGCCATCCCCCGGACCTCCCTCCGACGCTCCTCTCAAAAACCGAACCACTTCAGCATTGCTTCGAGGACGTCTCTCTTCTCGGCGTCTCTGTGGATGTAGAGAAATTGCCGATTGAGAATTCTATTTCTAAGTTCTTATCTGATGTCCTCCCTCAGATCATTGATGTTGAGATTGGAGATTTCACGGTTGATCAGTCTGACGTTGGAACTGCTTGCTTTGAAGTGCGAAGTTCTGGCTATCAGCATATAATTGAGATTGATTCTGCACAGGTAAATTCTAGGGGCCACCAATGAATAATCACACTGGATACATGTGTTTTCCGATAGTATGCTGAAGTTTATAACACACACTCGTTTTTTGTGTTCTGTTCAAATTTTGGCTTTATTCGACGCTTCCTTTCTTTTTTTTTTCTTTTTGGTTTTAATTAAAAACTAATCACAACTCCTCTTCCATCCTTAAAGTTTTAAGAACAACATATCATGAGGGGAAGAAGATTTGAGGTTGCAAAAAAAATTTCATAGACTGTATTATACGATCTGATAGTCGGTACATATGTACTGCTTCCACTGCCAATTTTGCTGAAATACTTGTTATTGATGGACGATTGTGAAAGTTTTCTCTGCATACTGACGCTGTCTAAGGATATTAGTGTTTTGAATTGTATATGGTAGTCAAAATTCACGGGTTAAGCAACTTACAGCATTCATCAAAATGCAGAAGTGTCTGATTAGTGAGGTGTAATTCTTTCAGATTAGATATTTCCAGTTTGTGAAATCGTGGCAGTATATTGAAATTTTCTCATCTTAATAAGGCAATCGAATATAGGTACCAAATTTATAATTATTGACTTGATATTTTGAACTTTATGAATTTCAATCAGGAATATAAAATTTAATCCGTCTTAGAAGAGGTGGGAATTTAACACCGGTATCAAATTTGAAGGTTCTAAGTTTTATTTTTGTCTTTGCCTCATTTATTATAATATCACAAGATGGGTCTGTTACTTGTAGACGAACTGTTACACTGAATTCAGCTGTCTTAACTTGCAGAAGAACTGTCAGATGTTTTCTGAAGAGAAGGGAATACAGGTAGATGTTCCAGATTTTGAAACACTGCAGGTTGAAGAGAACAGTTTCTCCTTCTACTCAATCCTTTTAGCTAATACTTAAAAGCATAATTCACTTAGTTTCAGAAGAAGGGTGAGAAGGATTTTGCCCTAAAGGGAATGATTGGCAGTGATATTGTCCAATTTGAAGTACCAAAGGTAAATTTATAATTACAAAAATAGTAATCTCTCTGGTTTTAACAGTTCCCTAAAGGTCTACCAGGTGCTATGTCTTGACATAAATATAAAGCTTCCTGATTTGTTTACTATTTTCTGTTTCCAGCCAACCTACGATCTTCTCTATCAGATGGGGAGAGTGAACATCTTTGAATCACTCTGTCTTGCAAATGAAGTGGTATAAATTTAAAATTTTTTCTTATTTGCCTGGTTCAGATAATTATGACATGCTCCTTTTCCAGTACTTTCCTTATAGTCTCGGTGGTGAGGTGTAGAAGAGCAACCTAATCTGAGAATTCTGACTCATTTTCATCCCTTTTCCTGCTGACTATATTTGGAAAGTATTGAACTCATGTTATTCATATCCCCCAGCCACTAAATAATGACCTTGCAGATCTAAAGTTACTATTTAGTTATCAATAGGATCCATTCGTGTAACCTGGGCTTGTACTTTTGATAACTTTCGTTTGGTTTACCCTCAATTAACTGGGAAGACACTAGCATTCTGTGTTTTCTATTTTATCTCCTTTAAGGTTTACCTGGAAGCTGTTCCACTAGTTATCTGATTATGTTGTCTATTTTTACTGTATTTTGCAATTATAAAGCTTTCTGGTCTACAAAATGCATGTGACACTATAATATTCATGGTCTACAACTGGAAAGATAATGTCTCAATGACGGAGAATCCTTAGAATGTCAAGAAGGAACTAAATCTTTTGTTCCATTTGATTTTCTTAGTTGAGCAGCATGTGTAATGCATAAACTAGATACTGTATCCTTAAACAGCAAAGTTCTTGCAGGATAGGCCTGCTTTTGAACTCAGGCAGCAAGAGTTTCTTGATATGCAACACTCAATTTATACCATTGACAGCCTCTTGACTGATTATTTTGTTGAGAAAAAAGCTGATATATTGGAAGATTCTGGTTTTACCAGTGAAAAAGTTGGTTCTTCCCATCACGATACATTTTTTATTTTGGAAATTGATGAGGCAAGCCTGGGAATTTCCAATAATATATCAATCATGGATGAACTAATTTCATTTGAAGATATTGAGTCCGAAAAGTGTACGCAGGAGGATGAACTAATGAATTATGTAAACGGAAGTTTTAGAGATTTTGACTTGCTAGCGCATCTTTCAAATCATTGTCTAGCTATACAATTGCCAGAACTTCAGGTGCTGTTCTCAAATTACTTTGAAGAAATTGACTTCATTGATGACACTGAGGATTCACAGATCACGCACGTAATATCATCTTATCTACAAACAACTGATCATATTTCTGTTGGCCCAAGAAGTAAATTTCCTTATGAGGATTTCCAGTTCATTGACCCAGAGCAATGTAGTTTCTCTCAACTCTTCTGTGATTTGGCAACTGAAGGGGAAGTAGAGGCAGTTAAAGAACTGTTTGGTGAAGCTACAAAATTCAGGAGTTTTGATGAACTGATCGTTCTTCATGAGCTCACTCTCATGGATGATTCTTTTAAATCATTACCTGCGCCTGTCCTTTCAAACAGCCAAAACAATGGGTCACTGCTTTCATTTGTTGAGGAAAATTTAAATGAGTTGGAGCTAGAGTCTTCCTCTATGTTTGATGGTCTATATTTGGACTGGCATATTTTGGAAGAAGATAATGGTAACTCCAAAAAACATTTTTTCTGTTGGAAAATGCTGCAGGAGATTGAGATGCACAGCATCAGTTCTTCTTTAAACACTTTTGACAACGAAATGATGGCGTTTAACTTTCTTCTGTCTGATGATACCTTTGATAAACCAAATACAGAAGAGAGCAAGGAAGTATTAAATATCTCCCATGGCCTTCCATTAGCTCCAATGTCTGTAAGTAGGGTTGCTTCTGGAAAGCTGGTGAATAATTGTGGAAGTAAGGCTGCTAGTGCAGAAAAATTATCTGAAGTTAGTGCTGAGGTCTCAGAGTCCGTTGAATCCTTGACCCAATTTAATGATACAAATTTATTTGTAAATCCTGGTAACTGTACCAGAGGAGAGCTATCAAAAGATTCTAACTTGTTACCTGATGTTTTTCCTGTCTATTCTTCTAGTGCTATTATGGATTCCAAAGCTACCACAGAAGTAACATTGCAACAATCGAATGTGAAGATGTACAAGATTAAATTGTCTGATGAAATTTTAAAACTCATTGATCATTTCAAGAGGAGCTTTCTGAACATCTTAGAGAACAACAAGAAATTGGTGGATAATCACTACCCATCCCTAGGTATGGATGATATTTCTTTACTCCGTATTCCAAAAGAGAAGCTTATGCACCAAATCATGAAAGCCGGAGTACTGGGAACAGTTTTGGCAGATGATGATGAAAGTATCATCTCATTGGTTACACTTTGGGCAATTAAACAGATGACCTTGTATCTCTGTCATTATGGTGTTCATACTACTTATCTCTACATAATGAAGTTGACAAACAGTATGGAGTGCTTGAAATGCAGACTAAACTCCATCCAGAGCTTGATTGGTAATATTTGTCTAGAAGCAGAAAGAGATATAACTAAATTCCACCCCTCACTTTCTGTTATTAAAGAATTGTTGCAATCAAACATTGTTGATGGTGGAAAAAAAATTTTGATTGTGGCTGACCAAGTATTTTGGTGGCCTTTGAAGCAACTGTTGACTTCCATGAACATATATTATGATCAGCCACAGACTTCAAGGAAAAATAAGGATCAACAGAATGAATTCAATGACATTTCAGATGCAGCAAGTATCATCTTCCAATCGGATTGCTGTTTAGTTTCACATGAGTAAGTAATGATCTTGCCCCTGAGGAATACTTGGTTCATCCTGATATTAGTAGTTGTTTCATTCACTGACTGCAAACAAATGTTTTGATGCTTTGAGCCCTTACATCAAGGTTATGTGAAATGGTTCAATCACAATGACTCAAGCTTGAAAGTTTCTTATTAAATTTAAATATGGACCTCATAAAACTAATATGCACCAATACCTGAAGTTGTCTTAGCACAGGAGGTGATTTCATAATCAGAAAAAGACTCTCATGGTTGATATTTTTTTGTCGTTAGTTTTGATTTAAAAATTCGAGTAGACATCTATTATCTGGAATCCCAGTGGTAGTGCTGCTAGCTTCTTATCTGCTTCTGGTATGATAATAGTATTAACTTACCATGTTCTGTGGTTTCCTGTTCCTCTGCCACATTTTCTTGAGATTTACTGCATGCAGAGAATCAATTAACATTATTGTCATAATTTTTTTCTGATCATCTTTTCTGAATTTAATTGACAACTGATTCTTTAAATTCTCTCCTCATCCAGTGTATTAAATCTTGCTGTATAAAATTAAATTGTGATATCACCATGCATCCTGGAAAATCACAATATTACTGTACCTATCATCTCTTTGCAAGGAACCTTTTTTAACCTGCAGACAAATTTTAGAGCACTGAACTATACATTTTTTTTCTTTCATCTTGAAGATATGTTGCTACGTCATTTCCATTTGATAAATTCGGAACAATTCTGGAGTATGGAGGCTCATGTGAATTACCTAGAGTCTTGTCCATCTTGCCCAAACCAGATAATTATCATCTTTATTTCCTCAAGGTAGAGTTGGAGGACTTGGGTGCTCCAAAAGCACTTTGTGATGGGGTTGACATTCAAAACAAATTTAGTAGTACAATGGTGAGCTCTTACTTTCTTGTTGGGTCCATTTTCAAACTTATGATATATCTGAAATTTTGCCAAGGGATGTAGAAATTAAATGACAGTTGAAAGTTGTATCTTTAACAATGACCTGCCCATGGATATGAGTCCTTGGACTAACATAAATTTGAGGAATAGCTAACTTCAGGCATGAATATTCCTGGATTTGGTAATAGTTGGTTGATTCAATTTGTCAAAGTTGATTTCTTCTATGCACATGCACTAGCTTCATTACTAGGAAGTTTGAAATTTATACAAAACATTCAACTTCTGATGTTAGTTATCAAAATATTACTGATTTTAATTATTATTGTACTTCTCTCTGTTTTACTGTACAAAAAAAGATGGTCAAATGTAATGGCTTCTTATGACACTGATTTTGTTGTTAGAAAGGTGATCCCTGTCCCATCTCAGTGCATAAGGTGGAAGAGCTGCTAAATTTCATGCCTATCGAGGAGAATTGTGGCCGCAGCCTACTGAATGGCATGGATAGAGATGCAGATGAAGCCTTCTATAAGATGCGAGAGGATTGTGTTTCTTTCAATATGGAGTCAAACATTTTCCATCAACCTAAGCCTTCTTTACCTGACATAGTTATTATTGTCAACACACAAAATTTTGATAAAGAAATGGTAATTTCAAGGAGAAGTACATACCAAAAGATTCTTTTAATTGAGAAAGAAGGAGCACAAGTTGTTGAACGTGACCTTAATCTACCCGTTGATATCTTAGTTAATGCTACAGTTTGCCTGGCATGGTATGACCTGAAGAACATAGGGAAGAAATCGTCAGCAGTGGATGAGGCCTTCTCATGCTTACCTCTTTGCATTGAGAATGTAGCAGCTAGTGTTTTAACGTCACTGAGCTTTGCTTTCACCGGCTGCATTCTGGTAATTACCCTGCTTACTTTTATAGCAAATGCTCACTTATCAAATTAAACTCAGTGTTTGAAAATTGAGTAAAACTTTGATAAATTATATCTTCACTTTTACATGTTTGAACTACTAGTAATCTGGGGATTTGCTTTTTTATTGCATATTGCATTACTTCTACCAGTAGATCTATCAACTTATTTAATACATCATGGCAGCATCAGAAGTAGAGGTTCTGCGTAAGGGGTTGGGGATTTGAAGAGAAAAAGATACCAAAGAATTTAACATCATATTGAGAATATTACTTTTAGCCATTTGATGGCTTATTTTGGTTACTTTTACTGGATTTCCGAGAAATGTTTTCCTGAAAGTCTCCCATAAAGATTACATGGTATTCTGCTAGTAGACTTTCTTTCCAAACTGCTAGCACCAAATTTATAACTGAACTCCTTGCCGATCACTTGAGATTTTCGCATAAGTGATAATCTAGAGCTCCCATTTTTTGTCTGTTAAACTAAATGTTTCAATACTTGAATCATTTCTCCCTTTTCAGATCTTTGAGGGTGAAAAGAGCTATATAGCTGGCGTAATGGAATCATCAGATGAATTATACGCTGCTGCAGCTAGTCTAGGAATTGATTTCCAGATCTTTTGTTCATATTCTTCTGATATGACAGAGGAAATAATATTGTCCTGCATTAAAGCTGCAAACAAACGAATTAGAGGCCTCTATCCTAAAATGCCCGAATCAGAAACCCTAGCAGAATCTTTTCTTACTGCTTTTCCTTCAATAAATCCACTTTCTGCTCATTCTATATTATCTTCTGGGGTAATGCTGGTTGAATTTCTAGAATGGTCTTGCAACCGTCGAATTCGAGCAGTCCGAAAGTATAAAATTCCTGATGAAAGTGTTCCTCTACTTAGCCTTCTTAGTAAATATGGAGAACGCGAGGATTGTAAATCTGCGGTTACAGACAGTTCCTCCTTAGAATTTTACCCACCTGTCATGCAAAATTGTCAGCCAAAAAGCAACTCTCATAAGATGAAAAGGAAATTGGACGAGAATTGTCACAGTATTGACGTGCATGCAAATGGATCTTTCATTGAGCTTCCAAATCAATTTTCCGATGGTAGATCGATTTTCTCTGGTGGAGCTGGCTCAAATGATTTTTGGTCGTCAGTAAATTCAGAGAAGATTAATGACTGTGGGAAGCCCTCTTTATCTACTGGAGGTAAGTTGTTTGGTTATGAGGACATAGATGTTAACATGCCGATACTCAATTCCGAAATGTCATCTCTATATGATTGTTTTATTGCTGAAAGTTATCTGCCTTCAGAAGAGAAGAAAAAGACACAAAGTCATGGGAATGTCAGCTATTCTGGTGCAAAAGCAAGACTGGATGTTGCTGAAGGGAATGAATTAAATAGACACTGCTATAAGAATCCGAGGAGCCAGGCGACAGGTTTTGTAGGTGAAGTTATTGACATAGATGATATAATCAAATTTGGGGAAGATACTTCCAATGCAGGCCTAGTAAGTTTCTCACCTCTTAAAGTTGAACAAGGTTCAAGAGCAGGGGTTTCTAGATCTGCAAGGAAATTAGTTTTTGGTTCAAGTAGCTCTTCTGACTTTCCAGCTCAAGTTAAATCTGACTCAGATCCATGGTTTTTGCTCGGTGATCATCAGAGTAGCTCAAACAAAAGAAAATTAGATTATTTTGATTCAAAATTAAAAAATTGCAAAGTTTATCAAGAGCAGCCAAAAGGGCTCTTACACGAGGGCATAGAACAGAATATATCATCTAATCCCGGAAATCATCCATGGCTAGAGAAAGAGAAAGTTCAACATTGTGGAACACCACTCTGGAATGCAGTACACACAAATGAATCACTAAGAGAATCCCCTTGGACAATTGAATTTCTGAATAGAATTAGAGAGAAGAGCAGATTGCGTGAGCAATCTCTTCCTTGTGGCTTATCTGCTATCGGTGTAGGATCCTCAAGGAATATACAAAAGGCAGCCAAGAGGAAAAGTCCATCTATTCTTGAATACTACAAGTATCAAGGGGATGGTGTAGGTAAAAGAACATCTGAGCAAAAAAGACAAAAGCGACCTGTACAGCTATCGCAGTCATTGAAGAAAGAGAAGGCTTCAGCTTCAATTCTTCCTACATGGACCCCAGTTGACAAGAGAGCAAAACAGGTAATTTGAGTTTTATTTAGAGTTGGGTTTCTTCTCTTTATCATTATATTTATTTGTTAATGTATGCAGACCCTATCATTTGCAACTAGTGGAAGTGAAACGCAGAGTAAGCTAGTCTGGAGCAATCAAAGTTCGCATGCTAGGAGTAGAAGAATTGTGCCTAAAACATGATTGCTTCTAACTCAACAGGTCCTAACAAAGATTTAAACAATAACAGGTTAGCTTACTGAGTTTCTATGTTGCTGAGATCTTTATGTATTTCAACTGAACAGAAGAGTTTCCACAATACTGGTCCTAAAGTAAGCTCAGTTTTCTGCGTCATTTACTGAACAAATGAGTTTCTTCTTCTGTTTTCCCCTTCTATTGCTTCTTTTGCTTAAGTGGAGAGAACCTGTCTCTAGTTCTATGTAATCAGCAGTTGGATTGAAGATGAATAATTAAAAGACGATTACTGACATTTGCTCGAAATGAGCAAGATTGTGTCATTCTCATATTCCGTCGGATACTCAATGACACATATTTCTCCATCTGTTTGTTTGTGTGGCTGAGTTCTTTAAAAATTATAAATTTGGAGGAGCTGGATCTTTCTGAAAATTACGGTTGGTACTGTTAGCGTTAATTTAATATTTCCAATTTTCTCATAATTACGGGGACTCTAGCTCATCTGGGTCCAATATATCACGAAAGCCTTCTATCTGCTAAGATTATCAAAAAATGCAATGCTGGTAGGTAGTGCTTACTAGGATGCAGTAATTCCCTATAGATTAAATAGTTAATGAAAGAATTGTATTACTTTGAATTTTGAAATGGAAAAATTGCATGTTTTTTATGTCTGAAAGGGCAAAGCTCATAACAATGATGGTGGAAATTTAGGGACATAGTGTATTTTGTTTGTGTACATATATTCTGGACCAAAACCGGATAGCTACTGCCCCCTAGTTCTTGTTGCTTTTGCACACATAGCATCAAAGTCTCGTGATTGGACCTTTGACTTGGCACTATCTCTTCTTTCCGTTCCTCAAATTGCGTAGCGCCATGACAAGTTGTTGCCTTTCACCTTCCACTTCTGCAAATCTGAGACTTATTTCTGAGTATCTTTCTTGCATCTCTTTCAAATCAACATCCTTCTGTTCATTTTGTTCCTTTAGGAATCTCACTTCATTTAACAAGTTGGCTACATTGCAATTGTTGTTGGCTTGCCCACCATCTGTTTTCACCACTTGTCCTGCATGAGCTGCATTGCTGCCAGAAAGATTTTCATAAAACTTTAATTACCATGTAAGGCATGATTGCATGCATGAGGCACCAATGAGTTGAGATGAAAGGCTGACAAATTCACAGTTATGTATAAGTACCCCTTTTTTGATGTTCTGAAAAGTGTAGTTTCTCCCGTATTTCCTTGTAAAACTCCCAAATCTCTGCTGCATATATTTTCTTCTGGAGTTTGTCTTCCTTCAAGTCTTCTACAATCCATTATTGCATCATCAACCTGCCTAGTCTCCTGTAAAGTAAGACTAGGATTATCTTATTACTCTGTGTTACAGGGAATACATGTTTATGTCATTCTTTAATTCTAAAAGTAATTCTTTCATTATCAAAGTATCAGTAACGGTCACACCATCTATGCTTATACCTAGTGTTTGTTTTATTTGCTTAGAATGTTAAAGCTGCAATATATGATGAAATAGATATTATAAATGCTTATGATTACTTGGCAGCTGCATTGAGTTTATTTTGCAGTTCAATGGTATATTTATGCTGATCCATAGTTATAAAGTGCCATTATCTATATGCACGATTTGATGATCAGTATTGAAAGGACTCAACTACTTGACTGCTAGCAAAGGGCACATCACAACAAGAAACAGGAAGATTCAGGCTAGATGGCAGGAAGCACCATCCTCAAATGTTTGGGTTTTGGTAGGTTATAAAACTTTGATATTATACCCTCTGTTGCTTTCTTGTGTTTTGTTTTCTTTTTTCATCAGTTTAAGGTTCATGTGTTGTGATGATTTTCTATACTTATGACATGCTAATGCACAAGTCAAAAGAAAAAAAATCAGTGCTTTGAGTTTGTATCTTGATGCCAAAAATTACCTGCTTGATGCTGTGTAGGTTATCCTCCTTTAAATCAATAACTTGGCACTTCATGGTCTCATTCTCCAAATTCACTTCAAGTGAGCAATGTCCCTGTCGAAGAACACTTTGTTTTTTCATATCCAAATGCAATATTTCATCTGTACTCTTCTTTTCATCTATGAGGGTCCGCAAGTTAATATTTTCCTTAAATAGCTTTTCAGCCGCTTTTCTTGCTGAAACAAGTTCTCTTTTTAATTCCTCTTTTTCTTTACTCCAACTCTGAAGTATATCTGACTCGCTATATATCTCCTTTTGTTTTTCTTCAGACTTTTCTTTATGTTTTGCCTCCTCGTTGCAGATACTCCCCTCCATTTGCCGTCTTCTCACCCCTTTTATTATTTGACTGTCTGTCGGTTGAGCCTCATTGGTTCCATGTCCCTCTACAGTTTTAAATTTGTTGTTAATATCTGGTGATGACTTCCCTATGAGTTGTACTTCTTGGAGTTTCTTTTCATACACATCTTTGATTAACCCAAGCTCGTCCTTGGTTTCTTCAAGAAGTTTCTCCAGATTTTCATTCTGCAGAAGTAATTCATTTGCTTCAGCAACTGCCTTCAAGGTCAGTTTTTCATTCTCTTCAATCGTGTATGTCATTTCTTCTGTTGTTCTTGCGAATTCTGCCTTCAGATTCTCCACTCGTTTGGCATTACTCCTCTTAACCTTTTCTATGGTGTCCTCTGCTTGCTTGGCCCTCTCCTCCTGTTTAACCTTTGCTTCAGTGATTGCTTTCAGGTCATGCTCAAAATCCAGTGCCTGCTTTTCCAGTTCTTCCTCCAGGCTCTGCACCTGGGTTTCTAGGTCATTGATCTCAATTACATATTTTGAGGATAGAATTGTCTGTTCCTTGATTTCATCCTCCAGCTTCTCTTTCTGAATTCTGAGCTGCTTCACAGTGTCCAGGGAAAGTTTGTATTCATGCTGCATTTCGATCATTGCTGCCTGCTTTTTCTCTAGATCAAAATAAATATCTACCTTTTCCTTCTTTAGAAATTCATAGTCTGTATTAAGTAGTTGCAGACAATTGTTTATGTCTTCCTTCTCTTTCCTGCAGTGTTCTATTTCATTATTGAGGTTTTCAATCTTCTGCTTCAAGTTTTCTACTTCGTCTTCTCTGCTTTGCTCTTTATGTAGTTTTGCTACTGCATATATTTCTTCACTCTGATCCATTTTTGGTTTCAGTGCTTCTTGAAAAGTGTCTGGATTATCTCGATTGGCCTTTTTTTTACTAGAAATATGATTTATATCCATATTTTTTTTATTCAACATGTTCTTGAGGTCTCTTACAGAGAGAATCAGTTCAGAGTTGGAGTCTTCTGTCTTCTGCAGCTCAAACCTTAATTTTCTGTTCAAATGCTTCTCGCGGTGAAGTTCTTGCTTAATTTCTTCCAGTATTGGGTTCAACTTTGCAGTTCCTAGATGTTCCTTGTGGTGAGGGCTCCCTTTCCTTTTTCAGGCTGACTATTTCCCTTGACATTTCCTCCACCTTTCTGCCTTCCTTAAGTATTTGCTTCCTTAGGGACTGCAACTCCAATTCTGACAGTTCTGTCTTCCTTTCTGACATTTTAATTTGGTTTAACAGCCTTTGATTATAATCAGACAAAACTTTTTGATGTCTGTCTTCGGCTCCATCAGTAAAGTCTTGACAAGCAGTAGAATTTTCAGACTGAGGCATTTCCAAGTTGCCAATTTGCTTAAGATGATGAGGTGCTATACTGTCATCTTCTTCCTGTAAGTAGTCAAAGAAAAAATATTAATCCTTGAGGACTGAAACTAAGTGTTCTCTGCGATAAACATCCCTGTGTATCAGTTTTGCAGGCCTAAATCCTCTTCTATTTAGGGAATTGAACATTTATTTGCACCACTGAAATTTAGAGTAAAACAAACATATTGCTACGAGAAAATACTTTAGTAGAACATTTATGTTTCAAGTCAGTCTAGAATCAAATCAAACACTGAGCTACTTATGCATCCTAGGTTATACTTATGAACCCTCAATGGAAAATATATGAGAAAATCTGTGACCTTACTTCAGTAAAGGTGGGAGTTCTCTTCTCAAATTGGTCAGTGTCATCCAGGTCTATCTCCAAGCTTCTATCATAAGATGTACCGCTTGCACTTTCATCTTCCTCAAAGCATCTACAATTTTTCAAAGAGGAAAGAAATAGTATTATAAATTTAAAAAATTCTGTTAGTTTTCTGTATTCTCCTCAAATTGTTGAATTGGCATGAGATAATATTTCTTGAACTACCTTTGTTCAATACCTCCTTCCAGCTTCTGAATGTTAACCTGCGATTTGCATAGGCAGTTTTAGTTGACATTCTACTGTTAATCACAACATCTAGTGTTGTTATTGATTCAAAAATAAATAAATAAATAATAAAAATTACACGTGAAACTTGCAGAGAGAGAACTAACATGCAAAATTGCACCTGAGTTTGATGCCTGGAGGGGCAGAGATAACAACACAGGTTTAGTTGTGTCCGATAAGTATGCAAAATCAATTGCCGCCTCTCCCAGATATCCTGATTTTGATGATCCCTGCAAAAGGTATTTTATTACAAGGTATTCTTCAAAATTGAAGGATGGGGCTTGTAATTACAAAATACTTACTGAAGCGACTATGAAATGGTATATTTTAGGTTTAAGGTTTCCTGTTTTTGTTTCTTGGATTAATTTCATTGTTTCGTATATTGGATTCTCCCAGGCACAGGTTCCATCAACAATTGCTGCTTTTCCCAATCTCACCGTTGGCTTCCCGACATCTTCTGGGATCAGTGAGATCATCAGCTTTTTCGCCTTTAGCTGTGGCACCTGAGAATATTGTAAGATTTAGGTCTGGGTCACTGGGCTGATGATACATTGAAACTTTATGTTTATCACCTTATTTCTTAATTCTAAAAATATACATGGTTGAACCAATATTACCTAACTGGAAAAGATCATACTTATATCATAGACTGACTTCATCATATTGTCAAATTTGTGTTGCTTACCTGCGAAAGGAGAAAGTAACTTCTTTTGATAGCTTACCTGTGTTGCCTGAAACTGCATTATGAATACAGCTTTGATCTTCTTTTCGCTCCTCCAACTGGAAGACTTGAACATCTTTTAGAAAGTAATGCTTTGCTGTAACCTTGGCTTTTTGTTGCGAGCAGAACTCTAGTTGCAGATCTGTGTTTGGTATTTTGAGCACAGAACACCCAGTAAAAGAAAAGGGTTGTCTGAAACAAAAAGTAATGACTTGTATAATCTGCAAATTGAGAAATATGGAACTAGGTACAGTAAATTGGTTTAGAGCCCCGAATCAAAGCTTAGACTTGTAAAATGTAGGAGGAAGTTATCTGAACCGAAGTTTTTTTGCATTTGCTTATAGTGTTTATAATGGAGCTGAGATTTTGCATTTCCTCTTCTTTACAAAGCCACACCGACGGGGTCAACTTTTTCCCATCTTTGATGTAAACGTATTTATGAGTTGGGCGGTCCCTCTGTCAAACTGTGCCATATGTTCTTTTAATGATTTAAAGTTAAGTGAATTTTTGTGTCAGTTTTGCTCATGAGTTGCCCTCAAGATGGAGAAAAATCTTATGGCTGATGAGATATCAAAAAGCTTCGAGCATAATTCGGATCAGGTATCAATCTCTAAACCATTATAATTTATGATTAATATATTGCTTGCTTTTTATTATTATTATATTTCTGTTTCTGTTTTATCAGTCTCAAAAAAAAAATTTATGGAAGGTTGGTTTTTATAATTTTTCAACTTTTTGAGGAAGTTATACATAATGAGGGCGTAGCTATTAGTTGTCGAATCTGAAGCCAGACTGTCTTTGGTTACGTGGCCATGTGAACACGTGTGTTGACGTAAACTAAGAAAAAGAATAAATTCTTTAACGGAAGTTGGAGTGGAGAATTTGTGCTATACTTAGATCAACCCATACTTCACTTCAGTGAGAGTCTAAATCTTTTTTGTGTTATAGATTCCAATTATTGTTACTGTCTAAATTTAAAAATTTACTTTCGTTGAAATTAAATGAGTGCAGAGACTAATGCTATGGATCTTTTATCTTTAAATTAAATATATCCTACATTAATTAGAGAATAATTTTTTAAAAGCATGGAGGCTATAAATTGAAAGTTAAAATGAATTATGATGATGATCATAAAAGTTAGTATAGGTTTATGATCCAATCCCCTAAGCCCCATTAAACAGTATTAAATGTACACAATATATTGTTATTCAAATTATTATCTTTTTTTTAAAAAAAAAATGGTAGCTGAATAAACCTTTTGAAACAAATTTTGGAAGTTAAGAAATGACTTATAAAAAGAAATTGAAATCTAAATATATGAAGAAAAAATTAGTAGAAAAGAGAAATATTTTTTAAAACATAAGAAAATAAAAAATATTAAAAAAGAAGACTTTTCATAGATTTATAAAAAATTATATAAAATAAAAATATGAAGAAAACAAATTGGTAGAAATGAGGGAAAAACATTTTGAAGTAGAAAATATAATTTATAAAATATAAAATATAAAATAAAAACTTTGATAAGAAAGGAAAAAAAATTAAATGTTAAAAAAGACTTTAAAATTTTTTAGAGATTTTAAAATATAAAGAAAAAATTGGTAAGCAAAACGAAAATTTTGCAAACTTTTATAATAGATTTTTGAAACTTTTTTTGAAATAGAGGGAAAAATTTTTATAAATAGATTTTTATTTTTTTTTGAAAAATTAAAAATAGAAAACAAAAAAATATATTAATAAATAAATAAATGGAAATCTAAAAAAGAAAATTTATTTAAAAAAAGTTTAGAAATTAAAAAATGTGAAGAAAAAATTGGTAGGAAAGAGGGAAAAACTTTTGAAATTAATTTTTAAAACTTTTTATAGATGAAAAATAAATTTTTTAAACTAGAAAAAAAATCTTTATATGACTCATGTATGTATCTATTTAAAATTAATGACGAGAATTTCCTTATGTAAGGGGACTAAACTCGGCTCGAACGAGAATTAATATAGATGTGAATTTGGTTTAAAGGTGTTATCCTATAGTTGGAACCCATCTAGGATATTCCGTGAAAAAAAAAATAGAAAAAAATTTAATAAGAGAAAAGAAAAATTGAAGTTAAAATATTATATATATTTGAAAAAATGAAGAAAAATGGTAAGGAAATGAAAAAATCTTTTTAAATAGATGTGTAACAAATTGGTATACATAATCCCCAAATTATAAAAGTTTGATGATATTGATTCCAAAATTAATTTTTTTTTGTTGAATTAGTTTCAAATCTATAAAAATATTATGATATTATTTTTTAAAAAATAATTCTGTTAAATTATGGGATAAATTTTTTAAAAAACAATTAATGACATTTGTGTTATTACACGGTTTAAATACATTAAAATATATTAACACAATTATCAAAAACATAATTCAAATTTTTGTCCACGACTGTAATTTGTATTGCGCATGAAGTTAGATCCACAATTGGGATCAATGTCACTAAACCACTATAGTTTAGATATTTACATCAATTTGTCTAGAATTTTTTTATTTTTTGAAATGGATAGAAATAAAAAAAATATTATGAAAAATTTAGAAATTTTAAAATAGAAAAAAATGTAAAAGATTTATGAAAATTCTTAAAATAAAATTTTGAAGTTTTTTATAGTTAAAAAAAAAAAACCTTAAAAGGAAAGGAAAACAAAAGGGGAAAAAAAAGGTTTTAGAAAAAAGAAAGGGTAAATTATTCCAGTAGCACTTTAACTTTTCAAAAATCCAACTTTTGCACCTCTATTTATTTTTGCTTTGAATTGACACTCGAACTACCAAATATCACATGTTTTACACTTCCGTTCAAAATTTCCGTCAACCTTTATTTTATGTCTATTTATCAAGGACATTTTCGTCTTTTTAATTTAAAAATAAATTATAAAAAAAAACTCTTTCCACCCAATACTTTCCTCGACAAAGCGTTGCAGCTCTTTAGGCCTAATCATAATGGATTACTTGAACAAAGATCAGGATTTCCCAAGAAGCTTCTGTCAAAAGCTGCGTTCTCTAACTCCCATGGGATTTTACCCGACAGTCGATTTGAAGAAACGTTAAAAGCGGAGTATTTCAGACGATCAATTTCAGGTAGAATATAGCCGGAGAAATCATTCTCCGATAAATCCAAGTAGGTAAGGGCGAGCAAATGACCAATTGCAGAAGGGATTTTGCCGGAGAGTTGATTTCCTCTGATACTTAATTCATTCAAAGCTACCCACGAGATTATATTCGATGGAAGTTCCCCGGAGAGATTGTTATCGTCGAGCAAAAGAATAGTCAAGACGAAAGAGATGTCAATTCTTCGGGAATATTACCGGTAAGGCGGTTATTACTTGCCTCAAACGACTGCAAATCCTTACAGGAAGAAGACAGCGCTGGAGTAATCTCTCCGGAAAACTGATTGTGACTAATCTCCAGCACGGTTAAACTCAGGGCAAGTTTAGTTGGGAGCTGACCGGAAAATGAGTTATTACTTACCATCAACCAAACCAGATTTGTTGAAGTCCAAGAACCCTGCGGAAGATTGCCGGAAAATCGATTGCCGTAGAGTTGAACATACTTCAAACTACTACAATTAGCGATAGAATTAGGCAATTCTCCAGTGAGATTGTTCTGGGTGGAAATTTTTTTTTATAATTTATTTTTAAATTAAAAAGACGAAATGCCCTTGATAAATAGACAGAAAATAAAGGTTGACGAAAATTTTGAACGGAAGTGCAAAACATGTGATATTTGGTAGTTTGAATATCAATTCAAAACAAAAATAAATAAAGGTGCAAAAGTTAGATTTTTGAAAAGTTCAAGTGGTACTGAAATAATTTACCCCAAAAATAAATAATTTTAGCTAGAAAGAGAAACAAATTTTAGACTTACATAAAGATTAAAAAAAAAAAAAGTTTGGAAGTTAGAATTTTAAATAAATAAAGATTAGAAATCGATAAAAACAAAAAAATAGTTCCGGTAGAAAAAATGAACAAACTTTTTCACATGAAATCTAAATGCTCTTTGTAAAAGAAAAAAAAAGGTTTATTGATAAAATTATGCGCCGCCAAATCATCTTCTGGGTTTCTTATTTAAATATTTTCTTCCTCGAATTGATATTCCAATAATATAAAAAAAAATTAATTATTTTTTTTTTCAGATGATGTTAAGCCTCTACTTATCATATTGATTGATACAAAATCTTAGTTAGGGCATTGAAAACTTTAACTTATTTATGAGTTCACATAATTAGATAAAATTAGTCTTATGTGAAATTATATATAATTGAAAATTTTAAAAAAATATTATTAATTTTTTTTAATAATTCGTTATGTCTTTACAAAGTTTATGATAAAAGATGAAAAATATAAAACTTCGTATGTCACGAGTTTGCCGATTGCATGGATCGTATAAATATATTTAGCCATGTTCTTGTCCGATTTGGAACATACAAATATTTTATTTTACTCGAAATATTTACACGGTGTAATTTCTCATACAAATTCATAATTAAAAATATTCAGCCGAATTACTATTATTTAGATACAATGAATACAAAATATTGAATTATAATTATTTTATATAAAGTCAAAGTCAAAATTAAAATCATATATATCACACTCCCTCTCATGCTCATGAATAAGTTATTCATAAATTTGAAGATCCAATCTCGGATACTTTCTCTTTTCTTAAAAAGAACAAAGAAACAACGTAAGTTCTATCCTAACTAGCTAGTTGCAGTACCTTCTTAATTTATTATACATTATATTAAAGAAAGAAAGAAAGAAAGAAAGATATTATTCTGTAAAGCCATAAGTACTTCAAAATAAGAAAATAATTTACCTTCTTTAGTCAAACATATACATACATATATCTCATTAGGTCAAACTATATCACTAATAATGTAATTATGAGAAGTTTAAAAAGATTAAAAAAAAAAAGGAACATTTTACTTGGAAAATGGAGCAATTAAATGGCCAAAGAACGGAAGACTTGTTTTTCTGGAAACGAGACTAACCATTAATTATTTTATTTTATTTTATAAATTCTCTTCGTTACGTCGACGTTTCTCTTGGGACGCGATTTCCCATTCAAACAAACCCAATACGAAAAAGACGATTCTTTTCTTTTCGCTCCGGAAAAAGAAACATACCTGCAGAGCTATGTTTCCTTTTTCTTTTCTTTTCTTTTTCCCCGTCTTTTTTCTTATTTTTATCTGTTTGTTTTTGCTTTAAAAAAACCAAACCAACATTTTTTTTTTAAAACTTGTTTATTATAAGTAATTTAAAAAGTCATAAGAAAACCTTATCCGAAACTAAGAGATGAAGATCGTAGGGACCGGGGTAGCCGGTACCTGGTATCCCTTATAAAAGTTTTTATTTATATATTAAATAATCTCTTGGACAAGTACATACTAATTTTCTTTAGAAATGTGACTAGCCGTTGCCATCAATATAATTTACCTTAATTAATTATTTATACAATAGGAAATTATTATTTTCCTTTCATTTTTTTCTTTAAAGTATAATATATTAATTTTTTATTTTTTTATTTTTAAAATAGTAATATTAGCTTTGTAAAAGATTTACTTTTTTATTCTAAGGGAAATGATGGGAATGCTGAACCAAATATGGAAAAATAGAACAAAAATGGAGAGCCTTCCGATTTTCAGCAGAAAGTAGTGTTACTAACTTACCACCTTATCATATTATTTGTCCGAACACGCCGCGCCACCCATTTCCAGAATTCTAATCGACTGTTTGCCGGACGGAGACGGACGGACGGTTCAGATCAAAATATAAAATTTTAAATTAAATTAAAAAAATATTACATTTTTGTCTGATATTCAGGAAGTAAGTAGGTAATTAATTATCATTATTATTACACGCTGACAGCCTTTTTTTTTTCTCAAGGGAGGGAAAGGGTTGCTTCCCTCTTTTCTGTCTCTCTCTCTTTTTATTTTCTTCTTTGCTTCGCTCTGTTTCTTTTCCTCTTTTATTTAATTCTTTGAAACCTTCCCCACTAAGCTACGGTCTCGATGACCCTAAAAACTTCCCCAAAACCTGAACCAGAAGAAGTAGTAGCAGAGTACTACTTATAGAGGTTGTTCTATATGTCTTTTCCCTGTTTTTTTTTTTTCTTATTATAAAGAACATGCACACACCCCCCCACATGTTCGACTTGTTTTTCTTCCACCATTTCTCAGATCTCTAACAATAATCACACACTTACCAAAGACACAGACTTTTTTTATATTTCTACATTAATAAATCGTTCACACCACCAACACCATAACCTGAAAGGAAGAAGAGGGCTCTCTGCTATTCTAATTCTCTTCTTCCATGGCGGGGCAGAGCCCACCATATTACACCCCAATTTCTAAACCAAATACTAACGCAACTGCTATTTCTTGGAAAAGAAACAATCTTTATACATGGGCTATTGTTATTTTCCTCTGTTCTATCTCTTATTTCTTCGGCGTCTGGCAACACGGCGGCACTAGTTCAACTACCTCCGCCTCCTCCGAAATTATTCTCCCGTGTGTTTTGTCCCAGAAAAACAGTACTAATACCGTTACACTTACACCCGTCTCCGATACTAATGAGAAGGCTCTAGACTTTCAGAGCCATCACGGCGCGGGGACTGTTATTGAAGGGGAAGGGGGCTCTGTCAAGACTTATCCTCCGTGCGATGTTAGCTACAGCGAGTATACCCCCTGTGAGGACCAAAAACGGTCTTTGAAATTCCCTAGGGACAGACTGATATACAGGGAGAGGCACTGCCCGGAGAAGAACGAGTTGCTCAAATGTCGGATACCTGCGCCGCACGGCTACAAGAATCCCTTCAAATGGCCATTGAGTAGGGATCTGGCGTGGTATGCTAATGTACCCCACAAGGAATTAACGGTAGAGAAGGCCGTCCAGAACTGGATTCGTTATGAAGGTGATCGATTCAGATTTCCCGGTGGCGGAACCATGTTTCCCAACGGCGCTGATGCTTACATAGACGATATTGGCAAGTTGATTAATCTCAAAGATGGGTCTATTCGGACTGCCATTGATACTGGTTGTGGGGTACGTAATAAAGCCGCCTTCTTTCTTCCTTTTTTTTTTTACCATGCGTATATATATATAATATATATATTATATATATATATATATATATATATATATATATATAATTCTTCCGCCGGCTTCCCCTGTTTTCTTTTATCCATTCCTGGCCGGAGAAGATGAATTGGGATGAAGTGCTACCGTAGTCCGTTGCTCGGTGTTTTACAACCGACAAAAAGTCAAAGAAACGTTACTTCTTCTTTGTCTGTTGTTTTGCCGTTACTTTTCTTGATTTGGTGAAGTTATTCTTACGCGGCTAAATTCTAATCATGGGACATTTTTGAACCCGTGTCTTTAACTAGAGTTATTCTTAATTAATCAAAGACGATTAATTAAACATGTGTTTTCTTTGCTGTCGGGGAATGGGCTGATTGATTATCAGAACCTGGCAGGTTTACCGTTTTTGTGTAATCTTTTGATTTTAATTATTAATACATACAGGTTGCAAGCTGGGGAGCTTATCTTTTGTCAAGAAATATTCTGACAATGTCATTTGCGCCAAGGGATACACACGAAGCACAGGTGCAATTTGCATTGGAGAGAGGAGTTCCGGCTCTTATTGGAGTTCTTGCTTCCAAAAGGCTTCCTTATCCATCCAGAGCTTTTGACATGGCTCATTGTTCTCGTTGCCTCATTCCCTGGGGTCAATATGGTAACTTTCATAATTCTCTGTTTTCTTCTTCTTATTACTACCTTTTACTAATAAAGATGATATCTTTATTCTGTGTCATGTGTTCAGATGGTGTTTTCTTGGCTGAAGTTGATAGAGTTCTAAGACCAGGTGGGTATTGGATACTGTCTGGACCACCCATCAGGTGGAGAAAATACTGGAGAGGGTGGGAGAGAAAAAGGGACGATTTAAACGATGAGCAAACTAAGATTGAAAATGTAGCTAAAAGCCTTTGCTGGAAGAAATTGATTGAGAAGGATGATATTGCAATCTGGCAGAAACCAGAGAATCACAACAAGTGTAAGCAATTCAAGAAGAAGGTTCAACAAAATCTCCCTTTCTGCCCTGTTCAAGACCCCGATATTGCTTGGTACACCAAAATTGAAACTTGTTTAACCCCATTGCCTGAAGTTGTTGATTCCCTCGAAAATTGGCCAAAAAGATTGAACTCTGTTCCACCCAGGATTAGTAAAGGAACTGTGAATGGAGTGAGTGCAGAAGAATTTCATAAAAATTCGAAACTATGGAGTAGAAGGGTGTCTTACTACAAGACTGTGAACAACCAACTAGGCCAACCTGGAAGGTACAGAAATCTTCTAGACATGAATGCTTACTTGGGTGGATTTGCTGCAAATTTAGTAAATGATCCTCTTTGGGTGATGAATGTGGTTCCAGTCGAGTCTAAAGTCAACACACTCGGTGTCATTTACGAACGTGGACTGATTGGAACTTATCAGAGCTGGTAATAATTGATCACCACCGTGTATATATATATATTATTACATCATCTCTTATCTTAAATATTACTTGTTCATGCTGATTCCAGGTGTGAAGCAATGTCAACCTACCCTAGAACATACGATCTAATTCATGCCGATTCCATATTTACTCTTTATAAAGAAAGGTCAGTCAGTTGCTCAAGAATGGTTCTTGATATCTATATATACATGAATTCAGTCATTCTTTCATTGATTGATTAATATATATATATATATTTGTGGGACAGATGTGAGATGGAGGATATTATGCTGGAAATGGATAGGATATTAAGGCCAGAAGGAAGCTTAATAATCCGTGATGACGTGGATATATTAGTGAGAGTGAAGAAGATAGCAGATGGGTTGAATTGGGATAGTCAAATTGTTGACCACGAAGATGGACCTTTGCAGAGAGAGAAGCTTCTTTTTGCAGTTAAATTATATTGGACAGCTCCACCTTCATAATAATTTCTCAACTTTAATTAATTTTCCATCCATTTTTATTCTTATTTTTTCAATTATTATATCCAATTGGTTTTGTTCCCGAAACATGTAAACTACTAATCTAGCCGACAAACAACTGTTTTTGTTATGTAAGAAAACTCCAGTTCTTCATTCTCTTTCAGTAGCTTCATGATTCGACTCAACTGAAAGTATATAGAAACAATGTCTGGTCAATTGTATTTGCAGTTCAGTGAGTGCGCCGGTCAATGAATTTGAGCTATGGAAAGCTGCTAAAAAGAAAAAGGACAATTATTGTCCCTTTTTACCACTAAATCAAAACGTCAGGTGAAGAAACGGTGTGAATTTTTTCTACCAATTTCTGAAACATTTCTAGTACTTATTTATGGATCTAAATCTCAGCGCAAGCTCAATATATATATATAGTCCACAAACCCAGTATTTGACGGAACCTTTTATTTTTTTCTTATTGGGCCAACAGATATATATATATATATATATATATATATCCAGTATTTGACGGAACCTTTTATTTTTTTCTTATTGGGCCAACAGATATATATATATATATATTAATATATTATATATATTATTTCTCTGTAAAATTCAATCTCAAAGGAAAAGATAAAGGGAAATACACAGTGAGGGAAAGCAGCTTTAGTGTAGAAGCAATTTCCCGAAAAGGAGTAATAAAAACAGTAAGCAGAGCAGACATATATATATCTATATATATATATGGAGTTGACAGTTTTCATCTTTTTGTGTTTGATTCATTGTATTATTATCACTTTCGGTATTGGCCGGTGCTCCGGCAAAGCTGTTGATCAAACTACTTACTACTATTACAAGGTATTGTCTTCCTTGGTCAAGACCGACCAATAAGAAAATCTTGATTAAAAATCCAGTTGTTCCTTAGTTTTTACAAAAAAAAAAAAAAAAACCTTGGCTTGCCTTGAAATTTTGAGCTTCCTCTTGGAACTCTGCAAACTTGTCTGCTCAAAAAAAAAAAAAAGAGAAAAAAAAAACAGGGAAAAGTGAAAGTGAGTCAGTCCGTCCATCATTATACATTTTTCCAGTACGGGTTTAGAGATTCCTAATCAATACTAAATATAATTAGTGATTCACGGGACGCAATCCTATTGCCAACCCCGACCCCCGAAAACACTTTTATATATATCATGATTTAAAAAGGATGGAGAAAAAGCAAAAAATGAATCAGAAAATAAAGAACAATATAATGGGAGTGAGTTTAGACCTCAAAATATTTCCTTACCTGTCAAAATAAAGTCAAGAGTAAGGTGTAAGGGGTGGTGGTCCCCACCACAGCTGTCGTCTACTGTTATATCACCCAATGGGATATATTATCAAATATTAAATAAAAATTGTCACTGATCGCGTGTTATCCAAACATCGGGAGGTCGCGTCTTATTTACTTACTTAGCATGGAAGATCGATCACACTCGTTCCTTCCCATCTTCTCAAATTTAACCGCTTCCCTCTTCTCTCTCCTCCGACAAATGCTAACATACGCCATAATAATGGTTCCTGCTTCTCTTCTAGATTCTTACATCTCTTCGAAATGATTCTACATGGGTAAAGCTACCAGATGGTTTCGTTCACTTTTGGGCTCTAAGAAGCCCTCTTCCTCATCTCCGGTCACCAGTAAGGATAAGAAGAAGTTACTACCTTCCCCCAATTCCAATTCCAACTTCAACTGGACTCGCGCCACTAAGTTTTCCGACAATACCGATGACTCCTCTCCATTTATTGAATCATTGGATGCTAATAAGCACGCTATAGCTGTCGCTGCCGCTACGGCAGCAGTTGCAGAAGCTGCTCTCGCGGCGGCTCAGGCTGCTGCCGAGGTTGTCAGACTCACCAGCGTTGGTGGGACTACTAGACCTGTCTCTTCTGCTTCCGCTGCTGGAGGAACTACATCTTTTAGTACCAGGGACCGCCGGCGGGAATTGGCGGCTGTTAAGATTCAGTCGGCGTTTCGAGCGTATCTGGTTAGTTATTTTTTCTTCTAATTTCCATATTTGAAACTTTTCTAACGGCGGAGGATTCTACAATATTTGATTTACTAAATTACCTCTCAAGACTTAATCACTGGAGTATAAACATTTTTTATGCTTGGTAATTTGTTGAATAACTAACCTTCAATTTTGGTCCTTTTTTTGTTTGACTAATTGTTTACCTAACCCATGAGATAACTGAATCAAGAGACTCAACTGGGAGAGCTTAAAAAAAAAATTAAAATCACACTATTTCCCATTATGCTTAGATGTTAACTTTATTCTTCAGAATTCAATGATAAGTTATTTTCTATATATATATATATATATATATATATATATATTATTGCTTGGATTTATGATTTTCAAGAAATCAAGTTGATTATGTTAGTGTATCATGGTGCTTTTACAATTCTGCCAAAGAACCCAATTTTGCGATACAGGGAAATTGGGAATTTCTTGTTTGCTTTAATGTAAAATTAAAACCTAGGAAGAGAAGTTTACCTGTTCTGTTTCCTGAGATAAGAAACTTATCCCTTTGGCTTAAGAATCCAGTAGAATATGATGAACTCTTCATCCCAGTAGCAAGCTTCTTGCTGGGAAAGTAAGTTTATTTATCTTCTTGTTGTCACAGGCAATTACTGGTTATCTAATTTCTACAGTCTGCAGGATCTTTAAATATTTATATTACTAACTATAAGTTTTTCTTCAATGATATACATATATATATATATATAGCCCCTTTTCTGTTGCAATGTCTACATGAGCTTACTTGGAAGTTCCTGTGTCAAAATATGGTGTTATGTTTGTTGAATCTTGGGGCAATTGCAGGCTAGGAGAGCACTCAGGGCACTTAAGGGGTTGGTGAAACTTCAAGCCTTAGTGAGAGGTCGCATTGTTAGGAAACAAAGTGCAGATATGCTCCGGCGAATGCAGGCAATGGCTCGGATACAAGCTCGAGCTTGTGCTGACAGAGTTCCAATTTTAGGCTCAGCCAATTCTCAAGTAAAGATATCTAAATTCACTCGTGTTGTGAGTATCATCACCTTCTCTGTACTTTTAGTTCTTCATTGTCTTTTCCATCTATTTTATTCTTCTTTTTCCTTGATTCTTGTGTTGAATTCCAATATTTTTCTTAAATCACACATTCTCGCACCTACAGAGTTCTACAACATCAAAAGGCTATGATATTAGGCCAGGCAGCAAGCATGCAGAGCCGAACCTGAAGGTATCTAATCTTCTTCTTGAAATGACTGTTAAGAATCTTATTACGTATGTATTTTTGTTCGGCATCACTGACAAGCACACCCCGACATTGAAATGCAGAGGGGTGGTTCGAAATCAAGCATCAATGATAATAATATCAACATTGAGAAGTTGCAGTTAGACTCCAGTTGGCTGGAGCGTTGGATGGAAGAATCTGCATGGAACAGCCATCAGATGGAAACCTTTAAAAATGGCCATCTCGACGATGGAAAAAGTGACAGGATACTAGAAATAGACACTTGGAAGCCTCGGCATGGCCACACACAAAGCAACAAGAGTTTCCAAGCTCCACAATATTTTCCAGGTTGGAAGGAACAAGGACAGGGAACAACAACAGTTTTTGATCCAATGTCAGGAGTATCAGCGAAATACCTAAAACCAAATCCTAGTATATCCTCCGAGGAAATCACATCTTTAAACTTTCCTTATCAGGAAGACCAACAATTGCCATGGGCAACTGATTATAGTCCGCGTGTACATTCTGCTACTTCTAGACCTGGTAGCAGCAGCAGAAGAGGTCCATTTAATCCAACAAGGAGCGAATGTTCCAGAAGCTTATTTGGTGACTACGCAGCTCATCCCAACTACATGGCTAATACAGAATCATCCCTTGCAAAACTTAGGTCCCAGAGTGCACCCAGGCAGAGAATGCAGACTGAAAAACTCACAGGGAGGAAGTTTGTTCATGGCCTTTGGGATATGGATACACGTTCTGAGAAGGGTTCCACTCCACAGTCACACACACAGTTAAGGAACAATGATAGAATAGAGATGCCTGTCCATGGTTATAATTCTATTGGTTATAATAGAATTGCCTACGAGTCAAGACGCTAGCTTGCATAAAAAATTATATTCTCTCTGTATTTCAAATTCTGTTGATGATGAGATGATTGAAAAAAAGTGTGAAAATTAGTTTTGTTATTTTTATGGCATGGACCTTTTGACTGTTTTCTCCTTCTGTAAAAATGTTTCACGTAATACAATGACCAGGGATTATGCAGTTTGCCCTAATCTTTATGGGACATTTAGTTTCTGTTATTACTTACTATTGGGAGCCAGTGTCAGCAGCAATGGCAAACCCAGAGGAAGAAGATGAAAATCCATGTTTAACAGTGTGACAAATTTGGGTTTGGTCCAGAATGTCTTTAGTGTGCATGTCTCACCAAAGCTACATGTATTATATATATATATATATATATATATCACCATCTTTACCTCGCAATAAACTCTTTTTATCAAATGTTCATAGGCAATGCAGAAAACGTTGAGAAACGAACCTCAAATTAGGTTAGTCATGTAAATTTTGATCACCAGAACGAACCTTCCCGACGAGTCCTGAATCCATATATATATATTGATGAGTGCATGAAGTTCTGTAAAACTTAAAAGCATCCCAATCAAAGTACAGAAGAAAATCAAGGTTTTTTTCTTTCTTGTACAGCAAGCAGCAGCCATGGTTAAGTCTGACAATTTCCGAGCAATATTGGCGGTGATGTTCTTTGCCCTGGTCTTGCAAACCCAGTTTGGGGAATCTCAGATTCCTAACGGATGCCCAGGTTCACTGACAAACTTGACCACTTGTCTCCCATTCGTGGCATCAGGAGCACCTAACCCAAATCCAGAATGCTGCGCAGCAATAAAGGCACTTGACATTAATTGCGTTTGCAGCACCACTAAAATTGCTACCCAACTTCCAGCTAAGTGCAACCTCCAACCCATCAGCTGCCCCACTTCCAGTAAGAAAACTTACAAAAAAAAACAGATTAAATATATATATATATGCAAATATGAATGTAGCTATACTTTGTTTTGCAGGTAACTGAGCCGGAAGTGTAGAACTGGACAAATTATTGTCAAGACGAGATGGAAAATAAGAAAAATGTATCCCCTCTGAGTGATCACTGTATGACACCAAATTGATACATAATGGAAACTATAAATGCTTTCAAATATATCCAAATTCAGGTTTATGCTTTACTTTTTTTTTCATTGCAACCACTTTCATGAAGCATCATCTATCTCTGCATTCATCCTTTAGATTTTCTGGTGACTCTGGTAAGTTCATTGGCAGAAACATAAAATCATGTATAATCAAACAGCAGGTAAATCAATTCTATTGCAAGTATAAAAATATGTTCAAGTTTCACAAATGAACAACCAGAACTACATTAGAAAAAGAGAGGGAAAAAGAAAAAGGTAAATATGTGTGATTGAATTCCCTTATGAGTATCCATCCATCCATACTAGAGCTATTTATGTCCAAACTATGAATTTTGAGATTACTTTCCACTACTGCACTTCCATTTAGAGGTTGGAACACAACTCAAGTAGCGACACCAATGGCAACGGTAATATGCATTCTCCCCCCGGAATAGCATAATCAAGCCTACTGTAAACCTGCAATGCACCACAGAAAAATAAAATTTTTGAGATGAATAGTCTCTTCAAGATATGAATGAATGCATGAAACAGAAGGCCAATAAGGCCAAAAGAGTCTCACCCTGCAATCAGTAAGGCCAGAGAAATGAACCACAAGACATACTGGTAGGCCTTATACTTTGGTTTGACACGAATATCAGGAGGCCTATTCCGACGTTCTACCCAACCAAGCTGAGGACGGGGTAGCAAAACAAAGCCTAGCAGGACTCCTGTTAGGAATCCACCAATATGAGCAAAATTATCCACATGAGGTAGAATCCCAACAACAAGATTAAGGACCACGATCACCAAAATAGTCAGTATCACTGCAACCTAAGAGATAGCAAGCAGAAGTAAGGTGTCAATTGGAAGGACATAGGAAGTGAACAAAACATATACCATTAACAAAAAATTCAAATGTAAAAATAAGCCAGAAGAGTTTGAACGCTGTGCAACCATAAAATAATATATATTTGCATATTTCATTTAATTACAGCTTTGACTTTTATCACATATATCAAACACCAAAATCCACTAGAACCATCACAAAGTAATGCTACAAACCTTTTTTGTATAGAGAGACCAGTTGGTGAGTAGCTCAGAAAGAATTGCTCCAAGAAGCCCATATAAAGCACCGGAAGCACCCACAGTTATGCTTCTTTGTATGAATAAGGAGGAAAGAACACTCCCTCCAAATCCAGACAGTAGATAAATAATCCCAACCCTCACTGTAAAAAGAACTAGTTAAGTCAACAACAAAAAGATATAGACAATCAAAAGAACTGGGACATACATGTACAAAACCAAGCAAGATAACAATCTCTCTGTGCTGGATTGAAATTTTTCTTTACGGGTAGGGCGAAAGCAGAACAAGTTGGAGCACAACGTACCAAATCCACACTTCAGCTCGAGGGGAATGCCAACAAATGCAAGGCTCGACATATTGGAAACCAGATGAATTATACCAGCATGCAACCAGATAGAAGAAATAAGCCTCCATGCTTGATGTTGATGAACAATTTTATACCAGTCACGAGCACCCAATTTCTCTAAGCTTCAATGAATGAAAATGCACGCAGATCACAACAATGACCAATATTTTCCCTTCAATTTTTTATTTTATTTTATATATTTTTTTTGGGGAATATTGCATATTTTGAAGAAAGTTTACTTTTGTTAACAAGTCTAGATATAAACCAGCCCACTTATAGTAGGGAGTTCCCTTTAAAAATAATTTCAGAGTGTTGGATAACTAGCAGAACTACCATATCAGTCAAATTATCAAGTTTTCAAGCAATAAGTTGTGTAAAAATAAGCAGAATCAGCCAAGCACACATTGAAATATTGCATCCATCTATCAGAAAGAAAACAGGAATGAATTAGTCTCAGGAAGTTTATGCAATTAAGTAGCAAAACCATGTGTTCAAAACATCAGAAAATAACAAATATAATGAAAAATATGGTGAAATATAAAGTAGATTTCAGATGGGGGACAAGTAACTGTGGCAGCAGAGAACACCAAACTTAATGATCATGATCCAAAACTTCAAATATTTCACATATCTTTTAGTCGTTTAGAAGAACCATCCCCTTTACAGACGAAATTGTTGCTCAGTAACACCTACCTTAAAAATATGCTCAATAAGTACAGCTCCACCCCTTCAGGGAAGAATGAAACATATAATTCTAGAAAATGCTTTAAAAAATATATGAGAATTAAGTTTCAAATCCATTATAATTTATATCAGAACAGAAAAAATTCCAATTATCATTATATAGGTAAAATAAATACAAAAAACAGAGATGAGGGGTCAGACATAGACAAGAATCACCTAAAAAGATCAACAAAAAAGTTTCAGGTCATTTCCAAACCTTTAAACTTATTCAAACATCAATCCAATAATAGTTGAAGGTGAAAAAGAAGAAAACCACATAAACACGGAGAGAACATCTTACGTTGAAGCGGAAGGACCAAAGGAGGGATTTTCAGACAAGGGCTGAAACGAGAATCTCCCAAGGAACCTGGCAACACACTTGCGATTGCTACTGTCTCCATAAAAGCTCAAATCATCGATATGCTTGGGGCAGTTGTTGATATACATCTCCACCACGAAAACAACAATACTAACTATAATAAACAGAGGAATTAACCAAGAAGTCCAACGGCTATCTGTTCTTTCATAAACCGGATAACGGTTTTCTCCCCTGTTCTTCCGCAACCTATTCTCAGCATCTTCTGTCTCCATAGTTTTTTTTTTTTTTTCCTTTATTTCTCCTAAACAAAGCACACACAGATGTTTTTCTCTGTACAAAGAAAAAGCCACTACTCTGTAGAACCAGTCGGAATCTCGCTAAATCCAATTCTTGGAATTGAATAAAGAAAGTTCGAGGAAAGCTAGATAAAGGAGTTTAACTGGGGAGAGAGTCATAGTTGATTCCTGATCAGTCGATATCAGTAAGCCACCAAAACCCACGGTGGAGTAGGAATATTGCGCGGTCGCACTAGTGGAGATGAAGTAGGATGGTGCTGCCACGTGGAAGGAATGTGTCAGCCAACTGTCCACGTGGATGGTAGCAACTGGTTAATCTGAGAGACAAGCCAGGGCAGAGTTTAAAGATGAGGACTCCAAGAGGCGGTTTTTAGTCCCCGGGAGTTTCTATTTTCCCGGATAAATGCAATAATTTTTGTGAACCGACAGGGAGATATATATGTCTAAAGTATACAACCGGAAAGTTTTTTCACATAACCTAAAATTCAAAGTTAATCTTTGAAAATGGACATACATAATGAAATGGGAAATTTGTGAGCACGGTCATGAAATGAGAACAATTTTTCTTTTTCTATTTTTTTATAATATTTCAAGAATCTATTTGATGTTATAACTGATAAGAAATTATAACGGTGTCCATTTCATTCAATTCAGGCACCCTTAAAGACCTTGCTCGGAGGAGTATCACCATCCGCATGAAGCTGCCCTGAAGCCAGATGGGCTATAGGAATAAACAAAAAGTATTAAAATTGCCAGGGATTACCGGAACTGGTAGAAAATAATTGCCACAGATTAAAAAAAAAAACCTCCTTTTCGTTAAGATGAGCACCTAAAAAGTACATGACAGATTCCTACAGATTGTTTAGGTGGTTTAAAAGCCTGTCAAAGGATTTCAATCATGTACCAAAAAGGTGAATATATCCATGTCACTCATTCTAACAAATCAAATAAATTCAGAAATTCAATAGACATGCTATATCTAACATCAAAGTCTCAAGGCTGGATAAGTAGACAAACCAACAACATAGACTGAGAGAAATCTGCAGATAAATTCTCTAGGAAAAACAAGAAAGTGTTTCAAACTCCAATACTGGATATACCCATTGTAAAACCAAAATAAATGCATATAATTTCCCACTATCAACGACAAATTACAACAGAGACAAAATTTATAGGAGTACACTAAACTGATGAAGCTTTTTAACAAGGAAGCTCAATTTAAGAGAATATTAAGCATTACAAAACCTTTGAACAATCTTTCCACAACTTACATAAACGTTAAGATGCAGAAATATAAAACTTCAGAGCTTCAGCGCTTGCCGCCACCACCACCTAGTTTGGGCCCTTTGCTTCCTACACTCTTGGGTACAGTACCCTTACCAACCTTTTGTGACTTTGCCGTCACCTCTGCCTTCTTAGCTTTCTTCTCATCCTTGGTCTTCTTAATTCTTTCTTTGACTTCACTGCAATTGCAAAGTCAAAATGTTACTTCTCAATGAAAGTAATACTAAATGTCTGAAGTTAAAAAGTAAGAGAATAGTACCGAAGAGCAGCCTCCCTTGCCGCGTCACGGACTTCGGGTTTTTCAGTTCTTCTCTTCTGTATGACTTCCAAAGTCACACCAACAATGGACCTTGAATGTGGTTTCTTAGTTGTGCGCCGCCTCTTCTTGACAGCTTCTTGAGAAATGTCCTGTTGGCAGCTCAAAACATAAAGTAAGCATATCAACATGTCCTTTAAAAGCATATCAGGAATTTTTTCAACCCCTTGACTGATATAAATCTAAACCAGAAAAGTAAGTCGAAGAATTATAGACCTTCTTGTGTTGCTTTCTGTACATGGCTGTCCATGTCAGCTTCGAAGGCTTCAGTCGGTTGTGGAAGTACCTCTTACATTTGGAGTTGGCAAAAAGGAAAACCTATTTCATATATAAAGTGTATCGCATTTAGCTTTAAACGAAATGATCGAATATGCAATTCAATTTTCAATTAAGTACCTTCTGATCCTACATCTTGGCTATCTAGTCTCCTAATTACTGGCTTAAGAAATTCAATTTAATAAATAGAACACAGTAACAAGATAATTCACCTGGGAATCAGCACGAACAAATCTAATACCCTTACCAGGGTAAATCTTTGCACCACTAAAACGGCAGAGTTCAGTCCTGAAATTTCATTGTTTTTAATTAGCAAAAAGAAACCTATTGGCAACATATTCAATTATTCAAATAAAAATAAACTTTTCACATAAATACCCAAAAATTGTAGCTCCGGGAAGTACATTCACAAACGGCAATGATTATGATTATCGACTAAGCAATGTGCATAAGAACTACAGATATTCAACATTTCGCCAACGTACAACCTACTACTATTTTATAAAATTAACTTTCCTCATTTTTCAACCGGATTATCTACGTCGACTTGACCATGAAAATTATCTACGTTTACCCTAATTCCTCGAGAGCTCAAAAATATATCAAACCAGTATATCAAGAAAAAAATATATATATGTAGACGGCATAAACTAAAATGGAAATCAAAATTAACAATTTCGCTACAAAAATGGTCAAAATACTAAAATTGAAAAACCCAATAGAACCAAAAAAAAAATAACAATAAGGAAAACGGAAGTAGATCACAGGAAAAAAAAAAACTTACTTAAGAACCATGGCGGCAGGTACAACTCAATCTCTCAGAGAAAAGAAAAAAACCCTAACTTCCCACCTTTGTTTGGCTTTATATACCCACCTAGTCATAGGTGAATTTAGGGTTAAAATATTTAACATTATATCCCTTTTGTTTATAAACTTTTCAGAAACACCACGCAACATTTATACGCACAAAATTGGTCACGAGTGAGTTTAGAATCGGTATATTTTCAATTATATCCCCCAAACTTTATAGAATTTCCAGAAACACCTAAAAAAAAATTTATTATTATTTTTATTAACCCGTGGGAGACATAAGAATTGCATATATATTTTTAATAAAAGTAATAATAAGAATAAAATTTTGTAATATTATTATTTCATTTGTATTCAAACCAAAAAAAAAAAAAAGTAGTTGAATTAAATAAGAAAATAAATAAATAGTTAGTATATGGAAAGCATTTAATTGTGAGTAGAGTACCGCTACCGCCACAAACAAACCATGTGGAAAGAAATGTTTTTATTGACTTACATAATTAAATTTGTATCAATGATTCAATAAATTTTTTATATTAAAGTGGAAACTATATTGTAAAATGAAAACAAATATCATAAACTCTTATTTTCCTATTTAAAGTTATACTAATTTCAAATTAAATAGTTTTTTTAATCATTAAATATTAAAAATATTAGATTTTTAACCAAATATATATATATTATTATGATATATTTTGTTTGGTAAATGATAAGTTATATTATTAATATATATATATATATATATATATATATATATATTCAGTCAAAGTTTGAATTAATAAAAAAATATAATATATCTGTTTTGTTTAAGAACATGTGAAAATATCTTCTTTTTTTATGTGAAAATTATAAATAATTTATTATAAACATAATAGATAATTATATATATATATGATTGGATATTTTTTTCTCATATCAAATTGCAGTGGAAAGGACAAAAATTTAGACAACGTGTTTTTTTTTTTAATGTATGATTATTCTTAATATTTGTTATTGTTGATTCACGTTTTTTTTTAAGTTTAAATATTTCCCATATACCAAGTTTTAAATGGATATTTTATTTTATTACCATAATTTTAATCATTTATTTACAAATATATATTTTCTTTAGTCAAATCTCAATTAAAAAGAAAAAAAAAAGGAAAAAGTAAATTTGGGGGAGATGGGCATGGGTAGGCGAGGAACATATTGTTTCCAAATTCTAACGCTTACCGCCAACTGTACTCTGTCACAGTCTAGCTGGGATAATTAATTCCCTCTTACGATTAAAATAAAAGCACGTAAAATTTATTTATTTAATAGATAAATAAAAACATAAATAAATTAAAATTTGCAAATACTTAAAATGACAAAATTTTAGTACCCACTAGAATTTAAAAGAAAAAATGTTGGTGTGGGTGTTACTATGTAAATTTTGACCACCGCCGCAACAACGGAAAACATTGTACCAAGGTGTCAAACGTTGTTCTTAGGTAAAAGATAAAGACAAAAAATAAGATACGGTTCTTTATATTATAAGTACCCAATTATTATTATTATTATTATATATATTTTTTTAAATCCTTCGTAATAATTAATACATATCGCATTATAACAATATTATCTAACAGTATAAACAAACCCCCAAAATAGTTAGTGAAATGGGGAAGTATTTATAAAAAATATCTACCACTAGTTTATGTCACAGTGGTATTTATTTATGGTTGATTTTATAAAACGGTAAATATTTAATTTTTTTTTTCCCGTTATAAATTCAAGAAAGTATCATGCCTCTTCATGCATATGCAAACCATTTATGATGTTCTCCATGTGATATTTATAATTCAGGCTCACTTTAATTTTGTAATACAAGATAGGTAGGTATTAAATAATTATATATATAAAAAATTAAGCATCAAATATTTTTTTCGGACAAACATAATACGCTTAATACATTGTTTACTTTTTTTTTTTTTAAAGACATAAAAATGACTCAAGCAAATATATAATTTTGAATTATTTGTAGAAAGAGGAAAAAGAAAAAAAGGAAAAAAAAAGATTATTGGCAATGTCTATCCGGGTAGGCAGTAGCAAAGTCAACAGAGAGTGAAGTCAGAATATCCAGCGTGGGCGGACATATCGAACCTTCTCCAGGAAGACTCAAAAGCCGGGTCCCACTTTTCTTCTTCTTCTTCCTCTTCTCCTTTATTTATTACTGTTATAACTAATTTTTTATTGTCGCTCTAAATTCCCAAAGGATTATTATTTAAAAAAAAAAAAAAAAAAAAAATGCACAGAGTTACTTACTAGTGAGTTTTTTTTTTAAAAAAAATTTGGAAGAAACCAAAGGCAACAACAGAAAAAAGGAGAAGAAGAAGAATTCTCAAAAGAATTTCAAGGTATGATTTTCTTACAACATGAAATAATTGAATTTTTGGTTTTAGGTTTTTGATTCGTTCAGGCAAAAAAGGGGTTGGAGAAGGATAAAATAAATAAAAAGAAAAAAGAAAATGTGATTTGACTAACGTGCAGCGACTGTAAGTCAGCTCTAAATCTGCTGCCCACAATTATTTTTATAATTGGATGATTCTTATCTTCACAGGGGCAAAAGAAATATAATATTAATAATTAAATAATCACTTGGATCCATACATCATTATTTTAGGTAAGAGTTTCCTTTTTCTATTTTTTAAGGAAGGAAGTGCAAATAAATTGATTCATATGTTTATATATAATATAATATATGGATGATGATTGCTTTATTTCTTGCACACGCGCACGCTATCCCTTCCTTCGCTTTCACTCAGTGTTGGTACTTGGTCGTGAAAGTTTAATTAGGGAAAAAAAAAAGAGAGAGAGAGAGAGAGAAAATTGATATATATATATATATATATATATAAAATTGTTTTTGCATTTTAAGCGCCGTACACTGGGTTTGATAAATTGTTTCAATTCCCTCGCAGAAAGACACACTTTTTAGTTCAGTTCAGATTGAGAGAGAGAGAGAAGAAAAAAAAAATAATAATAAAAAAAGGAGGTGGAAGAGGAGAAGGAGGATAGTCAACTGGTCTTTTTCGCTGGTTTTGGTTGTATTCGCTTTTGTAAGGTACTGAAAAGTCCACATATCTGTTTTCTTTTTTCTTTGTATTTATATTTTTTGGCCTTTTCACTTTTCTTTGCTGCATCCGTTTTAGAAAAAACCTTTCATTTTCTTCTCTTATGAGGGGGGATTCTTTCTCTTGCTTTCATCATGACAGCTAAAGGGTCAAACCTGTTTTTCTGTTTCAAACCAGATTTTCAAATCTAGGGTTTATTTTATTTTTTTATTAATAAGGAAGGAAGGGAAGGGTAAAAGTATATATTTTTCTGACTGTCATCGGTTTTGGGGAGAGAGAGAGAGAGAAGGTGACGTCCTAATCGTAGTAGCAGTGTGAATGGTGTAATAAGGTTCCTGGTTGTCTTGTACCAACCCGTTTGGGTATCTTAAATTTTGTGGGTTTTGGTTGGTGGGTTGAGTTCAATATTTTGGAGTTGGTCCAAACATGGTGCAACTTCTTCGACTTCCCTTAAACCAGTGAGTGAACCTCTGTTCCTTTTGGTGTGGTAGTAGTAGTAGACACGACGACTTGGGTTGAATAATAATATATTCTTTGTAAAATCCCAGTACGAGTAGTAGTCGTATATGCTCTGAGTCTTATGTCAAAGAGGAAGAAAAATATGAGATCATGACTCAGAAAATCTAGGGAATACCATTTTGAAAGCGATAGGGGTTTCTCTAGAAGAAGAAGAAGAAGAAGAAAGAAGAATTATTATTTTTTAATACAAAAAAAACTATAGAGAGAGAGAGGAGAGAAGTTCCTAATGAGTTTTGGGGGTTTCATTGGTAGTTACGGCGGTGGAAGTAGTGGTGGTGGTGGTGGTAGTGGGGATGCAAAGATGATTTCCGATGGTCTGTACAACAGTATCATCATCCCCACTGCTTCAATGAATGAGTCACATATGGTAACTCCACTCATTTCCCGGCCTGTCTTCAACACCACTCCCCTTTCTCTTACCATTGTATGCCCCCCCCTTTTTTTTTCCCTCTCTTTATCTAATTCTACATAATAAATATCATCATATCCCGAGTTCACTCAGAATCATACACTATTCTGTGTTTTTTCTCTCTTTTTCTCTTCTCTTTAATGGATTGATTCTTACGAATCTGGATCTTTGCAGAAACCTAAAATGGAGGGCATTGGAGAAATGGGCATGATTGGTGAAAATTTTGGTCCTGGAGGAATGGAAAAAGGCAAGGAAGATGAGTACGAGAGTAGGTCTGGCAGTGATAACATTGAAGGTGCCTCTGGGGATGATCAAGATAACCCTGGGGACAGATCATTATCAAGAAGGAAGAAATACCATAGACATACTCCCTATCAAATTCAAGAGCTTGAAAAGTAAACAATTTTCCCCATTTTACTAACAGAGTCTCCTAATAAAAGTTTAGATAATTTACTGATAATTTTATTATTATTATTATTATTATATATATTTTTTTTGTTTGTTCCGAATAGTTCGTTTAAGGATAATCCACATCCTGATGAGAAAGCAAGACTGGAGCTGGGTAGAAAACTAGGCTTGGAAAGCAAGCAGGTCAAATTTTGGTTTCAGAATAGGAGGACCCAAATGAAGGTAAATTGTTTATCTTGATTGCATGCAGCAGATTTTGTTTCTTTCTTGATGAAACTACTAGAAAACTGAAATTGGGTTCATTCATCTAGACACAAATTGAACGCCATGAGAATACTATGCTGAAGCAAGAAAATGACAAGCTCCGTGTTGAAAATATTGCGATGAAAGAGGCTATGAGGAATCCAATTTGCAACAACTGTGGCGGTCCGGCAGCTCTTGGTGAGATATCATTAGAGGAGCATCATCTTAGGATTGAAAATGCTCGGCTAAGGGATGAGCTTAATCGAATTTGCCTCCTGGCTAATAAATTTCTCGGCAGGCCATTGTCATCTTTGGCCGGTTCTATGGCTACCAACAACTCAGATTTGGAACTTGCTGTTGGAAGAAATGGATTTGGTGCCTTAAGTCCAGTGGGAACCACACTTCCCATTGGACTCGATTTTGGCAGTGGTTCTTTGGCCGCACTACCTTCCACTAGAGGATCTCTTGGCATTACTGGTATTGATGCATCAATTGACAAGTCCATGTTTTTAGAGCTTGCGGTAGCTGCAATGGACGAGCTAGTAAAACTGGCCCAAATTGATAACCCTCTCTGGTTTAGAAACTGGAATGGTTCTGGTGAAGCATTGAATCTTGACGAATACACCAGAGCATTTCCTCCTTGTCTTGGTATGAAGCCAAATAATTTTGTTACAGAAGCGACAAGGGCAACTGGTACTGTTATTATCAACAGTTTGACTCTTATTGAGACATTAATGGACTCAGTAAGTTCTCCTAGTACTATTACTGTTAGTCTTTTTTATTATGGTCACAGTTATTTGTTCAACTACCTAAAGTCTTTATACCGATCTTTTAAATTGTTATACTGTTTTGGTGTTCAATTCATTTATCTTTCTAGAAATGCTCTTCTTTTCTTTTCATTTCTTTAGTTCTTGTATCAGCTACATGAAAAATCTGGAAAAATGTTATTTACAGAACCGATGGGCTGACATGTTCCCAAGTCTGATTGGAAGAGCTTCAACCATTGATCTGATCTCCTGTGGCATGAGTGGAACCAGAAATGGTGCTTTGCAACTGGTACAATGCTCTTCAACTTTGTGCATTGTCCTGTCGAACTGCTTTTTGTTGTCACATAACTAAAGTTAAATGTTTTGAACATACAATCTTTAATTAGATGCAAGCTGAATTCCAAGTTCTCTCACCAATGGTTCCCGTCCGTCAAGTTAAGTTCCTCCGGTTCTCTAAGCAGCATGCAGAAAATGTTTGGGCTGTAGTTGATGTGTCTGTGGACACCATTCGAGAAGTTTCAAATGGACATGCATTTATAGATTCCAGAAGGCTCCCTTCTGGTTGTATTGTGCAAGATATGCCTAATGGTTATTCCAAGGTAAAGTATGTTCTTGGTTATTTTGTTCAAAAAATTTTACTGTGTTTCTAATCTAATTTGTTCTAGTTTTTTGTAAACCTTATTTGTTTACCTTTAATTATGAGATGCATCAAGATGGTAAATTAAATTGGATTCTGCACCTCTTCTTCCTAGATGTTTCATGCTGACAGACCTCTGAAGTCTTTACTGATATCATTCTACATCTTTTAACCATTTCTGCAGCTATTTCATTTATTATTATTATTGTATTGAAAATATGGATTAGCATGTTAGCAGTGAACAACTTTCAAAGTTGGTTTTTAATTATTATAATTTCCTGTTTGGAGATGGGTGAAGAAAGAGTATCTACAATAGAATATTAGTGGGGGCACCTTTACTTACATAGCTATTTATTAATATATGAAAGTCATTGGAAGGGTTATAGCATAGAAGTTTGTGTCTTCTGTATAGAAAACACATATGATGTTTCTATTCTCTTTATATATATATCTTTTTATAGTTAAGCACAAACACCTCGATTATCATTCCCGGTGCTGTATCAGTATAACCTATTAATAAATTTTTAGTTTCTATATTCTCATCTTGGAAAGATAATGCAGTGAAGTTGGCCTCATCTCTTGGTACATGTTCTCTTCTTCATCTGAATATAAATAAAATATACCCTGGTTTTCTCTTAGCGTAAAAGATGCAGTTGTTACATAATTTAATATGTCGTATGTCCCAAGTCACTATGTGCTCTTTCTTTTTTTCTGTTCCCTTCTCCCTCACTCTCTCTCTCTATTACATACACACACAACACAGAAAATGTATTTGCTAGATACTTGGAAGTAATCGAAGATTGAGTAGCAAATAAAATGACACCAAGGTTCCTTGCAATTGGTGCCTTTCTTGGTCTTCTTGATTAACATGTACCTGTCTCTCTAGCTGTTGAAAACTTTATTCATATTATCTAAGATTTATGATATAGTTAATATTCAGGTGAGCTTCTCAATATTTTGATCATGATTTGTCCTGTATTATTATGCAATATATATTTAGAAATGTTGTATGTTTAGATATAATAGTTTCTGTCATGTATGATATTCACATGTGGAATTGGGAGTGATTTTTATTTGTTGAGTATTTCAGGTTACATGGGTTGAACACATGGAATATGATGAGAGCAGTGTCCATCAATTTTTTCGGCCCTTTATCAGGTCAGGCTTGGGCTTTGGTGCTCAAAGATGGGTTGCCACCCTCGAAAGGGAGTGTGAGTGCCTGGCAGTTCTCATGTCTTCTGCCGTCCCTAGTGGAGATCATACAGGTTTTTCCTTTTTTCTTATCTTCTTACTGCTGCTGTTGAATGATATTTTTGCAATGGCCATTTAGTCTTTTATACTTTGCACCAGGAAGAAAGCGAAAATTCAATCTGATATATGTAGTTCTTCTGTGTAACAGTACTTAGCCCAGGTGGTAGAAAGAGCATTGCAAGGCTCGCTCAACGGATGACTCGTAACTTCTGTGCGGGGGTTTGTGCAACTTTGCACAAGTGGGAAATTGTCCAAATTGGAAATGTTGACGATGCAACATTGATGATGAGGAAGAGTGTTGGTAACCCCGGGGAGCCTCCAGGTGTAATCTTGAGCGCCACTACTACTGTTTGGATGCCAGTGGCAGCTCAACGTCTCTTCGACTTCCTCCGAAATGAACAGACAAGATCCCAGTGGGACGTGTTATCTCAAGATGGTCCAGTTCAACAGATGATCCATATAGCTAAAGGCCAGGATCTCGGCAACAGCATCTCTCTTCTTAGAGCTGTAAGCACCATCTCTACTGATTTTCCCCAATTTTTTTTAAAATTTATTTATTAAATCTCGTCTCATCCCGTGAATATAAGAAATTGATGATATGTTTTTCAGGCTGCAAATTCAAGCTCAAGTCAGAATGACATGTTGATCTTGCAAGAAACCTGCACCGATATATCAGGGTCACTTATAGTACATGCAGCAGTTGATGTACCAGCAATGAATGTGGTTATGAACGGTGGGGATTCCTCTTGTGTAGTTTTGCTACCATCAGGTTTTGCAATATTTCCAGATTGCTATCCGGACTCATGTGGGGGGCCTAGTACTTCCAATGGAATTGCTTCAAAAGAAGGTAGCAGCAGCAGTGCAAGCATGAGCAGCAGCAAAGGGTCTTTACTCACTGTCGGTTTCCAAATATTAGTGAATAACTTGCCGGCTGCTAAACTAACAGTGGAGTCTGTTGACACCGTGAATGCTCTTATTTCTCGTACACTGCAAGGAATCAGGTCGGCCCTCCATTGCAACTAACAGTGTACTGCATCATGCTTGCTTGCTTGCTTTAAACTTTGTCCATTTTTTCTCTTCTTTTTTTTTCGGGTGAATACCATGTTGTTATGGAAGAGTGAAGTGTGGTTAAGGTTGTTGTTGTCGTCGTCGTCTTTGTCCACAGGACATAGAAAAAAAAAAAAAAGAAAAAAGAAAAAAAGAAAGAGAAAGAAAAGGGGGTTTGAGTCAAGAACGAACCGTGATGAATCCTTTGGCTTGGTGGTTCGGGTATTGACTCTGACGACCCAGAAAATTTATAGTCTGCTGCTCTCTCTCTCTCTACATTTCAGTTATGGATGTTAATTTTTTGTTTTGATCGTTTGTTACTTGTTAATTATTAGTATACATGATGATGATATCATAGTGGAAATTGTCTTTGTTCTAAAATTTGGTTTTTTTAACTGTGATTATGTGTTTGATAATATATATATATATATATATCCCAAAAAAAGAAAAAGTTGTTATGGTTTGGTCGGAGAAGAATTGGTCCCTGCATTCGTGGGGGGGCTGACTAATTAGTGGCTCCACATGGGCAGATTAATGGAAGTACAAATCCGTGTATATGTATTTGTGCAGTGACCGACCAATAGGAGAATTATGTGCATGGTGGTCCGAAAGGTAACGTGTTTCCTACTTCAACTCTTCATGCAGTCACTTTCCCGATGCAAGTAACTTTTGTGTCAAAAACACATAATTAGGAGTTATCCTTCATATTTGAACTACAATTTTGTCAAAGATCAGTGCCTTAAAATTGGAAATTATATTTCAACTACATTTTCTAATTTTTTACCTTTCTTCTTCGTAAACTAAACTAAATGTGTAATAATTGGACTAACAGTGTTGGTAATAAATATTCTCGTAAGAGAAAAAGAAAATAGGAAATTTCTAGAAACCAAATCCAAGATTCATAAGGCCTTGTTATTTGGGCTTTCGAGAGAAAGTTGGCCCAAATTCAAAAAAAAAACTAAAATAAACTAATAAATCCAGGAAAAGGAAAAACTAACAAGCGGGTTTGATATTCCTTTCTTCCATTCATGGAGCTTTCTTCCTCAGTCTTCTTCAACCTCTGTATTTTAGCTAACTCCGTCTCAAAAACCCTAAACCCTCTCTGCATTTGATTAATCTTCACAATATCTGCACAGAAAATGCAGTTTTTAGTTGTATATGGCAATAAACTCTTGAAACCCAAAACCACATCCACAGCCTTGAAAACCGTATCGATGGTTTACAAACTATTTGAAAGACCCATGTCTCAGTCCACTTCCATACCTAAAAAGCAGCAACGGGTTCGCGACCACGGTTTCGACAACTATATGGAGGTGGAGAAGAAAATGCGCAAGGTTTTCAAGTTTCAGGACCTTATTTTATCTCAACCCAGTTCGATGCTCTCAGTTTCTCGATTGGATACTCTCTCTCGTCGCCTTGGGTTTAAACAGTTCGAAGCTGGACGATTTATCCTTAAGTTTCCCCATGTTTTTGAAATATTTGAGCACCCAGTTCAGAGAATCCTCTATTGTAGGCTCTCGCGCAAAGTCCTCTTACAAATGGAGCAAGAAAATACTGCCCTTTTGGCTCAAATTCCTGAAGCTGTTACTCGACTTCGGAAGCTGTTGATGCTTTCGAACACTGGCCGGCTTCGTTTGGAACACGTGCGGATTGCCCGGAAAGAATTTGGTTTGCCTGATGATTTTGAATATTCCGTAGTTTTGAAGTACCCTCAGTATTTTAGATTGTTTGATGCTGATGAGACTAGAAATAAATACATTGAGAATGTGGAGAGAGATCTTAATTTAGCTAGATGTTCTATAGAGATTGCTAGGGAGAAGGAATATAGGGAGAAGGGTGCAGACGCCGAGGATATTCGTTTTTCATTTATTGTGAATTTCCCCCCTGGTTTTAAGATTGGAAAGTATTACAAAATTGCAGTTTGGAAATGGCAGAGGTTGCCATATTGGTCCCCTTATGAGGATGTTTCTGGGTATGATTTGAGGTCGCTGGAGGCTCAGAAGAGGATGGAGAAGCGAGCTGTTGCGAGCATTCATGAGCTGTTGTCATTGACTGTAGAAAAGAAAATAACTTTGGAAAGAATTGCTCATTTTAGATTGGCCATGGATTTGCCAAAGAAACTCAAGGAATTCCTGCTTCAGCATCAGGGTATATTTTATATCTCGACAAGAGGGAATCAGGGAAAGCTGCATACTGTTTTTCTTCGAGAAGCTTATAAGAAGGGAGATCTGATTGAACTGAATGCTTTGTATTTGGCGAGAAGAAAGCTGGCTGAGTTGATTTTGCTGAGTCCAAGAAAGGCTAAAGTGGATAAAACTTTGGTTACTTACAAGAGGGATGATGATCAAGGGTATAACATGGATGGATGTCAAAGTCTTGTGGCTCAAGAGAGTGGCACAGATGATGGGGTGTTAGAAGGACATTTACATTCTGATCTAGATACTGATGATGACTATGATTACTCAGACCAGGATGTTAGCTGTGATACAAGTGTAGAATCTCAAAATGAAGAAAGTTCCAGTATGTCAGATTCAATTAAAGATTGTAGCTAAGGCTATCTTCAGTGATCAATATTAGGTTCCCTACTATACTTGTAGATTGCCAATCCTGAAAATGCTGAGGCTTAACTTTGCTGAAGATTCTCCAAACAGAGGTATATTTCTTCCCCTTTTGTATTTAAAATATGAAGGCTTTCTAAAATACTACTGCATTCTATTATTATCTTCACGAAAGCTCTCATGTTCATTTTGCTTAGACACTTTGAAAGATTAGAGCTTGGAAAAATCTTTCAGGGTTTTCAGTTCTTGCATTATTCTTAATTGAATTAATGGTAATGTCTTGTTTAGACAAGCTTTCTAACAATTGAACCGTCTTATCCTTTCTACTCTATTGACTTATATGTATCCTGTCAATAAACTTAAAATCATGGAAAATGCTGGAAATCTAATGTGCTCCTCAGGACACCAAATTATTTGTGGTTGAAACTTTGGATACAGATTTTTCTCCAAGTATGTGATTCTTTTTCTGTCTGTGTTTCTAAATCATCTTGGGAGGCAGTTCTTTTCCCATGCTTGTGAATGTTGTTGATCCAGTGGATATTATTGCTGCAAATGTAGGCCAAATGCAGAATAATCATATGCTCTTGATTTGGTTGCTAGTTTATGATTTTGCTACTGCTTCTTAACCGACAATTGTGGTTACACTTATTTCCTTTGCATAATTTCACCTTTCTCAGCAATCTGAATCTGGCCCAATATTTTGCCAGAATGCTTCTCTCTTTCTACCTTTGTAATATAAATTTTTTTGTTTTAAATCAGCCCTAGATGGATGGAGCCTGCAGAAGAGTTGATTGATTGATAAAACCATGCACAAGCTTCTGAACCATGAAAAGGACTTTAGACCTAAGTAAATGAAGGGAACTGCCTTTCCAGTCGCCCATCTCTGTATCATCTTCACGGAGCCAGCCATACATTTTGCTGTGATGCAAAAACCAGTCTATTCTGAAGGTAATAACATTAATAAGTCGATTCTGCCATTTTAATTTTGCTTCTGTTAACCTAATAAGTAGAAAAGGACTTTAATGGAAAAAAAGAAAGAAGACAACACTATTTTGGCATTGTAAGTCAAATTGATTGGGAGGTATAAAGTACTCTATAACGACAGCATAAGCAAATAACTTCCTAGTTTACACATATTTTTGTTTTGATTTATTGGTGCAACTAATCTAGTTGACCTTATTTATTTTTTAGATAAATAATGTGAGAAATATCTTGTTCACAACAATTTTATATATATATATATATATAGTTTCTCATCCAATATCAATGTCCCATCATCTCCATTTTTATTATTGCAAAAAAAAAAAAAAAAGTAAAATTAAGAATTTTTGTTTGGCGTAGGATTAAAGATTCAACAATTGCTACCTCTCAAAGTATAGTTTGGTGTACTTAACAATACTACACACCACAAAATCTGAGTCCCTCCTCTCCAGACTTTTTTTTTTCCTTGAAATTCTGACCGTCTTTCACTAACATGGGAAGTAATATATATATATATATATATATATATATGCATAATCTTGTACCCATTATGTACATAAAATCTGCAATAGAATAGTCAAAAAGAGAATTAAAAGATAAAACAGTATTCTGGTGACTTTCCAAAAGCAAAAGATGGAAAAAAAAAAAAAAATGCAATAAGGTGACCACCAAATTCGTCCCTGCTTTGTAACTTTTTTTTTAATGTCCGCGTTCAATATTCTGACCGTGTGAGACTGATGAAATCTATAATTAAATTGATACATTTATATTTAGTAAATGCCTAGAAATATGACTTACCAATAAATGCATAACTAATTAAAATAAATTAGTTTTAAGTAAGGACAATACCCGTCCTAATCCGAGGTTATCCTCCTATAATAACAAAAATATTTATCCATGGATTTTCATTTTAGAAATATAGAAAATGGGAGGGAAAGGACAATTATTATTTCTAACCAATAACATTCACCTGCTCCAATTCCAAACTTACAATACAAGAAAAAAAAGAAAGAAAAGAAATTCCCATCAAAGTCACTGTTACACATTTTTGTTTATATAAGTATGATTTGGGGTTTATAATTAATTATTTATGATTGTGTAAGAAAAAAGGAAACTTTGATTATTTTTGTCCCACTTGTTACTGCTGTTCCTCCTCCTCATCTTCTTCTTCCTGTTGAAATTTGTTTAACGACCTTTGACCTAATTTCCCACCTTTTACATAATTTTGATACACCTGCTTCTCTCTCTCTCTCCCCCCACTCTTTTCTTTTTTCCTTTTTTTTTCTTTCTTTCTTTCTTTCTTTCTTTCTTGTTCCTACTTTCTTTCAATCGGAGGGAAAGATCATCGTATTACAGAGTGAGTAGAGAGTCGGGGGTGAATTGCCGTTTGATAGATTCAGAGAGAGAGACTGTGAGTGATACACAGACAGTAAGAGCTCGGAGATAATTCTAGAGAGATGGGAAATTCTTTTGGATGCTCGGCGTCCGGAGAGAGGTTGGTATCCGCCGCCAGGGATGGTGATTTTGTGGAGGCCAAGATGTTGCTCGATTGCAACCCTTGTCTCGCCAAGTACTCTACTTTTGGTGGTCTCAACTCTCCTCTTCATTTCGCCGCAGCTAAAGGTCATAACGAGGTCCGTTTTCATTAACCCATCTTTCTCTTGCTCCCTTTTCATCAACTCATTTGTTTCTTCGATCAATGTATAATATCATTTTCCGGGTTTTGGGGTTTTTTTTTTTTCTTTCTTTCTCCCTTTTCCTTAACCCATTTTTTTCCCCCAGATTGTTGCTTTGTTGCTCGAGAATGGAGCCGATGTGAATTCAAGAAATTATTGTGGTCAGGTAGCGGACCATTTTGTTTGTCTTAATTGTGTTTGTTTGTCCTCATTATTACTCTTTTACATGGTCAATTTTAAACGTGGAACTGGAAGTTGTTCTAAAATAACTATAACCTACTAAAGTTAAGACTTTACCCAAATTCATTTGATGGATCTGTGTTTAACCTAACTGCTTTTGTTCTAGACTGCATTGATGCAAGCTTGTCGTTATGGCCATTGGGAAGTTGTCCAAACTCTCCTTCTGTTTAGATGCAATGTGAGTTTTTCTCTCTCCCTACAAAGCTTTACCTTTTTCTATAGTCGTGTGAATTGAGGAAACAGCTTGACGGAATTCTCTCTACCTTACTGTTTAGAGATTAAAGATCAAAGTTTAGGTTTTAAAGTTTGGTGCTTTGTTAAAGAATCTGGTTTTGTTTGAGGATCTTTTTTTCTTAAAGAACTTTTATAGGTAATTCATGTATCTCATACACTTAAAATTTTCAGGTTACGCGAGCAGATTATCTTAGTGGGAGGACTGCTTTACATTTTGCAGCTGTTAATGGGCATGTAAGATGTATCAGACTTGTGGTTGCTGATTTTGTTCCTAGCGCACCTTTTGAATCTATTGAAACTCGACCTAATGGTGATAGAGGGGATGGATCAAATATAAAAAGCAAGCATGAGCACAGGTTTGTAATCTCTTTGTACTTTTTATTGGTTTCATTTCTGATTTGAGAGCTCAACAGAAGCAGATGAGGTAAGGTGGAAATTTGTTCTGTGCTGTGACGTTCTCTTTTGCGTCATCAAAACTAGTTTATTTTCTTGAAGTATTTAGATGGATGTTTGATGAGAGAATGGGGGAAGGGCAGGAGGTTAAAAGATTGATCATGGATAGTAGACATTTCAGAGTGTCTCTTAGACACAAAACAAATTCCAAATACAACGAAAACAAATTTGTTTTCCTTTGTATTTATCATTTATTCTTTTCATGCACCTTTTTTGCATGAGAATGGGATCTTGTTCAACTCAGGCACAGATGCCATGATTTAACCACTTAAGGTTCTAAACAAGGCCTTTGATCTCCTAGAGATTGTTAGATTTATTGGCATGGACTTGCCTTTGTGTGGTGGTAACATTGTGCCACCCAAATCACGTGCACTGGAATTACCTTCATATATTTATTGCTTACACATTTTCTTTATTTCAATGCAGTGCACTGTCAAAGTTTGTAAATAAGGCAGCAGATGGCGGAATTACTGCTCTGCATATGGCTGCATTGAATGGATATTTTGATTGCACACAGCTCCTTCTTGATCTCCATGCTAGTGTCTCTGCAGTTACATTTCATTATGGAACATCAATGGATTTGATAGGTATGGCCTTGCTTTAGCTGAGGGTATATTTTCTTTGATTCATATATAGACTCTTTCTTCTTCAGTCCCCCTTTTAAGTAATATCAATGTAGGAGCTGGGAGCACTCCTCTGCATTATGCTGCTTGTGGGGGCAACTTGAAGTGTTGTCAGGTGATGCATCATTGGTCTCTACATATCCTCAAAAAGGAAGTAATTATGTGATTTTCTACTCTCTCTGATTCTTTTAATTGACAATTTCTTCAGATTCTCCTTGCTAGAGGTGCCAGTCGGTTGACATTAAACTGCAACGGGTACTGCATTGATTTTCAATTTGCTCTGATCTTTTACAATTAAATGTTATCATTTCTCTTGTTTTTCTTTTCTCCTGCTTCAGTGCTCATTAAAGGTGAACATTATTTCAGGTGGCTTCCACTCGATGTTGCCAGGATGTGGGGGCGTCATTGGCTTGAGCCACTTTTGACTCCAAATTCGGATTCAGTAATCCCAATCTTTCCATCTTCCAATTATTTGTCGCTCCCTTTGATGAGTGTCATCAACATTGCAAGGTAATTGTTATACAATTGTTTGTCTGCCATCTATATGGTAGGAATAGGTATAAAACAAATATAGAGGATAGTCTACTGTTAAACTTAATTTAACCTATCAATTCTTGCTCTTCAGAAGTTCTGATCGAGCAGGGAAAACTTGTGAGCAAATATCTCCTTGAAGATATTGAACCAGTCAATCCAATGGATTTTAATGCCTGAAAGCTAAAACTTTTGCTTTCCTGAAATGAATCTACACATTATAAACTCATCATTGCACATCTATTGTATTCAAAATAAATTCTTATCCAAACCATAACTCTAAAGCCACTTTTTCCAATCTACAAAAAGTAAAATAACTTTTTCCAAAAGAATCTTACTCAAATTGAATAAAGTTTTTTTTTAATTACTATCCAAATATACCCTTCAATGTGTGGTCACCATTTACTGGCACCATAATTTTCCTTTTGTGGAGCTATATATTTTCAAATACATAGTAAGGCATCTATCCTGGGCCCTAAAAGAGCATGCAAGCAAGCCACTGGACATACTAGTATTACATATTATAAGTTCAGTTTTAGGCAATATGGACACCATTTGGTGGTGTGTACTACACTCCACCTAAGACTTTACTAAGAAGCTTCTTATTTTTCCCAAGAATCCAGCATTTGTTATGAAGCTCCATTTTCTTCGGAGATCAATCATCCTTAACCTATTGAAATTCTTGGTGTGTTATCAAAATATTCAATATGAACCATTCTTGGTGTGTTTTCAGGAGGACTTTTGTAGTTCGAACATTTAATGAGCTTGAATATATTTATGCTTTCTGCAGAGATTGTGGGTTGCAATGCTCAGCAACGCCTGCTGAGGATGCTGATACTTGTGCAGTCTGCTTGGAAAGAGCATGTTCAGTAGCTGCTGAAGGTATGGATTTTGTTCCCTTTATCCTCTCATTTTAGTTCTTTAGGAATTGGCAATTGTGCCTTCCTGAGATGGATCTCATGACTTCAAACCTCGAGCATCATAGGAGTCCCCTTAACTAAGAACGCATGGTATTATAGTTTTGGATACAATAACTCTCTTGTGATTTAAACTCATTTCCTGATAAATCAATCAGATGGGTAAGTTTTCGAGCGACATGACTGAACAAGAATTAATCTCGTCGCCTCTTGGGCTGACACATAAGAAGTTATGAGAATACTGACTCACCCGTATATGGTAACCAGTATAGCAGGATTCCAAGATGAAATTAAGAAATGCTTTTAGTATTGTTGATACTTTTACTGTCATAACCATCCATAGAGCTGTATGAATGAAAGGTTACTGAAGTTCTAAGACCCAGAGTCCAACCTATTGCCCCTTCTGAGAATTACAAAGCTTAAGATTCTGTTATATGGTCCGATTAAGCATATTTGTTGTTCTCCCAAAAAGTTAACCTTATTGTTTGCTCATCATTACTACCCATGCTCAATGATCAGTGAATCCATAGATGCACAAGAGAAAGGTCATCCAAATAATAGGAACATAGGCTGTTTATGTCATTTTCGATACACAATTAATTGCATGTGCATAGAATTTTGCTATGTTTGATGTGCACATTATCTAATAAGCTAATAAAAAGGGTATTCATATCTTCATTTCAATGTTTCTGAAATGAGACATAGGAAGATGTAACCAAATTTATGTCTGTTTTTTATCTACACTTCAGGTTGTGGGCATGAACTTTGCGTGAGATGTGCACTCTACCTATGCTCAACAAGCAATATTCCTTCTGAACTGTTGGGTCCTCCTGGTTCCATTCCATGCCCTCTTTGCAGGACTGGAATTGTCTCTTTTACAAGATTGCCCGGTTCTGCTGCCAAGGAAAGTAAATTACATCTATCCCTCAGCTTATGTACACCCTGCATGCTTCACCCTCGAGAGCAAGAGAGGTCAACGCCCTCTTGCTCACAAGATATTAGAAAGAATCGTGTAGCTGCCGTGTCATCAGAAATTTTCTGTCCAGTCACATGCAGCCCATTTCCTTCAGTCGCAATTCCTCTGTGCACGTGCAACGACGGTCCTTGCCCAAATTTTGAGTCCAGAGAGGACCAAACGGAAGAAGAATCTCCTCAACGCTCACAGTCTGCATCAGCAGCAGATGAAGACAAGATGGAAGGAGTGAGACTGGATAAGACTACATGCTCGAGCATGTTTTGGGGCAGAAGGAGCTGTAGCAGAGAGCACCAGTGTAATGCAGAAATAAATGCTTGATCATCGAACTACTGGTAAAAAGTTTATGGCAGCCAAAGTGGAAAAAAAAAAAAGAAAAAACCATCCTCCTCTTCAACAAACTACTGGTATTAGTAATTCTTTAGCTTGCTGTTTCACTACCTTTTTCTGGTGATGGTGAGGGATCAATCACAGCTATGGATGGCTTCTGAACAATGTTGACCAACTGCATTCGAGTGGCCTCCCAAGAATCTGTAATAGGATGATATATATATATATATTTCCAGAGTCTGGCGTCTGTCTGGATTCATTATTATAATTATGATTGATTGTTGTTTAAATAGTGGGGGATTGTATTATATAATGTAGAACTGTTTCTTTTGCTGCATTGAAGCAGAGAAAAAACAGCACCTAAAGAATTATATTGGTGGTGTAGATGAAGAAAAAAAAAAAAAAAAAACTTTTCTTTTTAGTTAGTGGTGGTGTGTATAAACATGAAAATTACAGAAGGTTGAAAAAGATTTTGCATATGGGGACTTCTTTTTCCACGATATGCATTTATATATATATATATATATATATATTATATATATATATATGTATTGTATTTTTATAGTGTTGGAAAAAGTCGTTGATGCTGATTGGTGGTAAAGAAAGAGAGAGGAGAGGAGTTGGAATATCTTGTACAGAAACTGATCCAATAATGATGGACACGTATGAAGATCGTATAGTAGTAGTAAGTATAATAACCATTGTCTTGTCATTATGATCCTTGGAAGAAACCTTAAAGCTTCCTTCCTGGGACCTTAAACAAAAACATAAATATCCATCATAAATAGTTTGAAAACAGCAGAAGTTCATTCTAGTCCAATCCAGAAACTAAACAATCAACACGTGTTATTTATTATCCATCCATCCTGGAATCTTTTACAGGGGGGAGGTGGGAATCATCATCATCTTCTTCTGGCAGCAGTTTCTCTCTGCGCATTGAAATAGGTAACCGCAACTGGTGATCCTAACCCATACTCCTGCGAGAAACTCCTGGTGTTAAAACAATCCCTTGACGACGGTGGCTTCACCGTCTGCCTCCCTCTCTGCTTAAACAGCACGAACACGTAACGGTGTATTCCTATCACCGGCTTCGGTGTCTCATAGCTCACTACTTCTCTTCCTGCCACAAATTCATGCATCAAATATATATACACAGGAAGAAGAAAAAAAAAGAAGAAAAGAAGAAAGTAATTAGTTTACCAAAGGAAGCGTCAGTGGTACCAGGAATATCTGTAACCATCCTGAAATAGAAACAGAACGAAGTGCATTGCGTATTATGAATTTATGATTATAAAAATTAAGTACAGTTTAGAGTTTCGAAACGAACCAATGAAGATGTTCCCTGAGATACGGATCGCTGGGACTTGGAGCATCTGGGTCAGTCATAATCTACAAAAAGAAAAACAGAGGAATTAGAAAACAGAGAGAGTAAAGGAAAAAGGACAAAAGATTGAATTAACGTACGAGGGTATAAGCAGGCCTCATGTCTTCGCCGCCGATCTGGACGCGAGGTTTAGATGTAATAACAATAGGCATGAATTCATGACCATTGTAGACTTGCTTGTTTCCATTGTACGTTATGCTCATTTTCACAGTCGGACTAAAATCGTCTACCACCTCACCTATAACTCTCCCCACTGCTAATGACATTTTTTATTCACCACGAAGCTCAGATGATCAGAGAGAGACAAGAGGAGAGGGAAAATGAGGTACGTACTTATATAAAAAAACTGCGGGTGCTTGGATTTTAACTGTTAATAAATAAATAAATAAATAAATGAAAAGATTCCGGAACAATTCAGGTTTCCATAAATAGTTGTCCATACACTACACATTACTATATTGAGACTGAGGACTACTATATATATATATATCTGCGATGGCTTTGGATTATTGGCTCAGAGAGAATGAAGAATACAACTTTTCTATTTTTTTTTGCCCCTTAATTTAAAACAATATCTCTTTTGGACAAATGAGAAAAAATATGTTATCAAGAAGCTCGGGAAGGCGCATATTAATTCGTCAAATTGCATAATAAGTTCAAATTTTTACTCAAACTTTTGCAAGTTTTGTACAAAGATGGACATTTTTTGGTGTCTGCTGAAAAGAAAGAATCCTTCCCACTAATTGGAAGAAAGGAGAATGATGATAGGTCCATCATTTTTATTTCGGAATGACACAACACCTGCCATGTGTCAACAAAACTCCTCCTATTTAACCTTAATATTATTTTTTTTAAAAATAAAAAATATGCCAGAATCCGTGGCGCCTTATGAATTATGATTCTTCACCAATACTTTCCAAGGAAGTGGACCTTGGGTCCACCTACCTACTTGGAGAATATTAAAAAAAAAAAATCCTACTTTTTATTAATTTTTCTTTTAAGAAAAAATGAAATGAAAAGAAAGTCGGCAGATGGCGGAAGGAATTTTTGTTGGTCCAAGTAAGTGATAGCACATAAAAGAAAAAAGGAAAAAAAAAAAATCAGATTGGACACGTGGATGTTATAATCGAATCATATGCAAAGTTTATATTGTCAATTTTGGACACGTTTTCATGAAGCCTTTTTTTTTTTTTTTTCGCCTTTCCGTCAAAAACAGCCACGTGGCTTTCATTCTTTACCCTCGAATCTTCCTCGTCACAAAACCTTAATGTCGTATCTTCACGATAACAATTGTTGTTTGTAATAAATGAATTATAACTTTAAAAACCTTTCGGAAGATATTTTCTTTTTCCCATTTTCTTTACTAATAATATTATATTTTAATGCGTTATTGATTCTTATTCATCACGAAGGATGTGGAGAATCCATTAAAACTACAAATTTTGACTACTTATTTTTAATTGGAACATTTTACTGTTGTTAATAGAAAATATGGAAAAAAAAAATTAAGTGGGTTTTTTTTTTTTCAATTTGAGAATTTTTATTTATATTTTATTATAAAAGATAACATTAAATTTAATATTATTTTAAAATACGTAGAAATAGAGAGAGTAAGAATGCGATTTGGGCTTTAGAAATTAATGATGAATCCGAGTAACAAATATTTTAAATTCTCATAAAACGGAAGATTTATAGGCCCATAGGATTCGAATAAGTTAAAAGCCCAAAAATGAGTTGTGGCCCATACAGGGAAAAAAAAGTTAAAAAGGACAATTCCCTGCGTCCTTGGCCAAGTGGCAAAATAGATGTTTATTTTATTATTTTATTTTTATTTTTTTAAAAATAATTTTACACTCTTTTACTAATATATATATATATATATATATATATATATATATATATATAAAAGAGGCGAAGAAAGAGTAGTCCTACAAGGCCTGGCGAAAGTTTTCACTTTATTCTAGAAACACCTTTTCCAAATAACATGTTACTTTTTCTGAAGGGGTCACGCGGTTACCGTGCACGCCCGGAAAATTTTATAAAATAGGATCAGATTCAGTTTCAGTTTCAGTTCCAGTTCCAGTTCCCCCAAATGTTTACTGCAAAATTTATATTCTCAATCTTTTTATATATATATATATCGTTTTTGAATACTAATATCGTGAAGATTTATTTAATGTTATTGATTTTTTTAAAAAAATTCAAAAAAATGGTAAGGAATGATGAAAATTCATCAAATTAAGGGGGAAATTTTCTTTGAAATGTGTTCCTGCACGTACTTGAGTACAAAAAACACGAGTAGTAGGTGAAAACAGAATGATAAAAAATGCAAAATTAGCTATAAATGAGTTGTAAAACTTTCCATTGATTGGCGGTGAAAACTCTCTCTCTCTCACACATACTCAAACCCTCTCAGTTCTCAAAAAAAAAAAAAAGAAAAAAAAAAGGGAAAAATGAAAGATCAAACGTACAACAACAATCTGCTTCCAACTCTCTGTCACTTTTGCGTATCAGATCTCTTTAATTTGCAGATTTTGCAGTACCATACTCGGGAAAGGTAAGTGCAGCAGCGGAGTCTCTTCTTCCTGCAGAAGCTTTCTTTTCTTTTCTTTTCTTCTCTCCCTTTAGGATCAATTTAAATGGGGACCAGATCTTTTGGAATTTGATGATAATTATTCAACTCTGCTAAACGTGAATCAGATTTAACAGCTCATAATTAAATCACACTTTTTTTGGAAAAAAATAAATATATATACATATTAAGTAAAATTGTTAGGTTTTTTTTTTTCCTTTGGGAATCAATCATGTTTCAGTTACAGGTTGAATAAGCCTCCTGCTGCAATTCTGCCGATCTATTTTACAAAAAGGTTTCCGTAACGTAGAAATTGGGAGAGTACTGTAACGTCATCATCGGCGCGAAACACAGAGGGGAAAAGGAAAAAGATCTATTGAGAGAAACACAACCATGATTGAACCTTATCTTTCAAAAGGTGAAGAAGAAGAAAGAAGAAAGAAGAAATTAGAAATGAGAAAGGGCAAACCAATCCAATACCTTACCTGGTCTAGTCATGCCCGCCCGTCACATCTGAAAGGCTTCTTCTACAATGTAAGTACGTTGTAGGTTCGTTCTCTTTCTGGCAATCAGATTTGATTTCAGTATCGCCATAACTTTTGCACGACAGATTGCTTCTCATTATTTGGCTTCAAAAATCTTTCCCCCTTTTACTTCATATATTACTTACTATATTATCTTATCTCATATCATACCCATAATAACATAATCAAATAACAATTGATGAGTACAGAATTAGGGAATAATTTTAAAAACAGAAAAAGGAAAAATCCTTATAAGACTTAAGAGACACAGAAACACATAGTTTTAGCTTGTGATGGGAGTTATATATGCGGTGCCGTGCATAGAAGGAACTCCTTTTAACTGTTCAATACATTAACTGCTCGGCCTGAAATCTGAACATGGAGGTTGACAATGACAGTAGCCATGAATTACCTCATTTAACTCTTCCACCATAGCTATCCCCTATCCCAGTATAGGTTAGGAATTATTCTCTCTGTTTCTTTCTTCTTCTTCTTTTTATTTTCCCAATTCTTAATTATAATAAATAAATACACGAATTACCTTGTTATTCAAAAACAGCATGAGATTTTTTATTTGAGAGATTATAAGTTTGAGATATGTTATAAATAAAAAAATAAAAAGTTTATATCTAATAAGTGAAGAAGAAGGAAAAAAAGGAGAGTAGTTAGTTTTATTGAGATGGGCGAGACTAAAATTGGGAAAGAAAACAAGGAAACCAAATGAGGTTTGGTAAGTCGTCGGGAACAGATATTATGATATTGGGGGGACGACTGACTACATAGTATTTATCCAAATGGTACGGTTTTAAGGTCATGTTTGGCTCCTTTTATAAAGGCACAGCGTCCTGACATTAAATTGTATTATTTCATCTTTTTTAAGTAAATGAATTAATATAAACTTTTTCCATTTTCAGTTACTATGTATTCTTTCCATCCCTCCTGATTAAATAAATTTAAATTGGGGAGGAGGAATCAATAATTCAAAGATCAAAATTAATGCAACAATGCAATTAATTGCATAAAGTCACATCTTTTGGCCAGTTAAAAAGGGGAAATTTTTGCCAACTCTGGGATTTCTCCACCATTATTTTTCTAATGTACTTACATGTTACATCTAATTAACAATGCAATTTTTTTGAATCTTTTTAAAAGGTTAACCGAAATGTGTTTCTCGGTTTTCTTTTCCATACGTACCCAAAATTTTGTTCACATTACACAAAATTCCAAACCCATGGATGATAATATTTTTCTTGGTTTCTAATTTGTTCCTTATTAGCCCTTTAAAAAAAGTGGGGGCTTTTTGGTCAATTAGCACAGGATTTTTGTTGGCGGGACAGGGACGGGGTCCCGTTAACGGGACGGTGTTTTTGGGAGCCCAAATCCCACCGTAGAGAAATATATTTGAATATACTACTACTAATACTACGTCGTCGTCAGCCTTGTGGACCCCAGTAGAATGGACGCAAAACGACATGGTCGTTTCGCCTTACACTTTCATTGCATGACGCATCAAACAAGAAAAAGGTTGGGGAAGCAAACAAAAGAAAATTGATGTGAATTTTCACACACTCTCTCCTCCCTCTTCGAATTCCCACCATATTTGCCATCTCAAAATCCTCTCCATAAAGCTTACCACTTTCTTCTTCTTCTTCTTCTTTTTCTTCTACATTTAATTCACACAGATTCCCTCTCTTTCTCCTCCTACCCACTGAACTCTGTGTTTCTCCTCCATATACAGTTTTCTTGAAGATTTTATTACTACTACAGCTGCTTCAACTCTGTGATTTATCTGCCACCTTTATTTCGTTAACGGCATGGCCTAATGGTTAAGACCATGTCTCTCGGGTTTTACTTTTTAAGCTGTGTTTTGATTGTGTGCTCTGAGGCTGTTTTATTAGATGAAAAAGAACAAATCTTGGAAAGGGAGAGCCTATTTATTTTCAAGAAAACGCTTGAAAATTCACACCAACAATTGTCTTCCTGGACATCTGCCACCTCACATTGCCATTGGCATGGAGTTTATTGTCAAGACGGCCGAGTCACCTCCCTCGTTGTCTCTGCTCTCTCCCTCAAAGGAATTCTTTCTTCGTCTCTTTCTTCTCTTACGAATCTCGTCGTCCTCGACTTGTCATCAAATCTTCTTTACGGAGAAATTCCCAAGCAGCTTGGCGCACTTCGCAGTCTCAAGGTTTTGGACCTTGGATTCAATCAGTTTTCAGGGAAGCTGCCTCCCCAACTAGGTCACTTGTCCCGCCTTCATATTCTCAATCTCGGCTCCAATGCATTCACCGGAAACATACCCATGGAGTTCGGTAATCTGGCCAACCTCCGTTCTTTGGACCTTTCTGGGAATTCTTTGTCAGGAAACATTCCTGCCCACCTTGGAAATTTGTCCCGTCTCGAAATATTGGCCCTCGGCAACAATCTTCTCTCTGGTTCTCTTGATCCAACTCTCTTCACTGCCCTTCTGTCTTTGACCTCTCTTGACGTCTCAAACAACACTTTGTCCGGTCATATTCCTCCCGAGATCGGTAAGTTAACCAAACTCACTGATCTTTACATTGGGATCAACAACTTCTCTGGCCTCTTGCCTCCGGAAATTGGTGACCTCTCCAATCTGCAGAATTTATTCTCAACTTCTTGTTCTTTCAATGGCCCATTGCCCGAAACTTTGTCCAAGCTGAAGGCCTTGAGCAAGCTTGATCTCTCGTACAACCCTCTAAAATGTTCCATCCCGAAATCAATTGGAGAGCTTCAGAACCTGACGATACTAAACTTGGTTTATTCAGAGCTCAACGGTTCCGTACCCCCTGAGCTCGGGAATTGTAGCAGTTTGAGTACTTTAATGCTTTCCTTCAATTCACTTTCGGGGCCACTGCCTGAAGAACTCGCGGAGTTGAAAATGTTGTCTTTTGCAGCAGAAAAGAACCAGTTTTCAGGTCCTCTGCCTTCTTGGTTTGAGAGGTGGACTGACGTTAATGCGCTTTTGCTTTCGAGTAACAGGTTTTCTGGGCGTATTCCTGCTGAGATTGGAAATTGCTCACAGCTCAATCACCTTAGTCTAAGCAATAACATGTTAAATGGTCCGATTCCTAAACAACTCTGTAATGCTGCTTCACTTACAGAGATTGATCTTGACGGCAACTTTCTGACTGGAACTATTGAAGACACTTTTATTAATTGTACCAATTTAACCCAGTTGGTCCTGGTTGATAATCAAATTGATGGGACCCTACCTGAATACCTTTCAGAACTTCCAATTATGGTTCTTGACCTGGATTCTAATAAAATCTCGGGCTCTATTCCCGAGAACCTCTGGAATTCCATGAATCTAATGGAGTTCTCTGCTGCAAATAATCTCTTAGAGGGTCCTCTTCCGGGGCAAATTGGGAATGCAGTTTCGTTGCAGAGGCTTGTTCTATCCAACAATCGGTTAAATGGTTCAATTCCTGTGGGGATAGGTAACCTAACATCCCTTTCTGTCTTGGATTTGAATTCCAATGAGCTGAGAGGTCCTATTCCTGTTGAGCTCGGAAACTGCATTGCCCTGACAACATTGGACCTGGGAAATAATCGGATTAATGGTACAATCCCAGAAGAGCTTGCTGATTTACCTCAGCTGCAATGCTTGGTTCTCTCTTTTAATTCTCTTTCTGGGATTATTCCTTCAAAAAAATCCAGCTATTTTCGTCAGGTTACTATTCCTGATTCCAGCTTCGTTCAGCATCACGGAGTTTATGATCTTTCAAACAATAGATTGTCTGGCTCTATACCTGAGGAACTCGGAAGCTGTGTAGTTGTTGTGGATCTTCTTCTGAGTAATAATTTGCTTTCTGGGAAGATTCCAAAGTCACTTGCCGCCCTAACAAACCTGACAATTTTGGATTTATCTGGAAACTCCCTCACAGGTAATATTCCTGCCGAACTAGGTCGCTCGTTTTCTCTTCAAGGCTTGTATCTGGGTAATAATCAGCTTGCAGGGCAGATTCCTGAAAGCATTGGTCACTTGACTAGTCTGGTTAAGCTGAATTTGACTGGTAACATGTTGTCTGGTCCGATCCCATCCAGTTTTGGCAACTTGAACGAGCTTACTCACTTGGACTTGAGCTTCAACGTGCTTACTGGTGAGCTTCCGGTTTCTCTTTCGAAGATGGTGAACCTTGTTGGCCTTTATGCTCAGCAAAACCAGATTTCGGGTCAATTGGGTAGTCTTTTCTCGGATTCCATGGTATGGAGAATTGAAATGGTGAATTTAAGTAACAATGACCTGAATGGTTATTTGCCAAGATCCCTGGGTAACATGTCATACCTAACCTACCTAGATCTCCACCGAAACAAATTTAGTGGAGAAATCCCAGGAGAGCTGGGAAATCTTATGCAGCTGGAGTATTTAGACCTTTCCGAGAATGGATTCTCTGGTCTCATCCCGGAGAAGATCTGTGGAATTGACAATTTGTTTACTGCAAATTTCGCTATGAACACTCTGTCTGGCCCTGTTCCTGGTAATGGGGTTTGCCAAAACACATCAAAAGTTTCGCTCGGTGGGAACAAGGATCTGTGTGGACAAATTGTAAATCGAAAATGCAGTTTCAGGACATCGGAGAGGAGATCTCCTCTGTTGAACGTCTGGGGATTACTCTCTGTTTTGGTGGGAACTGCTTTGATTACTATCACTATAGCAATCATTCTGAGAATGTGGACTTCTAACAGGAACTGTGGAGACAGTGATTCCGAGTACTTTGACGATAGCAGATTGAATAGTTCTATTGATAGGAATTTATATCTTTTGAGCAGCAGCCAATCAAAAGAGCCTCTGAGCATTAACGTAGCCATTTTTGAGCAGCCGCTTCTGAAATTGACCTTGGTCGATATTCTTCAAGCCACAAACAACTTCTGCAAAACCAACATAATCGGCGACGGTGGGTTCGGAACAGTTTACAAAGCCACATTGCCGGACGGAAAAATTGTTGCCGTGAAGAAGTTAAATCAGGACAAAACACAGGGTCAGCGTGAATTTTTAGCAGAAATGGAAACCCTGGGTAAGGTAAAGCATCGGAATCTGGTTCCGCTGCTGGGTTACTGTTCTTACGGAGATGAGAAACTGCTTATGTACGAGTACATGAGCAACGGAAGCCTAGACCTCTGGCTGAGGAACCGGAATAGTACCGGCGGTGGACTTGAAATTTTAACCTGGAGCAAACGGTTAAAAATCGCAATCGGCGGCGCGAGGGGGCTCGCATTTCTTCATCACGGATTCACTCCTCATATAATCCACAGAGACATAAAGGCGAGTAATATTCTTCTGAACGAAGAATTTGAAGCGAAGGTAGCAGATTTCGGTTTAGCGAGACTCATCAGTGCTTACGAGACGCACGTGAGTACAGACATTGCCGGTACGTTTGGATACATTCCTCCGGAATATGGGCAGAGCTGGAAAGCGACGACGAGAGGGGATGTTTACAGCTTTGGAGTGATTTTACTAGAACTGTTGACCGGAAAAGAGCCGACGGGACCAGATTTTAAAGACATAGAAGGGGGGAATTTGATGGGTTGGGTATGTATGAAGATGAAGAAAGGTCAGGCAGTAGAAGTATTGGATCAAACAGTGCTGGATGCAGATTCAAAGAGAATGATGCTTCAAACCCTCAAAATTGCAGCATTATGCGTTTCTGAGAATCCTGCAACTCGTCCTTCCATGCTTCAAGTTCTCAAGTTCTTGAAACGAATCAAAGAAGAGTAGAATTCAGATAACTTTTTCTTTTCTTTTACTTTCTTTTGAATCCATATATTAAGAAATTGATGATTTTTCAGAAGCATAAAATTTGTTATTAGTATATTATACTGGTTTGAGTGAAGAAGATAAGATTAACATTTTGTGTTTATTTTCCCTACCATGGATTGTTTTTATTGGAACTCTGTAATTTTGACTGCTTGTTGTTATGTTTTGGAATAATACTGAATGGAAAGTGTGTGTTTATTTTTTATTTCTTTAAGTTTATATATATGAAAAAAAAAGAATGTGGATTTTATTTTATTTTATTTTAGAGAAAAATGATTGTGTACGTTACATTCTCTTTGACTGACTAAATCCAGAATCAATGTGGACCCACGGAGTTTCGTGTTCAATTGTTTTTAAGAAAAAATTAAAATTTAAATAACTTACACGCATGAGCTAAATTTGGTAATTATATTTATTAATTATTATAATTTAAGTTAACTCCAATCGTTTATAATAATCTACTCTTGAGGGAAATTAAATTATTTTTATTTTGAGTAATCATTTTTTCGTCTGAAAGTTTTGAAATTACTTTTTTTCTCGTAAAGTAATAAAATTAACTTCTTATCTTTTTTATATATAATATTAAAAAAAAGTTAAAATCACAGGGGCCAATACCTAGGGCGTTCTTGGGCCAGACTCTAGAGTCGGTCTAGAACTTGGGCTGAGGTCCTTCATTTATAACACTTCAAATTTTTTAAAATTTTAAAATAAATTTTTTAAATATTAAGTAAATAGACAGAGATTAAATTTATATTTTTTCTTTTAAATTTTTTATATTATCTATATATTCCTTAGAAAAACAATACTTTTCATAAATCAGGAAGCAATGGGAAAATATTATTTCTTATAATTTCAATGAAAGATATGAAATTTATTTAAGAAAGACAAGGATGCTTCTAGATGTTTTGGGTGATCAATTGATACGTAGACTAAAAATTTCGCACATTTTTTTTTTTTGTGGTAATTAATGTTTGGACTTCTGATCCGTTCTTACACTTGATTTAAGTTTTTTTTTATTTTATTTTTTCCATTTTAGGACAAAAGAATTCATCTTAGTTAACTAACAGTTGGAGTATCAAATGTAATAGCAATAACCGAAGAAACCCAATCTCCATACTTTTCATGTCAGAATTGACATGAAAGAAGCACTTTAAAAGTAGATAATTTATTATACATGAAGTTTCTTTTCCTTTTTCTTAATATTAAAATAAAATGTGGGCCAAAGAATTCGCCACACCGACCCTTTACGATCACAAAAAGACTACAGCAGGGCCAAAAAGGGAAAAAAAGAATATGACTTAAGAAGCTTCCTGAATATGGTTCCGCGGGCCCCACCCTAAGACCGTAGAGATGAAAAAAAAAAAAGAAGAGGTTAGCCACGCACATGATCCATTAGGCACGTGCCTAACACAAAACCTTTCCCACCTTCAACGTATATAATATTTTTTCGATCGTCTAATCTACGACGTTAGTTTTCGATCCACCCTCCTCTCCTTCGATTCTAACCTCTCACCACAACCACACCGTTGGGGTCGCGGAGACTTACTAATTATCATCATCATCATCATGGTAAATCCAACGGTTCTGATTTGACTCCGTTATCTGGCTGCTGTAACTGCAACTCCCGATCATTATCTACCATAACTCCTCCGTTTTCCCTGGCGCGTTTCAAACCGATGGCAACGCCGAATAATCTTGCGCTAGCCTCGTCCAATTCCATTGGGTCCTCTGCCCAAGTGTGCTCCGGGACCGGACAATAACCTCTTGTCGGCAATAAGTCGAGTGCCTTCAACGGCTGGCTAGTCTCTGCAGATTGGCCGTTGTTGTTGTTGTTGTTGCTGCTACAGTCGGAACTAGCATAGTTGGACATCAGGACGAATATGTTGTTGCAGAGACTCTTCATTTGACTCAACTCTTTGTTCAGTTGCATGTTTTCTTTTTTTAAGCGTTCATTTTCCCCTATCAGTTCGGTAGTGTTTCCGGAGACCTGTGCAGGCTCACGAACTACGGCGCCCGCAGGAGAAGACGTTGAAGAGACCACTTGCTCTTCTCCCGAGTCTGTAGGGGAAACATTCCGCAGAGATATCTGAGCTTGAACTGCTGCTACCGACAAAGCCATGGTAGCAGGGGTAGTTGTAGAAGGTATCGCCACTTTCCGACGCTGTATATCGCAGAGAAGTCGTTTTTCACCTCTTCTGAAGCATTCATTTGAGAATTCCCATCGATCCGGTACGATTTTTCGGAAGCCCTAGGTATTCGGAATCGGAGCAATTAAAAAGGGGGAAAACGCAAAATGATAAAAAAAAGCATCTTATTATTATTATGAGTGGTTAGAGAGAAGTCATACTCACATAGGTGTTGAGCTGGCGAACAAAGCTAGAGAAATTATTATGTTTGAAATACTTAGGAAGCAAATCTCTAGCAAATTCAGTTGGGTTCCAGACGATGAAAGTAGATCCATCTTCGTTCCAGGAGATGATATCATCAATAGTACGGTCTTCGACCAGTTGGTATGTTTTGGTCAAGAAAGGCGTCGGAAGAGATCTAGGCGAATCTCCTGTCGTCGACTCTCCACCGCTCCGCTCCACCGGAGACGGAGGCATGCTTGCTTGCTTGCTAGCTAGCTAGCGATTGCCTTTTTACATCAACAAATATTTAACCAGAGTAATCAAAATTTAAAGAACAAAAAACAACAAACATAAATATATTAATGAAATCAACCAATCGAAAAAAGGAATTGAATACTTTTTGCGTACAGAGCTGAATCAGATAAATTAAGGTAAAGTTGAGCAGATCTGATGTCTATCCTTGTGCGTGAGGTGAGGAAAGCCGGGGAAGGGTCCGATGGAATAATGTAATTCTAGAAGGTTCCGACGAAACAAATACCAGGGATTGTGTGGAAAGAGAAAGAGAGAGAGAGAGAGAAAAGAAAAAAGAAAAAAGGAGGTGAAAACTGGAAAAGGAAAATGAAAAGTGAAAACAAAAAGTAAAGAAAAAGAACGAGAAGCTACGAAATGGCCTTTCGAGAAGTTTCTCAGTACGTGGCATTTTGGTGGTCCCCGACCACAGCTCATTTATTTCTGGCGCTTACTACAACTTCTTCTTTGATATTTATTTTTTTGTCCCCTCCCAATATTTTAATTCAATAAATTCCCTGGACATAGAAAACATTTTTTTTATAAAAAATAAAAAATAAAAAGGTTGTTCAAAAAAAGAAAAAAAAAAGTTGGATAGATCGAAATATATATATACATAATTTTCTTTTTCTTGCTAACGTTACTGTATAGTGATTACTATCTTATAAATATTATTTCTTTAAAAATTAATATTTCTCTTTATTAAATTAAACAAATTAATATGGGAACCCAATCCCATATCTAATCTAAAGGGATTAGACTGATAAATAAATTATATCCAATTAAATTTTCCACTACTTCCGCACTCAAACAAACTCTTATCTTTTAACATTAATTTTCTTTACTTGTAAGAAAATCTTATATGATACTACGTCAAAGAATTGGGTAATAAACATTGTTAAAGAAAAAAAAACATATTTTTCCTATAATTAAAAGTTGTTATGAGACCAAATCGACAGTGGGAAAACATTTTTTACTACAAATAAAATTCATCAGGCAGAATGATGTTTTTCCTTAATCCAACAAAACAATTGGGCTTCAATTCCACGAATCCAATCCATCCACGGTTGAAAGTGGAAGCAAAACACTACCAGAAGAAGAAAAAAAAACCCACTTATGGAAACTGTTGTTTGGTTAAAGCCTTGAAAGATGAAGTAACTCTATATCAAATCTTCCATGAAACCAAACAAAACCTTACCCTCTCTCGATAATGTACGAAATTATCAATTTAAATTCCACGTCTAAAAATCATGTTAAAATTATCTAACATATAAAAATTACACAAAATTATTTCACATATAAAAATTACACAAATTCTTTTAAGAATGTATCAAAAAAACAAAGCCGACAATATCATATGAATCGAACATTATCCTCCTCTTTTTATAAACAAACAGAAAAGGACCCACAAATTGAAATGAAATAAAATTTTATTATCCAAAAACAATAATTTTTTGGTCCCCTTTGATATCCAAAAACACATATATTTGGTCCCCAAAAGGAGATTGCCAACTTTATTCTGTCCACACACATACACACACACATATATATATATATATATACATACATATCTTCGTAGCCTATCCACAAAGGCAAGTACAGAAACATATGTTGTTTCTTCTTATTTCTTGTTGTGTTTGTACATACATATACAATATACCTTAGCCAGCAGTGGATGTTATTTGTTTTCTTCCCATGAACATGAATCTTATACAACTTTCCCAAAACAAAGTGCCTGCTAAACGTCACCTTTTCAGGCTTCCTTATCTTCACATGTAAACTGGAATTTACCAAATGCAGCAGAAGCAGAATTTAGTAAAACAAGATCAAAATTTGAATTCAAAGTTCACCTACTCCATATTGACAGTTTTTTTTTCCTTATATATATAATAAAGAATCTGTGGAGATACAATATATACTCAAAACAATCGAACATCTGAAGCATTCAAACAATGTACAGCTAGTGCATATTGTAATTAAGTGACAGTAGAAAAAAGGGTTATATGCATATAACTTTTACTTTTTGTGTGATAACAGTTTGAGAAGAAATGCAAAATTAAGTAATAGACTAAAGTAAAAGGTTTCCAACTATCAGAAGAATAGGTGGTAGCCAGTCAAAAGAAAAAGGAAAAGTTGCAAATAATACAATGCTCAAACTTGTCCTCCACCAGAAATAATCCACTAAAATCTGTGCCATGATAATTTTGTCATCTACTAAAGATTTTTGAGCTTTCTCTTCTCCAATGGCAACCATTTAGTATCTAGTATATGTATATTTGTTCTCCCAACATGTGACTTTCCAAAGAAAGACTCAGAAAAGTGATCTGATTCAAGATAAGGCAAAAAATTAAAAGATGGGAAAGTAATTGCAATGTAATGAAAGTTCATTCAAGAGTAGATGACAGAGAGATGATGCAAATTAAGAGAAAAGGAAATAAATAATCAAAGTAGTAGATATTTTACCAGACAGTGAACTAAAACTTCTGTTTCTGTAATAATCAGACAACTCAGGTAGACAGCTCAACCTCAGCTACCTCAGCGCAACCAAATTATATCTTGCTTGACCAAAAAGATAAAACTGCCATTTAAGCAAGTTGAAGCCAACCCAGATTGATATTCAAACAATTTACCTCAAAATAAGCAATCAGTAAATGCACCAGATATTTAAGGAAGAACTAGAACCCTATCCAATTTAAGAATGCGAGTAAAGTAAGTCCTAAAATGCTATGGTGCAACTACCAGCTTAAACTTCAAAATATCCAGATTATGCAAGCAAGATAACAAGTTGAATCCTATACAGAACCACCTACCCTCTTCCAGCATCCTAATTAGTGGAAGCTGTGCCAGGTTATTACATCTTTGTCCAATTTCAAAATACTCCTAGTTAAACACCAAGTGAAGCAGAGTATTCCAAGCAAGCAGTTTTAATGCCAAAAACATATGCATAGGGAAACAAACATATATCCTCTAAAGAATTTGCCTTGTTGAATTTACATCTGTGTATCTTTTAAAACCCAAACAAAGGGCACAAATAAGAATATGAATAAAACCAGTAGAAAACTACTAATTGGTCAAAAATTACAACTCATTGATGCAAAATGAGATTGATTGAGGAAGCTACTCATGGAATAAAGTTCAACAAGATGGCCTCAAGGTAAGAATCAAGCCATGATCACCTAAGTCATCAAGAAACATAAAGAATGCCATGTCGATAAAGAGCGAGAGCCATTGAGGTAATTATGGCCCAAATTACAACTGCCCACCAACCCAGAAACATGGAAACTTCTTTAACCACAGGAGAACAAGGAAACATAATACATAGCCATTGGAGATCTGCAAAGTTGTCGTCAATTTGAGATAATCCAACGAAGAGAAGAACCATTGCTGCAGGGACAAAGAACTGCACAAGTACAAGACAGATATAATGGTTGTGCAGAAAAACTTTTGCCCTGCTATACGCCAACTCAGGAACCTTACTGGCATGCAATCTCTGATACCAGCAGAGTACTGCTTCATTCAAGAACATTTGCACATTTGGCCGCAAACACACAATTTGTAAAAGTCCCCAACTTAACAGACACCACACCCTAAACTTATGAAAATCTGATTGTGTCATACCGACAGCACCAGCCAATTCCACAGCATTGTTGTTCTTTCCAATTAAATGTGAGCCTTCTGTTCCTTGGGCCTTCTCGTTCAAAATGAGTACATAAAACGGTCTAATCCAAAGTGTGGAAGTAAATACAACTAGAAAGTAGTTGGTGTAAAGAAGCATTCTTGCAAACAACCCACAAGAAATTATTGATAAATTACTACGAATCTGATCAGTCCCAAGCCAGAAAGCACGAGCATTCTTCATTGCAGGAATATAAAAGAAACCCACAAGGCAGCCCATGAAAATAGCAACAAAGAACTTCCCAAATCCATCCAATGATTGGAAATCAAAATCAATAACCCAATGAGGAACCATCCCAAAAACAATTGCCAGGCCCCAAAAGAACCCAACAACTCCCAGCACAACACTCAATAGCTTCTCCGACTCCTTAGATGCAGAGCGCTCAAACGAAAGCTTAGCTATCAAAAAGAAAACCCTACAAATACCAGCAAATCCTAATAAAATAGGAACGAAAGACCCATTTTTCAGAGTCCCAGAATCTTTAGAAACCCTTAAAAACTTCTGAAGCAATAAAGAGGATATAGCCACAAGAGTAGAATTAAAAGCCGTACTAAATTGTTTGAAGTAAATTCTGGACTGAAGGTGCGCGTCATTAAGCTTTAGTCTAAAGATCTGAGCTTTATTCTCATCAAACTCAAACTTTTCTTTAGATTTTTTCCTGGGTTTGAGTTCAGATTCAACTGTACCTGGTCTCCGAATAGCCGCTTTAATACCACCACCACGCGAAGAGTTGTTGGGGGATACATCATCTGGGTGGACATAGGTGTGCAGGCCATAAAGTATGAGAGCAGGGACATTGAGGAAGGAAAGAAGAACAGTGAGGGAAAGACAAAGTGTTGCCTGAAGAATGAGATTGCTAGAGGAGAGCATGATTTTGTGGGGGTGAGTTAAAATAAGGAGAAAGTACACAGAAGATCCCAGCTTCGGATGCAGAATGCAGGGAAGAAAGAAAGAAAAAGAGGGGTTTTTTCTTTTTTTTTTTTTAAGGTTTCGATTTGAGATTCTCCGCCTGCAGGTCTGTCTGTCTGGATCTCTGGAAAGAAAATCTACTTATTCTATACTGGACTGGACTGCACTGGACTGGACCGAACTGGTCATTCATTGGCCTTCCAAAGGGGTTGATTTCAGAAATTGAAACATATTTTATTTGGTTATTATGTCAATTCATCCTAAATAAATTATAAATCCATACAATCGAAAGAGTTTATAAAATAGCTTAATTACTCATGGTTAAGAGACAAAAGAAAAAGTAAAAGAGACGTCGCATCTTGGTTATACATACCAAAAAAGAAAGAAAATGTGCGGGAAGATGCTCATGAGATATTGAACAAACACAAAGTTGCTAGTTACACGGTAACTCCATTACTTTTTTTATTATGTTAAATTATATAATGTAAGAAGATTCTAATTTAAGGTACAAAAAGAAAAATCAAAGTGTCCAAATAAATGTTCCTTCCAAACAAAGTCAAAAATAAAAACATACGAACCGGACCGGGGTGGGGGGCGGGTGGGGTGTGTTCGAGGGTCAATTTAGTAATCTCAATTGAAAAATATCAAAGTGCAATCCTCGTCATTTCTTTTTAGTTAAATTATCCCAATAACACTTAAATTTTTCAAAAATCCAGCTTTTGCACCTCTATTTATTTTTGCTTTGAATTGACACTCGAACTACCAAATATCACATGTTTTGCACTTCCGTTCAAAATTTCTGTCAACCTTTATTTTCTGTCTATTTATCAATGACATTTTCGTCTTTTTAATTTAAAAATAAATTATAAAAAAAAAACTTTTTCCACCCATCACTCACTTTCCCAATTTCTTCAGGGATTGTTCCTGAAGAAAGGGAGACGGAGAGGGAGATGGATGTGCTGTCTTATGCTTACAGAGACACAATAGCTTTAGCACGAAGCAGAACAATCGAGGACAGCCAGAATAGGGTCGAAATGGTAAACAACAACAGAATCAAGGCTTTGCCTGCGGAAGTTGAGGGCATGCGCTATCCGTTTGGTGAATTGGGTATTTATCTAACGGAGCCGGAGCTCCGGGAAACTGCTTATGAGATTCTAATCGGAGCTTGTAGGAGTTCAGGGGCCAGTAGGCCTTTGACTTACGTTTCCAATTCTGGGAAGAATTTGGATAGAGCTACGTCTATTTCTTCTTCTTCTTCTTCTTCGCCGTCGTTGCAGAAATAACCTTTATTAAATTTAAAAATAAATTATAAAAAAAAATTTTCCACCCATCACTCACTCACTCACTTTCTCAATTTCTTCAGGGATTGTTCCTGTCAAATTGTTTATGGAAAAATCAAAATCAGGCATGTTTAATGACTGTATTGAAGAAGAAATTGAACTTGATAATTGATTATGGTACAGTAGAAAAATTATGAGATTCTTCAACAAGAAAATCCCATATGGGATTTTCCCCGAAATTGAGTTCAAAGATAAATCCAAATGCTCAAGATTCGAAGGACTGGCAAAAGTTTCCGGTATTTCTCCGATCAGATTTGCTCTGGCCAACCAAAGAAACTTCAAATTCCTCAGATTTCCGAACTCGACTGGTAAAGTAGCCGGTGAGAATCTATTATAAGACATCCTTAAATTTTCGAGTTTGGATAAATTTCCAATTTCAGCCGGAAATGTACCGTTGAACAGATTTGCTTCCAAGTGCAAACTCTTCAACCCAGTCAATGTGCGTGATAAATAGAATAATTTGACAGGAACAATCCCTGAAGAAATTAGGAAAGTGAGTGATGAGTGGAAAAAGTTTTTTTTATAATTTATTTTTAAATTAAAAGACAAAAATGCCCTTGATAAAATAGACAGAAAATAAATATTGACAAAATTTTTGAACGGAAGTGCAAAACAGGTGATATTTGGTAGTTCAAGTATCAATTAAAAAAAAAAATAATAAATAAAGATACAAAAACTGAATTTTTGAAAAGTTAAAAAACTATGGGGATAATTTACCCTTTTCTTTTTTTATTTTCACTTGCTTCGTAGAGGTTGGATAACGGTAGATTTTAGGATTGTTATTTCCCTTTTGGTACGGAAAAGATTCTTTTTAAAATAATAATATCTCTTCCTTTCCATCAATTTTCGAGTATCTCAAACTCTCTCACTCACTCGCTTTTCACAATTTCTTCTTTTACGAAAATTAATTTATTTCCTTTTGGTAAGAAATCAATTTACACGGTCATAATTAAATAAATAAATAATTTATTGTATTTTTTGCATAGCGCGTGGGTAGCAACCAACGGAAAGAGAGAGTAAAGTAGATCCTAAACTTACCTATGAAGATAAAATTAAAAGTCTAAAAGAGACTTATAAGAGTTTGACAAAACAATGCCACCATTTTCCTTTCTATAAAATTGAAAACAAAAATCCAGATTCAGAATATATCCTTTCTTCTTCGTCTTCCACAATACTCAGCAGCCAGTTCAGTCCGGAGAGCCAGTTTCCGGCAGGGAATTAATGATGGACGGTACTACTATTAAGGAAAATGGAAAGGGTAGTAGGTCATCATCAAGAAGGTGCAGGGGGGGATGGACAAATGAGATGCACCTGCGTTTCTTGAACACCATTGAAGCTTCTTTTGTTCAAGCCATGTTTGAGAACGTTAATAATAATTGTGATCTTCGCCTTGATCGTCACATACCAGATTCTTATGAGTCTACTCAAGATCTGCCCTTGGCCAAGCTAAGACGACCAACAACTTCTTCAACCTCTCCAGGTAATTTTATCTACATTTATTTTATACACATGGAAGGCAAAAAATTTGATATTTTTTCTTCTCAAAGATTTTTTTTTTTTTGTTAATATATATTAGCACTGAAATGCAGCAATGCTACTGTATATTGAAAAATCTTAACAAGAAGTTAGGTACAAATGGTAATAAATAAAAAATACATTATTATTATCATTATTATTGTGGTTGTAGTTTGTAAATGTATTAAAGGTCTTACATTACATATTAACCACCGCAATATTAATATGTTTAAAACCTCCCTAATTTTATTACAAACTTCTTTACATTTTTATTTTGCTCGTAGATGTTGAGGAACAAAGTGTAAGAGCATCCAAGAAAAACAAAGGACAAGTTTCCAACGATCAGGTTTTTTTTTTTTTTTTTTTTCTTTTAGAGGAAAAAAACACTATATAATTAACGTTTGATCTGATAACCAAAGAAAAAAAAATATCTGAAAAAAAAGGGTATACTTTTTATATTACAGGTGGTCCCAGAGGTAGAGATCAGAAGGGATAATGAAAATGACAAAGATGGGGAAAGTGTTGACGGATCCACCTGATCACTACCACAATTATTCTTTCTTTATTATTATTCCTTCCAATTTATTTTACTCTAATATTGTCCGGAGCTACCTATTATTATTATTATCTTAAAAAAAAAATCTATGTTCAATGTACATTATTATTATTATTATTATTATTATGGGATTGATTGATTGATAATAATTGTTTATTTTATCTTTATAATTTTTATACTGTGTATGTGAATGGTTTAAAGCTAAAGAAATAAAAATTGAGACTTAAATCAAGACATGGTATTACAAATACAAGGTAATTTATTTTATTTGTGCTACTCTAAATTGGTATGTCGAGCTCGTACGGCCTCGGGGCTTTCCTGAAAAATATTCAACAATTTGAAAACAACCATCTCAAACAATACAAACATGGATCCTTCGTAAAGGCTACCCATCGGGAGCAACGAAGGTCCGGAACCTGATGAAGAAGAAGCTTCGTCGTCTGCCATTGTCTGTGCTGGGATATGGGCAACCACGCTCGCACACTTCACAGACTCGGAATCTGAATCGGGCTGACCCGTCAGCAACAGCACCCGAGCATCGCTGGATCTAGCGACCCGACAAATAGCATCGACGGTGGAGAAAGCGCCGGGTCCAGCGGAGGCAATCAGGAGGTCCAGATGGGAGATGGGAGGAGTGGTCATGTCGAACACGCAGTGTGCCGAGAGGCCCAGATGGAAGAGGCGCATGGAGAGCGCCTTAAGCATCAGACCTTCTCGACCCACGCCGTACACAAAGATTCGACCTTTGCGTCTGGCGGTGCCGGATATTTCTTCCACAATCACATCCAGTGCTGACTTTCCTGTACTGGGTTTGGTGAATACCGATCTTATCTGGTTGCATATCTCTGTAGCTAGAGCTGCAGCGGCCATTGGACTGGACTCAAAACTTCCACCCTTATCTTCTTCTCTTTTGTTTTCTTAAAAAAGAAAATATACAAATTGAGGCCCTGCTTCTGCGATTTGAAAGGACCGACCAAAACAGGCATGACATTTTATCTCGAATCAGACCACTTCTCTTTCCGTCCATAAACTCCTAAAATATCTACGCCCAATAAATCTCCTAGATTAATAATATATTACGACTTTTTCAATTTTATGAGTTCAACACATAAAGATATTTTAGAAATAAAATATATGTATTTTATAATAAAAATATACTGATTTTTTATTTTTTTAAAAAAATGTTAAAAATTATAAAATAATATAAAAAAACTAAACATACCAAATCTAAACAATTTAAGAAATAAACATCTAAAAGATTGATGAAGAAATTTAGAAGTTTGTATTCATCAGTAATGATGTGATTTATATATATAGATATTTTTGTTCATTTTAAATATCTTTTTAATAGAATGGGACAGAAGACATACAATAATTGTACATCAATTTTGGAGAACCAACGAAACACATGTAAAAGAGAAATATGGCGGGAGTATCTGTTACAGAATCTCATGAATCAAAGTGTGACGTTCATAGCAAGAAGCTACCATATACAAATTGCTATTCAACTTACATACAGTGAAAATCTGAATACTAAAGAAATAGATTGAAACAAAATCCGAAAAAAAAAAAAAGAACACTTCGGGTCATCTTAACGTTCAACAATTTCGAAGACCCACAGGAAGGCTAAACTGATTTATCCGGAACATCTTTTTTGTCCCCATCAATGTCTATGTCTTTGAGGCCTTCAGTCAAAGACGACGATGAATCGCTTGGACCAACCACCTTTTTGAGCCCACTGCCGCCAACTTCATCCTCAGATTCATCATCATCATCAAGAGAGGAGCCCTTTCGTTGAAATTCTTTGATTTTGTGGTACTCATCATAATGAACTCGCCTTAGCTCCCTAAAGCTCTTGCGCCTCTCTGAATCAGAATCTGAGATAATTATAGCATGAACCATATCAGATAGATCAACAGGGGTAAAACAACAATAAATGCTTTCTACAAAGTTTATATTCCACTATTTTAAAAATAGCGGTTCTGTTTAATATCTGCTCTGTCATTCGTATTTAACCTCTTTCAAGTTACAAGACCACATAACCAATGCTTCACGGCTATTATAGAACATTAAATTGTATACTAGGCTTGGCATACTAATTGAATAAAATAACTATTATTTGCATAAAACAGAATATGAACACCCATGACAATATATGAATTCAGTTTCCAACATTATGTAATATGCAATTAAGGATACAGCCACGAGATAACATCTAAAGCACTCTAAAATGAAGCCCAAAAGCCATCATGTCGGCCAAATTTTATAAACAGGGTTGTATCCTTTTGGTCATGATTTCATCTCCTCATCACCAATAAACCAGTAAAATGGATAGCAGAAAAGGCAAAAACCAGGCTTCAGAGATATACCTCCATTGTCTAGATCCATGGTATCTGCTTCATCATCAGATGATGTCCAGCCAGTCAGCCTTTTGGTACTTTTACTAGAAGAAGCCACATCATGTAATGCAGAACGTATTGCTTCTGCATGCACTGAAGCATTAGGTTCTTCCACCAAGCTGTCCCATATTGGAGATAAACATCCTAAGGTAAAGAAATAGAATAAACAATAAAGAGTAGAAAACAATTAATTTGCTACTTACATTCTCATTGAACACAAATATGATGTGTATACAACAATAAGTCAAATGACCAATTGTGAATCTCTCTAAATTCTAAGTCTGAGAAAAAAGACCAGCTTCAATTAAAACCTTTCAAAAGTTAAATGTATTCTCAAACACGAGACCAGATAGATGAGTAGGAAAAGTATGTTGCTCATAAGCATGCCAAGAGAGTTAGAGGAAAAAGGATTCACAGAAACAGCTCAATTAGATTCTTAAGTACATCTATCTAACTGTCTAGGCAACTAAAGTTAAATTATTCTAATAACAAATAATGTAATAAATGGACATATCAGGATTCTTTTGATTCGTACTGTCACAAGGATGTATGATCAAGAAAATAAACAATAGGTTGAGATAAATGTCATGGTACAAGAGAATTATATGACTAAAACAGGAACGAGAACGCTGAGAATGCTGAGAATGCTGAATTTATTTGGTGAAGCTTTCAGACCAACAAACTTGGGTCATAAATCACAAATGTGATAAACATGAAAGAATGAAGCCATGAATCATCAGAAATTACCATCATCATCATCATCATCAATCATAGGGTGATATGGTGTCTTTGGTTCAGTAATTTTCTGCCTTACAGGCTTATTTGCTTCAATTTCCCCAAGGTTGGCTTCATCCCATGTCACTCTTGGCTTGACACTACCAATCAAAGTAAACTTTTAGCAAGATTATTTGACGTAGCAAAAATGGATTTGTATTTGCAGAATGTGCAAGGAAATTTATCCATAGAATACCATAACAAAGTTTCTTAGAAAGAACCAATTGAAGAAATAAAAAAGAAATAAACATACATCATCCATACTTGCACAAAATTCACTTGACTATTCTTGAAAAAGAATGCACCATATTATTCTTTCTTCTAAGGTTTCCACAAAGGGTAAAAATATCTTGGGTGGTACTACAAACCATAAGGCGGGGCCTTATTTCAATAAAATGACACGACAACTGCACATAAGAAAACCCAAAGGAATTGTTGGCTTAAAAGGAAGTTAAAATTGTCTTAATAAATACTAAAATTCAAACAGCAAAGAGAAACTAAATTTGTCTCACAAGTGTTGTTTCATTAATATAGTTAGTTTCAAATGGAAGCATAGGCTACAAATACAAATTGACAATTGTAAAGAGAGAAGTACAAATACAAATGGAAGGGGCATTACCTCATTGCAAAGGACTGATGCTCTGGTAGGGTATCCGAACACAGAACAATAAATAGTCACCAGCGTCAACTGAAACAAGAGATCAGGTTGTTAGGCTAACTCCATTAAGCATACAAGATGCTTTTATTTTTAAATAACAATCATTATAACAGAATAATGAATCATTTTCCATAAAAACCCCACCAAAAGGGGAAAAAGAAAAAAGAAAGAAGGTCATCATCCCATCAACGTTTCTCAGATATCTGTAAGGTATATTTCTTCAGATTAAACAAGATTGTAGCCATTTTGTTTATTAGCCCTACTTTAATTACCTTAATCAATAATTAGAGGGCATAAATCGACGGGAAACATTCATAATTCAAAATTGAATAGATAAGCAAGATAATTTAAAATAAACCAAATTCATAACGTAATTCATTATACAATGGCTGGAAAGGAAAAAGAAAAAGATTGCCATAGAATTTGATAGGCGAGGATAACCTAAAAGAGCAACATTAATCAGAACTATTGTTGCAAAGCTGAGGTAGAATACAGAGATCCAATCAATCGAGGAACTTGGAATAGAAAACTCAATTGCATTTGCATTAAGGCACAAGAAGATTAAATTGGAAGAGAAAAGTTATACCTTCAATTCCCCTCTGAAAATAAATGCAGATGTCGAACTTTTTCAGATGTTCAACCTTCGCCCCCTTTTTATTTCTACGCGGGCTTGTTATGGTTTTCCTAAACTACCCTTATTGTAACGGACCTAGACTCGGCGTAAAACGGGATCTTTCGTAGATGTCCCCCCCGAGTTGTAACTCGGTCGAAACTTTTCAACTATAAATTTAACCCGAAAAAGAATTAAATATTTATTTAATTGATTTACTATTTATAAATTCATTTCCCTTTTTTTTAGTCTATAAAATGAGAGTAATTTTAAAATTTTGGAATTAAGTACTAATTACCTAATAAATTAATTGATAATTATATTCAAAACACTGGAGTGAGAAATAAGGAAATTGGACTAAGGGGAATAACTATATTGCAAGTTGTGACCCGGGAGGAGCTCTTCATCAGAATTCACCGGAAAACTCCCAGGCGGTTCTGTGCTATTGCTACCTTTTGCTTGTTCCAGATTGTATGGTGAGATTTCTACCCTCCTCTTTCTGTTTCTTTTTTCCTTGTGAATTTCTTAATCTTGATCTGTTTTTAGTGTTTCCTTCTAGTTTTTTTACATTGGTTTCTGTTAACTAAAATCAATTTGCTGTTTGTGTCATAAATTTCTAATAATTTACTAATTTAAATAAGTGGGATCGGTCTTTTCTAGGTAATTGTTCTGAGATCTTGTGCTTTTAATATTACTTCAGATTTTGGGTTTCTTTTGTATTGTTTATGATGGAGGACGGTTAATGGATTAAGCTCCTCCTTATCAGGGATGATTCGGTTTTCTTCAAATCGATTTGTGAACTAAATTATGTTTTTGAGTGATGTATCGTGATTTTTAGCGGCTTATGTAGGAGAAATACTTTTTCATTTTCTTTAGCATAGGGCGAAGTGAAAATTTGGGAAGCCTTCGAAATAGGTTTCAATTCTGCCTTTTATTACTCTTGTTTGTAATATGAAACAAAACTTGGTTCTTTTGTGTTTTTTTCTATACACAAATTTCTTGGAGAATAGTTGCACTCTGCTGAATTGGTCTACATGTTATGTGATTTTATCAGTTTGGGTTACTCCAATAATCTATATACAAAAACGCAGCTTAAATTTTACAAAGTCATCTGTACTTTAAATCTAGTAGATGACTGTTATGCAATAATGGTCTGTTTTCTGTAGTAGGAATAGTTAGGTCAATTCCTTTCTTTAGAACCCATAAATCAACTATATTTTGGGAATTCTGAATGATCTATAGATCATGCCCTCTGTTTGTGTCTGTGTGGGAAATTTTTTCCTCAGGAAAAGTGATACTCAATATCAGACTGGAAGAAATTAGATTAGCACTGGTTTATCAATACTTCTATTCTATATATGTGGCATATTCAGCATTAGAAACTTTCTTTTGTGAAAGATACTTTCTGTAAATTTTAATATTTCCATTGTCTATCTCAGGTGGCTAGCGACTGAAGCTATCTTTAATCGATGAACATTCTGTAGAATGCGCAGTAGATACAACAAAACTAGACAGAAATGTTTTCATTGTTTTATGGGCTCTGGAAGTACATGTTCAGCAAAACAGAGTTTCATGTTCTTATTCTCGGGATCGACAAGGCTGGGAAAACAGTAATATGCTAATTTCATGTCATTTTCAATACACGTATCTTTCTTATTTAGCATAAGAAAGGTTCACAGCCTGTTTTCTTAGTAGCTCTGAATTTTAACCTTCTCCTAATCTCACATGCAAGAAAAATATTCTTTCCAAGAGTTTCATTTTGCAGTTGAATGAGATATCATAAAATGGTTCCAGATTTTTAAGTGCCTATCATTCAATCAAATTCCCCCTACTGTACTTTGTCGTAAACTCTTCATAGATCTAAATCTTTGCCCCCTTCATTTGTACAAATCATCTATTAGCAAGAGAGTGTCTTTTGAAAATACTTGATTAGATTGACTTGTAAAGAAATTCTATAGTTGGGCTATCTTCCCTCATGTTTTAACTTACATATTTTAACATTTTGTAGAAAAAGCAAATTCAGCATTCTGGTAGGAAAATATGCTTGACTTACTAAAATATTGTCCATGTCTGTTTATTTTAATATTCTTTCAGTTCTATGCATAATGCATAAGTGATATGTACAACAAGTATGAGTTATTACCCGCTTCCTTTTTTGTATGACTCTGTTGAGATATTCCGGTTGATGAATTTCAGACATTACTGGAGAAGTTGAAGTCACAATATTCAAATTTGGAAGGCCTTCCTCCTGATCGTATTGTTCCAACAGTGGGACTGAATATTGGACGGGTAGAAGTGTCGAACTCAAAACTTGTATTTTGGGACCTGGGAGGTCAGGTAATAAATGTGATTTCCTATTTCTTTTGGATTTCTCTTTTTGGCCCCATGAGGGGAGGGGTGCGGATATGGGAAGTTTTATCCATTTATTGTACAATTTTGTTATCTTAAAACATTTGGGAAATAAATTTGAATTTCTGAGGGAATTAATGGGTCATAGTTTCTACTGTTATGCATTGTACAAGAAGTTAATTTTGATGTATGGTCAAGAAATTCCTTGGAGATGTTTGGATGTTGTTCCTTGGAGAAGCTTTTTATGTTAGTGGTTTACTTTATTTGTTTATCCAATCTTGGAAAATCTTAACTAGGTGTGCAATTTTTGTGGTACATCAGCTTGGTCTTCGTTCAATTTGGGAAAAATATTATGAAGAGGCACATGCTGTGGTATTTGTGGTTGATGCTGCCTGCCCGTCCCGATTTGAAGATTCAAAATTAGCACTCGGTGAGTAGTGCTCACACTGATTGTCCATACTAGTACAGGCTTGCTTCTTCTCACATGTTCATCTCCTTGATGTTGAATATGATATGCAGAAAAGGTTCTTCGCCATGAGGATTTGCAAGGAGCACCACTGCTGATATTAGCCAACAAACAGGTATCATCCTCATACATCTTCTTTTGGTTATCATCTTCTTGCTGCTATATGACTCAAGGACACGACTCCTTGTCCCATTTGGTTTCTGATGATTTTTAGTTCTTTTCACTTATATTCGGTTCCTTAACAAAGTCATGAGCCCTACATATATCCTCAATCACCCATTGTGAACATGATAAACTGTCTAATCTGGTTCAGGACCTTGCACAATCGGTGACAGCCGAAGAAGTTGCTCGGTATTTAGATCTCAAGAAATTGGATGAGAGAGTTTATACTTTTCAAGCTGTTTCAGCATTTGATGGGTATAAATAAATCCTGTACTTTTTACATTTCCCTTTCACCATTATTCCACCTTCCTAAGAGAGGGTGAATGAAGAATTAATAACAAATGGATTATATATAATTCTTTTGAATCTGAATGCAGGACGGGGATTAAAGAGAGCGTGGACTGGCTGGTGGATGTCATGGAGAAAACTAAAAGAACTGAAATGTTGAGAACTCGTGCTGGAAAAGTAAGCTAGGGGCATGCATAATGATATTTTTATTATTTGTTTTATTTAATATTTATTGCGCTCCATTTTGTATCATCTATCAGTAAAAGGATTTGAAGCTGAAAACATTTCTATCAAACCAACTCTTACTATATATTAGAAAAACCACTGATCTATATTCTGAACATAAAATCTTTACCCAATATGTTTGTTTTGCATACTCCAGCTCTTCTTTTATCCCAAAGAACATCTAGTAATACTTCTCTCCAGGGAATTACATCGTCAATTGCCACAAAAAGTAAAGGTAAAAGTTACTCAAATCCAAACGGCATGCCTCCAAAACACAAGGAAGGATTCTAAAAGAAAGGGAACAAACAATGAAATATAAATCAATAACTCGATTTGTAGAAAAGAAGTTAGTTACATTAGGCAAGAGCACGAATCCATCCGTTGCTTGCAGCTGCGATCCAACACCACCTCTATATGGACCATGGATGCGTTCATGTTAATCAGTTGGGAGGTACAGTGGGACTTCATGAACTGGCTTTTTTCCCCTTAACAATAGGCTGAGGCTCTGCATACCCAAAAAGGAAGAAATAGAAAAGCAAAACTGTCAAATGGATTTGAATATGGAAGCAATTCCCTTTATTGTTCCAGTAGTTCTTGTTGGAACTTGGAATCAATATTTCAAATATTTGAGCAACCCATATTGCTAGAAATGATGACCTCAGTGTGTTGGTTACCTACAGAGCAGGGATTGGGAAGGAAAAAAGAAAAAAAAAAAGCAGGGAATCTCAATCTAAATCTAGTTCTGATTCTCTAATTCAGATTATAATTTATTACAGCGTTCCATTTTGGAATCTTATATCCCTGAAGCATTAAAAAAGGTTTAAAAAAATGAATCTGTAACTTACTGGATATTAGGGCTTTTGGTCTTGTCTTGAACAAGATCTTTTGACGAATAATTCCAATTACATTCAATTCCACCCGTGAAGAAGCATCATCTACACTCTTTTCTCCCTCATCCGGAAGCTTATTTTTCTTCAAAACTAGCAATGGCTTCTTCAGGGGTACTTTTGCACCTATCAGTTCATGGTATCCTACTGTCAAAGTGTAATTTTCCTTCGGACAAAAAAGAAAAAAAACTCATCACTAACATTTTCTTCGTCCGTACGACCAACGGAGGGCGAAACACGAAAGAGAATCAAAATCGAGACAGGAATTAAAACCTCAGAAGAGTGGCGGCAAAGAACCCCAATTTGAAGATTCTGGAGGCGATCTCTGAAGGAAGGTTGGGCCTCAATGATCCCTTGAAGTTCGAGAATTGCCCATTCCGGACAATTTCCTTCTCCACAGCTGCACTTCACCTTTATCTCCATCAATTCTTTCAAAAGAGCTTTGCAGTTTTCTTAGGTTTCACTTTCTCCCCCGCAATTGAGGGAATTATATTTTGGCGGTAAAAGAGTACCCGCTTACACATTTCACAATACGGCGTCGCTTCTAATCTCTGCTTTCAAAATACAAACTTAGTTTAAAATTTTTCATTTAGTGAGTTTAACTTAACACAAATATTGTGAAGTGATTTTGAAAGCTATATATTTGATAGAATTATCTCAAAAAATTATTTTGCTAGACAGACAATAAATGCATATATATATATATATATATATATATATATCTTTCTGTAACACATCACATTTGATATTTGTACAGAAGATGAAACTCAGGAGGATGGAAAATACTACTGAGAAAACTCAAAGCAGCTAGGGAAATTATTGCTACAACTACTGTACAAAGAAACATACAAACAAACAACGTAAGATCAACAACTGCATCAAGATTCTGGATTTCCTCGTAGAAAACTAGAAATCTACACAATGATTGCTAGCTAAGTAAGAAACTACCACCTTCTATCTTGATTAGTAGGAGCTAAACCACCATCAGCTACATTTGCTTATCATCATCTGAATTTGATGGCCAGAAGCTTGGCAGCGGTAATCCTTTTTCTCCGGCCAAGTTCATTGAGTAGTGTGGCTGGTGGTGGAATACGTTCTGGATGTCTCTGTTGTTTCCTCCTATTGGTACATCACCTGTAAGGGTTTTCACAGCAAACTCAATGCATGGATCTGCCCATATGTTTCCAAGAGGAGATTCTTGGTTCTCAGGAACTCCATCAGCCAAACCTACTGAAAAGGTTGGATCTTTGGCAACCTTGTTGTCCTCTAGTATTGGCATTGCTCCAGTGAGGGTCTTGATTGCAAATTCAATGCATGGATCTTTCCACAAATCTTTTAATGATAAGTCCTCCTGCTTGGCATCCTCTTCTTGGAAAACAGCATCTCCTGGAGATAATGTGTTGGCCACCTCTTGCTTCTTTTCACAATCATTCCCGGTTCCAACTCTATTTACATGGTCATCTGAATTTTCTCTCTCCCGAAAATTGTCAGCACATTTGGCTTCTCCATCACCAGTACATGTTGCAGCAGCTTGATGAACTTGATTACATGGTTTTACGAGTTCTAGAGGGAGCTCGATTGAAATACCTGCAAGTCTTTTTGAAGTTCTACGAGGCAATTCAGCTCCTCTCTTCTTGTTCATTTTCTTTTTTTTCTTGTTGCATTCTTTGTCTGGTTGCAGTTTTTCCTGAAGGCCGTCACCGATAGGAGATTTACTTTCCTTGTTTTCTATCTGCTGTAAGTTATCGATCTCATATTGGTCCGCATGATCTGTTGGGAGAAGAAAAAACAAAAAGAAGCAGAAAAGCACAGATAAGCAAGGAAACTGATTTTGACATTCAACAAAGGATCTTCTCATAAAACTATTTAGTATATCAATCACCTGCTTTGTGAATTAGATTTTCTGTATCAAGCTTCTTCACTTTGTTGCTCGCTGATCTCTCTTTTCCAGTTTCAGCAGGTGACTAAGAGATCAAAAATAAAAGAAACAACAACAACAACATTTCAACCCTTGATGAGTTATAAGCCACCTCAAGAAGTTTTTGTAAACACCAAATGGATATCAATCTATTATGCTATGGAGATGATGAATTTCGGCAAAATTAATCAATTATTTATCAAATATGCAACAGAATTCTATCAACGCTGCAGAAAAATTGAAGCACATTAGAAGTGCAACATGCTTTTTCTATAGTCTTGTCAATCTATAATAGTATTCTCCTGGAATCTGACTATGAGACAAAGAATAATGTCCGAGTTCCACCTCTATAAGTTCTTGGTCCTTGAGCTTCGTTCCACGCATTGGTCTCTTTCCAGTATCAAGGTAACGAGAAACTTCCTTCATAGAACGGAAGAGATGTCCAGTTGCAGGATCAATGTAGTACTGCAGAAAATAATAATTTGCAGCTTCTAAATACAGGTAAAAGAAGTTGGGGGAAAGGAAGAAGTGTTAAACAGTGTCAAAAAATAGGGAAAAGAAAACATAATACAGAATACAGTACCGCGTCTCGCCTGATCTTATGACCTTTCTTTGTGACTCTTATCTCCTTAATCCACCCTGCAGGTAATCCTTCTGCAACACCCTCTTTTACTACAATCTAGAATTGAAAAAGATATCAACATCTTTCTGTGGTTTAAAAATATGTAAACAAGTAGTATTAGAGTGGAATGGGGTGAGTTGACAAACTTTCTTTCCGGAGCAATTCCTGGTTGGCTCTTCTTCAGGTTTGATTTTGACACTCTTGAGATAGCGAAGAACTTCAATCTTTGAATAAAATTTGTGCTTGTTCGAGGGATCAATATAACACTACATAAGATGCAAACCATTTAGATGATTAGATCCTCCTGTTCTGTTAATTTGGGTTCAAAAAAAGTCCCCTAGATATGCTGCTAACATTTTGCTGGCAAGTAAAAAGTTGTTTTCAATTTTTAGTGAACAAGAATGGTGGGTGCAGAAAGTAAATTCCACTCATCCTATTACCAAGTTCATGTTAATTCATTTTCAGAGCAACAAAGAAATGTAACATGCAGAGAGGATCAAGGGGAAAAAACAGAAGAAACAAAAAGAAGCTCAATTTTCTCGAATCTACGACCAAATCGAAAGGTTGTAGTGTACCTACCTTGTCTCTCTTCCCGTTCCTGCGTACTTTAGCCTCCACCGTCCACCCTGCCGGAAGCCAATCAAAAGATGAAATTTTTTCCCCCATTTAACTCCCCGTGTGTCTCAACCTCTCCAGTGACCCGTTGACCCAAAAAGAAGAAGAAGAAAAAAAAAAAAAAAAAGGAGCAATCTTTTTCTTTTCCTTCTTCTTTGGTCTTTAATAGTTGAAAGGGGAAGGAGCATCTATCTCCCTTTTCTTTCCAACTTTTCCATTCAGACCACTGCAACTGCAAGTTACGATGGTTTGGTGACTGACTGCCCACTTTCTCCTTTTTTTTTTAACTTTCTTTTTAAGAAGAGGAGTTAATTAAAGAAATATTGATTCAGACAAAATGCATCCATAACCCATCCAGAAAAACCCAATAATATGATTTGCTGAATCTTGCTTGGGGTTTCTTCTTTTTTCTTATCAAATATGGCCTCATGTGCTTTCTTTTCTCTAACTTTCTCTTTTCTTTTCTTTTTTTTTTTCACTCCTCTGAAAAAATTAAAGAATCGTTGCAATTTCCAGTGACCCCAATTGCACTGTGTTAGATAAGCGACAGGTGTGAAGATCTGCACTTTTTTCTAAACCAAAAAAGAGATGAACTTTTTACGAAATCTTGTTATTAATTTATGCTTAGATCCTGCTGTGGTCCCTACTCCCCTCTACCTACATATCAGATAGGTGATCCCCAACCTACAAAGTTTCGTGAATTTGTTTTCTATTTTTAGAATATATTATTCATCCAAATTCAAATTCTTTAGATGAAATAATTTATGCTAAGATTTGATCGTGTAACGTTTATTTGACAAAGAAATCCAACTATCCAAGCAAAAATACGTAGGCACTAGCACATTCATCAGCTGTGCAGGACTATATATATATATATATATATATATTTAGATATAAAATTAATAAAAATACATACAATAAAATCAATTATGGAGAGGGTTTGGACCTCCGGGGACAAGCCGGCGTGATACCACGTGCACTGTCTTCCCCTTGTTGTTGTTGCTGTTAATCTTGAGTTGTGCATATTTTGGAATAACTCCAAAATATCGAAAAAATGTTTTCAAGAAGTTGGTCTTTATTATTAGTCTCTGTCGATCATCATCGTCGTGATCATCTGCCCCGCCGCCTCTGCTGAAAGTTGGGAACTGGGTTACTATTAACATGATCAGCCAAATGCCCACCACTTGAGAAGATCGAACCTGCAGCTTCATTTCTTTCTTCTTTTTTTTTTTTTTTATTTTTTTTTTGGTTTCTGAGCATCCAAAAGTCTTTGAAGTCTATTACTTATATAATGAATTAATTGTCCGATTGTGAGATAATTGTGACGTCGCTTTCTTCAATCAGTTGGGGAACAAATTTATTTAATGTAGGAAAAATGGTTTGAAATTGGATCTGAATGAGATAATTTTTATCTCTGCAAGAAAAATAAAGAAAAAAAAGAGCTGACCTTTGGAAGTTTCCCTCTTTAAATAAAAAGGTCAGAGGAGATTATTAAAAGCATGAAAAAATGTCAACCCCCCACTCCCTTAGGACACAATATTTGTCCTGAATTTTTAAAGTCAATCCTCTATGTATTGTGTTAGATTCAACGGTTCGAAACATATTTTTGCCGGCATGTCCTGACCCATAACACGTATGTATGTATGTGTATATGTATATTTTACATTTTATTTGCGGATTGATACAAAAATATGCAGTCATCCATTTATCAAATTAATATTTCGAGATATTTAATGATTTAAATTTTAATTAATAGGGAAATTGGGAGGTGGTCACAAAAGTCCAAATTTTGTAAAGATTCCATTTTTAAGGGTATAAAAGTTTGGGGGTTATAAAATTTTGAAAAAGAAGTGAAGTTTCAAAATGCAGGCAAAAATAATAAAGTGAGGATTAATGTCGTTTTCAAGATTCCGTATTGGGTAATCTGGAAATTTCTGTGCCTCCCGAAGATATGTAATAATAAGTTGCCATAACCTTTTCCCTTTTTTCTTTTCCTCTTTCCAGAAATTTGATGACGCCAAGAATACAAAATAAAGATGGAATATTCATTTACACATAAACTCGTATAGGAATTATAACCATAATTATGAAAGAAAAACAACCAATATATATTTACTCAATTTGCTTGCTTCTTAAAACCGAAATTGCAAGAACGAAGGTAAAAATAATAATAATAATAATAAAATCTCATCTATTATGAAGAGGATTTGGCCCACCGGGGACAAGGACTTTGCTGCTGCCGAACATTTCAGGTGACATGGCAGTTAAACGTCGGGAAAGAGAGTCCGTTAACGGCGAAGACTTGTCATGATCAATTCGATGGCGGCGAGCATCCGTGACATGATTGAAGGTCGACGTAAGATTAATGATTACGATGAGAAACGCTAGGAGAAGAATTTGACGGGAATTTCTTCTGAACTTCATGGGGAGGAAGCGCAGTTGTTGGATTTTAAGATCTGATCAGAGAAAAGAAAAAGGACTAAGAAGAAGAAGAAGAAGAAGAAAGTTTGATACAATGATAAGAAGGAAGGAGCTGAAAGTCAGCATCAATAATAAAACTCTCAAAAAGACAATTTCAAATATATTTTCTTGATCCTGTCAAACATGGAAGTTAATTCTTTTTTTTTACAGTATGTTTTTTTTTTTTTACCAACTGAGTTGTTGTTAGAGATGCACGGAGCATTAAATACAAATATAAATATGAAAGTAACATATTGGATGATACTGTAGGTTTTAGTCCAAATGTTAGGCTGTAATAGTCAAGCTCATCTTAATCTGACTAAGAATTAATAAACTGAAAATTTTCCAGCAATTATTATTATTATTATTATTTAATAGATCAATCTGTAGACATCCAGATTTTGATGATGGTATCTAAAAAGATATATAAGTATTTTTGGGGAAAGAAGAGAGACAGACATAAGTACTAAATATACAATCTTCCTTTAAGCATTTTCTTATCTTTTCAGAAAAACAGACTACTCTTTCTTTTCAGCATCACCTTCAACTTTGTTCTCAATCTTTTCATCACCAGCGCCACCTTCAACTTTGTTCTCAATCTTTTCATTTTCATTTTCAACATGTGGAGGAGGAGCAGCAATATCACGATCAGAAGCTTCAACAGGTTTTTTGTCCTCCGTGGTGTTAGTTTCACCGGATGTCTCTGCGACTTCTCCATAAGTTTCTGCAGCATCTCCCCCCTCTGCGACTTCTCCATAAGTTTCTGCAGCTTCTCCCCTCTCTGTGCTTCCTTCTGTTGTGGCCTCTGACTTCTTCAGAGTTCCAACCTTCACATATTTGCTCATGAACTTGTATTCCCAATCTTGTAAGGCCTCCAGCTCAAATACACCGAGACCAGAGATGTCACCTGTAAGGTCTTTTTCTTCAAAGGACATCTTTGCAAGGGCTCTGCTAGCATCCTTTCCGGCAAAGAGATGATAAGGTCCCCCAGGTCCATAAAAAATCCTGCCAACAAGGAAAAAAACAGTGATTCCGTACTGATGGAACACAACGAAAATCTCTACCAGACACCAAATTATGATGTAGACAGATTATGAAAACCAACTAACCACCCGCCCATATCCTGACACTCATATGAGACAATCAAATACAAACAACTAGTCTGGAAAATAACTTTGAAGAAAGGAAGGAAGTTGGGGGAGTAAACAGGCAGAGGCAGGCCAAAACGAGCAACCCTACTGTACATGGTGCCCACAACAGCAAGAAGCACAGAGTATAGCACCCTAAAGTAGGTGCAAGCATCTTTTTCAAACACTGTTTTATATCAAAGGAAATTCACAAGTTCATAGTAACCTATCCAATGGGAACCCCAAATTTCACTAGAGGTGTTGAGAAAAGAACCTTGTTACCTTTCAGGCGAGGTTTTATTCATTCAGTCATGCAGCCTTTTGCACCTTATGGACCTGCCTAAAATTTCTCTTCCGTCTTTTATTTTCTCTAGGAAATAAAAGAGAAAGGGATATTCAAGATTTCAAGAGACCTCTTACCCAGAAAATCAATTACATATCCTTGATCTTAGAAGAAAATTTTCGGTCAAAGAGATCCGAAAGTGAGACCGACCAGCATTGCAATCGTTTTGTCTAACTTAGATGATGATTATTGGTTGACAATTGGCCCTTTGAAGAGCTTGTATAGTCGTTGGACTATCTAATTAACCTATAATAAGCTTTACTTAAGTTTATTCAACAGAATTATTAACCTCTTAAACTTAGGACATAATACTCACGAGTGTGTGTTATTTTCCTCGGCAAGCTCCTTGCCCTTAGGCTATATTTGGGCCCAGAGCATTTAGATGCTCCTCTCAAACCTTGAGACCAACACTATAATTCTCTGAAACTCAAATTGTTACCTTAGCAACTAATCCACACATTCAGGGTTATACCTAGAAGAGTTCTGTTAAACAAACATTCCCGGTGTCATAAACTGAATGGTAACATCACCGAGCAACAAGATTAACGGGTTCAATCTTTCAGATTGACCTATATATGCAATAATAGAGGCCTTTTTATACTCTCCAAACATTCACAAAGACAGAATACAAGCTGTTATTATCTGGTCCTTCTCTACGGAAAAAGATGAAACCAAAATCACAAAGTATCGAGCAATATGCTTGCTTTAGTATCACTACATCATCTGGTCGGACAGTAGGGAAAATGATAATAAGTACGACCAAAAATTGGGTTTTCAGGCAGCCAGAAGAAAAAGGAGAGGGAATTAAAAGAAAAAAGAATCGGTGGCACATATTCAGTACTTTCACAAGATAAAATACCAGACAGAAATTACAAACACTAATTCTCCAAAAGTAAGATAGAAAAAGGCAATTATACCCTGTCTCCTTTCATTCCTTTTTTTTTCCCATATTATAAAGTTAAGAAATCTGAGCTTTCTGAAAGCTAAAATGAAATCAGCTGTCAACCAAAAGAAGAAGGGAGAAGAAAAATACATATTATAAAGCGCAAATGAAACACAGAAAAGCTTAATTTTTCACAAAAACGTCAACGAACTAAAAATTGGGGAACACGAAAGATGCAAGTAGAAATCTTCGCAGCAGGGGAAAAGGAAAAAGGAAAAAGGGGAAAAAATACAATCAAACACAGAACAAAACAGAAACAACAAACAAGAAAATGATTCAACAATCCGGTCAAAACCCCCAAAAAGAAAAAAGAAAATAAAAAAATAAAGAATCTGTTATTTGAAAATCAAAAGATACCAGAACAAAAAAGAATATACCTGCTTTGAGAGACATCGTAGATCTGACCCTTAATAGCCATAAGCAAAGGCTTTTTGGGATCGGAACCATCATAGTGCTTCAAATCCTCCTCCGTAACCTCTCCAAGCTGAACTGGTGGTGGGAGAGGCTCCATCTGTTCCTCGGATTCCCTAGACCTCATATGATGACCATTGTCAGGGGACACAAACATGCTTGAGACCAAATAGTACACCGCAACACCCAAAGCGACAATTGTAAAGAAACTTGCCGGAGAAAGACCTGTATATGCTGCGATCGCTTCTTTGAAGGTCTCCCACAGTTGAAGGGCCATTGTATTTGCTACCAAATATTCTCTTTTTTTTCCTCTCACAGAGAAAAAATGAAAAAGATTTGTCAACAGGAAAGGGCGAAAGAAACAAAGCTTATGGGAAGAGAAAGAAAGAAGAGCTTTTGTTCAAAATCAGCTTCGTCCGTCCCCCTTTTTTAGCCTTCTCCAAAATCATCGGTTACATTTTCGGTACCCATCCCAAAAATAATATCATTTTTTATTTATTTATTTATTTTTTATTGTGAGTAATAATCTTATATAATAAAATATTTATAAATTAGATATATATTAGATGTATAAATACTTTTAAAAAGTTTTTAAAGAAAAATATTACTTTTCATTAAATATTAATAGTTTTTTTGGGATAAAAAGTATTATTTTTTATTTTTTAAAAAAAGTAGTGCGATTCACCCTCTTCTTTTAAATGTCTTTTACACACGAAAAAGAAAACTTTAAAACATTAAGATTAAAAAATATATATATTGATTTAGAAAATTTTCATGTGCTGTACTCCTTGAAATTATCTGAAAGTAGGTTGAAATCAATTATCTATAAAATAAAATAAGTCACGCAACGTGGAGATGATTTTGATAGAAAAGTGTAGGAGAAGTAAATGTATATATTATGTAAGTATATGTAAAGATGTAAGATTGGGCAAAAGGATCATTCTCCTCCTTTTTTTACTTATATTTATAGTAAGTATATTCAAGTGATTAGGTGGCTAGTTGTAAAACTTCTTTCCACTTCAATATATATCTATAATATTTGATTTATTATTTATGAAAAGAAAGTAAATATATTGAAGAGTAGAAAATATTTTCAGGAGACTGACATGATAAGAAAGTTGAGGTGACAAGCTGACATGCCAAGTAGGCTGACATGTTAAGTAAACTGATGTGTCAAGAATGTTGAGGTTGCAAGCTGACATGCCAAGTAGGCTGACATGTCAAAAAAGCTGAGGTAGCAAGCTGACATAGCAAGTAGGCTGACATGTCAAGCCAGTGTGGAGGGCAGGATAGCCTACTTCTAAAAACTTCCTAAAAAGTTTTATTTGATCAATAGTAAGTTAAAAAAAGGAGAATCTCCAAAACCCCCCATAAATCAGGGAGCAATCAATTTTACCACATAATCTAGCAATTAAATTTAATACTCTTAAGTCAATACTAAATGAGAGAGCAATCAATTTTACCACAGAAGAATCTGACAATTAAATTTAATACTCTTAAGTCAATACCAGTATCTTTCACTTTCACGGCACGATACTTATCGCTAATTTCTAACACACGTCATCTTTTGAGAAAGAGAGGTGACTTATCGCTAATTTCCGTCACATCAAAACAAAAAAGTAGCTGTCTGGATACAGCCCATTTTCAATTTCTTGCGTGGTGTGGTATGACATGATTTTGATTGATCTAATCGCACGTGGACGTTGAACTTCCATTGCCCTATAAATTCTTTCTTTTTTTTTTTTTTCTGGCATTCAACATTGTTAGACATAAATGTAGGCACAAATTGGGAACGAGGACGCTGAGACCATCCAAGAATTATTTCCTTGTTTTTCTAAGGAAAATGAATACACACACAATATGAGCATTGAGTACTGAGAATATGACAAACAAACGACACATTTACACGAAGAGAATACGACTATACCCTTTTTTTTCCTGAGCTACCAAGTTAAGTCCTTTAATTCTGTTTCTCCAGTACTTAGGGTACTGCCAGAGATGTTATCTCATCTTCTTTCCACAGTTCCTCTTCATACTTGTACCACCTGATTCGCCCTTCATCATTTCTCATGCGTTGACACATAATGCAGGACTCACTCATGCACATTATAAACTTCTTGAGCCTGAGGGCTTTCTTTAGAATTGACTGGTCAAGCTTGTAAAAAACTTCCGTTGGTGCAGGAGGTGGTGGGACATCAATAAGTAAACAGTGAGATATGTTCAGAACTTCCAATGTTTGCAAGCCATCCAGAATATTCGTCAATGCATCTCTCCATATTGTTGTGCACCGAAGACTCAGAACCTTCAAATTTGGAAGATAAGCAACGAGCGTTGTTGCCATTGCAGGATCACAATGGTTCATGATTTTGAGTTCTGCGAACTTCTTGCAATTCATTGCAATTTCATTCATAAGGTATGATGGATTTATTATGCATGGCATTGTTAATGACTTGAGATCTTTCCATAGACAAATAGCCTTGCAGATTCCTGTCCTCTTTATTCTGTTCCAACCAGGCATGACGAGGCGCCTAAGCTGTGGACATCTGAGATAAATGCATATTCTCCAGAAGTGAAAACCTTATTCATACAACTGAATGTCAAAAGTCTAGAGATACTAACGAGCTACCTTGTATTACTGAAATTTGTTGTGGTGCATCAGACCACATATCTCATACTAAGACAATGACTTTTAAACTTGTGTGACTCATAAGAATTGTCTACAAAGACAGTGTTAACCCAAACCATAATTGAAATGCTGATATATACAATGATTTTGACACAACAAAAGTAATTGTGACTAAAGACATTTTTGAAACAATGGCTTGTGCAAAATCCAGGAGAAATGTTGCACTCTGTCACAAAGTAGACAACTTTGGCTTATAAAAGAGTACCCCAAAAAGGTGGGGGCGAGGGGAGAAAGTAAGTTCAGTTAAAAAAGAAGCATAACAGGAACTATAATCTGCACAAGCAAAAAAGCAATTATCAGCGTACCTTTCTGCAGTATATGTTAACTGATCATCACTGATGTAGAGATTGTAATGAAAAATCAAGGTTAATATGCTTCCTCTGCTGAGGTTCAAAGAAATCTTCAGAAGTCGAGTTAATGTTTCATCAGACCGACCATGCACGTATACATATGGCTCTAATGGGATCTTTATAAAGTTAGACTTCAGAATTGATAAATCAAGTGTTTTCCATAGTATAGGGTCACAACAAGCTAACCGCCATGTGCTACAAACTTGAGAAATCCCAGAGGTTAACTCAAAAATGTTAAGTGACTGGAATATCCTGACCAGTGCGTCTGTGTTAAGGTCCTCCCATTTTCGCATATTATGTTCTCCATCATCCATTTCACAAGCCTGTAATATTTTGCAGAAAACTATAACAAAATGAAACAACACAAGACACATAAGAACTTCTGAAATAGAAACTTCATTTGTCAACTGCTTAAGTTTATAACATCCATAATCCTCGAGGAGCTGGTGCTTCTAAATAAATTTATGAAATTTCTAATTTTCCTCAGTATCTTATAATCACTCTGCTGTTTTACCCATGCATCAATGAATTTTATTCAATAAATTGCTTTTTGGTTCACATCCAAAATTTCCTTTAAGAGAAAATGATAACCCAAAAAACCTATATATATATATATATATATATATATATATATAATATTATATACACATGTGCATGTGATTCATTTCACAGTGACAGGATAATTGAAAGGAGTGTAAAAGATATTATTTCTATTTAATGTAAGAGGCCTTCGCAAACATATACTATTGCTTCATACAGTTATTCCAGTAATACATACAACATATGTTTATCTAGTCTTAACATAAAGCTGCCTTGATGACCACATATTATTAACTCATACATTCATCTCAACAAACGAATAGCAAGATAAAGCTTAATTAAATTTTCACTTTCTCAAAAAGTTTAACCAATTAACAATAATCATTGACAATGGGTAACCACACCCGATACCAATTCAAAGAAGATGTCATGAATCAATTTCTGTTCATACATTCCAAGAAACCCAAGATCCCTATTCAATTACATCATTGAATCAAAAACTCAATTTCATTTAATGATCCCAGATTATGAAATTATTGACAAAAAAAAAAAAAAGACACAAAATTTGATTTCCCAATCTGAAAAAATAATGTTGAAATATGTAAAAACCATGAATAATTTATTTTCTCTTTGATACCATCATTTTATCAATATTTTGCCGTCTAAATTCTAAACCCCCTCCCAGAGAGCATCATTTTTTCAACAGGGATTCTCAATATCCTTCGATCTAAATTGAATTGCAATCAGAAATCCAGAAAACACGCATCAAGTTAATCTGAAAAGCTTGAAGGTGAAAGCTAGAGCGAGACACGAGATTTGAGTACCTGAAAATCTGTAAACTTGCTGTTCAGCTTCAAAATTTTGGATTTTGTTCACCCTTTTAATGACTTTTTTTTCCTTTCTTTCTTTTCCTTGGAACTGCGATAATGAGAATATGAAAAAGCTTAAAATGAAAGTTAAAGAACTACCGCTCTGAAATGATATATTATTATTATTTTTTTAATTATAAAAAATCTGTAAAGAATAGTAAAAAACATCGGAAGATCATGAGTTCATGATAAAAATGAAAATTACATATATATTTGATATAAGATTTTTTTTAATAATTTTTTTAAATTATCGCGAATAATATTTTAATAGTTTTATTTGGCAAACCGTTTGATTTGTTTAGCAATGGTAAAAAAATATCGTTAATACTATTTTTACTGGTCAAATTTCTATAAATATATGTCTCATATATATTTTTTTAAAAAAATATATAAAGAAGGTATAGAAACTAATTTTTTATTTTTATAAATTTTATTAATGATTTTTAATTCTAATTTTTTTATAAAAAAAATTGTAAATTTATAATGGTTTATGAATATTTCTAAGTCATATTCCATAAGAATAATTTGTGAGTTTGATCCCAAACAAATTTCGCTTTGACAAGTTAAGTCCCAAAATATTTTTTTTAACTTTTAAGGTTCCAAACTTTTTTTGTAGAGAATAATAAGGTCCTTCTTGACAGATTCTGTCAAAATTTCTAAAATTTTAACAGTTGTTTATCTTTAATTAATTAAAGATAAGGATAAAAAAGTCATTACATGTAAAAATAAATAAATAAATATTTAAACAATGAATAAAAATGTCCTCACATTTAAAATTTAAAAAATAAAAAATCTTTCTGATATCAAAAATTACTTAGCATTATCGACAAACAATTATAATCTAATCCAGGTAGAAGAACAAGGTAGCGAAGAATTGTCTTTACAAATTATTTCAATTGCTTTTCGGGAGCTTCAGAAATGAAAGGCCAGTATGGGGTTTTACCAAGGACAGAACAAATCAGTCCATGAAGAAGGGCAACCACAAAAAACAGAAACAGAGCATTATATCCCCAAACTGTGAGTTTCAGTCGCCAGAATACAGATCGGTTTGGGGATGACCCAAACAGAATCTCATCCATAGTAAACGGCAGATACATAAGTAAATCGAGAGAAATGGCATGGAGAGCATTGAACCGAACGTAGCGGCTGAAGATATGATTTAGGGCGAAATCCGACGTACAGTGCCAGGAATGACATGCCAAAGAAATTAGGGAATTTGTAGTGGAGATAAAAGATTGGAGATAGTGGTTTCAGCAGCACGGCCAAAATAGGGTATTGAAAGCTGTTGATGAGTGGAAAGAAGTATGATGCGGCGGAGATTACGCGATCGCCGATTGGAATTGGAGTGGAGGAGGCAGAGATTTTTGTATTCGGAACATGGATTAATCTCACTGCGGGAGGATTGCAAAGAAATGAAGGGAGACGCTGCCAAAATTTGGAGGAGAGTTGTTGGGGACATGCCGGAGACGGATGAGGGAGAAGGACGTCATGTTGTAGCAGAGAAAGGGGCAATGGAAGATGGCATGCAGGTAGAAAGATTTTGATATTTGATAGATTTTTTATTTTTTAAATTTTAAATGTGAGGACATTTTAAATAGTTTTTTATTTATTTTCACATGTAATGACTTTTTTATCATTGTCTTTAATTAACTAAAGACAAACAACCGTTAAAATTTTAGAAATTTTGACATAATCCGTCAAGAAGGACCTTATTATTCTCTACAAAAAATGTTTGGGACCTTAAAAATTAAAAAAAAAAAATTTTTGGACTCAACTTGCCAAAGCTAAATTTGTTTGGGATCAAACTCACCAATTATTATATTCCATAAAAAAGAGTGAACTTTTTTCATTTTCTGTATTGTTGTGGGCCGCACGTTTCTACATTAATGGGCTAAGCCCAAATTGATTTTCACATTATAACCCACCTCAGCAAAAATAGATTCGAGTAAATGAGTTTAACCCGACTCAGGTCAGAAGCTCAGCTTAACAGTGATAAAGAAGAGAAGAGTGAATCCATTTAGACTTGAAATTTCCTTTTCTCCTCTCTAACTGTGTATCCGAGGTATCACAAGAGGAAGAAAATGGCCGGAGGAGGAGATCACCACGTTGATGGCGGCCATGGACATGGTGCAGGAGGTGATTTTAGGAGTAAAGTATGGAGCATGTCTGGTGGACCTTACTGCAGACCCAAACACTGGAAGCGAAACACTGCTATAGCCATGGCCGGCGTTTTTATTCTCTGCATCCCCATCGCTATGTTATCGGCCAAGCTTGAGGTATGGTGAATTTTGCCTGATATTTTATCCTAATCGGTTTCCCCTTCGAATTGATTGCTAATTTTAGTCGTTTTTCTTTTGGTATTCTTATGTCCCTTTTTAGGCATTATTTGTTTATTATTATTTTTTAAAGTCATTCTCATGTAGATGATTTGATTTGGTTCAATTTATTCTAACTCTAACTACTACACGATCTTTAGCGAGCTGGGAGAGTCTCGGATTGTCGGATTGTGTTCTGTAATGAACTCATTTGGATCTAGAATCATTAGAAGTTGTGACGGTCTGGTAAAATTGGAATCTTGTGAACAGTTTTAGGACGGTGATTCGCTTTGGTTTCAGTTTTATCCATTGTGTTTGTGGCCGACATGTTTGTTAAAATGATAGGTGAGGAAGACAGACGGCTCGTTCATTTGGTTCAAGGGTAATGCGCTTAAGATTGAAAAATATTCTCCTATAATCGACAGGGTTGCTATTAATATGATGCCTTGGAATTTTTCCGTGATTTAATTAATGGATAGGGAGTTTTGGAGGTTATACACGGTACTGAATTGGATTTTTTTGCCTGCATTTTACAAAGGCTCCCCTTACCATTCTTCCCCACTTCTTTATTATTTATTTTTTCTCTGAAATTTCATGAGGTTGGTGGAAGCGTGGTCTTTGGGGATTTGAATTATTTGTTTTGGAGCTTTAAGATGGGAATTCACTGGCATATACTGTAGATGTGATTTAGATTTGTAGGCTGACCATACCTTTGAGATTGTTTTCTTTGCCCCCACTTATTGATATTTAGGGACATCAAATATGTGTGAATCTTTAAGTTCATTTCTTTTTCATATAATATAAGCCACCTCCATCTAGATTGTAGCAATCTCCTTTATGGGTTTTTCTCTTTTACATAAGATTTCATTTCCCTCTTGTTCCTTGCTTGAGGGTGTATTTGTTTGAAGAATAAAAGGAGAAGTGTATAATGAACCAAACCATCAGCTGAAGCAGTTGTAGTTATATTGAGGAGCAGCATCAGCAATCCAAAATTGTTCATTCAAAATAAAGAACAACCCTATTGGCTAATAAATTATCTTGGGTTGTCCCTAATCTAGTAACAGAGGAAAACAACATACAAGGTCTATATTTCATCAAAGACTGGAAATGGTTGAGAAAATCACTAAACAACAAAATGTGTCACTCTGATGCCAGAGTTGTTGACCAAAATGTAGACAGTACAACCAACTCCAATTGGAATGAGTGAACAGCTGAAGTCGAAACCCATTGTTGACCCCTCCTTTGAGAGCCCATAACCTACCTGCATTATGCATCCGCCTTTGCACTGATTGTATATTGCTTCCAAGTACCTACATTTGTGGGTTGTCTTGCGTTCATATTGGCATAATGATAGCTATCCAAAGATTCCTTTTGACTCTCCTCTATTTGCAGGCTGAGGGGGCGTAGGGATTTTTGAGATTTGGATCTGTGAGGGATTTCCCTGTGAATTTGTCCTTGTCTCTAATAACTTGTATAGAGTGATTGATTTGGGAATTTAATAATACTTGCAATTCATCTGCAAAAGTTTTTAGCATGCTCACATCAACTTTTGCAATGGCGTTTGCTACTTTAGAGCTCTCCATTTTCTGTCTCTCTTGAAGTGCTCTCTCCATTGGGATGACTCAAATTAGACTAGCTAAAACTTCTTCCTTTTCATCTATTCATTCATTTAGTTTTTTTTACTTTAGAAATTAAATTTTAACTGCTCTCGGATGATGCCATGGAGCTGGAGAAATTATTGATAAACCCCATAGTAAAAAGATGATGTATTGCTGCTAACTGTGGTCTAGAGCATTCATATTTGGTTATATTTGAATTTTCAGATCAAACTGAGATTAAGTTCCATAATTATTTTAATCGCTATCTATAATTTTTCAAATTTTAATTTCATTCTCTCACCACAGCCACAGTGTTCTTTTTTCTTGAGTTCATTCCTCTTGAATTTTTCACTCTTACAAACAAGAGGGAACTAATTATATGTCGTTCTATGTGCTCTATAATTTACGTTGGTTACAAATAATAGATTGATGTGGTAAGCATTTGTCCAAGCTGATGTACTAATTATAAATTTTCCTGGCAGCAACGGCCACAAATGCCTGTCCGCCCAATTCCTTCTCAGCTGTGGTGCAAGAATTTCGGGAAAAAGGATTATGAATGACTTTGAAATCCTCAGTGGTTGTGAAACTTACATGATAATAATAATAATAGTAGTAGTACATGCTTATGACCTTCCTTTTTGTAAACGTTTCTTTGATTCGTCTTTCAATCGACGTCGGGAGGAAATATTCTGTGTTTGCTTGGGTTGAATAAAACCAATCCCTGGATGTTCCTTTGAAAAATTTATTGTCTATCTATTTGATTTATAAGGCTGAATGCTGGATTTGATCAGGGGTCAAAGGGAACATTTTTATAATTTCCTTTATTCATTAATCATTATTTTAACATATTGCATTTCAATCAAATGAAAACTCTGCTTTTCTAATTTCAAATGCAATTTTTTATTTATTTTTTTTTTATAAGGGCAAAAGTGTTCTAAATGGGTTTCATATGAGAAGTAATTTGATTTTTTGCTGTTCTATTTTGAGATAAATTTTAAACAGTTTATATACAGTACTTAGTATAATTATATAAAATTTGATTTTCATTTTTTAATTATATAATTATATTAAAAATAAAAACTATAATTTAAAACTATTAAAATTTCAGATAATTATTTAGTATGTACAAAATAACAAAAACATAACAATATTATATACTTTCTCAAATATATATATATATATATATATATATAGTTTATTAAAAATAATTTTTTATATATAAAAAAAAATGTAGCTCAATTATTAATAATAAATGAAAAGTGATGACATACGATAGAAAAGGCAAAGTTTAATTTAGGAGGTGAAGAGATTGTTGGGGAGGAGAAGCATGTTTTTTTTTGCTAAGTAAAAATATTATATAAAAATAAAATAGTACACTGAATGATTAAAATTATTTATAGTAATAGAATAAAATATTAACCTAAATATAGATGGAGATAAAAAATTTAATTTAAAATACTTAGGTGAGTAGAAAATAACTAAATTAAAAATTAAACAAAAAGAAAATAAAACAATAAAAAACACGAAAAAACTTTATCTAAATCTTCAATCACCAAACTCACTTGCATTGAAAGTTTGAAATCACCTTTCTTCAACAGGAACCTAATCCAGCTTCCGAAAAAATAACAAAAGTCTAGATTTAAGTAACAAATTTTTCTTTTTTTTAAAATAAATTCATATTTAGATATCAGTAAAAAAAAATGTATTTGAGAAGTGAAAGGAAGCGAAACAAATTTAAGAAAAAGAAGGAGATAAACAATAACAACAAAGAAACTAAAAAAACACTACAAGAACTAAAAAAGAAAACACAAAAACCAGTAAAAGAGCCAAAAGAGAGTTTAGTCGAAGTTAAAAGCTCTTTCTTGACCGGAAGGAGAGGAGATGATGTAGGGAGGCGGCTAGGGTTTGAGAGAGAGAAAGCATGTTTACATAAGAGGATTCTGCCACCATAGATGCAGAGATAGAGAATGCATAAATGCATAACGGAATCAGAAATGGAGAATGAATGCATTGCATCTGAGAATTTGATAAGCAAGAATTATACTAACAAAATGAATACTTGAAAAATTCAATCCAATTTTTAGCTTAATAAAAGTATATAGTCTGCCATTTATACCTAATGATCTAATTAAAAATACAATATTATTTATATAATATGTCATCTTATAATAAATTGTTGTATAGTCTGCTGCTATTTTATAAAAGATCGTCTTCATAATATTTCGTCCTACTCGCGTTCCATACTCTTCTGAGTCTACATATTTCCTGTAAGGAAAAAAAAAACAAAAAATAAAATATAACGGTGAAGCTTGCTTACTGCTATCATTTCTTTTACTAAAACTATATGATATTTGAAATTAATTTTAGAATAATTGGTCACTTTAGTCCCAAACAAATTTATATTTGACAAGTTTAGTCCTAAAATATTTTTTTTAATTTTTAAGGTCCAAAACTTTTTTAAAGTCAACAATAAAGTTCTTTGAACGGATTCTGTCAAAAACTTTAAAAATTTAACGGTTTTTAAATTTAATTAACTAAAATAAGAATAAAAAAGTAATTACAAAATGACAAAACTAAAAGTAATATTTAAACAAAAACATAAAAATGTCCTCACATTTAAAATTTTAAAAATAAAAAATTTATTAAATTTTTCGTGCTTCATCTTCTTCGAATACAAATTCAATTTTTATTTTTTTCTAATATTTAATATATATATATATATATATATATATTGATTCGTTAAAAATCGGTCTGATGCCACGTGTCTGTGATTCGATGTCGTTTGATGGTCTTTCTCTGCCAAATACCCGTTTCTTGATTGTCTGTGTATCGCAGAAGATTCACCGTCCCGCAATGCTGGGCCTGCAAAACAGTGAAGTTTAATCGGAGGGTGGAAGGTCTCCGGTAAAACTCTCCGATGCTTAAGTCAGTAACGTGACTGTATGAGAAGTCAGTGGTGTGACTGTGAGATGGGTGATTTAGAGAGATTAGTAGGATAATTTGGCCTTACCCTCGTTACCTGTATGGGGGTGGTATTTATAGGGATTTCACCGCCCTTGTCAAGTAGCCTGTGTGATTCGTTAGTGAAATTTGATGGTTACCGGATTTTGTGGAAAAGATATGAGATCCCCCCCTTTTAGCAGGTTGTTAGGGGAATATTTGACCGTGATTGAGTTAAATGTTGACCATCAGAAATGTGGTTGATCAATGAGTCTGATCAGACCGTTGAAGTGTAGTGACTTCGACACGAGGCAAGGCGGAGTGACCGTGAAGTTCGGGGTCCCCGTTTGGCGTATGGTGAAGTGGGAGTCACCACGTCATATCGGCTGGACTGAAATGTGTGTCTGGTGGGTCCCGTTTGCTTAGTGTACTTATCTAGTCAGCGTGAGGATATTTTCATACCTTTCAATATATATATATATATATATATTGATTCGTCAAAAAATGGTCAGACGCCACGTGTCTGTAATCCGTTGTCGTTTGATGGTCTCCCTCTATCAAATACCCGTTGCTTAATTGAATTTGTATCGCAGAAGATTCACCGTCCTGTAATACTGAGCCTGCAAAACAGTGAAGTTTATCCGGAGGGCGGAAGGTCTCCGGTAAACCCTCCGATGCTTAAGTCAGTGACGTGGCTATGAGAGTAGTCAGTGGTGTGACTATGAGATAAGTCAGTGATGTGACTGTGTGAGAAGTCAGGGATGTGACTGTGAGAGATGGATAATTGAGAGAGAGAAATGTAGAATAATCTGGCCTCCCCTTGTTACCTGTACGGGGGTGGTATTTATAGAGATTTTACCGTTTGAGTGATTTGTTAGCGAAATCTGACGGTTACCGGTTTTTGTGGGAAGATATGAGATCCCCCCCTTTTAGCGGGTTGTTATGGAGATCTTTGACTGAGATTGAGTCAAGTGTTGACCATCAGAAATGCGGTTTGATCAAGTGGTTTGATCAATGTACTGAAGTGTAGTGACTTCGGCACGAGGCAAGTCGGAGTGACTCCGCAACCCATGGTCCGGTTTGGCGTGTGGCGAAGTGGGATCTGCCATGTCATGCCAAGTGGACTGACACGTGTGACGGGTGGGTCCCAATTTCTTAGTGTACTTGCCTTGTCAGCGTGAGGGTATTTTCATACCTCTCAGTGGCCCCTCGTCGAAGTGGATGAGGCATAGGCTCGTTTGCTTCGACGGTACTGGAGTTCCGTTGTTTTCCGAGCTGCTTGTTTTGTCCTCAATAGTTTCCGAACAGGTGTGAGCCGAGGGCGCGTAACCCGAAGAGGTGTGGTCCGGCGAAGTGGCGTAACACCCGAAGAGGTGTGATCCGACAGAGAGGCGCACCCTGGCGAAGAGGTGTAACACCTGAAGAGGTGTGGCCCTGGCGAGGTGGTCGGAGTGTCTTGTGACGTTCGGCTTCCTCGGTGTGGGGTTAGGTTCCCATGATGGCGGTTCGGTTACCGAGAAGTCGGCTAGCCGTTTCGCGTGTCCAGAGGAGGCGTCTTTTGCGTTTTTCCACGCGCGTGCAATGATGGCGCCGCATGTGAGCTGTCAGAGAGGTGACTTCTGGTGTGACCTCGACCCGGTTGGTGTCGGGTCGGGTGAAGCTTGTTGAGGAAGCTTCACGGTTTTTTCCCTCTCTTTTTTTTTTCTTTTGAATTTTCTTTTCCCTATAAATAGTTCATTTGTCTTAGTGAACCTTTTTTTTACCTTTTCTTCTTCAGCGAAACTCTGCCAAATTTGAAGTGCTCTCATTTTCCTTTGCTCAAGAAATCTCTTCAGACGTTTCTGCCTTCTTCCTTAAACTCTTTCTGCATTTCTCCCCTGTATTCCTTGCTCTCTCTCAAGAATCTTCCAGTGTTACCGCGTTTTCCGCAAGCTCTCCAAGTTTCTTCCATATTTCCACAGGTAAGGGATGGATTTGTTATTGTTTTTTATTTTATTTTTTTTTTGCTTGGGGCCTTTGAGGGCGTGATTTTTGGCTGGGTTTTTGGGTAGGATTTTCTGGAATGATGAACTGGATGAAGGCGAAGTGCGGGGATTTTGTGAAACTGTGAGTCGGAGTGAATGATCTGATAGGGCTTCTGTTTTATGTTTGTAGATATGTCTGACTCAGAGAGTTCCGAGGTCCCAGTAGTTGCAGTGGAGTCTAGTTCTTCCAGCTCCACTTCGCAATCCAGTTCCAGCTCTGCAAACAGCGAGCAAGCCGAAGTGTCTGGCGCCGGTCTCGATAATATCCCTTTAGCCCATAGGATGTCTAGGCACTCGGGGGGCGGAGTGGCTGCCGCGGGCTCCTCGTCTGGAGACGCTCGTAACCCTAGTGTCCTCGAGGATGAGGACGCTGACTCCGCCCATTCCGAAGATCTCCCAAAGACCAAGAAAAGGTTGGAGGGGGACTTCGCCCTTAGGAAGAACAGCCTTAGTGTAGATCCCCCCCTTCTGTTTAGTGAGGTCGACCGGAGTAGGTTTAGGTTATTCTATCTCCGGGAGTGTGGGCGTATGTCTGATTCGTTTATCCCTATTCCTTACGAGCACTTCGTTTCTGGCCTCAGTTTGCCTTTAGACCCTGCCTTTTGTGATTTTTTGAACCTAGTCAGATGTCAGCCTGCCCATGTACATCCAAACGGAGTTAGGTACTTCGTAGCCTTTACAGTCTTGTGTAGGAAGGTAGGTGTAGAGGTTTCTGAAAACTTGCTGAGGACTTTTTTCACCGTCCTCCGCATGAATAATTTGACGTTGTCCCTTCGACCTCGTCCTAGTGTAGTCACTCTCTTCGAATCCCCCCCAAATAAGTTAGGCCAGTGGAGGGAGAAGTGGGTGTGTGTGGAGTCCAGAACGGGCTTCGCATTTTACCCAAAGTGCAGGACACTTCGTCCTTGGCTTCCCCTGAAAAAGAACACTAGGTACTCCGATTCGGATCGGAGGTTTCTTGATTTTGTCCGAAGTGAACTGGGAGATGATCCCAAAACCCAGTCTAGAACTTTCTTGACCAGCGAACTTATCGCTGATGAGAGTCGTCATGCCTGTGGGATAGGCGGGCCGGCGGCAGATGCCCGGCGAAGAGAACTGGGACTCGAGGATTTGACAGAGTACCCAATGTGGAAGCTGCACCCGGGAGGGGTTTTTTCTACTGAGTGCTCGGTGTGTCAAGATCCCCGGGGTTCGGGCTGTTATGTTGCGAAGGGTATAGAGATAGTCGGAGTAGGGTCATTAACTTTATCTCCGTTCTGTTGCTGACTGTGTTTGTTGTGTTTTTGCAGACATGAAGAGAATGAACTTTTCTGCACTCCGCAAGGGGCCGGCCCAGGGCTCAGAGGGTCGGAGTCCCGGGAATCAGCAGCCGGTGGACCGTTCCGCCGTTACTCCGCCTGCGACAGGCGGTTCGGGGTCCACCCGCTCCTCTCCCCTCCTCAGCCAAAGAGGAAGGAGCCAACTCGTGCCCCTCCAGCGAAGCGTGCTCGGGAAGGTGAGAGAGGGGGGCCCTCTAAGACTTCGCGGCCAAGGTTATCGGAGTCTTCGGACTTAAGGGAGGTGGCTCCGGCTACTGCTGCTCGCCTAGCGACCCAGGAGATTCAGGAGACACTCCGGCAATCCTGCTCCTGGCTCCAGGAAAGCTTCCAGGCGCCGGAGTCAAGGCCGGAGCACGAGGTCTTGGCCCGTGACATCATCTGTGCTTCGCCTCCCTTGGCGAACTTGCCGTTGGGGGACCGTCGTTGGGCGCGGTACTATGGTGGAGCGGTCCTTCACCGGGCTATGGACTTCAGCTTGAATAGCAAGCTGGAGGAGGCGCCCATCAGCCCGTTGAATGCCTTTGGGCAAATCGGAGCTGGGCTTTCCCAGGTAGTCTTTTAAGCCGAAGTGCTTGCACCCTTTGTCGATTCTCTTTCCTTTTTTTTTTTTTTTAACTGTTCGTCATTTGATCCTCAGGTAACCGCTTTTATTGCCCATCTCTTCAAACATGCCTCTGACTGTTCGGATGCCAAAGCCGATCTGGCGGACTTGGAGAAGAGGCATGTAGAGTTGGAGAACCAGCTCTCGGCCAAGGACGCAGCATTGGTCACTGCACAAGGCGAACTCCGCTCGGCCGAAGAGACCGTGGCGATGGCGGTCGCGGAGAAGGAAAGGGAGTCCGCTCGCCTGCAGTCCCTTCAGCGGATTAATGAAGAGCTGAAGGCCAAGCTTCGCGACTTCGACCAAAGGCTGAAAGAGGAGAGTCAGAAGCGGCGATCTGCGGAGTCCAGGGTGGAATTTCTGGAGTCTGAAGGCCACACTTCGCAGGTGGTGGAGGAGTACCGTAACTCCGAGGAGTGCCAGCTGGAAGTGTTTCGGGTGGCCAACGGGTATTATAACCGAGGGTTTGCTGTGTGCCATGCACTTCGCAGTCTCCACCACCTCGTCCCTGACAAGATGTTGCTGTGTAGGATTTTCAAGGGCTCTTACACCGACCCCGAATTCAGAGACGGATGTGACTTCGTCCCGTTCAATGCTGACGAACTGGAGGAGGTCACTGAAGAGGATGAAAAGGAGGGAAGGCATTGGAGTCCGCCCGCACCAGTACATCCAAACCTGGAGGAGTTGTGTCTCCAGCTGCGAAGTGGGGCTGAGGATGGAGAGACTGCCGTGACTGACGCGACTCCGATTTCTGAGGCCGTACCTATGGATGCTGTTGAGGCTTCGGCGGAGAACCCTGCGGATAAGGAGCCCGAAGTGGGGGATAGGGCAATCATTGTTATAGATGTTCCCTCCGAAGTGGATCCCTCTTCGACCGAGGTTGCTCCCTCTTCGGTCGAAGACCCCCCCACTATGTAGGATTTTTTCTTTTGTATGTATTCTTTATAAGTTAATGAACTTTTTTTCTGTAAAACTTTGCTTCGTATTTTTATTTATTGCACTTCATCTAAAACGTTTTAAAGATCTCGAACAGTACTGACTTCAAAAGATAACTTCGGAAGGTAATAATACTTCAAAAATGATGACTTCGAAAATCTTGAATAATGATGACTTCGGAAATCTTGAATAATGATGACTTCGGAAAATCTTGAATAATGATGACTTCGGAAAATTGCGGCTAATACCTCATAACTTGGAACCATGTCTTGAATAACGGTTTTGTGAACCTTATTAAGATTACTTATTGGCTGAAACTCATAATGAAATTTACTTATTATCTCTGAGGACCTCGCCCGGGGCCTGTTTCGACACTGGTTGTGGCGGGCGTTTATTTCTTGTATCCTTGACTTCGTCTGGATATTTTAGACGAAGTATTTCTTCAGATGGTTGGCATGCAGGGGGGAGTATTGTTCCTTCCTGGTCCATGAGGCGGAATGTCCCCCGGCGGACTTCGGCTTTGATCAGGTATGGTCCTTCCCAGTTCGGAGTGAGTTTGTTTGCTGTGATATGTCTTGCCGTTCCCTCAATCTTTCGGAGTACCCAGTCTCCGACTCCGAGTGGCCTGTGGACCAAATTTTTATCATGGGTGTGTTTGGTTGCCAATTTGAACTTGTCTGCTCTTAGTCGGGCCGTTATTCGCTTTTCTTCTAGTAAGTCCAGGTCCAGTTGGCGTTGACGTTTATTGCTTTCTTCGTCATATGTAGAGATCCTGTATGATGGGAGTGCGAGTTCGGCTGGTGAGACTGCCTCTGTGCCATAAACCAAGGCGTAGGCTGTTTCTCCCGTGGGGCCCCTAGTCGAAGTCCGCACTGCCCATAATGCGGCCGGGATTTCGTCAACCCATTTGTTGGATTTGCCTTCCAGATTTTTCCTCAGTGCGGTGAGAATTAGTTTGTTGGCGGCTTCAGCCTGTCCGTTTCCTTGCGGGTGTGCAACGGATGACTTCCAGTGTTTGATCCCTAGGCGGGTGCACTCCGCCGTAAACTTAGTGGCGAACTGAGTACCGTGGTCGGACACGATGGCTCGTGGCACTCCGTATCGGCAAAGGACGAAGTCGTGGAAGAAATTGAGCACATTTTCCTCTGTGGGGGCGGCCAATGGCTTTGCTTCAATCCATTTGGAGAAGTAGTCGACGGCCACGACTAAGTATTCGTGATGCCCGCGGGCTTTGGGGAATTTGCCCATGAGGTCGATCCCCCACATATCGAAGGGCCAAGCGGCTAGCACAGGGGTCTGCGGGACCGATGGAAGACGGGGTATGCTGCCGAACTTTTGGCATGTGTCACAGTGCTTCACATAGTTCGCTGCATCCCTCCGTAATGTGGTCCAATAATATCCCTGGTTTATCACTTTTTCTGCCAAGGGTCTCGATCCGGGGTGTCCACCGCAAATACCCTCATGTAACTCCTCCAGGATTGACTGAGTGAGGTGGGGGTACACGAGCAGCGGCTTGGAGAAAGAGCGTCGGTACAGAATATCATTGAGCACCGTGTATCGGGCCGCGCGCTGGCGGATTTGTCTGGCTTTGGCTTTGTCCGTCGGTAGGATGTCTGAAGTTATAAAGTTCTTCAGCTCGTCGATCCATGTGGTGGAATCGAACCCCGAAGTTTGAATCGGTGAGATGTGTTCTGGGGCGGAGATTTGAATTATATGGACGTCGAGGTCGTTGGGGGCCTCTCCAGATGCTATCTTTGCTAGTTTGTCTGCCACTTCGTTGTCGCTGCGGTTGATCTTGCTGAGGACGAAATGCCGGAACTGAGCGGCCAGCCGAGGCACTGTTTCCGCATAGGCTTTGAGATTGTCGGAGTTGACAGCAAATTCATTATTAACCTGTCCGACGACGACTTGGGAATCGCTGAATACTTTTAAGGATTTGATTCCCGAGTCGAGGGCCCATCGCATTCCTATGATTAGTGCTTCGTACTCCGCCTGGTTGTTTGATAGGGGATAGTTGAGGCGAACACTTCGGTCGTCAGTGTGTTTGCCGGAGGGGGATGTGATGGTGGCCCCTACTCCTACTCCGTTAGGTTTACTGCTCCGTCTACCATCATCGTCCACATTTCGTCAGAAGGGAGTGTGGGGGTTGCTCCTTCGTCGGTGGTGGTTTCTGAGAATGATAACTCTGCCAAGAAGTCCGAGAGGGCTTGTGCCTTGATCGCTGTTCGTGGCGCAAATGTGATGTCCAGGCCGCATACTTCTATGGACCACCGGAGCATCCTTCCTGATTGGTCTAGTTTGTGAAAAATTTGCTTCAGGGGATGGTTAGTGTATACCACCACGGGGTGGGACTCGAAGTATGCCCGAAGTTTCCTTGTAGCGATGACCAAGGCGTATGCTAGTTTCTCGATGTATGTGTAGCGGACTTCGGCGTCCCTCAGCACTCGGCTGACGAAGTAAACAGGCAGCTGCTGGCCGTCGGTCTCCCGGATCAAAGCTGACGCTATGGCTTGTTGCGCGGCTGACATATACATGTAGAGGACTTCGCCCGGAGTGGGGGCACTTAGCAATGGTGGGTTTGCTAGGTAATTCATCAAGTCTTTCCAAGCTTTAGTGCATTCCTCACCCCATCGAAAAGTCTTTCCGGCGGTTTTCAAAGCTTTGAAGAATGGCAGACATCTTTCAGCGGACTTCGACACGAACCTCCCCAGGGCGGCAATGCAGCCGTTAAGGCGTTGTATATCCTTGACACACCGAGGTTCGGCCAGGTTCCGTATTGCCTCTATTTTTCGGGGATTAGCTTCGATCCCCCGTTCGGAAGTCATGAAGCCAAGGAATTTCCCTGATTTTACCCCAAACGTGCACTTCGCCGGATTGAGCTTGAGCCCGTACTCGGAGAGGGTGGTGAATGTCTCGCTCAAGTCATCTAGGTGAGAATGGCCTCGTTTGGTTTTGACGACCATGTCATCCACGTAGGTTTCCACATTTCGGCCTATATGACCTCGCAGAATCTTGTTCATCATCCTTTGGTAGGTGGCCCCCGCGTTCTTCAATCGCTTCAATCCGAACGGCATCATGTTGTAACAGTAGTAGATGGCTTCGGCTGCCCGGAAGGATGTGTGGATTTGGTCCTCTGGTTTCATCCGGATTTGGTGATAGCCGGAAAAGGCGTCCATGAAACTGAGGTACTCATATCCCGAGGTGGAGTCCACCAGAGCATCTATGCGAGGCAGTGGATAACAATCTTTTGGGCAGGCCTTGTTCAGATCCGTGTAGTCCACACACATTCTCCACTTCCCGTTGGCTTTCTTAACCATTACTACATTAGCGAGCCATGTAGGGTACTCCACTTCGCGTATGAATTTTGAGTCCAGGAGCTTCCGGACTTCGGCTTGTATTGCCTTCTCTTTGTCGTCTCCGAACTGCCTTGGTTTCTGCCTCACCGGTTTGAATGTTGGGTCGATGCTGAGCCTGTGTTCGGCGATGTCGGGAGAGATACCTGGCATGTCCTGCGGACTCCATGCGAAGTTGTCGAGGTGGGTGGAGAGGAAGCGTGTTATCTCCGCCTTCATCGACTGTGGCATCTCGCTGCCTATCTGGACCTTTTGGTCGGGATAGTCAGGGTGTATGGTGACTTCGTCGAACTCCTTTCCCACGGGGGCTTCCGGTCGGCATGCCTGCTGACAAGTCGTGGGCCGCGGCTTCCGCTGCTCTCTGGTTGTCATAACCGACCCGACTGTTGCCGGCGGCAGCTCGATTTCAGAGGTCTGGCGGGACTTCACTAAATATGCGAGTAGGCTCCTGGGGCTACTTTTGACGTACCCCACTCCATTGCGGGTGGCGAATCGGACTTGTTGGTGTGATGTGGAGATGACGAGTTCGAAGGCAGCATGCGCCGGAGTTCCAAGAATGGCGTTGTAAGGGGAGTCGATGTCCACAACGTAGAATTTGATCTCCTCTTCGCGGGTGCAGATGTTCGAGCCAAGCGTGACCTTTATCTTGACAGTTCCTTTGACGTTAATCTTGTGAGCAGTGAAACCTTCAAGCACTGTATTACTGGGTTTCAAATGACTGTCATTCATCCCCATTTCTTTAAAGCACTTGTGATAGAGGATGTTTTTGGTGGCTCCGGTGTCGATCAGTACTCTCCTGACCCGACATCTGTCGATCCCTTGCCTCGCCATTCCTACTTCGATGACAATGGGGGAAACGCGGGCCTCTTCGTTTAGCTCGAGGTCTTGGTCAGAGAAGGTGATCGGCTCATGAGGGAAAGCGTCGAAGTTCAAGTCCGGGGAAGGTTTGCTTAAATTATAAATTTTCCTTTTTATCTTTCTGATGGACTCGTACCGAGGAGTTATGACTTCGATCACTCGGTCGGGCCTTCCCCCGGGTTGTTTATCCGGCTCGCGATCCTTCTGTTGCCCTTCTCGTGCTAGTTTTTCGATCAGCTTTTTGAATTGGTAACAGTCTTCGGTGGTGTGTCCATAGTCCTGGTGGTAGCAGCAGAACTTCGTTTTGTCCCGAGTAGATTTGCCGGGGTTTCGCGATGATGAGTGCTCCTTCTCCCCGAGCTTTCCCCTGACGGCGGCGATGAGGTGTTCTTTGGACTTTTTTGGGACGGTAACTTCGGTTTTCCGCGTCCTGTTTTTGTCTCGACGGCCTTGGGGGGATGACTCCCTTCGCTTTTTTTTTTCCGATAATATGACTCTGTGGAGTTCCTTTCGGCGAGTCCAACTTTCCGGGCAACATCGAACACTTCGCCGATAGTGTCTGGCTTGCGGAGCTGGAGCTCCGTGTACAGTGACTTCGACCGGAAGCCGCTCTCGAAGCAGATGATGGCCGTGTCTTGGGAAATGCCATCGATCTGTTCGTGCACCTTCTTGAAGCGTTCCAGGTATTCGAGTAGGGTCTCATCATCCCTTTGCTTGATGTTGGCGAGATCGCTACTGGTTTTGGGGATTATTCCCGCTGTGTTGAACTTGTCTACGAAGGCCTTTTCGAGCATCTTCCAAGATTCTATCGAACCCGGCTTCAGGGCGGAGTACCATCTCATGGCCCTTTCTCCCAGGGTGCTGGGGAAGGCCTTGCACAAAATCGCCTCGTCAGTTGTTACGAGGTCCATGGACGATCTGTATCTGGTGATGTGCTCCTCGGGCTTGCTTTGACCGGTATACTGTGGGAGGTACGCGGGGAGCTTGAGGTCTGGGTCCGCCATAGTGAGGTGGATCCACTCCGCGAAGGGTCCAGCATAGGGTGTTTTGCTCTTTTTCGGTTCGTTCTTGCGGGTCGGCTCCGGGCTTCGCTCTCGTCGGTCTCGTTTTTGCCTGTGGCCGTTGCGGCGTTTCTTTTCTTTGCTCGGCTGGTCGGATGGCTGGCTTTCCCCACTTCGCTCACAGCGCGAAGTGGCTTAGTAGTTGGGCCCCTAGTCCGCCGACTAACGTCATTCCGGGACCGTTGGTGTCGGCTTTCAGCTGGGTCTCGCTCGTCGTCGGAGGAGTGAGGAGGCGAGATGCCTCTACGCCGATACGCAGCGCGGAGCTGTTTCCATTGTTTGGAGAGGTCGCGCTCCGCTCGGATTCGATCAAGCTCCCTTCGTAAGTCTACGACTTCTTCGGCTAGCCCGTTGTCATCTATAGCCCTCTTGCCGTTGAGGTGCTCGCGTAGGTCCGGCGACTTGCGAGGTGAGCCGCGTGGACCTAAGCGCTCCACGACGGATCGCGGTTGTTGTCGATCGGGGACGTAGGATTGGGCCGCGCGCAAGGTCTCATGTCGAGACGCGGGGACAGTGGTGTCAGGGCGGCTCCTACGGTCGCTTGAATGTTGTGACATCTTGAATTTCAGAGGAATGTGAAATGTTTTCGATTCCCGGTAACGGAACCAAACTGATTCGTCAAAAATGGTCAGACGCCACGTGTCTGTAATCCGTTGTCGTTTGATGGTCTCCCTCTATCAAATACCCGTTGCTTAATTGAATTTGTATCGCAGAAGATTCACCGTCCTGTAATACTGAGCCTGCAAAACAGTGAAGTTTATCCGGAGGGCGGAAGGTCTCCGGTAAACCCTCCGATGCTTAAGTCAGTGACGTGGCTATGAGAGTAGTCAGTGGTGTGACTATGAGATAAGTCAGTGATTGTGACTGTGTGAGAAGTCAGGGATGTGACTGTGAGAGATGGATAATTGAGAGAGGAGAAATGTAGAATAATCTGGCCTCCCCTTGTTACCTGTACGGGGGTGGTATTTATAGAGATTTTACCGTTTGAGTGATTTGTTAGCGAAATCTGACGGTTACCGGTTTTTGTGGGAAGATATGAGATCCCCCCCTTTTAGCGGGTTGTTATGGAGATCTTTGACTGAGATTGAGTCAAGTGTTGACCATCAGAAATGCGGTTTGATCAAGTGGTTTGATCAATGTACTGAAGTGTAGTGACTTCGGCACGAGGCAAGTCGGAGTGACTCCGCAACCCATGGTCCGGTTTGGCGTGTGGCGAAGTGGGATCTGCCATGTCATGCCAAGTGGACTGACACGTGTGACGGGTGGGTCCCAATTTCTTAGTGTACTTGCCTTGTCAGCGTGAGGGTATTTTCATACCTCTCAATATATATATAAAAGAAAAAGAACATGAACATTTTTTTATTAATAATAAAAGTTTTTTCCCCAACAAAAATATTTTATTAGAAAATTTTTTTTTTACAAAGATTTTCTTTGTCTTTTCTCTTTCTTTCCTTTATTTAGATATATTAAAAAATAATAAAAATCTTCTTTGTAGTCGGAGAAGAAGAAGATTGATAAAAAATTTTAATATTCTCACTGATAAATTTTTTATTTTTAAAATTTAAAATATAAAATATAAAAATATTTTTATTCATTTATTTAATTTTTTTTATTTTATTCTTTCTTTTTACTAAATATTCTCACTATTCTAATATTCTTTCTTTATTTAATGTAAAAACTGTTAGATTTTTATGATTTTTGACAGAATCTATCCAAGGAAACTTTATTGTTCACTTAAAAAAATGTTTGAGACCTTAAAAGTTAAAAAAATATTTTGGGATTAAACTTGCCAAACATAAATTTGTTTGGACCAAACTCACTAATTATTTTTAATTTTATTAAATAGAAAATTATTAAATAAAAGTTAAACAAAAAAATGAAAAAAAATAAAATCAAACAAATAGCCCAGACTACACGATTCTTATAATTTGATGTCTATTTATTTATACCAATTTAGCAATTCCTGTAATTTCAAAATTTTGAATTGAGCGGTTGTAGTGTTTCCCTGTCAGGAAATCTAAGAAAGGACGTGGAAGTGAAAAATCTGTGGAACATAACAGAATCTTGTAAGAAATCTCTATCTCTTCATCATCTCCTGTAAGTGTTCTGAACTGTTGGGCGATTTGGATTTCTTTGTTCAAGAAAAGGACATGGGAGTGAAAAACCTGTGGGACATAATAGAATCTTGCAAGAAAACTCTACCTCTACATCATCTCCGGTAAGTGTTCTGAACTGTTGGGAAAATTGGGTTTCTTTCTTCATTTATGATTTAGGTTTTTTGTGTGTACCCATTTGACTTGTTCAGAAACAAGAGGGTTTGTGTAGATTTATCATGCTGGATTGTTCAGCTTCACCACGTCAACAAAACCTACTGTGGAAACAAGGAAAATGTGTATCTCAAGTGTCTGTTTCACCGGCTCAGAGCACTCATTGCTTTAAATTGCAGCATCATTTTCGTTACCGGTATGCAATTTCTTTCTATATGAATTTTAATGTCCGGATATGTAAATAATTCTCTTGTTTGTAATAAGATATAAATTCTAAGGAAGAATCCTTTTCTAATTTCTTACGAGTAATTAATATTCTTTGTATAATTGTTTTTTTCTGATAGGGTTTTATCAACAGCGGAAGGGTTTTATATTCTAATAGTGCTCTTATACATTGTCTATTCGTCAATAGTTTAAATTAACACCAGACATCGGTTAAGATAATTTTAATACTTCTCTCTGTAAATTGGCTTAACTGAGGAGACGATGATAATGATGTTAATTTAAATTTAAATTAATACTTGTTGGAATCAAACTAATGCTTATCTTCGTTATTCATTGTTAATAACTCTGTACTTTGGCCTGAATCAAATTATTTATCTCCTATTGAGTCAATGCTAATAACTCTTTACATGGGATCGATGATAATGGTGTTAATTTGAAAAGTTATTTAAATATAATCCCTATTTTTATTCTCAATTCATTATGAATTTCTAATTAATTCAATTGTTAAGGGGAAGGAAAGATTATTATTATTATTATTATTATTATTATTATTATTTGGTACAATTCTACCTTTTATATGGGAGGAAGAGCCAATTGCATGTGAATACAACTTTGTTAGTGTATATGCGTTTAGTTTTGTTTCTTTTTCTTTCTTTGGAGGCATGAAAGAAAACTAGAAGTTTGTAATCTACGGTGGAAGTAATATTTTTTTTTTCCTTTGATCAGATGGTTCAATTCCTTCTATCAAATTATCTACTTATAGGAGGAGAATAAATCCTAAAGGAGAGGTAAGATTCTGGCTGGTTTTTAAATATTTTCTTTCAACATTGGTCCCTATATCTAATTGACAAAAGAAATTTGCTAAATCAAAGCTACATTGCTCCAGGTCCCTTTAGTAGAAAGAAATGTAAATGAGGCAGCCTCTCTAAGACGAAACAAGGGATCAAAGTTTTCATACATGATAAAAGAGGCTAAAATTCTCGGCAAGGCACTTGGAATTCCTTGCTTAGATGGGTAAACTCTTGCTCGAAATTCCATTTGTGCAGAGTCTTCTAATAACTTTGGTTCCATCAAAAGTATTTTCAACAAATATTTCCAATAATTTTATAAGCGGTTTTTAATGATTACCTGCAACAATATTCAGGATTGAGGAGGCTGAAGCTCAGTGTGCATTACTAAACTCAGAATCATTATGTGTAAGCAGTGGATCTTTTAAAATATTCTTTTAAAATGGGAAAAAAAAGGTCTTCGATTGCTCTGAAGTTAAAAACTGTCAGACATCATCCTATTCTGTCTGGTTTCAACTAGGGAAAAACTACTGAAGTCCATATAGGATTTAACTCTTACAATAATTATGTCTTGATTATTTTTATTATGTGATTATCCAACTTCTGCTATTTCTGATATGATTTTGTTGATCAGGATGCATGTTTCACTTCAGATTCAGATGCTTTCCTCTTTGGTGCTAGGACAGTCTATAGAAAGATTTGTTTGGGTAAGTCCTACTTATTCCTCCTGCCAGTACATGGGGATGAAAAAAGAAACTCAATTCCTGTTTGTTTCTCAGACACTAAATCTATTACTTATGTGCATCTTAGGTGAAGGTGGCTATGTTGTTTGTTATGAGATGGCTGATATTGAGAGAAAACTGGGATTTGGAAGGAATTCCTTGGTATTTTTTCCCACTCTCCTTAGTATGGTTTGTATTTCGTACAATATGATACATTTCGTGCAAGGGCCTTTCAGTTTGATGAGAAAGCTTGTTCTGGAAAAAATGCTCTCCTGGAGGTAGAGCTGCATTAGTTTTCTGCAAAAAGACTAGATTGATCATTGAACCAGTGGATAACATGTCTAATGGTTCACTGGTCAGATGCGATTAAACTACATTCAAACTAGGATACAATTTTTATATATTTTTAGGGTGCAAAATATTTTACAGTATTGTAAATACTAAATGAAATAGGTTTGAAATTGGTTTTAGCAGGTTCTTCATCAATATCACTTAAATTCGTCCACTTATTCTTGACCCGTTCTTTCTTGCTATATATAATATGTTGATTGCACAATGTCTTCTTGAGTTGCCTAATAATGAAATATGGTATTATCTGGTTTTTAATCTTTTCAGATTACTTTAGCTATTCTTCTCGGTTGTGATTACTTTGCCGGAGTTCATGGGATTGGACCGGTAAGCTTGAAATCCTATTATAGATAATAAGGTATAGAGCAACTGTCATTTTCTCAATTAACCATGAGAATGGATGCCTATCCATTTTTGTAATGCAGGAATCAGCTCGCCAGATTGTTAAATCAGCTGGGGATGCTGCTGTCCTCCATCGGATTGCATCAGAGGGACTCTTGTTTGCCAAGAAGCCAAAAGGACCAAAAAACAAAGGACGGCCATTACATGAAAATCATGATAAAGATGCTAATAGTAAGTTTCAAATTCTTGCATATAGAATCAATTTTCAATAAAATTGCAATACTCTATGGTTTCTTTTGAATAAAAATTTCATTATTTTTATTCTTTTTATCATTTCACTTTTGTGATTGTATGAAAATTAAGTACTAACTACTTCTTTCTTTCTTTCTTTTTCTTTTTTTTTTTATTTTTTAATTCTTGTTTTATGAAACATGGATTATTAATTTTAATTCTTCCTCATCCTCTCCTTGGCCATCAAGTTTGTAGGACTTCTTATTCTAAAGGGAATTTGCAATTCTCTTTTACATAATAAATAGCCAAATCTCACCTAAATAATAATGTTTGTAAACACAGTTAAAAGTAATCTTTAAATTTTATTTTATTCTTCTATTAAATTTTCTACAGAAATTTGTTAAGGGACAAGTCATTTAAAAAAAGAAAAAAATTGTCAGGGGCCAGTATGTTCAAAAACATAAACACAACATACTATTTGGCAATTTATCCATCTCTTATTAATTATTTATATTATATACATATAGTAGTTGGTAATATTATGTATCTTAATTATGCTTATTCAAAACTTGTAGTCCAGTTCCACAGGTCCATTTCTCAGAACCTTGGATGTGAATGTATTATCTTAATTATGTATCTTAATTTGATAAGGATTCTTTAAATCATATAATTGGACAATGTTTGATTATTTTCAACCTCCATGACTTTTTATGATGCAGTTCCAATTTGATGGTCTAGGATGATATCCTACCGGTAGAGAATTAAGAAGCTGTAGCGATTATTTATCTGGCTTTAGTTCTTGGCAATTATCATCAAATGACTAGCAATAATAATGCAACTGTCTTTTTGGTGAAAATAATGTTAGCTTCAAATTCTTCTCAAGCAGAAGGTCATGCATGTTTTGTTGCGATCTTTCTGCTGAAAGTGTCCAGATGCATCTTCTTAAAAAATTAGCTTATTGAATGCTTAGTTTTGTATATATGTTTTTTTTTTAACTGCTTGATGTTCTTATGTTGTATAATGAAATAATTTTGACTTTGGCAGAATGTGATCTGCAAAATGATGGTCAATTCTTGAAAGTGATTAACGCATATCTAAAACCAAAGTGCCATCTACCAGACTCTGATTCTGTGCATAAGTATGTATAAGGCTCTTACTTCTCTGTGATTACAATCAGTCTCTTCCAAATTTTTTGGACTTTTTGACTGGCACCATGGCAAAGTTTATGACTATCTTCATGTAAACAAGCATTAAGAAACTTGCTTTCTATTTCTTTTTTGCAGGGTTTTAGCCGTTTATCCATTTAACCACCACCAACTCCAGCAGATATGTAGCCAGTTGTTCGACTGGTGTCCTGAGAAGACAGGTTCTCTTTTTCAATGAAATCCATACATGTATATTTTGACATTTCAGATGCACATATGTAAATTGCAGATATCCAAAGAAAATTGTCTTGAATTTGGTTTTCTTTTGACTGCATATCTCTGCTAGACTATTCTATTTTTGTCTTGCTCGACTTGCCAGCTATATTCAGCAAGGGGAAGATAACCTACTTACCGCTAGGATGTTGATTGTTAGGCTTTCTTTATCTAGTTTTAACTGTTTAAGCATAAAAAACATTGGCCGGATTGTGAATTGGACTGTTTGGTAGGCATCAGTTTAGTAAACTTGTTTCTGAACTTACATTCATAACAGATACATTCTCATTGTTGCAATGATCTTTCACTCTAAAGAATGCTCATATTTGGCACAAATATCAAGTTGCCTGTTTGAAGAATTATATGATTGTCTTAAATGCTCTTGGACAATGTTCCTAAGATGGGGACACGTTCTATCATATTGAGCTGGAGAAATATATTTGTGCCATTGCTGACACACTGAAAGTTGTCTTAGATAAAAAGCACCTGTTATCTATTTTCTGTGTTCCTTTGCTGCTTGACTTCATTTAGTGTCCGTTGCTGCGTCTTTGAAAGATGTCTTCAAATTTGTTGCTCAGATGAGTACATTCTTCCTAAGATTGCTGAAAGAGAATTACGGCGATATGCTAATTTACGCTCGACTTCATCAAACCTTGTAGTGATGATATCATGTGACGAGGTATTTTCTCATTTCAATATTGAGTTGGGCATGCTATGTTCTCTAGCAAGCAGCAAATAAATATGAGACCATTGAAATGAATTGAATAATGTATACATGTATGCTTCTGTTTTGATGATTGATGGTGAAACTTCTTAGTTCCAAATACATTTGAAATTCTCTTGAGAGTGTTAAAACTGCAGAAATGAGTTGAAATGGTCTGCAATGTGAAATTGCAACTTAGGTTGATCTTACAGTTGACTGTATTATCGTACAGATGCCAGTGAAGTGTCCTATCTCTAGCATTGTCAAGCAAAGGAAACTTCAAGGAAGAGATTGCTTCGAGGTTTCATGGGAAGAAATGCATGGACTGAAATCTTCCGTTGTACCAGTTGATCTTGTAGAAAGGTACATATTTGATCAAGATATATGTCTTTAAAAAAATTTCACTGTTCTACCAATTACAAACAGCTATTATATAGGCGATTTGGAGATTTTGGTTTTTCAGATGAACAATGACACCTTTTCCCTTCCCCCCCCCCCCCCCCTTTTTTTTTCCTTTTTTTGACCTTTGTTTTTCTTTTGCCTTGTTTTTTAGTGCTTGTCCTGAAAAGATTCTGGAATTTCAAGAACAAAGAGATCAAAAAGAGAAAAAAAAAACATGTAAACCAAGAGCAAAGAAACCACAAGATGGGACATCAGTGGAGGAAGTTGAGCGTAAGCTTCAGCAATTGTTGGTTGACATCAATCAAAAAAATGCAACTAAGAGAATTAACATCTTATCCGGAGGATCCATGTCGGGAAAAGTGTGTATTCCTATTCAAGCTGATCAGACAAACCTAGAACAGCACCTTGAGACCCAGTTAGAGAGCAACACTGGAAGAACCACTAGCACAATATCATACTTTCACCACCACTAAATGTTCGTGGTGTTTCAAGATGCAAAGAGGTTGATGTGCAGTGCATTGATATTATTGATTTGGGGGAGTCAAAAAATGAATTTTCGCCAGTGCATGCGGAGAAGGCAAGAGATTTGAGATTGTTTATAGGTAGCATTAAATATGACTAACCCTTGTAACAATGATCATGATACATGTTCTTGTATTTATATTTATTTTTAAGTTAAATATCCAGACGTATTCCTTTTTCTTTTTCTTCTTTTTTTTATCTCTCTGAAGGAAACTTTAAAAAGGTTGGAAGTTTTTGCATTCATAATACTAATATTAACATTTGATTCAAAAAATCTGAGAGTAATTAAAATTTTTTCCCTAGAGTATGATAGAAGGCTTCACTTTCAGGACCGGCAACTAAAACTATCTAGAGAACAAAATTTGACATAAATAGCATAAAGGTTTGTGATATTCGTTATTAAATTATTTTTTTAGTAAAATTGATTTTCACATTATAAAAAAATTTGTGATATTGATAATTTTATTAAAAATTTTAATAAAAAATAGATTGACATAAATAATATTTAAACTAAAGATATTTTATAATTTTGATCCCTAAAAAAAATATTATAAAATTAATTTTTTCTTTAAAAATTTAAATTTATTTATATCATTACATTATTAAAATATATTTAATAATATATAATAGTATTTCCATTTTATTTTTCTTTCGTCTTTCTCTTTCTTCTTCTCTTTCCCTTCCACTCTTTTTATTTTCATTTCTCAACAAATAAAAATATCACAAAAAATTAATTTGAGTAAATAATTAAAAAAATTAGATGATTTTTTTTAATTCAAACAAAAAGAAAAAGGAAGGAGAAAAGATAAAAAAAAATATATATATGTGAAAATGATATTAAAATATTATTTGAGGATATATGTATATAAATTATATATATTATATATCTATATTTAAATAGTGTAATAACATAAATACATTTAAAATTTTTTACTTAATTAAAATTTTTTAACAAAAGCACAAATATCGTAATTTTTGTATAATTTAAAAATCAATTTAAAAAATAAAAAAAAACATTTAAAAACTAATGTCACTAAACATCTATAATAAAAATAACATTTAAAAATTAATATCACTAAATACCTATATAAAAACAAAATTTAAGAACCAATGTCACTAAACATCTATAATTCTCTATAATTTAAAAACTATTTATATCAATTTGTATATTATTAAATATATTTAAATAATATAATAATATAAATATCCTTAAAATTTATTTATTTAAAGAATAATTTAACAAAAATTTAAACTAAAAACTAATATTATAATTTTTTATAGTTCAAAAATCAATTTTACCAAAAATAATTTGAAGACTAATATGGTACTATATATGCTAATTTGCCAAATTGCAAAAACATGAGCCGATGCATGAAGAATATATATATATATATATATATATATAAAGATGTAATAATATCCTTAGGCGGTCAAAACTCCACAACAGCATTGGAATAATAAGTAAGAACATATTTTACCTATTATATATATTTACCAACTCAACCGCTAGACTTTTAGCATGCTTCAAACACTGGATCCCCTTGTCCTCAACATCACTTTCTACGGAAATCTCTTTTAACTTTGAGAAGAGCTCTCTGCAACCATTAGAGAATCTTTGCAAGCTCCCAATACTTCGAGCATGCAGGAATTCAACAGGTTCCACTTTTTTTTCTTCTTCTTCTTCCTCAATCCTATCATTTGGTTTCAGCATTGTGTCTCTTCTATGTCTCAGCACCAACCTAACTTCTTGTCTGTTGCATATTGCTGCTTCCAACTTAGTAGCCATGACAATGGCTCTCTGTATACAAGAGGAAGGTAGCTACAGCAGATAACAGATAATTAGTTATGAAAACAGATCTAAGCTCATAAGAGCCAAAACTCATATTTCAGCAATTTACAATACAACTACATGTAGATGACAAAAGATATTGTGTATGCTGATATTATATCAGTCTACCTTTTGGTATACATAATGTCTCTATTATCGTCTCCATAAAACTTGACATTGTACAAAATGAAGATAAATTCCATGTTTACATTGTAAAAAACTATTACAAAATGATATTTTAAATGTTATTTTTTAGATTAAAAAAAAATATTCTCTTCAACTAATATAAAAGAAATGGATCTAAAACTGACAGCCAAAAATTCGGTAAAATGCTGACATAAAGAGCCAAAAAACAGGGTAGAAACTGACCTGTGCAAGTCGTGCAACCTTAAACCCAAAACTCCTTTCTGAAACACCAGGCACAAGTTTATAAAGGTATGTAATTTCATCGTGATTCACAGAGTCCAACTGCGTTTTAGAACTTGAACCCACTTGTACAACTTTCTCTGATATAAGATATGAGACATGGTATGGCCCCACAGACCCTGGAAATTTGTTCTTGATATCAACTATCTCAGGATAATGGGTGACAAAGAGGACCACACATCTTTTGTACTCTAGAAGATACTGCAGTGTAGCATAGGCAATTGCCACGCCATCGTGTGTACTAGTTCCTCTCCCTAGTTCATCAACAATCACCAAAGAGCGAGCTGTGCAATTTTGTAGAATGTCAGAAGCCTCACTTAGTTCTTCCAAGAAAGTGCTTCGACCTAGCTGAATATTATCAGAAGCTCCCATGCGAGTGTGAATACTGTCTATTACATGCAGTTTTGCTGAAGATGCTGGCACAAATGACCCAACCTAGAAGACAATAAAGAACTTTAGTGAAGCTACGCCATAGAAGCATTTTAGTACAAACCATAAAGATTAATAAGCAAACTTCAGACTGCAAGATTATAGTTCTAATTTCTAGAATATCAATCAAAATCAATAGGAATACAATAAGTTACTTATATTCAAGAGAGGACCACAGAGCAGCTGTTAAGCAATTCACGTACATGGTTAAGAGAAATGGTTGATAAGCAACACAAGTTTCAGTTCATTTCCTACTAAAATAATGTGATAAATGAAAAGAAAATAAACATCAAACCACTATAAACCACGTGAATAAAATTAACTCAAAAGTAAAACTGTGAAACTAGAGCAACCTGTGCCATGATAGCAATTAGTGCCACTTGACGGATATAACAGCTCTTTCCACCCATATTTGGTCCAGTAACAATTTGGCAGTACTCTCTTTCAGCATGCAGATATGTATCATTGGGGACAAAACTATCTTGTAATATGGTCTCCAAAACCTGGAAAAATGGGAATATGATAAAACTAAATGTTTGAACTAAAGAAGAAAAGCCATAATATGAATTAAAATAAGATCCGTCACACCAGCATAAAATGGATTTAGTTTATCAATCAACTAGGTAGGACCAAAAATAAACTACAAGAAACAATGATGAGGATAGGAGAAAGACAAAAGTAAATCAAGAAAGCAAGTGCAGTCCTCAGACTAACATCTAGAAAGAGTGATAATTCCTTTTTTCTTTTTCATGCCCCTAATTCACTAACCAATTGCATTATTATGACAAATATTTGTCTACTTCTCAACATATCTATCCAGTATCCATGGCAGCATATAGAAACTTATTTTAATGGACATTGTGAATAAAAATAGATTTCTTCTTGTAATATCTCCTTCTAAAGATCTTTATTCATTTCCTATCATGTAGATCACAGTGATCCGAAGCTGACTCGTTGAGTAGGGCAGAACTATTCACATGTTGAAAGGAATACAGTACTTTTTTTCATGCAGGGCACTCTCTCACTTCATCCTTTTAGCTATGATATTCCAGTTCCTTGACATACACATGCCATCATCTTTTGCAAGCCTCTTCACTTTCAAGCTAAAGACACCCATATCAACAAATAAAGAAGCACGAAGAGACAATCTCCAATATTTTGTGTAGGTAATAGATAATTCTGTCTCTTCAAAAGATGGATTCAGTAAAAAAGGAATGGTGGCACAAGTACGTACAGGGTGACGGCCAGAAGATATCTGTATCTGAGCAGGCTCATCATCACTTACAAAGTCGGGACGCACATAATGCTGCAACAGGTCATAAAGTTTTTAACATCAATTCTCCAAACAAGAAACAAAACACATATTTGAACAGCAGACCTTCTGCCTTGAAAGTGTAGCAAGTGAATGAAGACAATCCAAGGCAGCTAGAGCTTGAACAGCAGCATGAAATTCAGCATAAACTCCACCAAATGCCTTCAGGAATCTATCCCAAGCAGCTCGGCAAACAAGAGTAAATTCCTCACTTGCCAACGATAACTGATCCAATGCATGTAACACTTCAGGTGGATGATAACGTATGTTTTTCTTTGTACTGTTCACTTTCACCCAGGTTGATGGCACCTTTAGATTAAGTGGCACCTGCAAGTCAGACTTTATTTAATTAGGTCATCACTACTGTTGCTAAACAGCAGGAAGCATAATAACATAGTCCAACAAGCAATCAGGAACTTCAGACTGAGTGAAAAGATTATCTTGGCCACGGGACACAAACTAGAAGAAGTCGCACTACGAAAAAACCGAATGAGTAGCCAAACTAACTTATAGCTATATCAACAAAGCCATCAAACATCCAAATTTTAACTAGATCCAGAAAAACCAATAACCATATCAACTGTTTTAAGTCACAAGCAAGAGTATCTACAGTTAAGTCTCTAAAGTATGTTCTCCTCACATGAATGTTGTTGATAGGAATGAAAACAAAAAAGTGGTAAGTAGAACATAAAAGTTATAACTGAACAAGAATCCATCTACCCAAACCCGCTGCATGGGTGGGGAGGGGGGAGGGGAGGGGGGGGGGGTGGTGGAGAGACACTCAACTGAGGAAATAAAGTGTCTATAGTTTCAGTCAAAAGTCAAATTTAGTTTTCAAAACTAGAATTTGAAAGAGAAGAATCACCAGGGAGCAATTTCAATTGGAATACCTCTATCAAATGTGTAATACCAGAAACACTGATGAACTCTAAATCAAAAATTTGTAGCTGCTGGCGGAAAATGGTAATCAGAGAATCTAATTTCTCATCAACCAATTGAACAGCAGCTTTTGCCTTAGCAACCTGGGGACAAGTAGATCATATGAAGAGATTAGGCATTATAAATTTAGACCAAAAATAAACCAAAGAATATTTCTTTTGAAAGGCAAAAATTGTTCTTTTAAACCTCTGGAAATCTTCCATCAGAGATGATGAATAAATTGTGAAGATCTCTTTTCTCAGCAGCTTCTTTGTTCAGAACAGACAACAATTTTGCAGCAGTTTTAATGACATTGGATGATGAAGCTGCAAGTATCAACTTCCTCAGCAGTGATGAGTGCACTGTTCTTTGTTGCACACTTGCAGTTTCCTCCTCTTTATCTATATGAAGTTGCTGAAGCTGCTTTCCAGCAAGTAAGATAGCTTGAATGACTGCAACAAACTGTGCACACAATTATAAAAACATTCACCAATTCTAGATAGGAATATGCTTATTGAGAAAAGCAGAGCTCCTCAACTTCAGAATTCATGGATTGAAGTACCAAAACTTAAATCAGAAGGAGAGGGGGCTATTTGAAGAAGAAATAAAACAGATGAATTATTGTTCAGCTATGGTAGAAGTAAAACCTTTTTCGATAAAAATCACATATTAGGAACTGAAGTGAAAAGGTCTTCTATTACCTCAGATGCAGTCGCAGTTCGATGAAAAATTCTTGTAATACCACGTTGAACATCTGCTGATCTTGATAAGACAGTCAAGACTGAAGAAAGTATATGATGAATCTCAGGCTGCATAATTCTGATATCTGAGGTTTCCCAATCAATGTCGTCATACGAAGCTCCGGAGGAACTCATGGATTTCATAATCTCAGAGACAGCATCAAGACGAGCATCTATCAAGTTTCTATCACACAAAGGGTGAGTTACCTGTAAAATTGAAGAACTAAAGTTACCATGTTGAGATATGTGTGCACATTTGTACAGTTGTTCGTTTGTGTATGTAGTATTGATAGAGAACACAAGTACTAACAATGTAGATGAAGCATGTTTCATACCCAATGTCTTAGAAGCCTGGAACCAAATATTGTGAGAGTATGGTTCATACACTGCAGCAGGGAACCACACTCTGAACTGTCTGCATTATTCTTCAAAACCTACAAGGAGTTGTTTCAGGCACAATATGGATTTTCCATTTCATTTACAAGTGAACTCACTGATACAGCTATAAATCATGACAAACCTGAATGCAGCATTCAAGAGTCCAATTAATCTCATCCTTACCTCTAATTGTTGAAGTGCATTGGCCGATAGGGTCATCTCCATATTGTTAGAGAATGGTCTAAATGAAGCTCCCAAACAGATAATTCTTTCAAATCCAAATTGTTTCACATGACGAATGGTTAAAGCAAATGCTTGGAGTGCCAAATCAGGCATTGCCATAATTCCCTACACAATCAATAAACTTTGAGAAAGGGAATGAAACATTTTTGGTGTATCAGAAGATTCTTTAAATTCACAGAACATAGAATATTTGTAGATAATTTCAGTGAGTCTAACATCCATAAAGAGAATGCTTCACTGCGCATTATGCCAAAACAATATAAGAGATAAAAAGAAATCTACCTCAACTGCAGAGCAATTATTGCCCTGTGATGTTTCATCTGCCTCTTCCCCTTGATGGATATCAGCTAACTTAATTTCATTCATATTCTCAAACATGGATATTACTTCAGCAAGAGCACCACCATCAGTAAAGCAATCCCTTGAGGCTTGCCCAAGCCGGACATTTGAGGCTGGTCCAGCATAAGCTAGGAGCAACTATAAAGATAATGATAAATTGGAAAAATTTGAAGCTCTTATATAAACATACAAAATGTTCTAATACTAAATTGGAAATGAAAATGTCACATTGGATTCTATTATGGTAGAAGTAGCACTAGAACTTTTCCAGGGAAAAAAAAAACATAATCTTATTCGTATTTTATCTCCGAGAGATCTAAGCATAGCAGATATTGCAAGCTCAGTCGTATTTCTGACTGTAATTTAGTGGCTAACACACAAAAAATTAAGTGTTGAGAGAAATGAATATGCAAGGAAGTGCTTTGCACTACTTCTGTCAAACTGGGAGAGACTCCAGTTGATTCTTTTTGCTCCTCATTCTAGTTAATTAGATCCAACATGCTTTTGCCAAACCGTTAAATTTCCAAAGGTTTCCTTCTTTGTTCCAGACAATGTTTTTTTGAAAGAATAATAATAATAATAATAGCATATCTTAGCTGTCCCACATCATCATTTGAGTCTTAAAATATGCAGCAGAATGTCGAAAAACTCTATCCAAGAAGAAAATAACCAGTAAATGATGACTAATTACTCAGTAAACAATCTTATTTTCTTGGATGGACTTAACAAATAATTTCTGTTTCGGGATGAAAAGAAAAAGGAAAGAATAAAAGTACCTTCTCTGTCTGCCTTGACAGTGGCCTCCCCAGAAGTATTTCTACAGGAGACAAACTTAAGATCATGGCCTCAAGCCTAGCCCGCATAAAGTTATCGTTGAACTCCCCATAAATAACATCACCATTTGAAATTTCAACTCCAACGACTCCTATTCTGGCGTCATCCCCAGGGTCAGTTTCTCCCTCAGCATTTTCAATCCTTTTCTCAACCACACAAACCAAATAATTGTTACATGATACGCACCCCTCTTCTGCACCTCCCAAATCCTCCGCAGCCTCCAAGGTGGCCTTGGTATACAAAGCTGACAACCCTCGACAAAAGGGCCCCATTTTATTTGATCCATGAGCTTTGATTGCCGCTGTTTCGGTCTGTTTCACAACGCCTACTTTGTATCCCGCATTAACTAGCCTCCTCACGTGAATATTCAATCGGAATGTAGGTATACTTGCAGTCAAAAAGTTATGATCCATATGAGCGTATATCCCCAAAACCCTCGCGGCGTTCTCAGCATCTTCGCCAAAGAACCTGTATCTATATCCAACCTCAACCATCAAAAGCACATCGGGATACTTATCTTTGAGCTCCACCACTTGCTCTTCTAACGGTGTGTACTTAGGAGTGACTTTATGGTGGTTCTTGCTAGGTTCCAAAAGATCCTGAGACGGTTCTAGAAGTTTCTCCAGAAACTTCTCGTGAAGAGTGGGATTGGGTAGTGGCGGGATAGGGTTGTGGGTGTGGGGTGAAAGTTTAGGAGTTTTGGAGGGTTTAGCGAAAAGGGTTTGCGAGACATGGTCAGAGAAAGAGGGAGCAGAGGAATCGCTCTGGTGAGAAGGGAAGAGCCTGGGGAGTTTAGGGGGTCTAATTTCATGAGAAGAAGAAGAGATGATCTGAGAAGTTCTGAGGCGTTTGGCAGGGGAGAAATCAACAGTGGCGCAGATTTTTGGCGGTGGAGTTTGGGGTTTGGGGAGAGTAGAGAAATGTCCATGCGATTGAGAAGAAGAAGAAGGTGACGATGGAGTGACGGAGGAGGTTGCAGAATCTTGAGCTTTGGATTTTGGTGCAAAGAATCTAGAAATAACCTGCTGTTTCTGCTTCCCCATGAATTTGAAGGGTTCTGTTAAACCCAGTGGAGAAATTCTTCTTTAAACTGAAATAAGGACGCCCTGTTGTTTGGCGCCTTTTTGTCTCCAGGATATGTTTGGTTATCTTCTCCTTAAATTTAAAAAAGTGGAGATATTTAAAAATAAAAAATTAGTTAATGGACCTTAGTCCAATTTTAGTTATGGGCTTTCTGTTTGTTAATTGAGCCTCAGTATAGCCTACGACGGTCAACTAGATGACCCAATGGATCTTGGGCCGACTCTAAATAATATATTATTTTTTTTTAAATAAGAATTAATATCAGACCGTATAAGAGAGAATTATTTTATATTTAAGGTGACTATGCTCCTCGCCGTGTTTATTAAGGAAAGCCGTTATTATTTTTATATTATTATTATTATTATCAGCCTCAACAGCTATTGGGGTCACGCCATGTGGGTGCAGAAACTCCAGCAAGATTTTCTTTAATTTTAAATTTAAAATTCTCTTTATCTTCCCAATTACATTCTTTTTTAACATTTTTCTACACTTTTTTGTTTTATTTTTTTTCTCTATTATCTCTAACTTTTTAAAAGTTATTTAAAAAAAATAATAATAACTAAAAAGGTAGAATTGTCCGTGAAATATTTGAATAGGGGAAAATAATAGGTTAGACATAGACCACGTAAGAGGGTGGCCTGGAAGAGATGGTATCCACCAGCAACAAGTTCTAAAAATGAGGTACAAAAGTAACCACCATCTCTATTATTCTTCGTCCACTTGTATTTTCATTGTCTCATTAAATTCCCAGCTCTTCCTTGTTTTTCTTTCCCCGACCCTTACTTATTAAATATTGATAAGCAAGACGTATTTAGTGTGGAAAATGTATATTGATTTGCACATAATTTGAAAATGAAATATTTCCATATATATATTTATAAATATAGAATTTCATTGATTAAAAATATTAAATGATTGCATAGAGTGGAACTAATTCCACAATAAATTTATTTATTTATTTATTTATCCATTTTCGATACCCGAAGCCAAAAAGCAGGATTCTTTGGGAGTTTCCCATTGGCTAGATCGTTCTGGGAAGCCTTCCCCACCTCTATCCCTCTCTATCTTTTCTTCCTTTTAGATTTCATTTCGTATGAATGGGAAATGAAAAGCCCAAACGAAAACAAGACAGAAACCCCAGAATCAAGACGAAAAATTCAAGATTGTCTTCAGAACGACGACGAAGAAAAAGCCAGGTGCGAATGGGATTTTAATCTCTCCACCGTAGTTTCTTCTTCCGGAACCAACACTAATGGACTTGGAATTGTTTCCGATACTATTGGAGCTATAGAATTCGACCAATCCGACACCCTTTTGGCCACGGGTGGTATAGCAAGAAAAATTAGAATTTACAGCTTAAAGTCTTTGCTTCCGGCATCGTGTGATATTGAAGCTGGTGACGGATATACCTTGTTAAGCCATGCTAATGCGTGTGAATTCTACATGTGCACACCGGCGAAGCTCAGTAGTCTCCGGTGGAAGCCCGGTTCCGGTGGAAGTGTTCTTGGATCGGGGGATTATGATGGGGTAGTAATGGAATACGATCTTGAGAAAAGAGTACCCGTATTCGAACGAGATGAGCATGGGGGTAGACGGGTTTGGAGCATGTGTTATTCTCGGGTTGACCCGATTGTTGGAGCATCCGGGTCAGACGACGGAACCATGCAAATATGGGACCCACGATATGATGATGGTGGTAGTTTGGCTAAGGTGCAGCCTAGTCAAACCAAGAGTCCAGTCTGCTGTGTTGAGTTCAGTCCGTTTGATGGATTTCTCATCACCGTCGGATGCGCTGATAGAAAAGCTTACGGCTACGATGTTAGAAGAACCTCGGAACCCCTCTTCGTCCTCGATGGACATCAAAAAGCCGTCACCTACGTTAGATTTCTCGATAACCGTACAATCGTAACATCCGCCATCGACGGGAGTCTAAAGACGTGGAACATTCAAGATCAAACGACGTCGTCGACCATCCGAACCTTCAGAGGACACGTCAACAGTAAAAGATTCGTCGGGTTATCCGTGTGGAGAAATGGCGGGCTACTTTGCTGCGGCTCGGAAGATAACCGAGTCGTAGTGTACGATCAAAGGTGGGGCGATCCGGTGTGGATTCAAGAATTCGAACCGCCGGCAGGTGGATGCACCACCACCAGCAGTAGTAGCCACGGGTTTGTCAGTAGCGTATGTTGGAAACAAGCGGGAGAAGATGGATGTACACTGGTCGCCGGCGGTTCAGAGGGCGTGTTGCAGCTTTTCAGTGGTAAGAGAAAACGATAATAATTAATTAATTGGTCACTCACACCAGGAATAACGTGGGGGGACAAATTGTTATTGTGTTATCTGTCACAATTAATGGGACTGAATATAGTAAGCACCTGACCAATTTTTTGTTTGTGGGAAGGATTTTTCTGTGGGACTATCGAATAGAGACAGACTTTGTGGTACATGATTTCTTCTTCTTCTTCATGTTTTGGATTTCCTTTTTTATTTTATTTTCTGTCTTTCATTTGGTATTTACGTATTATTCTAATACATATATTGCATCGAGATGCGCGCACAGGAGATAGATTTGTTTATGTGTTTTTTGCATTTTAAGATTGTATTTTATTTTATGTCGTGTGAATAAGAATTGACTAAAACTTATAATTAAAAAATAAAATAAAATTAAATTAAATGGATACTCATTCTTGCAAATTAGTATGTATTTTAAATTTTAACCAATTAAAAGTTACAAGGTTTAGAAAGAACCAATCCAACAATTTATTGGTTGCAATGGATTTCCCTCCATCCGTTTCTTTTAAAGTTTTGTTTTTAACTGTAAAAAAAAAAACATAGTGCATTAGTAATATTATATAATTTTTAAAAATTATAAGTTTGAGATATAAAAAAATACAGAATTATTAATTTAAATTTTAAATTTTAAAATAATTATAAAGATAAATTCTCTATGGTATGTGTACAAAAATATTCTTAATAGTTAATATATGAAATTATCCTTTGTTTAAATTATTTTCTTAATTATTAATAATAAATATCGTTATATTACATCTAAATATTATATTATATTCAGATATTATTAAAAATTTTAAAAATATCTAAATGAATTACTAGCAAAAGAAAAATACCTATAAAATCCCCTCTTAAAACAAAGGAAAGAGAATTGAAATTGCTTACCAAAATACTCTTAAAGGAGTCGCAAGAGAAGAACGATTTAGGAGCTCGAAGTCCTGCAACATCACTCTATGAATTCATTATTTTTTATATGGGTAATAAATGAGTCAGAAATAGAAATAGATGTGAACGAAATAAAATATAAGGGACTAAAATGAAATAATAGAAACTTTTGGAGGACTGGGAGTGATAATGAGGAACGCATTTTGAAAAAAAAAAAACAAAAAGGAAAATGAAAAAGGAGCTTAGGGAGGAATGCGAACTAGATTCAAACGTAACCCCTCTGCAAAATTCTAGAGAGGGTAAACTTGGAAGACGGAATCGAAACAGAGAGTTGTCCGTGGAAGCAAAGAAGCAGGATGGTAACGTCGCCGGTGGTAAACACGTATCCGCTTTCCAGCTACACCTTCGGAACTAAGGAGCCCAAGATGGAAAAAGACACTTCCGTCGCCGACCGTCTCGCTCGGATGAAAGTCAAGTATGGGTTGCTTAATATTGCTTTGTTATCATTATTTGATCTTTTGGATTTAAGTTCTATTTTGATTGTTGTATCACTTATCCTATCAAGATTTGGTTACGAAAAAACACATTGCTAAAACCCTATTTATTTCTTATACTAAAACCCTAGATCACACAACTTTTATGATTTTCTGTTGACTTTGTTTTGCAGTTATATGAAGGAGGGGATGAGAACTAGCGTTGAAGGAATTTTATTGGTAACCCCTCTTGCATTTACTTTGCAATTTATTCGAATTTTCTCGATTTTTGAATGATATATAAATCTCTTTTGTAGAAAGTTGTTCTATTTTTCATGAATTTTCCCCATAGTAACTTCTTATTCCATCTGAATTTTCACAATTAAAATCTCATTGGAAATATAGATGAAATTCCTTTGGTGATGTGACATTGGCACAGGACAATCTGTTTTTACCAGTTTGGGGATATTCAAGACAGGAATTAGTGTTATGAACCATCTCTCTCCATGGGTATTCAAACAGCTCTTTTACTTTCTTTTACACATATACCCATAAGCCTATTGATTTCAGTGGTGATTGACACGAGATTTATCCTTGAAATATTAAGCTAGTATTTAAATATTTTAGTAAAGCAGAGATTCATAAAAGAACTTAGTTTGTAGTTTCTTTATGTTACATCTCCCAATATGCACCTCAAGTAACATTTTTCGTATCCCTAGTAGGTATCTTCTCCTCAGCACTATTTTGGATTTGTGGCTCTTCAAAGTAGGCAAAAACACATATCACTGTCCTTGCATTTTTGATTGCAATATCCAAAACATGCTTATTTGCTAATTTACTCCTTTTACTATTATATATTCCTCTTTAAAAAGGTCCTTATCTGTATAGTAAGTTGTTCTCCTTTTTGGTACACCACTATTAGCTGGGTGTTACACAAGCATTGGATCATGTCTAGAAGAGGCAATGAGGTTATGTGTGATTTAATCTTTTGATATCCCTTATTTTTATTTGTTGCCAAGATGTTGTTGAATGTTTGTCCACTGGATTGAGAGAATACAATTGGGAAATAATCTATGAAAATGTGATCCAAGTGTGCTGATTGTGCCTTGCTTTCTGATGGGAGAGACCAGTGGACGATGCATAACCTTTTCTGACTATTGTGGTCTTCCATAATCTGTCTTTTTTACTTGTTCATGGAATGTGAGCTAGAGTGAATTTTATTTGAATTGCTAGTAGTTTGAATGAGAAATTCACCCAAGAGTTTGATTACTTTTGTTTCTTCAACATTGACTTATGTCAGTAACAGTTCTTAAATGTCAGTCCTTTTTTTTTTCTCTGCATAATCATTAAAACTTTGGAGTAAAGATTAATTCTTAAGGGCAACGTATTGATTGACATTTATTTGAGTATCTTACTGTAGGAATAATAAATTGACTTGGCCCATGAATATACTTCCTCTAGTGACAGTGATTTTCCATTCATATGTGTAAAACATGTATCTGATGGGTTAATTTAGGGGTGAACATGGTCTGATGGCTTTACTTCACAGGTACAAGAGCATAATCATCCCCATATTTTACTTCTGCAAATTGGTAACACTTTCTGCAAGCTTCCTGGTGGGCGCCTGAAACCTGGAGAGAATGGTATTACTTTTGTTTTCTTAATTTAGAGAACTTAGCCATTCTAAGAAATTTTATTTTGTGAATTCAATTCTATATTTTAATTTTCATCATCCATGATTGTGCAGAAATTGAAGGCTTAAAAAGGAAACTCTCTAGCAAGCTTGCTGCCAACTCTCCTGGTCTGCAGCCAGATTGGCAGGTAAATCTTTATACTATGAATTCATTTCTATTGCTGCCTTGCAGAACTCAGGGAAAATATCTGGTCTACTTGGTATGAACATATTACATAATAAGAAAGACTATTGAATTTGCTTGATTTTTTAAGAGGATAAAATGAATTTCAATGATAGATCAATATGTAGTTTTATGGTGTTGTCTTATTGCTTGTCCATTTACTCTTCGTATATCATGTAGATAAGCTTTATCAATTTTGTTTCCTCTCTTTGATGACTTACAATTGTGCAATATATGATTCCAGATCGGTGAATGTGTAGCTATTTGGTGGAGACCAAACTTTGAAACCATAATGTACCCATACTGCCCTCCACACATAACAAAACCAAAGGTATATAAAGTATCATTTGAAGCTTTCTTTCACTTTTTCCTTGCATTTTGTTTTGTCTGACTGCTGTTTTTATTTCTATATGTTGTGATGCAGGAGTGTAAGAAGCTCTTCCTTGTTCACCTCTCTGAGAGAGAGTACTTTGCAGTTCCGAAGAACTTGAAGCTTCTGGCTGTTCCATTGTTTGAACTCTATGACAATGTTCAGGTATAAAATTATATGAGTTTTATGGTCAAGAGTATGATATCGTTTGCCTACTTGTCATGGAAAATGTAGTCCTTGAGTGTATGAGCTTTCAATGAAATTTCTTGCCTTGTGCTGCTTGTTGGTTTGCTGCATAAATTTCACTTTCAAGATAAAGTTCATGTGATTCTAGGAGGCAATCTGCCTCATATTTGTGATATTCTCTTTATGTTGATTTCATGGTGATGATTGTGTAAGATTCATTCGTACGTAGGGATCTCACCATTCTATTTGTTCTTTTCCGCAGAGATATGGCCCTGTGATATCCACAATTCCACAGCAGCTGTCCAGATTCCAGTTCAACATGATCCATCCGTAGATTAATCATGTTTAGTCCTAGATAGCACATTACTGGAGAGTTGTAGTCAACTGGCATGCAGGTCTCTACATGATTCAAGCGTGTCACATGTTCTGCAGCTCTCTGTTTTGCAGAAACTCTATTCTCTCATGGTATTATTTAGTTTGCTACTAAGAAATTGGTGACCTACATAGATATTCTCGCAAGAGCAGTTAGTTAAAATAACATTTATGAGATGGCCGATAGTGGACATTTTGTTCTTTCTTGCTGTTAGGCCTTTTATGTTTTTGAATGTCTCTCCGTCTTTGATTGTATCTAAATTTATGTAATCGATATGATGGGTTGTAAATGGAGGAGTTGGTAGTATTATGTATTGCCCCTAACAGCAAAGATAGTCCCGAGTAAGCTAGGCTTTGCTAAGGAAGATCTGCTCATGACAATTGTGCCGGTGGTTATTTTATTAATGAAGGCCCCATCTGAATCAACCTTTGGCCTCCGGAGTTGCTTGGTGTTGTATTGTGTAACATCCAATGTTCAGAATTGTGATGTAGAGAGGATAGGAAAATTGTTCTTTAGGTTCCTTATTTTTCTATTGAGGGGTAATTGTTCTTGCATTACTGATGATTGCTTTTTAAGTGTCCTAGACATGCTTTTGTAGGGATGAAATGTAAGGTATATTTAGAGACCCCATGTTGGGGTAAAAAATGTACACATTTTTCATTTTGTTCCTGTTGAATCAGAGCTCAAGATTATCATCCAAATTCATTAGATAAATGCTCTGGAATGATACAAGAAGTTAAGAAGGTAAAAATAGAATGCTATTCACACGAAACTTCACCCAAGTAGATGTCGGGGAGTTGGGGTTGAAAATGTTTGCTCGCTTTTAATTTTGCCAAAACCTTTCGAGTTCTTGTGCTATGTTTTCTGGCAATTTCACAGTGCTTCCTGGCCATTAACACGTGCCCTGACTTCCCGAGTTGGGGGTATTATAATGGTTTCATTTTTACTAATCTCTCAAATAATGAGAACGTAGAATGATTTCAACCTCAAGAGAGTCATGCCAGGATTTGTGTTGATTAGTATTTGAAGTTCACTGCACTAAAAAAAGATTACTACTCCCAGTCCGCTTCCATATGCTCTTCTGTTCCATTTTAACTCTAGCATCCAAGGCTTCCAACCACTGACCCGCCGCCGCGTGGATACTGGATAGAATGACATAAACTCCAGATTCATCAGATTCCAACTCCTCAGCTTTAGTTACCGCCAAATTTAGGTCACCTCTCATCTTGCATCCGCCCAGTAAAGCCCCCCAGATAGCAATATCAGGTTTGAAAGGCATCTCCTTCAAGACGAGCAACGCTTCCTCCAGCTGACCGCTTCGGCAGAGTAAATCCATCAAACACCCATAATGCTCAAGTTTTGGATAAACCATGCTGTTAAAGATCTTGCGCCCTTCTTCTACTAAACCACCATGACTGCAAGCAAACAACACACTACTAAAAGTGAAATCATTTGGCTTCAACTTCATCCCCTGCATCAAATAGAATATTCTGATTGCATCTCCCGTTCTTCCATGGATAGCCAGTGATTTGATCATCACATTATAGCAAAACACGTCTTTATTTCCAGTTTTGATAAAGATATTAAATGCTGTATCAATATCCCCACATTTAGCATACATTTCTACTAAGGCAGTCCATGCTATTACTTCCAATTTGTCCCAATCTCTGATCGAACCGTGCACCCACTTCCCTAACTCCAGAGCACCCAAGTGAGAACAGGCAGACAGAGCTGAAACATAGGTATATCCATCTGGAATCACACTTCCCCTTCGCATTTGGGAGAAAAGATTTAGGGCATCCTGAAAATTCCTGTTTTGGGTGTAAGCCGATATCATGCAGTTCCAAGAAACCACATTCTTCTCGGGCATCATTTCAAACAATTCCCTGGCTGCATTAAGATCTCCCGCATCACCACAAGCTTTTATCATTGTAGTCCATGACACCACATTCTTCTCTGGGATCCGTTCAAATACATATCTGGCATTTTCAATGTCTCCAGTTTTAGCATAACCAGAGACCATCAAATTCCACGTTATAGTATCTCTTACCACCACCGACTTCTCGAAAAGCTCCCTCGCATTCTTTATATCACCCATCTTCACATACTCGGAAATCATTCTGTTCCACAGTTCTACAGGCCCGAAACACATACCGTCAAAAATCCTCCTGGCATCATTCACTAGTTCCTTTTCAGTACAACCGACATCAAAAGAATCAACGAACTTCACATAAAAATGAAAAATCGCACCAGCAACTGATAAGGCTGGCTCGAATCCAAATTTAATGATCCGGCAATGCACCTTTATACCAATCCTGAACAAGCCCAGATCGGAACAAGAGTTCAAGACATACGGGTAAGTGAAATTATTAGGCCTAAGTCCTCTTTGAGGCATTTCATCATACATTAACATGCAATTTCGCTGAGGACCATTATATGCATAACCCCTGATCATAGCATTCCAGATAGTGATTTCTTGGTTGCAAAAGCCACCCATCTGAGAGAAAATGAGTTCTGGATATTCCATTTCCCCGAATTCGGTACTCCGCCGCAACAAATACAATCGAATTAGGGGATTTTGTTGGAGTGAGGTTGTAAGGATAAAGGCTTGAATCTGCTTCAACTGTTTGAATGTGCATTTCGAGAGTAGATTTGTTACTCTGATCTGCAATGGCCATGACATATAATCAATCAATCAATCAGTCAGTCACCACCAAATCTCAAACATTTCATGGAATACAACTTTCGCGCAGGTTTGCTTTACCCTTTTTCCTTCTTCATTAATGATTTTTATTTTATAATTCTCATTTTCCATTGGATCAATTTAATGGGTTCTTCTAAAGCCCATTCTTTCAGTTTTGGCCCAATAAAACTGCAAAGTATCCATTTAAATTCCAAATCATCTTTTACAAATCAAAAAATAAAAAATAAAAAATAAAAAGAATCTGTGAATATCTTTTGCAGCTTCAACACGTAATTCTATGGAGAAAAAATCAACTCTTTATTTTTGAGGGCTTCATTAAATTCTTCATTGTTCTGCTGTTTCCACCGACACCACAAAAGAAAAAAGAAAAAAAGAAAAAGAAGAAAAGGTAATGCACGCATGGCAGAGAGAAAAAGAAAAAAGAAAAATTGTACTTATAATAATGATCATGCTGGTAGATGAAGATTGGCTGAAATAATTTCCATGGAATATAAAAAAAAAAAAAGGAAAAAGGAAGAAGACCTGTTATAATTTGTGTCAAATGTCAATGGTATTTTATTGTTGGCTGAAATATTATTTGTTTAAAACAAAATGATTTTAAATGTTTTGTTTATTTTTGTTGACATTCGAAACTTCTGTACGGACTCATGTTACTGCCTTTGAATTTTATATATATATATATATATATTTGATGATTTCATTTCTTGGTATTTTTTTCCTTCTTGGTTAAAAGAAGAAAAGACTCAGCAGGATTTCATGTGACTGTAATAAAGTAAAAGTGTGATGTCTGGTGATAGTTACTGCATATTAATAATTATTTCTTTCTTTTTTGCTTTGTTTGAATTAACTCGGATAGAACTACTGACTCACCATCACCATCAAAATTTACTTCTTTCTTTATCATGAAAATTAGATTTATCTAGGATTCTAAGGTTCGAATTTCATTATGGATAATTTTATATTAAAAACTCTTGGTCAGATTTTAAACTTTTAAGTAAGAATTAAACTGTACAAATCGAGTTTGGATTAATTTCATAACACCAACATTCCAAAGTGATGTACCAAAAAAAATGAGGTTTACCCCTTCTCTCTTTATATATATATATATTAGGAAATTAGGGTTTTTACAGTTTTTCATTACCTAATTATAAACTCCCCAAGGAAGACACACAGAAAAGCAATCTAGGGTTTATCTATAAGTTAATTTGATATTCAGAGTTATATAAAAAAAAATGTGCATGAAATGGTGGTTAGCTGGTTACGGAAGTGAGATACATACATACATACAACAGACAAAAGAAGGATTGATTTTCTCCCGTGCTATTGGGGCGTACCCTTTTTGTCTGTTTCTCATTCTTTATTTCAATTAATTTTCATTACATTTTTTTTTTGACTGCTGAACAAAAATGATTATGACCTAAATTTTGCAAAACGCTGACGATATATCCATCCCCATAATCGTCTAACATCATCCATCGACTTTTTTTTTTTTTTTACTTATTATTATAGTTTTTTTCTTTTAACAGCTTTGGCGTGGTCTAACTTGCATCAGCCCCAAATTATAAAAGAAAAAAAAGTGGTACTGCTGAAGACGACGACGATCAAATTGAATGTGGTAAATTGAAAATTGAAAGTGGCAGTGGGCATTAATATTATTAACATTTGTGATGATATCTGACGAACAAATTAAATGAACCGCCACATTTACGGGATTGATTAATCCGTCACAGTCATATTTATAGGTTCGTTGCCAAGGAAGAAGACCTCTAGTCTTCCTTGAAGTTGGACTGAAAATCAACCCTAAACCTAGTTTGTTCAAACATAATTATATTCCTTATTATTGGTCCTTTATTAATATGCTACTACTTATACATCACTTTTAACTAACTAACTGATGTGATTTTTTGAAAAATTAAAGTTTGTTTTTTTATTTCAAAAAAAGACTTCATTTTTATTTTTGATCTTCTTCCCGAAGATCATATTTCATTTATATATAAATTCATTACATCTTAGGTTTTTTTTTTGTTTTAATTATAATTTTATATTTTAATGGATTATCTTCGCCTACAAAAAAGTATAAACATGTCTTTTATTGTCTCTGTGTAATTTAGTACTAATAAAATCCCCCCCCCCCCGAGATTTCCTCTTTTTTTCGATTAAAATACTATTTATTAATAATTTGATTAATTAGTCTTTATAAAATATTTTAAGACAAAGAAAATATATATAATAGGTTACCAAAATAATTGACCTCTTTATTTCAAACTCAGCTAGTCTTTTTTTAAAACTGAAATTAATTAACATTTTGGGGAGAGAGAATATTTATTATCACTAGAAACAAAATATGTGGATAAATTACAAGGTCAAATGTAACAAGTGGAATAGTTTAAGCACGTGGTGAATAAAAAAAAAACCACCAACATATACATACATATATATATATATATATAATATATATATATATATATATATATATATATAGTACGCTAATTATTATTAATCTAAGACAACTTTGCTTGTGTTCCAAGACAATTATTATTAAATAATTGGATTTTTTAAAAAAAATAATGCGGATATTTGGAAGATTTAGAAGGTGCATAGGATGAATGCGTTGTGGACGTGATCTTTTCTGAATATCAAGAAATAATTATTTGTATAATTAATTATTGATTGGTTAAAGAATAATACGGATTCTGCGGGTAGAATTTGGTGTGGTGGGAACAAGTTTTTGATTAATTAACTAAAACAAGGATCATGAGCTTTAAAATTAAATTTATAATAACGCTAATTAATTATTGTATTTTCTCTTTGATTTTGTGGACATGGAAATTCATTCATACTAGGGTTTTAGAAACCCTAGATAAATAACCTCATTCCTCAACTATATTTCGTCATTAATTTCGGTGTCTTTCTCTGTAAATAATAATGACATGCGATATTTTTGCATGAAGTTAGCTTGAAAAACAAACAAAAGAAAAAAGGTTTGTTTCAACGAACGAGACATTAAAACTACTACTCGATTCCACCTCCCCATTATACATAAATTTGTATATATATATATAAATTCTTAGTACAATGTTAGAATAAATAATTTAGTTACAGTTAACATGAATTATCAAAGTTTTAAAATTTATTTTTCTATTCCCATTATGTCTCAAAAATCTCACTCTAACTAATTAGACACGACTTTCCAACCAAACATTAATTTTTACATATGCATTACATTTTTATTTACCTAATTACATGCATGCATGCACCTTCTTTTATATATATAGATTTATTTACTTACTTCCAAAAAGTTCACAAAAAGAAAAAAAAAATTACAATTCTTATTTAAATGTGGATTCAAGATGATTAATTTTTCTCATTTTTTTGTTTGGAATATGATTAATTTAATTCTTTTTTGTAATTCAATTGTTCAATAAAACCATTAACAATCGAATGCCAGAAATTATCAATTAGTTAATTTTTAATTTTTTTATATATATATAATGTCATATTCTTTTTTAAGTAAATGAGATGAGTGAAAAATTGGAAATGAGACGTGCCACGTCATCAATTCCTGGGTCCGGAAACCGTTATTTGTGTCTGTCAAGTAGGTTTTAGGCCTGCTGAATGACACATATCTATATCTATATATTATATTCAACTTTTATTCTGCCCTTTCCTTCCTTTTGGTTCATTTTGACCCAACCCAACCGTGACACGTGTCCTACTTCTATTCAGTAACTTGATATAATTAGATAATTTTACCTTTTTTTTTAATATATCTTTTAAAATTCCCATTTGAATATATATATATATATATATTATACTTTATTATTATCAATTTTATTTTTTTAAAAAAAATTAATTTGTAGTGCATACATTTTCATTTTAGTTGACAATTTACATTATATATATACATATAATATATGGATTACACACCTATATAAGTTCAAATATTAATTATTTATTAAACACTTTAAACTTTAAGATACAAATAAACTAATAAATAAACTCTTTTCACTTAAAATAATTATTTAAAATTTACAAGTAAAATTTAACTCACGCATAAAACTTTATTGGTAAATTTACTTTAAAAATGATCGAATGTTCTCTTTTTACTATCATAAGAAAAAATAAATAAAAATCAATATGAATAAATGAAGTTCCTAAAATTAAAAATTAATTAAAAAAAAAATTGAATTTGTATTAAATAAAAAGGTAAAACATATGAACAAATACGTTTGATTGATGGAATTGACTTTGCCAAGTTGAATTAAAACCCCGCCTCTTGACTTTAGCTAGCGCGTGTTTAATACCAATATTGCCCTTTTAGTTCATTGTTATGACTAAGTTTTTGTGTCGGATAAATTTGAAAAGTCAATCCAATGACCTAAAATTACAAGTATCAAGAGGTTTATGTTTTTTTTCAGCAAAGTGTTAATTAGTGAAGTAGTTGAGGTAATTATAGATATTATTATAATGAAAATGTTTACCAAATCCGCCCCTTTAAATTTGTAGCAGCCTGTGGTCGGCTAACCTCACCATCAAGCATCCTCATTTCTCCTTCTTCTTTCTACGCCCAACACACAGACAAAAAGAAACTATAAAACTTGAAGCAGAAGATCATAAATTAATGGGGTGCAAAGCTGACAAACCGAAGCAGAAGCACAAGAAGGGATTATGGTCTCCAGATGAAGATCAAAAGCTCAGAGACTATATTCTCAGACATGGTCATGGCTGCTGGAGCTCTGTTCCCATCAATGCTGGTCAGTTCTTTTTTCCTCCCACTTTTAATTATTGTTTCACGTTTTGAGATGCCGGAGATAACTGTTTGTTGCCGGAAAAATGTCAATGCCGTAAGAATATCAAAATGATAATAATGTAAATATATTGACTGAGGAAACTTGAACATCACATTAATGATTACGATTAAAAAGTTAATTTTTTACATATTTTTTTTATTGAATGTATATTGTACAAAATTGTCCACACCATGTGTTCTTGACTGATGGATGCCCTGGTTGTGGAGTCAGTCTTTTACCATTTAAGTTTAAAAATAAAATAAAATTTAGAACCAGAAACATTACTCTAGAAGTATGTAAGTCAAAAGACAAACAATTTTCTTTTATTTCTCACATAGATAGAGATAGATGTTCATGTTCGAGGAAAGACCTTAATGATGATGATGATGATGACCAGTTCTCACACACACACACATATATATATATATACACACATGTATAGAGTTGACCTTTTTTTTTTTTTTGTTCTTTTCACATGTGTGTGTGTGTGTATATATATATATATGTATGTATGCAGGTTTGCAAAGGAATGGAAAGAGTTGCAGGTTAAGATGGATTAATTATCTTAGACCGGGTTTAAAACGAGGGGTGTTTAGCTTCGAAGAGGAAGAAACAGTCCTTGCCCTCCATGGCATGCTAGGCAACAAGTAAGCATATATATATATACATATATATATACATATATATATATATATATATATATATATATATATAATTTGCTATTAATTAATTAACAATGGTTGACTTGTAAACTTTTGAAGTGTTTGTGATTTTTGGTATAGTGTAAAATTAAATAAAATTTTCGTTTTCTCTAAATAATCCATTATGATACCATGTTATATATATATATATATGTGTGTGTGTGTGTGTGTGTGTGTGTATATATATTAATGTTTTTACCTACTAGCTAGACTAGTATACATAATTGATTCCATCAGCGTTCAGAAACTGTGGTTCCAGATCACTGCACTCTTTTCTTATTTAATCTCATATCCTGGTTTAATGGAATAAAATATCAAATTATAACATTTATTTTTTTGTCACGCATGAAAGACAATTAGATTCTTCAATTTTAACAACTTTAGACAACCCGAATAATTTATTCTTGATTCATAGCCACCTGTAAAAATAAATATGGCCTGCTCGATTATATATTTAAATTATGAATATTGTGGAAGATTCATATATTGGTGATGTGTGTGCATTCAGGTGGTCACAAATATCACACCATTTGCCAGGAAGAACAGACAACGAGATAAAAAATCATTGGCATTCTTATCTGAAGAAAAGGGTAAGTAAACAGAACATTATGAGTAGTAGTACTACTAAAGCTGATCATGAGAACACGTCATCCGGCGGCGGGGGATGTTCCATGGGAAATCTTCTAGAATCTTCTTCTTCGCCTACGGCCGTCTTCTTGGAATCAATAGAACATTTACAGGTGGATCAAGGATCATCGTCAACTGACACAGAACCGTCAGTCTCGCTGCAACAGATGGACTACTTTACAGCAGATCATCAAGGACACGTGTCGTTAATGCCGAAGATACTGTTCGCGGAGTGGCTGTCAATGGATACATTTCGAGACCAGTTACTAAATTCTCCTATAATTAATTACGTTGGAAAGCATAATTTTGATTACTATAATAATAACTCTGATTTTCAAGATGCTTTTATGCTGATTAATCACGATGATGATCATCAACAACTGTTCCTTCAAGAAGGAAACTTTGGGAGCAGCCACGTCGACATTAATCACAGAGGAGGATCAGGACAACTTATTGGCAGCAACGACGTCGTTACAGTTGACAACAACAATAATAATAATAATAATAATATGATTCAAACGACTACTCCAAAGTTCGAGGAGGATCACTTCTCTGAAACTGGCTTTGTCGATTTCATATCTGGCCAATTCCATATCACCAGTAACGAAATGTATTTGTGACCATTTTTTTTTGCTTTTCTGGAAATTTCTATTCTCGAAGGAAGAATAATTTCTAATTGCACTTCCAAAAAAAAAAAAAAGAACATAGCATGGCTAGCTAGGATGCATCATTTTGGTACAGGTCTTTCCAAACAATTCTTCTTCAGCATCAGAAAATAATGATAATAGTAGGTGTAATAAGACTTCCTTATCTGTTTGACCTATGAGAATGAGAAGTTTTTCCCCATTAATTATTTTCTTTTCAATTACTTTATATATATATGCATAACAAGAGAAATGTAAATGTGATTGAGATCAAAAGTAATGAAATTTAGTGTAAGATTAATATTCGTTTATGTGATATGGCATGCATGCACGGACATGATTCCAGAAACAAATTAACAGTCTAAGATAATTAATTAATTAATCATATAATAAATTAATTAATTAATTAAATTACAATTTTGTAATATTAAGTTCTGATGTTTTCTTTACACGGCTGATCAATTAAACACAATGTTCCTACGTAATGGTCTGCAGATCCTGAAAGAATCAAATATATATATATATAATATATACATACATATCAAGAACCATACATCTTCATAAAGTCATGATCTTTGATAGATAGTCTAGCCCAGAAAAGAGTTGCAGCAACTATGAATAAGATCGTAATGGGTGTCCATTTCAGTGCAATTATCTACCAAGAAAAAGTTGGCATTAATTAAGCTTGGAGAGTAATTGAGTAACTAAGAATAATAATAGAAATACATTTTGTACTAACCTCAAGTGTTTTGGAGTCCCAGAAATGTGGAACGTTGTCCGATTCTCGTGTTAGTTTTTGCAACATTTCTGTTATTATTACAAGAAAGGTCACAGATGTAATGTTAGAAAAGAAAAAAATAAAAATAAAAGATAAAAATAAAAAAGCTGACCATATCGATTTCTTCTTTTTACTATTTCTGAAAATTCTTCGGTGAAGATTTTAGCTGTATTTTGGTCGCACTTAGAATTCAGCTTTGACAAATTAGCTTGTGTTCTTGTATTTCCTATTATACCACCTGCCATACCAAACCATGACCCATGCACATGCACGTGCACCGGCCCACCATCATAATCAATATATATATATACATATATATATATATTATTCTAATTGCAAAATAATGTTTTAATTAAATGTTAACGTACGTACGTACCCAATTTGACAAAGCTGTATGGCTTCGTTATACTTTCAAGAAGTTTCTGATCAAACTTGTCAAATAATTCCTTTGCTAAATCTTGGAGAAAGAAGAAAACCAGCTTTTTCGGATACGATGAATCCGAAAGTGTCATGAAGCAAATTCCATTCTCGATCATGTAGCTGATCAAAATTATTAATTAAATAACATAATCTTCAAATTAATCCGGCAGATATATATATATATATATATATATATATATATATATAAGAAGATCATAAGTTGCGTTAATTAATTAATTACCTGAAACAGTGATTACCATTAATCCCAATGATCATTCTCGAATGTTGTTGAAAAGCTCCTCTTGAAACTTCTGAAAGTATGAATTCTGCTTGTTGTTGTTGTTGAGAAGTTGACGGATTCCCACTCTCTTCATTTACGTATCTGGTACCTTGTGCTAGTGGCAATCCATCCCTTACTCTCCCAACAATTGTTAGCTTCACCATTAGATGATAAATGCTGATCAAATTAATTAAGAAGGTGTGAAATTTTGGTAGCAAAAAGATGAGGAAAATTTAAGGGAAGAGATGTAGTGATAAAGGAAGTCTTTTTTCTTTTATAAAGGAAAAAAAGGAAGGAACAAAGAAATGAAGCTTGCGTTTTACCAAAGACCTTAATTAGAGATGAAGTTATTCTTTGTCTACTAAAAAGATGATGCATACCCCATGGACATGGTCGGCTAAAAAGTGTTAACTTTCCCTTTTATATATATATATCCTATATATGAACATACTATAAGACGCGGTTTAATAATTTTTCAAAAAATTTCTAATTTTTTACCTTTTTTTTTTAACTAATTCGGCCTGCAATAGCGGTTGGACACTTATTCGAGAGTTAAGACCTAGCCTAAAACTTTTTAATATGGAGCAGAAATTAGACTCGGTTTGCGGTAGCGCTCGTAGAATTTGACTCTTACTCGATGGTCGGACCTAGTCCAAAACATTTTAATATTGAGTAGAAATTTGAGCTCAAAATATTTTTTTTAATATGGAGCAAAAATTTGGACTCAGCCTGCGATAGCGTTCGCAGAGTTCGACTCTTATTCGAGGGTGAAAATCAAGATGATGATGTGTGAAGAGCCATGTCACAGTTTTTTATCTAGTCAGCATGTTTGAGGGTGTTTTTGTCATTGTTCTTGCTTGTCATATGCATATGATTAGGGCTGTCTTGTAGTGTATAAATACACCTCGTTATAGCCGCAGCTTTGATGGAATTCTGGTTTTCATTGATTTCCTGTTTCATTGCTTTCATGTTTTATTGCTTTCTTCCACTTTTTTAATATGGTATCAGAGCTTTTAAAACTCTGATTACGTGTATATATATATATATATATATATATATATAACTATGGCGGATGATGCCTCAAGCTCGTCTGTTTTTTCTGCAACCATAGAAGAAACAAAGACTCAACTTATTTATCCTCAAAGCCAGCTCATTTCTCTGAAACTCACTTAAAACAATTACCTCATCTGGAAGACTCAAGTGATCACTGCAATAAAGGGATATGGTTTGGATAACTACATTGATCCTGAACCTCAAGTGCCAAGTGGACACAATCAGATCTCCAACCCGTTGTTTATTCTCTGGAGCAGACAAGACCACATCCTTGCCTCTTGTACCTTGTCCTCACTCTCAGAAGGTATTCTTCCTTTAATCATTGGGCTAAGTTCTTCTAGTAAAATCTGGTCTACTCTTGAAAAGAACTTTGCTAATCAATCGAAGGCTAAAACACTTCAGTATAAATTTCAATTGCAAACCACTACGAAAGGAAATATGTGTATGAGGGATTATCTGGCTAAAATCAAGATGTGTTGTGATATGCTTGCTACTACTGGGAATATTATTTCTGAAAATGACCAAATAATGCATATCTTATCTGGACTTGGCCCTGAATATGATGCAGTAGTTGTCATTGTTACAGCTGGAGTTGGTTCTTTTGGTCTTAGTGATATTCATGCATTACTTCTGAGTTTTGAAGCTAGGTTGGAGAGTGTTGGTGGTTTGAGTACAGGACATTTGATCAATACTGATGGATCTCAACCATCAGTGAATTATGCTGCACAAGATAACAACACTAGAAGGAATTTTAATAACACATCTTATAATGGTAGAGGCAGAGGTAATTACAGTTTCAGAGGTAGAGGCAACAGAGGTGGCTTTAGAGGTAGAGGAAGGTTTCAAGGTTCAAGAATCACATGTCAAGTGTGTCATCTAACTGGACACACAGCTGATAGGTGTTGGCATAGGTTTGACCAGTCTTATGGTGTTCAGAATAATCGACAGAGCAATATGACTAATAACAACAATCAGAACAAGAATCATTCTCTGAACCTTGCACAATTACCTGGTAGCAGTTGCTCTAGTGATGATAGTTGGTGGTTTCCAGACTCTGGAGCCTCAACACATGTGACTAATGAGCTCAACAACCTTCAGTCAGCTTCAGAGTATAATGGAGGGAGCAAATTGTAGTTGGGAAATGGACAGTATGAGCAGATCCATCACATAGGTAATACTACTCTCCTCTCTGAACAGTCAAACGGGTTGTTTTATCTCAAGGAGTTACTTCATGTTCCAGGAATCACAAAAAATCTTATGAGTGTATCCAAGTTTGCTCTTAACAACAATGTATTTTTTGAATTCCACCCTCTCTTCTGTCTTGTAAAGGATCAGGTAACACAAGAGGTGCTGCTCAAAGGAATACTTAAAGAGGGACTTTACAGATTCAGTTTTGATGTTCACAATCTGCCCTTGAAGAATGAAGTTTCTTTCCAAAATGAACTAGTTGTTTCTACATCATCTGTTTGTAATAATTTGGATATTAGTTTGTGGCACAAGAGGCTTGGCCACTGCAGCTATGACATTGTAAAAAGGGCTCTGAGAACTCGTGACATCTCTTTTAATGAAAAAAGGGAAATTCCTAATATTTGTGCTCCTTGTATTCTTGCAAAAAGTCACAAACTGCCTTTTGGTAATTCTGATAGTAATTCATCTTGTTGTTTTGAGCTTATTCATATTGATCTTTGGGGTCCAGCACCCATACAATCTATCAATGGATACAGGTACTATGTTACATATATAGATGATCACAGTAGGTTTGTGTGGATCTATCTCTTGAAGCAGAAATCAGAGGTTGTAGGTACTTTTCAGCACTTGTATAAGTTTGTTGAGACTCAGTATGGAGCTAGAATCAAGGGGTTACATAGTGATGGAGGAATGGAGTATAAGGTGTTGAATGATTTCTTTGAGGAGAAAGGCATAATCCATAGAATTTCTTGTCCTTACACTCCACAACAAAATGGAGCTGCAGAAAGAAAGCATAGACATGTTGTGGAGGTTGGTTTGTCATTACTAGCACAATCAGATATGCCAATGAAGTACTAGGATGATAGTTTTGTTACTGCTGCTCATCTTATTAATAGAATACCAACAAAAAGCTTGATTATATCTCACCATATGAGAAACTTACAAAGAAAAAGCCAGATTACAACAGCTTGAAGGTGTTTGGATGCTTAGCTTATCCACATGTGAGACCTTATAACAAGCATAAGTTGCAGTATAGAGCATCTCCATGTGTGTTTCTTGGCTAGAGCAATCAGTATAAAGGTTACAAGGTTTTATTGCCCTCTGGAAAGGTGATGATTACTAGAGATGTTGTTTTTGAAGAAAATGTCTTCCCTTTTTCCAAAAGTGCTAAGCAAGGAACTGAAACCAGGGATATCACACAACCTATATTTATTACTTTTGAACCCACTGTGGCAAGTTTTCCTAATTATTGGAAACCTGTTGAACAAGCTACTGAGTCAGAATGCAACAGTCCACATAATTCTCTTATTGCTCTGCAAGAAGATGGCCTTACAGAAGAAAGTGATGAAACTATTCCTTTGAGAGTTGATTTACCTCAAGTTAGTGAAGGTGATTCTTCTAATAGTCACTCTCATGTCACTCCAGAAGGCACTCTTGATTTTTTCAATAGTCCTTCTCATGTCACTCCAGAAGGCACTATTGCTAAGACTAATAAGCATCATATGATCACAAGAGCAAAGGCTGGAATACACAAGCCAAAAATCTGGTCTGCTGAACTTGCAGACATTCTGGAGCCAAAAAATGTTAATGAAGCCTTGATGAATCCCATTTGGAAGCAGGCTATGAGTGAAGAACTTGATGCTCTCCATAAGAATAAAACATGGACTTTAACATCTCTACCTGAAGGAGCAAATTTAGTAGGAAACAAGTGGGTTTTTAAAGTTAAAAAGAAGGCAGATGGTAGTGTGGAGAGATATAAGACCAGGTTGGTGGCACAAGGGTATTCTCAGTTGGCAGGTTTTGATTTCCATGAAACTTTTTCACCTGTTATTAAGCCAACAACAATAAGAGTTATCTTATCCTTAGCATTAACTCACAGTTGGTGGATAAAACAACTTGATGTGAGTAATGCTTTCTTAAATGGAGAATTGTCTGAAGTGATATACATGAATCAACCTAAAGGATTTGAGCAAGGTAACAACCTGGTTTGTAAGCTTAACAAGGCCATATATGGGTTAAAGCAAACTTCTAGAGCTTGGTACATCAAAGTGAAGCAAACATTGGGAGAACTGAACTTTGTTAACTCCAAGGCAGATTGTTCTCTGTTTTTGTACAACAAAGGAGGTGTTACAATGTATATACTGATCTATGTGGATGATATTCTGGTGACTGGTAACAATAATAAGGCAGTAGAAGATCTGATTAATCAATTGAAGAAGCATTTTTCTGTCAAGGACTTGGGTGAAATTCATCACTTCTTGGGAATACAGGTCACCAAAACTGATGAAGGAATCCATTTGGGTCAAAAAGAATATATAAGGAGGTTACTGCGGAAAGCCAACATGTTGCATGCTAATAAATCACCTACTCCTATGATTACCTCACCACAGCTCTCAAAATATGTTGGAAGTCCAATTAAAGATGCTGCTGTTTACATAAGTTTGGTATGAGCTCTTCATTATGTGACTATAACAAGACCAGAAATAAGTTTTGCTGTAAATAAAGTAAGTCAATACATGTCAAATCCTCTAGAACCACACCTAAAAGCTGTCAAAAGGATTCTAAGGTATCTTGCTGGAACTGATCATTATGGACTGAAGCTGTGCAAACCAAAACATCTCAACATTACAGGTTTCTCTGATAGTGATTGGGCTGCTGACATGGATGACAGGAGGTCTGTTTCTGGTTATTGTGTTTATGTAGGTGGCAATCTTGTTTCTTGGTCCAGCAAGAAGCAAGGATGTGTTTCCAGATCCAGCACATAGGCTGAATATAGGAGTTTAGCTCAAGTGGTTTCTGAGATAACTTGGTTGAAGTACTTGATGGATGAACTAGGAGTGCAGCAGACTAGAACACCACAAATATGGATTGACAATCAGAGTGCTATCTACCTTTCCTGTAATCCAGTTTTACATGCAAGAACTAAACACATAGAGCTTGATTTCCACTTCATTAGAGAAAAGGTAGCAAGAGGCTTAATCCAAGTAAACTATGTTCCTTCTTATGAGCAGATAGCAGATATCCTAACCAAACCTCTGAGCCTTCAATTCTTCAGCTGGCTGAGAAAGAACCTGACTGTTACTCCTCATCCTAGCTTCGAATTGAGGGGGGCTGAAAATCAAGATGATGATGTGTGAAGAGCCATGTCACGGTTTTTTTATCTAGTCAGCATGTTTGAGGGTGTTTTTGTCATTGTTCTTGCTTGTCATATGCATATGATTAGGGTTGTCTTGTAGTGTATAAATACACCTCGTTATAGCCGCAGCTTTGATGGAATTCTGGTTTTCATTGATTTCCTGTTTTATTGCTTTCTTCCACTTTTTTAATAGAGGGTTATGACCTGATCCAAAACTTTTTACTATAGAGCTAATTTGCGGACTTAACCCAAAACGTTTTAATATAGAGCAGAAATTCGGGCCCAAAACTTTTTTTTTTTTAATATGAAGCAGAAATTTGGACTCGGTCTGCGGTAGCACTCGCAGAGTTCGACTTTTATTCGAGAATTAAGACCTGACCCAAAACTTTTTAATATGAAGCTAATTTATGGATCTAACCCAAAACTTTTTAATATGGAGCAGAAATTCTAACTCCGCCTGTGGTAGGGTTTGACTCTTACTCGATGGTTAGGACCTAGCATTCGTAGAGTTCGACTCTTACTCGATGATTAGGACCTAGCCTTCGCAAAGTTCAACTCTTACTTGAGGGTCGGACTCGACCTTAGGTAACGCTTGCTCTTACTCAAGTGTTAGGACCTACCCTAAAACTTTTTAATATGGAGCAGAAATTCAAGAACTTGACTCTTACTCCCTAAATGAAGCATTTAGGAGTTCGTTCATCAACTCTCCAAACTACGATTTAGGTGAGATTTCAAATTACAAAATTCCTAACTATAATTCTTCTTCTTTTTTTTTTTTTTCCTTTTTGTTTTTGTGAGTCTATTTTGGAGAGAAGGCCATGGGAGGAGAAAGTACTTTATTAATTGGGCCTACAAGACGAAATAAAATATATTCGGCCGGCCTTTACAGCCTGGCCCAATGATTAGTTAGTGTTCACCGTTGAATAAGCGGTAAACGGTTTGCTGTATCCTTGGTTTGACTTTGACTTTTATTTTTATCTCTCTATTCGAAAAAAATGTGGCAAAAAGATACCTTATTAAATTAAAACAATTTATACACGTAGCCACGTGTGTGTAGGGCCTTAAATTGGTCAATGGACAGTCAGTCCCACGACACCCTGATAATAATAATAATAATAATAACAGTCTCAGTACTACGTCCTCCCAGAGGACTCATAAATACTATACTACTTCATTAAACAAAATGGCAAAAAAAAAAATTAATAAATAAATAATCAGAATCACAATCTTTTTCTTTGCCATCTTTTTCTGCAACATGTAAAAGGAGCTAATTTCCACTTCCTCAACTGATTCCACTTCTACTGTTTCATTCTTGATACGTTTACGATTGCATGCAAATGCAATATACAGAAGAAGTTAATTTGGGTAGTGTAATAAATAAAGAAAGTCCTTTTGTTTTGTTTGACTATGCTTGTGAAAATATTAATTATGAATATTCAGCAAAGGAAGTGTTTCTTTGCTATGAATAGAATTATCTTAGTTTTTGTTTTGGGTGTGTGCATTGCAATCGTACAAAGTAAGCAGTAAATGCAGAGGGGAAAGGGGAAAGAGGAAGAAGAATTGAAAAGAGGGATGCTGTTCTTGTGGATGATCTATTAGAATGACTATAAATGTGAATATGTGAATTGTGATCCCCATGCATTTATGTTTCTGTGTGTTTGAATTAAATTAAAGAAAAAGTCCTTTCTTTTCCATCAATTATATCATCTGAAACCCTGTGTTCTTTCTTCTCTTGTACAACTTTTTAAATGTGAGTCTAGAATTCTTTAAATTTTTCTCCTTTTCTAGATGTTGCTTTACAGCACTGTATTCTCTGCAAGTCTGAGGTCCAATCTAATTTTTTCTTTTTCTTCTGAGGTCTATTTCTGGGTTGCTCGCACTAGTCTAATGTAGGAAGTTTTCTTGGATGAAAGAAGGTGGTGAAGAAGAAGAAGAAGAAAATGGGAAGATCTCCATGCTGTGACAAAGAGGGAGTTAAAAAAGGAGCTTGGACTCCTGAGGAAGACAAGATTCTTGTTGATTATATCAACAAGAATGGCCATGGTACTTGGCGATCTCTTCCTAAACTCGCTGGTATTATTATTTCTCTCTTTCTTTCACTTTCATCTGCTTCTGTTTTTCCTAACTCCTAACTTCCTTTACTTTCTTTTTCCCCCAAAATGAGGTCTTTATGTAGTCTTGACTGATTTCTCAGCTGCACTCTGTTTTCTTGATTTTTTTTTTTGGGAGCATATAACACTTCTGAAACTGTGATTATCCGGCCCTATGTACTCATTGTCGGATATTACAAAGTTTCTGATTTGATTTTTGCCTGAATAATAATGAAGAAACAGAGAAACAGACTACAGAGTAGTTATAGATAAGGTGTAAAAATACCTGAAAACCTCCTATTTGTCTGGAATGGGATGTCTTCTTCAGGTCTCCTTCGTTGTGGTAAGAGCTGCCGGCTACGCTGGACAAATTATCTTCGCCCCGACATTAAACGTGGTCCCTTTAGTCCTGAGGAGGAGAATACCATCATTCAGCTACACAACATGCTGGGGAACAAGTAAGTAATTTATCCATTTATCCAATTTGTTTGTTTGTTCAAGTAATGCCTGAATTTGGCATAAATTTTCAGATGGGCAGCCATATCTACTCATTTACCTGGACGAACAGACAACGAGATAAAGAACTTCTGGAACTCGCATCTCAAAAAGCGAGTCTCACCAACGATGATGGACCAGCAACAGCAACAGCAGCAGCAGCCATCTTTAATTTCTGAATCTACAGATGCTAAACTAGATCCTGAAGTTGGGCTGTCCATGTCAAAGGAACCATTGTGGCTTTTGAATTCATTGTCCACTGCAAAAACTGAATGTGACTACTTTCTCCGACTATGGAACTCTGAAGTGGGAGACTCATTCCGGAAAGCTAATGACTATGGAGTAGCTTGTCAAAGCCCAGTGTCACAAGTATCATCCTCGGCCAGAGAAGATTCAAGTTCAGGAGTTACTAGAACACAAAAGCATGCAGAATATATAATAAGCACGAAAAGAGATTCAGCTGCAGAACTCATGCTTGGTTCTTCTGAATCATCAAGATCATATGATGAATCCTCAGATATAACCATGAAGCTACTGTTAGACCTTCCTGAAGACGAAGAAATGGCTTATCTGCAAGAACCTATTGAGGATGTCTCCATTTACCTTCAAGATGCTATAATTTGACTTGAAAAACTGCTATTCCCCGGTACTTTAAATATTCTTTTCTCATTTAATCTAATTTTGAACTATGATAACTTTTTGCTGAAGAATTTGTAGATTAAAACAGAATGAAAGATTATATATTTATAGCAATAAGTGAAAGAAAATTTAAAACGCAGCAAAAAATGATTACATGAATGATGTCTTCTTCTTCCAAGCATTTTGTTTGTGTTTTTTTTTTTTTTTTTTGTTTACAAATCCATAATTGTGTTTTTGCCTTGACATGAAAATACATACATAGTTATGCACACGTAAAGATGAAATCTACTTGCTTCTACAACACTTAAATTGCACACTCATACACCACATCTATCAACAAATAAGAAAAAAAAAATGGGAGTTGAACAACAATCTTTTAATCTTCAATCAGACCTGATGAAACATTTCTTCAGCTTCAGAAACAACCGAGGATTTTCTTTGGAGCAGTTCCCGTGGCACGGTACTTGGCTGCTATCTCCTCTGCCTTCAGGAGATCTTCCCCTCGCTTGGCTTCAATCATTGCCCTCTTTTCTTCAGCTGTTTTGTGGAGGGCAGCAATCTTGTTTTTCATTTTCTCTATATATTCTGCCTTCTGCTTCTCTAGCTTCTCCTGCAGAGGTAAACATGAATTTCACTTCATCATCATGTTTGTGTTCTGTTTCTGTACTACAATCTTTCCACTTAAAAGTCAGTACAAATTAAGGAATTTTCAGCCCTGGAATTTGGACCCTTAACACAGAGAGAGGATTGGAACTTAGAAAGGAAATTTATTACCTCAATTTGCCTGAGTTCAGCTTCAATAGCTGCTTTCTTGCTGTTTTCCCATGCTCCAATGGATGAGATTTTCTTCTGAGCTCTGTAAAATAGATTGAAACATTGCAGTAATTTTAGTCATAATATACCAAAAGCCATGAAATACAAATACACTACACCATGGATTGACAGAAAAGCATTTACTTGTTTTCAGATTTGGATTTCTCACTCTCTTCCCACGCCTTAATCAACGACAACCTTTTCTCTGTTGCAACTCTTGCAAGCACTGCGTCTGCGGATGATAATAGATAGTTTCAGTCAATTCGAATCAAGAAATTGAAAGAAAAAAACCCAAGATTCATTCAATACCTCTATTGATAGAACCCTCGGCAGGTTTCTCTTCAGCTGGTTCTGCCACACAAAAAGTATACTCTGATTTCAGGAACTTTAGAGTAAAAATTACTTTGAGCAAGAATTTATAAATATTATGAAAAGGATCCGAGAGAGATAATAAAGACACCACCTAGGTTAGGTATTTAGGTAACCAATATGGGTATTTTCTCAAACAAACAGAAATAATTGAATACCCATAGCTAATTTCAAGAAAGTGAATATCATTAATCAAACTTACTACTTTCAACTACAACTAGAGCTTTGGAGTCATCTGGTTTCTCTTCAGCAGGTGGGAGAGGTGCTGGAACTAATGCTTTCTCCTCAGTCACATCTTTTGGAGCTCCGGCTGCTTCTGCAGCCTCAGCCGGTGGTGCCTCACCCTCCACTTTCTTAACTTCCTCTTCTGCCATAACTTCACAAAAATCAGAAGAATTCAGAGCAAAGAGAAGATTTTTGTTTCTTTTTTTTTTTTGGAGCTTAGTAAGAGAGAGAGAGAGAGAGAGAGGATGGAGGATATGATATGACGAAAGAATGAAGATATTATTAGTAGTTGGCGGAAGGTAACTGTCGCTTGAAAATCAACACTGACTAATAAATAAGACCACTCCCTATGGCTCTGGCTATGGCCATGGCCATGGCCTTGGCCTGTACTGTAATCTTTTATTTATTTTCTTTCTTATTATTATTATTGTATTTGGCCTACTCTGAGTTGGCAAATAATATCAATATACTCTTTCTTTCTAAACCCTTATTACAAGAATTCTTAATATTTACAAAAATATCTTTTTTAATCCAATTTTAAATCATACTTAGTAGTGGGAATCATTATAAAAAAGAAAAAAAAAGAAAAGTGCAGAGACAGCCAAGTTTGTACATGTACTAAGTAAAGTTTATTTGCTTACAAACTTTACAACTCCAACAATACATTACATGACCGTTTCTTAATTGATGATTGAAGCTTTTCTTTTTGCCTTCCCTTTTTCTTTCAAGATTCAAAAAAGAAGCAACAGCAGAGTGCTGTCTTTTAACTCGTCCAATCATTAATGGAGGAAAATGGAGATGATGATCATATTTGTCTGTCTTTCATCTTTAATATAAAGTTTGAAATTTGTTTAGAAATATGAATTGTTTTTTTGTTGGAATGACAAATGACAGCTGCTCACCAACCACACAACACAATAGCTTGAGTTGTAATAACTGATAACAGCTAATTTAGGCTGACCAAACTACCATTTAATTAATAAATAATAGCAACTATAATATATATATATATATTTTATATATATATATATATATATAAATGGGACAAGTGTCTATCCCAAGCAATTGGAAGTCCGGCTGAAGCAACTGGAAATTTCGAGAAGTAGACATGTGGATGAAAATAGATAGGATATGTGAAAAATGAAAAATAATCATAAATTTGGGAAAGATTTTAAGTTTCTAAATTTGTTAAGTCTGTAAGTTTTGTTTTCTTTTGCCTTTAGGATTAGGTTAATAGAGGTGTCACCTGATACTGCCTTTGGATTACCTCGGACCGACGGCAGTCTTCTTTTATCCCTAATTTTCAAGATTCCCTTATATATATGTATGTATTTCATGAGTTTTTACAAGAAAAGATAGATTTTTTTTTTTCTGATTTTGTTATATATATATTTTTTTTAGTGTGAAAGAAAAGATCTTCATCATTGGGGTTATTTTATTATAGAAGTTATCATTGATGGAGCTAATAAAGTTTCTTCAGAAATCCATCATCTTGAAGAATCTGATTTTCCTTTTTTCAAGAAAAAAATGTCTTTTTTTTATTGTCTGCTACTTCCATTAGATTCTGAATCCTACGGTTCTTTTCCAGCAAAAACCCTAGTTGAACCATACTTTTAGAAAAATCTAACACCAAATTCTTGAAACTAGGCAATTTTTTTTTTTTAACACAAATGTTACAGAAAATTATATATATATATAAAGTGGGATGCGGGATGAACAAATGTCCCGAGGACCACAAAGTTTGAATGAGATCGGAAGATAGTAATGGCAATTATTTTCATTACAGTGAAGAATGTGGTCCACTTCAGCCAGGAAATTAACCGTTACAAGACAACGGTTGATTTCAAGGGTGGGAGGGAAAATAATCCTAAGATGTTTTTTTTACATACTTATTACAGACAGACGGAGACGGGAGGAATTATGAATTACTGATATTTTATTCCTTTATAATACATACACTCTTTCTTAAAGATCAATTTTTATTTTTTTTTTTGGCATATCCACAAAGGAAGGAACCACGAATTATATGGCTGAATAGCTGTAATCGTCTTCAGTAGTTACTGGCACTGAGAGGGCTGTGAAGATGACAAAAACCCCAAATAATATCGTGATAAGGGCAGTGAAGTTGACAAGAAATGCCTCAGACCCATATTTTGCCAGTCCTGAACTCTCAAGGAATGTAAGCTTCTCAAGAAATCCCAGTGCAGTATTTCCAATAGCCAAGATATACACAATCAACCCAAATAAAACATGCCAAGGAAGCGACACCCGCCTGATTTCTGATGTACCTCCGGGGAAGAAGAAGACCAGAAATCCGTAAACCCACTGCAATTACATACATTTAGATTTGCAGACATGTTCAAACAAAAAGATATCAGAAAAAATGCATAGTCGTCTGACTACATGAATCTTTACCTGAATTCCATAGAGCACAGCAATCCCAATTCCAATCCAAGAATGCAAACTGTATAAATTCGCAATATTGCTCTCGTTATGGAATTTGAATGCAGCATATATTCCAATAATCCCAAGTATGAGAGCAATTGCATGCAAGGCTAGATGTATTAGTTTCTTGACTTCCTTCCTTAATGGAAGAACTTTGAAAGAAATAATGGCTGCATCAAGAATGAAAAACAAAAGGAACCATATTAGATTTTTCTCTAACAAGTATTGTCCAACTGAAATGGCATTAGAACTACCTTCACCGCCAAGTACAATGAAGCCAAGCAGGATCAGAAGTGGATGAAGCTGTAAATGTAAAAATCAAAACAATTTAGGTACGACTGAGCACCTCATATTCTATCTGTATATACAAGATCATAAAACTCCAACTAGACCTTAACTAAAAGTAATTTCAAGGATGATGTAGTGTAATGTTCATTTCAGCGCACAAAATTCCCAAACACTTGACTCATCCCTTTCATCCCTTTTAAAAGAGATTCTGACACTTGCTAAGACTTGTCTTTGATCTTCTCTATGAACTATTTTATGATAAAACCAAAAGCCAACACTAACACATGACACCAGACCATTAAGAATTTGCACAAGTGCTCAGACCAATAGTTTCTATTTTAAAACCTGTTATCCCACTGCGAGGTCTTCTAATTAGATTAGTGCAGGAATACATAGATAAAAAAAATGTCAACTTTTTCCCCTTAGAAAAAGACCTGAAAAACACTGAACATGTGTGCACTCATACTCAAGTATACTTGCAGTAACATGAATTAGAATCCTTAGTTCCAAAACCACAGAACTAAATTCCATGTGTGCACTAAAATCTGCTTAGTTATTACAAGCTTTGTATACAGTACTGTCTATGCTGCCACAATTTTTTCCCAAGGCTAAAGCCAATTATTTCAGGACCCACATGATACAACAGACTATAATTTTGTGCAGCAATCAACAAACAAAGGAACGCGTTTGTCAGAAGATTGTGAGGAAACGTGAGAGCCAATCAGGGTTTTTATGTCCAAATAGTGACTTTAAAGAAAGAAAAATAATGGTACAGAGATAATTCAATTGCCTATGAGAAAATAAACATGCCATCTGAAGAACATCCAATTTTCTAGTCCAAAAAGACCAAAACTTTTTTTAAAGAAAAGGAAGTCTTGCTGGTTTGCACTATCCACAAATGGAGACATGAAAACTTATAAATTTGTCATTTGATTTGTGTTTTATGAAACAGTATTCCTGCTTGAACTTACAAGACCTAGATTATTACTACTAGAAGTCCACTAACCAAAAACTGGAACAGAATTTAAGAATTCTATAAACCATCAACATTAAGTCAGTCCTACATAAACAAAGATAAACCGAAATCATCATCACCATACTTTGCCTAATACGAAACAGGGGAAACCCAAATTAAGAATTTCAAAGAAAACAACTTGATTAAAAAAAGGAAAAAATCAAATTGAATTGTTTTTTTTTTTAGGGAAGGAAGACGTACATTAAAGATGAGGTTTTTATTAGTAGCTTCCCATGCTAAACCACCCCTGAAGCTTATCGTCCATATGAGAACCAAAATAATTGCAGCAACGCCCAGAACTTGAGCCACCAAAGCAAAAGGCAGAGATCTTGCCGCGATGGCCATGCCTGTCTCCACACTTCTCGGCTTCTCTTCACGGTCAGACAGACTAAAAGAGAAATAATTTATCAGCTTTTTCAACTTTTTCCAAATCTGACGCTACAGTTTTGGAAGAATCTAGTAAATTAAAAAAGAAAAATTGAAGTGATAATTGAGGGAGTGGGGGCTTCCCTGCTTAGTACTACTGGTTGATGACTGGATAAGGTGGGAAGATCAAAGCCCAATCTTGTTTGGGTTTCCTTTTTCAACGATAGACAAACAAATGAAATTTCTTGCGTACGTGGCTTGATCCATTTACATCATCGTGTCCGATTCTCCTCCCTTTAGTGGGTAGTAGGCCCAAAACATCAAACCTTGCATTTAATATATTATATATAATCTTGTCTTTTCAGATAAAGAATCCAACACCACGTGTTAGTCAAGATTTGTTTTTTTTTTTAATTTAGTCAAGATTTTCTATTTATATGTATTGAGTTATCAATATCATGTATTTTCTATTTTCTTAGAATTTCTATCCTTATAAATAGAAGGTTGCTTAAGAGGATTATATGCACAAGACTTGTACAACATAATACAAAAAATTACTCATTATTCTTATATCTTTTCTTGGGCTTAGTGAGTTACGACCTCACCCAAGGTATCCCTCCAGCCGAAAGCCAGAAGACTAATCCTCCGTCCCATGGTCAGCACACTAAGTGGTAGGGACTGGCCAAATGTTTTTCTCCATTCACATGGGTGGGGATCGAACCCCCAACCTCATAATTTGAAGGATTGATTTGGGAATTCGTAAAAAAGAAGGTAAATTGACATAAATAATCTTTAAATTATAGAGATTTAACTGTCTCCAAATTTTTTTTTTTAATTAATTTTCAAACTATAAAAAAGTTGTGACATTGATCGTTTCATTAAAAATTCTGTTAATTAAAAAAAATTTCAAATGTATTTATATGACTACACTATTTAAATATATTTAATAATACAAAAATTGACATAAATAGTCTCAAACTATAAATGTTTGATGAAATTAGTTCTTAAATTATTTTTCTTTTTGTGAAATTAGTTCTTAAACTATTAAAAAATTGCGATACAGGTCTTTTCATTAAAAATTCTTCATGAAGTAAAAGAAACTTCAAATATATTTATGACATTACACTATTTAAATATATTTAATAATATACAAAATACATAAATAGTCTCAAACTATAAATGTTTGATGACATTAGTTCTTAAATTATTTTTCTTTTTGTGAAATTAGTTCCTAAACTATTAAAAAATTGTGATGTAGGTCTTTTCGTTAAAAATTCTTGATGAAGTAAAAAAAACTTTAAATATATTTATGTCATTACACTATTTAAATATATTTAATGTATACATGCATATACCTTAAAATTATATTTTAATATCATTCTCATGTATTTTTCACTATTTTTATCTTTTATTTTTTTTCTTATTCATTTTGTTTTAAATAATTTTTTTTAAAAAAAATCTTCATCTATTTTGTTATTGTTTGTCCCAATTAATTTTCTCAAAACTCTTTATTTATTAGGGAAATGAAAATAAAAAAAAAAGTAGAAGGGAAAGAGAAGAAGGAGGAAGAAGATGAAGAAGAATAAATATGAAATCATATTATATATATATATATATATATATATATTACTTTGTATTTAAATAACACAATAACTTAAATGTTCTTAATTTTTTTAAAACAGATTATTTAATAAAATTTTTATTATAAAAATTAATCTTACAATTTATAATTTGAAAATTAATTAAATTATTTTTAAGGACTTACTAAATATAATTTGAGGACTAGTTATAAAAATTTGTCTAAAAGGGTCTTTTACTGAAAAATAAAAAGTAAAGAGGCGAGTTTTAAATAAGCCAGTTCGAGAACCGTCATTCGCATATTTTTGGTTGTTGGTATTGTTGTTGCGAAGGGAAGAGGGAGAGAGAGGGAAAGACCGGAAACAGATATACAGTTGCCGCAGCGGGATAACAATGGCGGACGAAGAATATGAGATGGACGGAGGGTGCGATTACATTGCTTTTTCTCTCCAGCTTTTATTTTTCTTGGATACCTGCTACCCTAAGTGATTCGTGTTTCGCAAATTATTTTTTCCCTGTCATGGATTGATTCTTACTTTTTGGTCGTGGATGGTTTTTGAGGAGTTTATAACGTTTCAATCAATGTTTTTTGTTGATCGATTTTCTACATATGCATGCATTCGTTAGTTAAATGATTTTACTTGTTTAGGGTTTTGTGACTTAGGGTTTTTACTTTTTACTTTTGGTTGCCTGGTTATCATTCCCTTAAATTTAAAGAAGAGTGGAATTGTTTTTTCCTCCTCTGTTGAAGGTTAGAGCGAAAAGAGAGAAAATAAAACTTGATTTACTAGAATGAAGGTTATTCTGAACATTTATGATAAAGAATTTTTGTTCTTGTAATTACTGGTTGCCGAGGGTTGCTATTCTGCTTTTTGGTTGAAGTTGGTGTGTGTTTCTTCTCATTTATCCATGTAATTTAAGCTATACAGTTGTTGGATTGGTCAGACGTTTTATGAACCCTCAAAAAACAGAGGAGTTCACCTTTGTAGCTTCAAAGAGGGAGGGAGGTTAACATGACTTTGAAAGTTTCTGTTCCTTCCCCCCCATTTTTCTTGGAGGTTTGTTTTTCTATATTCTTTTAAGGGATAGATTTGTGTCCCAAACCGCTGTCCTCTCTGTTTCGTGTCTATCGTGTTACAATCCTACTTCCATTAAAAGAAGGACAAGTTTTGCTAGCACTGTATATTAACCTTATGATGAAGACCAAGTTTTTTTTAAGTTTAAAATGTTGGCCTCATGGTTTGCTGCGCGCCAATACTAATGCTGAGTGTCTGCTGTATTCTGATGATATATTAGTACTTCCATTTAGTATTTTCACTCTCCCCATAATAATTGGAGCTTCATTAACTGTTTTATCTGTTTATTTTTGTTTTGATTATTATGGACAACTAAGTTGTCTATAAGTATCTATACTAGATGTTTAGTTTTACATATATAGTTTTTCCGTAGCCTCTCTCCCTCCCCTCCCCTTCCCAATTTTGTTTACTGATTGTTTGTCTTGTTTGCTTAGGTATGAAGATGAACCAGTAGATCTTGAGCCGGAAGTAAGTTCCTTTTAATTTGTTAATTCTTTTTGTTCATCTTGGTTATGACAAATTGAGCATGGCCTTATATTAGATCTTCAAAATTTATAGGAGGGGGCAGAAGTAGAAGAAGGCAACGATAACAATGAGGATGTGCCCGATCCTATTTTAGGTGACACTGATGAAAAGCTGGATGAGGAACCAAGGGAGCGCCCTAGGAAAACATCCAAATATATGACAAAATATGAACGTGCAAGGATCCTGGGTACTCGAGCTCTGCAAATTAGGTCAGTGTTTCCTTTTGAGTTGTTTATATGTCTTCATTGGATGTTGATGGAGATGGAATAGTCACTGAACGCATCTTATGATTGAGCAGCATGAATGCCCCTGTCATGGTAGAGTTGGAAGGAGAGACTGACCCACTTGAGGTAAACTTTGTTTTCATGAGTATGAGTTTCAAGAACTAGATTGTTTTAATTGGATGCATCCATTTTGCAGCTAATGAATTCAAGAAACACTAGTGTCAAGTCTGAAACTATTTTGTGAATTTCTTCAGTCAGTGTAAAAAATCCTTTCTCCTGTGTTGCACAATTTAATGGATGCATGAGGTGGATTCCATGAGAATTTATGGTGAAGTTTTGTGAGTTATAGTAGGTTTTATCATGCCGAAACACCAAATCGGTACCCTAAATATGGATAGGGTATAAAACATACCCATATATATATACATTGTTGTAGATCTCAAGTAGTAGTTAGTTGGAGGATGAGGACGAGGATGTTCCGTTTTCCTCTCCTTATTTAGTGTGGGTGTCAACTGCTGAAGCTTTGGATTAATGTCATGTACTACTAGCATTTCAGTTTGACAGATTGCCGAACTTGCAGTTCTTTTGGTTTATTCTTTTGTGACTTATTTATAAACTACTTTTTTTTTTCTGCTTTGATGTTAGATTGCAATGAAGGAGTTGCGAGAGAGGAAGATACCTTTCACTATTCGTCGTTACCTTCCTGATGGAAGGTAAAATTTCGTCATTTGTATTAAACATTTACATTCTGATACATTTTGCCTGGGTGTTTTTTTGGTAAAATTTTTGCAACTAACTCATGTGTTTTAATCTAGTTATGAGGATTGGGGAGTAGATGAGTTGATTGTGGAGGATTCATGGAAAAGACAAGTGGGAGGCGATTGAATAATTGTTACACTTTTCCCTGGTCACTGCTTTTTGAATCTCTTAAAGCTGCAAGTTGATTCTTGGGGCCGAGCTGTGTTGTTGGACTATTATTACTTGTGTCTAGGATCAAACATAACTGTCTTCTGTAGTTATTAACTATACAATGTTGTGATCTTGTATGCGTGTTAATACTGGACTTGGAGGACTTTAAATTTGTATTAGAAATGTTAACAATGTTGGAAGAATTTTCAGCTTGCTTCTGTTATAGTGAGTGTTTCTATTTTATTTTAGACCCCCTCGCTTAAATCTGTATTTAAATTCTTGAATTAGCCTAGCCCAACAACTCTGTTGTTTGTAGTAGCTTCACCATAATAAGTCATTAAACTCATAACGTAGCCTAAGATGTCTCTGAGAGGCTTTGTTCATGGTATATACATATTTTTCTCTTCATTTTTTTTTGTCTGTTTTTAACCATCTAAGATGATCTTAACTTGTAAGGTCTCATTCTTAACTGTTGAAGCACTACCATTTTAACCGTTGTTGCCGTCAGTTTATCGTTCAAAACTCGTGGAAGCCGACCACAAATGAAATCAACCTAAGTGGAAATTGAAAATTATGAAGCCCTTCATAAATAACTTTTAACATAATTTATTTCGATATTATGAAAAAAAAAAACCTTTAATATTGTTTTTTTATTGATTCATGTAAAACATTATTTTTAATTTTTTAAGTCGCCCTTGAATGTATTTGATTATCTTATATTGATTTATTACAACAAACATACAAATAAAACGAGTGAGAAGTAAAATATATATTAATTTTGAGATGTTCATTTATATAAATAGAAATTACTTCTTTTCCACCCAAATAAAAAAGAAAAGAAAAATTACTTTCATATAATTTATTCTAAAAAATGTTACATTAAATTTTTGTAACACAAGTACCAAATAACCGATCAAAAATTTGATCCAAAAACACATTTTTACGGTAATTTTCAACTATTTGTCCAAATTGGAGTTAGAACTCTTACTCAAAACTTATTATAAAGAATTAATATGACTTGAATAAAATTAATTTAAATATAAATTAAGATTAAACATATCATCAATATCATCTAAAATACCTTATATATTCTTTGTCATTTTCTTTTTAAAAATACTATTTGGCCCCCTCTCTGTAGTGTCATTACACACAAATGTATATATATATATATACACACACAAGGGAGGAAAAGGAAAAGGAAAAGGAAAAGGAAAAGGAAAAGGAAATGGCATAGCAACAAAATGGCAGAAGAGCAATTATGAGTACACTCCAAGTCCCAAGTACAAAACTGGAAAAGAGAAGATGGACATACTCTCGAAAAAGGTCCAAGAAAAAAAGGGTGATAGATAATATTTTTAGGAATCAGAATAGACGGCTGCTGCTATTATTTTCTACAGCCTCTTTTAACCTTTTCTTTTCCCAATACTCACTTTCACTTTTAACACATTCATGGGGGACGATGATATATCAACTTTTGATAGTGAATCTAATGTACTGGAGAAAACATTAATTTTTGATAGCTCATATTTTAGTGATACTAATATCTTATTGTACTAACTGGATAAAGAAATGCGTCCTAACAATGGCAAAAAATCCCATCTTCTTTGGTGTCTTCATCTCCAATCATTTTTTTTTCATGGCGTTTTCTGAACAACTTACATTTTAAAGGACCCACCTGTACTATTGCACCTATGAACTTTTTTGTTTTCTTTTCTTTAATTGTCTCTCTATCCCTGGGAAGTACTAGTAGTGGCAGTAGTTTTTTTAACTGGGTCCTTTTATCACATAGAGTGCTTTTCTTTCTCTCCCTCAGTTAAAAGAGTGAAGAGTTCAAATCTAGCCCTCAGAAGAGTCAGACGTCAAGGAACCCACTTCATTATCTTCAACCCAGATTGTAAAGGTGAAATCTTTGTCTCATTTCCTGCTTCTTTTGCTGTTTCTTGTGTATTAGATTGTCATCTTGTCAAAGAATCGTTCTTTAGGAATTTTTATGCAGATGTTCCACTTTCTTTAATTCGTTCGTTTATGAAAGATCATTAGTTTTCATATGCTAAGTTTCTTCATGCTTTTTTGGTAAGCTAAGAATTTTACATTACTTTTGTGTGCTTCTAAAGGTTTGTGATGCAAGCTTCCCTAGCCATCCCTTCCTCACGGGCTTCAAAAGGCCCTAATTGTTGAATAAATTAGCGGTTGATTTGGTACATTGCAGCTTTCTAGATTTCCTGCTGCCTTTTCTTTAAATTCGGCCTTGAATTATGAAGATATTCCATATTTCTATATTCTTTACAATTGCTTTCTTCTTTTGTGTGCGAAAGAGATTCTGTCTGTGATTGGGTTTACTCACGGTAGTCTAAAAAGATCTAATTGTTACATTAAATGGTGATTTGGTGTATTACATCCTTCTATAGTGCCAAATGCTTTGTCAATTAACTTTATTATTATTATTAATCTTTACTATTATGAAGACCTTCATGCAATCATTGGCAAATTCATTTATTACATGTGAAAAGTATCAATATCATTCTACATAGTACCTGGTATCTTAATTGTAATGCTTCGGGTCTATCTATGTTAATCAAGGACTTGTATGGTTGAAAGGAAAAGAAGCAGATCGATTAACATGGTGTAAAATGTACATGTATGTAGTTCATCTTGATTAGTGATCATTGCAAAACTTCTCCAATGACCATCAAGTTTCTTTCCTTTACCTTATGTGTTTCAAACTCTTATATGGGAGTCAGACACAATGGGGAGTCTGTCTCACTCAATTAATCTGCATAAAATGCTCATGGTTGGTATGCTTTCTGCAACACTTTCTGTCATAATTTTGCTATTCACACTCTCGAGGCATCTAGAACTTTTTATCTATATTTAGTTTATTCCCGTGTGGCTTTTAACATTTATGATGTTTATCTTCCTCACCATTTAACTTTTAGTACCTCAATTATCTACTTGGATCATCAAATCCTCAATCATTTGGTCAATTTCAAATTAATTTTTTGTTAATCTGATTGCACCTGACGCTCTTGGAGAAGTCAAGTGTGGTTCCTCCAATCAAGAAGGAGCTGGTAATGATGTCAGAAACATTCATGATAGACAACAATGAATTGCAGAGTCATTATTTGAATGGTAAAATCCCTGCTGAAATTGCTGAGAATTTGAAAGAATTTTTTCCTGAACAAGGGGATATTAGTTTTGAAGAAGTTCTGCTACAGCAGGTACTTTAAATGTTTCTTTAGTTTCTTCTATTTTTATTTAATGTAAAGCTCTTCTACTTTTCTGAGTGGCTTTGTTTCAGGAAAGTGCTTATCTGTATATCCAATCATGTGGAAAGAGCAAAGACAAGAGTTCTAATTCTGGTCAAAGCAGGAACAGGAGTCAATCTTCAGCCCAGGAAGGTGAATCTTCACTTGGTGCAAATGTTGAATCCCAAGTGGCTCTTGATGAAGCTTTAGCTAGATCCTTACAGGAGTTAGGTGATGATTTTGAAGACTTTTATATAACTGACCAGAGCGGTACTGCAGCTGGTAATACCCCTTCCTTTGTATATATGTATTGTGCCCACAACTGTGCTTGAGCTATTCCATAAGAATGTTCTATGCTAATGTCGTATACAAGTTATAGCTCTTTACATGTATTGATTGTTTCTTGTGCTGCCAGCCATGGGTATTCTATATTCTGTTACTTTTCCTCACATTTTTCTTATACATCTTAATATTTCTGTTTAGAAACACATAGATCAGAAGTTGAGAGGCTTCATTGAGTATATATCATGTTGTCTAAAAGATGAGATTTCTTTGGTTCATTTTTTTTTTATCCCTGCATAAAACATATGCAACAAAATCATGAAGCTGGAATATCATTATACACCTCATGGACATGTGAAAGAAGTTAAGTAATTTCCTGTTCATGAGACAACCTTTCTTCTGTTATTTCCTTATCAAATGTATAATGAAGGAAAACCAATATTCAAGAGAGGCATCATATTCAACATAAAATTTATCCCAAAGAAATCAGCTATACGCATTTACATGAATTTGATGTGATGTGTTGTTTCTTTTAATCAACTTTGGTTCTGTTGAGCAGTGACTTCCGTGTCACCTACTGAGAGAGAAGCCACTACTAGAGAAACCCCAGTCAGGGTATGTATTCAATTTCCAATACCTTTACCAGTCAAAATCAAAGTACCATGAATTAGCCCAATTGAGTATAAATATGGAAGGGAACTAAAAGATATCAATGGACTTATCAGTTTTTCATGGTAAATTACAGGCAAGCAGGGAAACTATAAGGCAAGATGATGTTGATCCAGATAATATGACTTATGAGGTAGGCTTCATTGTTAAATTGCCATTCTCAAGTTGGTGTTTCTTTATTCTTGACATTTTTTTCCTAATCCACCTAGACATCATAAGTTGCAGAACCTTTTCTTTTCAGCCATGTGATCTTGCTAACTGTTCCACTTAACTCGTGTCTTAAATTGTATAGCTATGTATATATTTTAATTCAAAACCAATTAGTCAGCCAATACACTCAGCTTCACTCAAGATGAAATTTTTTTAAAAAAAGAAGTAAAAAAGAAGATAAAAAGTAACTTTCTTCTGTTCTTTGTGGTTCACTAGAGACTACCATCCTTGGTTTCTATGTTTGATATCAAGATTAATGGTTTATTTGGTGAAGGCTCTTGTGAACTTTCTCTTAGATGTCAGAAATGCAATTCTTCTTAAGTAACTCTAGAATTGTCTGTCATGTGGCTGTAGAGATTAATGGTTTATTTGGTGAAGGCTCTTGTGAACTTTCTCTTAGATGTCAGAAATGCAATTCTTCTTAAGTAACTCTAGAATTGTCTGTCATGTGGCTGTAGACTGATGAGTCTGTCAGTTTTCAATGAGTCCACAGAAGTATCAGAAAATTGCTGATACACTAGGTGGCCTTTCAACCTATGGATGACAAAGAAGATCTTGTTTGTAACATGTTTCTGCATAGGTTAGACTATAATCTTCGTTGGTCCATCCCATGTTCTCTTTCTGTTTTATTTGGATGTTTACATCCTGAATAAATTTGACTTTCTTTATTTAGGCATCATTTCGCTAAAAGTTAAAGAAATATATGATTTGTTTCATCATATTCAATTAGTTGCATAAAAGTTTCAAATCATCAAAATTATGTTAAAACTAATAAAGTCACATATAAGGGTGAGTGATAGACTAGCTGACGGTTCAGATGGTTAAATATTATGAAAAGAATTAAATTTGCGAATGTTGGGCCCACATATATCCACAAGGTTGGACTTCCACCACTTAACTCCACATTAGTATGATATTGTCCGTTTTGGGCCTAAGCCCTCACGATTTTGTTATTGGCAACATCCCAAAATGTCGCATACTAATGGAGTTAGTGGTACTCTTATATGCCATAATTGCTAGCTCTGATACCACTTGTTGGGAAAACAAGTACACAGAAGAATGTGTTGTGCCCAAGATCAACACTTTTCCCACTTAAAAGAACCTGTGAGGAGCAACAAACAAACACTACAAAGAACACAAAGCAACAAAATGATCCAAACAAGAAAATAAAACGATATGAGGTACAATATTTTAACGTGGAAAACCCTTTCAACGTGAAAGAGTAAAAAACGTGAAAGAGAAAAAAATTACGGGACCCTTTGGTCTAACCAACTCCACTATCACCACAAGAGAGTACAAATGTACAATACAACATCATCACAATGATATCTAGCCTTTAACAATACTACGAAAGTACTAGAATCAAAATAGAGAAACAAAATTGCAATAAATCACCAAAAACCTACAGCTGATCCGAAGCTCATAACTCGATATTGAACTGTTGGAATTCGATCTCCACCGTTCAGATTGAAGCTTCACGAGTCCTTAGACTCCTCCTAAAATTTTAGCTCGACCAGACAAGATTTGGACATCCGATCGACCAAAAAACCAGACCTGCGATTTTGAAAAAAGTTGCAGCGGAAAAACCCTCTTCCTCTCACTCTCTGTATTTTTTTTTTCTCCAAATTGGGCCTTCACATTAAGGACACACACATAGTTGGGAGCCAAATAATCCCAACAAATCTCCCCCCTCCCGACTATGTGGAGGTGGTTGCCAAACCAGCAATCAAACAACAAACTTCAAACTTCCCATTTGGCAAAGCCTTGGTCATCATATCAGAACTATTATCATCATTATCATCCGTGTGAATCTTTTCAAACTCTAATAACTTCAAATCAAGCACATCTCGAATCCAATGATAACGAACATCAATATGTTTAGATTTGTCATGGAAAGTAGGATTTTTGCTAAGATGTATAGCACTATGACTATCACAATATAAGACATACCTCTTCTGCACAAAACTAAGTTCACGAAGATATTTCTTCATCCAAAGCAACTCTTTGCAAGCTTCTGCAGCTGCAATGAACTCGGCCTCTATTGTGGACAACGCAACACATTTCTGAAGCTTAGACTGCCATGAAACAGCTCCCCTTGCAAAAGTAACCAAATAATCAGATGTAGACTTCCTAGTATCAATATCTCCAACCATATCAGAATCTGTGTAAACATTCAAAACAGGTTTTCCAGTTCCAAAACAAAGTTTTAAACTGGATGTGCCTCGGAGATATCTCATGATCCACTTCACTGCACTCCAATGTTCCTTGCCAGGATTTGAAAGAAATCGGCTAACTGTACCAACTGCATGAGCTAAATCTGGTCTCGTGCAAACCATTGCATACATCAAACTTCCAACCGCAGATGCATAGGGAATCCGTCGCATCTCTGCCTTCTCAACATCAGTACATGTGGACTGTCTAGAGCTAAGCTTAAAGTGTGTAGCAAGTGGTGTGCTAACCACTTTAGCTCTTTTCATGTGGAATTATTGAAGCACTTTTTCAATGTACTGCTCTTGGGACAACCATAACTTTCTTGCCTCTCTATCACGTGTGATCTGCATGCCAAGAATTTGTTTTGCTGGTCCCAAATCCTTCATTGCGAAGGACTTACTAAGCTCTGTTTTCAACTTAGCAATTCTAGAAGAATTATGACCAACAATAAGCATGTCATCAACATAAAGCAACAAAATAATGAAGTCATTATCAGAGAACTTTTGTACAAAAGCACAATAATAAGAAGTAGTCTTCTTATATCCCTGCTGGACCATCACAGACTCAAACTTCTTGTACCATTGCCTCAGAGCTTGTTTCAAGCCATACAAGCTCTTCTTCAACTTGCAAACATAGTTCTCATTGCCCTTCACCACAAAGCCTTCCGGTTGCTCCATGTAGATTTCCTTCCTCAAATCACCATGAAGGAATGATGTTTTGACATCCATCTGTTCAACTTCCAAATCAAGGTTGGCTGCAAGACCCAAAACAACTCGAATTAAAGACATCCTCACAACTGGAGAAAATATTTCCTCATAGTCAATACCCTTTCTCTGACTGTAGCCTTTAACCACTAGTCTAGCCTTGTATCGTGGAGACAAAGCACCATGTTCATTCTTCAACTTATAAATCCACCGATTCTTTAAAGCTTTTCTGTCTTTGAGTAACTTGACTAGCTCAAAAGTATGATTATCGTGTAATGACTTCATTTCATCATTCATTGCCTCAACCCACTTATCTTTATCCTCGTTCTCCACAGCCTCCTCATAGCACTTAGGTTCTCCCCCGTCAGTAAGGAGCACATACTCATTAGCTGAATAACGAGTAGAGGGAATTCTCTCCCTTGTAGACCTCCTGAGAGCAACTGTAGGTGCATTATTATATACATGTGGTTGATTTTGTACCTCATTTGAATCTTCTACTCCATTACCATCAACAGAATCATGTGGGACATGAATATTATCATCATTTTGATCTTCATTGGTTGCATCAGGCATATGAGATAGAGGAGTTGGATTCAAATCAACAAGATCATCATAACTTTGAGACTCTGACTTTTCCATTTTCCGAATATCTTCAATATTCTGATCCTCCATAAAGATAACATCACGGCTTCTGACAAGCTTCTTCTCAACAGGATCATAAAGTCTATAGCCAAATTCATCATGACCTAGTCTTGACATCTAATTTTGGCCTCTCATCCTTTGGAACATGTACAAAAGCTCTACATCCAAATACACGCAAATGGTCGTAAGAAATATCTTTCCCGTACCATATTCGATCTGGAACATCTCCATGTAAAGCAGTAGCAGGCGATAAGTTAATCACATGTGCAATAGTATATAAAGCCTCACCCCAAAAGAATTTGGCCAAATGTGCTTCTGAAAGCAAACATCTGACTCTCTCCACCAATGTCCTGTTCATCCTTTCTGCAAGGCCATTGAGCTGTGGAGTCTTGGGAGGCGTCTTCTGATGTCTGATACCATATTGTCTACAATACTCATCAAACGGTCCAAGGTATTCACCACCATTATTTGTGCGAATACACTTCAACTTCTTTCCAATTTCTCTCTCAACGGAAGCTTGAAAATGTTTAAAGACCCCAAGAACTTGGTCTTTATACCTCAAGTCATACACCCATAGTTTCCTTGAGCAATCATCAATGAATGTCACAAAGTAACGTGCACCACCATGCGTCTTTGTCTTCATAGGACCACAAACATCTGAATGTACCAATTCAAGCAACTCTGATTTTCGGAAAGATGGACGAGTCTTGAAGGACACCATGTTCTGTTTCCCGGCCAAGCAGTGACTGCACCTTTTCAAATTTGCATCTTTCACCCCTAAAAGAACATTCTTCTTGGCTAAACAATCAAGTCCCTTCTCGCTGATGTGACTGAGTCTTCTATGCCATAATTCTGAACAACTGTCACTCTCAACTGCATTGACTAAATCAATAGAAACTGAAGCATTGGTCCAGTATAAACCTGAACACTTCTTCCCACGAGCCACAATAAGAGAACCCTTAGCGAGTTTGCATTGTCCATCCCCAAAGGTACTGACATAACCTTCATTATCCAAAACACTGGTAGATATCAGATTCAATCGAATATCTGGTGCATGTCTCACATTCTTCAACACTAATTTCATCCCAGTTTTAGTTTCTAGGACGATAACTCCAATGCCAACAACATTTGAACGACCATCATTACCCATCTTCAATACCCCATAATCACCTGGAGTGTAAGATGTGAAGAAATCCTTCCTTGATGTCACATGAAAAGATGCACCACTGTCGATAACCCAACTTGATTCATCAAAGGCAACATTAACCAAGTTATCACAAACAACTATCAGATCACCTGAAGTCGTGGTAGCAACATGGCGATCATTTTCACCATCTTTCCCTTCTGGCTTGTTCTTGTCTTTGTTCTTCAGCTTGAAGCAGTTTTTCATCAAGTGCCCCTTTTTATGACAGTAATGGCACTCAACATTTTTGTATTTTGATCTGGACTTGCTCATGCTCTTGCCCCTTTTATATTCCCCCTTATCTCTATCCTTGGTTCTCCCCCTATTTTCAGTAACCAAGACATCAGTTTTTGAAGTAGATGTCTCATGAGTCCTACGCCTCACTTCTTCATTCAGAACAACAGCTTTCACATACTCCATAGTTACTGTACCATCGGGAGCAGAACCGATCAAAGACACACGAAGATTTTCCCAAGAATCAGGCAAAGTATTCAGCAACCAAAGTCCCAAAATCTCATCCTCGAACTTTACACTCATGTCAGACAACTGATCAAAACACCCTTGAAATTTATTCAAGTGGTCAGAAATAGAAGAACCTTCCTTGAATCGCAGATTCATAGCCTGCCTGAGCAAGAATAGCTTGTTATTCCCTGTTTTTGATGCATACAAGGATTCAAGCTTATCCCACAAATTTCTAGCATGAGATTCATTGTAGATGTGATTCAGGACATTATCATCTACCCACTGTCGAATGAAACCACAAACCATTTCATGTTCAAAAGCCCATTCTTCATCACTTTTAGACTCTGGCTTCTGAGTAGAAGAACACAGGTAGATGTAGCTTTTTCACAAAGAGCAAATCCTTCATTTTACCCTTCCATTTGTGATACCACTTGTTGGGCCCACATATACCCACAAGGTTGGGCTTCCACCATTTAACTCCACATTAGTATGATATTGTCCGCTTTGGGCCTAAGCCCTCACGGTTTTATTATTGGGCAACATCCCAAAAGGCTTCATACTAATGGAGTTAGTGGTACTCTTATATGCTAGTCACCTCTAGCATTATCTTCAGATGTGGGACATGGGTTGACACCCCAACAGCGAATACGTATTAGTAAAGATTATGATGTTGTTAAACTCCATTCTAAAGAATCTAAAAAGATATGTTACACCTTTCGCTACAATAGGCTTCATATTACTCCTAGCCACATAGAATCTTCAAGCTCTAGCTGCTCAAGTGTTACTAGACAAGACTTTTCTTGGCTTTTCTCTTGTGTTTATCTGCGTGCATTTGTCTTGATAATTTATTTTATCGTATTTTGTTTGTGCTAGGAATTGCAATCATTAGGGGAAGCTGTTGGTCACGAGAGCAGAGGATTGTCAGAAGATCTTATCTCACGATTGCCCACTTTCAAATACAAAACAGGGTTGTTCTCTAGAAAAAAGAAAAAGGACGAGTATGAGCTGTCTAATGCAAGAATTTTTTCTTTTATCTATTAATATCATGCTTTGGCCTTCTTTCTGCATTTTGTCTATGGATGAGTTTGGAACATTCATTGTTTTAGGACTTGGTCCATTTCTTATTTGGAAAAATTCTTGTCACAAAAAAAGAGTTTCTTTTAGAGAGGCTCTTGCTATGTACACTGTAGGATTTGAGTGTTTGTCTGTTGCATTCCTCATTTCCAAAATTAGTTCAAGCAAAAGAATAGGATATACCCAAAGAACTTTACAGTATTGAAGTTGCAGATGATAATAGCTTGTTCTATATCTCTCCATTTGTAGGTGTGTGATTTGCCGCGAGGAATATAAAAGTGGCACCCGGTTGGCTACCTTGCCTTGTGCCCACCAGTACCATTCCGAGTGCATTACCCACTGGCTGAAACTCAACAAGGTACGGCACTACCCTGCAAATTAATAGTATGCTATTTCATAATTCTTATTATACCTTTTTAACTGTTAAAGTTCCAAATGCAGTTGGCTGTGTTCCATTGAAATTGTCTATATTTCTTATTGCACTTGTAAATATTCCATCATGCTGAAGGTTAACTATATATATATATATATATTGATCCTATCTTGTCACTGGTAGTCGAAGATTTTTTGCTTTCTTTGTCTACACACACACACACACATATATATATATATATTCATCATGTAAGTTTATAATTCTCTCTCTCTCTATATATATATATCTCAGAATTGCCCTGTCTGCCAAGAGGAGGTCAGAGACAACTGATTCTTATCACGCCCAGCTTAAAAGAAGAATGGCCTTTGGTTGTGATACTTGCATTGCATATATATAAGGCTTATTTCATTGAAGCTTTAGCTACTGGAAAGGAATTGAGTTGAGTTGGGACTCCCTCATATATATATATATATACATACATATATATCTTTGTGTAAATAACTTATCTGCTGCTGCTTCTTCTGGTGGTGGTATCATCATGTGGATGATATACCCTTCACTCACATTATCATATCTATATTTATAAAGATTTTTTTCTTCTTCTTAACTATTAGATAAAAATTTCTGTATAACTTACTTAAAAAGCACCATTGACAACAAGGTGTTCTCTACCAAAGAAGACTTGGCTGTTCCCAGGACACAACTGCAATTATTACAATGGGAAACTAAAGATATTTATTATATGGTAGTAATTATCACTATGTGTGAATCATATTTGTTCTCTGGGATGATTCTGAGTTATATATATATATATATATATGTATGTATATGTATGTGGGTGTGGAAGTTTTGGATTCTTGGACAAAAGGAGGGGGGGCATCTATGCTTGCTGGCCACTTTTGAAAGCATTTCTTCCCTCTTTTCATAAAGTGAAGATCAAAATCAATCCCTGTTTCCATCGCTCTTGATTTTTCCTTTCCCTTAAATGTGGGTATTCTGTTTTCTATATATATATATTAAACTATGGGTAATATATAAATTTTGGTGGCAAGTTTTTTACTTTTATCATTTATATATTAAAAATAAAAAATGAACATGTATGGTAAGTTATATATAAAAGAAAAAGAGCATTAAAGAAAAAAGAACAAGTGAAATAATGAACAATTAACATGTTGCATGAAAGGGATACAATAGACATAATGAAACTGACTACTGACAAAAAAACAAAAAATCTTTAGTAACCAAACAACATAATTAACTCATTTCTCTACATGTTTCTAACAAATAAGATTATCTAAATTAACTAACAAATTATAGTGTATTCTAATTTGGTATCGAATTTGTTTTGTATTTGTAATATTAGAATTTGGTTCTAAAGTCTAAACTAATTAATTCGTGTTGACAAATGTATGTTCTTTTGATATTTTATGATTGATGACTAAAGGCACGTATTTATTGTCCATATTCTATTCTCTTCACGTTTTTTCTTCTCCCATATTTGATTTCTCTTTCTCTTATCTGAACTATTGTTTTCCGATCCAGGCAGGCTTGGCTGGCTCTCCTGTTATATATATATATATATATATATATATGGGGGCTGGTTATTCTAATTCTAGCCTGGGTAAAGACGATAAGAAGAGTATTGGTAATATTGGACTTGGAGACTTACCGGAAAGTTGTTTGGCATTGGTTCTTTCGTTTCTGGAACCTCTTGAGATTTGCAGATTCGCGTGTTTGAGCACAACATTTCGTCGAGCTTCTTCGGCTGATATTGTTTGGGAATCTAAGTTGCCTCAAAATTATCAGATTCTTGCCAACAGAGTACTCTTCTTCACTGATGATGATAATGATGATGACACCTCGGATTCCAACATTATTACTAGGTCTAAGAAGGAAATATTTGTTAGATTGTGTTCTCCTAATCGCTTTGACTGCGATACCAAGGTACGCCTAACGCCTGCCTGTTTTTTCTTCTTTTTTTTATATGTTTATAGTAAGTTGGAAACTTGGAATGCGTTTGAAGATTGCCCTGCCTGTTTTCACGGCAGGAATTTTGGATTTCAAAATTTGGAGGCCAAATTTGTGTTGCAATATCTTGGAAAGGATTGAAAATTACTGGAATTTCGGATCGAAGATATTGGAATCATATCTCAACAGATGAATCCAGGTCAGACTTTGTTCTTATCTCTTCATATTTCAAATTCTGCCTTTCTTTCATATTGTCCGAATAAAAAACAAGAAATGCTTTTTTTTTTTTCTTTTTCCCCCTTTCTTCCTTCTCGAACGATCTTCCAGAATTCAACGTAGGTTGTTAGGAATTTTTCACCATTTCTACTGTTGCTGGGAAAATAGGGAAGCTCCTTATTATAATCCTTGATATAATAATTCTTATTATTTAGTGTTTTTCTTCCTTTTAGACAAGTTTTCTCAGAAAAGTAGTACTAGTAATTAATTAACAGCTTGAGAACATAGCTGAATTCTTCCTTGTTTGATTCAGTCGTGTCTTGTAAGCAGCCTCCTAGCTATTTAGAGAACCTAAAAAAAAAAAAAGTCTTATTCTGTTTCTTAGCTGGAATCCGGATTCGGGTTTGTTATTGAATTGTTTATTCCGAGCAACTTTTTCCACCCTTCTTTTCGTCGTTAGAAAGACAAGTATGTTTATACTATAAAATAATTGAAACCCTATGTTAGGCATTTTGTCAAACACTTGGTGTTATTCGCTACGGTCCTCATGTGTGTATGGGTGGTTGGTTTGGTACTGTACGCAGATTCCAGTCAATAGCATATCTTCGACAAATATGGTGGCTGGAAGTGGAGGGGAACCTAGACTTGGAATTTCCACCAGGTAATTACAGTCTATTCTTTCGGTTGAAACTGGGAAGAGAAGGGAATTACCGGCGAGTCCGTAATGCCGACCAAGTTCACGGCTGGAATCTGAAGCCTGTCCAGTTTAAATTATCATTACCAAACGGGCAACGTGCGACGTCGCAATACTTCTTGAACAAAGTAGCCGCCGGGAAATGGATCGAATACTACGTGGGAGATTTCATAGTTGAAGATTCAGATAATCGTACAAATATAAAATTCTCCATGACTCAGATTGATTGTACACACCCAAAAGGAGGACTTTGCTTGGATTCTGTTTTTATTTATCCCAGTAAGTAAAGCATGGAGAAAACAGTGGTAATCTTGAAACTGTTTTTTTTCTCTTTTCTTTTCAATTTTATAGTTTACCTGTACAGAAGAAACAGATAGATATTTACAAAACTCTATCCCTCATTATATGCACAATGAGTTTGGAGTTTACCCTTTTCTGGAGAATACATTTAACACATAATTTGAAAAAAGAAAAAGAAAAAGTGTAATCTAATGAAAAATAATGATCAAAGATAGGACAACAGTGTGGAAGAAAGAGATTGATGGGTAAAAGAAAATCATAGGCATCTTTTTCTTGACAAAATGGTTTTGGGGAAAATGAGGTGTTTCTTCAATGAAAAGAAACTGACACCTTTGTTTGAATTTTATGCCAAACAATGAATCATAAGTTACTGTGCTATTTTAGTTGGTATAGCAGTGCAAGCATTTAATGTTACAAGTTGGAATCAATCTTTATATATTTAGATAATAAACTTATTAAATTTATTGAATTTTAATGATTTATTAATACTTACTATCTTTATTATTATTATTATAAGAAAAAATATCAATAAATCTTATATTCTTATAAATCTATTCGATAATTTATCAATAATTATGTGCGGTTAGCATAACTTTTGAAAATTAAACTAATAAAAGCACATCAAAATTTATAAATAAAAAAGATTTATTAAAGTTTCAATAATAGAAAAGTAATACAATACTCTTTCTTCTATTAAATTTTTAAATTGATATTTAAATAATATTTGTATTGCAAATATAACTAAAATTGATTAATTATATTATATAAAATAATTTCAAAAATATCACTTTCCCTTTCCCTGAGAGTTGGGGAAAATGCCAATTGCCAATCTGTAACGGCTGTCATATCCGAACGTGGAACGCATGGTCTCAACCTACTCTGTTACGTGTATAATTGGTGGATTAGATTCTTCAACGAAATCTTTAGAGAGAGAGAGTAGATTCTGAGGAAGAAACATAAACCTCCAATTGTATCCAATCAACTGCACCGACTTGTTAGGAATCTCTATAATACATCCAGTTGAGCCATGTCTCGTGTAGTACCTGTATAATAACCATGATGAAAGCACCCACTTCTAAAGGGTCAACTAATAATTTTTTTTTAAAAAAAACCATCAATTGTTCCGAAATCTGAGGAACAAAATAAAATAATTGTAGATGTTACAGCAGGCAGGGGGATTCGAAGAGAGGCGTAATAACATCACATCATTCAATCTCAAACTAGTGCCAAAATCGAAGAAACATAAAAAACAAGATTTACAACATAACGACGCATGCAATTTAGGTATTGCATACTTAACCGGTAGCAGAAGGTTATACATTCTCAAATCTCCCAGTCAGTTCAGACAACAAACAAATGATTTTATATAATTCAAGGACTCATTCCCCTATCAAAAACCATCAAGGATAGGGTTGGTTATGTTAGATTCATGCCTTCCACACAAAATTAATACTGTCGTCAAGATCACTATTAAGAAAACCACTTTCTGTGAAATCATCACCAATGTCTGGTACCATTTCATCAGACATGTGCAGACTCTGAGGTAACTCTGCTGCCCCTGCCGCTGCAGCCTTTTGGTTGAGACTACTATTCCCGCCTGCTCCAGCGGAAGATTCACTATTTGAACCAGCTTTAAAACTATTGCTCCTGCTGGGAGGAGCTGCTCCCCCAACACTACCAGCACCATTTGCTGCACTTGTGCTTCCTGCTGCTGAAGTATTGTTATATCCAAGCCCCTCTCTTGCAACACCGCCCCCACTTATGCTCTGACTAGAAATTGAAGGTTGTCCTCCACTTCCTCCACTGTTATTATTGGCCATATCATGCATTAGTTGTTGAATCATATGCTGTTGTTGCAACGCCTGATTACTCTGGGCTGCCTGCGGACTGCTTTGCTGAAGCAACACATTATTACCATTCAGTAATCGCTGTTGCAGCATGTGTGTTTGCTGCACATTGGAACCTGGGAAACCACCTACAGATGAATTCTGCAAAGATCCAGCAGCCCCTTGAAATGTTGATGGAGGATTATGGTTTGAGTTGTTGGAAGAAGATGCCTCTTGTTGCACTGCACTACGGTTGGAGTTCATCGAGTTCTGTCGCATCAACAGATTTTGGTAGTTTGTCAGTGCAAGTGCAGCCTGTGCAGAACCACTTAAAGCTCCTCTACCAGCCATCTGGTGGTTGTTTCCCATTTGACTGCCAAGTCCAGGATGCAAGGACATAAGCTTGTTGCGATCACTTGGTAGAACCTCCACACCCCCAAGCTGATCTGTTTCCTGCATCTTTGGTGCAGGCCGATTGGCTGTGTTAACATGTCTGGGAATATTTTTCAAGCCCTCTGTAAGAACAAATATACATCATCAGAACAAAGATAAAGTTGCGTCATACAATTCAAAACTTCCTTCTCATCGTCATGGAATGTAAATAAAAATTCAGCGACGTGTAGGCATTGCCATAATGATTAAGTAAAAAGTGACCAACCCATTCCCAATTAAGCAAAAAGGTGTCTAAGCGTAAAGAAAACAAAATGAGATTCATTACCAATTGGCCCGACTTTTTGCTCCTTGCAGAAATCCATCAAGTCTGTCATGCTATTGACAACCTCAGATATCTGTTTAGAAGTCAAGGCTAATTAATAATACAAGAAAACAAGTTAAAAAGGTTCTCCAGTTTCAATGAAATATCAAGACGTGCCTGTAAACACCGAACAAATCTCTTTGAAAATCCCAAATCATTGAGTGACTGCAACTCCAAACTTCTGGCAAGCTGACGCCCAGCAGTCACAACCCTGGTATACAATTCATGATCATGATACATGAGGGACAGGTGGAGAAAAGCACAATCGACATAGTTTTGAAGAACCAGCAAAAAGTTAAAGAACACAACATATGCAGCATTAACCCAATTTTCAAGTTTGGTATCACTTCAATCAGATGCATCTACCAGAAGGAGATGCCCACTGGCACTTTAGAAGCCACCAGCAGTACGTTTGGAATTTCATTCAACTAATAATTTGTTATTTATATTGTCTGTTTTTTAACCACAGAATTTAACCCTCATAAACTTGAAAGGATATTGAAACAGAAGGCAGGACTTTAAGCCCAAAAACTACAGACCAGAAAACACGTTTAACCTTCAGGGGACCTCTGACACATGCAAGCAGATAAAAAACACTCATGTCAGATGCAAATCAAACTTTATACAAGTACAAAGATAGAAAACAATCTTGTTACACAAATTGGCTTATGCTTCCCTTCTTTCTCGAGTAAGATTCCAGTAGAACTATAATAGTGGGATGACCTTACATCTTTTCTGCTATAGAAACTCAGAATGCTTCATGATATAGAAGAAAAGAATGAACAGCAAAAATGGCTAGACTCTACATCAAGGAAAATGCAAAAATGAAAATTATTAAGTTTTCCACTCACATGTTACTGCTTGTCTGCAGATCTTGCTGGGAAACACCATCTGGTCCACTTTCAGAAATTGTGCTCTGGCATTTCTGTGCAACCTGAAGTAACTGATTCACCTACAAAGGATAACATCTAATATCATTAAAACCATACACACAATACCATTTTATGTCAACTAAACAACAAAAACTAGAACTATTGAGGTGAAAAAAAAAAAGGCTTAAACAGCAGAAACTTCAAATTGAGTATTGCAGTTGAAAACCTCAAGCTGAGTTTGAGAAGATGAGACTACCTATATACTTGACCTATCAAAACAGACGCCTATCAAACATGACCAGGAATTCATATTGTCAGAGATCCTTAAGTATTGCATTGAAATTTTATCTTTATCATAGGAAGCAATACAAAAACCACATGAGCAGTTCACAAGATAAATAAGAAAACTACTCAGCTAATGAGAAAGGAAAAGAAAAAAAAAAAAATCAATTTTGTGTCAAGGAGGGAAATACATATGAACTAAATGATTAACTGCAATAAAGAGGGCAAAAAAAATAATCATTCAACTCAAATTACTTACTTGTGGAGCAACCAATCTTCTTGGAAGCAATTCCTCATGGCGCCGTGCACAGAATTCCCAAGACAAAATCTAAGAGAGATACAGATGTAACACTGAGTTTGAACATATGAATAAAAAAGCAGTACAACTAAGCATTTAAACTACTCCTTATTCAAGTTACCTTCAAATCAGGAGCAAAGATAATACGAAGATGGCCTTCACGAACCACACGAAGCTGCTCATATATGCTCTCTTGAACTGCCTTTGCATACTCGAGCATCATAATTCCTGAAGGGAATCTACATTCCCGGGGCAAGTCCAAAAATAAAAGCTCATCGATGACCCCACTTCCAAACTTGATTTCATTTAGTCTAGGAAGTACATCATAAGTAGCCTCTGTGTCAAACCAACAGGAGAGTTAAGGCACTTATAGATCAAGCTATAACTATCCTATTACATGTTACAGCCACAATTGATTTGATAACAAAGGAGTGCCGACATGTTTCTGCTTTAGATGCATATATTTAATCTGACTTCAGATGCTCCCAAATGAATGTCCACTTTTCGGAAACTAGATACACTTTTCGACTAACTTGACAGCAATACCTTCACTTAGAAAAGAGGGCTGTAAGACTCCTCATGCATAGCATCGTAACTCATTAAGAACAATTCTAGAATATACTAAAATGTCGAATACCCTCCTTAATGTGTACACTGAGTCCAATATGATCACTCAATTTTAGAAGGAAATAATAAGAAAAGTAGCTACCTTACCCCATAAATAACTAATCACTAATATGAACAACCAAAGAAACACATACAGTACCTTCCAGGCACAGCATTTTGTTTTCACTCAAGTCCAAGTCATAATAGTTTGGATAAAAAGTAGGATGTAGAAAAAAAGAAAAACAAGAATGTATAGCTTCTCAAATATATCTCACTTTCAAGGTCAACAACCATTTCATTTAGTCCTTTTACTTAAAGAGTGACCAAAGAATAGAATCTGAACCCAATTGAAGATAATGATATAGATGATGGAACAACCAAAGTTAAATAGAGAATCATTTCAAGGCTCCTAATCCAACTAAGAGATGTTACTGTTTGGTAGAATTAATTTTTTGGGTTCCACACCCATCAAAATGCTGTGCATATGCTAGAAAGCAAACAAATTCCAAGAAATAATTAAATATAGTATAAACCTGACACTCAATTGCATTAGAAATTCCAGTATTGGGCACACACTTACCAAATCCCCGTCCAGACTTTGAACCACAAATGTCACATTGCCAAGCATCCTGATTCAAGGGAGAAAAAGGTTTAGGAAAAAGAAAAAAAGAAGAAGAATAAAAGAAAAGATCCAGTTTAATGATGCTAACAGGCTATCAATCTTCTAAACATGCTTTACTAATTTGTGTTATCAATAATAAGGTTTGTGGTGTCAAAAACATGTAATCAAACAGAGATAGATAATAATATTAATAATTACATGTAAATGCATCCAGCAGAAAATGACATTAAATGTACTGTTGCTACCCACACTTGATGTTTTTGACATGCATTATATGGATACTACCTACTAGAGCTGTAAACGAACTAAACGGTTCGCGAACAAAGCTCGTTCGAGCTCTTTATACTCGGTTCGAGCTCGTTTATACTCGGTTCGAGCTCGTTTATTTATTAAACAAACAAACACGAACAAAATTTTAGGCTCGATTAAATTTCAAGCTTATTCAAACATTATTCGCGAACATACCGAGCGTTCGCTAACAAATTATAAATATTTATATATATTATTAAAAATAATATTTAATATTAAAATTAGAGACTTTTAAAATTTTTTTCCTAATTTCCAAAAGTGATTCAACTTCCCCAACGTTTTTCAAAATATTAAAGCAATTTATTTCTCTCAGAACCATAAAAAGACTTTTGAGTTCTAACTAAACTCAATCAACTTTCTTTCTACACAAACCTTAAAAAGTTGACCAAGACTTTTGAGTTCTAACTAAACTCAATCAACTTTCTTTCTATACAAACCCTAAAAAGTTGACCGTTCTCCTTTCCTTACCTTCTCAAAGTCCAGACTCAACTCAAAAAATAAATTTATCCTTCCCTTACATTCTTTAATATTCTTTATATATTTAACATTTTTTTTTGCAGACAGAGGATGATGATCTATCTTTTGAAGAAATTATTTTATCTTAATTTGAAATTTAATCATTCTAATTATTATATTTAAATTTATCATTTAAAAGAATCTTTTATTATTATTATTATTATTAAATAGTTAAATATTTAAATTCTATTTTTTTAAAAAAATTTGAAATTTTGTAAAAAATAATTAATATTTAAATTTAAAATTTTTTAAACTTAATCGAGCAAACTCGAACAATAAAAAAAATAGTCAAACAAATTCAAACAACTTTTTCTGTTCGAAATATTAAACGAGCGAACTCAAAACTCAAACCTGCTCGAATAATAATAAAACAAACCCAAATTATCTGATGTTCGGTTCGACTCGGTTCGTTAACAGCTCTACTACCTGCATCTCTTTCCCTATCCAAAGTATTACCATGATAATATCATATTTAAGGAAACAAAAAAAATTCTTTGTTGAGAATATAAATGTGCATGAGTTTTGTTTTCATTCAGATAGAAGCTAAATGGTAAAATGATATGTATTTATATATATAAGAGTGGAGGAACAGGGGAAGAAGAAGAAGAAGAAGAAGAAGGAAGTACCATTGCAGCCTGGGGAAACACCCCCAGAGAATGGTGTCCAACATTATCATAGAGCGATAAGCACCATCTCTTCTTAGCTCGGGGAGCATAATATTCTGCAACGAACTTTTTCCAGTAGGCAATGTTATTATCCTACAATAAAACATGCAAAATGTTCACAATATTAGATTAATCATCAAGCCAGTATGTCGCAGACTGTCACACACATACAAATGCTTAAATTACTGCTACATATATTTGACTTCTATGTTGCACAGTCCACATAATGTGAACCAAGCCAAATTAGAGATAACCATAGAAAATGCTTTCTTTAAAAACTAAGATGTACTCACTACAGGTCTTTGCCGCTGATGGTACAAGTATTGCATCAACCTTCGAGAGCAGACACCAGCATCATAGGGTCGTTTCATGGGAGAGGTAGGCTGCATACCTGGATGCTGAAGCTGTTGCCTTAATTGAAGCTGTTGCTGCTGCTGTTGTTGCAGCAGTTGGGCTCGCTGCATAGGTGGTATGGACTGTAGCAACTGTTGTTGCTGTTGCCTTATTCTCTGTTGCTGAATCAAAGCTTGAAATTGATGAGGGTTCGCATTCTGTAAATGCATGGAATCCTGTCTCTGCATCAATTGCTGTAGAACCTGAGGTTGGAGAACGTCCTCTTGCTTGACATCTAACCTAGGTTTCTTTTGTAACTGAGACAAATAACTAGGGTCCTGAATAAAAGAACCAGGGATCCTTGTACCATTTGGAAGTTGAACTTGCCCAACACGTGAAGTTGGCAAAGATGTGGCACTTGAACCCCCATGATGCTGCTGGTTTTGTGGTGCTTGTTGGGAGTTTGGATCTTGATTGGAGCTTGGTTGCACTCCAGATGATCCATCAATGATTGAAGAGCCAGAAATACTTATATTATTGGATGAAAATGACATGGGTGATGCCGGCAACCTCATGTACGATTCTGTATTAATACTCGCACTTCTCTGAAGATGGGGACCTCCTGAGAGCCCTGAATTTGCATCAGTCACCAATGAGCTTGCGCCAACACTTGGACCTGAGCTTGCCACACTATTCAAGACTGTATTGCTAACATCCCCAGAAAGTGGACCAAAACTGCTGCGGGGAACCGAATTTGATGAATTCCCAAAAGATGAGCTCAAGTGTGAATTGCCCACTACTTGGGACTGACCATCTCCTGGGTAAAAAATTCCGGAACTTGAAGGAGAATGTGACATCCCACCGGCCACCCTATTAGGTGCCATAGGGGGCACCGCTGCTTGGTGGCTGGGATCCAAGTAGCTCTCCAGTGCCAGTCCTCTCAAGTTTTATGCTAAACCCAGCAGTACAGAACCATGCAGAACTCAAATGAAAACAGATGTAAAACCACTGGACACCCCACAAAACATGGAATCACCTTCAGTCGCTTAAGAAACTTGAAGCTGTTACAACTAAACCTAGTGTTTTAAATTCTCATCAACTTGAACGGTCGGAGATTATTTTAAATGGGTTCTGCCAATCAATAGAAAAGGAAACCAAAAGATTACGAATGTTAAAGAAGTCAAGAATAGAATATCTACTTCACTAAATAACACGTGCAAATCAAGAATACAACCCAAATGAGAGTTAAACGTGTTTCCTAGTGAAATTTTATTACTTTCTCTAAAAACTAACAAATCCCTAATTCATTCAGATGAAACCCTAATCTTACAGTTTTAAAATGAAGTGGATGAACGAACATAGTCTCAGAAAAGCCAAAACTATTAGAATTGAATATTCATCAAAAGAACAAAAGCAATTAATCATTAACTAAAACAACTATGTTAAACAACAAATAAAAATTTAGCAGTTTAATCAAATTAAAAGCGATCAGCCCAAAATTACTTGAGATAACTACTCAACAGATAATTAAGACAGCAAAATAAAACCGATTAAGTTCAAAATTAACAGTAATTCCACTTTATACACCAACTTCAAGAAAAAGATCGGAAACATCAGTAAGCAAATGCACCCATAATCCACTTAAAGGAAAAAAAAAAAAATTAAAAATCCAGCTTTTACAGTACAAAGTGTGCTTGTCCAAACGCAAGGACGTATCAGAGAAATTTCCAGGGTGAAAAGTTATTAAAAATTTATCATAGAACTCGGAAGAAGATCAAGAAGTTCTAACCTTGAAAAAGAAAAGCCCAGAGAGAAAGGAAGAGAGAGAATTTTGTGAATGATGATTGAAAAATCGGAATGGTTATCGAAACGGAGGTTTTTGATCCCATTTATATATCTAGCGGGAATTGCAGAGAGGAGTAACCGGCAGCACAAGTAAATAGCCCTACAGAACCTGCTATAGCCGGTTAAGAAAAAGCACACGTGTCAAGCAACTGATTGGGTCCTTGTAGTCGGTGGTGAATCGCGCGGTGGCGACGCGAGGTCGTCGGGTTTGACGGGTAACGTGGCCAAATGTTATTGGGTACTATATTTTTTTTTAAAGATTTTCTTTTGTACCCAAAATTTCATCAACGGAGGAGGTGAAGTCCCCAAGGTATAAAAGAATTATACGTCACAATAAAATTTCGTCTGCAATCAACGGCTGAGATTGGCGGATTTTACCCGTTGTTTGGTTCCATTTTTTAATTCTGTAATAAAAGTAGATATATTTTTTAAAAGTTTTAAATTTTAAGGTATATAATTAATTGTTTGAATAATTGGTGAGTTTGATCCCAAACAAATTTAGCTTTGGCAAGTTGAGTCCCAAAATATTTTTTTTAACTTTTAAGGTCCCAAATATTTTTTGTAGAGAATAATAAGGCCCTTTTCTTGACGGATTTTGTCAAAATTTTTAAAATTTTAACAGTTGTTTGTCTTTAATTAATTAAATACAAGGATAAAAAAGTCATTACATGTGAAAATAAATAAAGAAATATTTAAACAAGGAATAAAAATATCCTTACATTTAAAATTTAAAAAATAAAAAATCTATCGGATATCAAAAATTACTTAGCATTATCGATAAACAATCAGAATCTAATCCAGGTAGAAAAACAAGGTAGCGAAGAATTGTCTTTACAAATTATTTCAATTGCTTTTCGGCAGCTTCAGAAATGAAAGGCCAATATGGGGTTTTACCAAGGACAGAACAAATCAATCCATGAAGAAGGGCAACCACAAAAAACAGAAACAGAGCATTATATCCCCAAACTGTGAGTTTCAACCGCCAGAATACAGATCGGTCTGGGGATGACCCAAACAGAATCTCCTCCATAGTAAACGGCAGATACATAAGTAAATTGAGAGGAAGGGCATGGAGAGCATTGAACCGAACGTAACGGCTGAAGATAGGATTTAGGGCAACGCCGACGTACAGTGCCAGGAAGGACATGCCAAAGAAATTAGGGAATTTGTAGTAGAGATAAAAGATTGGAAATAGTGGTTTCAGCAGCACGGCCAAAAATAGGGTATTGAAAGCTGTTGATGAGTGGAAAGAAGTATGATGCGGCGGAGATTACGAGATCGCCGATTGGAATTGGAGTGGAGGAGGCAGAGATTTTTGTATTCGGAACATGGATTAATCTCACTGCGGGAGGATTGCAAAGAAATGGAGGGAGACACTTTCGGAATTTGGAGGAGAGTTGTTGGGGACATGCCGGAGACGGATGAAGGAGAAAAGGATGCCATGTTGTAGCAGAGAAAGGGGCAATGAATCCGATAAATTTTTTATTTTTTAAATTTTAAATGTGAGGATATTTTTATTCCTTATTTAAATATTTTTTTATTTATTTTCACATGTAATGACTTTTTTATTCTTGTCTTTAATTAAGTAAAGACAAACAACCGTTAAAATTTTAAAAATTTTGACAGAATCCATCAAGAAGCACCTTATTATTCTCTACAAAAAAAAATTTGGGACCTTAAAAGTTAAAAAAATATTTCGGGACTCAACTTGTCAAAGCTAAATTTGTTTGGGATCAAACTCACCAATTATTCTTAATTGTTTTATTAAAAATTTCGAAATTAACATTGGTTTTTATTGAGAAAAATTAATATCATTTTAGTTTTTCCTTATTTATTTATTTATTTATTTATTGAATAAACTATCTCATATGCACCTCTTAAATATCAAAATCTAGCTTTTGCACAAAGATTTTTTCTACATAGAGTGTCATTAATGTTTCAAAACGTCCCACTACATACACCTCTATTAAGTCAAACCGTTAAGGCAAACTGTTAAGTCTTTAATTTTGCTGTTAGTCAACATTTTTTTATTATTTTGCACTGTTCCAATTAGGGGCATTTTTGTCCAATTTTTTTTTTTTTTTTTTTTTTTAATTCTTTTCTCTCTCCTTCTTCTTCCTATTCTCTCTCTTCCTTCTTTCTCTCTCCATTAGTTTGATTTTTTTTTTCTCTCTCTTCCCTTTTTTCTCTCTCTTTTTTTCTTCTTCCTTTCTCTCTTCCTTCTTTCTCTCTCCATTAATTTAATTTTTTTTTCTCTTCCTTATTTTTCTCTTCAAATGACCAAGAAACAAATAAGGAAAGAAAGAAACAAATGACCAAAACAAAATTTTGAAAAAATTTATCAGCTCTTTTGCAATGCCAGCAGCTACAGTATTCCATTCTTCACTATGTTTCTATGTTCAGAGACCTTCTGCTTGTTCTTCTTCTTTACCTTCAAGCACAGAAAATCAGAACATTTCTTAAGCATCAAAACCCAAGAGTCTTCTGTATAAACACCCACTTTGGCAACCAACTCATGCCAACATTTCTTTACAATTCAAGGAAAAAATCCTCTATTTGGAAATCATGGGTGTTGATTCAGGTAAAGCATTATCCCTAAATCCAGATCTCCGTACAGCTTCTCTGAATTCAATTCAAGAAATTGTCACATTTTTAGCATCAAAAGGCATACACCAAAAGGACATGGGAAGGATTTTCGATGTGTGCCCTAAAGTTTTGACATCAAATATCACTGTTTTCAATTTCCTTACTTATGACCTAAGAGTCCCCAAAGAAAATTTCAGAAAGGTCATCAACAATGCCCTAGATTGCTAATTTCTAACGTACGAGATCAGCTCAAACCTGCTTTATTTTACCTGCAAAGACTAGAGTTAGTTTTGGAGCTCCATTGACTCGTGTCAGAATACAAATGTGTACACTACAGTTCTGTGCACATATGGTTTAGCCGCTTCGGGGGTTAAAATTAAAAGAAGGAGAGAGAAAGAAGGGAGAGAGATAAAGGAAAAAGAAAAAGAGAAAAAAAAAATTAAATTAATGGAGAGAAAAAAAAGGAAGATAGAGAAATGAGGAAGAAGAAAGAGGGAAAAAAATTAAAAAAAATTTTAAGAAAAATTAGACAAAAATGTCCTTGACTGGACATTGCGAAACAGTGACAAAAGGTTGACTAACACCAAAACTAAAGACTTAACGATTTGACTTAACAGAGGTGTATGTAGTGGGACGTTTTAAAACGTTAATAATATTTTATGTACAAAAAATTTTTGAAGTACAAAAAAAAGGTATATCTGAAATAGTTTACCATTCTTTATTTAAAGAACCAAGCTAATATACGTGGATAACTGAACGGGCCGAGGGTCTGGACAGTTAAGGTCCAAGACCATATCCTTCCTAATAAATTGGGCCAAGATATAAAATTAAGGGGCCCACTAGAAGGGGTCAAAAGAATATAGGTCAGTGTTCGTGACTCTGACTCTTGAACGGCAAAGGGTGTAAGCGGAAAAGAATGTGTTCCATCTCCGCCTCACTGACTCCGTTAATTCCGTTTAAATGCCCGCCAGAATTTTGCGCTAAATCCTTACCCAAAGTAGCCACTGTAGGAAATGGAAGGAGAAAATTAGCAGTTCAAATTTATTGTACTCGTCTTGATGAATCATCTCAAGACACCTCCGCTACCCAACAGCTCAATCTATCTGTTCTACGCTTCACTTTTGGTAATTTATTTAATGGATTCCTTGGATATATGTTTTTGTAGTTCTTTAGGTTTTAAAGTTACCCCCTTTTGTTTCGGTCTGCAAGGAATTCCGGGGTTGGATGAATCCTACTTACCCAGATGGATTGGTTATGCATTTGGCTCGCTTTTGTTACTGAATCATTTCTTGGGTTCGGATTCAACCACTGTTACTTCCGCTCAGCTTGTGCGTTCCTTCATTTCTTGGACATATGCCATTCTATTTGGTTAATTCTCTTGTTCTCCATCTTCAATTATTTTCTTGTCTCTTGCAGAGAACAGAAGTCTTGGGACTTTCTTTGGCTGCATTTTCTGTTGTAGTTCCCTATCTTGGAAAGTTCCTTAAGGTGAGTAATCTTCCAGTTATAGTTAACCTAAAAGGAATACTCGTATGGGGTTAAACATGAGAATAAGAAGCTGAGCTCTTTGGGTTGCTTTCTGTAGCCTGACATTTTTCTTGATTTCTTGTAATTTTGATAGAAAAAATTGTTGTTACACGGGATAATTTTCTACGGTATTATAGAAGAAACTAAAGTACATGCTGTATTTGTATTTCTGTGAAATGTTTATTTTTCAAATATATACAGGGTTCTACTGCAACAACTAAAAAAATTATTCCTGAAGGCGCTGAACAACTCTTCTGCATGTCAAAGAATATATCAGATATTCTTAGGGAGAATTTTGCTTGGGGAACTTATATCCTGCTGCGAAATACCAATACAACTTCTGTGGTATGTTGTTGGGTTAACCGTGACTTATGAACAATTCTTGTAAATAGGTTTGTATAAGTGGCAAAATCATGTCAATTTTTTCTATCTTTCTTTACACAGATGTCTTAAGCTCTTTTTGTCTCTTTTTAATATGTATTGATTCTTGATCTGTAGCTCATATCAATTCAACAAGATGTGTTATGCATGCGAGGCTATTGGAGCAAACCAAATGATTTATCAGAAGATCAGATAGAGGATTGGTTTAAGAAGCAGATTCAGCAAATTGGACTTTCCAATTTCGAGGAAGCCCTTTATTTTCCCCGGATTGCAGGTATATTTTATCCTTGATTTCCCTTTTTTTTAGACCAAGTCTTTTTCTTTTCTTTTTTCCAATTATTTTTCCTTTATCATTGTTTTCAAAAACTAAAAATCAAGTATATCATCCATTTTGGAAGATTTTTAGAAGCCAATTCACCAATTTCATATCCATATGTGCACCTCAAGATTTTTAATTTGATAAGGGTTAGATACAGTTTTTTTTTTTTTTTTTTATCTGTTTCCTATAGCATCAGTTCAGTGTAAAAGATCTGTTGGCTCCATGTGCGTTTTGAACTCTGGGTATTGAAACTACCCTGCTTCTCCTGATACTTATGTAAGGAAATACTTCATTACAGTAGAGATTGTTTGTATTTTTCAGAATCAGAATTATGGGGGATGCTTCCAAAAGGGACCCGTTCTCTCCTTGTGCAGCCTGTCAAGCAAGCTCAAAGTTCAACATCCAATACATCAAACAAAAGTGAAGGTTTTCTTCTGGTGGCCTCCACTAGCAGTTATGCATATAGCAATAAAGACAGAGCTTGGATAGGAGCAGTTGCCAACAAATTCAGAGGTAATCTTATTTCTGAATGTTTGTAAGATGTGATGATGTTTAATTTCCTTATTGCCGAATTCTTAAATACCTAAAGCTATATTTTATCAGTTGTTTTTCTCCCCATGATATTTTTTCATCAATACTGTATATCATCCTTGTTCCTTCATTAGCTAGTTAGACAAGTTTTCTCCCAATAAAATATTTTCTCTATGAGGGACCAGAAATACCAACAGAAGTATGGTAGGAAGAGGCAATACAAAAGTATGCAAATAATTGAAGAATTATAATAGTAACAGAATTACATATAGTTGAAGAGATGACAAAAATAAGCTATGCAAGTGCAATTGACAACATGATGCATGCCGTGGTGTGTATCCATCTAGATTTTTCACATGGCATTTGTGTTGTTAGTAGGTACATGGCTAATCCTAATATAAGTATCTCAGCAAGTTGTAAAATGGAGTCTAAGATACTTTCAGGGCACAGTTGACACTTGTTTGAAATTTGGAAGATGCCCATGGAAGCTTAGTTAGTTATGTTGATTCAAACTATATGTTGATCTTGACAAAATGAGATCACTTACTATTTATGTGGTTACCTCAGCAATTATGTTGTTACACAGTCACTTTGTCTACAATAGATACCAAAACTTGTATACTGAAACTTGTATATGACAATAACTACGGTAATCAAAGAAGTCGGTAATGAAACTTGTATAGTGACCTCAACTTGTTGCCTTCTATAACAGTCTAAGTGCTATATTTCGATTAAAGATCGAAGCATATTGACATAGGGTACCACTTTCTTTATGTTGTAATTTCTCAAGGCATTATGTTTGGTAAAGAAGATTGGTACTTAGGACATCCAGTTGACAAAATCTCTTTTGTAAGTGCAAATCTCCACCATCATTGGGCTCTTTGGAGAAGGTGGACCAGATTAACTATTTGTGGTTGTTTGAGCTATGATGGTGGAGATTTGTTTTGTGGCATTCACACTCCTAACGCATACACACACTTGGTTTTAGCTCAAAATCAACAATAAATAGAGTCCCTCCATACTCAGAAAAAATGTTCTTCTCATTTCTCTCAAATCGAAGATTTCTTTTAATCTTCAGTAACACATTCTATTATTTTGAGTTTTATTTTGTGTGTTATTGCAAATAGTGAATTTTGGGATTTAGTGATATCCTCTACTAGTGTTTTTTTCTGTTTTTTTTTTTTTTTTGTTTGCATCCTTTGGTTGTGGCGTAGGCCTTACTAAGTTGAACCACATTAATTTTTCTTTCTACTTCTATTTTTTTCAGTCTATTTATCTTTGTCATCATTTTCTTTCAAATAACTTTTTGAGGGGATATAACAACTTTTGTTTCCAAAACCCCAGGTTTCATATTTAAACGGGAATGATTTGATTCTTAGGATAAATGGCTGAATTGGATTTCACTCCGTTCTTAAAGAAATGGCTACTTTACTATCCAAAAAAAAAAAAAACTCCAATTACAGAAGTATCAGCTTGAAACTATTTATGTTTTGCTTCTCTTTCTTTGTGCTGGAGTGGGCTTGGGTTGCTTCTGAATCCTCGAAGTTTCTTGTATCTTCTCAGGATGAAGTAAATCTGCCTATAGGCACTTGACCGAGTTGAAAAATGCAACAGTCTTTTCCTGGAGCTCTCTGGTCATTCACAAAAATTTCTCCAAGCCGTACACCAGATTCTGCCAAGAGAAGAACAACAGAGAACCTTTTTTCAGAGTGGATATCAGCAAAAGACAGTCAAGGAACTACTTGATCATTATCCATTATTTATCTACCTTAAGGCGTACTACTTTTCTAATTGCCAAGATTAGACCTGGCATTAGACATTGCACATCTGTTATATCATGTTTGACTGTATAAACCTGTAGGTCAGAGAGTTTCCAAGATTAGCTTTCAATATTCAAGAGAGTCTAATGCCTGATGCTTTCATGAACTTTGAAGTAGAGCTGGTATGAACCTCGCCTGGCCTGGAGAAGTAGACAGTTGTGCTAGATGGTAAACCTGGGAGAAGTAAGCTGTGCACTCGGACCCCATCTTCTCCCAGAACCTGGCCTCTTGCCTATCATGACCGAAGTTAATGGAAATTGTGTTGCAAAAAAAGAACTCAAGACAACAATTGACTAATCCAGTAAGATTACACTTATTTCCAACTTGAAAGTTATCTATTAATGTACATTTTGCTGCTGCATATATTATTGTTAGTAGAACTTATTTCTCTCGTGTTACCTTGGCATCTGTTGCAATGTCTTCTTTGTTGTATACTTGACCAAGATTGGAGATATTATTTGCAATTTGTACTGCATCTTGTGATGGAAAATCCTGTTGGGCAAAACAGTATAATGTCAGATATACATATTTCATGATTTCCTATGGGAGTCTCCTCTGGGACCAGAAATGTATGCTTATTATTATGCCAGACATCTCTCGTTAGGTTCATTTCACAGTAGGGCAAGAAATTACCCTTCATGAACTGTGTAGCCATTTTATATCTTTCATTATTTATTTTTTTACAGGGTTTTACCAGCATCGAAATCTACAGAAAATATAGAACAGACAAGATATTCCATTTCTAAACCATAAATAATTGGCTTTGACTTGTGAAGTTTGTAGCCCACCTAGATAGAGAGGTTAACAAAAAAAAAAAAAAAAAAAAAAAAGGTAATAAATGATGGGGAGGGGGGACTAAATGCAGTGTTCTGCAGTGGATCCAGCTCTGAATGGGTCCAAAGAAAGTGATAGCGAGAAGACACAGAACCTAACCTAACAGAGTGAATTATTATTAGTAGTAGTTTACCTTTAAAAGTTTAGACACCGTAGTTCTTGATGAGACTACTCATCTACCTAAGACAATTTTGATGCTTTACAGAACTTGCATCCAATAAAATCTGCACAAGTTAAAGAAAGAAGCAGAGAATTTGAGGGACTTACTCCTGCACTTGCCCTTGATTCAACAATCTCAATACTGTTGTAGTGGAAAGAAGCTGAAATAGCAGCTTGCTGGAGGAGAATTGAACCGATGGATAGAGTTGGCGCTACCAGACAACCCTGACAGAAAATTCCGTACACGCCCGAAATTAATAATACCACATGTTGTTGAATCTATGTACGTTCTACTTTTTATTATTAATCTGTAACATCCTCAGTTCTCACCCTGCCCTCACCATGCTGGCCTTCTCACAGAATCCTGACAACTCCATTACCGTGTCTGGTTTAATTCGGGGCACGTAAACCACACTATTCATACCAAATGCTGTCGCCTAGTTTCATCAAGAATACAATTAGAATTAGTATGTGTGTGTGTGTGTTCAAGTTCAATTCTTTTTTTTTTACCTGTTTTACATTTTCATATACCGTCGTAGGATCAGTAAAATCAACTACAACTCCGGTTGCTTTGGTCTACAAACAAAGATTTCCACCAAAACAGTAATGAATACAAGGAATGATAGAAGAAAGACGCACCCAATTGTTGTTAATTACCTGAGATATGGAACCTAAGACCATGGTGAGATCTTTCATTACTGGTATTTCCAGAGCTTCTTCCATGTCAGAAACCTAAAATGAAAACCTAGGAAACATCAAAACGAGAAAAATGAAAATGGATAAGAAAAGACAATAGTAATAAGATCAACCAGTCCGATGTCATCTCCGACGTGATGAGTATCAACAGCACCGGCAACTTCCATTCCTCGTGCTTTTGTTACAGCTACTACAGCTGCCCTTCCAATTTCCTTGGCTGCTCCATTAATGATTACCTCTTTCCAACAATAAATTGAACTCTAAGATTCCATCATAATTTTAAATTAAAAAAGAAAAAAGGCTGTAAAAAGAAAACCTTGATATTGCTTTGTGAAGGTTGTTGCATTGAGCAAGAAATTGAAGGTCCCGATTTGACATATTGCCGGAATCGGCGATTTATGAAATGAAATTGGCAGCTAAGGTTGAGAACTGCCATGAATGCTTACACCCTTCGCTACTACCAATATATTTTCGAGCAGGATGTGACGTGGCTCGTTAATATCTACTGAATAAGATAAGGGAAGATATTTGTGCCTTCCGTTTTCAATCATAAACTCTGACATTTTGGATAAAATAATAATACTAAAAAAATATTGCAAGAATAATATTTTTGTATGCATTGAAAGAAAATGAACGCTACTAAAATTGAGGACCGTGGACCGGGGAGCGGGCTTGGGCATGGGTGATTACGGGTGCATGTACCGATCCGGTTTTAATGAATAAGTGGAAAGTCGTAGGATTGTAGCGTATGACCCGGCGGAATTTGGAAACTTCTTTAATTATTATTATTAGTAAGTAGTACATTTAATTTGCTTTTTCCCACAAACATTTTCTGACCGGATTAACGGTTGGTTTCCTTTCTTCAAAGAAAATAAATATGGAAGTCTGCATGTGCTTTTGTTTTATTTACTTATTTATTTATTTATGTAATTTGCAGAATTGACCTGGCCATGAGATGAGTGTTTCAAATTAATATTGGTTGAAATTTAGACCTTTGATCCATTCCAATTCAACCAATCATTCTGTTTTTGTTTTTATTCATTTCCAAATTTTCTCTTTTTCATGGATGCTGGATATGGTGGATTTATATAGAAGGATTTTGAGGCCATAAATGGTGCATAATGAAGCTTAAACTAATAATTTGGTTCTTAATTTGTCTTTGTTTTGGAGCTCTGACGCGTGATGCACATCTACAAGTTGGCACGACAAATAAATCAAGAACTGGTCAGCAGTTGGATTTTCACTTTCAATGTTTTCCCCTCTTTTTATATATATTTTTTCCTTTTGGTCCGTTGAATTTTCGTTTTCAATGTTGAAAGAGGTTTTAGGTTTATTCTTAATGTTGGACTTTCCGGACAAGACTTTCAACCAATGACTAATTAATGTAATTAAAATTAATTAATACAACGTTTTACCCAAATTTATATCACTAGTATTTTAATTTTTACCTTAAAAAAAAAAAACTGAGTACTACTTCTTCACATCCTATTATTTATTCGGGTAAGTTTGAGAGAGTGATGAATGAATTAAATTTTTTTAACAAAAGTAGAAAACTTTAACAGCACTTCTTTCACTAAAAGAAATGGTATAAATGGAAAGATAAATGAAAAGAGACGCGTTTGGAGTTCTCGTGAAGAATTACTATAATTAAACATCTAATCAAGAACTGCTTAACCAAAAAAAAAAAAAAAAAGTATTAAAAGTCCCACAGATTTCGTAATAAACAAACAGTGGAATCCCAATTGGTGTTTGTCTGTTTCAAATTTTCTATTCCCAGTGTCGGTACACTGTCCCTAAGCATTTTGTCTAACCATTCCTTAAAATATTGTTTTTCCTGTCGGAATTCTCTGAATTTTTTAACAAAAATAAAATTGACTAATAATCAAATAATTTAGAAAAAGAAGAAAAGAAAAGGTAAGCGACGGCCAAAATGATGTTCGGATACTTTTGTTGCCCTAAATTCGAAGAAGGAAGTGTGGGTTGTACCGTCTCATTCGGGGTTACGACTACAGAGAATATCCTTTACTTCTCCAAGCTATGACCACGTGGGAATACTGATCTACGGTCGAGACTTCGCCACGTGGAAAGATGACTTAATTTCCTGTGTTAATCCTGCGCTCCAAAAGTGTCGGTGGCGTTCGGCATTGCTTTCTGGGAGAGTAGAATACGGTGTGTGGCGGGTTTTGAAATTTGGTGGTACATTGGAATGACGCGTGCTTGTGAGGTTATGACGTAAGCAGCTTTGTTCTTTATGGTCAGTGAGGAGAAGTTGTCGTAAGCATTTCTTTTTCTTCTCTCCCTTAATTAATTAAAGTAACAGTCTGAAAACAATATTTATATTTTCTTTTCTTTTTTTTTTATTTTATCCTACTAATAATTGGTCTAATGACATCTCCAAAAGGTCGGCACATTAACAGACTACATGTAAAGGCAATAATATCATACACTAATTTAACTTTTCAAAAAGGAAAAATAAAAAAAATTGTATATCTTTATTTTATTTAAATATATATATATATAAAAATGCATTTACCATTTACTAAACGCATATAGGCAATGCGGCAAATTTTGGATTATTTGTTATTCATTAAACATTAAAAACAAGTCACACCGATTTAGTTTATAAAATAGTAGTAATTTTCTTTTATTATTATTATTTACGGCTAAAATAATAAAATATGTATATAATGTGCGAGACTAAAACTCTTTTTTCGATAAATTTTTTTTACTTTAAATAAATAATTACCTAAATAGATAATAAAATCTATGTAGATTCATGTATTTACATTTCTTTTATTTAATCTAAAATTTCGGACAGGAGTAATTATTAAATTTTTTACTTATATTTAGTAGGAATGAAACCTTAGGTGAATTAAGTAAGAAGTAATGATGACAAAAACTGAAGGCCGGACGATTGAGATCCTTCACCGGACATTTCCTGTCCTCCACGGAACCGCCATTCCATTTGCTTTTTTAAACTCTAAAAATATCTTAGAAAAAGAATGGACATCTGTCCGTCATAGTTTGTAGAAGTAGGCTTAATTAAAAGTCAGATCCATAAATAATTACCACCACGGAAATGATTAGATAAAATGTAAATTTACATTAATACCCCCAAATTATATACCGTACCATGCACCCACGTGTACGCAACCACTTCTCTAAGTTTACCGTCAACCTAATCTTTCTTTCCTCGTGGCAGTGCAGTAACTTTCCAAGTCTTTAAACACAAGCATTGGCGGCTTCCACAATTCCCCTTACCCCGTCAAAATATTATTTACTAATTTAAAAAATAAAATAAAAATTATTAAATATAATATGATAATTCTGGTATTCATGTGTTGGCTGTTCATCCGTTTTATTTATTTATTTGTTTTTGCTTTATATAGGGTTGTTATTCGGGTTATATTATTTTCTTCCAGCTCTTTCTCTCTCTTACTCCCTCCTTCTCCGAGGCTTCTCAAATCAGAAAAATAAAAGAAGAAAAAAGGAAAGTAGAAGTGAGTGAGAGAAGAATAAAATCTCCTTCTACAGAAATTCAGTTCAGTTCCTTTTATTGTGTACATTTCGCATTGATTCTATCGTGTGTGTTTTGTAGTTTCCAACGGCGGGTAGTAGTACTATCGGAGTTTCAAGATTTGTACCATTTTGTTTTTAAATTCTTTCTTTGGAAGATTTTGGTTTACTGTAGACATCATTAGATAGATTTCTTCTTTTTACTCTGAGGAACTTAGGATAAACACGAAACGAGAAAATAAAAAAAAAGTCAAATCTTTCTTCTTTTTCCCGATCTCTGTTAACGGGTTTAATTTTTTTTTTTTTTGGGTCAATATCGATTTGTACAGTCGGGAGAAATATTTGATTGGATTCGTGTAATGGTGGGGTGGGTTCTGGACTGTAATGCCAGTTTGATCTGATCTTTACTATTTATTTTATTTTATTTTTTTATATTTATATAAAAAAAGAGGCCGTTAGAGAAAACCCAGTTAATTGGTTAGTAATAAATCTTCGAGAAGTGAAGGATGATGCGTATGAGAACTGCTAAAACAACTGGAATGGGTTTGGAACTTCCGTCCCTGAAAAATAGTGCCGCTGCTACCGTCGGCGGAGGAGGCGGAGGAGGAGGAGGAGGAGGCGTTGATGGGAATTGGGAGATGAGACCCGGTGGAATGCTGGTACAGAAGCGAACTGATTCGGATCAAAATCGTCCCCCTCCTCCCACTATCCGGGTCCGGGTCAAGTACGGTACTATTTACCATGAAATTAACATCAGTTCCCAAGCTACTTTCGGTAAATTTTTCTTATTCCTTTTTTCATCAATCAGTTCAACATTTCTGTTTTTCTTTTTTCGATTATGAATTTTTAAAATTGGGTTTGAGATTTTTATTTTTTTTTAAAATATTTTTTTCTCTTTGTTGTGATCCCAAATAGGAGATTTGAAGAAAATGTTATCTGGACCAACGGGTTTACACCACCAAGATCAAAAATTGGTGTTCAAGGATAAGGAGAGGGACACAAACGCATATCTGGACACCGTAGGAGTAAAGGACAAATCAAAACTTGTACTGTTAGAGGATCCGATTAGCCAAGAAAAGAGGTATCTGGAGATGAGAAAGAATGCTAAAATGGAGAGGGCTGCAAAATCCATATCGGAGATCAGCTTAGATGTTGATAGGCTTGCCGGACAGGTAAAAACAATTAATGTTTCCTTTTCCCTAAATTACACGAATGACACATAAAAGTCAAAAGTTGTATTGTATTATGTATATGCTTTATTTTTGGGTGAGGCATTGGGTTTTTATTGGACATTAAATGCTGTGAAACTCATGTTGTGTTGTAATTTTGGGAAATATAAATATATATTAAGTAGGTGTCGGCAATGGAATCTGTAATTTCAAGAGGTGGGAAGGTAGCCGAAAAGGATGTACTCAATCTGATTGAGTTATTAATGAATCAACTGCTGAAATTGGATGGGATTATTGCAGACGGAGATGTCAAACTACAGAGGAAAATGCAGGTACCAGTACCACTATTAGTATTCACTCAATAACTTTGAGATTAATTTCTTTTTCCAAAAATCAAAAATTGAATTGGGGGAGAAAATTTTGAAGGTAAAAAGAGTGCAAAAGTATGTGGAGACGCTGGATATGTTAAAAATGAAGAATTCGACCCCAACCAGCAGCGGAAATGTGGCGAGTAGCGTGAGAAGTCACAAGCCACGACAAGCGAGTAGGTTCGCACAGGAGCAAGTGTCGTCAGGCCGCGGCGGAGGTGGTGGTGAGAGGAATTCTGTTGGGCAGGCAGCGGCGGCGGATCAACAACATTCCGCACAATCATCGAGGCATTCATCCTCCTCGGGCTCTGTAGTAATCACAACACAATGGGAGACATTTGATTCGGCAGTGCCGGTGCCGGTTCCGCCTTCCGCGTCTTCATCCTCAACCGCTTCAGCTCAACCCAGATTCAATTGGGATTTGCTTTGATTTGATCCGGCGTCAAACGTCCAGTGATAAATACCTCCTCCTCCCCCCCCCCCCCCTTTTAGTTGTGTGGATGCAAATGTTTCTTCTTTTTTTCTTGTTATCTTTTTAAGTTGGTTTGGTATATCTATTATTCCCCACAAAATTCTTTTGTGTATTTAGCAGCATCCCCCTAGTACTCCCTTGAAGAAAAACAAAAAACCCCATTTTACTTTTGAGAAAATAATTGGGATTCTTATTTTAGCCACATTATCTATATAGTAACTCGCCCTTATTGTGATTTTCTCACATTTTGTATAAACTATTGGAATTTGTACTTTTTCTACTGAATTAGTTTTCATTAAATATGGGTGCAGGGGGTTTCTTTTACATTTGGCTTTTTCTCATAATTTCTTACTCTGCTTAGGAGGAATGTGACCAAAATAATAAAATTATAAAAAGGAAAAACCAGAAAAAACAGCAGCTGGATACATTAATATTGTTTGTTCTTCGTCTTTGACCTGTTAGAAAAAAAAGAAAAAAAAGAAAAAGGGTGGGCTATGAACAGTAACGGAAATAGAAAAAGTCCAAATGAGGAATTGTTGTTGTTGTCTTATATGCGTGGAGGTAAGTAGACAAATTTACACCTCTTTCTATTAACTATTACAAAAAAAAAAAAAAAGGTCCACTTCACTTTCGGTCCTAACAGAATCGCTGACCACCAACTATCGTCACCGTCTGCCAAAATTGTCTTCCCCACCACCACCGCCACCGAAAAAAAAAATGATTCATTAAAGAGTAGGCCAAAAGCATAGAGTAGTCTTTTTCCTTTTGGGTTCAGAAAATCGTGGGCAAATATATATAGGTCGAAAACATAAAAATAACCCACTAAGTGAAGAGCCCATGGGCTTATCGAGTAAGACCTTGACCCATGGGCCAGAATTTCCTTTTACTCTATAAAATTTTGGACTCATATGAGCCTAACAATATTCATTTATAGAAAAAATAATGTAGGAAAGTTTCCAATAAGAATCCGACGCGAATCTGGTTCACCTTGATTTGATTGGTCACAATCATTTCCACATGACACAGTAGCAGCGGCAGCGAAGTCCAAGATCACGAGAGATTTCTCGGCGGAAAGATGAAAGCATGCATGCGTGAATGTGGTGACTTTGCATTACTAGTATATTAATCCCAATTGTGGGATCTTTCTATATTAAATACATTTACTAGTATTTTATGTTTTTGAAATTACATGAATTTTTTGTCCATTGTTATATATAAAAGGTAGGAGAGTGGTGTTCTTACAAATACCAACAGGATCAGTATTATTATTATATATATACAAACTTTTAACTAAGGCAAATGTATGTATACGTGCGGATAGAGCCGAGGATATTATGCTTATTCTTCGCACCACTTGGGCACGTTGTCCATTGATAAACGAAGATAGAATGAAAAAGAAGTATTATATGTCGTCCATGCATGGTGATGCTTTAACGAATCCCAAGTTGAAAATTTTGACGTATCCTCAAATATATATATATATATATATATATATTGTTGGAAAATCAAGAACAAAGAAGAATGTATTGTGCCCAAGATCAATACTTTTTTTACTTAAAAGAACCTATGAGGAGCAACAAATAAACACTCCAAAAAACACCAAGCACAAGATTTTAACACGAAAACCTTTTTAACGTGAAAGAGTAAAAAACTACGAGACTATTTAGTCTAACCAACTCCACTATAACCACAAGAGAGTACAAATGCACAATACAGCAGCACCACAATGATATCTAGCCCTTAACGACACTACGAAGGCACTAGAATCAAAATAGAGAAACAAAATTGCGAGAAATCACAAAAAAACTACAACTGATCCGAAGCTCATAAATCGAGATTGAACCGTTGAAATTCGATCTCCACTGTTCATATTGAAGCTTCACGAGTCCTTAGACTCCTCCTAAAATTTCAACTCGATCGGACAAGATTTGGACATCCGATCGACCAAAAAACCAAACATGCGATTTGGAGAAAGTTGCAGCAGAAACTCTCTTACTCTCTTGTTTTTGTATGTGAGAATTATTGTAGTATATTCCAAGATGACTGCATTTTTAGAGTTAAAAGTGGACAAAAAAAAACTCAAGAATAATTCTCTAAATTAGGCCTTTACATTAAGAACACACACATAATTAGGAGCTCAATAATCCCAATATATATATATATATATATAAATATGTGTAGGAAGAGGCAGCATATATTTTTATTATCTTGTCTGAGTAAAGGGAGCCACTGCCACTCTTGTTGCCATTTTTCCCGTAATATATACTAAATCTCTTCTATATTATATATATAATATATATATATATTATATATATATATATATATATGTATAGCTTTTCTTTCTTTTTATTTTTATTTTAACTTTCTGGTTGTAACCTTCTTTTCTTTTGCAGTGTATATTCTCTGACTCCCAAAGTGGTTTTTGGACTTTCCTCCGCCTGTATAGTGGCTCGACCTTTCTCTTTCCCAATTTACTTTTCTTTGGTCATTTTGTACGCTTCATCCCCTCTTTTTAGGCTTTGTATCAGATTTGTTTTTCAAAATTAGACAATCTTCCTTCCCTCCACTTGTTAACTTTAAACAAAATAATTATTCTTATATAGACTTTAAGTAAAATTTAATTTACCATTTTTTTTTTCAAGTATACAAAAAAAGCAGTTAAGTAATATTGTGGTCCGTATTTTATCACACACACATATATATACAGAACTACAAAGTACAAAATACATATTTTGAAAAGATAAGAAAGAAAAAAAAAGACTGACGTTTGCAGAACACAATATATCACAATCTTTGACCGTAGTACAATTAATACTCCATGTTTAATATTAATAATAATAATAATTAGTGTATTATTTGCATTTTCCTCGTGCATGGAGAGTCTGCGTACTTTAGCTAATTACTCTAATTATAATATTTTATAATGTCAATCGTGACCAAATTTAAACTTAATAGTTTCAAAAAATTAGCTAAATCAGATTTCCAGAAAATGAATGTAAATGGGATCTACGTAAGATTAAATCAGTGATTTTAATAAGTTATTTTGTTGATTTTCTATTGTCCCACCACCACTTCTTAATTAATTAAGAACTAAGAAATCAAAATCCACAGTCAAGTTCTTTGAGCTCCAAAAACAAATTAAGTTTGGTACACGTACGCTGCCTGCTAAAAAAAAATGGTAACACCGCACTAATGAACATGGATTTTGGTCTCTGTATGTATTTTATTCGACGAATTTTTAAGGATTTTCACCCTAAATTTGAATATATTCAAACACTAAAGCTCGTTCCTTTGTTCGTTCATGCCTCTTTTTCATTTTTACCACATTTTTGAATTTCTAATCTTCTTTTTCTTCCCCTTTCCCACTTGAATTTAGTTTAATTAATGAATTCATCAAAGTCTATATATGTCAAAGAATGAAGCATACATATATATATATATAATTGTGGTTGGTGTAAACACATGAATCACGTAACCAAAAAAAACAAAAAAAAGAAAAAAGAAAAAAGAAATTGATGATAAGAATGAATCAAAGAGTGTGCATGCATGCCGACTAAAGTAATTAGGGGCCAAATCAAACACGGAAGAGAATTACAAAGATAAAAAGAAAAGGAAAAGAGGAAGCAAATATTCTAGAAGGGTATACTGAAAAAATCAATCAATGAGATTGCAAACTCTAAAGAAATATATATATATATATATATATATATATATATTGGTGATGAATGAAGTAAGCACTTTGCAAAAGATGTGTATACCTAAAAGCCCAAATTGTTGACATTCAAAAAATAGCTGATATATCTCCCCTATGTAGAGATAGAGAGAGAGAGAGTTTGATCCAGCTTTTATCGTTTAACCAATGTTGTCTCTTTGGAGGAAGCCATTATCTGGCTGCTCCCTCTGCGGGTTTTAGCATCAATTTGTCAAACTTTGCTTTATTAAAAGTAGAAAACGCCTGAAAGCTAAAGCCATATATATTATTATTAATCATATATATATATTATATCTTTCCATGTGTCAAAATCATACATATTTTGTAATGCCTGACATTTCTTATTGCTCATTAATTTTCTTGCTTATATATTAAAAAAGAAAAGAAAAATTCTATGTAAAGTTTTTGATAAAAGTCTTGCGTGCCATTCTTTTTCCCTTTACTGGATAGTGGATTCTTTTTCCCCTCTTAGCAAAGTAACTTTCCTTTGATTGATAATTAATTACTTGTATAATTGATACAAGAAGTGCTTTTAATTAGAATAAATTAATTATTAGATAAGGATTACTTACTTTTAAAATTTTCATTAGGGTCGTTAGTTCAGATTAAAGAAAGTCAAGAAATCAACAGAAGTTTTGATAACGATGGTCACCACACCTAATTTACAGAGAGAAGCATAAATATTTGGCTTTATCTCTTTTGTAGACCAAAAATGAAAAAAAATATGGTACAATTGTACTAGCCAAATGTACATGTGAATTTTAGCTACCGCTGAAAAAATTAGAGCACCAAAAATTACTATGTGATTCACTTTCTCTGGCAAAGATTTCACAATTTTGCTATAATTCTTTTTATTTTCACTTTCACCAAAACTAGAATCCAATGACCCTTTTTTTTTTTAAATCATCAGGAGACATTTAAGCTTGAATATTAATTTGAGGAGCTAGGTTGGAAATAGTCTATATATATATATATATTATATATATGTTGGCTCTTTTAGAGTCAACAATGCTAACCTCTATTGCCATTCTTGATTGGGCAACTCTACAATAACCCGCCACATTCATGAACTTATATATATATATATATATAAATATATAATATTATATGTAAGAAATGAAGAATATATTCTATACCATGTCTCTTCACTTATGGACATGGTCTAAATTCTACCAAAAAAAAAAAAAATATATATATATATATACACACGTAGGTGTCCTTTCAGTTAATATCGTGACAAACTAATGCTCGATATTGAATATATTCTGGCCAGGAGGCATACTTTACAAAAGCCTAAAAGATATTTAAACTTGAAACTAGATATAAACCTTGCAAGTTGTTGCACCCATCAGGAATATATATCTATATATATGTGCACATATATATAGATCAATTCTAGGAATTCAATTTCACTTTGGTTTCATTAAACCAGCTTCTAATTCTATCCGAATTGTCCGAATCATTTCACCAATATTCATTGATCGATAAATCTCGCTCCCAAAATCTGCAGAATCAAAGAGAAGTATATATATATATACTGCGTTTTTCCAATGTAGGTTGACTTTAATTTTTCTTTTCCCCTCTCTGCCTAATTTCCATTTTCTTGTGTTATATATATATATATATATATATATATATATATATATGATCAGAAAAAAGTTTTTGTCAGTTAATTTGCGTAACAAATATATAAATTCAGTTTTTTTTTTTCAATGTCATTTTAAACTTTTATTTGCATCATTAATTCTTTGAAGGCAGAAACAAACTGCAATATATCATGCATACATGTTATATAATCCATATCAAATTAAGCCGAGATTTTATTTTTTAAAAATTTTTTTGGAAAAAAAAGGTTGACTTTGAACCTTATTGTAATTAGAAAAAATATATTATTTTTAAAGAATTCAATTATTGTTTTATGACTTCATATGCAACATTCCATCAAATTAAGTATTCGTTTCTTGGAATGCTGACTAAGTGAAGCACTCGAGATTCTCTTAAGGTTAAGGTTCAGTTTTAGGTATGACTTTTAATATATATATATATATATATATATATAAATACAGACTTAGCTAAGGCCAACCATTGTTAGCAGATACTGAAAAGCCAAAGGCCGCCAGTTCAAAGGGTCAATAAAATTGATGCTTTTGGGACGAAGTTTGCTCAAAAAAGTAGTTAGCTGATAAAATAAACAATTGAATAATGTTAATTTTTCTTTTCGATATTTTGATGCATTTTGTCAAATGATTTTTTGAAATATTATTACTAACTGAACAATATTTTTTTTTAATAAATAATGTTAATTAATATTAATAATTAATTATTCAGATTTTGTAATAAAATTTTGTAGCGTAATTGATTCACTATTCTACATAATCTGACTTAAACTGTATTATATAAATCCCATAGGAGGCTTCATGAGGAAGCCGCATAATGTACATTCTCGTTTGACTTTCTAACAAGATATTTATATTTATTTCCACATGTCTAAAACAAATCATCGGATTAGGTCGAAATTTGTCTCATTAAAAAAAAAATCAAAATTCAAGGAAGGTGATAGCCTTCTTGCTCCATGACATAATCTCTTAACGAAGCATATCATTAATTATTGAGAAGGGATAATTGAGGTTTAATTATCAACAAAAATAAAAATTCAAGAAGTAATTAAATTGACCTTTAGGTTTATGATCATTATTGAATCGAATCTTCTAGAATTTTAATTAAAATGGTCGGAATATCTTTGTGGATTCTTCGGACCTTTAGAGGATTGAAAGGGATCTCAGCTCTTGGAATATACTTGAGTCTACATTTACAACCAGCAATTTCATCAATATATATATATATATATATATACTGAAAGGAAAAGAAATCTTACAACTGACCACATCATCAATTAATGATCGGAGTATATGGCATTATGACATTACATTACACTCCAATCGGAAGTACTAAAGAAAGCGTAAAAAACATCGATTAAAGTCACTAATCGGAAACCATACTTCGACATCGCGTACACCCACACAAAATCACGAAGCATCAAAGTACATCACACACACTCATAATCGTTACTTTCTTGAATGATCTTGAATGATTTTGAATGTCCCAAAAAAAATAATTAGTTGTATAACCAATGTCAAAATCTTAATTGAACTAGGATTAATGTTATTTAATGATGCATACGTGTCAATTGATTAATCCTCTTAACCGACAGGTGTCCAGGATAACTCATTAAATGTTGGTAAAAACATATTTACCTTTATATGGTAAATCAGGTAAGTTTTCTTGCTATAAATACAAGTAAGAAGGGAAAAGAAGGATATTTTCTCCAATCTTACACTTTTACATACATACATACATGTCTTCATACTCCTTTCTAACAAAATCATCGGAGGGTTATCTTCGTTAACTCACTGTCGTGTGACTTTTTCTTTGCAGGTAATTGACTCAAACTCAATTTTATAGGTCTATTGGAGAGAAATTTCTCAAATAAATATATATAGAGTGACTTTTTCTTTGCAGGTAATTGACTCAAACTCAATTTTATAGGTCTATTGGAGAAAATGAATTCCCATAGAAATTTCCCAGATAAATATATATATATATATATGAGTCTACATTTATTTATGTTAATTTGTTTTTTAAACCTTTGATTTCAGTATTATGTATGAATTCTGAATTACTTCTCCTGTAATGACAAATGGGAGGGAGAAGCATTTCTTGTTGTCGTCACTAAAATGATGGAAACAGGAAGAAAAAAAAGGGGAAAAAAAAGGTGTAATTCTACCGCCAAAGATAGAATCAAATGTATATATAACACCCATCATATTCATTAGGGTGACTATTGATCTATAATTATTGTTATTTTCTCTTGATCTTAGAGAATAAGAAAGGAGCTTATATATATATATATATATATATATATAATATATATATATATATATATATATTTGACCTCATTGAGGATCTATTTTTAAAATTTTGTCAATGGTATATCTAGTTGACTATATATATATGTATGTATGACTTTCTTTCGTTGTTAATACCAAAGTTTTGGTCAATTATTTGGAAAAATTTGAAAATTTAATAAGATATTAAAATATTTGGTGTTCTAATTATCAAATTACACGTGATTGCTTAGCTGAAATTTGAATAGGTTGAAAAAAAAATTGAAGAAAAAAAAAAGTGGCATAAAAATGTCAGCCCTAATCTAATTAATCAGACATCAGTTCCATCTCCAGACTATGCAAACAGAAGAAGAAGGAAAAATAATAATTAAATTAGAAAAAAAAGAGGTGTATAAAAGAATAATTTGATGAGAATCTTTCTTCCTCGTAGTGCTTGCTGGTAGCGGATATCGCTAAAGAAGCTATTGTTGTTGATTGAAGCAATGTTTTTATTTTTATTCCCCCCTCAAATTAAAAGAAACTTTTAATTTATTTTCATTAGAGGACTTTCTAATTAATTAATTTCCAAGTAATTAAGGTGTCCAAAGTATAAAATCTTTCACTATATATATGTATATATATTTGCCACAAACTTAAACTATATAAATAATGTGAATTATATTTTGTTGACATTAATTTTAATGTTAAATCCATGCAAGAAAAGACGAATGGCATGGATGATGAATCACTTGCCCACCGCCGGAGACTTCTAAACCATATAAAATTGATTGTTTTTGTTGATTAAACTAATATTTAGTCTTACGTAATTCTAACTAGAAAAACAGAAAAGTAGATAAATGTTAACAAGATTTTCCATCTTTTTTTCTTTTTTTCTTTTTTCTTTTTGCCTTTTCATTTTTTTAGATAGGAAAATTAATTTTTTAAGAAAAAAAAAACATAAAATTGTTCGCGTATCTGTCTGGTTGACTTGCATTTTGGCTACATAACTTGAGATGCAATTTCCGCATATATTCTTTTGTCCATTTGGAGATCAAAGATTCCTTAAGAATTTAGCATCCTATTCTTCCTAATAATATGTATCCCACTATCCATCTCCACTACCATTGGATGGCATCACTTAATTTTAATTTTAGCCAATCAATTTATATATATATTGGTTATAATATTTTATATGGTTTATTTATTTGATATTCTGATTAAAAAGGGGAAAGAAAAAGAAAAGTAAAAAAGACATTTTAACACATAAATTTTAATACCACTATTAAAAGTAAATGGTTTGCGTTTACAGTTTATGGATTCAATCCACGATGACGAAATTCTTATATATTTTTGTGTTTTCAATTTGGTCAACTTTTTAATATAGGAAAAGGAAAAATTGTCCGGATGCTAACTTGTCCAAATGAACAGTGACAAATTAATACCGTCAGGTCGCACTGAACATAAAGAAGTTATCCGCCACACGTGGTTAAAAGAATGAAGGAAATTAATGTTGGAAAGTTTTATAATATATTATTATTATATAGAAGGTTTGAATTATATATATATAAATATCCACATTGATGCACTGGGGCAAATCAAGAAAGCACGAGAATTTTACAAAATTCATGCATGCAGCAAGCCATCCTTAAGTGGGATATATTTGACTCGTCAATACATATTCAACGAAGTGGCCAAGTCGATACATGAATATATACATATTCAAGAAGCTAGCAGCCACTAAATGTGTGTGTATATATATATATATAAAAGCTTCGTGTAAAATTTGAAAAGTTGGTAACTATTGTTGTGGCTACTACAAGTTCCGTCCCATGTATGTCAAACTTGTTGAATTTGACTAGGAAATTTTTTGTAAAAAAAAAGAAAAAAAAAGTGGTACTTTCTCTGGTTTACATCGAATAACGAAATCAATTTCATCTTCTAATTAGGATATATATGGATATATATAAGTCAGCTAATTAATTAATTAACATAAAGAATCTTGTTCCTTGTTTCGTGGCGGGAGTGGTCTGTGTTCTTCCTCAATAATATCCGATGCTGACCGGCGGGCGGTCAGATTTGTAGCCCTTTGAGCTTCAAATTCCCAATCCGTGAGTGTGAAAACAATGAGCATAGTGATCATACAAGATCCCTGAGCAGCCAAAAGTCCTAACCAAAGTCCCTGAAAATCAAAACCCGCATAGAAAGCAAGAACTACCGCCACCGGCATACCCACCAAATAAAAGCAACCCAAATTAACATTGGCTCCCACTTTGGGTCTAGCGGTTCCTCTCAAGACCCCACAACCGGTGGTCTGCGGGCAATTACCAATCTCGCAGAGACCAATTATGGGCAGAACTAAGGACGTCAGTTCCAGTATGTCTTTATCATTAGTAAACATTGTAGCCCACAGTTTCCTCACACTCACAGCGAACATCAGCGCCGTTATTCCGAAAAAGAAGCTACTAGAAAGTCCCACCACGGCTGCAAGCTTTGCCTTTTCGGGTCGCCGCGCACCTAATTCGTTACCTACTCTAGTCGAAACACTGAAGCTTAAAGAAGAAGGGAATATATAGATTAAAGAAGTGGTTTGAATTAAAATCCCCATGGAAGCCACGGTAGCTTTGGGGTTCAACAAGTAACCGCAGAGAAGAATCATTAATTCGTACCACCACCATTCGAGACAAACGGAAATGCAGCTTGGTACGGCCAAATTGAGTAGCGATTTCCAGCCCTTGAGGCACTCCAGAGTTAATCCGCCCCACGTTTTCTTGTAAACGCCGGAAATGAGGATGTATAAGATTAAAGAAGCCACGAGGCTGACGTTCGTGACGACGGCGCTAAACGCTACGCCTTTAATTCCCATTTGGAGTTTGACGACGAGGAGGTAGTTTATGGGTACGTGGAGAAGAATGGAAAGGGCGGCGCAGAAAGTGAGTGGTAAAGTTATGCACTGAGTTCGGAGATATAAACGGAGAGGGTGGAGAAGAGACTGAGATAAGAGGTCGGGAATGGAGTAAATAAGGTAAGACTGAGCTTGGGTGGCGATGGCTTCGTCTTGTCCGAAGGAAATTAAAATGGTTTTCATGTTTAGCCAAAGGAAGGCGATGGGGATTGAAGTGAAGAAAAGTAAAAGAACAGTTCTTTGTAAAGATAGGCCAATAAGGGTGTAATTTTTGGCACCAAAAGCTTGACCACAAATGGGTTCCATACCCATGGCTAAGCCAGAAAGAATAGAGTAACCGGAGATATTAGCGAAGCCGACGGCGAGAGAGCCACCGGCTAAAGCGAGGTCCCCGAGCCGGCCGAGAAAAAGCATGGAGATCATCGAACGAGGGTAAAGTAAAAGACCTGTGAGTATCATGGGCACGGCTATTCTTGCTAATGACGTGGCTTCTTCGAGTATCAGGGATAAATGGGTCGTCGTCGTTTTGTGCTTCTGTATTTTTGTCTGCCTTTCTTCTTCTTCTTCTTCTTGCTGTTCAGATGTTGTTGGGCTTTTAAGGATCAGAGGGGTAAACATGTTTTCTTCTTTTTCTCCATGTGGGACTTCTAATGGAAGACGGTAATCCTCCTCCTCTGAATCGCATCTATATTGCCTCGACGACGCTGATGATGATTTCGGCTGACACATTCTTTCTTTCTTTCTTTCTTTTCTTATTTCGAAACGATATCAACTATGAATGATGATGAAACGAACGAGATTTCTATTTAGCTGCAGATAGATATAGATATAGATATATATAGAGAGAGAGAAGTTTGGGTTTGTGGGGGGTTTTAAGCAAGAAAGCCAGGACATTCTTTTATAGTAGTACTTTCGAGGACGGGTCCAAGAGGGGTGGTGAGGAAAAAGAAAATTGAAAAACAAGATCCCCGTGTTCAAAAGGATTACCTATTGTAATACACTTTTTTTTTTTTTTGTTCTTTAGTAAAAACATGGGAAAAGTAAAAATTGGAACTATTCATGTTGGTCAATATCATAAATATATATTTTTTTTATATATAAAAAAACCCTTTTATTTTATATATATATATATAACCAATAAAATACATCTATGACACATTATAATTAATTTTTATAAACTATTTAACTATCATCAAATATTATTGATTATAACTAATGTTGTTTGTAGGAACATGGTTGTCGTTTTTGAACAAGAAGAAACATTTACGAGGTTGGAAGGTTTACTGTTGAAGCCGGCGATAGTAACAGTGTCTCCGTGTTAAGGTTAGTAGTTTAGTTTAGGGACACAAATTATTATTATTATTAATTATTATTTGTAAGAACTGAGATTATGGGCTAGTGGATTGGTTTGTTTGAAAAAGACGGAGTCAAAACTGTTAATCCAAATAATTTTATAAAATTAAACTCTCACCATTTAACTTCACTTTAATATAATATTATCTTCTTTGAATTTAAATTCTCACGATTTTATATAACCATTCAAAATGACTCTTACTAATAAAATTAGTAATATTCTTATAAACTAATCAGTACTAGAATTATTAATGAAATATGAAAGTAAAAATGGGAAGGACCACACAAACAAATTTCAAAGTAATAAATATAAACCAAAAAAAACAAAAGATACACACAAAAGTACAGTGAGTGTTTGTGGTTGCAGACGCGACCACTGAGAGTCAAAACGTGTACTTTCTAACCGTCTTTGTTTCGGTTTAAATGGCAATCTGAGTCATATTACTTAATTTTATATTTGGTGATTCCACAACCGAAGACAAGACAAGTTTTTTTTTTTTTTTTTTTAATGTTTGGAGTGTGGTGGATGGACGGACCCAAACGGGTAATGATCCGTTGTGGATGAACAAAATGCATTTTGAGCACAAACTTTTGTTGCGGCACGGCTTCACCCAAGGGCAACATTTATATTACATGCACCACCATTTTGCATTTCTTTTTATTATCCTTCAATGTCCAAGTGGAACAGAAGGGGGTATTCCGAAAAGGGAAAGTGAGAAGGTACATATTTTTTCCCCCCCAATTTAAGGTTTCGAGTGGGCGGGTAAGTAAGTACTTTCCTTCCTTCCTTCCTTCACTTGGGACATTTGCCATAAAAGGAGCAATAATGATATCTGGCTTGGTACCACCAACAAAAAGAGTGAAAGACCCGTTAAAATTTAATTTCCGGCCTCTATTTTAATCAATTTTTTCAGGTGTATTTGTATTTATTCATTTTACAAATGAGGAAAGTGACAAAAACAAAAAAAAACAAAAAAAGAAAAAAAGAAAAAGGGTAATGGAAGTAAGGAATTTGATTGGTCTCGCACCACACAAAAACAGGACGAGAAACGTGTGGAATTTTCCACTAATAAAAGTGAAATAAAATTGGCAATATCTGCAGTTTGCATGACAAGACCACCGTTCATAATCATTGACTCAAAAGTTTCAGTTCCCATTTCATGTTTCATACTTAGATCTCTCATTTTTTTTTCTTTTTCTTTTAAAGAAGAATGATTCTTTTTAACAAGTTTTAAGTAACAATAAAACAGAATATGATTTTTAACTAACATTACGGTGGTTTTTGACCTTTCTATACATACATATATACATATATACATATATATGGTACGTACGTAGAAAAGAAGTAAAAAGAGGAGTAATTGTGGAGAGTGATTTGCCTTCAACTTGTGTTACTTAGTATATATTATATGTGAGAAGCACCACCCCACTAAGTAAGTGCAAATGAAACCCTGGTGAATTGAAATAGTCGGTCAAATAAGAAGTGGCCAGGCCACATACATACATACTCCAATTTTGACAATTAGGGATTTTAGCAGCTTGGACTCGTTCAAACTAAAATATGTGTTTTTGAGCTGACCCCATTTTACATCTACATATTTAGTCGGCTTACTCGGTGCAGATTTATTTTGCTTCAACTTCAAACTGAAGCATTCATATTTTCTTGAATGTTTCATGATATATAATTATGTAGGAAAACAAAAGACCGACAATAAACTAAAAGAATGACACGACCACTGTCTTTCGGCAGGAAGAAAAGAACGGAAGCTATAATTCATCATTAAATTAATATATCCTCTTAGCTTAGCTCTTGTTTGTGCGCAGTGGTATTTATTAGTCTTCTCAATGAACAGAAAGACACGTGGAGAGTGGGGGGAGATTCTTTATTTATGTTGTAGCAATCCAAATATATAATCACGGGCGGGGAGGCAAATCTATCCTCACCTTGCATTTTCCTCCTCTCAAGGAATTTATAAATTGTCAAACACCCAATATATTTAACCATCTTTAATTTTACTTAATTGGGGATAAATTTCATTGTGCATATGCTTTTCCTGAGAGAATCTTTTTGACTTTGTTATACATTTTAGAATTGTTGAAGAAGTTAAAGAAGAACCATAGTTGGATATTTGATTTTCTTCTCCTAGTTCCTAAATGCCAATTTTTTCCATTTGGATTTTGTTTGAGGACAGGACAGAACAGCAGTATCGAACTGGCACTACGGTACTGATTGATGACTTGGTGGGGCTCCATCTCCAACCTTTCTTTCTCTTCCTATATTCTTTGACTTTGCATCAATGGTTTCTCAGATTCTCCAATGCTCTGACCGCCGTATCACTCGGGCCATTCATTTTTGTCATACCATTTTTTTCTAGGTGTACAACTGTGTTGCATGGGAAGCGCATCTTTGCTTTTCTATTTTCCTCCAAGTCCATCGTCAAATCCACCAAACAAGGAAACATCAGCTGAGCCTTGAAATTCCCAACCAGCGACTCGAACAGGGGCTACCACAGATTATTCCAATTCTCCATTTTTCTAAAACAAAATTGAAAATGAAACTTGATCCAGATTCCTCTAGAATGCCTTTCAAGATCGTAACACTAAGATAGTTAAACTTTACAACTGTTTTAAGTTACCTACAGCTTTAGCTTTAAGCCTTTAACACAACACCACAATCAAAATATTATCTTCTATTCCAATCTCTCTATTTTGATAATACCTTGACTGGCGGAATAAACATAACCAATAACCATAGAAATTAGATCATTATATCAACCATTGTGTCATGCTGGCCAACCATACTGACATTTTTCATTACCCAAACCCATTTAATTTAAGCCTATTCTACACGGGTCAAACAATACAAAACGGTTTATCCAATCTAATTAAATAGGCAATAGTGAATTATTTCCTATATATATATATATATATATATATATATATAAATGCTTTTCAATTCCTGAACATGGCCATGGATAAAGATGAGTTTGGGAATTCGGATTAATCACGACAACTAGTCCAACACAAATGATCCACTAAATGCCTACATATATATCTTTGGCATAACGTTGAAATCCGCAAGTATCCATCAGATACATATTTACTAACCACCATCCACAACACAAATATAGGTAAAATAATAGTTCGAACAGATATTGCAACTATTGTAGCCACCAGAAACATGTGAAGTTCAGAATGCAATTCCATTTCTTGTGCTTTTTGATTGTACGGAACAATTACACAATGTGACCCAGGAAATAGACCGACGCAGGACAGCAATCAGCTACCAGCCACCAACTAAGACTTCAAGATTGAGATCTTTCTCTTGATAAGGGTGATCGGCTGCATTTTCGAGGCAGTAAAATTTCAATTCAACAGTTACAATATGTAAAGAGTGTTAAAAAAAATTAATAAAATAAACAGAGTTAAAGACGATGCAAACCTCCTGTACCGGTCAGGAAGAGGACTCTCTTCACCACCATATCCAGGAACGTCCATAGCTTCAGGATTGGGACTTGGGCTTCGATCTCGGTCATAACCATCAGGACTACTCCTTTGCCTTTTCTCTACAGGAGGACTTCGGTCTGACCTACGTTCATAATCAGCGCTTGTCCTCACCCTTGGACTAGACTTATGACCATTGTCAGATCTCAACCGCTCTTTCTGGGGGCTTGGACTCCGACCATGGTTACGATTAGTGTCCTTCCGAGGACTTAGGCTGTGGCTATGGCCACGGGCATATTCAGAGTTCCTTCCCCTGCCATGCTGTCCCGGGCTGGAGGGACGACCATAATCAGGACTTGCTCTTTCCCTTCTATATGGACTGCGGCTGCGATTATGACCATGGCCATAGTCAGGGCTTGCTCTCTCTCTTCCATACGGGCTAGGTGATCGGCCTCGACCATAGCTTTTTCTAGGAGACCTACCACGACTTCTATCAGGGCTATACCCACTTCTTCTTTCATCATCATCCTTGATAGCATATTCCACTGTTATAACTCGGTCCAAAAGTTTGCTGAATGAAGAAGGCAATCAATAAAGAACCACGATTATAACAAAATAAATATATATTAGTATGAAGCAGGGCAGTAATACCTCAGATTTGTAGCATCTAAAGCCTTAGTTGCATCTTCCAGCGATTCATACTGAATAAATGCAAAGTTCCGTCTGATCCTCACATTAAGTATCTTCCCATAGGGATCAAAATGCCTTTCCAAGTCCCTTGTCTTTGTGTGGTATGGATCAAAGTTTATCACAAACAAAGTTTTTGAAGGTCTTAAATTAGAAGAAGACTTTCTGGAACCCTCAGGCTTCCTACCTCGTTCTTCCTGGAGAAGAAAATTCCATTAATTACATAAAAAGTCAATAAAAACTGGTGCTGTAAAATAAATCACAGCAGACTAGGTAATTCACCTTTGTCCACTCAACACGGAGTCTACGACCTTTCCGGCCAAATTCAATGCGGTCAAGTCCACGAATAGCATCCTCTGCATCCCTCTCATCAAACATATAAATAAAGGCAAATCCTGTATCATAAAAGGAAAAAGAGTTATTCAAAGAAATCTGAGTAAAGTATTCACCCTCAATAAAGTACCTTTATAACTTCAACAAATACTTCACCCAGTAAATACACAAATGTCATCAAAGTTTTCTTAAATCTAACTACAGACTGGTAGAATCTGTAACAGACCTTGGGTGATGAAGTAAGTGATGTCAAGGAACAACCACTCAAAGGTGGATGTCTCATTGTGGAAAAATGTGAAGTGAGGGGTGGTGCCTCCATTTTTAATATTTTTTCTGCTGCCTCAGCTTCGAGGTGGACAATTGTAATGTCTGAAAATGAAGGCTGGGCAAAGGTCATGAGGAATGAAGGCAATAATGACGGAGGAAAATGTATGATGGTCATGCCCTGGTGGATCAGAGGGCTCTTCTTGGAAAATGAGAAGACAACACTGTCACTGCGATGAAATGAAAATGCAGAAAAACCCATCCATCAGCCAGGATTGTATGAACATTGAAGTATAATCCTGCGCCAAACAATTAGTTATGGGGGTTTTATATTTCAAATATTACTTTTGCTTTTCATAAATGCATCCTGATACCCCACAACAGCTCCACATGGAATACTTGATGATCTTCTGTTGTATGTATAAGATCCATGCATTAAATAGCTGCAAGAAGTGAATTTTCCGAGGAGGGGCAACCATAAATTTATAGACAAAGCAGCCTCGAGGAGAACATGATTGGCAATTTCAGTCAACTACTTCGTGCCACTCAAGCATAATTTGGTAGTCTAAAGTTCCTCCAGACAAGCATAGGGTCCATTTCGATGGAAAAAAATTCTTAAAAAAATTGTATTTAAATATTGGTGGAAAACTAAATCATATGCATTTTTAAAATTTGAACATTAAAATTCAAAATCTAAAAATGTTTACTCTATAGGAGGCTATAAAGATGCTTACCCTTTAGACCCCAAAAATATAAAGAAAGGGGTCTTGTAAAGATCACCCAGTAAATGCAAACACAATAAATATCAGGTGATATTTCTTTTAGGGGTCAGGTCCAGATCAACCATCACGGCACAATTCATTAAGCATATTCCATCTTTTCAGTGACATCTATAACAGCCAACTGGACAGTAATTAAAAAGAACCACAAACCAACATCTAAAATATAATATTTAGAACATGGATACACATTAGAATTCTAAGAATCCTTTACTGGAAAAAAGGTATTAAATTCCAATTTAATTAACCAACTTTGTCTTATTCACAATATAAACCATAATACTGAATAATGAGAAGATATTTTAACTTTCAAAGACATAAAACACCAACACGTTCAAGACTTTTCCCAACTCTCCAACATTCCATAAAATTTGCATACCGCAAATAGATTAAATTATATTGCCAACAAGGCTGATACCCGTAAACACCATTTCCCAGTTTAAAAAAAGAAAAAAGAACGAAACATCCTTCCCACTTCAAATGCTGGTGAAGTGGAGACATCTGTAAAAACATATATCACTTCAGCATTTGTGATTAAATAAAAAAGGAAATAGTGTTTAAAACTGATCAAAGAAATTTTTAGGAAAAAACTTATCTTGTTGTTAACTAAAAGGGCAGGTTTAATGACACAATAAACACCACTAGTTATCCCTGTTTCCTCAGTTAAGGAACTTGGTTTCCTCCCATATGAAACTTTTACTCTAAAACCATGAAAATAATACGAACAAAGTGAAGACTTACCAGACTTCATATCCACCCTATCAACTTTCCCATATCTTCTGAAGAGCCTCTCCAGGTCAGACTGGCGAGCATCATACTCGAAGTTTCCACAGAAAATTGGCCTCATCACCTTAAAGAATGGCACAACCTGCAATTGAACAAATATATATATATATATATCAGTACTTATAAAATATATACAAAACAGCCAATTTTTTAAAAAGATAAATTGGAAAATGGCCATTCAAACACAAGTGCAGTTTGGTTTTGTTTATTCACTCTACTAGGAGGATGAACAGACTCTTCAAAGTCCCTATTATTCAGCAAATAAGAGCAGTCTCTGAAGGGTTAAGGATCCAGTTCTTGACCATAAGTAATTCTCCCACTGTAGAGAACTGAATATGAAGTTTCTTGTTTCTGGATAACATCCGAAACTGATTTTTCACTTTGAAAGTAAAAATACTTTCATCAATAACCTACTACTCTGTATAATAGTATAGTTTTTCACTAAATCTGAAAGTATTAGTAGATCCTCTGAATACAAAATTAACACAAAGGCAAGAAAGAAACATGCACCCATTTGACAGAAAACTCTGCACCAATAATCATACATATCACTCAATTGACAAGAATCAATTTCTTTTCCACAACCACCTCAATAACTAATAATCATGACAGAAATGAAATGAGAAAATGTTCAAATCAACATAGATCCACGCGACGAATTAAACATAGACGCTCAATGTATGAGAAGCCCCCGTTCACGCCGGCAAAAACTGGAAATAATAGAAATCAAACTACGCATAGATAAATAATCGATTTAACCGAAATTCATCTGACTTTAAAAACAGATCTGATGGAAAAAAAATAAAAATAAAAAATTCAGAGAGAACAATTCCGACACATGTAAATAGGAACTAGAGAGTGAGCACCTCAAAAGGAACGGTCGACGGGAGAGAACTCGATCCTTCGATGGTTGAAAAACCCTAATTGCCGCCGGCTAGAGAGAAATATCTTTCTGAAGACTACAGCTATTGTCAAATAGTGTGACGCCAGTCCCTTTAAGATACAAGAGTGGGCCGCCCCTGTAATACGATTAAAAGCGTGTCGCTTCTTTTTCAGTTTTCATTTTTTTTCTTTTTTTAATAGAAGCGGTCCTAAAGGGTAAAACTGACCTTATAAAAAATTTATTTCAAATTAAGCCGCGTTCTTTCGGTGTCTTTTAATTTAATGTAATGGTCTTATTTCAAATTTTACCCTAAGGGCATGAATAATTATATGAATTTCAATCATATTTTAATAAATACTTCTACGTGATATTTATTTTCTCTGATAGATATTATTTTTGAAAAAATATCTACACACTTTTATATATATATATAAAAGAGACAAAATTTTGAAATTGGAGAGCAACGTCCAAATATTGGTTCTCAAAATTCAGTCTTTATTTGTTCGTATATCAGCCACAGAAGAATGGAAATAATAGTGTCTCTTAATAAGTTTTTGAAAAGAGTAGCAATCCAAGAGCCATCCGCCCCTGAAGGTTTCTTCCCAGTGAGGTCTCTGAATCGCAAATTTCCTTGGTCAGATACCAAGGAATATATGACTCCGTTCATGTGGCCCTTTCCAATTACTCCAACCACTCTTTTGCTATTGTTTACTGCTTTACTCCTCTTCAGCGACCAGGCCAGATACTACAATTACAGTTGCAATCATCGTATAAGGCGAAACAATTTATACTGTAAATTAAGCAAAGCATCTCTCATTCTCACCGTGTCACGTTCATGTATGAGTGGCTGTAGCAGTGATGGATATGAATAGCTTAATTGGTCATAGAGACCAAAACTGCTACTGCTGTCATCATTGGTACTAGACTTCTGCTGCAGGATATCCGAAACATATATAAAAGAGAAAGGCTTAGTTGTGATTCCTTTTAAATGTTGTTCGCACCTCCCTTTCCAACAACAAACAAAAGTCATACCAGTTGAGGTCAAGAAAGAATGATCCTCAAGATTATTGAAAGACATATACAAGAATAGAAGAAGGATCATACTTGCTTGCCTAAGGAGAGATTATTTTGGTTAGTAAAGAGAATTAATAGATGTGCCAAAGTTGTAGCAGTAAGAACCTGTAATATGTTGTTGGATAAGTTAGATGAGGATGATATTCCACCAATAACAGAGCTCAGCAAGCTCAGCTTGTCCTTCCACATCAGAGAATTCCATGCCCTTTCCAGCTGAAAAATTAATTGGTAGTTACAAGTAAAAGGGTGTTCTAATCTGGAACTCCAAACTCATGCTAGCAATCTTCTGAGTGAATAAAATAGTGGAAAATGTAACAGAGCCTTATATGTAAACATTGCATACAGTAATTTCAATGGGTCGATCTCCTAATACTATCTGTGCACCAATTTCTTCAGAAATCCTTCTCGCAGCACGAAACTGAAAATTAAGTAATAAAAGGTTCATCCGAATGTAAAGATAAAATCATCAGGAAAAAAAAATCTCTAGAAGTCTTATTTGGTAAATTTATCTCCTTAACTACCTCATCTCCAAAGGGACGATTAACTTCAGAAGATATTTTTGAAGAGAATATGGCCAACAACAAACGAAGAGCTAAAGCCGCTTGGCCTCCTGTTGGATGGTTACAAATAATTAGCTTTTTTTTTTTATACAAAATCAAAGCTTAAGAAAGATGCATATAAGTAGACAATGTGATGAGGTTTACCCAAGTCTACACTGCGGCCAACAGCACCAAAAAATCCATTACCACTTAAAGAAAACATGTTTGACTTCTGGTTGAGCTCACCATCAGGAGTAGTATACATGATCCCAGCTCTGCAAATTGACTCTGCAAAATGTGAAGTAAAGTGATGGATTGAAAACAAACAAGTACTACCATACACCAAGATTTAACACATAAGCAAGTAAAAAACAATCTTCTGCTGAATAGGGTTAACAAATTAAGAAATGAGCACCATTTTCCAAGATGTTTATCAACAAGATTTTTGCCTACCTAGTTACTGCATGCACATATTGTTTTAACTCTTCTTCTAACATTAAAAATCTGCATTCAAAGAAAAGAAAGTCCCTTCATCCTGTTTATTTCTCCTCAGAATAGTAGTAGAATCACCTTATCCTCTCCTATTTACAGTAAAATAAAAAATAAAAGCCCCCAGTTCCAATTAGGTGCACAATAATTTCCTTTCCCAATTGAATTTCCTCCAAACCACACCAATCCCTCCGCAGGAAGATCATTAATTACATTACATCTATATTCAATTCCAAAATCCCCCTGGGATTCGATCATTCGCTAATGCCCTAATTCCCATGTACCTCTAGCTAGCCTTAAAGAAATTAGTATTACAAAACAAATTATAAAATAACAGCATGATGAATCAACCATCTACCCTATGGTTGCTTCATGAATTTCTCTTGGACACAATTACAAGAAGGAATAATGAAGGTTTCGGAAGTTAATAATTACATTAAGAATTATACAGCATAGAAGTAACAAGAATAAGGTAGATCTAAACTGAGCTGAATGAAAAACCTACATAAGAGAATCAAACAAAACTTGCCTGCTTCTGCAAAGCTCAACAACAACATTATCAGGATTCACAGCACGGATGACCCTTTCAACATCGGTAGCAGATTCCAGAGAAATATGGGTAGTCCCAATAAGCCAAATAGCTTCAGGCTCCACGAACTCAGTCCGCCAAGAAGGAACGGGTCCGTATTGGTTCTTCTTGATGACCACCAAGCTTCCATTATCCGCCAAATCTAGTAATTGAGGATGGGTTTCTGCAATTGAATCCCTAGACCCACTTAAAATTTCTTCTCTAAAATCAAAATTCGAGGGCGGAGGTTGAACAGAGACAGAGACTCTCGCAACACCATGGGGGTTACCGTTTCTGATAGTGAGAAGATTAGAGGTTGCACTAGTGAACAAAGAAAGTGGATGAGTTAGAATTCTCATGCTCAGAGAGAGTGATAGTAAAGATAATCCCCAAAATTCAGCTACAGTATCCCTAATGGTGAAGATGAGAGAAAGATCAGGGCTTTTTGGCAATTTGGGTTATGTGAACTGGAACTCATCAACGTTGCAAAACAACGTAAACCAGGTATGTGTTTGTGTGTATAATATCTCAGTATGTGGTGGCGAAGACTGGGTGTCAGAATTGGATGCACCATAAATATAAAAAACCCGGCCGGGACCGGGGGTCCTTTCTGGGAGTGGGACGGATCGACGTCCGTACTGACACCTCTCTGGATACAGGGACCAGTCGTTCTCGTACCTGTTTGCATTATATATTATTAATAATAATACCCATTGCACATTGGTGGTTGTTTTCTTTTCTCTACATTTACTTATGCAAGTTTGGTATTTTTTCCCTAAAATTATACTATATAAGTATTTTGTAAAGTGTTACGGGGCATAAAATATTTGTAGATATATAGTGTACTAGTAAAAAAAAAAAAAAAAAAAAAAAAAAGGTCACGTGATGTAAGTAGGAAGGAAGTGTAGAAGATAAAAGGATTATAAAATATCTGTTAAACAGCTAATTTCCAGCTTAGCAGAATTACGTGTCTGCATCCCACATCATACCTTTCTGTTTAACAGCCAAATAAATTTTCACCCCCAAAGAAAAAATCAGAAACAAAAAAGGAAATGGGGAACTGCTAATTAATAAGCAAAAGGCCCAAAAAAACTGAGAGGGGTCCGCGAAATTCCCACGGTTTTGCTATGGAAATTGTTTGCCCTTTAAATGGGCCGAACGATCCTTAAACTTTCACCAGCTATTTTTATGCTAAACCCGGAAATAATGAATCCTTATGAAAGTGACCAACCTCCTCCTTCTCTAGGCTTAGACCTAGACCTTGACTCTGACTCTTCTTCATATCAGACCCACCAAATTACTTACGTCCCAACCATAATTCCCGATCCTCAACGCCCATATTTCTCCGGCGCCCAATTTACAACCGTTACTTCGCCCACCGGCTCCTCCTCCTCCTCCTCCTCTTCCCGTAGACATCCATTTTACCGAGGAATTCGATCTAGGAGTGGGAAATGGGTATCGGAGATACGCGAACCACGTAAGACCTCTCGGATATGGCTCGGTACTTATCCTACGCCAGAAATGGCTGCCGCCGCTTACGATGTCGCCGCTTTAGCACTAAAAGGTTCCGAAGCCGTACTGAATTTCCCCAATTTAGCTCATTTGTATCCTATACCGGCTTCTCTTTCTGCTGCCGATATTCGTGTTGCAGCCGCCACTGCCGCTAGGGATCACGATCAATTATTACCTCCGCAAAATCGTACTACTATAGTAGATAGGGATGAAATTACTTCCGATGATCAAAATCTCCGGCAGTCTCATCATCGCGAAGGTCCGGAACCAGATTTCGTTGACGAGGACGCTCTGTTTGACATGCCAAATCTGTTGGTTGATATGGCTGGTGGAATGCTTTTAAGTCCACCGAGGATGAAATCGCCTCCGCCGCCCTCTTCTTCCCTCCAGAATCCCGACGATACTCTTTGGAGCTATCCTTGATTGAATCACAAAATGCAAAGTGCATGAGTTTGCCAGAAGGATATATATATATAGACCAACGTACTCCTTATCCGTTTGCTATAATTAACTTGCTGTTTTCTGTTGTAGAAACTTCTCTCCGAGTCCGGCCTCACTATACTGAGTGCTAGAAAAAGTGCTACCATATATATATATATATATATATATATATATATATATAAATAAATAATATGTACCTCTCTCTTTTTCTATATATATATATATATATGGAGATAGTAAAGATGGTGATTTTGAGTTCACTTTTTGTCCGACAGAATGATACTACTAACAGAATGAAAATAAAAAAGAGCAGACATTATTTTGATGCGAAAGTGATGCCAAGTATAAACTAGTGCTTCTATGTCGAAAGGTGATTGGTTGGAGTAAGTTAGAAATACAAATTTTATGGTCAGTGGGATAAAAAACTGGAAATTATGAAGATTCGGAAAATTCACAACTTTGCTTTCTTGAGGATTCAAAGGGAGATATGGATATGGTGGACCCGGAAATCGTTTTATTTTATTATTTTTGGATTAAAAAATCCTAACCTTCCGAATTTGCATAATTGAAAGGCATAATACTGCTCCAAATGCGGATAAAAATAATTAATAGAATGTCCATTTTCTGCAATTCTAGTTTTAAAATATGGAAAAGTTGGTTTAAGTTACTTACAAAGTTATGAATATAATATTTTAAATATATTTAATATTATATTTGTTAATTTTATCTATGTATTATATGAATTATCACATACACTATATATATATATATATATATATATATATATATATATATATATGAATATTTCTTTAGATAGTTACAACTCTACCTCTAACAGTTAGTAATATCTCAATAATATTAATATGCAATCTCAATAATATCAATATGCAATCTCAATATCTCAATAATATCAATATTATTATTCAGAACACACGAGAACACAAGGCAGCTGATGTGGAAATCATTTTAACTCTTTTACACCCCCTCAATTCGAACTCGGCCTTACTACAACAGTTAACTTTCCTCTAAGCCATGTGAAGAATTGCAAACCTAAAGCCTTGGTAAGAATATCTGCATTTTGATCAATTGAAGGAACATAATTAACCTGCATCTCTCCTTTGGCCACCTTTTTTCTAATGAAATGAAAATCAAGCTCAATGTGCTTAGTTCTTGCATGTAGAATTGGATTTGCAGATAAGTAGATAGCACTTTGATTGTCTATCCATACTTGAGGAACTCTAGTCTGCTCTATGTTCAATTCACTAAGAAGATACCTGATCCAAGTGATTTCAGCAGTAGCTAGCCCAAGACTTCTATACTCAGCCTCTGTGCTTGATCTTGATACACTTTGTTGCTTCTTGTTGGACCAAGAAACTAAATTCCTTCCTATGTAAACACAGTAGCCAATAACAGACTTTCTATCATCCAAATCAGTAGCCCAATCACTGTCTGAAAAGGCTGTCACATTTAAATCATTGGACCTACTAAAATTCAGACCATAGTCTAATGTTCCAACCAGATATCTCAGTATCCTTTTAACAGCTTTGAGATGAGGTTCTAATGGATTTTCCATGTACTGACTCGCTTTGTTGACAACAAAACTAATATCAGGTCTTGTGATAGTAGCATAATGAAGTCCCCCAACAATGCTCCTGTACATTTGTGAATTCTGAATTGGATCTCCATTATATCTAGACAGATGTGGACTTGTGATCATAGGTGTAGAACTTGACTTTGCTTGTAGCATATTTGCTCTATCCAGCAGCTTCTTTACATACTGCTTTTGGAAAAGATGATACCCTTCAGGGATTTTATTTACTTCAATTCTTAGAAAGTGGGGAACATTTCCCAGATCCTTCAATGTAAAATACTTCTTCAACCTTTCAATAAATTTTTGTACTGTCTAATCATTATTCTCAGTAACCAATATATCATCCACATATATCAAAACAAAGATCTTTATTCCATTCTTATTGAACATGAAGAGAGAATTATCAGCCTTTGAGCTTATGAACTCCAATGATGATAGAGTTTCTCTTACCTTTGTGAACCATGCTCTAGCAGCTTGCTTTAAACCATAGATAGCTTTATGCAACCTACATACATAACCTTCATTCTTCTCAAAACCTCTTGGTTGACATATGTAAATCTCCTCTGAAAGTTCTCCATTCAAGAAAGCATTTGAAACATCCAACTGCTTCACATTCCAATAGTAATTAAGAGCAATTGAAAATATGATTCTTATTGTGGTTGGTTTAACTACTGGAGAAAAAGTCTCATGGAAGTCAAAACCTGTTGTTTGAGTAAATCCTTGTGCCACCAACCTAGCTTTATGCCTCTCAACACTGCCATCTGCCTTTGTTTTCACTTTAAAAACCCATTTGATGCCAACTACATGTGCACCATTAGGAAGTGGAACAAGTGTCCAGGTTCTGTTCTTAATAAGAGCATCACATTCTTCTTTCATTGCTTTTCTCCAAACAGGATTCATTAAAGCATCCTCTACCTTTTTAGGCTCTTCATTTTCAACCAAAATGGTTGACATCACCTTAGGCTTGTATATTCCTGCTTTACCCCTGATAACCATGGGATGTTGGTTCACTGTAACATGTCTTTCTTCTGGAGCATACTGAGGTGACTGATCTGGTAAGATGTGTTCTGGACTCATAATGGGTAAATCTATTCTCAAGAGAATAGTGTCATAACTTTCTGATGAAGAGGATAAACTCTTACTGGAATGAGGTGTTTCAAATTGATTATCTCCTTTTGTATCTTCATTCTCCACAAATGTTTGTGACAAATTTGGAAAACTCATCACAGTAGGCTCTAATGATGTGAATACAGAACCAGCATGTTCTTTTCTTTGCATCTCAGAACAATCTTTCTTGGAGAAGGGAAAAACACTTTCTTCAAAAACTACATGCCTTGAGACAATTACTTTTTCTGTTGGTAGAAGAATCTTATATCCCTTATACTGAGAGCTATATCCAATAAACACTCCTGCAGTAGCCCTAAATTCCAATTTATGATCATTATAAGGTCTAACATGAGGATATGTTAGACAACCAAAAACCTTTAGGGCAGAATAGACTGGCTTTTGCTTTGTAAGTTTCTCATAAGGAGATACATATTGAATGGATCTTGTTGGTAGTTTATTGATCAAATACACAGCTGTGGTGAAAGCATCATCCCAATATTTCAAAGGCATACAAGATTGAGCCAGTAAAGTCAAACCAATCTCCACAACATGTCTGTGCTTTCTCTCAGCACAGCCATTTTGTTCAGGTGTATAAGGACATGAGATCCTCTGTATGATTTCATTTTCCTTGAAAAAATTATTTAAGGGCTTATACTCAGTACCTTCATCACTTTGCACCATCTTTATCTTTGTTGAAACTGTGTTTGCACCGAACTATGAAAGTGAATAAAGGTACCAACAACTTCTGACTTCAGCTTCAACAGATATATCCAAGTGTGTTTAGTATAATCATCTATGTAAGTCACATAATACTTGTATCCATTTACAGATTGTAAAGGAGCTGGACCCCATAGATCAATGTGCACTAAATCAAAAGCTGCATTAGTTTGAGTTTCAGAATTTCCAAAATGCAACTTATGACTTTTAACGAGAATACAAGGATGACAAATTTTTGAATCATGATCTCTATTATCAAATGGAATCTTACAATCTCTCAAAGCCCTCTTAACAATTTCATAACTACAATGACCAAATCTCTTGTGCCATAAACTGACATCCAAGTTATTACAAACATAAACATTAAAACCATAAGGCTGATCTTGAAGGATTGCTTCCTTATTTCCAGAATCTCCATAATGAACCAAGTGAAATCAACATCCTTAAGCATTCCTCTGATAAGGACCTGATGAGTAGCTTGATCCTTTACAAGACAGATCAAAGGATGAAACTCAAAGAACACATCATTGCCAAGGGCAAATTTTGAAACACTTATGAGATTCTTAGTTATACTAGGCACATGTAACAAGTCCTTAAGTTAAAATAATTTATCAGTTTGACTAGAATGAAGGGTGGTGTTACCTATGTGACTGATATTCTCACTTTGCCCATTTCCTAACTGCAGCTTGTTGGATCCATTATATTTTGATGCAGAAGTCATATTATTGAGCTCACTGGTGACATGTGTGGAAACTCCAGAGTCTGGATACCACCATCCTTCATTATTTGAAAAGTTGCTATTAGGGATATGCACCATGTTTAGTGAATGATTCTTGTTCTGATAGTTCTCCACAACACCACCTGCACTATTCTGACTATTGTTTGATGTGTCATAACTTTGATCATATCTATGCCAACATCTGTCAGCACTGTGTCATGGAACATGACAAACTTGGCACACAACCTTTGAGCCTTGTGACCTGCCACATCTTCCTCTAAAGGCACATCTTCTTCCTCTGAAATTATAGTTCCCTCTGCCTCTTGAACCATATCCTTGACCATTGAAATTTCTCCTTTGATTGTTATCATGAGCCATGAAGTTCACAGTAGGCTGAGAACCATCAGTATTTATTGCTCTTGTACCACTCATACTGCTAGAAGATTCCAACCTAGCTTCAAAGTTTAACAACAGTGCTTGAATATCACTCAAGGTAAAAGAATTAATGCTAGCAGTAACTGTGACCACCACTGGATCATATTCAGGGCCTAAACTAGCTAAAATGTGCATTATATGATCATTTTGATTTACAAGATTTCCAGTAGTTGCAAGTGAATCACATCACATCTTGATTTTTGTCAAATACTCAGTCATACTTAAGTTACCCTTTCTTGTAGTTTGAAGCTGCAACTTGTATTGTAAGGTCTTTGCCTTGGATTGACTTGCAAAAATTTTCTCAAGGGCACTCCAAATCTCAGAAGAGGTATTCAAGCCAATAATCAAAGGCAAAACATTTTCTGACAGTGATGAAAGAATCCAAGAAGCCAAGATCTGATCCTTGGCGATTCCACAAAATAAAAGATGAATTAATGGTTTGAATTTGAGAGTTACCTGGAATATATTTGTCTAGAGGTGGTGTTTCAGAGGTCATGTAATCTTCAAGGTCATAGCCTTTAATAGCAGTAAGGATCTGCATTTTCCACACCAAGAAATTTCCTTCAGCTAGCTTTACAGAAACCAGTTGACTATGGGGATAGATAAGTTGGATCTTGACTCCATCTATGGTTGTAGATGGAGCTGTGTAAGCTGAGGTTGCCTCGTCTGCCATTTCTTTAAAGGAAAAAGAATATCAGAGTCATTAATAGCTCTAATAACATGAAAGAATATTTTCTGATTTTGAAAAATATTTTCTGATTTCAATTTAAAAAGTTTTTGTTTGTTTACAATATATATGTATGAATTTTATGTACGTATTATGTGAATTATCATATACACTATATATATATATATATTATTTAGGTAGTTACAACTCTAACTCTAACTGTTAGTAATATCTCAATAATATCAATATGCAATCTCGATAATATTAATCTCGATAATATTAATCTTAATAATATTAATATTATTATTGAGAACACACGAGAACACATGGCAGCTAATGTGGAAATCTTTTAACTCTTTCAACCTAATATTCATTGGTTTAATTTATTTTATTTTTATACAAATTAATGTTTATAATTTTTATATAATTAAACCTTTATCAATCTCCAGACAATGGATCCAGACAATGGACTTATAACTGTCTTATCTTTGAAAAAAGAAAGAAAGATATATATTGTTGAGTTTCCGTACAGATTGACGGCTCGAAAAGAAAAGAAAAAAAAAAACTGAAGACAGAAGAAGATAATGTCGCCGAGGTTTCTCACCAGCTTCCTTTATATAAACTGAGTGAGAAAGATTTCGACTGGAAAAAGTTGAAAAAGATGGTTCTCAGGCACTGAGTAATATTAATAGCACGTGCTCCACGCGTTTCCGTGGACAAACCACGGGCTATTACCGGTTATTAACTGTCAAAATATCTAATCCCGTGTACTGCAGTTTTAGCTCTATGCTCAACAGTTTTGACAACACACCTCATGACTTTAGCCACCAATATACCATTTCCTACTCAAAATTAACTTTTCAACTTTATTTCAAACCAATTTTTTTAGTCTAATTAATACATATATGTATGATTAATTAATTTAAATTTTAAAATTACTATAAAAAAAAAAGTTTATATAAGACTTAAAGGGTAACGAAATATTCTTTTTTTAAAGAAAGAATGTTCCAGAAGAAGAAGAAAAGTAAAGAAAAATAAAGCTTGGAGTTGGAGGAAGGGGAGTTGAGATTCGTTAGTTTTGGCAAATTGTCCTTGCGGACCCCACACTGAGACTGCTGACTAGTGATTGGACCACGAATTTAGTTTCCTCTTTTACTTTCTTCACTATGACACCTGCGGGTGCAATGAACTCGTCAAATACTGTACATCCCGTATCTTAGATCATCTGACGCGTGTCTAATTCATGTTAATATTATAAATATATAATTTCATTAACTTTTAAGAAAAAGATAAGAAAACAATAACATGGGACCTTCCTTTTTGATCTGTTCCCATAAAGTAATCCAGCCTGGCTTCGTATCATATCCATCCAAGCCAATGCCGTGTACACGCGTTCCGAACGTATGCTGATTTTCCTTAATTTCATTGCACAACTCTGTCTCTATATATATATGGAAGAGAACTCCCAGTCTCTCAGTCAAACTCCATAAGAGAAGAAGTATTACTTATCAAAAAATCCATTTCCATTAATTTATATTTCAGTACACGTGCTGGTATTGGGTATCATCAATCATGGATTACTTCTCCTTGTGCTATTCTGACCCACTTCCACACCATGCAACAACATCTGCTGAATATTGTTCAACGGGTTCTAATTACGATGACTGCAAATCCAATTTATCTGACGAAGAAGTCGTGTTACTAGCTTCAAATAATCCCAAGAAACGTGCGGGGAGGAAAAAATTTAGGGAAACAAGGCATCCGGTATACAGGGGAGTCAGGAGGAGGAATTCTGGGAAATGGGTTTGCGAAGTGAGAGAGCCAAATAAGAAAACGAGGATATGGCTTGGAACTTTTCCGACAGCCGAAATGGCAGCAAGAGCTCACGATGTAGCCGCCATCGCTCTCAGAGGTCGATCTGCTTGTCTTAATTTTGCTGACTCGTCTTGGAGATTACCCATTCCTTCTTCTTCCGAACCTAAGGATATACAAAAAGCTGCTGCGGAGGCTGCTGACGCTTTTAAGCCACGGCCATCGTCATCAGCGGACGAGGTTTTGAATTCATCGGCTGCCGTAGCTAGGACGACGGAAGATGTCTTTTTTATGGACGAGGAAGCGGTTTTCGGCATGCCGGGTTTGCTTGTAAACATGGCGGAAGGAATGATGCTGCCGGCACCGCAACACTGGGAAGAGAATCTTGATTTTGTTGATACAGATGTGTCCTTGTGGAATTACTCAATTTAAGCAGCCTTTTTGATGCTTTATATATATTTCCTTAAAATCCCTGTTTCTGTTTTTTTTGTTTTCTTTTCAGGGAGAGGGCAGTAAGGTAGTATAGTATAGACATAAATAGAATACTCAAAGTAAGCTTTTCTTGGAAAGGGAGAATATTCATCCATCGCCATCTGCTTGCTAAGATTTAGAAATTTAGAATTATAATAAAAGCAGGAAGATTTGTAATTTTATGACTGCTATTTACGGGAACTATTTTGGAAATATTACTACTTTAATCTCATCTCAAGTGTAAATTATGTCCAAAACATCCAATAATACTTGCCTTTTTCCTTTTTGGTTTAAATTACTTCTTTTTTTTTCCTCTATATATTTTTAAATATTTTTGACTAAATTTGATCCCACAACACATGCGCAGCCTTTTTTCTTCTTTTGCAACAAGAAAGACAAGAATACAAAACATTAGAATGTGAATATTATGAATTTTGAACCATCAATAATGACAAGATTATACATAATCCAAGTAAGTACACATTCACAAGAAAAAGAAGAACAAAAAAATTATAGTTATCTATTTGGTCTACCAAATACACAATCTCAAGAAACTTGCATCGATATGCATTTTGTAGAATTAATGTAACACAATGCAAGCAAAAAGGAGATCTACCACCTCCATTACACTAAACGGGTAAAGAAAAAAACCGAATGGGTAATGTATTCTTACAAATTAATTAGCCAAATTAGGCCAGTTCTTCTTACTCCTACTCCATTTTCTTCACAAATCTTGATGTTCTGAACTCACTGTCATCCCTAACAAAACTCCATAGAAGGTAGGTAACAGGTATGCTGGTGGCATGCCTGATAGCATGAGCATCTATAAGTTCCCAAAGAGGAGGAAAGTCAAAAAACTCCAGAAGCATGGCAACACTACCTCCAACAACCACCATCAATAATTTCCTACGTGCTGGATGTCTAGTAACAACTGCCCACACAGCCCACACAAGCAGCTGGATGATGGTCATTGCTGAACAAACAATTGTGTTTAAGCCTGCAAATAGAATCAATACGCTTGTATCAAGAACGTATTGCAGCATAAATACTACACCATCAATTCCTCCTAATTATAGCCTTTGCTAATTAGGATGTGTTCTAGAGCTTTTAGTTTGCTCGGAGTTAACTAAGTGATAATGCTCCTGGAACAGTCAATTACTTGGTAGGATCAGATACTTCCCAGCAAAGTCCTTGGATTGGCTTTTATAAGACAGGCTGCTTTCAAGGATCTCCAGTAGGGAGAGCTCCAAATAGAAATTAATGCTGAGTTGATTTGTATATATCTGCCTAAAAATTCTTTATCAAATCCTCAGTCTTCCCCTAAAAGTTCAACACCATAGTCTCTTCTATGTAAAATTCAGCATTTAAAAAGCATTTGCTTTTTCATGCAAAGAACTAGAGACACATCATCAAGAGCACATGCTATAAGCCACTCCTTCTTGACACAACTTTTCTCCAAGACCACTGATTATATATAAATCAAAAGGGATAAGAGAATAGTATTCTTTTCTTCCAATAAGTGGTTCTTGTAACAATCCATGCTCTTAAGAACAGTTGTTAGTGCTGAAGACAATGTGTCAATTATATATATAATAATTAGGATACACACAAAAAGGTGCACAAATGTCATGAAATCATAAAGCAAACATGCACAAGAAAAATGCTCAAGAATGACGGAATATATGGCATAAATAGATACCTAGGCTCCCATGCAAGCCCAAAAATTAAATCCAAAGCATGATTCAAACATTAGAAGAGCAAAAACTTCCAGTGGAATCTTTACTACTTGTTACTTGTTGCAGCTTAATTACTTCAATATCCCTTATGTTGGTTGGTAGCTAAAAGCTCTACTAGCTATTTCCATTTTAAACGCTGTACTTCCACAGAATAAATGATGCAAAACCAAAGGGAAATAAGTTCAATCTGAGAAAAACATCTTTTATTGTTGATTTGCATTATAATCAACACATTTAATATTGACACAAAAATAGTTGTTAAATTATCAGGGAATTTCTGAGAGTGGTATTACCGTAATCGAATTGGTAAAAGTTCAAATACAAGATGTGTGTTGTCACAAAAGCCACTAAAGGTGCAGCAATCATCACCCTGGCAGCTTCAACTTTGACACTGAAAGCGCGCATTATAGCCAGAATAAGAGAATAACCAAGTAATGCCACACCAGATGAGTAATTTAGCTTCTCTGTCAAGTCTACATCTCTGGAAAACAGATACAGATTGTAAGAAGATTTAAATTGAATGCGGAAAAAAGTAAGGAATGAAAGCACATGCAAGTACATCCAACATAATGGTAAGCTTGAAACTAAAACTCACCATCCTGAACCCTACTCCAAAACAAACCACAGGGAAAATATACTCCCAATTTTTCTAATTAATTATCACATTTATACTTTCTGCAGAAATTAAGAAGTTGTTAAATTCTATGTATTATGTAGCTTTGAGTAAAAAGATTAAAATCATCTTTATCACTTTTTCCAATATGATTACAATTCATTTATTATATTTCTCTCACTTCAAATACAAACACTGCCTCTAGAAACAAAAGATTTGATAATCGATCTAATTATCCAACTTGTAACAAATCACCACTCGAAATATCTTATAATGTTATTTCTTGCACCTTCACCTCCCGTTCCCAACCTTGACAAATGATCTTTTTCTTTTTTTTTTTCCTTTTTTTTCTTTTTTTTTTCACTCACTAAGTAGATTTTCTCATTTCCCCATCCTTGGAAAAGCCTTTTTCCTGTCGAACTATTTGTTCGTTATGATATTAATTTTTAAAATTTTTCTTAGCTAGAAGATGAGACTGGTAATTGGAAATGGTTGAGGAGATATTTCTCTTTTGCTTTGCACTCTTCATTCACCATAAACTGTGTAGTTTAAAAAGGTTTCCAACTATACATATATCAAGTAAAAACTTAAGCAGAATGAGGAAGGTGCAGAATATCAAATATTACTTCTCTTCACATAATACATTCTAATATCTTGGTACATTTACAGATATAAAGATTCATATAAAAAGTTCAGAAAAACTCAATCGGCATAAAAATACATTTACATGCAAAATATACTGTAACAAATAAATAGAAATAATGACACAAACACAATATGTTTTTTCCATTGGACTACTCTCATTTATATGTCACAGCAGTAGTGTTTCAGCCGCTGGCAAATATTAACTTCTTATACTGAGCATGAAGTGAAAGCTTCATGAGAATAGATAAACAAAGTATTGAATTGGATGAGAAATAATGCCTGTAGGAGTTGCAGAGCATAAAATAAGTAGCATCATTAACATAAGTCATGCTTAATGAGTGTGGTTGGAAGAAATTTTTGGATCATACATTCATAAATGATGGATCTAATGCTACAAATGGATATTTAGCTTTCATGGCATCACAAAAATTAGCAAATATGAATGAAAGATAACAATCATGATAAAGATGCTCACCGACTGTGAAAAACAGCACTCCAGAGCCAAGCATTCATAGCTAGCATTGCATAGATGTGCCACAAGCCTGTATATTCATAATATGGGGTTTTGTTTGGCCTAAGATGAAGCTTGTAATTTACAAGGATAAAAAATGATACCCAACCATGGAATTGTATAGCAAGATTAAGGACAGACAAAGCCACCGAAACAGGTTCCTACAAAAAATAACATAGAATGCTTATGATTAAAAATGCTTTATAGACAAACAGTCAAGGATATAAAAAGACTATACAATGTCAGTTAAGAACCTGAATTCCATAAACACGTCGGAATGGCCATTTCCCATGATACTTGACAGGCTTATAACCAAGTTCCTTTCTCTCTTTCTCTCTGGCAAGCATACAGTGGTATCGGCAGTCAGTTTGGCAGTCCCATCTTTTCCACCTTTGGTAAAGTGGCTCCTGCAGATAGCATGGATCATCAATGTGGTTACCATCAGAAAAATTGCAGTGTTGAAAACATTTGCCTCCCACGCATCCAGTCTTCTCACATTGTTCAATGCAAGATCTGATATATCAGAAAATTTGATGCATCAAAATGCATGAGTTCGAAGGAATAACATGTCTGAAAGTGAATTAATAAGAGAACATAACGAAACATGGAAGAATCCCGAAAAGCCAGAATGAATGAAAGATGATGTGGCCCCTGTTATGCACAGTTAAGCAATCAAAGAGAAAAGAGAGAGAGATAGAGAAGTCACCCATGTCTTACTTTCCTTCCTCAATTAGAAAAGGTACTGAACATCATCAAAATTCCAATGAATCCTAAGACTCTGCTAAAAGTTAGTATAATCCAGAGCATTTCCCTGTCTGCCTATCCAGTAACTATTTAATCTATTTCTTGCTCATATTCCATAAACAAAAGCCTAATAGAGACAAGTAAACTTATATCCCTTGGTGAAATTGTAAGGACATATGCTGCACTGTTGCAAGAGAAGAAAATGCTCGAACTGGTTTCAATCAAAAGGATACCAAGATACTGTACTTAACTTTCATCAGCGTGAATCATGTATTTAAAGCCTCATTCATTTACATATTTTCCCCACGCAACTTCTGCATTAACTCATGCTATATTAAACTTACCAAAATTGCTAAAAAAGGATATTAAATAGCTTCCTTGAATAAATTGATATTTGCATCGAGAAAAGCTCTTCCTTATTGGATACCAAACTTGAACTCTACCTGAAACCACTCAGTCTCGCATGACTTGCAAATAACAATTTCTAAATCTGCACATTGTTTGTTCACCAATTAAACGGGCATAGTGATAACTCATAGTTTTAAACAAAAACTCAGAACTTTTTATAGAAAAGCACCACCAACCCCAACCCCAACCCCCCATCCCCAATAAAATTGGAGCCAACTTTAGCGCAAAACCAATTGTAGCCCCTGTGTTTTCAACTCAGAAGATATGAATAAACTTATTGGCCCAAAATCTTCTTCCTCTTTATCCATTTTCCATAGTTACGAAGGCCAGACACGGGCTATTATAGTATAGAAGATTCAAAATAGAAACCCCAAAAGTGAAAAAAAAAAATGTAAACATCAACTGAGAAAAAAGCAAGTTGCCTAATTAGTAAATACTAAGAACTCCCTCCTCTCCTCTGTTCTCCCCTCTTCCCCGCGGGAACTATAAAAGCAACTGAACAAATATTCCTTTCCTCAAGAAAGTAAAATAAAAAGGAAAGCACAAGTATGAGAGAATTGAAAGCTTACTTATAAACCGGATCAGCTTCGCCGGCACTGGCGTTGATAACTCCAAAAATACAGGAAAGAGCTAAGAACAGCAGCAGCAAACGACACCATCCCCTCGACATCCCCCTTGTGATGTGTGAATATTCCTTCCGCAGAGAAGTCAAATTTTGAATAGAAGACGAATGGAAGGTCTCAACTTTCAAGAGAATCGAGGAAGGAAATGGATTTGAAAGGTTTACATGTGGATTTGATTGACAGATAAAACTGTCAACCAAAAAGTTAAGGAAGAACAGAGAGATTGTGATATGACGGTTCAAAAGTCGAAAGGATGATGAACTCAGAGAGCTCGAGAGAGAGAGAGAGAGAAGAAGAAGAAGAGGGAAGAAAAAAAAAGGGGCTGACGAGAGCTAATCAATCATAATCGAAATGGAAGACCACTTAGCCTCGAAAAGAGATAGAGTGAGAGAAAAAAAAACCCAGAAACTCGTGAGAAGCACTATCGGGAACGTTTCAAGAGACGACACGTGGAGCATCTTTCCACTACTACTCCTTCAATATTACTTTTTTAAGGTTGTCGGATACTTCCAGAGGAAAATCCCTCTCGCCAGAGCAAATTTATTTAGGGTGACAACTCTACTCCTATGTATACGTGAGATTAATTTATATATTCTAGTATAAAAAGAAATATATAAATATCTTACTATTTTAATTTATTTTATTATTATTAAAACAGTTTTACTAAATATTTATTTTAGAAAAATTATAAATATAGTCAAAAAATGGTAGTTTAGTGTTAGTAATTTTAAAAAAAAATTAAAAAAGAAAAAATTATAAATATAAAAGCTTGGAAAATAAATAATTAAAGCACCACAGCTTTTCACATGTAAAAAATTGCTAGTTGTCTTTTTTAAAAACATTGGAGGACATTATAGTCATAGAACAATTTTTTTAAAAAGAAAAGAAAACAAAATTGCTTTTGGCAGGACGGTTTTGCCGTAGCACAACATCCTTTAAAGACGTGGCATTATTTAGAAAATATTGGTCTTATCTTTGGTCTTTTCACAGCCTACAAAGAGGGATAGTCGTGTCCTTTATTATTTTAATTTCAAATAATATATAGTTAAATTTCAGAATTTAGAGTAATAAAAATATGAATTTTATTTTAAAATTGGGTAAATTATCTCATATGCACCTCTTAAATATTAAAATTCAACTTTTGAACCTCAAAATTTTTTTGTACATAGAGTGTCATTAACGTTTCAAAACGTCCCACACTACATACACTTCTGTTAAGTCAAACCGTTAAGTCTTTAATTTTGCTGTTAGTCAACCTTTTTCACTATTTGTCACTGTTCCAATCAGGAGCATTTTTGTCCTTTTTTTAAAAAAAAAATTTAAAAATTTTTTTAAATTCTTTTCTCTCTCCTTCTTATTCCTTTTTTCTCTCTCTTCATTCTTTCTCTCTCTTCCTTATTTCTCTCTCCATTAATTTTTTTTTCTCTATCTATTAATTTTTTTTTCTCTCTCCATTAATTTTTTTTTTCTCTCTCTTTTTCTTCTTTCTTTTTATGTTTTCTTCTTTCTCTCTCCTTCTTCTCCTCATTATCTGCGATAACTATAATTAGTCAAAAATTCAGCAATAAAGTAAACTTCTCAACTTTGACTTATGTTAGAAAATTACCCCCTCCTTGAAATATATAAAGCTGGAGTTTTGGTGTTGTAGGTGAATATATATGAAATATGCATTCACAAGAAATGAAGCAACAAAACAACACAGATAATTATGTTTTAAAATTTACAATTATTCATTTCACCATTTGAGGAATAATTTCTTTTGAGAATGAAAAGATAAACGTTTCAAAGCAATCTATCCTTAGGAATTTGAACAGTGACGGTCCTCGAGTCTATGAAAGTCAAATTATCAATAGACTTATTTTGTAAATATCAAAGAAGCCAAAGGGTCAATATGAATTATCCGTTTGCTACCGTTCTCTAAGTTCTTATTTTGGAAAACCCTAAAGACACAAATACAGGAATCCTCAATAAGAAGGTCGGTTATGCAGAGTATTTGAGATCATGAAAAATACAATGTGGGTGCAAAGAATCCATGCCTTAACCCACATCTTGACCACTCCCACAAACACGCCGAGCCTTGATTCCCAATTCTTCATTTCTACACAAGTTCCCTGCTACATTAATTGGGATTACCCACCGAATCTCTGTAAGGAAGGTAACAACACCTTTCCACCTCTGCTTCTGAAATGGGCTTTCTCACAATTCCTCGAAAAGGGCTTCAAGATTAGGTCTATCCATGACTTCTTGGACGTATCACGTACCCCCACCATTGATACTAGCTAAAGGAGTGGAGGAAGCTCAGTGGGGCGAAGAAGAGAAGAAAGAGAAAAAAAAATTTAAATTAATGGAGAGAGAAAGAAGGAAGAGAGAGAAAATAGGAAGAAGAAGGAGAGAGAAAAAAATTAAATTTTTTTTTTAAAAAATAAAAAAAAAAGTTTAAAAAAATTGGACAAAAATACCTGGAACAGTGACAAATAGTCAAAAAAATTGACTAAAGGTAAAAATTAAAGAGTTAACGGTTTAACTTAATAGAGGTACACAAAATTTTTGAAGTGCAAAAGATGAATTTTAACAAGGTGCATTTACCCTTTAAAATGTTATATTGCTAAAGTTTTGATCTGAAGGAGGAAAGACTTCATCTTTTCCCAAATAAAGACTAGAATAATGGGAGGTGCTAAATATCGGGAACGGATGGGACGACTGTGACCATTTTCAGGCAAAAAACTACCAGTTTTGGAGAAACCATAGAATTGTGTTTGTAGCAGCTGATGCAGTGAAAAAGAAATTAAAAATCATGGCATTTGTAGCGTCGTCTTGGTTTCAACCTGTGAAATTATTAGCGCCGAGGCAATACTACAGCGGCGCAAGAAGGGCAAGTTATCATCGTACCCAAAGATTCTGCCTTTTCCAGTCTTCCCAGCTCTCTTGGCGAAATGAAGTGCCCAGGCCGAGAATTTCAGGGCGTTTTTCACACTCTACGATTGTTTCCGCAAATGTAACGGGTCCTGCTTACGATTCTTTTGCGTCGGAAAGCGACGAGTTTAAGGTCGAGGATTCTACGGAGTCGTCTACAGTCACTGTGCAGCCCAGTGACTTGATCAGTTGGGGGCTGTTGTGGAATCTTGTTTCTCGGCATAAGCTGAGGCTTTTTCTTTCGATTCTTGCACTCGTTGGCTGCTCCACTTCGACTCTTACCATGCCAATTTATTCCGGTAAACAAAAATTTGCACTATTTAGTTAGTTACAACAAGTACTGCGTTTTCTCCAGAAATAAAATGTTTGGATGACTTAGTGGTTGAAAATTAAGGATTCATACATGCTCACCTTGTTTAAATTCAGTGCTTCAACCTAGGAAAACTTTCGAGTTGTTTTAATTGAGACATAAGATTGTGGCACATAAGTTTTGTTTTCCTATTTCTCTATCTAATCTGGGTAGCATTACTGCCTCCTGTAAGTAGGTTGAAAATTTTGGATGAATTTCTTTGAGTTCCAATACGTAAATAAAAATAAGCAGGATTGACATATGCTGTATTCTAATTGAAGGCAATTCTTAGATCAGACCTTGCATAGTCATGTTGAGATCAGAAAGGAAGATGCATAGAACTCACAATAAATTTCTAGCTACGGGAACAAACTTTTGATTTGCTAAAATACTAATGCAAAACATCACAGCTTCCACGATTGGTGAATATACAATACATAAGTAACTACTACTCCTCCGTCCCAAAATCTCTTGATTCTTTCTATTTCAATTGCCCAAAAATATTTGTCATTGATAAGATATTTGTTCCTATTTTTCTGAACTATTCCTTATTTAATCTTTTGTTATCACACATTTCAAATAAATTATTAATTGTTGTGAAGTGTTCCACATTGCTCGCTTAGAAGATTCTTGAGAAGTATTAAGCTGAAGTTTTTAGTTAATGGCGTGTTTTAAACTATGAGGGGAATTTTATAACATTAGTTTATTAATTATTTTGTATTATATTTTAGTTTCTTCAACATGTCAATCCTTGACAAAGGGAGTATCATTTTTACGGTACTAATTAAAAGTCACATATAATGCATAGAAGAATTAAACATGTATGAGCATTTTCATCTTTTGTATTTTAGCCCCATTTCTCCCCCCTCCCCCCAATATTTTCTACATCTTCATACATTTACTTCAATTTCAGATTTTGTGCTTATCAACCATGTTGCAAAGTAATGAATTGTTTAACAGAAATATTAAGAATATCTACTGAATTACTTTATCATTATGTGAGAATCTTGTTCCAGGAAGACTTTTTGAAGTACTTACTGGAAGGAGCCCACAGCCACTTCTGGAGCTGCTTGGTAGGATTGCAGTTCTGTACACACTGGAGCCAATTTGCACAGTTGTTTATATTGTGAACATGAATGCCATATGGGAGAAGGTCATGTCCAGCTTAAGAGCTCAGATATTTCATAGAGTATTGATTCAGAAGGTAATATTTTCCTACTCCAGCTATGCAAAAAATTTGCTATACTGTGATAAGTCTATACAATTCTTCTTGTAATGCACATAGTTACTAATCCAATCTTTTTAACATGTCTGACTTCATTTTTCAGGTGGAGTTTTTTGACCGCTACAAGGTAAAATTGTCATATTTGTTGTTAGGGCATCTTTTCTGGTCATGCAGTTTTCCTGTTCTGTACCTTGTGATATAATATTTATTTGAGATGTGTTGTTTGTAAGCTGTAGGTTGGCGAACTAACTGCTTTGTTGACCTCAGACTTGGGTTCACTAAAGAATATTGTCAGTGAGAATGTTTCAAGAGATCGTGGTTTCAGAGCACTAACTGAGGCAAGCTACTATATTCTAAGCAAAAGTGAGATTTATATTTATTCATCTTACTTTTTCATGTGCTTTCCATGTGGAGATCAACTTAATTATATTTCATTAGATACATACCAAAGTATGATTCTATGGAAATCCTGGGGTTTTCTCATGGTGAAAACCCTTAAAACTTAAGAATTTTTAATCTATTTATTTGGGCATTGGAATTCTTACTAAGTTGGACAAATACAACATGCATAAGAATTAGCTTATTTGCTTTCACTTTAGACTTTTTTCTCATTATCACTTTTAGTTTGTTTTTTCCCCTCAATTGTATGAACCATTTTCTCTTCTTGCAGACCATTGGAAAGCTTTTTGAGTTGGAGAATGATTCTACTTAATAACTAGCTTCCTTTATCCTTATAGACTAGTTTGGTTATCTCTTTGACACTGTGGAACATTTTCTCTTCTTGCAGATCATTGGGACCATCTACTTACTGTTTGTTTTGTCCCCTGAACTTGCACCTATTATTGGCTTCCTCATGCTTCTCGTGTCTACTTTAGTTGGTAAAATTTCTGGAAACTGGTCACTTCTTGTTTACTTAGCTGCACATGTAATTTGTGATGTTAATGGGCTCTTCCTTCATGAGTATAATTCAACCTCATTGTGAGCTCCTCTTGCGAATAGACAGAATTCATGGCATTGTAAAATCAATCTTCAAATCTTGTAATAGAGTTTACATGCATCTGATCAAAGGTTTTTCTTATCATTAATAGGAAATAATAAGTAGCATACTTTTTTGTGAGGGGACAGATCATATATCAAGCGAGTAACAACTTAAGCACCCTGATTATCATTTCAAGAAAGAAGTCAATATGTCTTGAACTTGCTCATGATCAATGCTCAGTCTATATTTTATGGTTCATAACCTGTGCTTATCATTTTCTAGCTGTGTACAAGAGATCAACTGTTAATGTTTTCAAAGCTCATGGGTTAGCTCAAGCATCAATAGCTGATTGTGTGAATGAAACATTTTCTGCTGTTCGTACTGTAAGTAATTTGATGCTTTGCTATTTGTTTTTGGTGCCTGTGCGGCTTTTGCACTATTGTTTTTTTTTCTTGGAAGTCAGAAGGAATCTTTTATTTTGCGTATTAAATTCGGATATAAAAGCTACATCTTTATATTTGTGTTTACAGGTCAGATCCTTCAATGGAGAAAAACGCCAAATATCCATGTTCAGACAGCAGGTAAAGATAAGTGTTAATTGGTACACATCGGTCAATGAATTTAATGTTGTTGGATTTCTTACTAAGCTGCCCTCTGAGGATTCATCACGATGTTTATGAGTTTACCTAGGTACTTCAATATGAGAATAGTGGCATCAAGCTCGGATATTTTAAATCCATTAATGAGTCAGTGACTCGGATTGCAGTTTATGTTGCTTTGCTGACCTTGTATTACCTTGGAGGAAACAAAGTTAAAACTGTAAGCACTTAGCTTTTACATATGTAACTGGCTTCTTTTCTGGGCATCTTTTTCAGCTATGATTTCCATCTATGAACTAAAAGTATAAATATTTCAAGTTATTCCAATTCTTATCAGAAATTTTATAAAGCAAATCATCATTTCTGTTTGTTTTGTCTTTATCAATTTGTATATGATTTTTAAGGAAACTGACTATGGCTAACATGTTTGAATTGTATCTAGGGAGAGCTCCCTGTGGGAACTGTGGCTTCTTTCATTGGATACACTTTCATATTGACTTTTGCTGTGAGTGCTTTTTTCTTTGTCTAGTTGTTCTTGCCTGCATGCAAACATGAAAACTAACTTTCTTGCCAAATTGAATGTCCCGTATTGATGGGACAGATATTAGAAAGAGATTAAAAAGTGTACAGTAATATTTAAACAGAAAACAAGATAAACGTCAACCGCTATCTCTATTCAACAGGTGTAACATTTTAAAAGTTTCCCCCCTGAACATTGAGGAAAAATTAATACAGTTTTAGTGGCGGTCAAAATGGAAAACAAAAAACATATGATTGGAATGATTGGGATACTTCTATGACTTATAGGTTCAAGGATTGGTGAACACATTTGGAGATCTTCGAGGAGCTTTTGCTGCTTCAGAAAGAATTAACTCCGTTTTATCTGAGGCGCAAATTGATGAAGCCCTTTCTTATGCTTTAGAAAAGGATATTAAGCAAAAGAAAAGACCTGATGATGATTTTGGTATATTTATAGTCAACAGTTCTGAAAATAAAACTGAAACCTCAGGAAAGCGGTACATGTCCTCCTTAAAATCAGCTAGTAGTGTACGTAGTCTTGCAGCATCTGGTGATATTTGCCTTGAAGGTACATGCTTACCTAAAATTCTTGTTTTGCACTGAAGTACAATTTTGTTACATGAAATCTTAGTAAATTCCAAGAGAGAATTTACAGTTGTGATATCTAGTTTTGTTGCAGTTATTTTTTTTCTATTTTCTTAAGTTAGAAATCTAGAGACTAATTATATTACAAGTTATCTGTATCCATTGGTCATTTTTTATTTGTTCTTTTAAGCACCAAATTTTTCTAAAATCTCTCCAAACCTGTTTCCAGTTGCATTTATTGGTGTAGGTGCAAGAACTAAGTATAATACACTTTTGTTCAACAGATGTCTTCTTCACTTATCCTTTGAGACCTGATATAGAAGTCCTCAGTGGTGTAAATCTCACTCTCAAACGTGGAAGTGTTACTGCACTGGTGGGTCCAAGTGGTGCTGGCAAAAGTACAATAGTACAGCTATTGGCACGTTTCTACGAGGTTGTTCTTTTTCCTTTCCATTACTATTTATTTAAATGTCGTGTGTTAATTCTGCAATATCTCCCTTTATGGTTGATTGAAAAATGACTTCCATCAATTGAATGTGGATGATTTTGCAGCCAACTAGAGGCCACATAACTGTTGCTGGAGAGGATCTGAGAACATTTGATAAGAGTGAATGGGCTCGAGTTGTCTCTATGGTTAATCAGGTACTTATTCTTGATTTTACTTGTCTGATCTTCAAAATGGAAATACTAATTCTTTCCTAAATTGTTTTCCAGTTTAATCCTTTCTTGATTTCCCTTAGAAGGTCCAACTAGGGATATGGACTTAGTGCTAAGATAGGTTAAATAATCCCTATTGGGACAAATATTCAGATGCTAGAAGATCTGAGAAGGCCATTAAAGTGGGATCAGTCTTTTTAAGAAAAAGTTTGAGGCTTTTTAAAATTGTATGATTCCCATTGAAATATATGTATAATTCTCTCTACAGGAGCCTGTCCTTTTCTCTATGTCTGTTGGAGAAAACATTGCTTATGGCCTCCCAGATGAGCATGTATCCCGAGATGATGTGATTAAAGCAGCCAAGGCTGCAAATGCTCATGACTTCATACTTTCATTGCCACAGGTTTGTCATTTGCAAAAGTACAGGTTTATATGGCTTTTTGCTTGGTAAAGTTGGGTGCTAAATGTTTTGTCTGGGTGGATAGGGTTATGATACTCCTGTTGGTGAGCGCGGGGGAATGTTGAGCGGCGGACAGAGACAGGTAAAGATGAATTACTTCGCGACTTCCTCATTTGTAGAAATTATATGACTAAATGCCTTTTTGGAAATTTTCAGAGAATCGCCATAGCTAGGGCTCTGCTAAAAAACGCTCCAATCCTGATTCTGGATGAGGTATTCCTTTGTCACAATTGTTATCAAATTACTGCAACTTTATTCTACCCGGGAATGTGTGAAATTTGTATTGTTTCTTACTAGTCCATTTAGGCAAATGTGTAGTGGATCGGTTCATTCTGGCAATATCATGGTAAGGTTATTATGTATAATTGTTTTATGCATACAATTTTCTGTAGGCTACTAGTGCTTTGGACACAACAAGTGAGCGTCTCGTACAGAATGCCCTGAACCGACTCATGAAGGGAAGAACTACATTAATTATTGCTCACAGATTGAGTACAGTTCAGAATGCAGACCAAATTGCTCTCTGTTCTGATGGGAAGATTGCAGAGTTGGGAACACACTCTGAGCTATTAAATCAAAATGGTCAATATGCTTCTCTCGTAGGCGCTCAGCGCCTTGCATTTGAGTGAGCCCCTAAAAGAGTTGTACACAAAAGATTACAGTAGCTTCTGAGCATAATTATGGATCAGTACTGAATGCTTCCAATAGTATATTAATACGACTTCTTACATTTTGTTGATTCCTTACCATAACTTATTAGAAAAAGGAGATAATGGCATTTAAATCAGCAATGCATTCAGTTGGGAGGCCAAGGAATGTATTCATAAAAATGTCATCAATTGGCTCAACTGTTGCTACCCCTACTAGCCTGCATCTCCCTTCTTCATCTAATTTCTTTCCTATTCCCTTTCTAATTGTTCCTCGTGATTCCTCTGATGTCAGAACCGTCTTTACAAGCAAAGGCGGAGCTCTGTAAACTGTCCCAACAGAAAACATGAACTTCGCTTGGAATTCAAGGTCTACCTGTACGTACGAGAAAGAGCAGAAGTATTATAAATCAAAGCAAAAAAAAAAAAAAAAACCAATCCTGTTCATTTATCATGGTCGGAATTTACCTTGCCGGTGTCTGGATTGATGATTCCTCGGAACATCTCCGGATCAATGTCAATTCTGAGGAATGGTGGCATAGGCAATCCCAGGAATTTAGTCGTTGCGGTTGTAAGTGGCGGAATGTAAAGAGTTTCCAAATCGAAGTTGATCGAAATTTCACCATCTCCGTCTTCCTCTGCATTGTCAGCAGTTCCTGTACCCGTACCCCCTTCAGCATTGTATACGAAATCTGGAAATCTAGAGATACCGAGTTTGCAAGAACCAAGTGTCTTGAACTTGACGGTGTATATGTCGGGTTCTGTTACTGGTTTTTCAGTGACTGTAGCGGCAGAAAGTTGGTGTGTTTGATCAACGTTGTTGTTGTTGTAGGATGAAAACAAAGTGAACTTTTGGGCACTGGATGTTGTCGGTAATACTAAGAATGAGCACAAGTGTGTTGGTTTCTTTCTGACGGAAATTCTAGAAACAATTCGAGAATTTAGGGACTGGATTTGAGTTTGATACTCCATTGGCGGCAATTTTGTAGGTAGGTAGATTCTTCAGAAAGGATGAGAGAGAGAGAGAAGGTCGCAGAATTATTCGGTTCTTGAATTTTTGAGTGCGCACGAGGCTTCTTTGCATCCGTATGTTCGGACCTCCTTATCCAGAGAGCACCTTATCTTTTAGCTGTCCTCATTTTTGTGACCTCAGTTCAAGCAATTTTTACCAAAAAAAAAAACCAAACTTTGATAATGCTTGGCCCCTTACTCTCGTCTTCGGCCTCATTCATCAACGAAAATGGTAAATTTTGTAGCCCTGGTGCTGGTAATGATCAAAGAAATTAGACAACACCTTGATTCTGAGGCCTCCCCCTGTTGGGAGGTCCCAGCACCACACTACTACTGGTTCCACTATGCCAAAAGGACACACCCCATCTGTTTCTGGTGCAAGTACTGATTGCTAGTCACCACTGGGGTGGGAAATTCAGACAGCATAATCCAAACGTAGGACCAGCAGCTTGGGATCTTGATGAGAAAGAGTCTTTTCATTTTTCGACATGGTAGTATAATAAAATACAACATACACGCCAAACCAAACTTGAACGGACCATAAAAGGTTGAGGTACAAGCTATAGGACAAAGTATACATGAAGGAAAAAGATCACTCAACATACTACTACATTCATAAAACTACAAATGTTCTGTCAGTAAAGCTTGATACAGACATTTCAGGTCAAAATTTCCAAGAGGAAGAAAAAGAGGAAATCTTGTAAAAACTTGACCATCGCATCAGGGGAAAATACCCTATTATCAGCTACTGCTGATTAAACCACACTTTGATCTAGACTACTAACTAACAAACAAGAGGAGGTGATATGGGATTAGGAAGATTCGTGCACGACGCCCATCGAATAACTGACTCAGTCACCATAATATCAAGTTGTTCCACTTCCCCAAGGCTAATTGTATTGTTCCTCCTTTTGTGGATGCTTGACATTCTTGATCCAACCCTTTTCGCCTTCTCTACCTTTGGGTCGATCTCTGGAGCAACATGTCCTAGGGAAAGTGCAGAATTTGGTATAAACTGTGTTCCCAAACTTCTCTCTGTAAAACAAAAGAATAAAAAGTCATGTCTTGAATTAAGACTTCCAAGATATGCAGTAGAAGGGGTATTATACTGGTATTATATTACCTTGATGAAGTGAATCTACTCTTGGAATGGCTGTGCAGAGATTTAATGAACCATTTACTTGTTCAACCACAGAACCTGGGCCGAAGAATGCAAAGCTTGGCAAAGAAAGGACAGGAGCAAGAACTTCCAAAGAGTTTGATCCACCAAAACTTTCAAATGAAAATTCAGCAGACTCACATCCATATATTGAGGTAGGGTTAACCATGAAGGAAGAAAATGATGATCTACATGCGAATGTAGGTAATTCTGTATTGATGGTTAGAGACAACCCTGTGTTGAAACTAATGTCCTGATCACGGTCCATGAAGAAAGAACCTTTCTGCAAGCTGACTCCATCGCAACTTAGTGTATCAGAGTCATATCTTTCTTTAGATAGGGGCATTGAGTCCCTTATCCAGTTGTGATCTGAAATTGGCAACAAATGTTGAAGATAGAGAAAGATTATGTTAAGCAAGATAAAAACCTCACATTTAGTAGTTAGGAAAACCTGGGAATAGTTTTTGTCAGTTTGATATATATATATCGATTAAGGCAAGAATAAGTTAATAAAACATTATGCATTCTCAATCGAGGAGGCAACTCACCTAGAACTTGCTGAGCTGTAAGCCTCTGAGAAGGATCTTTACAGAGCATTTGTCTGATCAGTTCCTGGGCAGAAGAAGAGATACAATCCCAAGGATCCGAAGGAAATTTTAAGTCAGCAGCCCGGACAGCATCAAATATTCGGGACTTAGTCTTCCCCCAGAAAGGTGGTATCCCACTAAGAAGGATGTAAAGAATAACTCCAGCACTCCAGACATCAGCTGCCTCATTGTAGCCACCCACCAGGACCTCTGGAGCTATATAGAATGGACTACCAACAGTACCATGCAAACTCTGCCCTGCTTCGGAAGTTAACAAGCTCAAACCGTTAAACAATCTTCATTCAAAAGTGGAATTGTAAAGGCAGTTTGCAGTAACATAAAAGCCAACCTTGCTTGATGTAGGTTGCAAGACCAAAATCAGCCAACTTTATCGGAGATGAAGGGCCCTTTGTGGCTAAAAGGATATTTTCTGGCTTTAAATCCCGATGGATGACTCCATTGTCATGACAGTACTTCACTACTAGCATCAAGTGCCGGAAAAGAACTTTGGCCTCAGACTCAAGGAATTTCCCATGCTTCTCCAGCAGATTGAAAAGCTCGCCTCCAGCACAAAGCTCCATCACCAAATGAACGTAATGTTCATCCTCAAAAACTGCATTGAGAGCTACTACATTTGGGTGCCCAGACAATCTAGTCATAATTTCAATTTCGAGCCTGATGCTCTGCACATCTTCCCGGGTGACCAATCTGTCTTTGGCAATCGATTTACAAGCCAATACCTCTCCAGTTAACTTGTCAGAACACTCCCTGATTACACCAAACCGCCCCCAGCCTAATTGTTTCCCAAGAACATAGCGGTCTTTCAAGTTTGATGTTTGCTTTGCATCCAAAATTGTATTAGTCAAGGTCTCAACTCTGTAGCAATTGGCCAGAAAACAGGATGATTCAGTTGTGCTGTTGCTCCGTGCAACAGCCATACAAAACTACGAAGCTGAAGAACAGAGAGAATTACTCAATATCTCACCTTTCCAATTTCCTAACCTCTAATTACTACCAGAAACTGGAATTTACCCCTAACAACAAGTGGGAATGTGATCTTTTAAAAGTCAAATTAGTTGAAAATTGCTAGAGTAACAGCGTACCGGAGCCATACTCCAGTCAAGATACAGATGGAAGCTTCTTCTATCTTAGTAGGTAAAGTTTGAAACTATGACCACAAGGCGTAAAAACTACTCAGAAATATCAGGATGACCGGAATAGCAAGCTGAACCTCTGACTAGAAGGTTGAATATCCCCATTGACTCACTGATCAGACGGATCTGAAAATTCACCAGTATGACAAAACATTAAAATTTTATAGTCAAAACTCCAACCTCCGCCTGTTAAGAAAAGGTCATAAACTACAAAAACATCGGTAGAAAACATGAAAAATGCAAAATTTCATGAACAAATAAGTAGTACAGCAGATGAGCTCCCTCTTGGGTGAAAGGCGCTAAAATAAAACCCCATCTCAGAAAGTATGATCCTTTACAGATACTCTGGGAACATGCCATGAAAGAAACCCGTTCAAAGAATAAAATTTTACACATAAGAACCCAGATAGAAACTCAAATCACTAAGAAAAGAACGCAAAATTCACCATATACCCATTACAGTTTGGACCGAAAAGAGGGAACCAGATCCATGCTCTGCTCAAATACTAGTAAATTAGAGGCATATGATACATTAAAACTCTTTAAAGAAAAGGAAAAGAAGTGGCTAACCTGTAGCAGTAAAAGAGCAGTCCAAGTAAGATAAAGGATCAGAAGAGGAAATTAAAGAGAAGAACCACAGCTTAAGGAAATCTAAAGAATTATATTCAAAGCTGTGATTTTTCTTTCCTCCCCAGTCCCCTACCGGAGCGAGGCTTTCTGTCGTCTGGATTTTGAGTTTTGCCGAACCCAGCACCCCACTTGTCGTCTAGTAATCAGTCTTCCAATTTCTTTTTTATCCCCTTTTTATTTTAGGATGAATCAGAATATCAGATAATGTCTGAAATTTTTTATCCTTCAATCCCTCTCTCTCTCTTTTTAATTTTTAGGCAAAAAAATTTTAAAAATAAAACAAATAAAACAAAACAAAATCTTCATCCCTATATAAATGGCAGAAATACATTACCCAATAAATATTTTAAGATATTTTTTGAAAAAAAATTATATACTTTTTTACAAAATAATTATTTATTATTTTTAAACTTAGCTCATGGAAAATTTTTCTTAAAACCGCTTTTGGGGTTCTAAAAAAAAGAAGAGGAAAACGAAGAAAAAGGAGTATCTTAGGAACCCTGATAAATAGTAAATGGTGCCAAAGAAAATGGTGGGAAATCAGCATCTCGCCCAGTTACATTCTATCTGCAATTATTTGTCGTCTGCCTGCAAATTGCAAAATCAAGAATCGCAAAAAGTTTAGTCCTCGGGTTTCTCTGCTCTCCTCTACTGTTATAGACAATCCATTTCTCTGGGCAGGCGAGCTCAAGAATCCCCTCTGTGTCCTGAGTTGGAACTCTCTTTGTCCCTTTTTGATTGTTTATTGTATCTGTCGTTTTTGGATTACTTATTGATGCATCTATGCCTATCTTCTGCCTCAAATATCTTGACATATTTTATTTTCTGTTTCCTTGTTTTGATAACAGAAATTAAAGCCAAAATCCCATGTGATTCTTGTCTTCCCAGTGTTATTTAGTGTTCTGATGAGGGTTTTTGGTTGTACATTTGCAGTATTTGTTTTCAACTAGCACGTAGAAACGGTAGAATGGAGGATTTTCAATAATGAGTTTGTGCTTAAAGGAATACTATCCCCACAGACCTCAAACATTTATATTCTAGGCTATTTTTGGTTGATTTGCTGAAAATGGGGATCATAATAAGAATTTAATAAAACATTTTTGAGAGTATTTATGATTGGTAACAGTGTTAGGTCTTTCAGTAATTTCTGCAGCTATGCCATCTCGTTCGTTAACCCAAAAATGATTTATGTTTGCTTGTGCTTTCCATGTAATCTTGTTAGTTTCTTGTAGGTGTTCCTCCTCTGGATGAAGAAATATCATTTCTAGCACTTAGGAATCAGCAATCCTTGCTTTAGTTCGTGTCTGTTGAATGACTTTGTTAATGGCACACTCTCTGACTTTGACTTCTGGAAGCCTGCTTAAATGTGGTCTAATCCTCGGAGTCAAGGTTCCACCTGGAAAGAGTCAAAGATTTGGTTCAAGGTCCTCACGCAGTTTATTCAGAATTCGAGCTGTGCAAGAGAATGAGGGCTCTCGCCGCCTGGTTGACATTATTCGGCTTCTACCAGAAGCATCTAGAAATTACTTCAGAAGTCCTTCTCGAAGGGCTCTTTTTGGAGGTATATCTCTACTGGGTGGATTTTATGTGGCACAAACAATATCTTTGTCATTTGGAGCTTTAGGAGTTAATGATGTAATTGCTGCTGTGGTATGTGTTCTCCTCACCGAGTATGTCACTAAATTTTATTACAGCAGGCCTAAGGTGACTTTCCCAGTTGCTCTACTGAACAATTTCAAGATGGGATTTACTTATGGACTCTTTATTGATGCTTTTAAACTTGCAAGTTAAATATCTGAGTCACTAGATTTGATAGTTCAAATGCTAGCATTGAGTACTTTGGTTTTATTGTGGGTGTACCTGAAGTTTTTGGCATTATTATATGCAGGTTTCTTTCTGTCTTTATGAGTCATTATGAAGAAGAAAGTATTCTATTCTCAAAACTTTGATAACATTTGTTCTGTTACCATCAATATACTAGTATCGTGTCTTCAGTGTATACTCTAGATCTTGCCTCTTATTTCCTTTCTGGGGCCTTTATCCTTGGAGTTACATGATAATTTAATAGCAAATCTAATCTATCTAGTACTATCTAAATTTATTTTTGGAACTTTGTTGTTGACCTTTGATCCTTAATTCCACATATATAAATAGTCATGAATAATTTTGACAGTTGAAATAGTTCTGTTATTACATATTTGAATTTTCACTATGAGATTATTTTCTTGATTTTATGTTTATTGAATAATTTTTTAAGAAAAAGTTTACAGTTTGTTTCTTAAGTTTCTCTCTTTCCTGTGAAGTCCAAGGCCCTCCTAGACATACACACAGTGTCTCAGTGTGCTCTAAATACAACTGTGAACTTAAAATCATACACTTCCCTGTTAGACCAGTAGCACCATGGATTTGATTTGCTGGGAAGTCTGGATGGTAAATGGATTACACATTCCTTAGACCCTTATTGTCTTAGAGACTAGAGACTTGGAGCAAATCCTTAATGTTGTTTTCGTCAAAAGTCTTTAATGGTAACAAAAAGTTCCAATAGCAATAAGAAAATAAATTATTGGAAAAAGTTATCATATCTTCTATAAGCAAGATTTATTTGGAAGTTTATCACTTCTTTTATCCATTATGATTACTTAAAGAATATCTGGATTGGTTAGAAATTTGATACCATGTTTGTCTCAGAATAGATGGTCCTTATGACTATTTTCATTTGGTTCAAAATGGATATCTGATTACACTATTCAAAGCAATAATCATATTTTTTTCTTCCTATTTATCCTTATTTAATATCCTTAATGTTCATAATGGATATCTGATGAGAGAAAATGTTGAAGGTTAAGTTTTGAGATTTTTATGAAAATTTTTATTGTTTCCATAACCCTTATTATGTAGGCAAATGGCTAATATGGCTCTCTACTTTGGAAGTTTTAGATTTCTTGTATTTTAGAAGGAGATTTTTCTTCTAAATGATTGAAGAAACAGAGCAGTAGAGGAGACCAGGATTCCTTTGCCTTCAGGGGCTCCTTATTCCTTTCATATATGAATGCAAGGGGAAAAAAAAGCATTGGTAGTGGAAAAAAGCTTCATTTTGACCTCCCTTCTTCAGACTTACTGAGTCCTCATCTTGAAATGGCTTTGAGGCTGATCCATTTCCTCTCATTGTTTAGCTGATAGACAGCAAGAAATATAAGTAGCTCCGAATCTGGCACCAATGTTAAGAATTAAATATGGTTCTCAAGAATGTTAACGAATATGTTTAGCTATCCAGAAATTTTCAGTATGTAACCTGTGAATCTAATGAGAATCAGGTTTTGTCACAATATTTGGAAGAATCAAGAATTGCAACTTTACAGTTTAAAGCCATGGGATTTTCTAGTTTAAAGATCAGCAAGAAATCATCAAAAGTATGTCATAATTTATATATACTTATAATTATTTAATAGTAGTATTATTAACATATACATGGGTAATATATATATATATATATTATTATTTTTTCCGTAAATTTCTTTATTTAGATAATAAAAAAAATTTCCATTTATTATTTATTATTATAATTGCTCAGTTGGTTATTTTAAGAAGTAAAATATTTCCGAAAATAAAAGTACCAATGTATTTTACCTGTAACGGATAAATTTATCCTTAGATTTTCTTTTTTCTTTTTCTTTATACATTTACCAGTAGATTCATTGTGCAGGCGAATTCGCGTAATAAAAAAAAAAAAAAAAGACTCACAGGAGATCCTTTTTCTTTCTTCCCTCCGTCCCTGCGCGCTTGCAGCACTCTGCAACTCAAATTAGGGTTTTTTAATTTGATTCTCTTTGTAAACCTTGAGCATTTCCAGAAAAGAAATCTCAACTATTATTTTTCTTTCTTTTCCCTACTTTTTCCGGATCTCGTCTCCAACCCCAATTCTCTCCCCTTCCAAGTCTTTGGACCTTGTCTTTAGATTCTCCCTTCTGATGATCACGAGAGCTGTCACTTAGTATCTTTACCTTACCCTTCAAATTCTTCAACTTTCATTTAAGTCCATACGAAGTTTCCCCTATATACGCCCTCTTTTTTTGTGGGTATATATTGGAATTCGTTTAATAATGGACGTCGAGGGGAGCAAGCGCGTATTTCAGAGACTCGGTCCTGGAGCTGCAGCGGCATCATCATCTAACAGTGATAAACAACAAAAGGTCTGCTTTCACTGGAGGGCAGGAAAGTGTACTAGGTATCCATGCCCGTTCTTGCATAGAGAATTGCCGCCGCCGCCCCAGTCAACGGGGAATGGAACGGCTTCGTCGAAAAGACCTCATGGGTATGCAGCCGATGATCACTATGGAGGCGGGATGCGGCGGAATCATAATTTTAATAATTCTTGGGGCAGACAACAGCAGCAGGGTTACGGCAATAGAGTTGTGAAGAAGACTGAGAAAATCTGCAGTTATTGGGTCCAAGGAAATTGTACTTTCGGGGACAAGTGTAGGTTTCTTCACTCCTGGTTTACTGGAGACTGTTTTTCCTTGTTATCACAGCTTGAAGGCCATGACAAGGTACTCACTTTTGGCAACTCCATGTAATGAACTTGGATTTTTTTCCTTTTCAATTTTATTTCACCTTATCTAAGTCTTTGCAGTGTTGGTTTCTTGGTCACTAGCAGTAATATTTTCTAAATTTTCTTGAACAGGTGGTTACTGGAATCGCTTTGCCATCTGGGTCAGATAAACTATATACAGGGAGCAAAGATGAGAGTGTGAGAGTATGGGACTGCCAGTCTGGACAGGTGGTCATCACTGACATATTTCATTCTTCTTTTTCACTTAAAGTTTCCTTTTCATGTTACTGTAATGAATATCTCAAAAGTCTAAGAGGAAAATACAAGTCCTACCAAAATATTTATTAACTATGGATTTTATTTCTTAGCTATAGGAAAGAAAACCTTTACTTAATGAATTTTGTTGAGGTATTGTTTGATGTCGTTTAATATGGGCACATTTGAGGTTCAGTATTAAGAGGGACTGGAAGACTTTAAAAGGTTATCATTAGTAGCTGTCACTCCTACTGATGCTTTTAGTTCCTAATAATGAAAATTTAGATGCCAATTCCCTTGAGCACAAACAGAAAATGAGTTAGGAATCTAGTTGAACTTTCTATTCTTTACCTTACAAAGGTCTTTGGAACTCAAGCGTATCTTGTACTTTGTTTGTTTCCTGCAGTGTGCAGGGCTTATTAACTTGGGCACTGAAATAGGCTGTATGCTCAGTGAAGGGCCATGGGTCTTTGTTGGTCTGACAAATCTTGTCAAGGTAAGAGGTGAAAGAATTACTTTCTACTTTCTTGAGTTTTAGGGAAAATTGCTTTTCTTATCTTGCACACTTTTTTTTTTTCTCAGGCTTGGAACATTCAAACAAGTACTGAACTGAGTCTTAATGGACCTGTCGGACAAGTCTATGCTCTTCTTGTGGGAAATGATTTGTTATTTGCTGGAGTTCAGGTAATTGTTCTATGCAAGATTCATCGTAATATTTACACATTTTTGTTTCAGTCCAACTTAGAATTTTTTTTCCCTTTTCCTGATGAAATGTAGTTGTTTCTTCATATTCTTATATGATATTGTGGGGGGAAGGAAGCAAACTAAGAAACTGTTTGCCCATTTGACTGAGTTTAATTTTGTTGCAGGATGGGGCTATTTTAGCATGGAAATTTAATGTAACTACCAATTGCTTTGAGCCGGCTGCGTCACTCAAGGGCCATACTCTTGCTGTGGTGACTCTGGTGGTTGGAGCCAACAGACTATTCTCTGGTTCAATGGACCATTCTATAAGGGTAAGTTGGTTATAGTAATTCTAATCATCTTGGATTCCATGTCATTGGGTCTGGGTGTTTGAAAGGACTTTTGTCACACTTAATCCTTCAGGTTTGGAGTCTTGAGAATTTGCAGTGTCTGCAGACTTTGACTGATCACACAAATGTTGTGATGTCTGTTCTCTGTTGGGATCAATTTCTTTTATCATGTTCGTTGGACAAGACAGTAAAGGTATGGTTCCCTTCCTACTTGAGCTTCCCACCTGCTACTGTTTTGCACTCTTTATTTTACAAATTATATTATCATCCTTTTCTATGTTTTTATTTCTGTGTTCTTATCATTGTTACTTGGTTTTGTAGGTGTGGGCTACTACTGAGAGTGGGAACCTGGAAGTGACTTACACACACAACGAAGAGCATGTATGCTTTATTTTGCATTCGTTCGAGTATAAATTATTATCTGTTCATTTTGTGCCTATATATAAAAAGGTTTTGCCAATCTGAAAGATGATATATAGAAACAATGAGTTGTATTCTTTAAAATGTGCTGCTATTGACAATTAAAAGGACATCAAGGAAAGATTAAATTGTGTACTCTGCCATAGTCTGTAATGGACTCGAAACAACCTTTTTGCTTTTGGGTTAACTAGATTCTACTACAGAATGTTGCTTGAAAATTTTGCTTTTCATCATAGAAGAATATAATGTGTCTGCATTCTTTCTATGTGCATAATAACGATTGATTTGGTTGATCTGGCTTCTAGAAATACTTCTTTTGAAGTTTGTCACTTAAATTTTTATTTACTGAATGATGTTTAGATGTTTTCTTTTTCCTTTTCTCTAAATGGAATGATTAAGTCTTGACTGATTGAACCACTTCCTCTGCTGCAGAGTTATACACTTGAAAATCTTTTTTCTTTTTCTTCTTTTTTGGGATGAATATTGGAGAAGCTAACTGTGCGAATAATGTAAAACTAAATTTTTTTTTTTCATTCTTTATTTTAATCCCTACCCTAGAGATTAACTCGAGATTACTTAATATCTATTGCTTGGTACGAAGGTCACTTTCAGACAAATGGTTTAATTCTGTTTTATTATGTATACAGGGTTTGGTCACCCTCTGTGGGATGCTTGATGCAGCAGGCAAGCCAGTTTTGCTTTGCGCTTGCAATAACAATGTTATTCGTGTCTATGATTTGCCATCGTGAGTGTGTTACTTTATTTTTCCTTGAATCTGATTTCTTTGTTTGCACTGGAATAACACAGTGGTCTCTCTTGATTGTCACCTTAGATTTTCGGAGAGGGGTAAAATTTTCTCAAAGCAGGAAGTTAGATCTATACAGAGAGGCCCCGGCAGCTTGTTCTTCACTGGTGACGGAACTGGTCTAGTGAAGGTGTGGCAGTGGCTGGCTGATCCAACTCCTGGCGTGCCTGTATCATGAACATGCCAATATATGCTTATTTACCACAAAAACACAGTTCCTCATAAATGGATCTCTATTCTTTCGGAAATGCAAGAGCATAGTGATGATTGAATGGTATGAAGAATGACAAAATTGTCAGTTTTGATATATGTTAGGGTTTAGCTGTTATAGGCTTGCTTGGTGCATCTCAGCAGAGAATATGGGAAATCTTCTTGTATCGGGATATTTGTTGATTGATAATAGCCACCTTCCCTTCTTTCTTTCTTTTTCTTCACCCCCTCATTTGTTTTAAAGTAAAATAATAACAATAATAACTATTGTAACACACTGGAAATTCTTACTTGGGAGAAATTAAATTCATAGTACCTACATTCCTCATCCTTTTTTACTGGAGGTATGTAATATATTTTGGTTGCCCAGATGCCACCAGTATTTTTTTTTTTAAGAAAAAAAAAGAAAACAAAAATTATCTTGATTGTTTGTTCTTGTTCTTGATTTCTTTTCTTACATCCTGGAAGGTCAAATATGAAATGGATTACACGTACGTTACTGATAATCCAACGTAAAAGACAAAAGAAAAAGAAAAGTCCTCTCTCTTTACCTTTCATGTCCGAACTCTAAATAATATACTCCATTATTGGACAATGCCAAGTCAAGAATATGATTCTTTTGTTTGTCAATTTCAAGAAAAAATGAGTTGCAGACAGACGTTGAGCTAATTTAGGGTTGATGCGGAAGCAAGTAAAACACTCTGTTGTGCCTATGCTGCTTTGAGCAAGATTAAATTCATATTTTTGTTCACCATCAAGTTTCAAGATTTGTTCCACTTAAGGTACAGACTACAGAGAGACATGGGAGAAAACAAGGTTGATGAGGGAAGGGAAGAAAACAAGGTTGATGAGGGAAGGGAAGAAAACAAGGTTGATGAGGGAAGGGAAGAAAACATGGCAGCTTGGCTTATTGCTGTTAAAACGATTCGAATTCAACCTTACTATCTCCGACCTTTGGGTTTGTTTTACTCTCTCTTTCTTTCCTCCTGTAAATTGATGTATCCTGAGAAAGAAAGAAATTTTCTTTTTCTTTTTCTTTTTCTATTTTATGAAAAAAAAAGAAAAAAAAAAACCTCTGTCTTGAACTGTTAAATCCATGACGAAATCAAACATTCATGAATTTCATAATAGGTCCTCATGATGTTAAAATTCGCATGAAAGCTGTCGGTATTTGTGGAAGTGATGTTCATCACTTCAAGGTAAAATGTTGTTCATCAGTACCCATTTTAATTTTATGCTTGATCTCTCTAGCTAAGAGAATAGTTCTGTTTTTCATGTCCAGAATATGAGAGTTGCCAATTTTGTACTAGATAAGCCCATGGTAATCGGGCATGAATCCGCTGGAATCATAGAAGAAGTTGGCAGCCAAGTAAAGAATCTGGTGGTGGGTGATTGTGTAGCTTTGGAGCCCGGGATTGGCTGCAGCCAATGTAATTATTGCAGAAACGGTTCTTACAATCTTTGTCCGGAGATGAAATTCTTTGGCTCTCCTCAAAGATCTCCTCCAACTAATGGTTCTCTAGCTGAACTGGTGAAGTAATTATTAATTTTTAACCTTTTTTTTTTTCTCTAATGATCTTGAATTCTTGATTGATTCTTGTATGAATTCAGGTGGTGCATCCTGCTAATCTATGTTTCAAGTTACCAGAAAACGTGAGTCTGGAAGAAGGGGCTATGTGTGAACCCCTGAGTGTTGGCATACACGCTTGTCGTCGTGCAAACATTAGTCCTGATACCAAAGTGTTGATCCTGGGAGCAGGTCCAATAGGTCTGCTCACCATGCTGGCAGCTCGAGCTTTTGGTGCTCCCAGAGTAATCATGGCAGACGTTGATGATCACCGTCTATCTTTCGCCAAAACTCTTGGTGCAGATGTTACAATTCAAGTTTCAACTACCATTCAGGTTTTCCTTCAATTCTAATCATAAATCTCACTTCTTCTTTTTATTCTCCTTTTGCAACTGATTGACTCCATTTACATACATAAATATAGGATGCCAATGAAGAAGTGACACAAATAAAAAAGGCAATGGGAACAAATATAGATGTAAGCTTTGATTGTGTCGGTTTTGATAAAACCATGACCACTGCTCTAAATGCTACTTGCTCTGGTGGTAAAGTATGCCTCGTGGGACTAGGCCAAAGTACTATGATGCAAATCCCACTCATTCCTGCTGCTGCAAGGTGTGTACTATAATAATAAAAAGTTTCGTGTTTGAATCTTAATTATGTATATATATATTTATTGATTATTGTGCGTGTTTCAGGGAAGTTGATATTATAGGTATATTCAGATACAGAAACACATGGCCACTCTGCATTGAGATGTTAAGGACTGGTAAAATAGATGTGAAACCTCTCATAACTCATAGATACAAGTTTAACCAGCAGGATTTGGAAGAAGCATTCCAGACTAGCTCAAGAGGTGGAAGTGCCATCAAGGTCATGTTCAATCTATAATAAGCTTGCTCTGTCGCAAATTACAAGTTTAATATTCGCTATATATATTATGTAAACAGATATCCTTAAAAAAAAAAAAATGTCTGAATATTTGTGTGTGTGCTAGAGAATGATGTTTGAGTTGAACAACAGAGGTACGCACGAGGATGGACCGGCCATTTTTAGTGCACGCGGAAGTGGCAAAAAAGTACAGAATCCATATTAAAAAGTGGATTGGTTGATTTTTATTTTGGGATATGATCTAAGCAACTAAATAGTGTTAAAAAGATGAATCACTTCCAATCTCACATTCTTTTCACCGGCCAAGAAAAAGTGTTGGGAATGAAACAAGACGTGCATTTTCGTTTATCTCCTCGATTGCTAAAATGCGCAATATTTTTGAGAAATAATGTGTAGGGGGCGGGACCCATACTAGATAATTTATGTTTGTACTAACTAACTAACTAATGCATTAGCCGTCGGGCGTTGAAATCTAATTTTCCATGAAGCAGCAGTTGGTATGGAAACTTTCACCATATTTTGCTTCTTCTTTCTTTCCATTTTCTTTTTGTTTTTATTTTTTAAAATTGGTAAAATATTAAAATGACAAATTGTAGTTTCAGTTTAACAGGCAACATCAGACACATGCACAAACCCAATATTTATATTTTGCAATAAAATTTCCAAAAAATTTTAAATGTATTTGGTAAATGTGATCTGTTTAAGAAGGAAGGAATGAAAGACCAAATTTTTGCAAGTTAATTAATAAAGACGGCAAAAAAGTGGACGGCCGAAACTTGAAGTCATGAATGTATGGCTAAAATTAACTAAACTTGTAGAGTTGGGATCCTTTCTTCCATTGAACAATTACTCAAATCTCAAAACAGACTCTCATCATTCTCTCTCTTAGCAAACTGCTAGAAATGATGAATATCCAGCACAATGCTGGACCAAATATATATATATTATATTATATATGATGAGCTGTGTAGTGAATAATTTGGCAAAAACTCATTCATTATAATTTCATAACTGATTATCAATCTCTGTCTGCACGACAAAGAGTAACAAGTTGTTTGTTTTGATTGATTCGTGACGTTCCCACGCTTTAATATTTTTAAATTTTATTCTTCTTTCTTTGCAATTCTATTATTCAACATATATTTTTTAAACTCATCATCTCTAAAATATAAGATTTTAAAAAATATGAAATTGCGTGTCACGGCACTAAAATACTCAGTTTTATTTTTCCTTACGTTTGTGTTCCAAATTCAAATTCTCATTATGTTTTGAATTATTTGATTTTGGGCCAAACTCTTGGTTGGGGATAACAAACTGTCCCATCAATCATACCATTTAATTCAATTCAACAAATAAATAATAATATCAATTTAATGAGTCATAATCAAAATAAAATACTTCAAATTTTAATAATTACTCCATGAAAAAAAAATTTTAATTTTTTTTTTATGACACAAAAAGAAAAAACAAGAATAAGTTTCTTTTAGGTCTACCATAGAAATCATCACAAAGTGTACCGAATTATTGGGATTAATTAAAGCATTTTTTTTTTAATCTTTACCATGTTCTTCCATATCCGCATCTAATTCTTCTACCATGATATACATATATATATATATATGTGTGTGTGTGTGTGTGTGTGTATATCTGAGAGCACGTGTCCACTAACGAGAAGGTTAAAAAAATTTGTTGCGGCACCAGATACCACCTTTGCCATCAGAAATATCAGTCAACGACTTCACCACAGAGAGGGTTACATACGTGACAAAAGCTGATTGGTTACCAGACCTCAACCTAAGCACTTCATTTTTCCTTTCTTCTATAAACTTCTTCTTAATAAAATATTGCTAAAATAATTAATCAAATTCATTACAATTTTATACAACTAATTCACTTCACCCAAAAAAAAAAAAGAAAAAAAAAACTTCTTAAATCATATCATTATTAGAAAGAAATAAAAAAGACGAAACTATTATTATTATATATGTATACCTATTATTGGAACATGTAATGGATAATATTAAAAATAATATCATAATAAATTCTTACACATACCCTGTTTCGATATATTACCTTATTTTTTAAAAAAAAATTATAATAAAATTTATATCAATATTTTACGTTTAAAAAAAAAAAATATATATATATATATATATATATATATATATAGCATCTTAACTTGAAGTTGAAGGCAGACGTTTACCGAACATGAATAATTATAAACACGGTCAAATAGGGAACCTTTTTTTTTGGGAGGGTGGAAATAAATTAAATTTGACCTAATCCAACTTTTTCCCTAAGGAAAAGGAAGGGAAATGTCAAATTTACACGTTGGTGATTCTTGAATTTAATTTCAACGAACTCAATCAAGTCTTCTCCCCAACCTATACGTACCAATAGCTTCCTTTCACCTGCCTCCGATCCCTATACTTTTCTTCACCATTATATATATATATATATATATACATGTACATAATCAGTGTATGATCAGAATCGCCACAGAAGGAAAAAAAAAAAACAAAATTCTCTTTGATCAATTTCTTTTCTTTTTCTTTAATAATATATGGGTTCGGCTAAGATATCGAAGAGTGGGCTGAAAGCGTGGATGGCGGCAGCTGACACAGCTTCATGGTTATGTGCTTTTGTAATATTGGGTGTTATCCTGCTAAGCTCAACGGCGAGGGAGAATTCTGTACCGTACGATTCGGTAAAGGGGAATAAAATCCTGAACAGACCGTGCGATGAAATATATGTGGTCGGGGAAGGTGAAACTCTACATACCATCAGTGACAAGTGCGGCGACCCGTACATAGTCGAGCAGAATCCCCATATCCATGATCCTGATGATGTTTTTCCTGGACTCGTAATAAAGATCACTCCCAGACCCACAAGCCATAGAGATTAGAGCCTTCCCGATGTATGTACATACATACATACATATATATATATATATATATATATATATATTTCTTACATGGATTACCATGTTATTTCTCTTTCTCTTTTTAGAAGAAAGGAAGAATAGCGTGTTCATTTTCACGCATACTTTTTCTTATCTAAAAAGAAAGACTTCCCCGTGTATTTGTACAGCAACAAAAAAAAAGGGAACTTCCCTTTTATTCATCATTGTACTTTGCATCCTTCAAAAATTTTGTTTTTTTTTTTTTTTTTTCTTTTTCTGGAAGGGAAGAAATCGTAATCATGAATCAATTAAATTAATATATATCTTTTAATTATGAATTCTCGCTCTTTTTGAATTTGTCGGGTTTTCTTTTTTATTTTTTATTTTTCTTTTTTTCCTGTTCTGTTCTGCCAAAGTTTGATGATGAAAGTATGTTTATCTTGTTGATGTTTGGACAGTGATGTGAATAATTTTTGGACAAAAAAAAGAAAAAATATTCCTAATATGTTCTGATCTACTATTGTGTATCGAATCATTTAACCAGAAAGAAGGGAGGAAAATTTATCTGAGCACTGCTTCTAGTATGTTCTAGTGATTTTTAGAAAATTAGCAGAAAACATATATATATATATATATATATAAATCTTTTTCTCTGGATCATTTAATCCAGTATTCCTATCCATCGAGGATGCCCAAGAAGAAAAAAGAAGTGGTTTCAGCAGCTTTTGTAAAATTCTTGGATTTCGGACGAAGTTTCCTTTATAAAATAATCGACTTTTTTTTTTGTTTTGTTTTGTTTATGTAAATTTGAGATAAAGCATTGAACAAGTGCCACGTATATTTGGACCTGGTTGAAAAACAACCACATGTGATGGCCCCCAGAATTCTCACTTAAAAGGGATTGATTTGATCCACAAAACACAAGAATAATGGCTCCTCTGTGGATAATTATTATGGGATGAGCCCAAGCCCATCCCATAATAATGGACTGAGACAGCCCAGCCCAAGCAATATATATATATATGATAAAACATTATTTTTTATAAGGAATTTATTATACCAAAAAATTATAACTTTTATAAATATTGTAGATGGGGAGGAAAAATATTTTATGGGGTAACGGAAAAGGTGGGTTAAGTTATTCTTATGGATACGTAAAGAAATTAGTCAATGCCTCCATCACTTGCACCGTTCTTACATACCCAAATCCGTCGTATCACAATATTTCTAGGATGGGAGAACTCATCCATACAAATATGTTGTTTTCATCATTATTATTATTATTTTTTTTATATGATTAAATTCATTTTATGTGTCAAAAAATAATAATTAAAAAAGAAATCAAAAGGAATATAGATAATAAGTAGATATAAATCTAGTTATTATAAATGTAAATATTGTGAATTGAATCATGTTGATAATATATATTTTCTTAATTAAAACAAACTAACATAAATTAATATTTGACCATTTTTAATTAAAATTATTGAATAAAAAAAAAGAGTTACGAATAATAATAAAAATAGACGTAAAGTTGGTAGAAGTAAAAAAAAGGTTAGGAGGAAAACAGAACCGACTAATTACTCTCAACAAAGAGGCGCTCCAAGTCAAAAAGTGCATGTTTTTTATTCTATTATTAAACTTTTTTATTATTATTTTATTTAAGAGAGAAAAAAAAAAAAAAAAGACATCCCACGACTGAGTAAAAAACAACCCACGGGTTTATTATGAGTTTAATCCAACTCGTGTTCAAATAAGCAACTCCACCGTTCTAATATAATTTTGAACACTTATTGTGTGTTTTATTTGACTTTACTAAATATCATTAATAAATTTCTTTTTTTTTTTAGGAAAAAAAAAGAATAAGAGGAATGTAATAATTTGATTACACATATGATATGTAAGCGAAAAAGGAAAGCTTTTCTCTATTTTTATTATCTATAAAAATACATTAAATTTTATAGGTCGTTGTCGCATTAATATAACACAAAGGTGCTGTAATATTTGTTGTAATTAATAATACTTTTTATTTTAATATTATACTGTTACTAACTTTATTGTTTTCACTTGTGTAAATATTTCGAATAAGTGTTCGTGCAATGAATTTATTCGGTCCATCTTTCATCTTTCACCATTTTTTTTTTTCTTTTTTTCTTTGTACAACTAAACTAACGGCATTTAAAGTTAAATGAATATTGCTGAATCACTTTATATGACGGATAAGAAGCAAGAAAAAAAAAAGAAAGAAAAATGAAGAAGAAGCGAAGTTTGATCTTTTAAGACAATAGTTCCTCGTTTCAACCAACTTCTCCGAGAAAAACAAAGCGTAAAATCTTTACTCCACAAGAAAATTCTTCTCTTCTCTAACATCATCGGCCATTTTTCATGATCTAACTATATAATAATTACTATAAAAAAGAATACAAAAGGAGGAAGAAGATTAGTTGAGTTACTGGTTGTGTGGCCGATCAATAAATAGGTCGTCTATCTGCTTCAAATTAGAAATAATACTACACAATATAATGGGTATAGCCAGCTGCCGGAGTTCCATTGCCACGATATTGATCGGAATTTTGTTTCTCGTCGGTTCTTCTTTCTCCGAAAAGGGTCTCTGATGTTGTTTCTCTTTTGTGTAAAATGTTTTTTTTTTTTGGAGTTCTTGAATTATATATCTTTGGTTTTAATTTTGTTCCTTTTTTTTTTGGTCACGGGCAGCTCCGTACAGTACATTTGCTAGAGATGCAACGGCGGCTCCATCGGAGTCACACTACGACTACATAATCGTGGGTGGAGGAACGTCAGGATGCGGATTAGCCGCTACACTTTCCGAAGGCTCGAAAGTACTGTTGCTGGAAAGAGGTGGATTGCCGTACGGAAATCCAAACATAAGCAACATTAACGGTTTTGCAGCCACCCTATCTGACACATCTCCCACATCAGCTTCCCAATTATTTATTTCCACAGACGGCGTGTTCAACCACAGAGCTCGAGTTCTTGGAGGTGGCTCGGCTTTAAATGCCGGATTCTATTCCAGGGCCGACCCGGAGTTTTTCAACAGAGTACCATGGGATCCGATACTGGTAAGTGAATCGTACGAGTGGGTAGAGAAAAAAGTGGTTTTTCAACCTTCAGTGGTTGGTTGGCAATCTGCAGTTAAAGATGGCCTTCTAGAAACTGGTTCTGGACCTTATAATGGTTTTACGATGGAACATCTTATTGGGACGAAAGTCGGCGGTACCATTTTTGATGCCACGGGTCATAGACACACTGCCGCGGACTTACTCGAGTACGCTATTCCATCATCGATTACTGTCTATTTGCATGCTACTGTCTACCAAATCTTGTTCATAACTGAAGGTAATAATAATAATAATGTTAATAAATTTAAATACCGGCTGCACACTTTCATTTCACCCACTTTTATTATTTTATTATTCTTTCCGAGTCAGAATTTTTTTTTACATTAAAATTAAATGATGATCATAGGTGATAAAAAAAGTGGTTGAACAAACAAACAAAAAAACATATATATTGTCAAATATTTTTGGTTAAAATTAATAATAATGATGATAATTAGCGGCGGAATGGTAAGACAGGGGTACCACGGCCGAGAGCGTACGGAGTACTGTTCAGAGATACAAGAGGAAAAAGGCACGTGGCAATTTTGAACAAAGGGCCCAAGAATGAGGTTATATTATCAGCTGGATCAATAGGGAGTCCACAGCTATTGATGTTGAGTGGTATTGGGCCTGCGCCGGAATTGATGGCCCATGGTATTAAAGTTATTCTGCACCATCCTATGGTGGGCCAAGGTATGTCAGATAATCCAATGAACGCCATTGTAATTCCTTCACCTCGGCCCGTAGAAGTCTCCCTTATACAGGTTGTCGGAATAACTCCGTTTGGTAGCTACGTCGAAGCCGCCAGCGGATCCGTTGGGTTTAATTGGATTCGAACTTTTGCTACAGCGTTCAACGAGTTAACAAATCAGGTTATTCCACAATTCAATGAAAGAATGTTTCAATTTTAATCTGAAATTTCGAGATTACCATTCTTAATTTCTGGATGCAAATTGCAACGGGGGATTTGTTGTTGTTGTTGTTGTTGTTGTATTGCAGACAGGCCGGCCTTTCACTGCGATGACCAACGAAAGCGGCACGGGTAAAATGGACATAAAAGCAAGCGCGAATTTTGAAGCAGGGATCATACTGGAAAAGGTGAAGGGTCCTCTGTCCACAGGTCATCTGGAGCTACTAAGTAGAAATCCAGATGATAATCCTAAAGTTACGTTTAACTACTTTCAGAATCCGATCGATCTGCAAAGATGTGTGGATGGAATTGAGACGATTAGGAAGGTGATTGGCTCAAAATCCTTCTCTAGATACCGATACCCTTTAGCTTCGGTCCAATCTCTGATGGACTCTATGTTGGCATTCCCGGTAAACTTGAGAGCAAGGCATGTCTCTGGTGCTTTTTCGACGGAACAGTTCTGTAAAGACACTGTAATGACTATATGGCATTATCATGGAGGATGCCAAGTCGGTAAGGTGGTTGATTTTGATTATAGAGTCACCGGTGTGGACGGTTTACGTGTTGTTGATGGTTCAACATTTTTTAATTCTCCCGGAACTAATCCTCAAGCCACCGTCATGATGTTTGGGAGGTAATTTATTAATTAAATCAATTATTTCCATCACTCCAACAAGCTCCAAATTTGCCTAATGATTTCCTTTCTCGAAATTTTGCAGGTATATGGGGCAGAAAATTCTGCAAGACAGAGCTTCTTTGGGAAGAAAAGAATAGGGAAAAACTAAAAACTTAAATTTGATCATTAGTCTAATACATATGATGTCTTCTGGGTGGAAAAACTATTCTATGATTAGAGAAACTTGATCAATGCTGTATAAGTAGCGTTAGCAACTCGCATGGCACTGCTCATTGTAAAACAGAGCCACCAAATCTGTGGATCAAAATGTAATTGCCTTTGCAACAGCAGTTTAATAAGATTAATATATATATACATATATTATTTTCATTTTAATTGGACAAATCTTGATTAAAGAAGATTATTTGTTCAATAAAGGTTGTTGCATTGCAAAGAGCCAACAAAAAAAAAAAAAAAAAAAGGAAAACCAAAAAGATTAGAAGAATATGACCAAGTATATGCCATACCATGAGTCAGAGATCAGAGAGCATCTTCTTCTTTGAACCATGGACATGGCTAAAAGAAGAATCTGACTGCCAAGGAGCTTTTCACGAGGTATGGAAATGGGGAGGATAAGAATTTCTGCATGTTAGTCACTCCTAAAGAATAGAAAAAAGCAGATTGCGGAAAATATCCGTAGCGTAAAAACTTGGATATGCCGATTCCCACATGGTTTATTCCTCCCCTCAGTTCAGTTAAGTCAGTGACAAATTGCCATATAAAAGCAGGGGCCAAGTTTCTGTGACTGAGTAGAAAACATGAGACAGTACATTCATAAGCGAACCAGTGTTAGGGCTACTCTTATTTGGCATGTTGAAAAATGGTAAATCATGGATCAGTACAGGAAGTCCTACATCAACATGCCAAAGGAGAGTTGCCCTGTGACTGCTTCAGCTTACTACACAACTTCAAGGTCGTGCTTTTGTCGGCTCCATTACAAGATTGTATACATACATGTACGTATGTATGAATGTAAAAATTTTCTCTTTTGTTCAGTTCTTGAAATTGAGCACAGAGGGTCCTTGGATATCCACCTTGAGTAAGTTATTGGTAATGTTTATTCTTCACTTTACTGGTTTGATCCTATGTCTACCACCTGACTAGTTCAGACGATCGTGGGCTGTTTCTAGGTTGAAGCTATTGGATCTTAGATTTGTACAAGACAGATCTAGAAGAAGGATGAAAATTTGTTGGAATTTTCAGGGCAGGCCTAACTTAATAGATTGAAAGAGCAGCAAATGCCCCATCCCCGGTTGTCAAGTACTCGTGGTGAAAGATAATATCAATGTAGTAGTGTTTGCAAAATCCCAGCACCTTGCATTCAGTCATGAAGATAAATAATAATACTAAAAATCTTGATTGTCAAGTACATTTTAATGCCTAAAAATAGAAGCACATAAATCCTTCACAATAGGGAGTTTTGTGCATAAATACATTAAACACATTTATTGAATCAATCATTTTTATATATGCAAGTTATCCATCCATTACTATGTCAAGAAAGCTGAAAAAATTTGTCACCTACCCTAAGATTCAAAATAGAAACAACAATAGCAAAATAATATATATGTATGAATGAAGTTAGTGGAATCAAGTGATAAAAATTGAGTATGATGGAGATAGAAACTTTGGTCTATTATCAAAATCAATCAAACTCATCCCTCACGCGTATACTAATAAACAACTAATACAAGGTCAAACCCAAACCCTAGCAATGGTCACTTTAATTATGAGGTCACCACTTGTTTTCTTCAGCATTAATTTATTCCTTCAGAAATTTTTAGGACAGCACCGCTCCCTTCTCTTTCCTTTCGGCCAGCAAACATCAATCTTGCCGGCCATTATTAATTCTTCATTCTTATTTTCATGGCCACCCCTTCCCATCTTTGTTTAAAGATTGGGTTTTTTTTTTTTCTTTAAAATTCTTTAAATAAATGTATAAATGAAAAAAAAAAGAAAAGAAAAAAGAGAGCATTTTGAAGTCTTGAGAAACTAATAAGTGATTTAAGTGAAAAAATCTTAGTGGTAAATGACTGTTAGCTAAATTTACAATCACTTAGACAAAAACAGCCGTAAGTTAAGGATTTGTAAAAGATAAGGGGAGTCAGAATGCATAAATAGATATTTACCTTTTCCCCACATGTTGTAATAAAGCTGGGTCAACTTTAGCAAAAGTGGTTGAGCAAAGGACTGAAAAGGGAGAAAAAGGGTAAAAAGAAAAGTAGTCCAATATTTAAAGAAAAGGTCCAATACAGCTATTTCTGAGTTTAATCATTGTGTGTCGGGTTCATCTACCATGACTGTTATAACCTGTTCAAACTATTCTTTTTTTAAAAAAGGAAGATATTTCTTAGCAAGGAAGCGTCCACATTAAAGCCCACAAGATGAGATGATCGATAGAAAAGCAACAAGACATCAAATGCAAAAAACCAAGTTTAGAGTCAGGGGTCAGGAATACTAACCATATCAAGAACACTAGCTGGGAGAGGAGAGGAGAGGAGAGGAGAGCAGAGAGAGTATGCAGTCTCCTTGCCTGAAGGCAGCTGAGCAAGTATTTCTGTACAGTTGTTGCACAAAGTCTGTCCTTGGAGAGCCTGGGGGTCATGATGAGCCTGCAAAGGCCAGTCCCAAGTCAAGAAGCACAGCTGCAAATTGTCGGCAAGGGTTTGCAAAAATAACTACATCTTCTCTGTTCCCAAATACGTGGTTTACTGATCCTGAGTCTCTTCCTTCTTTTCAAGAATCATTTTCTCAATTCAAGAAAGCATATCCTCAATTCTCTGAGACTACTCGAATTGATCAACTAAGGGCACAAGAATATTATCATCTCTCACTTTCCAACCATATATGTCTGGATTACATTGGCATTGGTCTCTTTTCCCATTGGCAAGTTCAGCCACAGTATTCTTCAGCACTCTCAATTCCTTCCTCTTCCTCTTCCCCGCCACAAAATTCTGATTCCCCGTGTTTTAGTGCAGCCTACAAGTCAGTGAATCTCAAGTCGCAATTACTTCATGGAGGCCAAGGTTCAGATCTGGAGTCCATCATCAAGAAAAGGATTATGGAATTCCTTAACGTTTCTCAAAATGATTACTCAATGGTGTTCACTGCAAACAAATCATCAGCCTTTAAGCTACTTGCAGAATCTTACCCTTTCCAATCTAGCAAAAAGCTTTTAACAGTTTATGACTATGAGAGCGAGGCACTGCAAACCATGGTTAATACATCTGAGAGGAGAGGAGCAAAAGTCATGTCGGCAGACTTCAAATGGCCGCGACTAAGAGTTCATGCTGCAAGACTCAAGAAACTGATTATAAGGAAGAAGAAAAAGAAGAAACCCCGGGGCCTATTTGTGTTCCCTCTTCAATCTAGGATGACAGGAACCAGTTATTCTTATCAGTGGATGAGTATGGCACAGGAAAATGGTTGGCATGTCTTGCTCGATGGCTGTGCATTAGGACCAAAGGACATGGACAGCTTTGGGCTCTCTCTTTTCCGCCCTGACTTCCTTGTTTGTTCCTTCTACAAGATTTTCGGAGAAAATCCAACAGGATTTGGATGTCTCTTCGTCAAGAAATCCACTTTACCAATTCTGGAAGCTTCTACGAGCACAGGAATTGTTAGTCTGGTCCCGACAAAGCAAGTTTCTGGGCTGCTTGAAGATTCTTCAGGCACAGACGCAGAACTTGAAATAGCATCAGCGAGTCAGACTAAAGAGGATAAAAGAGATACATTAAGTCTTCCCTCACTGTCTCAGCATATTCAAAGAGCTAAATCAACAGAAACCAATACCTCTGGAACAGATTTCAGCACAAAAGAGGGAAGTGTAGACTACCCTGGAGAAGAAAAAACAGAAAAGGCTATTGTCTTGCACGACAAGAGAAATTTGAAACACCATGAAAATGGAGCACAAATGGAATGTAGGTGCTTGGATCATGTGGATTCTTTGGGACTGATGCTGATCAGCAGCAGAGGAAGATACCTGATCAATTGGCTGGTCAGTGCATTGATGAAGCTTCAGCATCCAAATAGGTTGGATAATTTTCCAATGGTCAGAATTTATGGTCCAAAAATAAAATTTGACCGAGGTCCTGCTTTGGCATTTAACATCTATGACTGGAAAGCAGAGAAGGTAGAACCTGTTCTTGTGCAAAAGCTCGCAGACAGGAATAATATTTCTCTTGGTACGGGATTTCTACACAACATTTGGTTTGCAGACAAGTATGAAGTAGAGAAGGAGAAAATCCTTGAGAAGAAGGAGATTGAAGAAAATCAAACGCGGAAGAGTAAGAACAGAAAAGCTGATCAAGGAATCACAGTGGTCACTGTTGCAATTAATTTCCTGGCCAATTTTGAAGATATTTACAGGCTCTGGATTTTCATAGCACGGTTCCTGGATGCAGACTTTGTGGAGAAAGAGCGATGGAGATATACTGCTCTTAATCAGAAGACAGTTGAAGTGTGAGACTAGTAGTAAGAAACTGACTATTCCAAGTTGAATGCTTAACACTTAGACCAGGAATATCAGCTACAGCTTCACAATTGTTACTGAATTTCTCAAACGTTATTTGAATTCAACACTAACAAAAATGCATCTTTATCTGGAGATAATGGGTTCAGTACCAAAAATTACGAACTCTTTGTGACCAGGGATAGTGCATAAAAAAAAATGCTCATTTCCTAATTCCTATATGATGCGGTCCAAATTGAGCATTCATCTCAGTAATTCCAGACATACTGCCACCTGTATTATGAGTTTATGTGTTTTTTTCTTTACATGCTTGTTTGTGTTTGTCTTTAGGGTGGTGGGAGAGTGGCACAGGCTTGTCAAATAAGCACAGCATCACACAATACAACCTTGCACAAATTGGAATGCTTGAGAAACTCTTTAGGTTTCCCAGAAAGAAGACAACTTACAGAATTTTAGAAATCCAGATGTTAATTTTAGATGATCTTTGGGTTGATTGGATGCTGTTCTCTATGGTTGTCCCTGTCCTCATTTCTGAATGAAAGAGAGATCCCTCTTACTGTTCTTCTCATTTTGCTTTGGGCTAACAGGTTGCCCGTGCCCTGGAAACAACATAACCACATAAGTCCAGTATTTTCATTAATGAATCCACAACATTGTACAAAATACAATGCCACTTTCAGAGAAGAGCAACTGAACTAACTTTTATTTGACTTCCATGCAGATATGGAGTAACTAGGAAAAAGAATAGGAAGTTTTTCCTACCATAAAGTAATTGAATCAAATATATTGTTCACCATGCAGAATATTTTGATTGTAGATCCAGTAGACAATGGAATTGCTCTAAAATGATTCACACTCGCTTTCGACTGGGTGAGAAAATAAATCAGTATAGGCTTGTCAATCAAAGAATTATCAACCCAGAAAGTGAATATAGATCAATGACGGTTGTTCATCTGGCTCTCAATCCAAATATGAGCATTTGCACAAAATCTTAAAGCCACCCGCCTCTATTACCCAGGCTCTGATGGCGATGGAATTAAAATTTCTTGATAATCCATGGAAATTAACAAAACAGGAGCGCCCATGTCCATAAAGGCAAGAAAATCATCAACTACCGCAGTATCGGTTCTGCATTTTCAAAGGGATTTCTGCATGCGATAACCGAAACCCCCTGTCCTAAACAATAACCTAGAAAGTAGAAACCAAAAGTTCACAACAGAGGAAATCAAATTTGGCACTAAAATTATGATCTTTTCTGGCATGGTTTTGTCCACTATCACTGGTAAATAACTCTCATAAATATGGCAAGGGATATTACACATCTCACAAGCATATGATCAAAAACTTTACACGCACGCATCTTACTCCCAAATACCTGTAATTGGTTAGAGTACCTAAATCATTTGCTGAATTGAATTCCTGTATCTTTTAACAGAAGGAATTTATACAATGTAGGACTGTCGGAGAAGGCGCTGAAGCATTTGCTGATTTACATGTCTGTGCTGTTCTTCAGAGCAATTTCGCACTACGTGATTTTCAGTCTATTCTCAGACTCTCTCTTGAATTGGAGGACCAAAAGGCGTAATTTTTCTAATGAAATAAACGACTTTGTTTCTTTGGAGCGCTAACTAGTATTTCTCAAGTCTAAAGGGACTCTCATGCAATTAAACCAGAGATATCTGGGGAAAATTTTACGGAAAAAAAAGGAAAGAAGCTAATAATAAAAACCCTAGCGATTATTCAATCAGAACCTTCAAGGATCCATGCAATAACAACGAACCCGAAAGGTGTTGTTGGTATTATTCGAGTTACTCAATATATTTCTACTCTTGACCGCTTAAGTTCTGTTCTGCAGGTATAGTTTCTTCTTCTTCTGTTTTAATTTTTCACTTTTAACTTTTGCCTCGCGATTAATTTTACCTGATTCGAGAGGGCGGATTTGCAATTGACTTCATATTCTGCTTACTGATAGATAGATAGATGCCCTTTGACTTGCAAGAACTTGCCTTCTTCCCCAGGAAGAAAAAAAAAATATGGATGAGTGAATTTGGGAGCTGGAACTTTCGCTTGATAATGGACCTAAATCAATCGGTTGACTTTTGTTGTTTTAATGAATTCGGTTAAATTAATGTCTAATTTTTAATCCTAGTTAGTTTCCTTTGTCAAGTTCGATCTGGAATTTGGTTTCCTTTGCAGAGGCAAAATTTGGTTTCTTAATTGATTCATATGTTTGATTAAGGGTTCCTTACAGAATAGCCTCAGTCTAGAAATATTTACTTGATTGTATTGGACATTTCTGTTTGCTGTTTGTGGATATGTTCCTTGATCATGTTGATAATTCTGTTATGCACACTGCATGAATCAAATATGGGAGCTAGAGTGGAGCATGATAAGTATACATGGAGAGAAATGATGTTAGCAAGAGGGCTCGCTCCCTGGGGTGTCCTCTTCAATGGAGCCAATGGCAACTGCTGGATTCCCTACTTCCAACTGGAGGATTTGCTCATTCTATTGGTCTGGAGGCAGCCATTCAATCAGGCTTGGTCTCCGGACTCGATGACCTTCGTCTCTATGTGATGCATGTCTTGGAGAATACAGGAAGTTTGCTTCTCCCTTTTGTGTACTCCATGAACATATCTCCCAATCTACAGACTTGGCACAAGTTTGATAAAATCTTGGAAGCAATGCTAACAAATGAAGTTGGTCGTAAGGCATCTGTTCTACAAGGTTCAGCACTAATGAGAACAGCTGCTTCTGTTTTCTCAGAAGTTCCTTCACTCAAAACAATGAGAGATACATCTTTGAGCAGCGGAGCAGTAAGTTTTCATCATGCCCCAGTTTTTGGCCTCATTTGTGGACTCGTTGGAATGGATTGTGAAACTGCACAAAGAATGTACATGTTCATAACCATGAGAGATGTCATATCTGCTGCAACCAGACTAAACTTGGTAGGACCTTTAGGTGCTGCTGTGTTGCAGCATCAAATAGCCGTCATTGCTGAAGATTCATCAAAGAAATGGATGAACCGATCTGTTGAGGAAGCATGTCAAACAAATCCTTTGCTCGACACTGTGCAGGGATGTCATTCCTATTTGTTTTCTAGGCTCTTCTGCTCTTGAAAGCTAGAGTATAATCTTTGTTAATAAGTCGTTTTCATTCTTTTGCAGTTTCTATAAACACTTCATTGCTTCAATCAACAACGATTGATTATTTTGATCAAAATGTATTTATTGGTTCCCTTGGATTTGGAAGAATTGCAGTACAGAAATGAGGTACGTACTTCAACTCAACAAACACTGATAGAAATAAGCTAACTATCGCTCCACATTACTTTAATTCCAATCAACCAAAGTTTACAATTATCCTAATCTTTTATTCCCAAAGTGAAACTTGTTCCTCAAGGAAAATGTGAGCCATGAGCCCCGAAATGTGATACACCATATAAGAATAAGAATATTAGAAATTGACCATTAATGATTAACTTAACATCACTGCATTTTTTATTACGTGATAAATTTAGTACAAGAACTAACAATATATGGAAATGCTTTATCCCAAAGCAGCAAAACCACAACAAACAGTTTTGTTTTTCCACAGCTTTGTATGTACTTCCGAAATTGAGTAACTTTAAAGTATGTATTCAGGATGTTTTGTGTACACCTTCATATTCTAGAGCTATATGTATATATATATATATATACTGGGACATTTTTCTCATCATCATCGTATCTCAAGATTGATTATATACCTTGTATGTCTAAGCTAATTACAATCCAATTTCCAAACATGCCTTCTTCAACTATCTTTTTCCTACTCTTGATCACTGTTACTGCTGTTCCTCTTGTGAAGGCTGTTCTTGACGTTCATTATTATGATGAAACATGCCCCCAGGCTGAAGATATTATATATCGAACTGTTCAAACTGCTTCAAATAAAGATCCTAAAGTCCCAGCTCGTCTTCTCAGAATGTTCTTCCATGATTGTTTCATTAGGGTATGCACGCATGTTTTCTCTCTTCTTCATCCGTGTATATATACATTATGATGCAGATATTGTTTTGTAAAATGTCAGGGATGTGATGCATCAATTTTGCTGGATTCAACTCCAGGGAACAAAGCAGAGAAAGACGGTCCTCCTAACATTTCAGTTAGATCATTCTACGTGATTGATCAAGCAAAAACTAAACTGGAAAAGGCCTGTCCCAGAACCGTTTCTTGTGCTGATATTATCGCCATTGCAGCAAGAGATGTAGTAACCATGGTAAGCAAAAAAATTTAAGCTTTGCCTTTCACTTTCTCCTACCTTGTTTAAATATGTTATTCTTTCACTATTTAAGAATCTAAAAAGAAATTGGTTGTGAATCCATCGATCTAGTCTGGAGGACCATATTGGAATGTACTCAAAGGAAGAAAAGACGGGAGGGTTTCAAGAGCCAATGAAACAATTAACTTGCCAGCTCCATTCTCTAACGCGACAACGCTCATTCAGGGTTTTAAGAAAAGGGGGTTAGGAGTTACTGATCTGGTTGCTCTTTCTGGAGGACACACGCTGGGATTTTCCCATTGCTCTTCTTTTGAAGCCAGGCTTCGTAATTTCAGCTCCACACACAACACCGATCCCAGCATGAACGTTGAATTTGCAGAGAGTCTGAAGAAGAAATGCCCCAAACCTAATAAGGATCGGAATGCCGGCCAGTTTTTGGACTCCTCTGCATCCACTTTCGATAATGACTATTATAAGAGAATTCTTGCAGGAAAAGGCGTATTTGCCTCCGACCAGGGGTTGTATAGTGATTACAGGACTAAATGGATAGTAGAATCATTCGCCAGACACCAGGACCTGTTCTTCAGAGAATTTGCAGCTTCCATGGTGAGACTTGGTAATGTGGGTGTTATAGAAGATGGGGAAGTCAGAATAAAGTGCAGTGTTGTGGACTAAAGAGGAAGGACGTACTTTATAAGACCATCAAACTAGGGAGGAATTTTCTTTTACGTTGTCATTTGTTGAGATTGATTTATCCTTCACTTTTTTTCTCCTTTGGGTGTTTTTATTGCAAATATACATGTTTTTCTAAGCATCCAATAAAATTCTTGATCTGCTGGATTGATGTCCATACAAAGCCAGTCAAGGAGGCAGCTAATTTAGAGTTCCTAGAGATGATATGCAATCAATATAATTATGAGGGGCAAGCATTGTCCCCCAAGTCTCTAATTTTCAGGACATCATTGAGGAATCATGGATAATGACAATCTAGTTGAGAATGAAGAAAAATAGCAAGTTTTTAATACAGCGCCTCAATATAGAATGTTTCTCAATTATGTTGGTTGATTATCATGCGGGTTAGCTAGCATACATGACAGATTAGTTAGAAAAACAGGAGATGATGAGCCTATGTAAAGAAAATGATCACAGTGAAATTGTAGGCATGCAATCTAAACACACCAAACTAAAACCTGGAAAGGAAGTACACAGTTCTCCAGGTGTTTTATAACCTTCAAGCAAATACTACATCTGACCGCAATACATATTTGACACCCTTACTGACATTCCTCGCTTCATGCAACATACACTTGTCCCCATGAATGTGAAGCAAAGCCATGCCTTCAGTAGGAGGTACCTAAAGAAACAACATTATGATGATCAAATGTTATGAGATTGCATCAAACAATTTGTTGTTGCCATATTTCCCAGTTTTCCCATTTCTTTATTTAGAAGGAGAATTTCCAGAAATAAAAAAAGAAGAAAAATGAACACCTCCATTGCTTCAGTGTTTATTCTCTTTCTATTTATGTCATGGTTCCATCCCAAACAAGATAACAAAGCCCCAAAATAAAAGAAAATACCTCAGCCACCAAAGCATTTCTTGCACCATAAAAAACAGTCTCCCCTCCAACTAAGGGCTCAGATAAAGAATTTGACTCAATATTATTATTTCCAGATTTTACTTTAGCACCACCACTGAGATATATTAGTAAAGTATAGTGTGTACGCTTCCCATCTCCAAGATCAACACTTTCATCAATGTGCCTTCCAAATCGTTGACCAGATTTATACCTATAAGAAAGAGAAGTTTTTAAGACTAAGAGTAACTTAACAATAGATACGGATCAAAAGCAAACTGGAAATTGTTAAAAGCAACACATTTTTTGTTTTCTTCTCCTAAGACAAAAATGTGTAACATAGAAAATTTCAGGGAATGAAATACGACTAGGTTGTTGAACAAGAAAATTGAAAGTCATAGATAAATTGCTTAATCAGTTGCGGGTATCATAAGATATTCAGTTAACTGAGTATCAGATTTTAAGATAAGTAAGCAAAAGCATTTAGACAATTTCTCAAAAAAACTCTGAAGTCCAGATAAAGAGGGTGTACTACAAATGTTCCAGACAAAAACCAAGCCAGAAAATCTAGAGTCCCAGAAGAGCATGGTTAAAAGAGAGAAAACAAAGAGAAGAGACCCGGATCACCTGTAGAATCGAATGTTTGGGTTTAATCCAACGGCAACTCTGCCTCTAATCTTCATATCAGAACATAATTTGTTGAGCCCAGAATTCCATATGGTATCTGCAAGTGCTGGATCAGTGACGGATAATCGATCATTATCTCTATAAGCTTCACCCTTGGTAGGACCAAGACTCCCTTGGTGTACAAAACCAATAGATTCTGCATTTGTAATGAATGCTTTCGACTCAGCAGGTGTCAACAAATTATCCACCTGCATACCTTAAAACAAAAATTCAAGGACCTTACCACCAGATTGGAACAATAAAAATGCATCTCGCTATCTTCTCAGATTTCTATAAAAATATAAAATAAAATCTCCCCACATACCCATTCACCAGCATCTCATACCTCCCAAAAATATACACCACATGATGAAATGTTCTAATAGTAACTTCTGAGGAAAATAACATAATACCTATGACAGCATCCTCAAGCAGATATCTCAGAACTCAGAAGTAGAATCCTAAAACAAACTTCTAACTTAAAAATATAAATTATATATATTATAATATATATATATATTATATATATATTTATTATATTAAACACAGCGATTTGAAAATCATAGAATTTTCAAGACATTTACAAAATTAACAATTACAAGCCTCCGAGTCATATTTCCAAATCTTACATAATCGAAAGAATTTAAGAACAAATATAACAGGAATCGATTTACAGTCTGCAGATGATATAATAAAAAATTTCAATAATTTTTACTAGAAATAGGAAAAGGTTGCAGTATATATATATATAGAACGTACGGTTATGAGATCATTATCTTTGATTCGAGTAATTCGAAGATTGGCCTTGGATTTTATCAATGGCCACTCTGCCGTTCTTGCTTTCTTCTTATCGTTTTTCTTCCGATCCCCCATTTTCCTCTTCATAGATTAGTTTTCTCGTAGTTTTCCAGTTTTTCCAGCTTTTAACTTTAAAAAGATTGGGCTTATTTGGGCTTGGGCTTACTACTTACTTTTTTTATTTTTAATTATCATCTGGGCCTTCTCTAAAATTCATCTTCTCGGCTCAATGGATCTTATCAAAATAATATTACTGGACCGTCTTTTTCATCTACAATTCATTTTATTTTTGAATTGGCCCAAATTTTCTTTATTTATTTATATTAAAAGAAAAATTGTGAACGACTAATAATTAAGGTTTGGTTTTAATCAAATATCAGGTCTTAAATATATAATTATATTGACTTCTCTTCTATAAACCATTTTTTTTAAAAGAAAAAAAAGAAAAAGGATTCCAAGGACAACGTGTTGTAAGAAAGTTGGTAGATTAGGAATCTACGAAATAGCTTTATAATACAATAATGCAAAAGAATCCTTTCCTTATCCTTTACAAATTATAAATAAATAAATCATCTTTTTTTTATAATAATAATAATATACAAAATAGTATAGAAAAACATAAATTAGTTACTAATGGTATAGATAACATATTAAAATATTTATTTTCATCTTTGGTTAAATTAATATTTTATACAAAAGAAACTTTTTAAATAATCATAAATAAATTTTTTTTTTTAAAAAAATTCGAATATCCAATCATATGGTGCCAATTGAAGCAACGGCAGAAATCACTCGAGGAAGCGTCCAATCAAGGGACCAATTTCTCATTCCAAATATCATTCTTTGATTCTTAGTTCTTTGAGTTGAAAGAAAAAGAAAAATTGTGACAATTTTTCTTTTTTAAAAAAATCTTTTATTAAAACAAGAAATAAGTTATAATTTCCATAAATATTCATTCATCAATGTATTAATTTTTTCTATAAATTTTTACATTTTTTTTTTCTTCGACTCTTTCATTCTAAAGAACATTTTGATTATTTCTTTTATACAAAATAAACCTACTTTTTATTATATTTAATAGCTTATAAGTTAAAACGACTTAAAAATTTTAAAATGAAAAAAAAAAAATATATATATAAATAAATGACATTTCTAAACCAAGCACGAGAATGTAAAAATAGAGGTAGGAAAGACATCATAAACGGGTACACCAAACAAGAGAAGCCACGTGACGAGCTGTACCCCGGTGGCCAAAACTCGACCCCTCCATTAACGTAATACAGGAAATGTGTTGTCTGCCTATAATTCGTGGACGCTTCTTTTCATAGTACGATGATGTTAGCGTAATCGGAGGTTTCTGCTCATGAATAAATTTAACACCCCCCGCATTTATTTATATTATCAGTACTATTACTATATTTATATCAGTAGTAAGTAATTTTAAATTTTTAAAAATTGTTTTTTAAAGGTGCAGTCTTTTTATAATCGAAACTGTGTTCAAGTCTATTTCTTGACCATTTTCATATTTAGTTTACCGAAAGAAGATAAAACATTTAATATATATATAACTGTTTTCAAGTCTATTTCTTGACCATTTCCATATTTAGTTTACCAAAAGAAGATAAAACATTTAAAATATATATATATATTTTTAAAGATAATAATAATGATAATGATAGAAAAGGAGATGGGGTAGGTTTCTTTAATTTTAACTACTGTTTTCGGGTTCATTTCTTTTTTGGTGGGGAAAGTTGTATAGGAGAAAAAGGGAGGGAGAAGGAATAAGAGAGAAAATAATGAAGAATAAGGAAACATTGTATTCTGTGGTCTAAAAATAAAGAAGTTGATACATCACTGGGAATCGGAAGATCCTTCTTGTCTATTTCTTCTTCTGGGTATATATTTTCTGAGTTTTACTTTGCAGTTCCTCTACCTAGTTTCTGTAATAATTAATACCTTTTGTGCTATCTTTCTGAAAATTTGCTTCATTTTCCGGCTGCATCCTTATGTTTTTGGGATATTTTGATGCGCTTCAGTTTACAGGTATTTTTTTTCTTTTTCTCTTTCAGCTGAATATATATATATATATATCCGGATATTTGTTTTTCTTCTTGTTCATTACTTACTTACATGCTATAGCTTGCTTTTTTTTTAGTTAGGGTTTCTTAAAAATCCTAGAAGATTTTTATGGGTGTAAAATGTTTTAGGGTTTTGGGCATCTGATTTTTGGTCAAATTAAATTATTAAAAAAAAAATTTAGTATAAAATTTTTTTTTTAATAATTTGGCCATGCTTTAATTGTCCATTTGTATAGGTTCAAGAAATACCCGGAACAGTGAGGTGAGGTTAGTTCTACTCAGATTGGTACTTTTTTTTTTTTTTTTTATTGGGTCATTTCATGGTTTAGGGTTTTCCATCTTCTTTACCTCTCTCTCTCTCTCTCTCTCTCTCTACACTGTGTAGTAGAAGAAAAAAATGGTGAGAGGAAAGGTTCAAATGAAGCGAATTGAGAATGCAGCCAGCAGGCAAGTAACCTTCTCGAAGCGAAGAAATGGGCTTTTGAAAAAGGCATATGAACTCTCCGTTCTTTGTGATGCCGAAGTTGCTTTGATAATTTTCTCTCAGAAAGGAAAGCTCTACGAGTTCTCTAGCTCCAAGTACGTGTATATATCATCCCTTTATTTACTGGTGTGGTTTTTTTTTTTTTTTATAATTTTTTTTGCTCTATTTATGACGATCATCGGCATGGCCTAAAGGTGTACTTTCTAACTGTTCGAGTAGTACCATTCATTCTTACAACATTTGATATAATTAAAGTAGGATATAAACTCAATTCTTAGTGTAATTAATTTGGTTCATTAATTTTACAAACTCCTCCCCTCAACATAACTTGTGCTTCTTTAAAGATTTTCAACTATTGATCAGTTTTCTTTAGCTTATCTTATATATTCAAATCATCAGCTCATCGTGAAATATATTATATGACTATATATATATATATATATATATATATATATATATGTGTGTGTGTGTGTGTGTGTGTGTGTGTGTGATCATGGACTTGATCTAAACTCCATGGATGCACTATTAATTGCTTTGCTTTTTTTTTTTTTCTCATTAATGCTAAATGTGTTTTTCAATTATCTTTCAATTTATCCTTCTCAGTAATCAGCTCAAAATCTTTCTGCCTATATTTGATTATATACTTCTTATTGGTTTCTTGAAATCATTACTTTAATTGGAAGGAGAGAAAGTTGTGTACTTGTGCTGCTGACACCCTCTAAAAAATTTAAAAACTGTACTTTTAGTGTCAATTGTTGATTATTCATTGAAGTGTGCAACCTGCAGTTATATATATATATGTGTGTGTGTGTGTGTATAGATATTATGTTTGATATAGTAATCACCTCCTCAAAGATGTCTTCAAACATATGATTAGATTATGGTGTCTTGTAAAATGGTTTAATTCTCTATGTTTAGGGTATAATTTTTGATATTCACTCACTCCAATGTTGTATAGTTGAAGTGGAGAAGAAATATGCATGTCTTTTGGTGCTTTTCCTTCATCATCTTGAGACATGTTTATTCTTCTTTGTTCAAGTCCATTGGTCTTTTCTTCTTTGTTCAATCCCTATATACTCTCATCTAGATTTTGGAGAAAAAAAATGAAATGTTTCTATGATCGTTGCCAATGAGGAGGAACTTGTAATGGCAAGAAGAAATTTTAGCATCAATGGAGGTTGAAGGATAACCTAAACCAGCTCCCTCCTTAATGAACATAATTTAATTTTGCACTTTTATACTAATGTTTCCATTAACTTTGCATCTCAAACATTTAGAAGAAAAAAAATGTCAAAAATATTAAGGTTATAGAAACTAGATTTTATTTAGTATTTTGGCATCAAATAAGCTGACATATCATATCATTGATGTACGGTACGGTATAAGAATTTTGTTCCATGCTAACTTTTGTTCTTCTTTTAGTGTTTTTCTTTTTTTTTTCTTTTTATTATTGGAAGAAAGAGTAATGTGCATATTATTCTAATGAACCACTTCAAATTTCCTGTTGTCTTTGGCCAGAAAATGACATCAAACATTAAACATAGTACATATGTTTGTTTGTTATGAAAAATGAATTGTTGTTATGACTCAAGTATATATCTGGGACTGTTGTTTCATTGGCAGAAATTAATTATGGTAAATATTTTGTTTTGATAATTAATCAGCATTCAAAATACCCTTGAAAGATACCGTCAGTCTGCAAAAGAAGTGCAGATATACTGCCCAGAAACTGAAATACACATACAGGTCAGTCCATTTCTCATTCAAAAGAATATGTCCTTTAGTTTCTTCTCCTTCACAATGGGCACAAATATGTATGCCACGACACTGCAAAATGGTTCAGAATGTTTTTTTTTTTTTTTTTTTTTGGGGTGGTAGAAAAACTAGATCAAGTTAGTCTGTGGTGATTAGAGAGAAAGATTGATTTAGTTATATGTATGTGAGTTGGAATTCACATTCATATATATATATATAATATATATATATATATATATGTTTGTGTGTGTGTTTTCCAGTCCAGATTGAAGAATTGTTAAAAACTTATTTCCTACATAACTTATATGGTTCCACAAACAGCGACAGAAGAACGAATGCATGGACATGAGAAGGAAGATAGAGTTCCTTGAAGCTTCTCAAAGGTTTTTCACTTTTAACTTTCGGACATAATTAGTTTTGGTGCTTCAATATTACTTACTTACTTACATACTGTTTGTTTAAAAAAATAATAGGAAGCTTTTGGGGCAAAACATGGTTTCTTGTTCTATGAAGGAAATGCAGGAGACTGATGTCCAGCTTGAAAGAAGCCTTAAAATTGTCAGAGCAAGAAAGGTAATTTACTCAATTGTAGTTTTAATTTGTTATTCCTCTAAAGTTTATAAATTTATTACAATCCTATCCATTCCAAGCTTTAAAATATATATTTGGTTCTTTGAACTTTTTTAGGAGCAGCTATACAAGGAAGAAATTGAGAGGCTGAAAGAAAGGGTAAGATATATATTTGCAAACTAAATACTTACTTCTTCTTTTTTTCATGCAAGTTCCAATAACTTATAGGGCTATTTATGTCGCTGATTCTGTGTAAACTTGTTTTCCATGAATCAAAAACCAGGGGACATTTTTGTTAGAGGAAAATGCAAAGTTATCCCAGAAGGTGAAGTCTACAATTTTCAATCCTCATGCATGCACACATCTACACTTTCTCTCTTATAAAAAAATGATTAGATTTCATATATTATGTATATATAATAATCGGAACAATGTAAATAGACATTCTTAAATTAAGGTGGCTGTGTTCCCAGTTGAAACACCTAATTAATTGTGTGTTGTTTCAGGTTTTTGGACAGTACTAAGATTGAAAGGAAAAAATATTTAGGTTGATGATGATATATATATATGGTACTAATTAATTAAATGTTTGAAACTCATACGTGTAGTGTGGAATGCTTGATCAAAATCCAACCTTGAAAAGAAAAGAGATGGTGACGAGCAGCCAAAGCACTGAGAGCTCAGAAGTGGAGACAGAGCTGTACATTGGACTCCCTGAGATGCGCTGCTCCTCATGAAAAACCAAAAAAAATAAAAGAAAATGGTGGTCATGTAAGTAAGTAGTCTTAGTTTCAAGTAAAAATGCCAAGATTATATAAATATATATATATAGGATTTGTATTTGAGAAATGAAATAAGTTAGGCGGACGGAGTACTCGATTCATTATTTTCGACATGTACATAGGAAAGGAAAAAATAAACAAGAACACAACACAGACACGGTGTGTTTGTAATTAAGTAATTAGGACTAGTATTCCTTTCTTGATGTTGTGTCTGAACTTTTCCTACCTTTTCAAAATTGTTTCTTTAACAAAACTATGATACAGAATGTATTTTTTATTACCACATACATATATATTTATAAAAAAAAAAAAAAGTTATTTTAATTGTACTTTTTTTTATCTTAAAATTTAGTTTTTATACTTTAAATTTTTTTTATACTTATAGTATCATTGAGACTTTAAACTACGTGTACTTCTATTAAGTAGGTCTTCAAGTTTGTCGTTAGTCAACTTTTTTTTATTGATACTATTCAGTAAAGGATATTTTTGTTCAATTTATCCAAAATAAAATATAAATTTTTTTTCTTAATTTTTTTCTCACTCCTTCCTTTTTTTTTCTATTCCTTCTTTCTCTTTCCTCTCTCCAATAATTTAATTTTTTTTTCCTCTTTTTTCTCTCTTCTTCTTTTCTCTCTCATTCATCGACTACAAACAGCCCCGTTGGTTCCTTCAAGTTTCCATCTCTGAAATTTGAAACAAAAAATAATAGTGACGTTTAGGAGGATTAGGAGGACTCGGAGTAAAAAATGGTAAAATTGTGGCATCGGAAAGAGTTTCAATGAAAATTGAATTGGAATTTGATTTAAAAAAAAATTGAAGCATTCCATTTTACAGGTGGTGCTGATATGCTCTCGGTTCACTCCCAAGAGAAAAAAAAATTAAAATTGTATCTACTGTAATTTCATTTGATAAATAAAATTTTTATTTGGGGTTTGAGTTTCCACTTTAAATGCTTATAAGGTAGACAGATTCAATTAAAATTAAATTTAACAAATTGAATTCAGAAATGGAAGTTTGAAATTAATTGAAATGAAAAAAAAAAAGAGAAAAAAGGAAGAGAGAAAAAAATTAAATAAAAAAATTAAGGAAATTTTTTTTAAAAAATGGAGTTTAGAAGTTTGAAATCATTGAAATGAGAAAGAGAAAAAGAGGAAGAAGGAAGAGAGAGAAAAGTTGAAGAAGAAGAAGATATAAAAAAATTAAGGAAAAAAGTTATGTTTTATTTTGGACAAATTAAACAAAAATATCCTTAGAAAAAAATTTGACTAAAGTCAAAATTGAAGACTTAACAAAGTGCATGTAATTGGACATTTTAAAATCTCAATAACATTATAAGTGCAAAAAAATTTTTAAGTGCAAAAAATTAAATTTTGAGATTTAAGAAGTCAACTGAAATAGTTTACCAAATATATATATATATATAAAAGAGTTAAAATATTTGTATAGGCATCTTCTCCGAATGAAGACAATATGCATACTACCCTACTAGAAATGTAGTGTCTCCATAAAGATGCTCCCATCACATTCTGTTGCACCAAATATTTCAATTTCAAACCAAACACTTATTATTAGCTCAAGAAAAACAACTTTTGGTTTCTATTGTGGGAGATTTGGAATTCAAATATTATCTATAAAAAATATATAATAGAAATTGAAAAACTTAAATTATGCAAGATCTTAGATCCAAAACAAGAGAATATACGATGGTACGTCCGAGGATTTAATGTTGAAAATAATACCAATAGCTAGGTTTGTTTGTGAGAGAGAAAGACTTTTCTGTGCATTAAATTTTGAAATGTACAAATTCCTCAAAAGTTGTATACCTAATCATCCATTTTGGGCCCTATATTTTCATGAGAAATATATATATATATATTTGTGATGAGTAGAAGAGAAATTAAGGAAGAGGGAATGTTTATGATTGAGAGAGAGCTCCGTGTGATTCGTATCCTTCTGCATTCTCTGGGTTTCAAATTGATTGCATCCTTTTGTCCTTTTCCCTTGCCTTATAATATACATCGCTTTTCCCTCTATTGCTTTCAAAATCTTTCAGTTTCATTTCTTCAAAATCTAAATTTACTTGAAAAAGAAATGGTTTTTAAATAAAGATTTTACACTCTTTGATATATATAAGTGAGTAGGAGAGTAATATTTGGACATTGATTAAGGATAGGTGGGCTAAATTAATTTAGGTTGGTGTCTGAACTCTGCGTTGGTCCCCCCACTCGAAAGTCCATTTTACCAAACTAGTAAATAATACCTCCTTTTTTCGTATTAACTTTATTAAAGTCGGCCCAATATGATGTATTAGTATTAAATAGATGAGCAATATGAGCGGGTACACAATCACAAAATATATTTCAAACGTTACATATGTAACATATTATTCTTGGACACCAATTATTATTGTTGGTTCCTTAGAATTCTTTTTGTGTTCCGCTATTTCCATAAAAGATTAATTTTTATAATGTAAAAGTCAATCATTCATCAACAAAATACCGCTCTATAGATGAATAATATTTATAAAATTTAAAAATGTATGGTGTTTAGGAAAAATGCCAAAAAAGATGAGCATAAAAGTTTGTAAAAATGAAAATAACTTATCAGGCTATTATATAAAATGGGGTTGGAATGGTCCGTGAGGTCTTTTGTTGTAAGGTGGCTACTCTTAATTTGGGCTGGAAAGGGACCATTGTGTGCCTAGACAGAATTGCTTCGCAATGTCCAAATATTACACAGAGATACGTTATATTTTTTTGAATTTTTTCTTGTCACTGAGATTTTTTGACAACCATACCATAATAGTAGTAATCTCTCACGCATGTGCTTTACCAAAATTTTTGTCATTAATTGTGCATTATAAATATTTTCAAATAATCTGCGTTGAGAAAGAAAGAAAGGAAGGATAATAGAGTTCATCGCCTTTCCCGAAATTAAGAATTTTAAGACAGATATGACCGGTTGACCGGTTTGAATTTTTTCTTTTAAATCAGGGTTGGGTTTTTTGGAATATTAATTACTGGTTAAGTAGTAATAATAATACGTCACGGAACAAAAAAAAAAAGAAGACTATTATTACATTTGTTGCGGATCCCCAATAAAACACACCTCGTATTTAAAACCCAGATAGAAGGCCAAGTTCCTTATTCATGTTACACTGACGTTTCTCTTGATTCTTGTTCTTCTTCGTCCACATTGTAGAGAAAGAGAGAGAGAGAGAGTGCACCATCATCCCTTACTTAAAATCAAAATTTCTATTCCCAATACAGAGAGAGAGTTTTTTTAATTTTTTTGGTTCTCTCTAGGCTACTGTTCATATTCTGGTAGCGCCTGGAAGTGAGTGATTCAACAACTGTTTGTGTTAAGATAAGAAGCAAAAGAGGTCAGAGAGTAGCCGGTAGCCGGTATCCAGGACCAACAACCTTTTTCTGTTCTACTATTTACTAAATGACTACTACTGCTGCGGAAGGCTGATGGCTACAAGAGAATGGAAGGGAAAATGAAGAAGATATGTGGTAGCTTTTTCCGGGCCGGATCCAAAAAATATTCTCCACTTTCTAATTAAATCTCTCTTGTTTGGTTTTAAAATCATATGCAAGAAGAACTACTCTCTGCTCTGTTCTGTTCTGTTCTGTTCTGTCACTTTCCTTGTGATTAATTTGGATACTGGAAATCCCAAATCCTTCTCTTTCATTAACTGTTACTTTTTCTCTTTTTCTTTCTTCAATTTCTACGGACGGAGAGAAAGGAAAAAAGTAAAAGAAAGAGAAGATAGAGTGTGAGTGTTGCAGTTAATTTATGGGTAAAGAGTGGCTGCTGTACTGGGTTAGTGGAAATGGTGGAACTTCTAAATCCGCCAAGAAAAGAAAATCAGTGGGAGGAAGAAGTAGTACAGAGAGAGAATCAGGCTCTCCTCCTGCAGGTTGCATGTGTTCTGTTTTTCAACTCTTCGATTTACACCATTTTCAGTTTCCTCTGAATCATCATCATCATCATCATCATCATCAGACCACTTTAAAGACTGACCATTCTTTTCTTCACTTTCAAGATCATGAGCTTTCCTCCGTTACCAAAGGTACTCTCTTTTTTTTTCTTTTTTTAATGTTTTATATATATATATATATATATATATATATATATATATATATATTGTTGTGTTGACTGGGTTCAGTATCTATCCATGCAGGAGTTGAAGCACCAAGAAACAGTTTGGAGTTGTTGGAAACTGCTGCTGGTTTATCATCAGCAGCAGCAGTCATCAAAGAAGAAGAAATTTTGAATATCCCAGTAAGTTTCAAGTTATTTATTTTAAAGATTTTCTTTTCCCAATGCTTTTATAAAGATTTATTTAAAAAAAGAATAAGAAATGCAGATATTGTTGTTTATATAAAAAGTGGGTAACAATGATAAATGAATTAAATAATTTGTTGTTCGGAAATCCAGGTGGGAATTCAAATCAGAACTAGTTGTGACAATAGATCACTGAGACCTTCAACTTCCAGTTCAAAAGCAAGAGGAGAAGACGTGTTTTCAGAATGCGGTAGTAGCAATTCTCCCGGGGCGAAGACACCAAATCTGGTAGCAAGACTAATGGGCCTTGATCTTCTTCCTGAAACTACCGGATCTCCTTCCCTCCGCCGCTCCTCAATAACAAACCCAAGGCATGGTCTAAAACAGCTGGAGCATCTGGTGGTGGCTGCAGGCGGCGGAGGAGGCTCTGTTTCTTTGCCTGAAACACCGAGAATATCATTGGCCAGGAGATCAGATGTGGAACAGAGCAGACTGTCACTTCAAATGAACAGAGACTACGTCGGCGAGGAGTTGGAGTACTCAGGCAAGAAGAAGCCGGGCGGGAGAGTAGTAATAACGCAAGATGAGAATAGAATTCCGGGGGCAAGAAACATTATCCAGCAAGTGAAGGAAAGGGTAAGCAACAGAAGCAGAAACAGAAACAGAAACAGAAAAGTTGGCCTTGATATTACCAATACCTTAAAAAACAGAGAGCAAAGAAGAGATGAGAATTTAATTCTTCAGAAACCACCCAAGAAAACATCTCCGTTAGTTTATTTAACCACCAGAACAGAAGACCAGGACTCCATCAACATCAACAGCAAGCAAACAACCCCGTCTTGCTCGCCGAGGATCAGATTATTGTTGGATCCCAAGAACAAGTCAATCACAAATAGTACTAATACCAGTCCAAGTCCAAGTCCAAGGCTATCGGCAGAAAAGCAGAGTAATAAAGTAGGAGAAGAATCGAATATTGTTTTACCGCAGAAGGTTATAATTAGGACTGATCATCCTGACGCTGATGATAATCAGCAGCAGCAGCACATGTACAACTACAACAAGTCAGTCCAAAAAAAATTCAAGAAAGCTGGAAACGAGAGATTCCATTCCCGCCTAATTCGCAACAAAAAGGAAGAGCCTTTCGTCCGGTCACCCGCGGCAAACAAATTAGAATTAGCTGTTAGTACTGTCACGGAGGAGAAGAAGAAGAAATGCAAGAAAAAAACTACTCCATTGTCGAATGAAATCTTGCCTGTGACTGTGACCAGGAAAGACTCCTGTCTTCTTCCCTTAACCAAGTTACGTGATAAACAAAAACAACAGGTGTGTATAACTAACTAACTAACTGTAGCCCAGAATTTTAATGTAAAATTATTATTAATTTAATTTCTGTGGAGTCATCACAGGTATCAGATGCTTTACCGTGTACGACTACTACGACACGGTTACCTAGTTGTTCGAGCCGGTCGTATACGTACTGTGCAGAAGAAAACATTCGACACAAACATATGCATAACGGTGCTGCTTCCAGTTCCGTTGATGAAATGGAATTTCAGTACTTAAAAAGAATCCTTAAGCGTACAGGGCTGGACAATGCTACCCCTGTTACAATAGTAAAGTGGTTCTCTCCGACTCACCCGCTCGACCCATCAATATTTCATTACATGGAGCTCTTTCATCCCCCCGCCGCCGTCACAAAAGTGTCAAGACTAAGCCAGCGGAGCAACAGAAAGCTAATGTTCCAATTAGTCGATGAAATTCTAGTGGAAATACTGAAGCCGTACATAAACCCGAACCCGAACCCGTTTAGACGTGGTCAACAGAGGGTGTTGTACGGTTCAGAAGTGATGGAAGAAGTGTGCAGGAGAATGAAGAAGTTTCCATCGGCTAACTGTCAAGTTCTTGAAGACATTGACGCGCTGATAGAAGAAGATTTGAGAAAATCCAAAACCACGTCATACGAGGAGGAAGAGGATGAAGTAGGAGAACGGATAGCATTAGAAATTATGGAAGCGCTGGTGCATGAAACGTCGTCGACGTTGCTAAGTGAAAATTAGAGTTTTTTTTTTTTTTCTTTTTCTTTTTTTTTTTTTTTTTGGTTTGTTTGGGGGCATTTGGCATATGGCGCCCATTGTCGTCGTCCTCTCTGATGACATCCGCGGGGGGACAGTAAAGAAAGAAACAGAATCTGACGCAGGTCACATGGTGATTCACGTGAGGAGATGCCATTGGTTTGTTACTATAGAATTTGGGGGCTAAAACTTACTATTACCTTTTTTTTTTTTTTTAAGTTTTAAACTTTAGGAAAACGGGGACGAAGCTTGTAACCCTTTAGCCAACACGAGGGGGCTTAAATTGGGGTTTATGTATATATTTTAATGGATAAGTGGGACCCTTTTTTGCATTTTCAATTTTATTTTATGAAATTAAAATCCAAATGTGTGGTGAAAAGGAGTAAAAGTATGATGAAGTTTTAAATTTGGATTTTTATTTTTTTTTTTGGTTTTCTGAAGTTAGCCGACAAAAAACAAAGATTAAGGGTGACGTAATTTTGAAGGGAAAATGGAGTTGTTAATAATATTTTAAACCAACAAATATTCGATCAGGACGTCAGCTAATTATAAGCAGTGGTTTTTTTAAAATATATTTCAAGACGTAAAATGAGAATCTCTGAGGGACCTTTTTGATTCCTAGTTATGGAAAGTCGAGCATAATGTTGTACTACTAACTGCTTAAAAAGACAACATATAGAAAAGTTCTTTTAAATTTAAATTTCCTTGTCTTCTAAGTTGATAATTCGGAGAATCTTTTACATTATTCATTACAATAATTTCCAGGTGGGAAGTTAATCAGGCATGACAGTGTATTAGAACCCTAATTTCAATGTATTTCCAAGAAACCAACTACTTTGGTTTAGTGATTTAGTGATGGTTTAATGTGTATTATTTAGACTTCGAGAACACGAAAACACAGAGAGAGACAAGGAAAAAGTAGGAAAAGCTTAAAGAGAAAAAAGGGTTTATAAAAACAAAGAAACGTCCTCTGATCATGCATATCTTTTGACTCGACCTCCACATAACATAATTGGAACTTGATATTATTATTACGTGTTGAAAAGGTCCATTTGAATACACCTTTTTCATCGGAATTTGATGCACAAAAAGAAAGTAAGAGAGAGAAAGAAGCATGGGGAGGGATATGGAGGAGCTGAATTAATGGATGAGTAGCTAACTGATTTAATAATTTCAGTGTGTCTCTATATATACATCTATTTTGTCCTTCCGCCACAAAACCTTATGTTCCGAACATACCACTTTTGTACAAAAAGGAACATGCATGTTGACAGAATATCTTGTTTAAGCAGAATATATATTCATATATTTGTGATATCTTGAAACTTAAATACACACACACACACACATATATATGTAAAGGAAGGTCTCGTATCCCAAAAAGATTTTATTCAATAACCTTGTTAAACCTAAGGCTTCATCAGGAATCAAATAGTGGTGAGCCATAACGTTTACCTTTGGAGGTTCCAACATTGTCAGTCTCAGTCATATGCAAGAGATCAGTGAAAGTCTCTCTCAGAGAGACCGCACTGCCCGGGAGCGCTTGCTCTTAAATAAAATACTAATACCACTGCCACTCTACTACTTATCCCAGCTAATCTATTATCTAATAATAATACTTCTGAATCTCATCAGCTCCACTTAATATATATATATATATATATATATATATATATACACCCATATCCTACCGTTACAAAGGAGCGGGAAATTCAAATCCATCATCCTGCATAAATTTTAAAGTCTAGCTAAAGGCACGTGTGTGTCTCTTGAGGGACCTTGGTGGGTATAAGGCACTGCAATCAATTTGGTCACATGAAGAAACCCATTTATCATAGGCTCCAATTTTTGTTTTTGTTTTTTTTATTTGTTTTTTTTCAAGTCATAGGATGGAGGGCCTCGTGAAGAAAATGAATTGATTTGACTAGTTTCATACACTTACGCAGCACATAATGAAATGATGATCTATTATCCTGTTTCTGTGTCCAATGCCCATGCCCGAAATTGTTGATCGCGGAGGAGGCCAACAATTCCGTCTTTTCATGACAATGTCTCATTTCCAAAAATCATTAGAACTTTTGAAAGTAACAAGAGCTTTCCAAATTCCAGGATAAACTCAGATTCCCGATCCCAGCTAGGCTCAAGGACCCTCCTGATCCCTAAAGTTGAACCATTTCCTCTCCAAAATTAATATTCTTTGCTCACCGTACACCACCATCATGAGGCCTTGAAAGATCTCTTAATTCATTTCAATTCCCAATATATATATTATATGTCGCAGCTGGAACAGTAATGGAACAACTTAATTACACACCCAAAAATAAATAAACAACAGTAGTAATAGAACTCTGAAAAACAACCAGAGAAATGCGGTAACCTCTGCAACCTCAGGCAAGTTGCGTAGCTTCCCACCCCAATTTGAACATTAATCTTGCATTCTGGTGGTCGCATCAGTTTTGACCTCACCAAATTGCTGTAAAATATACCTGCTTAATAATACTCCTACCATGCCATCTGACTAATGTGTCACGAAATAATTATGGACTGCAATGTAGCGACAGGCATCATAACACTGACTCTTGCATTTAACCCCTCACCCTACATACCATATATACTTATTAAAAACTAAATGCGTTGAACAGCGTTTAAAAAAGAAGACATAATTATCTGCCCCAGAAGCCCACTCATGGGATGGACCCTCAAACTACAACATTTTATGCGAGTTCCTAATTAAAACACCAAATGAATAGCCTAAAAAGTCGCTTTGCTAAGTCCTTTTATTTTATTTTCTTTTTTATTTATTTTTATTTATTTATTTTTCAAATGAATTGAAATTCTAAGAAATTTTCGAGTAACCAAATAAATTAAGTGTTAATTTTTCCGTTAATAACCGATAATAATAATAATAATCATAGAGATCACCTATTAAAAGAAAACTTAAAACATGAGGGGGACTTTTATTCCAAACGCTGCATCAAAAAGCTACTCCAACTGATATCTTCAAAAAAGCTGCATTTTCCCTTGTAAAAACTTATTGTAGAGAAAAGGACTTCTATGTGTATTTTCAAGCTTTTTCATTCTAAATATGTTGATTTGAAATTATGCTGCAAAGGAAATAGCAAACTATGCAAGTGCGCAGACTATCAGTCTTAACTCAAGAACCGAGTTAAGTATTTATGGGCCCCCCCTTCGTTCCCAATGAACGCCATGACCAAGATAGAGTATTGAGCCAGTACCCCCAGGACCCCTATCAATTGCGATCCTGTTATCTTCATAAATCCCTCCTCGCAAAAGTTCAAATATAACCCATGTCTAGTTGACAAAATTAATACCTTTACAGATCCAAGCTTCTATTTTTCCTTTCTTTGTGTGTCAAATACTATAAAGATTTACTCTTGTTTTCTTTGGCACCTCAAGTTTGGTCTCTCATCCTCTAATATAATATATTTCTCTTTTTAGATGAAAAAAATGAAGGAAAACTCTTGATTATCCAAACAAATTGAATAAAGCAAAAGTATATCCAGAACATACATACATTGACACAGTTCAAATCCCAGACTAACTCACATATTCCTATGACTCAGAAGAAATTTGTGTTAAAGGGAATAAGAAGACCTTGAGAACAACACATAAGGTATATAACTTAAATACATTTAATTTTCAAAGACATTATATATTAATTTTGACTTTCAACTCAACTACAAACCTAAAACGTATAGTCATTGCCATCCATCATAAAACTCAAGGGCTGTGGGGAATAAACTCAAGTGTTAGGAGGCATTAGAAGTAGTTTGATAAAACGAGTAATTATGTATGAAGAGTAACACAATATAAATGGGGAATATATTTTTTTAATAAAGTGCCCACACATTCCTTGCTATTCCGTAATGGGATAGTTATGGAGCACTAAATATAAACATTATCTAAAAGATCCACCACTCTCACAGCTAGCATTGTATTTAACACCTACTATTAAACGACCTAGGGAAAAAAATATTCTAAAATCCACTAAAGATAAATAGCGAATATCAAACTTAGGCATTTTATCCCTTTAAAAGTAATATCAACTGACCCTTCAAGTGTCAAGATACACAATTACACATACAACTCCAGCGATTTGTCAGGCTGATAACCTATAAGTAAAATGAATAGCTCTCAAACTACTCCCAAAAAAATGGTACCGAGCATTTTACCTGTTACCAGCAGTGAGTATGTTCCTTCAATATTTACGATGAAGAATAGAATCATATTCTGTCCTCAGCTTCTACCATCTACATCAAACCCAGCTCCAGTCCACCCAGGTGTCACAGAATTTCTACCCTTAGGTACTGCTCCAACTCCCTTTCCCCTGCCCTGAATTATAGCTTTTTTCTTCCCTCTTCCTTCGACATCTAGCGAGGCCCCTTGGTTGCTTCCATTTATTGTTGGACCATTTCCAGCTTTCCCTTGATTGGATATGTTCCCATCTGATCTAGTAGCCAGGTCAGCGGAAGCATCCTGAGTTCTAATATTAGGTGTTTGTCCCATTGGATTCCCATCCTGAACCACCAGCATCCGAGTCAATGTCAAAGATTAATTGCATTTCACCAAGAAATTTCATCACTACTTGTTCATGTGTTTTTTCTTAAACAAATGAAAGGAGATGAACTATCTATATAATACAAACAGCCAACCTGAATTGGATATAATTAAAGAGTTACAAATTGCAACGGTCTTTTGCATCCTCAAATTGTATGTCCTACTTCTCTTCTTCCCTCCATTTTAGAATTTGACTATTCACTGAGTCATAAATTTAATATGGACAGTTATATCAATTGATTCAAGAAGTCTAACATTCACTTTCTTGCATACATTCCCATTTTAACTAAGGAAGAAATCTCAAATGCAAGCAACCAGGTCACATCAACTAACTGAGAGTTTTCTCCCCTGAAATATGCTAAAAGTAACTGGGTCGCCCCCCCCCCCCCCCCCCCCCCCCCCCCGACACCTTCCTACTTATCCAAGAACAAGACAAGTTCTTTTGCTGATTAACAGTTTCATAACTCAAAAAATGTGCCAAGCAATTCGGATGCAACTGATACACCTCTTTGCCAAAGGGTAAAGAAATATTCCAGAATACTTAGTTCATATATGGTACAAAGGAGAGAGATCTTACAGTGGCATCAGACATGGATGATCTACTTGGATTTAAAGCATCCAGACGCCTTTTCAATTCCTCCAGTCTGGCCATTTGAATCTTACTACTCTCATGGACCTGTGCAAGAAATTGAGATTACAACACAGGAAAATTCAGTGAAGCTGCAATGACAGAAAGAGATGGGAATACCAAGTTATTCAAGTCTTCACAAAGCTTCTGCTTAAGTTGTTCCTCGTCTGTGACTGCTTTTGATGCTTCTTCCCAAGCCTGAATTTCAGGAAAAAAACACTTCAGAACTTAAAAACTACAATTAAAACCCTCAAGAAGAAGGTGTTACCATTCAATTACGACTTCGAGAGGCAAGATTAAACTGCTGAAACAGATGTCTCAACAATTTGATGAATGAAAATTATTTATAAATTTCTTGTTCTGGAAAAGATTCTAACATTTTGGCTAATCTAAATAGTTTTAAAACTAAAATAAATGGCATGTTCAAAGAAGGGAGTCCCCATCCCTGCCACATAAGAAGGGGGGAAACTCTCTTTGATTACTGCAAAACATTTCTGCATGTCTACTAGTGTAGCTGAGAGAGGAACAATGTAGTAAGTAAAGATATAAAATTGACCACTGAGAGAACAAATGATTTGCCCAATTTATACTTTCTTTTCCTCCTCGCTAAGTCATTCCTACTTGTTCAACAAGAGAAATTTACAAGGAACAACGAGCATCTCTAGTTCAGAAGTACTACGTTTAGACAATGCAAAATCAACATAACTGGTACCTCACACAAAGAAAACCTAAGCAAGATAGCGGAACAGGTATGCATTAAATTGACACCTCCAATGCCCTCGCTCCCCGAAAGGAAAAAAGAAGGAAAAGAGAGAGAGAGAGACATAATTGCAGTAAACAGTATGATCAGACTTTTGGCAAATGAAACAAACCTTTCTGGCATTTTCTTCCTTCAGCTTAGCAGCACGAATTTTCTCATTTGACAATTCTATTTTCTTTCTCATGTGTTCAAGTGCTGTGAATTTATGTATTCATGAGAACAACATCCATTATCATTTAGCTTTAGATAGGAGAAAGATACTCCACAGTAAAAGGAATAAGAAATGACAAGAAAATGGACCTGCTTTCTTCGGCCCAGAAGTAAGTTTCATCTCCAGAGAAAGATTTGTCAATTCTCTTTCAACATCACGAATCTTGGTATAGTTTTCTTCTATATACCTAAGTAAATATAGAACAGGATGCACAAGACATGGCCCCAGGAGGCGTGGTCATTGAAGATGAACTAAAAAATAAGATTAATAAAGGAAATATGCACCAAGAGAAGGTGCATTTCAAACTTTTTTATAGTGGAAACATGAAGAGTTAGTCTGAATAATGATGATCACAAAATGCATAGAACAAATCTTCTAAGAAGGGTAAACATAATCAAGGAATAGAAATAATTCAAAACTCCACCTGCCCCTAGACAAGTTCCTGCAGGCATTTTTACCTACTTCCATAAAGAAGCACATAACATAAAGTCTCAAGCACTTGTCGAGGAAATTTGGAGACCAAATAGGATATAATCCAAAAATTGCAAATTAAACAAAGGAAAAATTCAGGCTATGAGAAAAGCTCCACCAGTAAACGAAAGAGATAATGGAAAAAGTGGAAAGTGTCTTTTCTCCAGAATTTAGAAGATAATGTAAGGAATTCATTTTGAAGAAGAAGGAAATAGATTAAACAGAGAACTTCAATAGAATAAGAAGTGAAACCACGAAGACAAATCTCCTACCACACAGTCTTAGAGTTAAGGATCACCGGAGCATGTTCTGAACTCTTCTTTTAACTATTTTAATCTCAATAGCCAACAATAACCTAGAGCAATCTAATGGACAAAATCTGTTCAATTTGATGCATTTTGACCACAGTATAATAAACTAAATTTACGAAAAAAGGATAAATAAATAAAAACAGGAAACAGTTACAGGAAATATAGCTAGAGCATTTAAGATGGAGGAGAAGGAGCGGACGTACTTTCTCAACTGAAGCTGCTCCGCTTCAATTAACTGAAACAATTGAAAGAAAACAAAACATAATATCAGTTTTCTAATAGATCACCTCAGTAATGCATCGCATAATTCTAGGGAAGCCCACAAAACTAGTTTCAGAGAGTGACGAGAGACCTTCTCAGTATAAGAAATGATAGGTGATTCTTGCGCAATGCCATCAGGTCCGATCTCCGGCATGAGTACGGGTCTGGCATTGGTACTGCCAGCACCGGTGTCGGCGTTGGCGGCCATCAATAGATCTGATCTCAGTGACGATGAATTAATTGGACGACCATGTACTATCAACAAGTAATTAGGACTTCTGCACTAAGCGTTTGGTTAGCAAATCGCCGTCGGCGTATCCTATCCCAGGTCACAAGGTAGGACGAAACCGTCTATCTCTATCCGTAGCCTGATTTCCCTTTTTTTTTTATTTTAATAATTGTAAGGGTTAATTAAAAAAAAAAAAAGTGCTTTTACCTTTTAATTGCAGCGAAGCACGACGTCACCGATCGCAATCGCTAAGCAGCACATGCCGTTGGCCGTGGGGAAGGATGAGTTGCGTGACTCCCACACCCCCCTTCTTCCGCTTTGTTTATTTTTTATTATTATAATAATAATTGCAAATTCCGCAAAGTCAAATGGCGCCAACTACTATTTCCCTCCGAATAATAAAATTGCATTTTTTCAAAAATTATAATTTCATAATGAAAAGACGCGATAGTGTAATCTCAATATTTCCTTATAATCAAAATTTGCCCTCTTGAACATGGCAAAACGTGTTCAGTGCAGAAAGCATTGTTTGAACAAAATCTTTTGGTTCTCAAACATTTCACAATCAAAATTACAGGCAATTATTGCTAGAAACCATCAGATTTCCACATATGAAACAAGTTCTTCAATTCAACACAAAAGAGCAGGAGGGAGGATCTTGAATTTGCAGGTAAGAGAGGAACGAGCCCCAAAGGCCAAAAGATGGAAAGAAAAGACAAGTGCCCCCAGCAGCTTTTTTTACTGAGTGCACAAGAAGGCTTAACATTGCAAAATTTTGTTAGTGCACACGAGTCGCCAATAAGTCGTCTTCTATTCAGGAAGAAGAAACATTGGCTAAAAGTTTTTCAACGGCATCTTTTGTGGGCATTGCTGGGATTGCGCCTTTTTCTGTCACTGTGATTGCACCACAAGCATTTGCAAAATAAAGAGCTTCCTTTAGCCGTTTCTCATCCTGCCAATTATTAAATTGAAGTAGAAAAGATAAAATAAGCTACAAGAACCACACTAAGTCTATTGCTCCCATTAAAAAAAGATTCAACGGATTAAGAGATTAACAAGTTATGATGTGTATGAGATTATCTCACATTTTACCTGATAAAGAGTTGCATCAGAAGCTAAACTGTACAATAATCCGCCAACAAATGCATCACCAGCTCCAGTGGTGTCAACAGCTTTAACTTCCACGCCAGGAACTCTTCCTTTAAATTGCTGCAGAGGAATTAATTGATGTCAATTTGCACCACGACAATTAGATATCAGTAAAAATCAGCACTCATGTAACTCTATTCGACAATTTATCCCTTCTTTCATAAGGAAAACTATGTGTGCATGCATGTGCCTGTGTAAATGTATGTGCATGTCTGTGCATATATATATATATTAAAATAAGTTAAGATAGGAAAACTAATTGGCTGGTACAATTAAGCTAAGGGGTTCAGGCAAGAGTATTGATATAGATGCAATAAACTTCAATCAGCGAAACCATTTGAGAGTTCATTTAAAACATACCTTTGTGTAATATCGGCAACCCTTTTGACCTTCAGATACCAGTAAAAGACGCAGTTTTGGATGAAAAAGTTTCTCCATTACCACAGCATCATTATAAGGATCATCACCTCCAGTAAGAAATGCAATTTCATCCTCACTTACCTGCCAAAAAGGGTGGTTAACTTAAAATTGCTGCAGAAAAGCTCATACAAATATATGCTCAAGAATGTAAATAATAGGAAACTCAGTACCTTGATAATATCTGCTTGGTCCCATATGCTCAGTATTCCCTCCCGAGCAGCCTCAGCTGATGGCCACAAGGCCAATCTCAAATTTGGATCATAGGACAGCAAGCAACCAGATTTCTTGGCAATAGCCATTGCAGCAAGTTGTGTGGATCTACATGGTTCTTCAATCAAACTAATGGAACCAAAATGGAAGACAGTTGCCTGCCATTACAAAAGTAACTTAGTAAAACACTAGACAGAGAACTGGCTAAAAGCAGTATATCCTAGACAAACCAAGTAGTAGCAAACTAACAATGTATACCTTTTTAATTAGGCCACTATCAAGTTCTGCCTCTTGGAGAAGCATGTCAGCACTGGGATTACGAAAGAATAAAAATTCACGTTCACCATCATCTCTAAGTGTAAGAAATGCCAGGGCGGTCCTTGCAAAGGGATCAAATCGCATACCAGAATTATTGACTTTGTTTTCTTTCAATATATCGGCCAGCATATGTCCAAAATCATCCTCACCTACCTATGGTATAACTGAAGAGATTACTTTTTTAAACCAATAACTGGAACAAATACAGGAACATTACTTGAGATGAATGAGTGATTGCATAATGAAGCAGAATGTATTTAATATTCTAAAAAGCCTCACCAAAAGCCAAAAATACAGTAAATTAGGGGGGGGGGGGGAATGAAGGAAAAAAGAACAGCAGAATCAAGGTGCAATAGAACCCAGGAAGATAAATTAGCCTCTTAGAATGATATGCTACAATAGATATAAAATATAATCTAAACAATTATCTAAGAGACTTGAATGCACCTTCCCTATAAATGCTGATGAACCTCCCAGCCGTGCTATACATACAGCAACATTAGCAGGAGCACCACCTGGAGCCTTCTTGAAGGCAGGAGCCTGAGCTAGTGAAACCCCATTAACTGTTGGGACAAAGTCAATCAACATCTCACCAAAGCAGACAACCAAATGACTATTTTCCGATGACTTCCCATTTGAAGTCAAGGAAAGTCTTTCCATCTCACCTGCATACATTTCATTATATATGAGGCAAATCAATTGAATAATAATAAAATTTATATACTTATACTTCTGCAGATCATAACCAATAATATGCTACATCTCCTGGAAAGTACACAGAACAGTTGGATCAAATTACATACTCTGCTAACTGTGCCAACCTTATGTTAGAGGGTCTTTTGCAGCTCCATTTTCAATGCCAAAGAATCACATCAGAGTGAAGATTGTGCATTCTTGAAATATTCATAGGCACCTCTTTGCAATATACCTCTTCTAAAGATGCTTAAACTGAATTAAATTACCATGAAGTGAAAGGATTTCTGAATCTTACTTATAATTTTCAACCAGAAAAAGAAAATCAACAATCTTATATAGGGTTTCAAACTAGCAAAACCAAGATCATGAACTATTTACTTGTTCAGAGCCATATCATAAATCATCTCCTTTTTGTTTGCCACTTTGTTTCTAAATTTAGTATTTTGGATGGCGAAACTAAATCCGCCAGGCATAGTGACTGAACAATTCAAGTATGCATCCACTAAAGATTCATGCTTTACTAACTCCTATCCTTAAACAGTAACATTTAGAAACATACTCGAGATTGGAGACCAACTTCTTGAAGTTTTGCCATAAAAAAAACAAGGGTCTCATAGTTTTACCATTTAGATTCCATACAAAACACTTGACTAATAAATCGTACACGAATAAATCTAGAGAAGAAAAAAAAGATAAAAATGAGAATTCAAGAAAATTCAAAATCAGAATAGTCTATGTTCATCATTGATTATTACTGCTCTTCTGGATTACTAGAAGGGAAAGGGAAAAAAAAAAAAAAAAAAAACTAACCGGAGTTGGGCTCGACATCCATGCTTTATAATCAACGGCAATAGAAAGACAAGGGTCGGTGCAGTAGTTGACAAGAAAATACCCGAAAAAAAAAGAATGAAGTGAAGAATTTGAACACGACAAAGAGACTTGAAAGACAAGAATCAAAAGTGAAATGATTGTTGGATCATGAATAGAAAGGATTCTTGAATCAGGAAGCGAATAAAAGGAAATTTTTTGTTGGGGAAATGCAGTCCTGTTTGTGGTTTTCTAGCTGCCGCCGCCCCATGTGTCTGAAATATTCCACTGGTAATCTTTTTTTCATTTGACATTGGACTCTCCAAAAGACTACCATTACTTCCCCACTATTTTTTCTTTTTTTCTTTTCTGTATTATAATTTTTCCTTAATTGCAAGATTCTAAATGTTGGTGTCATTTTGTATTCAATTAAAATTGCTTATATTCTTCGTATAACACTTTTATTAATACTTCACATAAGTTTTTATAAAATAGGGTTCAATTTAAAATATAAACTTAAAAATGGATAAACCATTAAAACCAAATAATTAAATTTGAAAAACATTAAATGCAATCATCTAAGAATTGCTTATATTTCTCTACTCCTATTATAAATAAAAAATATTTCATAAATTATAAGTTTTTGAGAAAAAAAAAATTTATGCTCGACTCTATTTTTTAAAATTACATTCTAAAAGTTTAGTTAGATCATAAATTATAATTATAATAAAATTGAATATAACTCATTATTCAAATTAATTCATTTAATGTGGTCCCAATATAATTCGTTCTCAGTAATTAATACTATTTTGAAATAAAAATAAGATCAAGCAAAATCTCTCAAAATATCACTTCAGTTAATTCCACGTTGTCAAAGAGAAAGAGACAAATCACGTGAAAGTGAGATTGGTTAAAGGTTTCTCGAACGCACACGTGGCACTTACGTTTCTCTTTCATCAGATTTTTTAAATTATTTAATAATATAAATTTATTCGATTTCTTGATTTTCTTTATGAATCAAATAAAATCCAACCACAGTTCTCACTCATCCTCTGTAGAACATCCCACTGGATCTTCTTCCTTCCCATTTCACAAGTCAAAGATATTCACTTCTTAATTTATTTTTCAAATTATTTTGAGAAATACCTTCGTTCCATCGTCAAGAACTTGGAAGCCACAGTAATGGCATTCTGCGCCATAACTGCAACTTCTTCAAATTTCGGGTTATCCTCAAAACTCAATGAAGTCTCAGTTTCATCTACTCTCTGTACCTCTCAATCATCTACCCGATCCTTGTCGTTTCTTAAATCTGCAGCCATTCCTCTTTTCCCCAGTTTCTCTCTCAAGAAGATCAATCACCAACACCCTTCTCTGTTTCTGACAGTCACTGCTTCCTCGTCTCCTTCTTCTTCCTCCTCCACTACTCTTGCCGAGTCACAAGGCCTCAATGTCATTCTTTCTTCCTCCTATATTTTATTTTATTTTTTATTATTCACCTAATTTTCTTAGTTGCTGATATATTATTGTTCAATACTTGTTTTAGATTAAGTCGGTGCCAACCAAGCCTATTGAAGGTCAGAAAACTGGAACCAGTGGTCTACGGAAGAAGGTAATAATGTATTTATGCACTACTCAGTTTGAATCAATACGGAGGCCTATTCTTACGTTCTCTATATTTCATCTTGCTTTTAGGTTAAAGTTTTCACGCAAGAGAATTACCTGGCTAATTGGATTCAGGTGTGCGTTTTGATCTCTTCTTTACTATTTTTGTGTTGGAATTTTGATCGTGTTCTTCAACTCTGATGGGTTTTTCCATTCGTCATGTGCAGGCTTTGTTTAATTCTTTGCCGCCTGAGGATTATGAGGGTGGAGTGTTGGTCTTGGGAGGGGATGGTCGATATTTTAATCGTGAAGCTGCTCAGGTATATACTTACAATTGGAAATAGGAAATTTGGTTTTGTTAAATGCCTACTCTTTTAACCCCTCCTAATTTTGCTCTGTTACAAATGTAGATAATTACCAAAATTGCTGCAGGAAATGGTGTTGCTAAAATTTTGGTTGGCAAGTGAGTGACAGCTTCCTTTTCTCCATCTTCCCTAGCTTTTCTTTTCACCTTAATCGTGTGAAAAATCCAATAGACAAATGGTGTTTGAAACTTTTGTTTGGACAGTTAGTTGCGTCATGTTTAACTTGAAATGTCAACAGAAGATTCATTACACTACTTGAAATATGATCAATGTTGTTTGTGAATGCATTCTGTTATCTATTGTCCTTCTATTTTAAAGCCATATTATGCTATTACTAGGTTGTGTTTGTATTTTTTCTGTTTTCGGCCTTGGATGTAAAATGTTGAAATTTTCATTTCAGGGAAGGTATAATGTCTACACCAGCTGTTTCTGCTGTAATAAGAAAGAGAAAGGCTAGTTTCCTTTTGACTCTTTGATTTTGCAATTTTACTTTGTTTGGAAGGAGGATTATTTAACCTATTTTCGTTTTTTGCCTTTCTGCTGTAACTTTCTTCTAGGCCAATGGTGGTTTCATAATGAGTGCAAGCCATAATCCTGGCGGCCCTGAATATGATTGGGGTATCAAGGTTGTTTATTTATTTATTTTTTATGTATTGCAGAAGTTGAAAATTGATGATAGCCTTCACTCTAGTGTTTTCAATTTGGCATTTCTATGATATATTTTAGTGTAAAATGCAACTTATTATTGGTTTTGCAGTTCAACTACAGTAGCGGTCAGCCAGCACCCGAATCAATAACTGACAAGATTTATGGAAATACTCTTTCTGTAAGATCCCATCTACATGTTTGAAATCAGATACCTCCATAGAAGTTTTCTTTGGTTTTACTCTGTATATTGGTCTGATAAAAAATGGGCATTTACAAGGTAATTTGGAGGAGAAGATAAAAAAGATTTACGTTCTATGTTTGGTAGACATTGTCGATTTTTAAGCTTTTATTAACTTTAGAGGACTTCAGCACTTAAATTTTGTCGAATCATTGTTAAGCTGTATGCTTCTTGCCAAAGTGTGCATGGCTTTTTTAAAGGAAAGGAATGGGTACTTCTTTCCATTGTCTTTATAGTTCTTTAGGTCATTGATATTTATTTATATTTTGAATGTTTCTAATAGTTTATCTATGTTTCCAATTTTTTGTCCTTTTAGTAGGAAGTTAATTGAGTTATCAATTAACTTGTAGTTACTTTTTTCTCTTCTGCAAAATGCTTTGCAGTTCTTGATTGAAATTTATATTTTGTCCTCATTTATTTCTATACCATTTAGGCCATTTTCTTTTTGGAGATGGTTTTGGCTATAGAATAACATCTCTCTTTTAATTAATTTTCATAGATAGGAGAGTCTTTACTAGGTTCTATCTTTCTCTATGAATTGAACTAATTCTTGTTGCATATCCACACATAAGTGCTTTTTGTTCAAAATATATGCAGGTTTTGAGAAAGAAAATTTTGAACTTGGTGGTCCATTACTTTTTTTTCACCCCTACTTTCTTTGTATAAAGTATTTAAGCTGAAGTTATAATCTAAGCAAAAAATATTCATCCAAGAGAAGGTAACAATATCTTGGCATGGACATGTATTGATGAACTTAATTTAAGTGTACACTATCTCACCTTCATGTACTCTTTATGGTCATTGACGTCAGGATATGGTATAAGACTGGATAGTTTTTTCATTCATTTAATTTTAATTATGGATTTTTATATTAATCTAGACTTTTAGAGCAATATGGATTTTTGTCTTTATTATTGGAAACAGTTAAATATTTTCAAGGTTTCTGCATTGACTCTCAAACTGCACAAGTACAATGCAGATTTCTGAAATAAAGATGGCTGACATTCCTGACATTGATCTGACTACTACTGGAGTTTCGAAATATGGAACATTTACTGTTGAAGTGATCGATCCAGTTGTTGACTATTTGGAACTACTGGAGGTAAGAAGTTGAAGATATGTGTCTTTAGAAAATTTATTTGGTGGATTGTGTATCTACAGTTTTGTGGTGTTTTGTGCAGAATGTATTTGATTTCCCGCTTATTAGTGGCCTTCTTTCGCGTCCAGATTTCAGGTACATGTATTCTTTGAGCATTTTATTTTTTCACTTTTACTTCTTCTTTTGGCTCTTGTATATGAAAGTGTATTTTAGTCATATGTAACTGTTCTGAGTACTTCTCGCCAACAAGGGTTAAATACTTTACTTTAAATCGGCACTTGTGTTGGTTCGACTCTCTTTGGAAACTTGAACAATAGAATTTCATTAGTCTAAACTGTCTTGTGTGTCTATCAACGAAAAGCTCATCTTCCTTATTTATACTTGGAGAAGTTCCACAACTTTAATTGGAGGACCAGAGTGGGAAGAAGAAAAAAAACTTGATTGCTGAATTGTTGTATATTTGAAATTCCTTGCAGGTTTATATTTGATGCAATGCATGCTGTTACTGGTGCTTATGCAAAACCTATTTTTGTCGACAAGTTGGGAGCTAGCCTTGTACGTCATTAGATTTATAATTTTCTTAGGAATACTAATTGTTAGATGAGTAAGTGCTATCTTGAATTATATGTGATCAAAGATTTGAGAAGTGGTGCTTAACTAATACTAAATGTTATGTAGGATTCAATTTTGAATGGAGTGCCCTTGGAAGATTTTGGGCATGGTCATCCTGATCCTAACCTAACGTAAGAAATATGTTCTTGTATGTGCGGAGCACAACTATAATGGCTTTGAAATAATCACTACTCTTTTCTTGTCCTGCAAATAAAGATATGCCAAGGATTTGGTCAACATCATGTATGGCAAGGATGGACCTGATTTTGGAGCTGCAAGTGATGGTAGGATATCAGTGCTTCATTCATGGATAATTTTGTCTTTGCTTCCTGTCTTCGCACTCATCTAATCATCTTTAAAGGGTAACATTTTTCCATTGTGCCCAGAGTGTGTCTCCTATATTATGTGGGGTTTTAACTCATCATACAATTATTTTTCAGCTGAGAGCAGTTAAATATGGTTTTGGCTGCTAGCTCTGATATACACTGTAACACAATTTCGTTGCCATTTCTTTGCTATAATTAACACCCCTTTCTGATTACCATCAAAATCAGATGCCTTTTATGACTGTGATCTGTATCCTTGTGGACTTGTGCAGGATATTCCCAATAATTTTTCTTAAATGATGAGAAGGCCCCCTATTTTAATGTGCAAGAATATCATATTACCCTTTTTATATATGTAGTTAGAAGTATTTTGGGCTTGACGTAATACTTTGGGATTATATTATATATAATTTGAGAAAAACTTGAAAATATCTGAAGTAATTGATGCATTTGACTAGTCTGATGCTAATAAGCTGCATTGGTGTCATGTTAACTTGAGTTATATGTATCTACCATTCAGTTCCTGGAGAAATTTAACCACTTGTAAAATTCTAGGAAATTCTTTTCAACACTGTAAAAGTAGGAATGCTCTGCTTCATAAGGAATATATCTATGTTTGTGAGTTCATGTTTGTCTATAAAACAAGAATATAATGCATTTCGTGATTATACAGGAGATGGTGATAGAAACATGATTCTTGGTAGGGGATTTTTTGTGACTCCTTCTGATTCTGTAGCAATTATTGCTGCAAACGCGCAGGAATCTATTCCATACTTCCAGAATGGTCCTAAGGTAGTAAAAGATAGCTAGAACCTCCTCTCTTTGAATTGAAACTTTTTTCTTGATCTTAAAGCACGAAACATCACTTCATAGCTTGATTTCTCCTTATAATTTTTTTATAAAATATCTAGGGTTTAGCCCGATCAATGCCAACAAGTGGTGCCCTAGACCGTGTTGCTCAGAAGTTAAATCTACCCTTTTATGAGGTAAAACATTTTGTTCCCCACTCATATATCATGGCTTGAATAATTATTTCCCCACAACATTATGAAGTTAAGCGTTGTCTGCAATAACGGATCAGGTGCCTACTGGTTGGAAGTACTTTGGAAATCTAATGGATGCAGGAAACTTGTCAATTTGTGGAGAAGAAAGTTTTGGAACTGGTTCTGACCACATTCGTGAAAAAGATGGCATATGGTATTGTTTGCCCTCTAATTTGTATTCTTCATTCATAAGTGCTCAAAAGCCATATTCTTTCTGTAATATCTGTAGGGAAAAAAAAAAAGAAAGTTACATTTGAGATAGAATACAGTGATTTTTCTTTTTTCCTTTGCAGAGAAAGTCTGGAATACATTTGAGATTTTCTCATTTTGCTCATCTTTAATATTGTTGCTGAAAGTCTTTATTTGATTTAGACATTGTTCTCGAAAATACTTAGTAATTGGTTCTTGAAACTATACGGGTAAAGTAGTCATCACCTAAATGTTCCATTACTTTTACATAGGGATGCTAGTACTATCTATTCATATTTTGGTTTTACTAGTTGATTTGTTTGGAGAACCAAACTTTACCACATTTTAGAATACAACATGCCTATCTGATAGATAATCTTGCTTCTAACATAATGTTCATTTCCAATATCAACTAACTTTCCTGATACTTCATAACAGGGCTGTATTAGGTTGGCTTTCTATAATTGCATACCGAAACAAGGGCAAGAAACCTGGAGAGAAGTTGGTTTCAGTTTCTGATGTTGTAAAGGAGCACTGGGCTACATATGGAAGAAATTTCTTTTTAAGATATGACTACGAGGCAAATATCAATACCTATGATGACTGTCCATTGCCTACACTCTTTAGAAACTTTTAAAGATAGTTACTGGAGATTTCTATATTAAAGTCTTTCCGCTGCATTTTTTTTGATGATTGATATCTTGTGGATAACTTGTGTGTGCAGGAATGTGAATCTGAAGGTGCTAATAAAATGATAGGGTATCTTAGGGATTTAGTATCTAGCAGCAGGGGTGGAGATAAGTATGGTTCGTCTCCTCACCATTGTTTCTATAATTTGTCTTGAATAAGCGTCGTCCTTCTTTTATATGTCTGAGAGGAAAATTCATGTCACAGGAAATTATGTCCTTAAATTGGCTGATGACTTCACATATACGGATCCAGTAAGTTGTAGTAGTGTTGATACCTTACTCTTTATTTATGATTTACCCATGTAAACCAAGATAACAATTTCTGAGAGGAAAATATGGTGTTTTCTATTGCATCAGGTCGATGGAAGTGTGGCATCAAAACAAGGTGTTCGGTTTGTCTTCACAGATGGATCAAGGATCATATTTAGATTATCGGTCTGTATTTACACACCCTGTTGCAGATCTTGTTCTTGTAATTTACTTGTTTGGCTAGCATTATTAATACATCTGTAATTTTTAGGGTACTGGCTCTGCTGGTGCAACTGTTCGAATGTACATTGAACAATTTGAGCCAGATGTCTCCGAACACAACTTGGATGCCGAGGATGCACTAAGACCTTTGATAGGTATGATTTTTAAAGTTTTTGATATCTCTTAAAATTCTAGGTTTTTTTCCCCTTTCATTTCATTTTTCCTGATAAGAGTTTTTTTGTGATTATCAGATCTGGCACTTTCAATATCTAAGCTAAAGGAGTTCACTGGAAGAGAGAAGCCAACAGTAATCACATAGTTCACTTGTTAGCGTGAAAAGGATCTCAGGTTACATTTGAAACAGGTTGAGTAATTTATAGTCTTTTTAATCTAAATATCAATGTACATGCTGAGATAAATGTTGTTATTCCGTACTCCGAAATTTGGTTACCTTCAAGATAAATGCTTTCTAGGGGGAATAAGAATCGTCACCATCACCACCATCAGCACCATCACCATCATGTAGATTGTATAATTTGCGGTTGGCCGGCAAAGGCGGGGCTGTAGTACCTTGATATTGAAAGAAAAAAAATCTATAATATATATATATATATATTGTTGCTTTCTATTTGATTTCTGTATTTTGTAGTAATTATCACGTGTAAAATAAATTCAGAGATATTACATTGCATGATTGATTGTAGCTGTGGCTAACCAACCTTTTATTAGAAACCATGAATGGACTGGGAATTACCTGAGTTTTATTTTTTATTTTTAAACTTTAGGGAGTCTTACAAAAAACATAGCACAAGGAGGAACCTCTAAGGTAATCAACTTGTGCCCGACAGTGAATTTGCAAAAAGCGGAAAAGAAAGCAGGTATTATTATGCTTGAGTTGAATGCAAAATTTCAGTACAATGTTGAGCATTTAAACAAAAAAAAACAAGAAAAGAAAAGGAGTGGAGTTGAGATTATTCTTTTTATTGATGTGATGTTATATGAGTTGAAGTCATATACTTTGTTTTTCTAAAAAAATAATAATAATAAAAAATATCAGAAGATCCAATTAGATGAAGAGGGTATCTTTTATTTAGGTATTGGGGGTCCTCTCCATGATGATCCTCCCATTGTGTGGTGGGCGATATGCAGTTCGAAACAGTAAAGAGAGCAGTCATTGAGAAGAAGATGATCCCTCTTTACTAGTTGTTGGAAATCCACCGTACAAAAAGATCATTTGGTTTCCAATGATATAATATTTTCCTCCAATACCAAGTTTCCGACCGCAGTATATGTGGGAAGCTATATGTTCAACTTGAACGTGAATGATTCTTTTCTTCACTTGCAACAGTTAAAACAGTTTGAAATCAGTTTTGTCTGTAAGTTCTTTCTGAATTGATTCGACAGTTCGCCACTCTCTCGTCGTGCTAAGTGACGGTTCTTTTTGTATTCTTGGATCTTCTGCACTGCACAGCACAACACAAGTGCTACTTTTCTTATCTTTTTTTTGTTCACTTTCTTTCTTCAAGCTTTTCAACTTGTGATGTATGGGTAATGATAAGAAAGAGGACAAGTTCTCAGACCTGCTTGGGAATCCAAGCTAACTAAGATCCAACTGCCTACCTTTACTGTGTGTTTTACCTTTTAGTTCTTAGTTCTTGACCTTAGTTTTAGCTGGTTCTGACCCTTTCCCCACCACCTTTTTTTTTCTTTTAAAAAAAAGGAAAAAAATTCTTTATCTTTGTCCCTAAAAATTTTTCTTCTTCTTAGAATTGAAAAATGGAGACAAAATAATAATATGAAAAAAAAGGTTTTTGAATCCTTGGTATGCGCCTAGTAGTGGTTTCTAAAATAGAGAAGACATTATCTAGAGACAAAATAAAAGTAATTTAGAGCATAACCGGGAAAAAAGAAGAATAGTAGTATAATATATGTGGTCATTTCCAGTTAATAATATCCAAGAGAAGAAGGGGAAAAAAAACTTACTTTATTTGGGGATGCAATTTCTAACCTTGTAAATGATGCAAGAAAATCCAAAAACAAAATCAAGAAAAAGATTGAGTTGGTTCCCCATTTGTAATAAGATCTAATCCCTTAAAACAGATCCACCCACCAATAATATGCACATACACAATCTTTAATCCCTCAAAAATAGACGAGAGCAGAAAAATTATTGTGGGCACAACACTTGAAGCTCCCTCCAATATTTATTTGATTCTTTAAAAATTGATTTGACGTCACCTATCATTGAAACAGTGTCGTATGATGATATCTGTCAAATATTATTGTCAAGATAGTCGTTGCGTCACTGTTTTAATAGAAATTTTATCTTACGATACCTGTAAAATAGAAAAGTTCATATAGAGGTTGGAGGGACTTTGATGAACCCTCCGATGGTAAAATCAGTGATTTAATCTTTGATGGAGAGTATTTAATTTGATAGAGATTTAGTATAGTAATCTAGCATTCCCCTTTTACCTTTACGAGGGTGGTTTTTATAGACGTAAGTCACCCTGAGAAATAGGTAGGTCGGTGATGTAATCTAGAGAATCTGATAGTTACCAGATTCTGTGGATAAATAAAAAAATCCCTTCGATTTAGGAAAATCTGGGGTGAATTTGATCGAGTCTTTTGGGGCTTGATTGTTGGTCAAACATTTATTCTCTTGAGGAAGTTTCTAGAAGTAGTTTGCCTAGCTGGCAACCAGACTTCATGCGAAGTGGGTTGCTTGAGAGGTGAGGTTGCAGACTTCGGCGCCTTAGGTGGAGGAGTTGTGGCTTCATCGGGTTTAGCGGGTTGGTTCCTGGCGAAGTCGCGTGTCCCTCCACGCTTGGTGGACGGACAAGTCAGATTGCCGCATCATCCTTCACTCCATGTTAGCATAGGGATATTTTCATACTTCTTAGTGGCCCCTCGTCGAAGTGGAAGGATGACTCTTCTTTCACTTAGACGAAGTTGAAAATCCATGGTTACTTGTCTTCTGCGAACTCGATTAGGGCGATGGGTCGAGCTTTGCCTCAGAGGTGATGAGAGTTGGAGTGCAAAGAGGTGTGTTGGTGGCTTGCTGCGAGGTTCTTTGTAGCGGGCACGAGTTCAGTTATCTCGATGCCAGCTGGATTCCGCAAGTGGAACTTAATGACGTAGTTTGCACTTCCCCATGTCTAGGCAATGATGGCTACTGTGCATAGGGGTTGATGAAGTGACGTTTGGTGTGACTTTGACCCGGCTGGAGGCGGGTTCGGACGAAGCGTGCCTGAGAAGCTTCCCTTTTTTGAAAAATTTCCTTTGCCCCTTAGTATTCTCTTCTTCTTCTATAAATAGGACAAACGATTTTCCTTGGGGAGTTTTTTACCTTTTCTTTCCCATCTTCTGTAATTCATATCTTCCTTTCTTCATCTTCTTCCTTGATTCGATGTTTGCCTGCTTTCTCGCTCTAACTCCCTTGCACGAGTATTGAGGATTCATCCAATCTCAACCATCATAACAGTCGCCAGTTTTACTTTCATTTACTGTTTTTTCTTTGGTGTCCGATGAACATGGGACAATTCATCATTATATGTTTTTTCTGGGGGTTTTTTGTTGTTTTTCTTTTGAGTTGGGTGTTGAAACGTGAGTTGTTTCGTAAGGACTGTAGTTGGCTGGGCAAGTGGAGGCCCTTTAGGTGAAAACCTTTTGGGGAAATTTTCTGGGGAGATGAAGCTCGTTGAAGGCGAAGTAGGGAGACTTTAGGATGAGACTTAGAATCTGATAGTCAATTTGTTCTCGTTGTAGATATGTTGAACTCAGAGAACACCGAAGTCACTACCCCCATAGTCGAAGTTGAGTCTAGCTCCTCAGCATCCACTTCGGTGGATAGGCCGGCTGATGAGAGTTCCAGCACTCAGAGTGAAGAGAGTTCGAGCACTTCGAGTGATGAGAGCATGAGTGCTGAGGTCGGTCATGCCCTGCCTAACCAGTCTGGACGTCGATGAAGGACAAACCCTACTAACCAGGCTGGACACCGATGATGGAATCATCAAGGTGCTGAATGTCCAAGCTTCGACCGATGACTCTTTTGAGGGCTTGGCTATCTTGTAGTTGTCCCTTTAGATCCCAAAACCCCTAGGACCACCTACGCCGAAGTGATAGCCATCGGCCTAACAACCCGAGATTTACCTGACCCCAGCATCCTCCATGGGGAGGGTGCTGACTCCGACACTTCCGATGAACTCCCGAAGACCAAAAACCGGTTGCCGGGCGACTTCATCTTGAAGAATAATACTATTAGCTTAGAACTTCTAACCCTGTCCTTAGAGGTTGATTGAAGTAGATTTATGATGTTTTCCTTGAAGGCATGCGGGGCCATGTCTGACTTCTATGTCTATATTCCTGTTGACCACTTTCTTGCCGGACTCAGTATATCTTTCGACCTCACTTTTTGCGACTTTCTAAACATGGTTAGATGCCAACCCGCCCATGTTCATCCCAACGGAGTTCTGTACTTCATTGCATTAACTGTTTTGTGTAGGAGAATAGGGGTAGAAATTTATGACCTAATTCCTAGGACCTTTTTCACTGTACTTCGCATGAACAACCTTACCCTATCACTTCGACCTCGCCCTAGTATGGTCACCCTTTTTGAGCCCCCTCCAAATAAGATAGGTCAGTGGAGAGAGCGCTGGATTTGTGTGGAGTCCAAGTCGGGCTTCCCATTTTACCCCAAGTGTAAGACACTTCGCGTTTGGCCTCTTGTAAAGAAAAACACCAAATACTCTGACTCTGACATAAAGTTTTTAGATTATGTCCGGAGTGAGTTAGGAGACAACCCTAAAACCCAAACTAAAATTTTCTTTACTAGTGAACTTATTGCTAATGAGAGCCGATACCCTTGTGGGATAGGCGAGAAATCGATAGATGCCCGTCGGAGAGAGCTTAAGCTCGAAGATAATGATGAATATCCGATGTGGAGATTATACCCAAACATGGTGTTTTTCGATGAATGCCCGGAGTGTTCGAATCCTCAAAGCACGGCTTGTCTCGTGGCCCTGGGTAGATGGATTTTATTTATTCAATTTTTTACACTTCGCTTCATATCTTTTCCTTTGCTAACATGTTTTCTTTGTATGACTTCGTCAGATATGGGGTTGACCTTCACTAAACGCCGTGAAGCAGCAAGACATGCTCGAGAGGCTGTCATCAACCGTTCCACCCCTAATCCTGCGAGGGTAGTGGAACGTGCTTCGCTTGTTGCTATTGCTGCTACATTGTCGGGTGATGCGGCCACTCTGACTACAACTCCGGGGACATCAACGGGTCAATCCCTACAGATGTCGAGGCCGGCGGACCGCTCTAAGGGGAAGAAGCACATTCAATCTTCTAGCAAGAGGACCTGTGAGGGGGGTGAGGTCGAGTCGTCCAGGAAGAGGACTTCGTAGGGTCCTCGCTTACTTGACTCCGCGAGCTTGAGGGAGATGGCCCCCGCCACAACACAAGCCCTGGTACTCCAGGGTTCACAAGGGGAAAGTTCCTCTGGTCCTTCTCTAGCTTGCCCTTGGACCAGAGAGGGCTTTAAGTTACCAGAGTCCAGGAGGGACCTCGACCATTTGGCCCAGGAGATTCAGCGGGCCTCCCCACCCCTGACCAACCTACAACTATCAAACTCGAAGGTGGGGAGGCTTTTTGGGAAGGCAGCGCTGAACAGAGCAATGGACTTCGACCTGTCCTAGAATCTTCACCGGGCTTCGACTGGAGTCGATGATATGATGGGCCACATCGGGGCCCATCTATCCCAGGTATGAGGGTTCGAAGTGAATTAGGTTGGTAATTTTTAACCCTTTATTTTTCTTTTTCCTTGTTGCCCTATACTGACTTCGCATGTGTCTTTTTTTGGATCAGGTTTGCACCTATGTCGGCCACCTCGGGAGGATGGTTGCTTCGGCTAATACTTCCAGGACAATGCAGCTCAACCTGGAGAAAATTGGAGGGGCAATTGTCTTGGAAGAACAAGGCCCTAGACTCCGCCGCTGACAAGTTGCAGACTGTCGAAGGGAACGTTGTTTTGGTAGTTGCTGAAAAGGACAGGCAGTCCGCGGACCTGATTTCTTTCCAAAGTGCAAACGAAGATCTCAAGGCTCAACTTTGTGTTTTTGCTGAAGGAATCAAAGTCCAAGTGTCGGGCGGCCAAGGAGAAGGTGGGCTACTTAGAGTCTGTCGAACACGCTGCGAAGGTGGTGAGCGACTACAAGAGCTCTCCTGCATTTGAGGAAGAGTTTTTTACGAAGTCCTATGCCTTCTTCGACAGAGGCTGCACCCACATGCTTCGACAGTTCCACTAGTATATCCCTGACAAGGCATTGATGTACCGAGCATATGAAGGCTCCTTTACTAACCTCAAATTCAGAGATGGCTGCAGCTTTGCCCCGTCTGAGGTGCCTGAGGTGGAGGAGCCCACTCCGGTGGTGGAGCCGATTTTGGTGGAAGGGTCCCCCAGCCCAGCAGAGGAGGGCGCTTCGGCCCCTAGGATAGCAGAGGAGGGTGCTTCGGCCCCTAGGATAGCAGAGGAGGGTGCTTCGGCTGGGGTTGGTCCGTCCTCATCCGAAGTACCCTCAGTTTTGTAATAGTTTGTATAGGCTCTATTAATGTAATAGTACATTTTTAATCCAAGTTTATGCAAGTTTTTTCACTTCGGTTTTCTCAATTTGCTTCCTTTAAATTCTATCTTCGCGCATACACTTGCTTTGTCATTAACTCTACGAATAATTTGAAAATGTTCCATCCTTTCATTGAAATGTAATCGGGCGTAGCCAACTTCAGACAGTCTTCTGAAAATGGTCCAAAGTGCCATGTTTCGGGGACAAGGTGAGTTAAAATAACTCTAGTATAATTTGAAGTATGGCACTTCACAACATACTCAGACTTTGCTGAAAGCGCTCATAATGAACTTCGAGGTGAACTAGCTTTTTATACAAAACTAGATTAAGCCAAAAGCCTTTTGTATATCATAATGGGCTAGTTTTAAGTGTAATTTGAAATCTAACTTCAAGGTTTACTCGAAGTAAAATGAAATAATGAATTCCAAGGTTTACTAGAAATTTTACAAGTTCTGTGATTGACTCGAAACTAAACTCCAAGATTTACTCGAAGTGAGGAAGAATTTGAAGATTTACTCGAAGTGAGGAAGAATTTGAAGATTTACTCGAAATTTACAAGTTCCGTGATTGACTCGAAATAAAACTTCAAGATTTACTCGAAGTGAGGATGAATTCTAAGATTTACTCGAAGTGAGGATGAATTCCAAGATTTACTTGAAATTTACAAGTTCTGTGATTGATTCGAAACTAAACTCCAAGATTTACTCAAGGTGAGGATGAATTCCAAGATTTACTCAAAATTTACAAGTTCCGTGATTGACTCGAAACTAAACTCCAAGATTTACTCAAGGTGAGGATGAATTCCAAGATTTACTCAAAATTTACAAGTTCCGTGATTGACTTGAAACTAAACTCCAAGATTTACTCGAAGTGAGGATGAATTCCAAGATTTACTCAAAATTTATAAGTTTCGTGATTGACTCGAAACTAAACTCCAAGATTTACTCGAAGTGAGGATGAATTCCAAGATTTACTCAAAATTTACAAGTTCCGTGATTGACTCGAAACTAAACTCCAAGATTTACTCGAAGTGAGGATGAATTCCAAGATTTACTCGAAATTTACAAGTTCCGTGATTGACTCGAAACTAAACTCCAAGATTTACTCAAGGTGAGGATGAATTCCAAGATTTACTCAAAATTTACAAGTTTCGTGATTGACTCGAAACTAAACTCCAAGATTTACTCGAAGTGAGGATGAATGCCAAGATTTACTCGAAATTTACAAGTTTCGTGATTGACTCGAAACTAAACTCCAAGATTTACTCGAAGTGAGGATGAATTCCAAGATTTACTCGAAATTTACAAGTTCAATGATTGGCTCAAAACTAAACTCCAAGATTTACTCGAAGTGAGGATGAAGTCCAAGATTTACTCAAAATTTACAAACTAAACTCTAAGATTTACTCGAAGTAGAACCCTTTATTGTGAAGAGGTCATACTATGGCGGAGCAAATGTGTGATACCCCGTCCTACATTGAAAAGTCAAGTAAGTAAGCACTGGTATATAAGAATGGGCCTAGGTACTCATAGTCAACTCGGGGTATCCCTTTTGGTATAGTGAGGACAATACCAAGTAGTTGATTATGGGTATTGCCAGGCCCATAGTTGCGGCACGGGCCTGAGGGTCTGGGTCGTGACAATTGGTATCAGAGCAGGTAACCAGCTCGGACTATGGGAACTAAGTGCTACACCCGAGGGTGGGAGCCACCTCTAGAATCCCAGACGTCCACTGGTTGATCTTGGGCTGAGGCCTATTATGTTCGAGTGGGCCCTAGCGAGGACGCTAGGCCTTAAGGGGGGTGAATGTGATACCCCGTCCCACATTGAAAAGTCAAGTAAGTAAGCACTGGTATATAAGAATGGGCCTAGGTACTTATAGTCAACTCGGGGTATCCCTTTTGGTATAGTGAGGACAATACCAAGTAGTTGATTATGGGTATTGCCAGGCCTATAGTTGCGGCACGGGCCCGAGGGTCTGGGTCGTGACAAGATGGGATGTCTTGTCCCGTGCAAATTTGCGGGATAGCTTAGACGAAGTACTTTTTAGGTGATTGGCGTGCCATGGATTGGGCAGCATCTTTCCCTCTTAATCCATGAGGTGGAAAGTTCCCTGGCGCACTTCGTCCTTGATCAGGTAGGGGCCTTCCCAGTTTGGTGTCAGTTTGTTTGCTTTGATCTGTCTGGCTGTGCCCTCGATCTTTCTAAGTACCCAGTCTCCAACGCATAATGGTCTTTTTGCCAGGCCTTTACATGTGCCAGCTTGGTTTTTTGTTTGAAAGTTTCTGCCTTTAGGCGTGCACCTATTCGTCTTTCTTCTAGCAGGTCGAAGTCTAGGCATCATTGCCGCTTATTGCTGTCCTCGTCATACATGGAGATTCTGTATGATGGAAGTGCGAGCTCGGCTGGTGATGCAACTTCAGATCCGAATAATAAAGCATAGGCTGTTACTCCGATGGGGCCCCTAGCTGAGGTTCTGACTACCCAAAGTGTGGCGGGGAGCTCATCGACCCATTTGTTAGATTTCCCCTCCAGGTTATTTTTTAGTGCCGTGAGAACCAACTTGTTTGCTGCTTCTACCTGTCAATTTCCTTAAGGGTGTGCAACATATGACTTCCAATGCTTTATTCCCATATGGGAGCATTCTGTTGCAAATTTGGTAGCAAATTAGGTGCCGTGATATGTCACAATGACTCGTGGTATTTCGTATCTGCACAATACAAAATTATGGAGGAAGTTGAGTGTGTTTTCCTCCGTGGGGGTGGCCAGTGGCTTTGCCTCTATCCATTTGGAGAAGTAGTCTACGACCACGATCAAGTATTCGCTTCCTCCTCTGGACTTAGGGAACTTACCCATGAGGTCAATTTCCCACATATCAAAGGGCCAGACGGCCAGTACATGTGTCTGTGGGACGGAGGGTAGCCGAAGTATTTTGCCGAACTTCTGGCATACCTCACAATGCTTCACATATCTTTCCGCATCCTTCTGCAATGTCATCCAGTAATAGCCCTGGTTGATAACTTTCTCTGATAGTAGTCTCGAACCCAGGTGTCCACCACATACTCCTTCAGGTAATTCTTCGAGAATTACTTGAGTGAGGTTGGGTGGGACACAACGCAGCAGAGGTTTTGTGAAGGAACACCGATATAGGATGTTGTTGAGGACCATGTATCGGGCTGCACATTTTTGGATTTGTCTCGCCCTATCCTTATCATCTGGCTAGATGTCCAAGGATATGTAGTTTACTAGCTCGTCTACCCATGTGGGGGGAGTCAGAGGTCACCGGTTGTAGTGGGTGAATATGCTCTGGAGCAAAGAGGAGTTCTACCGAGATTCCCAGATCGTTGGGAGTTTCTCCAGATACTATTTTAGCCAATCTATCTACCGCTTCATTGTTGTTATGGTCCACTTTTCCCAAGGTAAAGTGTCGGAACCAAGCAACCAATAAGTTGACCTTTTTTGTGTACTCTTTCAAGTTGTCTGAATTCACTGCATACTCGTTGTTTAAATGGCCTACCACGACTTGGGAGTCACTGAAGACTCTTAGAGAGCTTATGCTTGTGTCCAAGGCCCATTGTATTCCGATTATGAAGGCCTCGTACTTGGCTTGATTGTTTGACAATGGCTAGTTCAGCTTCACACTTCGAACTCTTTCGTGCTATCCGGAGGGGGAGGTTACGATGATGCCAACTCCTACCCCTTTTGCGTTGACTGCTCCATCTACCATCATTGTCCAAGCTTCTCCTTCTGGGGATGCAGGGCTTGCTTCTTCTGTGAAGGTGGTCTCTGAGAAGGAGAGCTCTGCCAAGAAGTCTGATAAGGCTTGGACTTTGATGGCAGTCTGTGGCACGAACTTGAGATCTAACCCACAGAGTTCGATAGACCATCTCAGCATTCTTCCAGATTGGTCCACCTTATGAAAGATCTGCTTCAATGGATGGTTGGTGTAGATGGTGACGAAGTGTGATTCGAAATATGCTCGAAGCTTCCGCATGCTTATGACCAATGCGTATGCCAGTTTTTCAATATACGGGTACCGCACTTCGGCATCCTTGAGTACATGGCTGACGAAGTAGAGTGGCAGTTGCTTGTCATCTGACTCTTTGACCAGGACTGAGGCTATTGCCTATTGCGAGATTGACAGGTACATGTACAACACTTCACCTGGTGTTGGTGCGCTCGACAAGGGTAGATTCGCCAAGTAACTTTTTAAATCTTTCCACGCTTTTGTGCATTATTCACTCCACTGGAAGTTTTTCCCAGATAGTTTTAGTGCTTTGAAAAATGGTATACATTTTTCAGCTGGCTTGGACACTAATCTTCCCAAGGTGGCAATGCAACCATTCAACCTCTGGATGTCTTTGACGCAGCGGGGCTCGGCTAATGCCATCACTGTCTCAATTTTGCGGGGATTGGCCTCGATACCACGTTCTGACATCATGAACCCTAGAAATTTTTTGGATTTGACGCCGAATGTGCACTTTGCGGGATTGAGTTTTGGCCCGTACTAGGAAAGAGTGGTGAATATCTCACTCAGATCTTCCAAGTGGGAGTGTTCTCGTTTGGTTTTGACAACCATGTCATCCACGTAGGTTTCTATGTTCCGACCTATCTGCTTCTGTAGAATTTTGTTCATCATTCTCTGGTAGGTTGCTCCTGTATTCTTTAATTCGAACGGTATTACGTTATAGTAGTAGATGGCCCCTGTTGCCCGAAAAGATGTGTGGATTTGGTCCTGTGGCTTCATCCTGATCTGGTGATATCCGGAGATTGCATCCATTAAGCTGAAGAACTTGTATCCTGAGGTGGAGTCTACCAGAGCGTCTATGCGGGGAAGTGGGTAGCAGTCTTTGGGACATGCCTTATTAAGATCGGTGTAGTCTATGCACATTCTCCACTTCCCGCTCGACTTCTTTACCATTACCACGTTGGCTAGCCACGAAGGATAGTCGACTTCCCGTATGAATCCCGACTTCAGTAGCTTCTGGACTTCGATTTGCATGTCCTTGAGTTTATCTTCTCCGAATTGCCGGGGCTTTTGCTTGACTGGCTTATAAGTGGGGTCAATGTTGAGCCGGTGTTCCGCGATGGTTGGGGCAATTCCTGGCATATCTTGGGTACTCCATGCGAAGTGGTGGAGGTGAGTCGAGAGGAAGTGAATCATCTCCTCTCTCATGTGTTGGGGCATCTCGCTTCCAATCTGGATTTTTCTGTCGGGATAGTCGGTGTGAATTATCATTTCTTCAAACTCCTTTAGCTCATCTTTGAGGACTTCGGCAGGGAGTCCCAGCTCGCCTGGGGTTGTCTTGTGTATAGTATCCCCGGTTATCAGGATTGACCAGATGGCCATGTGGAGCTGTGTGATTTTCTGCAGCTTCCGGGACTTTATTATGTGTGCAAGCAAGCTTTGGGGATGCTCTTGATGAATCCCACGCAACTCCTGGTTGCAAATCTTACTTGTTGATGCGAAGTGGAGATGATCAGTTCAAAAGCTGCGTGAGCTGGAGTTCCCAGGATGGCATTGTAGGAGGAATCAATGTCCACCACGTAGAACTTGATCTCCTCCACCCGTATATAGTCATCGGAGCCTAAGGTTACTTTGATCTTGATGGTTCCTTTCACATTGATCTTGTGAGAGGTAAAGCCTTCCAAGACCATATTGCTGAGCTTCAAGTGACTATCGTTCATTCCCATCTTTTTGAAGCATTTGAAGTAGAGGATGTTCTTTGTGGCTCCCGTGTCTACCAGGACTCTCTTCATTCAGCACTTGTCGATCCCTTGCTTGGTCATGCCAACTTTGAGAACGATAGGGGTGACTCGGGCCTCCTCATTTAGCTCGAGGTCCTTGTCGTAGAATGTTATTGGCTCGTGAGGGAATGTGACGAAGTGAGATTCCAGAGTGGATTTGTTCAAGTTGTAAATCTTTCGCTTTATCTGCTTTATGGATGAGAACTGCAGAGTGATCACTTCGATCACTCTTTCAGGCTTTTCTTTGGGCTGTCTTTCTGATACAAACTCCTTCAGATGTCCCTCTCGGATGAGTCTCTCGATTGCCCGTTTCAGTTGCATGCAGTTTTCGGTAGTGTGGCTAAAATTTTGATGGAAACCGCATAACTTCGACTTGTCTCTAGCAGGTATGCTCGGAGTTCGCGTGGGTTCAAGCTCATGGACTCCGAGCTTCTCCTTGATAGTTGTGACGAGGTTCTCCTTGGGTGTGTTCAGCGAAGTGAAGGTTTCAGCCCTCCTTGTTTTATTTTTACTTCTTCAGTCATGGGGGATGTCTTTGTGTAATTCTCCTTCTTCTTGTACTGTATATCTTGAGCACTTCCCTCTGCCAGTGCGACCTTGCGGGCCATATTAAAGATCTCGCCAATCGTTTTAGGCTTGCGAAGTTGAAGTTCGGTGTACAACATCCTTGATCAAAATCTGCCTTCAAAGCAGGTGATCACCGTGTCTTGGTTGAGTCCTTCGATCTCTTCATATGTCTTCTTGAAGCGCTCCAAATAGGCAAGGAGAGTCTCGTTGTCTCCTTGTTTGATGTTGGCGAGGTCTCCTCTTGTCTTGGGCATTGTCCCGACAGGGCTGAATTTATCCAGAAATAACTTCTCGAGATCATGCCAGGAATCGATGGTCCCTAGTTTCAGCGGAGTGAACCACGTCAGGGTTTTGTCGGACAGAGTGCTGGGAAAGGTTTTGCACGTGACGGTTTCGTCATTGGTCACTAGGCCCATGGCGGACTTGAATCGACAAACATGCTCTTGAGGTCCGCTCTGCCCGGTGTACAACACCAATTGGGGAATCTTCAACGTCGGATCTGGTGTCGCGGAGTGGATCCACTTTGTGAATGAGCCTGTGTCGATTGAACGATTCTTCTTGGTGTAATTTCTTCGTGTCTGCTCCAGACTTCGCTTGTACTTGGTCCTCTTAGGGTGGAGTTTGTCTCGGTGGCCTCTCTCCTTTGATGGTTTACTCGAAAGTTGACTTTCACCTACTTCGCTGATGGAGCGAAGTGCCTTCTTTGTGGCGGTGGTTCAGCCCCTGGGTTGTTTGCTCATCGCGGTGCGAGATTAAGGTGGGAAGGTCTCCGAGGGCTCTTTCCCGTCATTAGTGTAGGTCAGGGGTGACAGGCCTTGCTTGTGGAATTCTGCATGGAGCTGCATCCACTGCCTCGAGAGGTCTCGTTCCTTTCGGAGCTGCTCAACCTCTTTCAGCAGGTCCTCGACCTCTCTCGCGCGCCCGTCTTGATTGGATCGCTTCCCGTTTAGCCGGTCGCGGAGGTTAGGTGCCTTACGAGGGGAACCCTGGGTCCCAAACGTTCGATGACCAACTGCCGCTGGGGGTGTTCCGGAACGAACGAATGCTCCGCCCGAGGGATCTCGTGGTGAGATGTGGGATCGTAGTATTAGGCTGATGTCCACGATCACCCGATCGTCGTGACATTATTTCTTTTTTAGAAGGAAAAACAAAAAGAACAGTGCTTATGTTCCCGGTAACAGAACCAAATTGATTCGTCAAAAATTAGTTTGACGCCACCTGTCACTGAAACGGCGTCGTCTGATGGTATCTACCAAATGTTACTGCCAAGATAGTCGTTGCGTTACTATTTTAATGGAGGTTTTGTTTTAAGATGCCTACAAAACAGAAAAGTTCATACAGAGGGTGGAGGGACTTTGATGAACCCTCCGATAGTAAAGTCAGTGATTTAATCTTTGACTGGAGAGTATTTAATTTGACAGAGTTTAGTATAGGAATCTGGCCTTCCCCTTTTACCTTTACAGGGGTAGTTTTTATAGACGTAAGCCACCCTAAGAAATAAATAGGTCGGGTGATGTAATCTGGAGAATTTGGTATTTACCAAGATTCTGTGGATAAATAAAAAAATCTCTCCGATTTAGAGAAATCTGAGGTGAATTTGAGCGAGCCTTTTGGGGCTTGACGGTTGATCAAACGTTTATTCTCTTGATGAAGTTTCTAGAAGTAGTTTGCCTAGCTGGCAACCAGACTTCGGGCAAAATATGTTGCCTGAGAGGTGAGACCGCGGACTTCGGCGCCTTAGGTGGCAGAGTTGTGACTTCATCGGGGTTTAACGAGTTGGTTCCTAGCAAAGTCGCATGTCCCTCCACGCTTGGTGGACAAACACGTCGAATTACCTCATCATCCTTTACTCCATGTCAACATAGAAATATTTTCATACCTATCATTATTATAATTTATTATCTAGCTCGTATCAGACATGAAGAAGGGTTTTAAAATATAATATAATATATAGAAAATCATGTCAAGTCTTAAAGCTTTTGTGCACTTGGCTAGCTGTTCCATCTCCAACGACAATAGCACCGTGAAGTGGGAACATTACAACATCATGGTTTCTTAGCATCCAACAGGTACTTTTGTTTTTCTTTCAACCACTCAAAATTACCAGACAATTTCACCTATTATTTATAACTATCAATTAACAGTCAAATAAAAATTAATTTCTAGAGTTCTCAAACACTGTGGATGATGATCTAACAGTGTAAGCTGCTGTTGTTCTAGTCAATTATATATATATGTGTGTGTGTGTGTGTGTGTGGAGGAGCAACCCATGTGCCAATAATATTGATTTTAATTGTATGTGAGATATATGATATCCCCGGGTTTCATTGTTTACAAATTGATAACTTTCTTAATTAAGGTTGTTCTCCTGTCCATCCTTCATTTTTAGTCCACAAACAACTTTGATTACCTATGTTTACACTTTCATTCCATAATCAAAACCATGACAATCACCTTTGCACAGAAAGTTGCTATCTTTTTTTTTTTTCTTTTGCTGATGAACAAAGTCATATATATATATATATCTAAGAAGATCAGAGACTAGCATCACCAACCATAAGATACGTACTGTACGCCCTCGTACAATATTCATAATAATTATTTTTATTTTTATTTCTTCTTCCCTAAATGAATAATTAATAATTATTGCACAAAATAGTATATTGCATGAGATTTTTGATTGCCAGTAAAATTTCATATAAGTGCTGTGCACCAAATACCCTTCCTTTTTGTGTCGAGTAATCAATCAATCACTCATGGTTAAAGTGGCTATTGATCTTAAAATTCAGCAGCGAAGTGTTATTGGAAGGAATTATTACATCACAGGAAATGGATCATACCCCTCCATAATTGATAATGCGTCTCTTATAAATATCTCTAGTAAAACTGCCCAAATTCACTGCCTTTTTTTCTTTTTTTTCTCTTTGTACTTATTTAATAATAGAAAATTTTCAGGATCATATTCTTTCAACCAATCTTTTTTACTGCAAAATTAAATACCAAAACACCTGAAAAAGGGCAGCAGCAGCCTAAATAATGTCACAAAGGGGAGGCAAAAACTTAGCCATCTATGTAGTGGATAATGCAAGAATATCAACTGCAAATGTCCACAATACGCCAAAGCAAATATATATAGGTACCTTTTTTTTTCTTCTTGTTTGTGATGGGGAAAAGAAATATTCAACCATATATTTCGTTCTACTTGTTTGTTTTGTCAATCAATTAAGCGTAACATCAAAAACAAAACGGTCCAAAACACCAATATATAGACCTTGCCTCAAGACAATCTATTTCCCAATTTGTTTCTTTCTCTATCTCATTCACTAAACAATAATAATTGTTGACACATAAATTTATTCAATTATCGTAGACGAAACACAATAAAATTAAATAAAAAAAGGATCCGGAATATACAAGAAAAAATGGAGCTAAGGGAGAGGTTCCAAATTAATTAAAAATCTAATAACTCCAATCTTGGGACCCTCATTTAAATAAGATATGGAATCAGAAATAAGAATTTGATGTGCATAACGTTGGGGGAAGTTGCGACAAGTCCAGCAGGGAACTGGATGAAGATGCTTCATAATACCAGTGGATTTTGGCCCCCTTTGTCGTTCCCCCAATTCTTGTCATGTCTCATGGACCTCCTCATTTTCATGTATTTATTTATTTATATTTTCCTTAATAAAATAAAAATAAATAAAATTTGTGTGTCTTAATACAACATCATCAATCTGTATATCTGCTGCTTGCTTGAATAATTCACAATTCTTACATATATATATATATATATATATATATATATATTTTTTTTAAAAAAAATATTTTTCGACAGAGATTCGGCATAACTGCTGGCGTTTTCTACTCAGTAAGATGGCTACTTGATGTCACTAATTCCAAATGCCAAATTTCACATTAAAAAATGGCCAAAAAAAAAAAAAAAAAAAGGAGTTCCTTTCATGGTAGAGTCGGATCAAAATAATGCATGCAGTTTCCTTTTGTTAAATTCAGACATCTCTCCATCTTGAGCCTTGCGGATTTTTGTGTCATTCTAAATTTCCTTCTTGATATTATCTATTTATATATATATGTATATATAATTTATTGAGAAGAGATGAATGTGCCACCTGGTAATCTCCGTCTTTTGTATTTTTTATCAACTTCTTGTGGATTGCAGTGAGTTTCTTAGCCAATGTCAATCACAAAAATAAAAACCCTAATATTAAAAAAAATATATTATTGGTATAAGAATATAATTTTTTTTTCTTAAAAAAAATTTCATTAGCAACTAACTTGACTAAAATATGGTAATAATAATAATATGAAAAAAAAAAGAAAATAAAGAAAAGAAAAGAGAGAAAGGTTGACTTCGATGTTAGTGTGTCTTTTGTTAATGATGTTTTGGTTGACTAACTAAAGAAAATGAAGTATCAGAAACCATCACCCTATTTGCTCAAAAAAAATCTTTTTTTTTTTCTTTTTCCTTCTCCAACTTCAATTTTAGGGTTAGTGTTTCTTTCTTTTTCATTTTCCTTTTTTTTTAAATAATAAAAAAAAGTAAATATATGGACAAGAAAATAAGAGGAAAAAAGAAGACGAAAAAACCACAATGTAACTAACTGCATAAGCGAAGTTGACCTGGTAATGAAAGTTACTACACACACAATTCAATCTCTACAACTTATCCAAGATTCTAATTCAATATATTATTTATTGTCTACCATATCCAATAAACATGACATTTCTTTGTCAATTTTGGATTTCCACTCTCTTTGTTTAAAAAAAAAAAAAGAAAAATCTCATTCTTCTTCTTCTTCTTCTTCTTCACACACACAGATACACACACACACACACACACACACACACATATATATATATATATATATATATATATATATATATATATAGATTGAAGATAAAACAGAGAATATAATGATGAAATTTGCACAAGACACAGAAAATGAGAATGGAGAAGAGGAGTTGACCGCGGTGGGGAAAGAAAGAGAGATGTCCATTTTGTGGAATCATAGGTAAGGTTCCACCACACCACACGTATGCACCAAAAAAAGAAAAGTCGTAGGTAATTAAGCCCTAATTGTAATATGGCTTCCCCATCCCACGTTATGTTACACACAATTTTACATGTGGAGCTGTCTTTTGCTTTGATGTAAGTTGTAACCCACAATTATTGTTGTATGCCATAAATAGAATGCACTTTCTATTTTCTATTTTTATTTTTTTATTTATCTTTCAAAATTAAAAATTAAAATCTCCGTATTTTTTAATTATTTTAAATAATTTTAATGCTATTATTTAAAATTTTTTATAAATATTAATTTAAAGATAATAATATAATTAATTAAATTAAGACATATCTTATTTAATTGGTGTATCTTGCATTATTTTGTTTTTAATTTTGTGTTATAGACGTAACATCTTCTAAAAACAACTTTTAAAATACTATCTTAAATATTAATAAAAATAAGATATCGTATAATAAAATTAACCTTAAAAACTAATTTTTCATTAAATCAATATTTATAAAATAAAAAAATAAAATTAATAATCTGAAGAAATTCTTCAAATATATTTTTCATCATTCTAAATCATTTTAAATAAAATTTTCTAAAATCTATTATGAATCTTTTATTTAAACAAAATTTATAAATATTAACTTAATAAAATAAGTGTATCAATTTTTTAAAATTAATTAATTTTTTTAAAATTAAATTAATTAGATTAAAACAAAACATTGAAGTTTAATTCCTTATATATATATATATATATATATAAAGTGTGTATATATTATTTTTCTAGAACATCCCCATCTATGATCTATCTCACCACCGCCACAGCCATCGCCACCGCCACCGCCACGGCCACGGCCACCAGCTCAACTCTTCTTATTCTTCTAGTCTGCAATTATTTTTATTTCTTCGCTTGTGTTTTGTATTGGAATCCTCTGCACATTGGTTTCGCTGTCTCTATTCAAATTTACTGTTCCTGCCAAAAACAATATAATCTAATCTTTCCACAATTTCAAAAAATTTATATAAATTTTTTCTTTTAAATAGTTTTAAAACTTTAAAATTTTAATTAATTTATATAATTAATAAATAATTGTAATTATGATCCTATATCCTTAAAAAAGGAACAAAAATTTAGTAATAATTTGGACACAAACATTCACTGTCCTCCCAAATTAATATTGTACAAGTAGCAGTTACTGCCAAACCCATAAAAAAAAGTAGCCCTGTTGTACCGCAATTCGTGTCTCAACTTTTACTATAACTGCACTGGGTTAAAATCCTTACAAATTTGCCTTTTCTTTTACCATTCTATAAATGTTGGGTTTATAAAAAAGATATAAATTAAAGAAAGTAGAAGAAATTCCAAGATATACTTGTGATGAATTAGTAAAAAGTTGTTTAAAATGATACTAAAAATTTAAATTTTGAGTTATATATACATACAGTTATATAAAATTTAAAAGTATTTCGTAAGTTATGAACAGCCAAAATAGGCATAGTGCAGGTGAGGCTACTCATCCCTACCAAAGGAAACGCCAAAATCCCATCGGGAAAAGCTTTCTTGTCAACACTCTCTCCACTTTCACCTTCAAACAAACAAATATTATTGGGCCATTCCTCCAATTTAAGTTTTCTTCAGCACCCTTTTCTCCCAATTTCCTCCCCACTTGGGGTGCTACCTTGCAAAATCTTTGGGTTTAAATACTCAGCTTGTTTGGGTGTTTGAGACACCAAACTCTTTTCAACATACATCTATTTCCTTCCTTTTTAATTCCTATAATTAAGTACTCTGTTCTTCTTAATTAAATCATCATCATTCGATCAATCCAACTTGTTCTTTCTTGATCGTGGATTATATATACTCATGCAATGGCGATAGATTGTATGGTGAAAAGTAAATGTATAGAAATGTGCAAAGACGAGAAAAACCCACGTTTAGTGTTCGATGCATCTCTGTTTCAACGCCAATCCCACATACCAACCGAATTTATATGGCCGGACCACGAAAAGCCGACCCCAGCCGACTCTCGAGAGCTTCAGGTACCAATTATCGACTTAACCGGCTTCCTCTCTGGAGACCCTGTAGCCGCCGAGGAAGCCTCAAGACTGGTCGGGGAAGCCTGTCGCGAGCAGGGTTTCTTCCTAGTAGTTAACCACGGCGTAGGTGGTGAACTCATAGCCGATGCTCACCGTTACATGGACTACTTCTTCCAACTTCCGGTTACCCAGAAACAAAAGGCTCAGAGGAAGGTCGGGGAGCATTGCGGCTACGCTAGCAGCTTCACTGGAAGATTCTCTTCCAAGTTACCCTGGAAAGAGACACTTTCTTTTCAATTCTCTGCTCAAAAGAATTCGTCCCACATCGTTCAAGATTACTTTGAGAAGACACTTGGAGATGACTTAAAACATCTTGGGTACGTACCATCTTTTCCTATCCTCTACCTACGTTAATTAAATTAAATTAAATTAATTAATTAATTTGTAAATAAGGATTCAATTACGTGTGTGAACAGGAAGGTTTATCAAGAATATTGCAATGCAATGAGTAAGTTGTCACTAGGGATAATGGAACTATTGGGGATAAGTTTAGGAATAAATAGAGAAAGTTTCAAAGAATTCTTCCAAGATAACGAGTCAATAATGAGATTGAACTATTATCCGCCATGTCAGAAACCGGAGCTGACTTTAGGAACAGGACCTCACTGCGATCCAACATCATTAACCATACTCCATCAAGACACAGTAGGTGGTCTTCAAGTGTTTGTAGATGGCGAATGGAGGTCCATCAGTCCAAACGTCACCGCTTTTGTCGTCAACATAGGCGACACATTCATGGTAATATTATTTATATTTATTTATAAACGGTGGGGAGTGTCTGGGGAATTTGGAAAAATTAAAATTAATAATAATAAATGTTGAATGAATTTCAGGCACTATCAAACGGAAGATACAAAAGTTGCCTACACCGAGCAGTGGTAAACAACAAAACTCCTCGGAAATCTCTTGCATTCTTTCTTTGTCCCAAGGAGGATAAGATGGTGAGCCCGCCTTCTGAATTGGTTGATTCCAATAATCCCAGAATATATCCAGACTTCACATGGCCGATGCTGCTTGAATTTACGCAGAAGCATTATAGAGCTGACATGAACACCCTTCAAGCTTTCTCTAATTGGCTTCAACAGAAAAACAGCTGAATCACCTTCTCTCTCTCTCTCTCTATATATATATATAATTAATTTTGCTACCTAGCTCTTAGAGAGGCTTTGTCGACGTCGTCCCATGTTACCCCCCTCCACCATGTACTTCCCATTTCCCCACAAAAAGAGGAAAAAAAAATTAAAGGGAAAGACCAGATATTTTCAGTAGGCCAAAAAAAGACATGCATCGGAATTAAACGCCTGTGGTTTTTTTTTTCTCTTATTTCCCATCCTTTTCTAAAGAAGAACGTACAACAGTCACAAAGCTACCACCAATAAAAAATATAAATTTTACATTACCAGAATTTGTTCTTTTTTGACTTAGTGTAAGAATGTAATATAAAATGTTACTGTTAATGAAAAACTTTCTATTATTATTATTAAATATGTCCTGTTGCATAATAGGAATCATAATTGTTTTATTACAATTTTTCCAAGTGTCACAAACTTTTACATTTTGTTCATTTTACTTAATAGTATATGGAGATTGTTGAGGATCACTGTGCATGGCTACTGTATGAAAATGAATAGGAAGGGTAAAAACTGATTGGCCCCCCCAGATGCAGAGTAGCTTTGAGCGTTTGACAGTGCTTTCATTTTAATGGATTCTTCTGCAAACTGCTTTTGGTTTTATTCTTGGCCTTATTTAATATCTGGAGTTTTGGAAGCTTGCGACAATATATATATATATATATATATATATTAGAATGTATGCCAAGGAACCTCTTGCAACATTGTCTCGCCATTTGTCTTCACATGCTGCTTCAACATTCTTTCTCTCATTTTTCATATATATATATATATATATTCTTCTAAAATGAATAAGATTAGAACAAAGTGAACTCCATCACACATACTAGTGACTTCATCACTCCTGTCCCTATCCTTAACATTTAGTGTGTTATATATAGGTTAGAGTAACCATATAAAAAATTCAAGATAATCATTATACTTAATAGCATAATTAGGACATACTTTTCTTGTTAATTATTTTACAATTTCCATTTTAAAAAAAAATTATATTTACATTTGAATATATATATATATATAGTCACTAAACTGTATAAATTTAACTTTTTTAAATTATAACAATTTATCATTTCTCTATAGTGTATGAACAAGAGCTTCAAAGTTTGAATTTTTTTAATTTATTAAAACACTAATATATATATATATATATATATATAAATATATTGACCTCTGTTTTAGAAGATATTATTCTTTTTTTAATGATTTTTTATTCCATGATTTTATAATTTAATGAGTATATATTAAAATGATGTCCTCTGTTTCCTTGCATGTTTTGCTTCTTTTCTCTAATTTTTAGGCACTTTACCCACCTTAAAAAAACAATTCTACATAGTTCGCTTGCCTTTTTTCTTTTAAATTAAATATATAATTTTAATTTAAAAGAAAAAAGGCAAGCGAACTATGTAGAATTGTTTTTTTAAGGTGGGTAAAGTGCCTAAAAATTAGAGAAAAGAAGCAAAACATGCAAGGAAACAGAGGACACCAAAAATGATGTCTGGTCTATGAAGTTTGGGGCAATACCAATTTTACTGCTTGCAATCTTTACTTTTAACAACGAAACCTATCTAACTTTTTTGAAAATTAGACAAACCCTATTATGGACAGTAGAATTGACCTCTTCTTGGTCTCCCATAAATCATAATTTATTATTGAAATTGCATATTAATATTATTAAAATATTATTAAATTAGAGATAATTGTAACTAATCAAAATAATATAAAAAAGAATATTCAATATACTATATATATATATATATATATATATATATATATATATAGTGTACGTAAAAAAGGAGATATAGATAAAAATTCAAAAAAGTATACATTGTAAATAAAATAAAATCTTTTAAACTATATTCTTTATGATATCAGAGTAGTGATCCAAACTCGAATCCTAAAGTCTTTCTCACAATCTCACCGATATGGCAGAAGGTGCAAACAAAGATCTTGCCAAGACCGATGCTAACTCGTCATACTATCTACACCCCTCCGATTATCCGAGGCAAATACATGTCAACGACGCCTTGACCGACAACAACTACTTTGATTGGGTCCAAGAGATGGAGAATTTCTTGTTCGCCAAGAACAAGATTGGCTTCATCGATGGAACCATCAAAAGGCCAGAAGCGGACGATGCTAGTTATATGACATGGATGCGATGCAATGCGATGATTAAAGGGAGGCTTACTACAGCCATGGAGAAAGAAATCCGAGGAAGCGTGAAATACGCCAATTCGGCATCGGAAATTTGGAAGGATCTTAAACAACGATTCGGTAAAGAAAGCGCACCACGCGCATATGAATTGAAGCAAGCTATCTCGAACACTAGACAAGAAGGGATGACCGTTTCAGCCTATTACACGAAACTGCGTGGATTATGGGATGAGATGCAGTCCTTCTTGCCTGCTCTGGTTTGCAAATGCAATGGATGTATCTGTGGCATGGAAAATCTCTTAGAGAACTCAGGGAAAAGGATCAGCTCTATTAGTTTCTTATGGGTCTAGATGGTGAGTTCTCCATCATTAGAACCCAAATACTTGCCACTAAACCAATCCCATCTTTGGGAAATGCATACCATCTCGTTGCCGAGGATGAGCAGCAAAGATCCATAACCGGTTGGAAGAAACCTGTGAATGAAACAGTGGCTTTCCGAGCCTCCGCAAAATGCGGCAGGACACCAAACCGGGGCGGCTAGAAAGAAAACAAAGGCCACTGTGATCACTGTGGCAAAGACGGACATACACGAGAAGGTTGTTTCAAGATAGTCGGCTACCCGGAATGGTGGAATGTGAAGAATAAACTAAAAAAGGTGAAGCCAAAGGTGGTATGCGCGAAAAGGGAACCGGACTTGATTACGACCCTGACAAAAGAACAATACGAGCAGTTCCAGAAGCATTTCGCTACGGAAGGTAAACCGGCACATAGTGACCCTCCACACACCGTATATATGACTGGGACTGCGTTCGAGGAAATTGATTGGGGCAGGTAGGTGCAAAGATGATCTATACAAAATAAAAATAAATAAATAAAAGAATAAAAAAATAAAACAAAAAAACAAAAAAAAAATACATCAAAGATCTCGGGCTACTGAAGTATTTTCTAGGGATAGAAGTCGCTTGAACCAAAGACGGAATAGTACTAAGTTAACGAAAATACACCCTTGACATCCTTGAAGATAGAGGAATGTTAGGATGTAGACCATGCACCTTCCCAATGGAACAAATTGTGAAGCTAGATAAAGGAGAAGAGGACGTTCGTGTCAATGCTAGCAAATATCGAAGACTAATTGGCCGATTGCTCTACCTCCAAGCCACGAGACCAGGTCTTGCCTACTCGGTAAGAGTCCTAAGAACACATGGACGCAGCCATGAGAGTCCTTCGCTACCTAAAAGCTACTCCGAGACAAGGTATTTTCTTGTCGAAAGAAGGAGGAATGGATTTGGTAGCATACTACGATGGGGACTGGATGAGATGCTCACTCACTCGGAGGTCTAGGACAGGATATGTTCTTCTTTTGGGGGGAGCTCCTATCTCGTGGAAATCAAAGAAGTAATCAGTCGTTTCTCGCTCCTCGGCTAAGCGGAATATCGCGCCATGGCCAACGCCACTAGTGAAATTTTGTGGATGCGTTGATTGTTAGAGGGACTAGAAGCAAGACAACATAGGCCTACACCTCTCTTTTGTGATAACAATGCGGCACGACATATTGCTGATAACCCGATCTTTCACGAACGAACAAAGCACGTGGAAATAGACTGTTACTCTGTCAGGGAATGAGTCGAGTCACAGGAACTCAAGCCGCTTCACGTTGACATGAAGACACAGATAGCCAATCTTCTCACAATGGGTTTGGGGGCTAAAACAACTCGAGTTTCTTCTAGGTCAAGATGGACAAGCGGAATCTACACGCTCCACCTTGAGGGAGAGTATTGAGATTGTATATTAATATATTAAGACATTACTAAATTAGAGATAATATCCAAAGTAGATGTAGATTAGAGGTAATATTATTGAGACATTGAGACATTACTAAATTAGAGGTAATATTATTGAAAAAAAAGGAGATGTAGATAAAACAAAACCTTTTGAACTATCTTCTTTATTTATCTCATCTAAAACATTAATTTGTTTAGTTAATAATAGAAACATGTCCTTAAATTTTGCTGTTTAGTTAATAATAGAAACATATCCTTAAATTTTGCGCGTAATTAATTTGAGATATGATTTTTGGAATTCCAGCCGCCAGAAGGTGGTTGAAGGTGGTCGGAGTGGATATTTTGACGGTAGCGTTGGGGTTTCAATGGTAAGTGGTGCCTGAAACTTAAAGGCACAGCCGCCAGAAGTTAGGACAAGGAAAGTCCCAGTCCCGTACTCCGTTCCAAAAGGCCCGCTTCACGTGGCAAATTTTGTTGTTTCTTCTGGCTAGCTATATACCTCCTCCCTCCCTCTCTTTCTTACATGAATATATATATATATATGTGACCAGTGCCATTTCTCTCTCTATAAAAACGACATTTCTTAGGATTGTGTCACAAATTCCACCTGTAATACCTTTATTTCATTTTCCTTTGTCGCAACCTTTGTCCTCTCTTTCCCCTTCAATTCCCGTTAAGTACATTTTGCTGCTTACATTCAGTTTTATCCATTCTGTGATTTTCGTCCTCCCATATATCATCCTTCTCATTAATTTCCTTGGTCCCATGCCTTGTCCATTTTTAATTTAATTTTCTTTTAATCAGTTTATGATTCTATATATATATATATATATATATATATATATTAAAAATTCATATTCAAATTACATAAAATATATTTGAGAATGACTAGGAACGAATTGGATAATATATATAACCAATAATATAGATACGATAACCCTTGTGACAAATTCAACGTAACTTTCTTTCATGAAACCAACAAACAAAACAAAAGGTTATTTATCCAACAACAAATTTATTCAATAAAAATTAACAGCAATATTGCTAATCTCTCTCTCTCTCTCTCTCTCTCTCTCTCTCTCAACAATTTTCTATCATCTCTTTTACATTAATATATATATATATATAGGAAAAGGCTAGCTAACAAATTAAGACTGTACAGAAGAGAAAGAAAAAGTTATTATTACCAAACAAAAGCTAATCAAGAAATAGAATTGTAAACGTTTCTACAGAACTAATCAATAGTACTGGTGCATGCTGAAAGGAAAAGAATCGTATCTAATTGTTTTGGCATTATTTTAACCACACTGGCCTATATATATATATACATATATATATATATATATATAAGACTAAGAAGATGCTAGCTAGCTAGCTTGTGTTTGTGTTTCACTGGATGATTATAGATACTAAGAAGTTGTTAGCTAGATCTGATGAGGGCCGCGGGAGTAATATATATATATATATATATATTTATGTGGGAATGGTGACAAAGCTAATTCATATGGTGAGTGCAAGCAAATATATATGTTCAGCTAACAACAGCTGTAGAGGGATTTTTGGGCACAAAGTGAGAGATTTTACCTTTAATTTATTTTGTTTCTCTCTCTCTCTCTCTCTCTCTTCATGGAGAGGGCCTTTTGGCCTCATTGAAGTTGTCCAGGGCACATGAAGGGTCTTCTGAGCTTCTTTGGTTAATGCTTCCTTTGCTTCTTAATAATTTTTAAAACAATATATATATATATATATATATATATATATATATATTTGTTTTTATCTGTCTGAAACACGACAATTCTTTTTTGTTTTTATTGATAATTGTAACATTATATTAATATATATTGTTATTGTAAGTATCTATCTCCCTTCCCTTTTTTTTCCTCACTTCCATGCATTAATATGATTACATCCCAGAAAGATAAGTTCATTATAGTAATAATTATTAGAAGCTATATATATATATATATATATATTCGAGTAAAAACAACCAAAGACCTACATCATTTTTCAATGCCTCCCTCCCCTTGGCCCTACCCTAATTCTATATATAATATATTTTAGTCTCTCGGGTTTAACCTTCTTCACGAATACCAACAAGATTACGTACAAAATCAATTTATTCTCAACCCTTTTATCCTTTATTATTATTATTTTTTAATGTATATTCCTTCTGGTCTTCTTGGAAAAATTTGTTACCGTTTTAATAATGACATAAAAAACAACAAGAATTTCATAATCGTTATCCTAGAAAATAATAATAATATATATATATGGGATAGCAAATGGTGATCTTTTGTTTTATAAGGTCGATCGTGTTTCATGCGTAATTCAAGTTGGCAAAACTTAGAGGTATTCGAGTTAAATGATGACAAAAATTATGATCACATTGAGTTGGGATACTCTTTTTTTCTTCCTTAAAATAATCATAATAATATATAAAACCTGCTTGACCAAAATTTTAACCTAAGATTCTACCCTATAATGAAGTGCCAGCAGGACGTCCAACATGCAAAATCTTTAATTAATCCCCCTGGGATCTTATTTCTTCCATTTCTTTGTCTTATCTTCCACCAATTTATTGCCAATCAAGAATTTCTTTTCTTCTTCCAATAAATATAAATTTTGTGGTAAGGACAAATTTTACTGTCTGCCATCTTCCTTATCCTCCTCGTCTCAAGATATGTGTTATTAATTAGCGCATGCAGATGGAAAATATGCTTTCTCTAGTCACTTCATTAATTAGGGTTCACCAATCGCCACGTACGTACGTACGTACGTAATATTCATCAGTCTTCTCCATTGTGTGTATATATATATATATATATATATACATGTATGATTGATTAGCATTTGAAACTTTTGTTTATTAATGATCCGGCGGGCGATTGTGAGAAAATAATGCCACGAGTCCAACTCTCCATTTTCTAATGATCGATTATCAACTTTTATAATCTTCAATCTTCTTTTTATTCTCCGTATCAATCAATTTGAATTTAACTTTTGTATTTATATATTCAGATGTGTTTTTGTTACTATTTTATTTAATTAATAATTAAGGTAAAATATCTCATAAATCTTTTAATTAAATATCTCAAAACAATTAATCATTAAATGAATTTTTTTTTTTGGGTCAAAAAAGCAAAAGAAAAAAAAGAAAATTTGCATGCGAAAGTGATACATATAATAATAGATTGGACATGAGTAGGTAACAAGTTTAATAGTAGAAGGTTTGGGTGGAGGCCCAACATCAGGATAAGACGGAGTTAGGCCTTAAATAACACTTTTTCCTAACGGGCCCAAACCTTATTAAATCATACTTTGTTTTTTGCACGTGACTATTTATTTTTTTATTTTGAGTTTCTTCTTATTAAAAATTAATTTAATAAAAATAATATAAAAAATAAAATAAAAACACATCTTTATCTTAGATTGTGTGCCAAAACATTTTTTTTTTCTTTCTAAATTTTGAGATTTTTGCCTATGTCTTCACACATCTTTATTTTTTAAAAAATAAAAAGAAAAAACTTTAATTTTCTCAAAATTAATAAATTATGACATTTATGGAGAAGCCACTGATATATCCACCCAACCGTTAGGACAGCACAACCAATAAATATGGTGGGGGCAGAGAATTAATAATTCAAGTTATTATTATTATTTTGTCTGATATTTTGTTTTTGTGTGAATTTTAAAAAGAAAGAAAGAAAAAAAAAAAAAAGGTGTATTGATTGATTATTGATGAACGCCGAATTACACACTGACTTTAAATGGAAGTGATGAAATCTTTGGTAGCAGAAAAGAAAGGTTGAGACATGGCCGGATCAAACACCTCCATGGCATGATACCCATCGGAGAAAAATCTAGCTGTCCTTAAACCCTTACCTTCCAAAAACTCGGCACACTCTAAACCCGCATCCACCAATGGATCGCCGTAGCAACCGGTAACCAAAACCCGCCATCCCAAACATTTCATAACATCAATTTCCCGTTCCGAATCGGATCCCCCGTTTGCAAATGGATTGCAGTACTTGTGATCGCGATCCGCCCCTTTGGGCAAGCACAAATCGAACATCCGATGAATCGCATACAGTGGCAAAAGAGAGTCGTTCGACAACCTCTCCTCTGATGCCGTCCTTTTTTTCCCACTAAAATAAGGATGGTGTAAAATCAAACCTTTGATTTTCACGGGTTCAAGATCTTTAAAAACCGGCGCTGCAAGTAAACCCGCGTTGTAAGCTAGGTTGCCACCGGCACTCGTACCGCATAGGTAACAGTTGTCGAGATCAGCGAAATTCCGGACCCACTCATCTTCTGTACTTTTTATCCAATTCAAACCGTCCATGGCGTCTTCATAAGCAGCGGGAAGACGGTGTTCGGGTGCAAGACGGTAGTCTAGAGATATAACCATCGCACCGACATTTTCCACCAATCCGTGGCAGAAGACATCGTATATGCTTGAATCCGCGTTGCAGAAGATAAATCCTCCACCGTGATAGTAAAATATCAGAGGCAGCAGCTTTTTAGGTGGAGCGGTGGCTTGTCGTGGAAGGTATAACCGGAGCCACGTTTTTCTAGTGGGATTAAGTGTGACGTCCTTGCTTATAACTAAGGAACTTCCCTCCACGTCGAAATTTGCAGACTTCCGAGGCTCGGGATCTCTCTTCACTGAACCGTCTGGCGTTTCTATGATATTCAGAAAAGGATTGTCAATCGCCGGACGTTCGATTTTCTTCCCCTCCATTTTGCTTTTTCCCAACTTATGGTGGAAAATGGTGATTTTAAATAAATTGTTTTCGCTATCTTACAATCATTCAATTTTGTTCACTGTGTTTTGACCTTTTCTACAGTTCGGGTTGCGTGACATAATAATTTCAACCACCGCAACCTTTGATTAAGTAGTTTGGGATGTATTATTTTAGGTATTGCTATATTCTCTCCTTTCTTCATTCAAATGCACGTGCCAGTTGACCTTCCCTTCTCTTAAGCTGCTAAAATTTAGAATGTTCAAATAGGCCATAGTCAGTTGAAGAGCCAGAACTGAAAAATGGACGGCCCAATTATAGTAAATAGAATAAACCAATCTGGGTCTAATGGGTAATGTAGGCCCAATTATACGTTTGGGCCATATTTTATTTTGCTTTTAATGGAACTAGGTTTAAAACTTATTTAATGGAAACGAGATTTATTATGAATCTCGAAGATTTATTAAATTAGTGGATGTTTATCGTATAATTATTATTATCTTTTAATCTCGTAATAATTACGTATTTAATGAAAGGTGATAAGTGTCACCTTATGTCTATGTTTAAGGTGATACATATCACCTAGTACTTATTACTTTGGTGACCAGTGTCACCTAACACTTAATACCGAACTGACAAGTGTCACCCTTAGTGTTTATCTTTATTCCTTATTTACCCAATATAAATAGAGGGTTCTATGCCTTTTGTACTTTTGTAGAAACAACAAACAAGAAATCACATAATAATATTCTCTCTATTTTCTACGTCTCTCGTTTATTTTTTATCTTGTTTATTTTATTATTTTTATATAATTTCTGTTATAAATCCCGAAGATTCATTAAATTAGTGGATGTTCATCATATAATCATTATTATCATTTAATCTCAAGATAATTACGTACTTAATAAAAGGTGATAAGTATCACTTGATGCTTATCTCTAAGGTGACACATATCACCTAGCAATTAATACCGGGTGACAAGTGTCACCCTTTGTGTTTATCCCCATCCCCTATTCACCCATATAAATAGAGGACCTTATACCCCTTTGGTAGAAACAACCAACAAGAAATCACATAATAATATTCTCTCTATTTTATATGTCTCTCGTTTACTTTTCATCTTATTTTATTATTTTTATATAATTTCATAATACGTTATCAGAACGAGTCTTTACCACCGGATAAAGTATTTTTGAAGTTTATTTGAAGATCAAACATGTACGTTTTCTTTTATTATTATGGGAAATCTTACTAAACTCGAATTTGTGGCTCTTGATGTCACCGGAAAGAATTATTTATCATGGACACTAGATGCCGAAATGCATCTTGCTGCAATAGGTCTGACAGACACCATTGTGCAAAATAATGTGTCATCAACACAAGATTGTGCAAAATAATGTGTCATCAACACAAGATCGTGCCAAAACTATAATATTTCTCTGTCATCATCTTCATGAGGATTTGAAAAATGAATATCGTACCGTGAAAGATCCTCTTATTTTGTGGGGAAATTTAAAAGAAAGATTCGACTACCAGAAGATGGTCGTTCTCCCAAAAGCATGGTATGACTGGTTGCACATGAGGTTGCACGATTTCAAATTCGTGAGTAAGTATAACTCCGCAATATTTAAAATACTTTCACAGTTAAAACTATGTGAAGTTGATATAACGGATGATGATATGTTGGAAAAAACATACTCCACTTTTCATGCCACGAATATTATCCTGCAACAACAATATCGTGAGAAAGGTTTTAAGAAATACTTTGAATTGATTTCTTGTCTTCTTATTGCCGAACAAAATAATGAACTACTAATGAAAAATCGCGAGACTCGACCTATTGGCTCTACTCTATTCCATGAAGTGAATGCTATTAGAAATCATTATCCCACAAGAGATCGTGGTCGTGGTCGTGATCGTGGTCGTGGTCATTACCGTGCTCATGGTCGAAAATATGATCATGAACGTCGTGATAAATTTGGCCCTTATAATCGTAATAATAATTTAGGTGCCAAAAATGTTAATGACCACTTGGAGTGGACAAAACATAATGAGAAAAAAAATATTATTCCGAAAAATTATGGAGACAAATGTTATCATTGTGGCATGAATGGTCACTGGTCTCGTGCCTGTAGCACGACAAAACATCTTGTTGATTTATATCAAGCATCTATTGAAAAGAAAGGTAAAGATGCTGAAGCAAATTTTACTTCTCAAAATTTGTCTCATGAAAGAAATGATGACGATCTTGAAAATGTTGATGTTGATGTGGCTCACCTGGATGTTGCTGATTTTTTCGAACACCCATAAGGAAGAATTAACCACTTAATTAGAAATGAAAGTGTCCAAAATAATTAGAATATTATATTATGTTTTATATTTTTATATTACTTTTTATTGTTTTAATATTGTAATATAATATGTTTAATTTTTATTTATGTAAATATTTTGTTAACAAAACAGATGACTGTTGTTCAATTTTCTGGTTTGAATAATGATTTTTGAAAGTGGAACTACGCACACCATACTGAAATATGAGAAATATTTTTCTCATTTGAATGTAGGAGAAACAAGTGTTACCACAATAAATGATAGTGCAAAACTTATTGAAGGCTCCGGAAGAGCTAATATAAATTTACCGGGAGGAACTATGATTGTATATTGATAAAGCATTATATTTCTCAAAGTCTCAAAGAAATTTATTGAGTTTTAAAGATATCCGACGTAATGGATACCATGTTGAGACTATGGAGGATAATGGTCATGAATATTCAGGTATCACAAAAATGACATCCAATAATAAGTTTTTGTCGGAAAAACTACCATCTCTATCATCTGGCATATATTATGCGAAAATAAATGCTATTGAGCCGAATCATTTAGTAAACGAGAAGTTTACTAATTCCATTACTTTTAAAGTTTGGCATGACCGTTTGGATCATCTGGGATCAATTATGATGAAAAACATTATCGAGACAACGCACAGTCGTCCTTTGAAAAATCAAAGGATTTTGACTTCTGATAAACTTTCTTGTGCTGCATGTTCCAAAGGGAAATTGGTTATAAGACCATCACCATTGAAAGTAGAAGATGAAAGTCCTACATTTTTAGAACAGATTCATAGAGATATATGTGGACCTATTAGTCCACCATATGGGCAATTTTGATATTTCATGGTCTTGATTGATGCATCGACCCGATGGTCGCATGTTTGTTTATTATCAACTCGCAACCTGGCGTTTGCGAGATTACTTGCCCAAATAATTCGCTTAAGAGTGCAGTTTTCTTATTGTCCTATTAAACAAATTCGTCTAGACAATGCTGGTGAATTTTCTTCGCATGCATTTGATTCTTATTGCATGTCGATTGGAATAATTGTTGAACATCCTGTAGCTCATGTTCACACACAGAATGGTCTAGCTGAATCATTTATTAAAAGGATGCAATTAATTGCTAGACCATTATTGATGAAACAAATCTCCCTATAGCAGCTTGTGGATATGCAATTTTGCATGTTGCAGTACTTGTGCTTTTAAGGTCATTGAGTTACCATAAATTTTCTCTCATACAGTTAGCTTTTGATTCAGAGTCAAATATTTTTTATTTGAGAATTTTTGGGTGTGCTGTATATGTTCCAATTGAACCACTCCAACAGATAAAAATGGGTCCGCAAAGAAGATTGGAGATATATGTTGGGTATGACTCCCCGTCCATTATAAGGTATCTTGAACCTTTGACAGTGGATGTGTTTACAACAAGATTTGTTGATTGCCATTTTGATGAAAATTTGTTCCCAAATTAGAGGGAGAGAACAAATGACATAAGATTGTACTTGCGTGAAAACATCTTTGAATCATTTAGATTCACGCACAAATATGAGTGAACTTGAAGTTCAAAAGATTATACATTTGCAACAAATTGCAAATCAACTGCCCGATTCTTTTTCTGACTCCAGCAGAGTCACTAAATTGCATATTCCAGCTATAGATGCTCCTATACGGATAGAAGTTTATGAAGGACAAAAAGTTAATCATATAGCTATTGAATCAAAAACACGCCAAAAGCGTGACCGACCCCTTGGTTCCAAAAATAAAAATCCTCGAAAGAAAAGATGATTAAATGATCCAGAATATCATATTGATGAAACAGAAAAAAAAAATCAAGGGACAACTGATGAAAAGATTCCAACTACAAATGATGAAGAGAATTCTAAAATCTTTATTAATTATACCAGTTCGAATCAAAGTTAGGATCGAAAAAAAGTTGTTATGATAATGCTTTTGCATACAACGTAGCCCTTGATATTTTCAAGGATAATGAGGATTTAGATCCTTCATCAGTTGAAGAATCTCGGCATAGAATTGATTGTCCTCAATGGAAAGATGCGATTCAATCGGAGTTAAATTCATTTGCAAAGCGAGAAGTTTTTGGACATGTAGTCCAAACGCTAAAGGATGTAAAACATGTTGGCTATAAATGAGTGTTTGTGCGAAAACGAAATGAGAATAATGAAGTAGTAAAATATAAAGCACGACTCGTCGCACAAGGTTTTTCGCAAAAGCCAGGAATTGATTATAATCAAACTTATTCACCCATTATTGATGTTATTACACTCCGATATCTTATAAGTTTGGCAGTTCATGAAAAAGTGGACATGAGTCTAATGGATGTTATTACAGCTTATCTTTATGGAAGCTTTGAAAATGAGATTTATATGAAAATCCCTGAAGGAATCAAATTGCCAAAAGCTTCTAAAGGCCCTCGTGAAAAGTATTCTATAAAATTACAGAAGTCATTATTTGGGCTTAAACAATCTGGACTCATGGGGTACAATCGCCTTAGTGAATTCTTATTGAATTCAGGATATAAGAATGACCAAATCTGTCCATGTGTTTTTATTAAGAAAACAGATTTTGGTTTTGTGATTCTTGCTATATATGTTGACAATATCAATCTCATTGGAACTCCAGAAGAGCTTCGAGAAGCTATAGATTGTTTGAAACGAGAATTTGAAGTTAAAGATTTTGGAAAAACCAAGTTTTGTCTTGGACTTCAAATTGAACATATGAAAGATGGAATTTTTGTTCATCAGTCAACATATACAGCTAAAGTGTTGAAAATATTTTTCATGGATAAAGCATATCCATTGAGTATTCCAATGGTCGTGAGGTCACTAGATATAAATAAAGATATATTTAGACCTTGAGAAAATGATGAAGAACTACTTGGTCCTGCAGTACCATATTTGAGTGTTATTGGTGCACTGATGTATCTTGCAAATAATACTCGACCTGATATAGCATATCCATTGAGTATTCCAATGGTCGTGAGGTCACTAGATATAAATAAAGATATATTTAGACCTTGAGAAAATGATGAAGAACTACTTGGTCCTAAAGTACCATATTTGAGTGCTATTGGTGCACTGATATATCTTGCAAATAATACTCGACCTGATATAGCATTTGCTATAAATCTATTAGCAAGATTTAGTTCTTCGCCAACACGACAACATTGGAATGGTGTTAAACATGTCCTTAGATACCTCCAAGGGACAATTGACCTCGAATTATTTTATTCAAATATAAATGACTCAAAACTGATTGGGTATGCAGATGCGGGTTATCTTTCTGATTCGCATAAGGCACGTTCTCAAAATGGCTATTTATTTACATATGGTAATACTGCTATATCATGGCGCTCCACGAAGCAAACAATAGCAGCAACTTCTTCTAATCATACTGAGATAATAGTCATTCATGAAGCAAGTCGAGAACGTGTATGGTTGAAGTCAATAATACATTATATTAGAGAGAGTTGTGGTTTATCCTCTGGAAGAAAGATTTCAACTCCTCTATTTGAAGATAATGCAGCTTGTATAACTCAATTAATAGGAGGGTATATCAAAGGAGATAGGACGAAACACATTTCAGCTAAATTCTTCTTTACTCATGAACTTCAAAAGAATGGTGAAATTGATATGCTCCAAATTCGATCATGTGATAATCTTGCAGATATATTCACTAAAGCTCTTTCGACTACAACCTTCAAAAAATTGAGATATAAAATTAGTATGCGTCGGTTTAAAGATTTCGAGAGATCATCTCATCAGGGGAGAAATCTACACATAAAGAAGAATAGTGTATTCTTTTTTCTTCACTAGAATTTTTTCCCACTGGATTTTTATCTAGTAAAGTTTTAACGAGGCATATTCTTTATGTAATGAACATCTAAAGGGGAGTATTATGAATCCCAAAGATTCATTAAAGTAGTGGATGTCCATCGTATAATCCCGATATATAATAGATGATAAATATCACTTGATGTCTCTCTAAGGTAACACATATCACCTAGCAATTAATATCGGTGACAAATGTCACCCTCTGTGCTTATCTTTATCCCCTATTCACCCCTATAAATAGAGGGTTTTATACCCTTTTGTAGAAACAATCAACAACCAACAAGAAATCACGTAATAATATTTTTTCTATTCTCTACGTCTCTCATTTACTTTTCATCTTATTTTATTATTTTTATATAATTTTATAATAATTTCATAATACAATTTAAATAAATAAACAATTAATTTATTTGAAATAAAAATATTTATGGGCAACAAAAAAATAAAATATTATAGATAATTTAAAAGATTGAATTTTGGAGAAAATGACAGAGACAAAGGATTTTTACAAGGAAAAAGAATTGTCGGCATGTTTTGGACAAATGGGACATCACTGGCGCCAACCATACACAAATAATGAAATAAATAATAATAATGAAAAGAGGGAAAATTAAGACTTTTTTGAATGGGGTTAAGAGGAATCCCACTACGTACACAAAGCACAGAGAAAAGCTTCAAATTCTTTTCAATAATGCCACGGACTTGCCCCACTCAATCGATTCGGTGCCATCTTAAACGAATTTAGGTTTTCAAAAAAATTGTACGACCATCATTTTTTTTTTCTTCTAAGAAAATATTATTTTAAAAAATAAAAAGCCAAGTAATTAATAAACATTATATCTTTTATCAAAAAAAAAAAATTTAATTAGTTATATTTAGTTTCTATTGATTAATTTTTGGCATAATTGGTTACCATATTGATTTCTTTTATTTTCTGGAATAATGTTAGTTTCAATTAAAAGGAATATTTCATTTTCATAAACTAAAGAAAATTAGCAATTTCCTATTAAATTATTTTGTAATATTATTTTATTGTCATTGAAATTTGTCTTTCTAAAAAATAAATCAACTAATAAGTTTAAATAAAAATTGTCTCAAAAATAAAATATATTTTTATATTACCATGGAATTTCTTGTAAAATTAAAGACAAAAATTGTTAATAAGAAGACGAGGGAGAAATGGATAACAGAAATAATTTAAATTTGTGACCTCTTAGTTTCTTCGAGTACAAAATTATGAATGAAAGATAGTAGAAATTACCAATTGTTGATTAATAGTTAAAACTCCACTGTTGAATTAAATTTGTTTAGGGGAAAGGGGAGAAAATATCTTGAAGCACAATATTATATGGGGTATCAGCTGCTATAAAGAAAAGAAAAAAAATTGTAAGCCTAACCAAATACACAATTATGCACAAGCTTAAATCTCCAAGAATAAAGGTAAATTCTTTGAAAAAGATTATTATTATATACACAAGCTTATGTATATGTATGTATGTTTTCACAAAGGGAAAAACAAATTAATTAAGCAGGAAATTAGTTATTTATTTACACGGGATTCTTCATCAGTTAATAAAATCCAATATATTTGTTTTTTCTTCATGAATGAAATGTTTCAATTACGAATTAGAATGGCTGCTATATGTTGGGAAAGCAATAACACAGAAGAATGTGTTGTGCCCAAGATCAACACTTTTCCTGCTTAAAAGAACCTGTGAGGAGCAACAAACAAACACTCCAAAGAACACCAAGCAACAAGATAATCCAAATAAAAAAATAAAACAATACGAGACACAAAATTTTAACGTGGAAAACCCTTTCAACGTGAAAAAGTAAAAAATTACAAGACCCTTTGGTCTAACCAACTCCACTATCACCACAAGAGAGTACAAATACATAATACAGCAGCACCACAATGATATCTAGTCCTTAACAACACTACGAAGGCACTATAATCAAAATAGAGGAACAAAATTGCAAGAAATCATCAAAAAAATTTGCAGCTAATCTAAAGCTCATAAATTGAGATTGAACCATTGGAATTCGATCTCCACCGTTCAGATTGAAGCTTCAAGTCCTTCCTAAAATTTCAGCTCGATTAGACAAGATTTGGATCTCCGATCCACTGAAAAAACCAGACATGCGATTTAGAGAAAGTTGCAGGGGAAACCCTCTTTCTCTCTCTGTTTTTTTGTGTCAGAATTATTGTAGTACTCCTCCAAGATAGCTGCAATTTTAGAGTTAAAAGTGGACAAAAAAAAGCTCGAAAATAATTCTCCAAATTAGGCCTTCACATTAAGAACACACACATAGTTGGGAGCTCAATCATCCGAAAACTATATATACACTAATCAATTCATAGTTTTGTGACCTTAAAGAAATCATTTAACAGTACTAAATTTACTAGGGCTGAAGATCTGATTCATATTGATTACTTTTCAAAAACCCAGAAAATAAAACAAGTACAAAATTCATTAAATAAAGAAAAGATTACAGAAGCAATGCACTGGAAAATTAATTCCAAATTCATGACATGGTTTCTCAACAACAACGTTCTTTTTCTTTGAGACGTGACTCACAAAAAAGGAAAGAAAAATCAGTGTTGCAATTAATTTCTCCAAGAAAACCCTAATAAACGAGTTCCTGTGGAATAAAAATAAGTTCAAACAGTTTTTTTTATCACTAAATCATAGCAATAATAAATATGTAGGAGAAGCTGCAAATTAAAGCAGCCAATTAAGTGATCAATAAACTCCGGAGGCAGCAGAAACTGAAGATTGCAACTGCAGCAGGTGGTGATAGCAGTCCGCCGCCGTAGGACGTTGCTCCGGGTTCTGGTCCAAACACCTATTCTGTAAATCCCTAAGCAATTTGGGTAAAACCACCAACCCACAAGTCTTAACCAATTGACCCACACCCCATACATCAACCTTAACTCCGTGTAAACCCCTACACATCTCCGGAGCGTGTCTTCCACTCGCCGCCCCACCATGTGGGTATGGGTATATCTGGGGTGCGCTCACGGCCACATCAAAGCCAGTTACAAACCAGTGCAAATCGTCGTCGCTTATTCTTTTGACCACCACCTTCTCCCAACATAAATCTCGGTGCATGAAGGAAAGATCGTGAAGTGCAACTAACGCTTTCGTCACGTGCTTGAGAGCCGCGATTAGTTGTTCACAATTGGTGGGCTTGAATTTGCAGCATCTCGGCTTGAAAACCAATGATAATTCTTTCTCACACGAATGTACGAGGAATTCAGCGTGTGGGATTCGTCGGTCCAGAAAATCGTATATTTCTTTAACCGCTGCCCATTTCTTTTTGGATGAAAAGAATCTAATTACCGTGTTTGGTGTCATCTCCATAATAAGGTTGTCGTCACCACCCAAATCGACCCTCTCGAAATCGTTGTAAGGAAATGTCTTGTTACACGTGGCGGCATTACAGCAGCGCTCGGCTAACAAGGGTAATAATCCTGCAATCCTCCAACAAGGGATTAGGGCTTTTAACCTTTCAGCTGGGATTGAAAGATCCAATGTGTAAAGATCTGTTCTAATAATGCGATGATCTTGGTGGGAGCGACTTATTGCACAAAACGTGACAACGTAACCGACAGCATAATACCCCAAAATATAGGGAACGACGTCGTCGTAAGTCCACAAAAGCTTCTGAACAATTGAAGAAGAAGGATCAGTATGACCTTCCCTTAATTCATCCGTCTCCTCACCTCTCCACAAGCAGAAGTTCTTCAAGAAAGCCGTCACGTTAGGCCACTGATCTTGCATTGTCTGATGCGAAGAAAAAGAAGAAGATCCTTTTCGTACAAAAACCATATCGACCGAACAGAATCGGGAAACAATCCTATTGATACAATCATCCCAGAAGCCAATAAATGAATCTCTACTAGCGGGAATATTAATATTTGTTTTCAGAGTTGGGCTTAAAATGTCGTACAGAATTGCCCTACAGTCAAGCAGTTCCGGTGAGGTAGTAAAGAAGACTTCTTTTCCATGTGGGAGGTCTTTGTAAACATCCTTTCTTAAAGGGAATCGGAGTTCTTCGGGAGGCGGTTCTTGCAAATGCCAAGATAGCTCAAACAAGGTAGGTAGCGTTGGGGAAGGAATCCGTAGACAACCCAGGTAATACTCGGTAGGATCTTGATATTCCCATGGGGGAATTGCTGCGCCAACATATTTTATATATAGTTATTCAAAAACGTGATGGATCCCAACCCAGTGCACCTCTCATCTACACAAATGTAAGAATCACTACAACCATATTTATATATATATGTATATATATGTATAATTTTAAATTAAATTTATTAGGATACTTTTTAAAAAATTATTAACAAAATCACTTTAAATTATGTATATAAATTGTATAGACTTACATCTGATAGAGAACTCATTAGAAGGCTGGTGAAGTACTCTCTCGCCAGAACCTGTGACAGGGACAAATCAATGGAATATATAAATTATAATTTAATACCAATTCAAGAACTTGAATAATAATATTATTATGTGCACCTGCAGCAGAGGGTAGTACAGGAGCTGATGAGAAAGATTTTCTTCTTCCAAAGACTTTAAGTTGCTGTCCGGGGAGAAATCTATCAACGGAAAAGCCCTTAAGAGGTCCTTCCTCGAAGGCTTCCATGGTGCTGGCAACCATAGAATCGTCCAAGAAAGTAATTTCATCGGCGTTCAAGAAGTTAGACCCTTGAAGCTTTAGACGGCCCCTACAGTGTTCACCTTCTTCCGCCCACAAGCTCACCGATTCCTCCCATATCATTCTTATCTTACCGATTCTACCAAGTTCTTTCGAAGAAATCAATGCTGCATCTGCAGAATTTTCAAACCCTAAAATGACGTCTGACCCTCTTCCACCATGGAAAAAAGTTTCACTTCCGGTGGTCAAACCTAACTGTTTCGCCCTCGCTGCTTACATGTATAATTGTATATAACAAAACAAGCAACCGCTTTTCAGCAATATTAATATTATATTATGTATATACACATATACACGCATCACTTAAACAATTTGTTTTGACTTTTTTGGAATTTGGAAAAATAAAAAGATCTGATTATAATATCTCGAGTACTGTACAGAACAGTAAAAGAAAATCAAAGATCTTACCAGAGGCAGAGGCAGAGGCAGAGGCAGGAGGAATAATAGAGAGGTCTTCTTCTCGGGGAAAAGAAGAAGTAATCGTAGTAGTAGTTGGAGCAAGTAATGGTTTTGGTGCATCCTCAATTCCTCCTCTGTTACTATTACTGTGAAGAGAAGTAGAAGAAGAAGAAGTTCTAATTCTTGAACCCATAAATTGAGAAAGCTCTTCAAAAACCTCTTCATCAAATGAAGCAGGTAACCTACGAAGTTTCCTTTCAAATGGAGAAAGCCTAAAATAGCTCTTTCCAACAACTTCTTCTCTCTCTCCACCTCTTTCCCACTCATAAACCTTCCTGAATTCTCCCAACATGTTGTCCCACTTAGTGCCAGCAGTCTTAGCATCTCTATTCACCCCGTGCCTTTTCAAGTATTCTGCTACTTCTCTGTCCTTATCACCCCTACTCTTTCCCCTTCCACCTCCCGTCGTCGTCGTCGTCGTCGTCGTTGTTGTTGTTCCACCTCCGTGATACTGAACCCTCCAAGCCCTAGCTAGCCATAGCATCTCGTTAGGTTTCCAAACTGGGCTCACGTATTTCCCTTTCCGGAATTGTGGCTGATGCTGCCGACCACCCTCCGGTTTGGGAGGCGGGTCCACGTGGCCTGCCGAAAGTGATGGACGAGGGGGGGAATGGGAAGGCGATGAAGGAGTAGTGTCCGATGACGAAGCGGGTGGAATAATTGGCGCTATATTTGCTGCGGCTTGGGTGGTACTGGTCGTCGGAGATGAGCTGGCTTCCCCGATCAATAACACGTTGTTGGTTTGACGGCTTTGTTTTTGAGGAGACGGCGTGGAAGATATAGCTGGCTTCCATTGGGCGGTGGTATTGTATCTTGGTCTTTTAGATGATCCGGGTGCAGAAGGGATGGAGATAAACGGATCAACGGTTGCCACGTCGACAACCTGATGATCGGATTGTTGTGGGTGGTTATCTTGGGATGATTCTTGATCGTCGTGGTGGTGTTGGTTTGGCTGTTTTCTCTCTTTGTTTTCACTCATATTTTACTACTACATGGAAACCAAAGAAATTATGTTTACCAAATTTTAAAACCAGAACCAGAGTAAGGAGGGAGAAACAGTTGGACTAGCTAGCTTTTTGCAGTAACCAGTAAGAAAGTCTCTCGTATCTATATATTCTTCCATCTTCGTGTTTAAAAAATAATAATAATGGGAAAGGTAATCTACGGTGTTGTGAAAAGGGAAATGGAAAAAAGTGATTATTAGTAGTTGATCTTGATTTTGTTTGCTAGCTTCTTTAAAACCATGAAAGCAAAAAGCCAAACTAAACGCACAAAACATCAGAAAAAGTCGAGAGATTGTGGAACCTGCTGTGAATAAGACGTCTCCTCTCCCCTCGTTTAAGAGCTGCTAAAGTTTATTTTTCAAAAATATAAATTAGGTTAGAGAGAGAGAGTAATCATTGTACTGAGAAACCAAACGCGGCTCCAAAAAAAAATATATATATATATATGCATTAATTTCCTCTCTAAATGTTTGGCCTCCGACTTCTCGCGAAGATGGAAGACTTTTTATTTTTTTTTTGGCAGTGCGAGATGATGTGGACAGTTCAAAATCACGATGAACCCATCTCCATCTCTGCTCTTTAGGGCTTTTTTACAATTAATATGGGGAGAAGGGAGGAATCCGTTGTTAATACAAAATAATATATAGTTTCTGCTCTTTCTTTTTATCTCGTGAAGCGTAGTCAGGCGGCGCAGAGAAGCCTTATTGATCAGTCGTAGCATGCAACCAAAACACAAGTCCGCCCGCCGACTTTTCTTTTTTTTCTCCTCTCTGGATTTCTTGAATCATTCAATTCGTACCCCTTCCATCTACATTAATTCATATTCTAACCATCGTTTCTGTTTTTTCCCTAAATAATTATTTATAATTTTCCACCACCTCGTCCTTCTTACTTTTGTTTTTTCCTGCTTCTCTTTTAATCAATTTAATATAATATCACTGATTAATATATATTGTAACACTTACAACATATTTAAATAAAATATCCTGTAAAATTCAACCCTAATATATTTTTTTGTAAAACTTGAAAACGGTACGGAAAGAAGGACGGGCCGAAAACCAGATGTGTGTGTACGAGGGTGGATGGACACGGAATGACTAGTAAAGAAGAGAATCTATTTCATAGCCCTAATTTTTATAGGTCGGCGACAACCTTCCTTTAAACATAACTAGACTGTACTTTTTTTTTTTTTTTTGTTTCTTTGTGTATATATATTTTTTTAAATCATTTCTATTTATGTCTTTAATTTATTTTAAGTTAATATTAATTATTATGGCCGCATTTTTTCTTTTATAAAACCTTAATTTTTAATTAAAGCTGACGCTTTTAATATCAGTTCAATATCCAAAATGTGTGATTTTTATATTTTTATTTTTTAATTATCTCGGATAATCAATTCTGAACATTATATGTTTAAAAAATAAAAAGAGAAAAATACTATTCCTCTTTGGGTTGGGCTGACATTAAACCTATTCTAGCCCTTTTAGGCCGCCCACTATCATGTATTTGTCTCTTTTACCCCTTTTCTTTTTAATTTTAAGCATAAATAATGTAATATAATTTTTCTTAGTGATTTTTTTTTGAAATTGATATTGTGATATAATTAAATTAAATTAAAATCGAAAGATATATTATAGTTGTATATGTAAGAAGGTATGTAAGAAGGGGAGTGAGTGAATTCAATAGTACAACACTCACATAATTTAAATTAGTGGTAACTTCATTATTTGGATTTATATTGTTTTTTTTTAGCGTAGTGGAATTTAATTTCATTGTTTTTATTCACTGGTCATGTCTGTCCAAAACGCTATTAATGCTTTAAGATTAATAATAAAAAAAAAATCCCCATTGCCGGCTCAATTCTAAGTAAGACAAATGCTACACTACAGAAGAAAAAAAAAAAAAAAAAAACCAGAATTCCCCATCTCTATAACCATAACAAAGATGCTCCATTTCGTATTCCTTATTTTACTAATCAATAATAATAGGACGGCAAACCGGAACTAATTATGTATATAAATTACTAAGTGAACCTATACAACAATACATATTCATTAATTAATACAAAGTAAAGAACCAGAAAAAAAAAAGAAAAGAATATTTGGATTTTCCATCAACTTTGGAAAGAAGTAATTGCTGTTTATTATTTCTTCCTAGAATAAGGCGGTCGGGCACGGTTAATTCTTCTGGCGGAATTTTCCGTAGTATATCCTTCATAATCAGTATCAGTAAAATCAGCATAATAATCATGGTAATAGTTATCAACTTCAACTTCTTCATCTTCAGTTTCATCAGGAACCACTATTTTAATCTCTTTCTTCCTCTTTCCAATCCCACCCTTGAGCCAATCCACCACTTCCACCATGCTCGGCCGGTTCTCTGGGTTCCCATCCGTACACCTCATGGCAATCAGAACCGTGGCTTTACACCGGTCACGATCAAATCTACCTTTCAACCTCGGATCAACGATGTGATCAAAAGCTCCCTTCTGTAAATAAGGTGTAACCCATTGCACTATATCCCTCTTAACTCCACCTGGTAGTTTCTCCAATGGTTTTCTGGAACTGATTATTTCGAGAAGCAAGATTCCAAAACTGTACACGTCACAGCTCTCTGATACTTTTCCCCACATAGCATACTCAGGAGCCAAATAACCTAATGTCCCTTTTACCCTCGTCGTTACATGTGACACTCCTTCTGGTATTAGCTTTGCGAAACCAAAATCTGCAACTTTGGGTACGAAATCGGAATCTAGAAGAACGTTGCTGGCTTTTATGTCTCTATGTATTATATGAGGATTAGCTTCGTGGTGCAAATATCTTCATAGCACAAATAAAAATAATTAATAATTACAAGGAGAAAATCGAATTTAATTTAATTTAAGTTTAAGTTTAAGTACGTACGCTAATCCTTCAGCGGATCCAACGGCGATATTAATTCTTCGATTCCAATCAAGGAAACAATCGGGTGCCAATTGGCCATGCAGATGAGTCACCAAGCTTTGATTAGGCATGTAATCATAAACGATCAACCTTTCATCATCGCCGGCGTAGAATCCTCTTAAACCTAATAAATTTGTGTGTCTTACCCGACCAAGTATTTCTACTTCCACGGCGAACTCCATTTCTGCTTTTGCACTCATCGCTTTTAGCCGTTTTACTGCTATCTGCAACATTCAATTAATTAGTAGCTGTAATCTTTAAATTAGAAAATAATAATAATAATAATTGCATGCCTGAACGCCTTTACTGGTTCGACCACGGTAAACGCTTCCAAATCCTCCTTCACCGATCTTGTTATCAATATGGAAGTTATTTGTTGCATGAAGAAGCTCCTTGAGAGTGTAAACATCCCACGGATACTCCTTTTTCTTGTTTTCACACCTAAGAATCATCGAAAACATTGGATCAGCAGATGATTAGGAAAGTGAATGGAATTAAGGTAGGTAGTAGAAATTAAGAAAAATAAAAAAAAACTGGAACCTGATCTTGGGGCGACGTTGTGTTTCATCGGACGAGAAACAAAAACATTTCCAGGTCATGATTAGATAGAGCTAGCTGCTGGGATTGGGAAGTTAATAATTATGAAATTAAAGAATTTAAGGAAAGCACAAAAAATTTCGGATATATCAATATGATTCCTAACCCAAATTAGGCCAAAAAAATTAAAGTTTTGGGTTGAGGACAAAAAAAGAGTGTAGGCAATTATTCTTCCTTCACAGGGCATTACACATAACAGTATTCATTATTTATAATTAAGCGTACGTATAGTAAATTACTGTGGACCTTTCAATCTTTATTTTAATACTTGTATAATAAAGTACTGCAATGGAACTTAGTCTAACTAATGAAACTGTCAACGATTACATGACGCAATTCTTGCAGACCCTATATATATATATATATATATATATATATATATATGATGTAAGGAAACTTTTATTTTAATTTAATTGTCATTAATGTGAAGAGAAAGAAGTTTTTGTTTTGGACAATCCAAAATGATTTATCTTTTCCTCTATTTTATGTATTAAAAGCTACTTACTTATATTAAATTATTAATCATGGAAATAATAAAACACCAAAAGTAGTCTAAATCATGCCCAAAAAGTTATATATTTTCGTTTGAAAATGTCAAGAAAACTTTCTAAATTTTACCACGAATTAATAATAACAAATACTGCCAACAAATCATTTTTAAATAAAACAGTAAGGGCTGCATTGGAATATTTCTGAGCATTGGATAAATCCTGATGTACCCAAAATATCTTACGATGGGCCAGCCCATCTAAAAAGGTTCATTTTTATTGAATAAAAAGTTTGGGCCTTAGTTTTCTTCTAGAAAGCAAGCAGCTAGATTTGGGCTATTACTTCAATTTTTTTGGAGCTTCAGGCCCAAAATATATATATTACATTTTTCTTTCAATATAAATTCATTACTTTAGAGAAAAGAAAAATTGAATACAAAATTTTATTTTATTAATTTAAAATACATATATTAAAATAGTAAAAAAACATAATTTAGTTGTGTGCATTTTTGCCAGAAATGTCGGCAGCAATGGTATCATATCAACATCTTTCCCTGCTGTCTTTTCTTTTATATATATATATATATAAAATCCACGCGCGATGCGTTTTTTGGATTTTGGCTATTAATTTATGACATTACCTTTCTGTATTTAATTCTTTACTCTTTTTGTTGGTTAAAAAGCATATTTTGTGACAAAGAGTTATAATTATATCATTGATTTAAAGACTTATTATTATTACTTTTTTCATCGCATCCAAAATAATGGGAATATTTGATTATTGAAAAAAAGAAAATCTTTAAGTATATATATAAAGTTGTTTTGAAAAGTGGAATAATATAATTGTGTAACATGTAAGTAAGCCATTATTACGAGAAGATTAAGTTGTTAAATATAAAAATAAGGAGGTTTAGCACTGAGATGATACGAGGAATATTTTCTATATCCACTTTATCCTTAATCTTCTGTCTAAATGGTACAGATGCATAGCACCAAATTATTAAATAAAAAAAAAAAACTCCAAAAAGATTGTCTTCTTCTTCTTTTTGGTATTAGTATGCTCCAATGCCCACTGTCCCTCCCCATTTTCATGGCACCAAACTGCCGACACTCCTCAGATTTTGACAGATATGCATTTTCTTTTTCCTTTTTTTAATGTTGTTCTCTCTCTTTGTCAAAATATATAGTTTTTTTATTATTATTATTTGTTTTCTACATATATAAAACATATTTCATATCTAATTTTGATCAGCTAGAAAGTTTAGGTAACGGATCTCAATCACCCGACAAAATTTCTTGCTAAAACAAATAAGTACAGAATCCCCAGCACTTCAATCAATACTAATATTGGTTCTCTAAATATAGGTAATCCCATAACCATATACATGAACTGAATCTTCTTTGATTCCCTAAAACAGTTTTTTTTCTTTTTTTAAAAAAATAAAAATCTTCATTTTACCAACTCGATTCATAGAACGGTAACATATACATTAAAGAATTTCTTTTCTATATTATATATACTTCCAAACATTCAAGAATTAAACAGTAACATGCATAGCACAATCCAACCAAGTATAGATATAGTCAAATGAAGCAGACAATCACATAAATATTCTCAAATAACTAAAACTGCTGAAAAAATTTCATAAATCTGGCCAAAAAGACTTAAGTTAAAGAAACAAAATAATTATTAGAGGACAAAATTCGGAGAAAGTTAATAGTAATTATAAGATTAAAACAGAGAATTTTCTAATATATATCATAAATTTAACAAGGAAATTAAAGTGCAACCTTCAGATTATCTATATCTATTCATGCATGTAAGTGTACTGACATGACTGCAACTAGCTGATATTGCTTCTAATGAAACTTCCAGGCAGCAAATTCATCAAAGTTAGGTCTGGTTATTCATACTTTTTCCCCCTTACAGCTGTAGAAAGGGAAAAAGGAAATATTTCTAACTTAATTCTGATATAAAATATGTTTCAAATTTTTACAAAAGATAAAATCAAAATTTGAAAAAGTAAGTAGAAAACAGCTCTCATCAACTCAACTTTTCTTAATACTTCCATATATATATATATATATATTTTATTTGACCAGCTTACTTCTTTGACCTTTTTATGAACTTTAACCTCTGGTCTGGCTACCCTAAATGAATTCACCACCTTCTGTTTCATGCCTGGAATATGTCAACATAATATATATATATATAATATATATATATATATATATATATATATACACACACATATCTGACCTACTGAGGAATATGTCTGTGCTGAAAAAAATGCAAAGAGAAAAAGAACTTGAAAATATGACATGACAAAAATTTTACTAATTAATTCCCAATTATATTAGTTAGAAGATAAACATGACAAGAGATATAGGAGACATCAAAGGGATTGATGAGAACAGGACTCATTTCCTATGTACACAATTCTTAGTATATATATACCAAGGAAATTTCATGCACGTACTTGCAAAAAAAAAAAAATATGTTAGACTAATCAGTGTCAGAAGTACCATATATATATATATATATATATATATATTATATATCAATGGGATGGCTGATAAAGTAAAAACTAAAAAAAAAAAAAAAAAAACTGCAGATGCATGCATGGCTCTGGATATACTGAGGGACTTGACTGATAATTCATTATTAGTTAGAAAGGTGGATATATATATCTCACCAAACAAGTAACACTTCAAATTTTCCAATTTCTTCATGCTCACAACAATTAAGCAGGAACACATATGTTAAAATTAATTCTACAGAAAAAAAAAAAGAATAATATGCGCAGAAACAATATCAAAGGACACAAATATCTTGTTTCTGCAACCGAACCTTAAATTAGGAGGTGCTGCAGCACTTTATATTTATCGGAGCTTTGATTTTTTCAGACAATTTTTGTGGCAGAACACGTATATGAAAGTCTGTATTGTTATCCGAAACCTGCTACCAATAATTGACCAATGTTATCATAGAAAATTTTACCTTTTCAGAAAAAAGAAAAAAAAGAAATTTGGTACCTCAGTTTGTATGGTGTAAAGAAACTTGTCCTTAAGTTTTGTGCAGAAGCAGCTTACAACAGTGAGACCTACTTCGAGCAGCACTCGTAACACAGTGGAGAGAGGACACAACCAGGGTTCATCTCCCACCATTACTAATTCATTACTAATCAAAATCTCAATACCACCATGTGAGCATGGCCGAATACTAATCTCAATTGGGGAATTACAAGAAGAGTAGTTCCAATTCCCACTACTCATCTCCACTTGATCATGACTTGATGAATTTGGTTCCAACAAATTCCTCAGCTTATCCCTTTTAGACTGCAACTGCTTGATATTTTTCTCCTGGTATTTTATGTAGTTCACTGCCTCATTAACTTGATCACATATCGACCGCTTTCCCTGATCAATTAATTAAAACTTTCTTTACTTAGGTTATGACCTAATTATAATTAACAAAATTTGTGCAAAGATTTAATGAAAAAAATAAAATCAATACAAGTAAGTGTACCCTGATGTATTCAAGAGGAAGCAGCGTTCTTAAAGAACTGTAAAGACTGGCCATTTCTTGCCTCCTTTGCCGTTCGATATCTCTATGAACAAGTCTTTTCTGCTTAGGATCATGACTTTCAAGAATATTGTTACCATCTTCTTGTGAGGATTTACGCTGCTTCCTTCCCTTTTTTGGTTGGGCATTATTAATTAAATCATTCTTCTGGAGTATTGGTGGTGGATGAGTAGTAGTAGTAGTAGTAAGTAGTAGAGGAGTATCAGATGGGATGATGAGCAGATCTTGTTGGATGTTTTCTTGATGTAAAGGAACGGTTGGGATTATGTGATGATTATGATGATGAAAAGGGTAGGAGGAATCATCCTCCTCCTGATCTTGTAAAGAAATAAACGAGTTAAATTCATCCATGTCCGAACCAGACAACAACCAAGATGGCGTTTGTTAATTAGGGCAAGAAAACAAGCAGGCAAGAGAGAGAAAGATCTGAAATGGGCCGAGAGGATGCCCTGATTCCTGCAAGAGATTTTTATTTTTATTTTTTATAAATTTTATATATAAAAGTAATGGAGACGAGATTGAGCCTCACCGGCCATATATTTTAAGCTTATTAGATTGCTTTAGCTACTGTACTTATGTACAACGTAATCTCACAGCTATGTTCACACTCTTGGGGGTACACACACCAATTTTCTTATCTACATTTATTTTATCTAAAACAAAATAATATAATATATAATATATTTTCAGTATGAAATGTAGGAATATATATATATATATATATATATATATCATTTTCTAAAGAAAAAAAATATATTATCATGTGAGATGTTTTATGCTAGAAATTAATGAGAGTCACAAGGGACTAATAAGTTTGCTTAATTAATTATATAGGAAAGGAGCAATATATATAGATATATATAATACAAAATGAGATCTTGTTTTGGAAAGATTTTCCTACTAAACTATATATTTATTTAAAGAAAAATGATGTAATCATCTAATCATGGTAGAGAGGAGGATGATCCATGATTCCATATTCTCTTCTCCAAACAAGGGGTAAAGGGATTAGGGTTACTTTATGTAGTACGGTGTTGTGAGGTAGGGTTTTTGGCATCTTCTTTTTCCTTTTTCTTCTGTACCTTGTTTTTCCAAGGAAGCTTTTATACATTGAAGATATATATATATATATATATCCTGATTTATATTTCCTTTTTCCTTTTTAAATATTTCCTTCGTTAATTTTGTACCTACTTCTACAAGAAAGCTGCTTCTTCTTTTCATGGAAGAAGGAAAAAAATTGACTTTTTATTATTATTATTGTTGTAGCAAATTGGACAACAATAATGATAATTAAAGTGTATCCGTTGTCTTTTTCCAGACTAAGCATGAAAGTTTCAACATAACAGTTAATTTTAAAGACGAATTTTACTACAATTTCACCACGTGGAAATTTCTTTTTTCACCAAATTAAAAGTAAAGGAGAAGAATTAAAACCAAAGTAATAATGATGAACCGAATAAACAAAGTAGAATGGATTGTGAAGCAGTTGTTATGATCTTTTAATGGCTTTTTTTTTTCTTTCTTGATTTTATGAGATTATAATATAGGAAAGAAAATCTGATTACATATTTTACATACGATTCGTTATGATTTCATATATATATATATATATGTATAGCATTTTAATTTCTTCGTATCTCCAACCTGACAACCAAAATCCTCGAAACACATTGTTTATGGCTGTTCTGGTGGTGGTTAACAACGTTGGTTGAGCCTATTAACAATATATATGGATTTTGCATATCCCTGAAATCTCTATTATTGGTGCCACTTGCTTTTATCTTTAATTTGTTTAAAATATTCTTCTTTCTTCTTGCTTTTCTGTGTTCAGCACAGGGGACCGCCAGCGGTGGAGGATGGTGGTCGCCGGCCAGGGGTTGATGTGGGGTCTCTTTTCTTTTTCCCCATATATACATATATACATATATATATATATATATATATATATATATATGCAAGGCTTCTAGATTAACGATAGTTTTGATAATCTTGGAAACACGAAACCCTGTCATATTCATGTCTTATGGTGACATAAATTAAAAGAGGAAATGTCAACTAAATTCTGCATCAAACAATTTCGCAGGTATTCAAATTCATTCATTAAAGTCATTTTTTAACCATGATTGGTCTTTCTTACCATCCAATATATAAATATATATATTGTGAATGAAAAACTTTGACCGTTTATGAAAGAGGATCTTAGTTTTTAAAAATGAAAAGATTTTTGACTTTTTATTACAATGTGATATTGGATGAAACAAATAAAAAATTATCAAGTAGAAATTAATGGGTTCCAGCAGTGGCTAATAATTTGCGGCTTCCACTGTTTATTGACAACACGTGGGTGGTTCAACAAAGAATTGAAGAATCTTGAGGAATTTTCGTGGAAGAAATCATTAAAATATAGGGCTTATGAAAATTGTCCATACTATGAAAAACAATGTAGATACAGTTAAATTTACTATTCATATTTATTTTTTCCCTCTTTTTATTCTTCCAGAAAATTTTCCCCCTGTCAATTTAATTCCCCCCACGTTGAAATTCATTGTTAATATATTTCATTTATACTAAATTTCTAATTCGTTAGTTTAATTGTTAATAACCTGATTTATGTGTCTACTATATAAATAAAAATACCGTAAATCTTATGTTTTAAATTTATAGAAAAACCTTCATACTTAGTTTTACAAGTAAAATTGGTATTTATTTATAATTTGAGAAGCAATTTAATCTTTTTGGGAGCAAATGAATAATCTTTTCCAAACAAATTTGTATAATAAATCAGCACATATAATAATTAGTTTTTCTCCTACAAACTGCTGATTATAGAGAGTAAGATTGGAAGTTGTAAACTTAATCACAAACATGCAATAATTATATATATATATATATATATATATATATATATATATATATATATTGGCTGGCAAATCCTTAAAAGATTGGAAGGACTGGTGCTGGAAATAACAATCAGAGAAAGAAGACGCTTTTTTTAAAGATGCATATATATATATATATATATATATATATATATATATATAGTTCAGCTAATTTCCAAGCAACTCCTAATAATAATATCATTTTTCCAATACAGGTAATGAAACCAGAATATATATATATACTCAAAATTAAGACAATGAGGGGAAAAAAAGGGGAGGAAAATACAACCAGGCAAAGTCACTTAAACACACATAATTAAGCATATATATATATATATACACATACAAATAAGAGTATTTTATTATATATGGTTATTATGATACAACAGGTAATTTATATGCATAACCTTACATACAAAGTTGTTATATATATATATATATATATATATATATATATATACTGCCTTAATTTCTGTGATTGAAATGTAAGAAAATTAAGTACCCTGTATGAGAAACTATCTTCCCAGGCATGCAACTAGTTTGTATTAAGTTGTACAAAAATTTTATCTTATATACTATGATTCTCTATAACCTTAATCATATTAGACCAACAAAAACATGTCCGGAATTAAGCAATATATTTGTATGACCAACATAAATATGGATGTTAACAAACAGTTGTTCAGAAAAAGCATATTATTATTCTGCAAAACTAACAATAAATACACACTGAAGTTTGATGTCAATCCAGGTGAATATGGGAAAGTAAAAAAAGAACATCATTAACCACTTGTGACAACAAGGTTCTTTTATTAGTTTTGTAAGGTCATAGTGAGATGAAGATAATTAATTATTAATACCTAATTGATCAAAAAAACATGAATTAATGAGATGGAAAGAGTACCACTCATATTTACTATATAGTACAGAACTGATGACAACTCGACTTACAGGTACAGTAGCATATGCACATATATGTGAATCAAAGAAACCTCCAATTATACATATATATATATATATATATATATATATAAAGTTGAAACTTTGAAAATTAAATCCACCCAAATATTCACATCCACTCCAGCTTCAAATTCCTATAATAATTAAGCTTGTCACAAACTGATCATCATGATTGAACAAAATTAATTAATCACAAATTAATACATTCGTCAGTTTTTGTTGGAGTAGTTTTGCCATATTGTGGATGCATTCCGGATCACTAACCTGCAGTAAGTAAGGTATAATTGGATCAGGATGAATCAAATTCTAGGAAAAATAAATAATATATTATATAATTCAGATGAAACCCTAACTATTTAAAACGTACCTGGGTTAAAATTGAGTGGACTGATCTCTCGTTAGTGTAGCTAGAAATACAGCTTACAACGTTAATCCCTTGATTCCTGGGAATATTCTTCAGCACTCTTGAAATTGGGAATATTGTTCCGTCGTTCGTATTACTGCCGATCAATATCTCGAGTCCGTCCGGCCGGCAAGGGTTCACAGTAACAGTTAAATTAGAATTAGATGAAACAGTCTCCACACCATTTCCATTCTTGGTAATTATAAGCTTATCTCTACGGATACGAAGCTCGCCAACATTCCTCTCCAGATATTTTATGTAATTTACTGCCTCGTGCATGTGGTCCGATATCGAACGCTTTCCCTGAGATCGAATAATATTTTACAAGTATAAAATTGAAAGAAAAAATGGTGTGGAGACTGACCTTTATATACTCAAGAGGAAGAAGGGTGCGGAGAGAGGCATAAAGTTGGGCCATTTCTTGCCTTCTCTGTCTTTCAATATCTCTATGCATTATTCTTTTCAAGCTGAAATTCCTTTCCGGCGGCTGTCTGATGGTTACTGGAAGATGATTAATAATATTAGTTTTTTCTGTAATCGGATCTTGATCTTCGTGGGATTTGTCCGGTTGGTAATTAGGAATCTCATCTTTGCGTTGTTGTAAAGGATACATCTTCTCTCTTCCCACAAACTCCATCGCCCCCAAAAACAAAAAAAAACTGTCTTATCTTTCTATAATAATACGAATGAAGATGCGATTTGCAATTTGCATAGCTGTTGTGATCTTCAAATCTTGATTTTCTTTTTGTTTTCTTTTCTTTTTTTTTTTTTTTTTTTTTTTTTGTAAACTCTGCAATATCTTGGGAGAAACAACAAGGAAAGGAAAGGAAAGGAAAGGAAATAAAATGGAAGCAACCTCACTCACTAACCCAGCCAGCTAATTTCATTTTTTCTTTTTCATTGTTTTCTAATTAATATTTTTCACTCGGCTACTGTACGTTCTACAGCTGAGATTACCTCATTAAATGCGTTCACACCATCGTGGACACATATTTCATCCAACACCTTATCCTCATTTATTTATTTCTTTTTTTCTTTGGGTCTAATATTTGTCATTATTTTCTTTTAATTTTCAATTTAGATTTAATTCTCTAAGTTTACATATTTTCAATATTTATTTATTTTTTTGTTTCGTTGAAAAATTACTCCGTTCAACAAAACGGTGAACTAATAATAATAATAATAAATAATAACAATAATTAAAAACGTTTAACATAAGTGCAGTAAATTGAACAGTTGTATTATTAATTTACATTACATATAATTATTTAATTGTAATTAATTACCATTTTTTTTAAAGCTTTGATTGGACATTGACGTAGAAATCTGTCTTATTTTGATTAAATTAACGTTTTTAACTTTCATGTAGACGTAACCCTACCCTAGTGGACTGTGGACTAATACTCACTCTTTTAATCTCAACCGACAATATATATTACTTTAGCATATTCTTTAACTTAATTTTAATTTTGGTCCATTTCAATCTTGATATATGTATATATTGATTCGTCGAAAATTAGTTTGACGGCACCTGTTGATGAAATGACATCATTTGATGATCTCTGCCAAATATTATCGTCAAGGTGGACGTTGAGTTCGTGCTTTGATGAGGATTTCTGTCTTGAAATATCTGCACAACAGAGAGGTTCAGAGCAGAGGGTGAGGGGACTCTGATGAACCATCCAATGACAAAGTTAGTATTCTGAACTTGACTAGAGAATATAAATCACAGAATTTGTTGAGTAATCTGGTCTTACCTTTTACCTTTACGAGGGTGGTATTCAAACCACCCTGAGAAATAGGTAGGTGGTGTGATATGTAGAATTTGGTAGTTACCAGATTCCGGAGATAAACCTGAAATATCTTATTGTTTTAGGGATATTTCGTAAGATCTTTTAATTTAGTATTTTTAAGATAGACAGTTGGTCAAAAGATTCCCTTTGGGTTGCATAGAATCCGTGGACTTCGCTGTTTTGGGGGCCCCATCAAGTTTGGTAGACAGACTCCTGATAGAGTAGCGGGTCCCACCGTGCTAGGTGGGCGAATACGCCGGATTACCATGCCAGCTTTTATTCCTTGTTAGCGTATGAGCAATTTATATCTTTCAGTGGCCCCTCGTCGAAGTGGAAGAATGCTTCTTCTTTTACTTAGACGCAGTCAAAAGTCCACTATTACTTGTCTTCTGCGGAGTTCGAGAATGATGTTAGGTCGAGCTCTGCTTCGGAGGTGATGAGAGTCGAAGTGCGAAGAGGTATGCTGGTGATTTGCTGCGAGGCTCCCCTTATCGGTTCGGTTATCTCGATGCCAGCTGGGTCCCTTAAATGAGAGTTAATGATGTCGTTCACACTTTCTGATGTCTAGGTAATGATGGCTATTGTGCCTAGGGGTGAAAAAATGATGTTTGGTGTGACTTGGACCCGGCTAAGAACGGGTCTGGGTCAAGCGTACCCGGGAAGCTTCCTTTTTTTTTCTTTTTGAATTAAAATTTTTTTGCCCTTTCGTCTTCTTCTTTACTTCTATAAATAAGTCAATTAACTCCTTTGAAGAACCTTTTACTTTCTTTCAAGGTTTCCTCTACAACCAAACTCTTTCTCTCTTCAACTTCTTGCCTTGTCTTTAGCTTTCTTTTCCGTTCTTACTTTCCGATGATTTCCCAAGGTTTTCTTCAACTCCTCAATCATCACAGCAGGTAATGGTGTGCTATGGCCACCAGTCTTGTTTTTTATTATTGTTTTCTGTATTTGCTTTGTTTTGGGTGACGAACAAGATGATGTTCATCCTTTTTCTGGATTTTTTTATCGGCGTTTTGGGAATATGGGAGGTTTTGTGTGTTTTTCCTCTGGATTTGGTACCAAACATGCAAGTTCTTTCCGTAAAACTGTAGTTGACTGAGCGCAAAAGGCTTTTTAGGAAAACATTTATGGGAAAACTTTTCTGGGGTGAAGAAATTATTGAAGGCTGAGTAGAAAGCCTTAGAACAACTTAGAACTTATAGGATTTTTACTCTAGGTTGAATATGTCAAACTCAGAAAACCTCGAAGTCCCTGACCCTATAGTCGAGGTCATGTCTAGTTCCTCAGCGTCCACTTCGGTGGATAGGCCAGCCAATGAGAATCCAAGCACTTCGAGTGATGAGAGCTCCAGTAGTTCGAGTGATGTGAGCATAAATGCCGAGCTTGGACAGACCTTATTAATCAGCTTGAAGATTAATGACAGACAAGACCTACCAACCAGGCTAGAGTCTGACGATGGAATCATTCGGGTGCTGAATGTCCAAGCTTCGACCGACGGCTCTTTCGAGGGCCTTACCATTCCCGTAGCTGTCCCCTTAGATCTAAGAGTTCCTAGGACCAATTATGTCAGAGTGACGGCCACTGGTTTGACAACTAGGAACCTGCATGACCCCAGCATCCTCCACAGGGAGGGTGCTGACTCCAACACTCTTGAAGAACTCCCAAAGACCAAGAAACAGTTGCCGGGGAACTTCGCTCTAAAGAACAATACCATTAGCTTTGAACTCCCCGTCTTGTCCTTAGAGGTCGACCGAAGTAGGTTTAGGCTCTTTTCTGTGCGAGCATGCGGGGCCATGTCTGACTTCTACACTCACATTCCCTTTGACCATTTCCTTTCCGGACTTAGTATACCTTTAGATCCTGCATTTTGCGATTTCTTGAACCTAGTTAAATGCCAACCTGCCCATGTCCATCCCAATGGAGTTCGGTACTTCGTTGCATTAACCATTTTGTGTAAGAGAATAGGAGTAGAAATCTTTGACTTAATTCTGAGGACCTTCTTTACCGTACTTCGTATGAACAACCTTACCTTGTCGCTCCGACCTCGCCCTAGTATGGTCACCCTTTTTGAACCCTCCCGAATAAAATAGGTCAGTGGAGAGAGCGCTGGGTTTGTGTAGAGTCCAAGTCGGGCTTCCCATTTTACCCTAAGTGTAAGGCACTTCGCTCTTGGCCGCCTGTGAAGAAAAATGCCAAATACTCTGACTCCGATAGAAAGTTTCTAGATTACGTTCGGAGTGAGTTAGGAGACAACCCTAGAACCCAAACTAAAATTTTTCTTACTAGCGAACTTATCGCTAACGAGAGTCGGTACCCTTGTGGGATAGGTGGGAAATCGATAGATGTCCGCCGGAGAGAGCTAGGCCTGGAAGATAATAATGAGTACCCGGTGTGGAGATTACACCCTGGCAGGGTGTTCTTCGACGACTGCCCGGAGTGCTCAAACCTCAAAATGCAGGTTGTCCAGTAGCAAATGGTAGACTAGACTTGTCAACTTTTATTTTACAAGTTTTCACACTTCGTCTTTTCTTTTGCCATACTTGCGAACATGCATTTCTTGACTTCGACAGATATGCCTATGAATTTTGCTGAGCACCGATAAAGCGGAGAGGCGTGCTCGGGAAGCCGCCTTCCAACTATCTGCCATCAATCCAATGAGGGCGGTGGATCGTGCTTCGATCTCTGCTGCTGCAGCCACTTTGTCAGAAGATGCCACCTCCCCCTCCACGACACCCCAGGCCCCTGTCAACCGATCCCCCCGACCGCCGAGGTTGACAGATCAGTCCAAGGGGAAAGAACCGGTTCATGCCACTGCCTTGGCGAAGAGGTCCTGCGACGAGGGAGAACCTGAACCTGCGAGGAAGAGGCCTTTGCAGGGTATCAGGTTGACGGAGTCTGCAGAACTGAGGGAAGCTGCTCCAACAACAGCCCAAGTTCTGGCACTTCGTGCCTCTTAGGGAGATGGCTCTTCGGGGTCTTCTTCCTTCCCCTAGGCGAGGGAAGGCTTCAAACTGTCGGAGTCCAGGAGGGACTTGGAAGGTCTTGCCCAAGAGATCCAACAGGCCTCCCTGCCTCTTACCAACCTCCAGCTGTCAAACTCGAGGGTGGGGAGATTTTTTGGCAAGACCGTGCTGCACCGAGCTATGGACTCCGATCTATTGCAGAACCTTCGATGAGCTGCGATGGGGTGGATGATACCATGGGACACATTGGAGCCCACTTATCTCAGGTGAGTTAGTCGAAGTGCTCCCAACTTGGATAGTTTTGTGAAGTTACTTTTCTAACTTTGCTCTCTTTTTCTTTTTAACAGGTCAATGCCTATATTGGCTACCTCGGCAGGATGGCCACCTCGGAAAATACTTCCCGCACTATGCAACTGAATTTGGAGAGGAAGTGTGCCGATTTGGAGGGTTAGCTTTCAGCAAAGGATAAAGCCCTCGACTCCGCTGTGGACAAGCTCCGCACTGCTAAAGAGAACGTAGCCCTGGTCGTCGCCGAGAAGGACAAACAGTCCTCAGATCTGATGTCTTTCCAAAAGGCAAATGAGGATCTCAAAGTTCAACTGCGTGACTTCGACCAGAGGCTGAAGGATGCGGAGTTGAGATGTAGAGCTGCAGGATCCAAGGTTGCCTACTTCGAGTCTACGAATTACACTGCCAAGGTGGTGGATACATACCGAAGTTTCCCCGCATTCGAGGAGGAGCTTTACACGAGATGCAGTGCCTTTTACGACAAGGGTTGTGCACATATACTTGGCCAGTTCCACCACATCATCCCAGACAAAGCGCTGATGTGCAGGGCATACGAAAGTGCATACGCCAACCCTGAATTTAGGAACGGGTGTGACTTCATCCCATTCACGGATAGTGAATTGGCGGAGATCGCTACTACCGACTAGAAGGAGGGGAGGCAATGGAATCCGCCAGCACCCGTGCATCCTGACTTGGCGGAGTTGTGTGAGCAGTTGAGAGGGCAACCAGGGGAGTCTAAATCCACTCCGGCAGAACCTACGCTGGTGGCAGAGCCTATTCTAGAGGCGGAGCCTGTTATGGTTGAGGGGCCCACTACGGTAGAGGGGGATGAGGTAGTAATAGTGGAGGCGGGTGCTTCAGTCGAAGCTGGTCCTCCTTCGGCCGAAGCTCCCCCTACGGTGTAATAGATTTATTAGGATTTTATTTAATACAATCGTGTCTTTGTATTTTATACTTGTGCAAGTTTTTTTACTTCGGCTTTTCTATTTTGCTTTCTTTAAATACTGTCTTCGCGCGTATAGTTTCATTATTAACTTGACAAATAATTCACAAGTTCGCTTGGTAAACTATGAAAAAATGTTGTAAGCAAAATTCAAAGTGAAATAACTTCTCCATAAAATGAGATTAACTTTAGATTCCTTCATATGAAATTCCCGGTACAACAAATAAGTCCCAAGGTTGACTTGAACTCTGGGATCTACTTGAAGTGAAGGTGAATTACAGGGTTTACTCGAAGTAGAGATGAATTCCAAGATTTACTCGAAATTAATGAGTTCCAAGATTTACTCGAAACTGAACTCCAAGATTTTCTCGAAGTAAAATGAAATATGAATTCCAAGATTAACTCGAAATACATAGGTTCCGTGATTGACTCGAAATTGAACTCCAAGATTTACTCGAAGTAAAATGAAATATGAATTCCAAGATTAACTCGAAATACACATGTTCCGTGATTGACTCAGAACTGAGCTCCAAGATTTACTCAAAACTTACAAGTAACTCCAAGATTTACTCGAAGTACCCTTTATTGATAACAAGTAACTCCAAGATTTACTCAAAGTACACTTTATTGATAACAAGTAACTCCAAGATTTACTCGAAGTACACTTTATTGATAACAAGACCAAACTGTAGCAAAGCGAATTGGTGGTCTTACCTCGCTAGATGGCTCAAACGAAGTACTTTTTTAGGTCATTGGTGTGCCATGGGTTGGGCAGTGTTTTTCCTTCTTAGTCCATGAGATGAAAAGTTTCCTGTCGCACTTCGTCCTTGATCAAGTAGGGGTCTTCCTAGTTCGGCGTTAGTTTGTTGGCCTTGATCTGTCTGGTCATTTCTTCTTTCTTTCTAAGTACCCAGTCTCCAACGCACAATGGTCTTTTTACCAAGCTTTTATCGTGTGCTAGCTTGGTTCATTGTTTGAAATTTTTTGCCTTGAGCCGGGCCACTATCCGCTTTTCCTCTAGTAGGTCCAGATTTAGGCGCCACTTGTTGCTATCCTCGTCATATGTGGAGATTCTGTACGATGGGAGTGCGAGCTCGGTTGGTGATATAGCTTCAGATCCAAATACTAAGGCGTAGGCTATTTCTCTAGTGGGCCCCAAGCTGAGGTTCAGACTGCCCAGAGTGTGGCCGGAGTTCGTCGACCCATTTGTTGGAGTTTCCTTCTAAGTTCTTTTTCAATGTTGTGAGGACCAACTTATTTGCCACTTCTACTTGTCCATTTCCCTGAGGGTGTGCAACAGATGATTACCAATGTTTTATTCCTAGGCGGGTGCATTCCACCTTGAATTTAGTAGCGAACTGAGTGCCACTATCACGACGGCTCACAGTATCCCGTACCTACATAGTACAAAATCATGGAAAAAGTTGAGCGTATTTTCCTTCGTGGGGGCAGCTAGCGGCTTTGCCTCTATCCATTTGGAGAAGTAGTCTACGACCACGATCAAATATTCACTCCCTCCTCTGGATTCGGGGAATTTGCCCATGAGGTCGATTCCCCACATGTCAAAAGGTCATGCAGCGAGTACAAGTGTCTGTGGAATGGAGGGTAACCGAGGTATCTTGCCAAATTTTTGTCATACCTCACAATGCTTAACATATATCTCCGCATCCTTCCGCAACGTCATCCAGTAATAACCTTGATTTATTACTTTTTCTAACAGAGATCTCGAACCCGGATGTCCGCCACATACGCCCTCGTGTAATTCTTCCAGGATCGCCTGAATGAGGTCGGACGGGACACAACATAGCAAAGGTTTTGTGAAGGAACGTCGATATAAGATTTTATTAATTATCGTGTACCGAGCTGCGCGCTTTTTAATCTGCCTCGCTTTATTTTTATCCTCAGGTAAAATATCTGAGGATATGTAACTTACTAACTCGTCGATCCATGTAGGGGTAGTGAGTGGATAAGCTCCAAAGTGGAGAGGAGCTCTGTCATGATTTCCAAATCATTGGGAGATTCCCCAGATGCTATCTTAGCCAATTTGTCAGCCATTTCATTGTGACTTCAGTTCACCTTCCCCAGAGCGAAGTAACAAAATTGAGCAGCTAGCATGTTAACCTTCTCTGCATATTCTTTCAAGTTGTTTGAGTTCACTGCATATTCGTTGTTTACTTGTCCCACGACAACTTGGGAGTCGCTGAAGACCCTTAGGGAGTTTGCACCTGTATCCAAGGCCCACTGCATTCCAATGATGAGGGCTTCGTACTCGGCCTGATTGTTGGACAAGGGGTAGTCGAGCTTCACACTTTGGATTTTCTCGTGCTGTCCTGAAGGGAATTTTATCGTGATGTCTACTCCACCTCCTTTTGCGTTGACTGCTCTGTCTACCATCATTGTCCAAACTTCTTCCTTTGTGGGTGTGGGGATTGTTGGACAAGGGGTAGTCGATATTTTTCGATGTATGAATATCGTACTTCGGTATCCCTCAATACCTGGCTAACGAAGTAGATTGGCAATTGTCTGTCCCCTGACTCTCTTACCAGGACTGATGCTACTACTTGTTGTGAGACCGAGAAGTATATGTATAGCACTTCACTTGATGTGGGTGCACTTAGTAAAGGTAACTCCGCCAAGTAAATCTTTAAGTCCGTCCATACCTTCAAGCATTCTTCATTCCACTGAAAAGTTTCCCGAATAGTTTCAGTACTTTAAAAAATGGCATGCACCTCTCAACGGACTTGGACACAAACCTCCCCAAGGAAGCTATGCAACCATTCAGTCTCTGAATATCCTTGAGGCAGTGGGGCTCGGGTAGCGCCAATACGACTTTGATCTTATGGGGGTTGGCTTCAATACCTCGCTTCGACATTATGAACCCCAAAAACTTTCCAAACTTGACGCCGAATGTGCACTTTGTTGGGTTGAGCATTAGACCGTATTTCGATAGAGTTGCGAATGTTTCCCTTAGATCCTCCATGTGGGAATGTCCCCTTTTAGTTTTGACAACCATGTCGTCTATGTAGATTTCTACGTTCCTTCCTATCTATTTCTGTAGAATTTTGTTCATCATTCTCTAGTAGGTTGCTCCCGCATTCTTCAATCTAAATGGCATCACATTATAACATTAAATGGCCTCTGCTACCAGGAAAGATGTGTGAATTTGGTCATGTGACTTCATTCTAATTAGGTGATATTCAAAAAATGCATCCATGAAGTTGAGGAATTTGTATCCCGATGTGGAATCTACTAGGGCGTCAATGAGGGGAAGTGGGTAGCAGTCTTTAGGACATGCTTTGTTCAGATCCGTGTAGTCCATGCACATTCTCCATTTCCCGCTTGACTTTTTCACCATTACCACGTTGGCTAACCATGAGGGATAGTCCACTTCTTGTATGAAACCCGATTTCAGTAGTTTTCGTACTTCGATCTGCATCCCTTTGACCTTGTCTTCTCTGAATTGTCGGGGTTTTTGTTTGACGGGCTTATAGGTGGGGTCGATGTTGAGTCTATACTTTGCGATATTTGGCAATATTCCCAGCATGTCTTGGGTGCACCAAGCGAAGTTATGGATGTGAGAGGAAAGAAAACAGGTCATTTCCTCCTTCATATATGATGGCATTTTGGTCCCTATCTAGATTTTCTGGTTGGGATAATCATGGTGGATTGTCACTTCGTCAAACTCATTTGGCTCTGGTTCGATGACATCGGTGGGGTGTCCTGACTTGACTGAAGTCGTCTTGCACTTCGTCTCCTTGACTGTTAGGACTGACCCGACTGTCATGGATGGCTGTCCGACTTCCTGCTGCTTCGGGGACTTGATAATGTGTGACAGAAGGCTCATGGGGCTGCTTTTGACGTATCCCACCCCACTCCTCATCTCGAACAGCACTTGTTGATGCAAAATTGAAATGATCAGTTAGAAGGCTGAGTGGGCCGATGTACCCAAAATACCATTGTAAGGGGAGTCAACGTATACTACATAGAATTTGATCTCCTCTTCGCGGGTACAGGTATCAGAGCCCAGGGTTACCTTGATTTTGACCGTTCCTTTAACTCTAATCTTGTGAGCTGTAAAGCCCTCTAGGAACATGTTGCTAGGTTTCAAGTGGCTATCGTTATTCCCATCTCTTTGAAGCATTTGAAGTAGATGATATTTTTCGTGGCTCCTGTGTCCACCAGGACTCTCTTTACTCGGCACTTGTCGATCCCTTGCATGGTCATGCATACCTCTAGGATAATGGGAGTGATTCGGGCTTCTTCGTTTAACTCAAGGTCCTTGTGAAAGAAGGTTATTGGCTCGTGTGGAAATGTGTCGAAGTGTGATACTAGAATGAGTTTGTTCAGGTTGTAAATTTTTCGCTTTATCTGTTTGATGGATGAGAACTATAGAGTTATGACTTCGATCACTCTCTCTCAATTTTTTCTTTAGGTTGTCTTTCCGATATGTATTCTTTCAGATGTCCTCCTCGGATTAGTTTTTCTATTGCCCGCTTCAACTGTATGCAGTTTTCGGTTGTGTGACCGTAATCCTGATAGAAGTCACAGAACTTCGACTTGTCCTTAGCGGGTACACTCTGAGTTCGCATGGGTGCAGGGTCACGGACTCTGTATTTTTTTTTGATGACCGTGACGAGGTTCTCCTTGGGTGTGTTCAGAGAAGTGAATGCCTCAGTTCTCCTCGTTTTATTTTTGCCTCTTCGATCTTGAGGAGAGCTCTCTGTATACTTCTCCTTCCTTTTATACTATAAGTCTTGGGCACTTCCCTCGGCTAAAGCAACTTTGCGTGCCACGTTGAAGACTTCGCCGATGGTCTCTGGCTTCCTGAGTTGGAGCTCTGTGTACAGCATCATTGATCGGAATCCACCTTTGAAGCAAGTGATCGCCGTATCTTGACTGATTTCCTCGATCTCGTCATACGTTTTCTTAAAGCGTTCCAGATGGGCAAGGAGAGTCTCGCCCTCTCTTTGTTTGATGTTGGCGAGGTCCCCTCTTGTCTTAGGTATCCTTCAGGGGGTACTAAACTTATCCAAGAATGACTTTTCCAGATCTTGCCAGGAGTTGATGGTTCTTGGCTTTATCGAAGTGAACCACGTCAGGGCTTTATCGGATAGGGTACTGGGAAAAGCTTTGTACATGACGGCCTCATCATTGGTTACCAATCCCATGGCGTATCTGAACCGGCAAACATGCTCCTGAGGTCTGCTTAGTCCGGAGTACATGACGAATTGAGGGATTTTCAACGTCAGGTCCGGAATCGCAGAGTGAATCCAATTCTTGAATGGGCCCGTGTTTGATGAACAAATTTTTTTTGGTATGGTCTCTTCGCGTCTTCTCTGGACTTTTCTCGTGTCTATTTCTCTTTGGGCGGAGTCTATTGCAGTGGCCTTTCTCTCTTGGTTGTCTGCCCGACGGCTGACTCTCGCCAACTTCGCTGGTGGAGCGAAGTGTCGTCTTCCTGGAGGGGGCGTTTCGGCCCCTGGTGTGTTTGCTCGCCATGGTGGGTGATTTCTACGGAAATGCTCTGGAGAGTTCCTTTTCATCGTCCAGGAAGGTCGGTGGTGACAGGCCCTGCCTGAGGAATTCTACTCGGAGCTGTAACCACTGCCTTGACAGGTCGCGCTCCTTTTGAAGTTGCTCAACCTCCTTCCGCAGGTCTTCGACCTCTTTCCCATACCCGTTGTTACTGAATCACCTCTCGTTCAGCCTCTCGCATAGGTCAGGTACCTCAAGAGAGAAATTCTGGGGTCCCAAACATTCAATGACTGACCGACGTTGGGGTCTTTCAGGAACGAACGAGTGTGCTGCCCGGTAGGTCTCGTGGTGAGATGTGGGAACCATGGTATCAAGTTGATATCTATGTTCGCCGAATCGTCCTGTCATTATTTATTTTGAGGAGAGAAAACAAGAAAATTTGGTACTTATGTTTCCCGGTAACAGAACCAAACTGATTCGTCATAAATTGGTTTGACACCACCTGTCGATGAAACGGCGTCGTCTGATGATCTCTGCCGAATATTACCGCCAAGGTGGACGTTGAGTTTGTGCTTTGATGAGGATTTCTGTCTTGAAATATCTGCACAACAGACAGGTTTAGAACAGATGGTGAGGGGACTCTAATGAACCATCTAATGACAAAGTCAGTATTCTGAACTTGACTAGAAAATATAAATCAGAGAATTTGTTGAGTAATCTGGTCTTATCTTTTACCTTTACGAGGGTGGTATTTATAGATGCAAACCACCATGAGAAATAGCTAGGCGGTGTGATATGCAGAATCGGGTAGTTACCAAATTTTGGAGATAAACCTAAAATATCCCATTGTTTTAGAGATATTTCGTGAGATCTTTTAATTGAGTATTTTTAATATAGACCGTTGGTCAAAAAATTCCCTTTGGAGAATCTTCTGGAAGAAGCTGGCAGACAGAGGTCAGGCTAAGTGAGTTGCATAGAATATGCGGACTTCGCTGTTTTGAGGGCCCATCGGATTGGGTAGACAGATTCCTGGTAGAGTAGCGGGTTCCACCGTGCCAGGCCATGCCAGCTTTTATTCCTTGTCAGCATATGAGCAATTTAATCTTTCAATATATAACCAATTAATTTTTGTAGCTGTTCTGTTATAATAATACAATCTTAGGTCGAATTTTCTCTTGATAAAAAGTCTACTCTAAGAGTTGGAAAATTATTGTTGAGAAGAAAATTCCAGCTTTCTTAGTACATGTTTGTTTGTATTTGGTATGAAAAAAGACAGTGGCAAGAAAACTTCATTCATTTTTCTAAATAATATTACTATAAAATATTGAGAGAGGTAGGTAGACTCACGTTTGAAATTGAGAAAAATTTAAAGCAAGCAGCAGAAGTAGCATGCAGAAACAATAACTATACGAAATTATTGCGTCTGAAAATTTAATGTCTTGATTAAATTATGAGTTACTGAAAAAAGAATTGGATGATTTGAAGCCACGTGAGACACAAAAATTTGATTTTTATATATAGTTAGTAATAGGTCAAATCAATTAAACATAATTATTGTAATAATTGATATTAAAGTGATCAAATATACTGGTGATTATCCGTATCTTAATTATGGTCCACATGTTTCTTCTATTATAAATTAAGAACTGGCTTACACAAATATTTATTAGATTTTGATTAATAATAAATCTTGGTATAAGCAGCTGTCTAATTATTTTGGATCAAATTGTAAATTAATTAGTCCTTGTTCAAATTGCAATTTGACTCTTCATTATTATATATATATATATATATATATATGGATCGATTTTATTTTATTTTTAATAAGAAAAGGCAAGTTGAGATTATAAATAAACAATTAAATAAATATTAAGGATTTCCAACATAGAGGGAAGAAAATGAGATTTAAAATAATTAAGTAAAGAAGTCAGCTAAATGCAAAGATCAGCCTACAAAATGAATGAAGAAGAACGGATCAACGGAACAGATACAAACATATATATAAAATAAACTTAAAGTGTTGGAGAGTTTGTCTTAATTTTCTAATTATAGATACAAATATATAAAACTAATTAAAATCAGAATTTACTTTTTTTTGGCAAACAATTTAAAAAGGAATAGCAGTAAAAAAAAAAAAAAAAAACAGGAACAGAATCGGGATGACTAAAACTAAGCGGTCCCGTTATTAATGATTCATTGATTGATCAATCGTATCGTATCCGCCATGCATTTACGTTTTTGTCTTTTCGCGAACTACTACTACTACTAAGATTCAAAGAAAAAAAAATTCAAGAAAACAACAAAAAAGATCAAGAAAATCAATAAGAGCAACTGTCTTGTGATTTGAGCCACTTGTCTGTGTTTGTTCAAAATCATCCACGGTTTTGGAAATACTCTGTTTGAACCATTTTAGTGTTGTTTGACTTCCGGGGCGAGGAATTAAAGGATGCTTTTGTATTTTTAGTCAAATTTGATATATTTTCTGTGCAAGAGAGAGATAGAGAAATTGATTGATTGTAACTTCTCCCCCCTCTACTCTATTTTCTACGCTCTCGACTGATAAATCTACCAGAATCTGTAATCAGGCAATCTACAGTTACAAAAGAAAGTTGAAAACTAACTTTTGTAATCATTCTGGATTCAGGATGAAATATCAATCACAGTGCTGCACAGATAGAATTTAATCCAAATCATTTTTATGTTTTTTTTTTCAAAAGTTGGCAGGCAAGATCATTCCATGAAATCTTGAGCAAAGATAGAAAACTTACAAACTCAAAAAATGGGCTGTGCAGCCATTAATGGTAGATACAGATGAACTCTGAGGTTCCTCTGATCCTCCTTCTCAATGCCATCATTGAGAACCCTTGTGAAATATTACAAAGGAAATATTTCATATGTCACTGAAGAAAAGTAAAGAAAAAGGAAAAAACAGAATGCTAATAAAGGGATGATCTTTCTCAAGAAAGAATCAGAAATGTCCCCTGGAATCTTTATGAGGTCCATATTCATTGAACTGTGTCATTGAAGCAGAACAGACAAACTATAGTTATACTTCAATTTCCCTCTTTCCAGAATATAAAAATAACAAAATAAAAGTGACCTAGTCTGGATACCAAGAAAGGAAAATTCCAGGACCTGGCAAATCATACAAAACTTTGTGTACCATTATTGAAAAGGGGAAAGAGGGGAAAGAAAGAAAATGAAAACTTTTAGTCATTGTCCAAAAGAAAACTACTGTATGAATCGACATTCTTTGTCTGAATGCACAGCAGGAAGAACAGAAAATTTTAATTTCTCTAAGAAACAGAGTCCAGCTTTAAAATCTACTAAACCAGCAAAGCTATCTGCATCTATCAAGGTATTATAACCTTTAGTAGGGATTTTGCATGCAGATCAATATACAAGTCTTAACATTTGATTCTCAGTAACCACACATAGCAAATTCATAGCCTAATTCCATACCATATATCTAGAAACTAGTGAAACTCATATCAGGAAATGATTAATTTTTACTAACAAATCTCTACTAGTATACTTGCATCTCCAACAAGAAGGAAAAGAATAGTAAGTCCCCAGCCTTCAAGTTCTAACCTTGGAAAATCTTCAACATTTCAGATGTCACAAACAGCATTAAAAGGTAGAGTATAAACTTAACTATCCAATAGGTTCAGAACTTTCAAAGATTCAAGAAAGAATCTTGCTTCACCAAGACACTTATTTATCATGTATGGAAAGCACTTCCACAGTATTCATTCATATTTAGTAATAACACTGTCTAGAGGACAAATAAGAAAAGCAGTTGGCCTTAACTTTGTTCAGACTTACTAAACCAATGAACAACATCCTGCTCATGGGGCCAGTTGAACAGTCAATATAAACAGATGTGAAAGGAAAAATAGTATGAAGATCTCAATCGGCATGTATGCTGTTCTTGGTTACAAATCAAGAATTGGGATAAGAAATTTTAACTACTTCACAACATGTCAACAAATGGGAAAGTAAATTGCAAATGCCAGATTTTTATCAACGCAAGGTATATTAAGAAGAAAAAAAAACCTGAAATATTTTCATTTGTGAATGTCATATATTTTGTTCTATACAATTTACAGTACACAAAACAATGGTATGGCTCACCGAACCTTTTTATGGGACTTATAAGGATTTCTAGATGGAGGAGAAGGTGAAAATTCAATTGGTAGCTGAGGAAGTTCCAGTTCTCCCAAAAGAAATGCTACAATTTCTTTCATTGAAGGGCGGCGAGCAGGTGACTTTTGTAAACAGAGGAGGGCCACAGAGATGCATAGTAAAGCCTGATCCTTATCCAATGAATGTATTGACTGATCCACCAGATCAACAAGTTTCCCTGCACGAGCAAGATGGCGAGCCCAAGATAGAAGATTAGCTCGCTGAAATTCTGACATAGGTGAACCAGTCACTTGCAATGGTCTACGACCAGCAATAAGAACTAACAATAGAACTCCATAACTATACACATCACATTTCTCGGACAAATCCCCTCCAATACCATATTCTGGTGCAATGTAACATACAGTTCCTCTCATGCTGGGTGTGCTGCTGATACCACCACTCTTAGGTATTTCTCCACTTGCAGAATCATAACTATTTCTTCGAGCTCTCCAAAGATCACCGCTAAATCCATCCAACCACCAATCCATACTACTCCTACTACTCTTCCTGCTTCGGTTGATCCTTTTCTTCTTCCTTTCTGAATAAAGATCCCCATCTCTGGGCCACCAATTATCACTACAGTCATCACTGACTGACCCTTTTTCTAGTTTTTCCTTCTTCTTTTTCTTCTTGGCAAGCTCCTCACTGTATTCCTCCCTCCACCACTCTCTGGGGGGCCTCCTCTTCTCCTTCTTTGAAATCTTATCGTCATCTAATGATACCCACCAATCTAATCGCTTGCGGTTCTTCTTCTTCTCCTTCTCAGGTTTCCCAACAATCCCAGAGCTTGAGGAAGTCCCAATCCATTCACTCTTGGGCCTCTCCTTCTTGATCTCATTCCCAATCCATTCCATCACATAATCCTTCACTACCCCGGATTCACTTCCTCCATTATCTTGCTTCCACCACCAATCTTTTCCAGAGAAACTCATCTTCTTCTTCTTGTCCTTGTTCCCACATCTTTTATCACAAAGATTAGCCGTGTCTCTCCCACTCTCCAGACTAGACCTATCAAAGTTCCCTTCGGACACACTCGTCTTGTCGTGCCCCTCTAAGGGAGATGCCATTGCAGCCAGAGTCCTAGGTGAAACGGGAGCCGCTTCAGGGGATAACTCCACCCCAGAGACCCCAGTCTCCGGTGACTCCTTAACCCTCACAAAACAACTATCCGGCGACTGGTCCACGCCGCCGTCGAACACGCTGGCAGTAATCACACTATCCGTTTCTTCAACTACCGAGCCATTGTCTTCCACCGGCCCATGTCCCAAATTACCCTCTTTTTTAACCTCAACCTCAATCTGAACCTCCTCCGATTTCAACCTGGCCAATCCAAAATCTCCGATTTTGGCATTAAAATCAGCATCCAGCAAGATATTACTAGGCTTCACATCGCCGTGTATAATAGGCGGATCACAGAAGTGATGCAAATATTCAAGCCCTTTAGCTACATCTAAAGCAATTGAAAATCTTTTTCCCCAATTCTTGAGTTCAGGAGGCTTACGATGTAAAAGGCAGTCCTGCAAGCTGCCATTAGGCATGAGTTCATAAACCAGCAGCATACGGCGACGCTTGGGATCAGAAGAAAATCCGACTACAGAGACGACGTATTTAGAGTCAATTTTTCCAGCCAATAAGAGCTCGTTCTGGAACTCACGCTCGCCTTGGAGGGAACCGGAGTCCATAAGCTTAACAGCGACATGGAGGTCCGGTTTAAGGGTAGCGCGATAAACTGAACCGAAGCCACCTTGACCAAGTCGAAGGGAAGGAGAGAACGAAGAGGTGGCGCGTCGGAGGGCGGAGTAAGAGAATCGGTGGGGAGGCTTGGAATCAGTTTCGGAAGATGGAACAGTGCGTTTCCTCGAGACTTTGCGGAAGCAGAAAGTGAGAAGAATAAGAAGAGAAAAAGCAGCAGCAAAGGAACCGGCGAGTGGAGGGATGAGATGGTGATCCTTGTGGTGAATGGGCTGTGGCTGTGGCGGCGGAAGAGGACGAGAAGGCATGATCGACGCCGGAAAAAAAGTGTTGAAAGTAGAAGAAAAATAAGGTTGGGGATGTTATATTTTGTACGGTAAATTATTGGTAAAACGGATGAATAATAATAATAATAATAATAGTGTATTGAAAAGAAAAATGTTAGTATGGAGTAACGGAACGGACCACGATGATTAATGAGGACAACCCCATCCAGTAACTCCCAAATTACCCCCTCCTGGTTTTCCGATCCTTAGATAGAAAAATGACACTCTTCTCTCTACTTTCTTTTTCTTTTCTTTTCTTTTCCTTTCCCTAAAAACACAAAAAATCAATTTAATTCCAATATTTTCAACAATAATATCTCTCCTATTTTTAAAAACGATTTTATTATAAACAGCTTAATAAATAAAAAATTTTGAAAATAAATAATATCAATAAATCTGAATATAAAAGGGTTTAAATATGTGTGTATATATATATATATATATTTACCCATAATGTATTAAAAAGCAACCAAATATTAAATATTAAAGAACCAAGCATGAGGGGGAGCACAAGGATGGAAAGACAGCTTTACTAAAAAAATGATTTTCATTAATAAAAGATTAGGAATAGTTGGGGAGTAGGTTGCTTTCCATTTGTTTGCATCCCATGAATTTCAACACATAATTTGTCCTTCCTCGTTATTAAAAAATTTATAAAAAAAAAAAAATTCAAACCCGTATTCTATATTTCCTTAGTCAAGTTTGACTTTAATTTCGTAGATTTTTGTATTTTCTCAACTAATGGTGAAAACCAATTCATCATTCCAATTACTTAAAATATTATATTTTGATACTCAATATAAAAATTTAGACTTTAACAACTCCATATATTTCATATACCTATTTGACTCTACCACTACAAATGTAAAAATATTGACTTTATTTATTAATTATTTTTGTATTTTAACATTTAGATTAAAAAGAAAATTAGTAATCTGACAAACTTTTTTTACACTTTTCTAGCGTGATTTTCTTTATGAAATGAGAGGTCTTTGACATATGAAAAAGTCGTAATTATAATCTTCTAAAAGATGAGCGGAAATAAATAAATAAATAAAAAGTTGTAATCATTTTATCACTCTTTTTTTATTTTCATTCTTTTATAATCCTAGATTAGCATAATGTCATGAATTTTACCGCTAATTATTTAATAAATAAAAATATAATTTCCTGTTATTTTTTCGTCAAATTATTTGTCTATATATATATTTTTTAAAAAAAAAATCACGAACATTTATAAAAATATTTTAGAAGTGGCTATCTTTGAGCCTTTACTACTTAATATAGAAGAAAATGGGATTAACAAAAAAGATGCCACGTGATGTTTGGACGGACTCTTCAAGGATACGCTAAAAAAGCAATGTGGTCATTCAATGCTCCACATGTTTCCCAAACCCCCCCTTTCTGTGAAAAACGTGGCATCATCAGTCAATGCTTAGATTTGATTTTTTTTTTTTTCACATTAATGTGTTAATTATTTTAAATATACATTTTATTTTATTTTTTGTGTGCAAGTGCAAGTGCATTCACTTCTCCCACTTAATTGTGGAACATTAAGCGAAGAATCTTTAATCAATCCTCAACATCTATCCAGCTCAAACAGCACTTAGCCATTATTTAAAGTGCAATTACTACTTCCTCCATATAAAATATATTTATTCTATTCCCCTCCTCCTTTATCCTTAATATTATAATTTCGTTATCATATTATTCACTTTAAAAATAAATTCACCTAATTTTATTATTTTTATTTTTAAATATCTTTTTAAAAAAAAACTTGTATTAATAAAGTAGATGAACTTTTTATATGCTAAGTAATTTTTTCTCAATTTGTAGATGTGAAACTTAAATGGCTATTGCAAGAGACAGTAAACCAAGTGTACGTTGGGCTTTGTCATTTCAATACTGATGACGGGTGTGGTCCAAGACAGAACAGAATTTAGTACGTAGGAAATGTAGAAAAGGATTGCATATCTACCTACCATGAAGTTCCGGTAATGAAGAAAGAAGCATCGTGGCATATAATTATAACAAACAGTAGGTAACAAGCATGGCTGTCTACGGGAATATTCACAAAATTGATAAGTGTACGTATCATATACATTACCAGTGTTTCACGTGGAAATTAATTCTGCCGTTCAGCAACAGTACGTAACATTTTACCAGGCCCATCCTTTTCTTGCATCCACAGCTTTTACGTTTGTTGATACCAACGGCATTGCTCCGTACAATGCATTGAAATCGTTAAGGCATTTATCCCTCTTCTTGTAATGCCCCTTTAGGCTGCTAATACCTGAAGAACCAATCTCGTATATCTTTCCTGTAAAACGAGATTGGTAAAATGATATCAACTTATTTATGCTATCTAACCAACCGTGCGTTTTTTCTTGGCCTCCAATGGTTTATTAAATTAAATCAAATGAAAGGATACGAAGTAAGCACAACATTCATTACCTTTTACCCAAATTGGAGGGGCACCCGTGGCATTGGCAACAAGTAATGACATTGCAATGTCTTCACAATTCCTGGCGCGAAAAATCAGAAAGATATCCTTAAAGTTCAGTAGCAGATTTATTTCTGAATCTCAAATATCACCCAGGAAATTACCATTCAAACCATACCTTTCCCTTGATACATAATCATGAATTGATGAGGGCATCTCATGAGTATACAAGTCTAAGTACTTCCTGTGGAAAAATGCTGCTTTAGAGAGAACCATGCTATATGTGCCCATCCACCAAACTGACCACCATCCGCCGTAGTTATAAGATGGGACACCATTACTCTGTCATACATCAAGTGTTAACTTGAGATAAGGTAGTGAAGAGCTGAATTGACTTCTATCAACTAAGCTATTTTTGAGTAGCAATATATCATGCATCTGCATATGTTAAAAAGTGCACCAGCACACTGCTGGTAGAACTATAATATGATTCCTACATTGGAACAAACCAAGTTGCATAAGGAGAAAGATCCATAACCCGATACTTCCTTCAGGATAAAATTTATAGTAGATCGTTACCCTAAGACCTTAAGCTAGATTAGGGAATTCACCAGAAAAAACGCACTGATATCTTCATAAGAGGCGGAATGCAAAACTAATTTGGGCATGTAGAAATCCATAACTCAAAGCCAACTCGAATAAATTTTAAATAGGTAGACAACATGCTACTGAACCTCAACGGATTTCAGAATCATAGATACCAACAAGAAGCATACATATCTAACGAGTTGTGAAGTTGATAAACTTCAACTGGATTTTCAAATGTTTATCACAAGAGCAAACCAAAATCGAAATTGACAAGATATATCTTACAGGATACTTTTATGACTGTTGGAACATATTTTTGCCAGAACGAACATTCTTCTGCACTTGCCTACAAAATTTGTGCTTAACCAGGGAGAGTATATGCATTGGCTAAAAGCAAGAATAACTCCAATGTACTACTGTAAGAGAACAACTAAAAGGGAAAATACATCACTCACCTCTTCATCCAGCCAATGCATGCGGGGAACAAAGCCTACCATTGTTTGAGGAGCACTTTGCCAAACTATAAATGCAAAATCCAGAGTGCGGCAAGGAACAATAACATCATCATCAATTGAGAAAATTGCATCTGTTCTGAGATCCTTAATTGGTTTGAATCTATTATTCAAATTATCTTCCTCATTTAGGTCAAATCTGAAGTTTGGCTTGTGAGCTGTCTGTGACTTTTTCAACACTATGTTCTTGAGATAAGCTCTTAATTTGTCAGATGGAGGATTGCTTTCACTCCACACCGCATGTATGGCATCAGTACCACTACAAGATGCATAGTGGGCAACTGACTGCTTTAGCAGAGAATTTCTCTTCCATGTGTTTATGAGCACAGTGTAGCCACCCCTATAGAAAAAATACAAAAGAAGAAATGTCATTACACTAATAAAAATGACGTCAAATACATGTATTGTCATGTTTGAACAGTTTGGAGATGCTAAGTCAGGAGGAGGTTGGGAAGGCTAATCACTTTACTTAATGTTCAGAACCATCAACAGAGCAAGGATTCAAGAAAAGGGATCATAACGAAATGCAATGAGGAAATTTGACAGCCCATAAGCAGGTTGTCTTTTTGTTGGCTGTAAATATATCATTCGTTCTTTGGTTCTCAGGTTCATTTTTAATTTCAAAATCATAGGTCAGGAAGAAAATAGCCCAAGTACTAATATAAGAAGAAAATAAAATAAAATCTGATATATTCACCAACTGGCCTACCCTTTGGACTAAATAGATCACTAGCAGATAGGAATTAGGTTGATACTTGTGTCTGCACCTACTGCAAAACAGTTTCCGAGCATAATCGCTAATTTAAAACAGTATGTAGAAGATGAAGTCTAGCAGAAGAATCCTACATTTGCAAGAGAAACGAAGCAAAAGATAATCTAACACCAAATAACCAGAGCATAAAGTAATAGTCAAAGGAAATAAATGATGGCAGCCAAGAATAAAACGAACATTTTACCATCTTGCTGCTTTCCCTTTTTGGGTGGGTAGGATATAAACAATCTCAGTTTCAATTCAGCACTAGAGTGCTTCACAAATGATATGGAAGGAGGTGTAACAAAATCCACTATTAATAATACTGCCTAAATATACCAGTATCTTGATATCACATGCATGACATGCATACAAGATCAACAAATTAACAAATAAAGACAAATAAAAAGAATCTATTGACGTTATTAGAAGGAAACATTTGCAGCTTATTTATTGAGCTTTAACATGAGATGATATGGAGAAAGAACTTCTGATTTACAACCTCAAGCTCCCAGTCCAAGAAACCATTGCAACAGAGAAAAGAAAAAAGAAGAGAGGTTTAGCTAACACCATGCCAAATTTCTCTACCAAAAAAAAGGAAAAAAATTTACATTACAAGATCAAGTAAAGGATCCAACTATAAATAGCAATAAAACAGAGAGAAGAATAAAAGACTAAGATCCAACTTCCAATTTCAAAAATTATATAAATCACATAGTATTTATAGGAGATACTCAGAAATAGTAAATGTTAAACTTAAGTCTAGGCACAAATTCCCTTTCTAATGGTGCGTCCAATTTTCCATAAATTAAGGCCATGTAAGAATGCAGAAGGACAAACTATCCCTTTCCACCTTTGCAATGTGTCCAAAAGAAAAAGAACATCAATTGATTTGTAGAAACAAGATAACACAATATAGGCTCAGAAATAGAAAATGAAGATGTAATATTTATCACTAAACAAAATACGTGACAATGCACGAAACATCCCAAAACAGATATTTTACTACCCAAAGGAATGGTTCCTAAAATAATATCTTATGCACTCAGCACAGATGATACATTCTGCATGGTTTGCAATTCAGACTAACAAAAGCTTTGCCATGTTATTAATTGACAAGTATATAAATAATCCATTTTATGGCTGTTAAGGCCTTCAAAAACAGCCACTCTTTTACTGCGTCTTACGTATACCTCATCAACTCCAATACACGCTTGAACACAAAAGGGGAACAATCTATCTTCACCTAGAGATCAATTTATAAATCTTGTGGTGAAGTAAACTACTTTATCCACACTATTGGGAAACGGAGTAGAATTCCTCAACTGTAATTTGTCCGAACATGATTATCAGCGCCAAAACGAAAACTCATACGAAGATTGAACAAAAGAAAAATGGGGAAAATTGCAAACGCAGAAATCATATTTAATATAGATCGGAAAAATATACCTAGTTGGAGAGGAAATGGAGGAAGGGGAGTGAGGAGGCCAACCCATGAAATGCGTGATTTTCGAACTGAGCCATACGAAGACGCCTAAGAAGAGAAGACAAAAGAGGAGCTTAAACTTTATACCCCCGAGAGAGTGCTTTATACGGCGATGGAGGAGAGGCGATCGGCCATTGTAGATTCCTCTGTTCGCTGCCTTCTCCTTAGCAGGGGAATACTCCCCGCCGGTCAATGCAGCGTCCCTGACCGCGATGAGGGTTGACATGCTTATGCCGGCCTACTCTGGATAATCTGTGTTCAACCATTAAATGGACTTACTAATCTTAGTTTACGCTTTATTATCACTAAATACAAGGGAGACAACTATATATATATATATAAATACTTTCCAAGTTTTTTTTTTTTCAAGTTTCAATCTTCTTATCACATTATTAATAGTTACTCTGCTATTATCTCATTTTCAGCCACTCCAAATTCTCCTTTCTCCATTGCTAATAGAAATCACGTTTTATTCCTTTATTTTAATTAATATACATTTATATATATAATACTCAGAATCTTTTAAAATTTCAAACAAAAAATCTTGCACTTTTTTTCCCTTCTATAATTTTGTGTTTATTACTAGAAAAGGGAGTAATAAATTAAAGGTCTACCATTTTTTTTCTACTTCTTCTAAAAAATAGTGGGAAGAAAACATATCTTCCAAAATGTACAGTTTTTCTACTGAAAGAAGAAGAAGAAGAAAAAGGCAGGCTTATTTCAAGAAACAAAAGGTCATTGTTTCAAGTAATGTTTTAATCCTCAGCATTTTAGCGTTTTGCAAGACTTTTTAAAAAAACAAAACAGAACATAGTCAACATTACTCAGCAGCAAAAGAAAAATTTGAACATGAAAAACTACCAAACTATGAAAGTATGGTGATTTTTATGTCAAATAAAAAAGGCAACAGTAATAAATTAAGATTAAAAAAAGCAGTGTTCCAAAATCTCAGTCAAAGAAATTGTACATGGAACACATTTCATATTAGCCCCAGACTAAAGTTAGTATTTTATTTTTTTTATTCTTTTCTTTCAGACCATCTGATTCCTCTTCAAATCAACTACAATAACACTAATGTTATCATAGCTTCTCCTTCCTAAAGCCAGGCGAGTCAACAGACCTGCTGCTGATGCACTTCGAGTTGGGAAGTGGGGATCAGTCCATTCAGCCGATCTCCATCGCGAGCCATTAATTTCCCCAGCTGCAGTAGACTTTTCTTCTGCTAGACATTCTCTAGCAACCTGACCTGCCATTGTGTTAGACAGCACATCCCACAAGCCATCACTAGCAAGAATCAAACACTCATCTTCTCGATCCCTCTTCCTAAAGAAAATCTCAGGTTCTGGTATTACAAGGGGTTTTAGATACTTATCTCCTGTAGAAAAAAAGAAAAAGAAATTTGAGCTCTTGAATCCGAGTGACTAAGAAATAAACTAAACAAGAAAAAGGGCAAAATAAATGTTTTTCATTCAAAATTTGGACTTTGTAGCAGATAATATACATAATTGGCAAATTTTTAATTTACAGTGCTTAAGAAACTATCAGTAATTCAATTTATAATCCATTATCTTGAAAATCTATTCATAAAAAGAACTTGTCTCTACAGGCCAACGCCACAGGGCTTCTCCTGTTCCAGTTACACCATACAAATTACACTCCACACAAATGTGGAGTCGTGATTTTACTTCTAAACAAATTAAAAGAAAAGTTTAAGAAAATAAAATAAATGATTTTTTTTTATAAAAAAAATTCCATAAGCCAAAAAATCCTCCACACGGAACTCTGGTAGTTAAAACCCCAATTTAACATTTAATTAAAAGGCATTCAGAAAACAATCAAATCGGCAGTCACCAAAACAATACCTATTGCTCGAGACATGGCAAGAATTCCTTCAACTCTTGGTCCATCAATGAAGATAACTTTTCCTCCATTGGCTTCAATTCTGGCTCGTTCTTCAGCTCTATCAGGCTATTAATCAAAAAAAACAAAACAAAAAATTATTCAATTATCCAAGTGAATCAAAGATCAAATAATTGAATATCGTATATATATATATATATATAATATATATATATATATATATATATATATGTATAATAATGTTTATGATAAATACCTTGTGATCAATGGAAAGAGGGATAGACCTCCCTTCGCGACAGAGGACGGCTCGCGAGTCACCGCAATTCGCCACGATAATGTAATCCTGCGTTAAGATTACAACCACGGCGGTGGAACCGGAGAAGGCCACTTCGTTCGGATGGCAGTTACATTTTTCTTCAGGGCATTCGTACCTGTACGAATCTCCCGTCGCCAGTGCGTCAAGCCTTAAGAAACAATTTTTCAATACTCGCCTCCAAGTTTCCTCTAGTTGTTTCCGCTGCCCTCTCCTGCCGCTTTCCTGGTTGCTGTTGCTGATGTCCCCCACGCGCATCACTTCCTCCTCAAATAACACATGCATCCACTCTCGGCATAGTGCTGCAACCTGTATTCCATATATATATAAATACCCATTATTCATATATATGTATTGATAGATCGTATAAAATTACCATATGAAACTGGCAGGAAAATCGAAACAAATTTTTAGGGGAAAAACAAAAAATTTGAATCAGAAATTTCTAACTAGTGCCTAAACCCCAAGAAGATTTTGATTTTTCTTTAAGAAAGTATTTTTTCTGTTTAGTCAAACAAGAATTAGAAAGGAACAAATTGTACGAGAGACAAAAAGAAAAAATTAAAAATTAAAAAATAAAAATAAAAATAAAAGAAGAAGTAAATATTACATGCGGGCCTCCATGGCCATCAAAAACCCCAAAGAAATGGACAGGTAAGCCGTGATTAATCTCGGGGCTGCAGAGGTTGATTCTGACACTAATGGCATCTTCCATATCACGCAACCTTCCGGCAACGGACATGACTCCCACCACCGGCGGAAGGAGGGCGGTAGCAGCAGCAGCAGCAGCAGCTTGAGCCACGTCATGGGTCTCCTCCATGTCCTGCTGGGTGGAGTTAATCTGAAAGCCAACGTTGTTTCGATGGAAAGAAGGAGGAGGAGGAAGAGGAGGAGAAGAAGATGAAGAACCACCACTACCACTACCACTACCACCACCACCGGCAGCGGCAGCAGCAGCAGCAGCAACTGCACACTTCCTCATTTCAATCCTCCTCCTACGTCTCTCCCGGCACTTCTCCGGCGAATACTCCTGATTGGTGTTCCTCATCTCATGAGAACCGCGACCCCACACATCAGCCATTGACAAAACCGACCACCTTATTTATAATTGTTCCCTTATCCAGGTATACTGTAAAGTACCCACCTCCCCTAACTACTATATCCTAGTCCCATACATACAAACAAACTCTAATCTTTAATGCATAATAATGTCTTTTTAATTACATGCATATATATATATATATATATATATATATATATATATATATATATAGATCTTTAATGCACAAATCACAGATTCTAGTTGTAGAGAGAGAGAGAGAAAAGAAAAAGGAACATATATAGCGTAGCAAAAGGGTGGTTCGTGTACGTATAAGAACGTGGGTTATGAGAAACAGCTACGTGTAGGAGAGATTACATCAGTACCCGGCGGGGCAGCAAAATATGCCCAACTTGACCGAACTATCCATCACCGACCACTTTGAGTTGTGAGTTTGACGCGTGTCTTAAGTAACGCATGATTTCCGTAAAGCAATTCAACAGTTTTTCCCTGCACAGTCAAATCAATTTCTCTTCCACTCGCGAATAGTGTCATAAACACTGAAAATCTCCCGCCGAACTATAAATTTGACCAACAAACCCACTCTTTAAAATAAATTTGATTCATTGGGCCTACTAGCTAGGCCCATTTTGTCACAGGCCCATTATCCGGAAGTAGGTTGGACTTTACGCATGCGGTCAGCTAAACGCAGTTTGGAGATTTTCTGAGAATAGAAAGACCCCGTGGAATGGGTATTTGTCATCAGAAGAAGAGGTTGCGTTGTGGGCGTTAGATTTTCCGAAGTAAGCACATGGCTTAGGAAGTCAAAACCCGTGGGCACAACGGTTCTACAGGACACAGGATTCCGCCTGGTTTTGTTTTGTTTTTTTTTTTCTTTAATAAATAAAAAAAAAAAGTACCCTGGAGCCAGGGATGATCGCGATGATGGACGTCGATTAATACGAAGAAGAAGAGAAAGAGAAAGATATGGGGGTGGAGAGAATAGATAATTTTCCGGCCAATCTGCGACAATGTATAATGGAGTGACGAGAGAAATTCTAGCTTCTTCTGCTTTACCAATTAATGTCCCGCCGGGGAGTCACTGATTACCTTTTGAGGAAAAATGCTGAGCTTGACAAGTGGTGAACATTCACGTATATCCGCTTCTTTTAAGTCAATACCAGGACGCCTACTTGCCCTCAACTTTTTTTTTTTTTCTTCTTCTACGTACTTTGCACCATTACTTTCTCACTTAAAATAATTTAATTAGTATCCTCATCATATATATTTTTAAAATATCAGATAAAAAATATTGACAATAATTGTAAAAGAAATTATATTCAATTAAAAAAATGGAGATAAGTTAAAAACAATTACAAATAAAAATATTTGGTGTTCAAATTTAAAAATATTAAGAAAATAATATCTCAAATTTATTATTTTTCAAATATAAATAAAATTGCAACTAATTTAACTACATTTACACTTTATTACATTATTGAATTAATTAAGAAATACTTCTTCTTGCCCTCATCTATTGTAAATATAAATTTACCAATGAATGACAGTTTGTTGTAGAATGCTAGGAAATTGATTTTTAATCAATTATTAAGTTAGAATATGAAGAATTTTGATATAATAATATATTATAAACCAAATAGATGGGGTCACCAAAATAATATATATTTCTACACACATAGATCAACAAAAAAAAATTTCCTTTATAATATATAAAAGGAAAGTAATCAAGAAAAACATGCAAATTTCATATTGTGATGTTGTTGCCTAGTATGTGATAATCTATAAAAAGAACATTTAGTAAATGTCCTTATATCTATAATATAAATGATCATGTTTTATGATTTTATTTGTTTATTATTTTGCAATATACATTATAGGAAACTTTTATTAGATAATATTTAACAAATTGCTTTTCCAAACATTTAAAATTTTAATACAAACATTTATATAAATTTATTTAATACCTTTACTTTGTGTTACAAAACAATCAAAACAACAATTCATGAGTGGATATATATATAGTGATAACTTTTTTTTTTCATTTTTATCATTTCGCGCAAGATATTGACGATATAAAATGATATATCGAAGATATAACTTTATGTTAATATAAATTTTATTAAATTTTTTTAAAAATTTATATACGACAAATTATAATTTTTCATGACGTAATAAGAAAAAAAATTATTGGAACTTTGTAACATTTTGGTTTTGATGGAAAACATAGTAGGACAATTAGGTAAACAATGGTTTCATTCATATCCAAGGTTCTTGGATCTAAACTTGAAAGGAAAAAACTACCTTTATTGACATATATATATATATATATATATATATAGTGATAACTTTTCTTTTTTATTTTTATCATTTCGCGCAAGATATTGATGATATAAAATAATATATCGACCATATAACTTTATGTTAATATAAATTTTATTAAATTTTTTTAAAAATTTATATACTGTCTTTTTCATGACGTAATAAGAAAAAAAAATTATTGGAACTTTGTAACATTTTGGTTTTGATGGAAAACATAGTAGGACAATTAGGTAAACAATGGTTTCATTCATATCCAAGGTTCTTGGATCTAAACTTGAAAGGAAAAAACTACCTTTATTGACATATATATATAATTTCTCTCATCAATGCTCATTTTCAATATTATTCAAATGTTAACTTCTTTTCAAAACTTGCATACGGTTAAGAGGTAAGTTGGACTGATATATTGGGATTTTGATTAAAATATATTTAGTTATTCTAATAGATTTTTTTGTATCTTTCAGATGTTTTTTTTTTTCCTTCTTATATAATATTAAATTTGTATATATTATATATAATATAAAGAAAAAAATATTAGATTCTTTGATCCTACTTAATCTCTTTCTATGATTCTTGTTATTCTATTTTTTTATTTTTTTATTTTTGTATTTTTGTAAAACTCATATTTACTTCTAAAATCATATTTATGAATCTTGTCAAGTATTCAAGAAAACTGAAGTAAATCAGAGGTGATTCATCTTGATATAGTTAATTGATTCAAGAATTGTTTTTCATGAGAATGAAATGGAAGATTTTTTTCTCAAAAACATGAGAATGAGAAATCGGGTCTGAAAGTGATGGAATGCAGATATTGTAAGAAGAAGGGTCATACTATTGATAAGTGCTATAAATTTAATAGTTATCCTGCAAATTTTGGTTATGACAGAGGTGAAACTAAAGAAAAATCTAGAACTGCTTTAAGTACTTTTCTAGGTATGCATCATTTTCACGACTTTATTGATGATTATAAGTGCGTGCATTGTGGAAATGAAAGTGAACCTTGAATAATAGATAGTGGTGCTACCAATCATATGACATACAAAAAAGAATTCTTCGTTAAACTTAATACTCTTAAAACTACTTACAATGTGACTTTACCTAATGGAAAAATTATGAAAGTCAATTATAGTGGAACCATCATTTTCACATCTAACCTTGTTCTAGGAAATGTATTCTTTGTTCCTACATTTCGATTCAATCTTATATCTGTGGCTAAACTGATCCAATCCTTGCATGGTAACATAATCTTTACCCCTTTACACTGTTTCTTGCAGTCCCCTTCCATGAATAAGCCTCAGGTTCTTGGTAAAAGTCAAAATGGCTTATATTTCCTTCAAACCTCTTATAAGCATGATCATCCTTCCAAAAAACTTCCTAAATGTACGGCTAATGTCATTTGTGGTTGTAAACTGATCACTCCTTTCAAATCTCATGTTGCTATAAAAGTCACCAAAATGTCTAATACTTAATTGTGGCATTATAGATTAGGTCATTTACCTATTGAGAAGATTTGTACTCTTGATCTTTCTTGTGATATCAATAACAAACTCCATGATCCTTGTGTTGTTTGTCCTATGGCAAAGCAAAGCAAACTTTCTTTCAATTTGAGTAATACTAAATCTAATCATCTTTTTTAACTTGTTCACTTAGATATATGGGGACCTTATCATACTTCTACTTTTAATGAGTGCAAATATTTTTTTACCTTAGTTGATGATCATAGTAGATAGGTATACTTGGACACGTCTCTTGAGTAATAAAAGTGATGATCTCACAGTAATAAAATCTTTTGTTTCTATGGTGAAAAATCAGTTTTCCTCTAGTATCAAAACCTTTTAGAACTGATAATGCTCTTGAACTTGGGTTAAGTAAAGAAGCCACAAATTTTTTTGAACAAGAGGGAATTATACATCAAACCTCTATTAGATACACTCCTCAATAGAATGATATAGTTGAAAGAAAGCACATGCATCTTTTAGAAGTTTGTAGAGCTTTATTGTTTCAATCTAATCTTCCTATAAAATTTTGGGGATATTGCCTTCTTACTGCTACTTATCTAATCAATAGATTTCCTTCTTCTGTCATGAATGATAAAAATCCTTATGATTTTTTGTTCAACAAAAACCCCTCTTATTCTCATCTTAGAAATTTTGGATGTCTTTGCTATATTAGACCATTAAACATGGAAGAGACAAATTACAGCCTAGAACTCAAGCCTGTGTTTTCATAGGATATCCTATTGAACAAAAAGCTTACAAAGTCCTTGATTTGTCTACGTATAAAACCATAATATCAAGAGACATTATTTTTCTTAAAACTATTTTTCCTTTCCATTTCTCCAATAGGAAACATTTAGTCTCTGGATCTTTTCTTCCTACTGTTATTTCCAATGAGATCGAAGAAACTATTGTTAACAATATTCTTGATTTTGATCTTCATTCTGAACAACATCATACTGATAATCCTCCTATTCATCTCTATCCATAATCTCAAAATATTGGACATATTCAAATTAATAATCATATTAGCATTTCTAGATCTCAAAGGTCTAGAAAACCTCTCAAATATCTTGAAGATTATGTTTGCAATTCTGCTGTTGATTCTAATATTCCTAAATCTGCTTCACTTGTGTCTAAAATTTCAAAGTCCATTGTTTTGTCCAATAGTCATAATCACTCCACTAAGCATGTCTCATTTAAACCTATAAGCTATCATGAAGCTTACACTATACCTGAATGGCGATATGTCATGCAAGAGGAGTTTGATGCCTTAGTTGCTAATGATACTTGGGATCTTATTAATCTTCCTATTGGGAAGAAAGCTATTGGATGTAAGTGGGTATACAAGATTGAACGTAGAAGTGATGGATCTATTGAAAGATTTAAGGTAATATTAGTTGCTAAAGGATTCACTCAAAAGAATGAATTGAATTTGCTGAAATTTTTTCACCAGTTGTTAGAATGACAACTATGAGGCGTCTTATTACTGTTGCTATCAAGAGAAAGTGGTCTCTTTTTCAACTAGATGTAAATAATACCTTTTTATATGGTTTCTTGGATGACGAAGTTTATATGGTGCCACTAGAAGGATTGAAGTTGAAGGACAAAACACAAGTTTGTAAGTTGAAGAAATCATCATATGGTTTAAAGTAAGCTTCTAGACTTTGGAATCAAAGATTAAATGATTTTTTATGCTCCCTTGGGTTTGTGCAGTCAAAGAATGATTATTTTTTATTTGTTCAACATGCTAATGATCTTTTGATTCTTCTAATTGTATATGTAAATGATATCATTAGCACAGGGAATGATGTTGAAGGAATCAATCATGTAAAACAAGTTCTTGATCAAACTTTCAAGATCAAGGATTTTGGGGCTCTAAATTTTTTCTTAGGTATAAAGATTGAAAACTCAAATGAAGGAGTTTTTATACGTCAAAGAAAGTACGTTGAATCATTGATCGAGGATTTTGAATGTTCTATGGCAAAACCTGGTGTTACTCCTATGGATACATCACAAAAACTACAAGCTAATGAAGGAGAATTATTAAAAGACATTGAAAAGTATATGAGTATGGTTGGTAAGTTGAATTATTTAATTAACACCAGACCTAATATAACCTTTATTGTCCAACAATTAAGTCAATTCTTACATGCTCCTAGAATACCTCATTACAAAACTGCATTGCACTTATTGAGATATGTTAAAGGGACTTTAGGAGTTAAAATTTTCATTTCAAATGTGGAAGACTCCAATATAACAACCTATTCTGATTTAGATTGGGGATCTTGCATTGATTTTAGAAGATCAATTAGTAGATTTACTATTTTCTTAGGAGGTGTTTTGATTTCATGGAAATCAAAGAAACAACATGTGGTTTCTCTTTCTTCAGCAAAAACAAAGCACCGTGCCTTGAGTAAGTCAAATGCTAAATTGGTTTGGTTGAACAGAATGCTTGAAGAATTGATAGTCTTACCTATTCTTCCTATTATTATGTATACATATAGTAAAGCAGCATTACAGTTAGCAAATAATCTAGTGCATCATGAACGAACTAAGCATATTGAATTTGATTGTCATTTCATTAGAGATAAAGTTCTTGAAGGGTTCATTTCACTTTTTCATGTTCCTAATAATTTGCAGGTTGCAGACATTTTTTTACGAAAGGTTTGAATAAATATTTACATAATGAAATATTAAGCAAATGGGAAGTTTTAGATTCCAACTTGAGGGGATGTTAAGAGGCAAGTTGGACTGATAAATCGATATTTCTGTTGAAATATATCTAAATATTATAATAGATTTTTTTGTATCTTTTAGATTCTTTTTCTTTTTATATAATATTAAACTTGTATACATTATCTATAAATATAAAAAAAAAGTAAAGAAAAGAACATAGATTCTTTGATCCTACTTATTCTCTATGATTCTTGTTATTCTATTTTTCTTTTGTAAAACTCATATTCATTTCTAAAATTAGATTTATTGAATCTTGTCAAGTATTTGAGAAAACTAAAATAAATCAGAAGTGATTCATCTTAATCTAGTTAATTAATTCAAAAATTATTTTTCATCACATACAAATATTAGGAAGGATATATATATATATATATATATATATAATATGCATGCTAATCAATGAAACAAAAGAAAATCTTGCAATTAGATCAAATTATGCAATAAAATATATACTATAATTAATTATTATTGTTTATTATGGAATTTTCACAAATAGTGAATACATTTTACATCTTTATTATATATACATGATTTATATTCTTTCATTTTATTCCTTTTTTGTTTGGGTGGAAATTTTGTATATATATATATATATATACTCTTCTATCTATGCAATTGTTTTAAGTTTACTAACAAAAATTAAATTATTTTTATTATTAAAGAAAAAAGAAAGAGAGAGAGAGTATTGGTCTATTGGACCTTTTTAGTTATATTAATTATACTTTGCATTTGTTTTTTTTAAAAAGAATGCAACTTCAACCCATAAACTATAATATTTGTGGTTGTGTTTTTCTTCGTTTCTTTTTTAATTTTAAATTACTTTTATTTAAAACTCATGATTTTTTTAAATTATAAATAAAACTATTACTAATATTAAATTAAATCTTTTAACTATAATATTATTATTATTATTATTTTAAACTAATTTTTTTAAAAAAAAAGTAATTGACATTTTAAATCCAATAAAAATATTAAAATTATCTTGACTTAATAATTATATTACAATTCTTACCATGAAAATAAATCCATAAAAAGTCTTATATGTATGTATACATATTTTTGTAAAAATTAAATACTAATTAAAGAATAATTTATAATTATAATTCACTCAAAATATCTTTTATTATAAAAAAGAAATAAAAATAATCCCAATAGGTCCACCACTAATGAAAGGGAATACAACGTTTTGTCTAAAAGACTGAAACTAGGTACGACTGCCATGGAAAGCACTCACAGCCGTCTTTCCAACTATGTAAATATGATTTTACTACTCTCTCTCTCTTTTTTTTTCTTTTTTTTTTCTAAAAAATAATTAAAAAATCATAAAATACTAAAATCAAAATTAAAAAATTTGTGATATTTAAGTAAAAATAATCTAAATTTGAATTTAACAAATATTTATTTTTAAAAAATAAAAAGATGATATTTAAGTAAAAGGAATATCAATACAAAAAATAAATAAATAGAAATATAAACTAAACAAAAGATAAAAATAAATGAATGTTTGGACACTCATTTATTCTGATTATTTTTCTTTTTCTTCATTTTTTTTCTAATGAAGTTCTGATTACTTGTGATTTATTTAAAATAATTTATAATATTATTTTAGGAATTATTAATAAATATTAAAACATTATTTAACTTTTTATTTTGTTTTAAAAAATATATTAAAACATTATTTAACTTTTTATTTTGTTTTAAAAAATATTACATAAATATTAGTTGTATAAAAGAAAATTTAACAGTATATATATATACATATATTTTTGCAATTTATAGCTTTCTCAAATATCTTTTTAAGAAAAATAATTTAATTATATTCGTTATTTGATTAGTGATTAATATAATATTACAATTACTTTAAAAATTATTAATTTCATAAAATGAAATTATATTCATTTAAATTAATGTTATTTTTTTCCATAATTATAAAATTATTAATATTTGTTTCATCCAATGAATCTCAAACAAGATTTTTACCTGTTATTTGTATTAAATTTAATTATGTGTATTCTCGTTTATGAATAGTATGATTGTGTTTTATAACAATTATTATATTTTATTATAATTTTAGTTGTTTTATATTATTCGATTTTGAGAATTTAAAAAAATAATAAAATGATAAAATTTCACAAAACGAAGGAAATTAATTAATTTCTTAGTACATATGCATCTAAATATATATATATATATATATTTATTTATATTGGATAAAATATATATTGGAAATATAATTTATATTACCTAGTTCTTGAAGTTAAAAGATGAGCAGAAGAAATAGGATAACAATGAAGGGAATCAGCCCAGGGACCTCTGTGGGCTTCTCCTGAAATAGGGTTAATGCATTCCCAGACAAGGCTGCTGCATTTTGGACCTGTTCCCATTCCTAGCTGCCAAACTCTGTCACCCTTCTTTACACGTTCTTTAGCTTCCATATAACCTAATTCGTACCACAGCGAAGAAGAAGATTGATTTCCAAATCTATGTAACGTCATCAGTGCAGGCTCCATTTCCCTTTCACCGAGTTTCAACCCTTTTCCAATCTCTCTTATTACTGCTTTTCCAGAAACCGGCAAGCAAAAATGTTGTATCACTGTTTTGAAATTCGGTACGTAGTAATTTGTAGATTTATCGTCCTTGAATAATATTTGTAAGTACTTCTTCCGGATTATTGACGCCCCGTAAAAAATTAGTTCAGTTACCGGAAGTATTTTACCGCCGAGGATGGTAATGTTAGATCTCAGTGTTTCACTGGCCACTTGGAGTAAGTCTCTTCTCAGTGTCACGCCGGTGAGTCCATCGGCGTCTTCTTCACGGATGGCGGAATAATAGCCTTTGTCGTCGGAAGCTCTTTGAGTTCTTTGAGACAATACGAGTTTATATTTAGATTTGTTTTTGAATCTTTTTTCGTGGTTTGTTAGTAAGATTCCGGCAGCACCCATCCGGAAGAGGCAGTTAAGGATCATCATGGGCTGACTTTTGCCCGGATACCATCCGGTGGAAAGGATTTCTGTGCTGAGAATTACTGCGTTGGAGTTTTTTCTTGTCTTGAGTAAGTTGTGAGCCATATCTATGGCTATAGCACTCGCGCTGCACCCCATCCCAGTAAGGTTAAAAGTCTTGACATCTTCTCTCATGGAGTATTTGTTGACTATAATGGAAGAAAGAGAAGGAGATGGGGAGAAACCACTGCAGTTGACAATGAGTATGTCTATTTGGGAAGGAGAGATATTGGTTTTTGATAATAATTGTTCAAAGACAGGGAAAAGTACCATGTGTACTTCTTCAATGGCTTCTTCAATGGCGGTATGTAGTGTACGGCTGGAGGAAGACAGGTCCGTTCACCTTGTCCCGAATGAGTAAGAACTTTAGTCATAAAAGCTACGCTTTCTTCGTCCAAGAAATCTAACATTTGAACATGTTCAAGAAACGTTGAGAATGGAACCCTGCAGAAATTTGGTGGCTCGTAACATGAAAAATCCACTAAATACACTCTTTTTGAAGAAAAACTGGGAATCATCAGTACCCAGAAGATTAGTAGCAAAGAAAGTAGAACGTGGTACAATAAATATTCCCACTGTTGTTGTATCATCAATAACGCTTCCAAAGAAGCCATGAAAAGAAACAGCAAATATTTCATATCAGGTTTTGAACCAAGTAAGAAATCAACGATCAAACCCTTGAAAATTAATTAAACTATAACACAACACACACACACACACATATATATATATAGGCAGGTGGTAATAACTACTGCAAGAAATCTTTCTCTCATTGCACAGTTGGGGAGATAAATTCATTTAAGTTAAACACTGGAATTCCGTCAAAATGTGTTAGCTAGTACTAGGTTGGTTGGAAATGAATTTTATTCAAAATTTATTTTTTAATATATATGTATATATACCATGGTTAAGAAAGGGGCAACTGGAGATTGATAGAAAGTTAACAAGTGTAAGTGTATGTGGTTTATCTGATGGCTGATGATAATGGAAGAGAAGCAAAGAACACATGTCAAATCAAAACAGGTTCCATTAGTAATTAATGTAAAGCATTTATTTATCAGAAAGTCAAAAGATGAGATAAAAGAAAGAAAGAAAGAAGTTATGCATATTTTAGAGTGAATTTTCAGTAGTAGTAATAATTAAGGCGGCAGACTCTGAAAATGGTCAAAAGGAGTTAAGACACACCCGACAAACCTCTCAGAAACCTTCCTACACTCTTTTATTCCTTACTTTCCAAATTATATATTATATTCTTTCTTGCGTTTTGGATTACATATTATTTATTTTAATTTATTCCAAGTAAAATCAAATAAATTGTCCAATTAGCTTCTTCTGGAACATTCATTATCAACTAATGGGCTCATCTCACATAATAATGTATAAGGCCCAAATGTTATCTGTAAATGGGCCGCTAAAATATCTTGAAATTAAAAATAATAAAATTAATAATATATATATTTGAAAAGTTGAAATATTTTTGCCTAAAACACGAAAGGAACAAATAAAAGCTTTTTCAAAAGTGAATATTGTTTGGGATTAATTTAGAATATCTAGAAAATATATATATTATTAATTTTGTTATTTTTCCTGAAAGAAAAATGAAATTTGTATAGTTAGGTTTGCATGGAAACACAAGGGAGCGAACAAGAGAAACAGACAGGCTGTAAGCCACAGCTGCTTTCAGATCTGACCCTTTAGTTATTGGCTGCATATTTCTGCACTCCATTTACTATTTTATTCATAAAACTACATATTTAAATTTATATTTAATATAAATATGTTTAATCTGAATTTTTAAGAATAATTTTTTATTTAATTTTATTTAATAAATAAGGATTAATTTGGTTAAATAAAAGTAAAAAGAAAGTGGGATGAGACAAATAATTTTGGAGGGCAACCCGTGACTACATGATTGGAACTTGGGAAAGATAAAAAGCGGATGCCCACCACCACCACCACCACCCCCTGTAGAATGAATGGGACTACTTTCCAAAATATCCATCTTTCTTTCTTGGCTTCACCTCAAAGAATCTAATTTCTCTAAATTCCTCCACAAAGTTTAAATTGTATTGGAGTTTTAGAATTATGCGATTTTCTTCGTCAAAATTAATTCAGTTTTATTCAATCAACAAAGTGTTCATCGAGTGATTTTCTTAAAAAATTAAATTTAAATTAGTTAATAAGAATTAAAAATAATAAAAAATGTAAAATTTTTAGATAATAAGAATATAAAAATATAACTATGTGAAAAATTTAATCTGGAATGATTTAATTTAAGTTTTTCTTCTTTCTTAAATTTTATTTAGGAATTAAAAATCAAATTGGATTAAACAAAAAAAATATTTAAGACAAATTCCAAGTAATATGATAGAAATAGAACAATTTAATTATAATAATAAAATTTCTACTTAATTTAATCGAAAAGCTTAAAAAAGAATGAGGCAAAATATATTCAACATTTATACACATTCAAATATTAATAAAATTCAAAATTTAAAAATTCATTTAAAATCCGAAAAGGGTAATCGCTCGTAAACTCGTTATTTGTTTTAAAATCATCTCAAATTCAAGTTGTTCAGTGTCTATCATTTGAAAATTCTTTCAACATATTTTTTTTTTTCAGTTGTTAGTCATAACAACTATCCTTTAAAAAAGAAGATAATAAAAAATAAAATAATATCTTAATACTACTCAATTATTCTTCTTAATACTACTTAATATTTTAAAAATTAAATATAATAATTATGATAATTTACGAACTTATTAGTTACAAAAATTAAATTTTTTGAATAAAAAAAAATATATATATATATTATAATATATATATATATTATATAATGTTTTCCTTGCTTTTGCGGGCACCAATTCATTAAAGTGGTTGTGCCCACCAACCCACCGGTGTACATACATATAGGAGGATAGCTCAATAATGTAATGCAAATGATAGGAACATGATGTCCAAATCTACCAACACCCCTTCACGACCGGCGGTTCTGTTTCTATACATCTTCATCTTACTACAACTACAAGGATTCATCGTGTCAACACAAGATAAAGAACCAATCGTCGGGCTAGTGGTAACGCCGCCGCCACTTCCAATTCTTCCTTTACCTTCGTATTCTCAATTGAAATGGCAACAGAGGGAACTCATCATGTTTCTTCATTTCGGGGTCAACACTTTCACTGACTCCGAATGGGGCACCGGTAATGAAAATCCGGCAATATTTAACCCGACAGGTCTGAATGCCGACCAGTGGGTTGATGCTGCTGTAGAGGCAGGCGTTTCTTTAATGATACTCACGGCTAAACATCACGACGGCTTCTGTTTATGGCCTTCTAAATACACTGATCATTCCGTCATCGGAAGTCCCTGGAGAAATGGTCACGGCGACGTGGTTCGTGAATTTGTCGATGCTGCTAAATCTCGCGGTGTGGACTGTGGTTTGTATCTCTCGCCGTGGGATCGTCACGATAAAAGATACGGTCACGATAAACTGTACAATGAGTACTACCTTGCTCAGTTACAAGAACTTCTCAATCGGTACACCCAGAGAAATTAATTAGCGGAAATTTTGTTAATTTAATTTCTTTCCTTTCTAAATTTATTTTTTTTCTCGATTAGATATGGAAATGTTAGAGAGATATGGTTTGACGGAGCAAAGGGTTCGAACGCACCAAACCTGACGTACTACTTCAACGATTGGTTTGCAATGGTGAAGGAATTGCAGAGCTCAATCAACATATTTTCCGACGCCGGTCCTGACGTTAGGTGGGTCGGTAACGAGAATGGATTCGCCGGAACCACGTGCTGGTCCACCATTAACCGGACCTCCCTTTCAATTGGCAATGCCACCATTGTTCCGTAAGTAGCACTAATATTTAATATATAAGTAATTTTGTATTACGTGGGCACCTTATAATATACACGTGACAAGTTAGTACGGTCTAAAAAAAAAGAAAGAAAAAAAGGGTTTAGAATCCAAATTAAAATTATTAATTGATCAATAATGGCGCAGATATCTGAACAGTGGGGATCCAAAAGGGAGTGACTGGGTACCGGCAGAATGTGACGTGTCCATTAGAACAGGATGGTTTTGGCACAAATCAGAATCCCCGAAGAAACTCAGCAAACTGCTTGAGATTTACTACAAATCCGTGGGGAGAAACTGCGTAATGCTTCTCAACGTTCCACCAAACACTACCGGCTTAATATCGGAAAGTGACGTGCGGAGGTTGAAGGAATTCAGGACAGCAATTGACACAATTTTCTCAACTAATTTAGCCCAAGGATGTCGGATCGAAGCAAGCAGTCAAAGGGGAGGAAAAGGAAGCAACTTTGGACCGGAAAACGTCGTAGACAGCGATCACTTATGGACGTATTGGGCGCCCAGCGACGACGACAGTGAAGAAGATCATCACTGGATCGAAATCAAGGTCAGGAAAGGAAAATTTATCAATTTCAATGTGGTCAGGATTCAAGAAGCGATAGGGTTAGGGCAGAGGATTCAACGGCACGAGGTATACGTGGACGGCGAGGAAGTTGCGAATGGTACGACGGTGGGATACAAGAAGCTTCATAGACTAGAAAAAGGAATTGTGAATGCTGTTAGTGTAAGGATAAAAATTACAGCGTCACGAGCAATACCTTTGATTTCTTCCATTGGTTTGCATTTTGATCCATTTTGGTATTCTAGTAAGGAAGTTGTTCCAAATTCTTGAAAATAATATACAAAAGCAGACAAAATAAAGGCTAAATTATCAAATTTAAAGTTTTTCACTTTTAGTTAGTAGTTCGTATTCTTTGTCCTGAAATCTTTTTTTTTTCTTTTTTTTTTTTATGGTATTACGGAAGTATTTTGTCCGAAAGTTAAATGGGATTTTGGATAATTTCTTTTTATGTACACGGAATTTCTTGAGATTTAAACTTAAGGGATGGTAAGGTAAAATGAACTTAAGGAGACACCAAAGAATTTCTCCTGTAAGCACGAACATGTAAACCCTCATCGATGTGTAGGGTAAGCATGGTCCTGTAATGTACTGTTTTCGCTTCATCGCTCAACTGAAACTTGAAACTGCCTAGCAACACAGCTGAAAAGATCTTCATCTGTCTGTATGCAAATTCTTTCCCAAGACATATTCTTGGTCCTGCCTGCATGAATTGTAGTGAAATTTTACATTTATCACCATTTTCTTTCATTTTTTGACCTGTTTTCTTACATTATGTACTATACTTGACAACAATCTTTCTTACCTGGAAGGCCGGGAACTTGAATGGACTTTCTTGCCGGAAAATCCCATTTTCATTGAGCCATCTCTCCGGCCGGAAAACTTCAGCATCATCTCCCCATATGAATTTCATCCTACCCATAGCCCATGGTTGGTATGACACAATGTTCCCTTTCCTGACTTGGTATCCATCTGGGAATGTATCATCTGAAAAGCACATCTTCCCATCCTGGAATAATTATGTGCCACAAACACTCTTTATATGCATGTACCAATCAAGCAAAGTACATATATGTATATGCGAGTCCCACAAAACTTACCACAGGAACAGAAGGGTAGAGCCTTAGCGTTTCAGTCAAGGCAGCATGAAGATACTCCATTTTGTCAAGGGACTCTTCGGTGATGCTTTTAGCTAATTCATTCACAGAGAAGTTCTTCACAACATTTGTTGATTCAATCACTTCTTCGGCAATTTTGTCCTGTAGGAGAGGGTACTTGCACATCATGTAAAAGAACCAAGAAAGAGTGCTAGCAGTAGTGTCCTTCCCAGCAATTATGAAGCTAAGGATTATATCTTTTAGGTACTTTGGATCTGTTTCGTTCATTTCCAGAAATCTAGACAAAATATCTTCCTTCTTCATCTGCAATTCATCCACACACACACACACATATATATATATATATAAAACAAGATCAAATAATTATGTGTTCCTGTTTCTTGTAAATAAATCAGAAAGAAGGTCATTCATTTTAGCTCAGACTCACAGGTATTTTATCGTGCACTTGTTCTATCTTCCTTCTGATAATCTTGTAAACAAACTCATCAATTACTTTGATATTTTTCTTCAATTTTCTTTCGGTTCCAACATTCAACATTCTTTTGAACTTCCAGAGTAAATCAGCATAGCGGTACATTGTAATTGCACTTGCCTCATTGAAACATTGGGAAAAATATGTGCCTTCTTCGTTAGTTCCGTAGATGCTGTCCAAATCAACTCCAAGTACAACCTTAAAAACAGAGTCGAGGGTTGACTTCATAAACAAATCCTGTCAAGTTAAGAGGAAAAACAATCAGATCATCATCGTCATCTGGTCAAAGGTATTTTCATTCCAAGAAAATAAGAAATTCCTACCTGGATTTCTATAATCTGGTCTGATGACAAAGTCTCAGAAATAATATTTGAGAGTTTTACTGCATTGGCTTTAAAGATTCCACTGCTGAAATCCCTCAGGATTTTAGTGGAGAACTCATAGCTTGAGGTCTTCCTCTGATGACGCCACTTTTCACCATCCACAGTGAAAATACCATCCCCGAGAAGATCTTTCAAAATTTCATGGTGGTACCATCCCTACAAAAAAAGTTAATTCAAATTCAGAAAATTTCACCCAAGAACTATACTAGATAATCATGGACATAACCAGAACAGGTATTCTAATTTGAAATCACCTTGCCATAGTTTGGAAAATTTGTTTTGAGAATGTGTTCGACATTTTCCGGTTCTGCAGTGTATATGAAATCTCCGTGAAAGAAGTTGAGCAGTCTATATGTTCCGTATTTGCTGGACATATGAGCCATATAGTCGTGCAGCCTGCGGAAGTTGAATAGCAGGTCAAACACAGTGCCGGCAACAGGATGATACCTATTCTTTGATCCCGGTTTTATAATTTTCAATAAACATACAATCAAAATGACACCAAAAGCTGTTGTGAAGAGCAAAAGGAGATTAAATAAAGCATCCATTGAAATCTTTTTCTTGCAGGTATATGCGATTTTCTATCTTTTGAAGTATGGCTTGAAATGCCAAAGTAAATCTCTAAACAAGGATAAATATACATAGAGAGAGAGAGAGAGAGAGAGAGAGAGAGAGAGAGAGAGACAAATATACTTAATTCGCGATTAACAGCACCGTGCAAGAATGGGATCATTCTCTTGTTCTTATCCACCCGTAATCAAAATAGACAAGGAACCTTTAATGACAGCAAATTTAACTTTAATCTATCCTTACTTTGACGGATAGAAAGAATACTAATTTATTGTGTTAAGACAAGTAACCTTAACATACTAACTAGATTAAATTGTTAATCATGAGGAACTGATATTTACCTCCTCCTTCTGGAGAAGTTCAATTTCCTCCATGAACCTTCCATGTTGTGTCTGCCCTAAGATTCAAACTCTGCATAACTTGGTCGACATTGTTAATGAATAACATAGGCTGTATCTTCATTTCAGCAGTTAACCTTGTTAACAAACACTTGATCTCCTCCATCACAACATCATTAGTTCCTTTCATAGAGAATTCATAAACAATTCCACCAATCTCAACAGTGCTGCACCCTGGCACTGTCTTCTTAATTCCTTGTTTATTCATTAAAGCTCTAACCCTCTTCATCCCTTCAAATCTACCAGATTTGGCATACAGATTAAAGAGATCAACATAGAAAGCATGGTTCAAGGGTTCCCGAGAGATCAAGTACATAGCAATTTTTTCTCCTAGCTCAACATGTCCATGCATCAGGCACCCACCCAAAAGTGCACCCCACACAAAAACATCTGGTTCCATTGGCATTGTCCTAATAAGTTCTTGAGCCTCACCAAAATGCCCAGCTCGACTAAGTGCATCAACCATGCAAGCATAGTGTATAACTTTTGGTTCTACCGAATATATTCTCTTCATCATGTCGAAACAACTGCGACATTTTTCCACTAAACCAGAATGAGCACAAGCAGACAATAAGCCAGTAAATGTGACAGCATTAGGCCATATCCCGTCAGCTTCCATTTCTGCAAAAAGTTGAAATGCCTCTATACCACGCCCATGAAGGGCAAACACTGAGATCATAGCTGTCCATGTCAAAACATCCTTCTTAGGCATTCCTCTGAAAACCTCAAATGCTTCATCAACACAACCGCATTTCCCATACATATCGACTAATGCAGTGCCAATTACCATATCACACTCTAGCATACTCCTCTTCAAATAACCATGTACCCATCCCCCATGATCTACGGCTCCCAGAGAAGCACAAGCAGACAGTGCGCTTGCAATTGTTATCTTGTCGGGACCGGGGCTAACAGTATCACTACCAGAAAGCTGCATTTCATAGAAAAACTCCAGAGCCTCCTTCGGCCTACCACCCTGAACAAATCCCGTGATTATAGAGTTCCAAGTGATGATATTCTTGTTTTTCATTCTCCTAAACAAATCGCAGGCCATGTCAAGTTCTCCGTTTTTCAAACCACCACCAATCATTGAATTCCATGAAACGACATCTTTGTTTCGCATTTCGTCGAACACCCTCCTTGCATTACCCAAATACCCACATTCGCTATACAAGGTAATTAAGGAATTTTGCACGAAAACATCATTATCAAAACCAAATTTCAAAACATGGGAGTGAATGCTTCTACCCGCCAAAGGGTCACGTCTTTTCACGCTTTCTTTCAACACGAACGGGAACGTAAAACGATCGGGCGGAATATCCTCACGTAACATGTTTCTGTAAAGTAATAAAGACTCATATGAAGCAGAGTTGTATACTTTGGAAGCATAAGCTCTTATCATAGCATTGTATTCGAACAGGTTCGGGTTAGCAATGGATTGAAATATGGTTTTGACATAGTTGAGAGAAACACGTTCAGAACCCATGCAAGAAAAGAGAAGGCGAGAGATGAGGGAGTTACAGTCGGTTCTGGACAGGGCGGGCGATGATATGATTTGGGCATGGATCTGTTTGAGTTCCCTCGCATTCTTGCACTTCTCCATTAACAGGAGAAGTGTATTCTTGAACATTTTATGCTAACACACACAATGGCTGTGCGACGGAAGATTCTAGTAGTAGACGAATTCCTGATTAACTCAAAATTTTGCAATTGCAATAAATGCTGTCCTTTATTAGTGTTTGCTGATAAGCAAGAAACAACGGCCAGGCTGAATCTAACAAATCTCTCAGCATAATGCACATACTGGAGTAATTAATAGCTGGAACAAGTGTTAACAGACAAACAAGTATGGAATCTTAAAAAATAATATTTGGGCCAAAATTATCAATTACTCACTCTCATGTGCATCCGGGCCGAGACGTGACACAATTCAAACTATAAAAAAAGAGTCCCTTTTCTTCCCCCTTGTGTTTTGAAGGGGTAATGGATTTCCTTAGGCAATTACACGTACAAAGATTCTGACTCAACCAGAGCTCAAACTAGATGTAGTAGTAGTTTGGAAGTTCCTCTAATGAAGAAATAACTCCCAACTATCCCTTCCGAATAAAGACGTATGATAGGGAACCACAACTTTTTTGGCTGAAAATTGCAATCAGCCTTAGTAAAAATGGAAATGGCAGAAAGCAAATAACAAGGGGCAGATAGCTCAATCGAACAGTAAGTATGAATGGTTTATTTGACTAAAGGAAACCTTCAATTCCCTTTCCTGCTTGTATTTCCCTGTAGATAAGCATGCCTTCTTCCATTACTTTAGCTTCTCTCAATACTTGAGCTCTTTTTTGCCCTGAAGGATGAGTAGAAAGATAATCTCTCAATGCGGAATCACCACCGGCAACTTGACCCAATTTCTCATACACACTAGGAGCCACCCGAGGATCATACCCGGCAGAAGCCATTAGCAGCAGCCCGATGTAGTCTGCTTCCATCTCCATCCTAGCAATGGGAGCCAAAGCAATTAGTACGTAGAAAGGATGGGAACCTCGCCAAGAAATACTCAGCAAAAACAACATTCAACTAAAGATTCTGAAGCCCGAAGTCCACAGAGTGACTATATAAAATCATCTTAAACTGGCATGCTCTAGATGCATTTCCATCTTTTGCAGATGAGAGTTATTTTCTTGAACCATTGAATTACGAATAATAAATTAATTAACAGACACTTTAAACCCCACCCCCCAGGGCCCCTAAAAAGAGATCAAAACTAGCGATAAGCCCAGCAAGCATATGAGGGTTCTGAACACCAATAAAGTTTCCACTCCAGAAGGTTCTACCATTTAGTAAAGCTAGCACAGAAGCAGAAACACATCAAGATACTTCTCACTTCTAAATGGCATTCTTGAAAAGCTGAAGATAAACTAGTGCTGGATAGGGGCAACTCAAGGACCTAAATGCCTATTAAAAGAGGAACAATGATAATTCAATGTCAGTGACAGTTAGGAATCACAAAATTAACCCTCTGATCTACTGCTGCTAAACTCATGTTAGCTTTCCCTAACCAGCTGCATGAGTGTAGCACATTGAGCATCATGCTAACTACAATCTGAATCCTATCAGTGCTGCTCAAAGCTCCCCATCGGAACTAGTAGGCATTTGTTCGATGTGCAAAAAGAAAAAGCAGAGCACTGCTTCAATATCAAAACAAGCAATAAATAATGTATCATGTTCCTTTTACAACGAGAAGGAACAGCCTAATGCCAATGAGGTTATCACACTCTCTGCAAAGAATCAAGTTGTTTTCTGCTATTTACAGGTACAATATTAATCTATAGTGTAAATTATCATCGAGTGTTACCAATATAAATCTCCTGAACTTACTAACATCAAATATTAGTTATTTAAAAAAAATAGAATAAAGATTGTACTTAACTGCCCAATTTCATTCAGGATAAGTTAAATCATACGTTTCAACAAATCAATGGAGGATTGTTCTTGTAAAATCAGGCATCTATACTGGAACTCCAGTGTCTTATTTACCTCCTTGAGAACGGAAGCCTTAAGACAATATGAGACACCGTGTTGGCAATATCAGGTACGACAAACTGATAAAGAATCAGTTGCAGAATCGTGAGCCACATGTTCTTTGTGACCGCTTCAGCAGCATGTCGAGCAACGGCATGAGCTATCTGGACATTATAGATAAGAAAAGGTAGGCCAAATATATATATATACAAACATATTTCACTAACAGACTGTGCTACTTTGATTTATCCAAAACTGTAGCTGAAAGAATAAGGAGATACCTCATGCCCAAGTATAGTAGCAATCTCTGGCTCTGTTTTAAAATGCTGAAGCAACCCTGTAAAGACAACAATCTTCCCTCCAGGCAAACAGAATGCATTGACAACAGGCTCGTTGATCACCAAAACCTCCCAGTTGAATCCCGCTAAATGCCCAGTGGCTGATTCCTTCCCTTTCTTTCTACTTTGCTGAACCCACTTATCATCAAGAATCTCATCATCCTTGCGCCAGTTTGCCTCAAGTGAATCGCCAAGTGCAACCAGGGCATCATGTTCACCAGTTTCATGGGATGTGGGGATCTCGGAAGCATATCCAAGATCAGTCCAAACCTGTTCTTTCCCCAATCCCCTTTGCAAAGCCTCGATAATATCTGTTGCTATTAATCTGACCCTCAGACTTTCCGGATGTAATGCCGGCAGGACTTTCCCTTTACATGACGCTTTCAACTTCTGGAATTCAGATTCTCCGATCCGTTTCTCAAGATTGTGGGACAAAAGCACAAAATGGCTTCGTTTCGTGTAGGGCACAGTCTCCAAATGCCCAAAGTAAACGGTAACTACAAACCCTGAACCAATCAAAAGAACGATTAAGAGATTTCTAGGATTCTGAGACCATCTCCTGAAACCTCGTGGTCGAAAGTGATGTACCATAGTCCTGTCATCAAAATAATGTCTCCTTGCCCCGCGAATAAATGGGCTTTGCTGAATTTGTCGGAGACCCAATTGAGACCTTGAGTTTCTCAAAATCTGCGACGAAAAAGCAAAGCCGGAAGCTTGCGATTTACAAAATACAGGAGCGGAAGAAATGTGCTGTTGATGGATCCTAAGATAGGAGGACCCCGTAACAGAGTTACTGGATGTAATTTTCGAAGTGAAGCTACGGAGAGCATCGAATGCAAAGTTTGGTCGTCTGTACCACCCCATTTCCCACCTTCCAACCAGCAGGTGTTTTACCTCTCTCTTCAATAATAATTGTGTAATACTAATAGAGTTGAGATATTTGCGAGAACAAATATCATCAAGAAACCTATAAAATCTTCACCGAGAACTAGAATATCAATAGAAAGAAATATCAAGAAAAGATAGAAAAGGGCACTGCCATGGCTAGAGAGGACAGGAGGAAGGTAATTTCAAAAGTTGGGGTGCAATAACAAAATAGTGTATTGCAGTGGTGATAGGCGGACGACGGAGAAGTAAATAAGGCGGTGGAAGTATCTGGAAGTTGCTCTGACTTCTTTCTTCTTTCTCCCAGGGTAACGTTTCACGATCTCCAGACTGCAGCCGTTATTTTAGTGCTTCGCTCCGTGACTGTTAAAACTTTGACAGACTAACAGAATACAATGAACCCGATTTTTTTAGTTAAATACTTATTATATTTAGAAAAATTTTATAATTTCCCTTACACACAATTCAGGCAATGTCTAAAACAAAAATATATATATATATTTTTTTTTCTTTTCTTGCCATTCAAGAAACAGATATATCAATTTCCAGAAATTATCACTTAATCAAATATTTTTCAATAATAAATTTATCATTATATAGCTCTACTATTTTTAAATTAAAACATTGTTTAAATAACTATTAACAGAGACAAGCACTCTTCCTTTCAAAAATAATTCAACAATTTTCTTTTTAAGAACTCAAATTAACATAAAATTTATCCTTTTTATCCTTTTAAATTCTTTCCAAATACAATATTAAATTCACATCTTCGATTTGACTTTTTCAACTTATAAAAGTTCAAATAAATAAAATTTTTATTTAATTTCTCTAATTTGTTACTTCATCACGAATGAAGAACATTCTCTCAACTAGGACGTTATTATACAAATTAAATTTTCATCATGGTAGAAACAGAAGCAGAGGAATGTAATGCACGAAAAATAACTAATTTCATTTGACCTGAAAAAGCCAGGCCATAAAATATAGGGGCAAACGAAATAATTCTAGAATTCCAAACATCCTTCCAATACATATGGTCTGAACGAAAAAAACATTACTAACAGATTTGAAGACACCCTTCTGCCGAGTAGATTGACTATCTACACTTACAAAAAATATATCTCAAGTTTCTGGTTCCATAGAATTAAATATAACAATCGAAAGACAGCACATAATTCAGTCTAGCCACTAAAAACTAACATACATATGAAAAACGAACGAAAAATAAAAAGAAGCCTATAAATATAAAGAATAATATTAGAAGACGCGCCAAAATTTCTGCTGCCAATGAGTTGAAACCGTCTTAATCATCTGCGTTGAAAACCTCTTCCTCCACTTTGACCTCTAGAAAATCGATCATTTCTTCTATCAGAAAACCCACCTCTTCCTCCTGAGAACCTATTACCTCCATCTCTCCTGTCAGAAAATCCACCACGACCACCACCGCCACCATATCTTCTTACCTTTTCTCTCTCCTGTAGGGGAGGCAATGATTTAACTACATCCAGATTAATATCATATGCACTCTTTTGGCCTGCAAACATACAAAAAGAAGCCATTGGTGAAGGACATAATAATAATAGTTATCCTCCTCATCTTGTTTCAGCAATGCAGTGATTCCTTTGCTGGTCCACCTCAAAAGGCGGGCAGCATGAATTTCGTACCTCACAAACCAATGGCTAGGTGAGGCTTTGCAATTTCTAGAATTTCAACATATAACATGTTGAAAAGCAAAAATAAATCATGCAAATCTTAGTCCATAAAGGAGAGCAAACAAGTAATGCATAATTTCTGAAGTGAGATTTTCCTAATCTATTGCCACAGAATCTAAATTGGACAATTAGCCCATACCTTCCAGAAATGTATCCAGGTCATCAGCAGCAACATCAAAAACTGCCCCTTTCCCGTCAGCTGTTAAAGCAAGACCTTTAATTGATTCAACCTTCTCATCAGGTAAGAACCTCCTCAATACACTATACACAAAGCTGTCATATCGCCACAAAACACATAAAAGACAGCATTAGAACCTTAGTCCCAACATTTTTAATGTCATGAATATCATAAATAGAGGATACACAAATGATGTGAGCACTAAAATCATTTTAGAAAATTAACACCAATATCATCTAACACAAAAGACTAAGTCCATATCACTTGTAGAGGTATTATTAAGCTAAACCAGTGTATTGAGAGATATTAATGCATAGTACAATGTCAAGCAGAAATAGGCCAGCTCACCACTACTTAGTCATGAACAATAAGTAATTTGCTCCCTTGCAAACCATGAATAAGGTCAGTAAACTTACGATGGAGAGTACATTGGCTTTCCACACACTAGCTGTACAGTGACATGGTTTTCCATGGATGTTAGAAGTGAGCGACTCTTGATCTCAGTAAAACCCTAACAACATGAAACAGATAATATCTGTCAAAACTATATATAAATAGCTGTTTAGTGGATAAACCAAAGATGGGGATATAACTTACAGAAGCCTTAGCAAGTGCTTTTGCAAGAAGTTCCACAGGAGACAGATCAGAATTATTTAGCAGTTCCTCAGCAGCAGCCTTGAAGGATGGAATTACACTACAGATAGTATATTATGTCAAACACCCTGATAAATTTAGTTTACAAAATAACACAAAGAATAGCTAGCCAACCTGTCAGACATATGGGTAATATTTTCTGCAGCTTCTGCACCAGCCACTTTAGCAATATCAGCTGGCTGCGGAGCAGCTACATGCTCAAACTTCACCCCACATTCTCTTTCTATCTTAGAAACATTTGCTCTTCTTGGATCATAAAGCATTACAGAAACACCAGTATTTCCTGATGAATAGACAAGATGCCTTGTGTAAAGCAGACAGACCCCAAGGATTAGCATCACATTAAAGGATTCCACAGTTTGGACAACTCACCTGCTCTGCCAGTTCGCCCAGATCGATGAATATAGGCTTCCACATCACGTGGGGGCTCACACTAGACAAAGAGAAAAGGTTTAATGCTCAGAAAAATTCACATCTCTAAAATAACAGCCCAAAAGTGTGAAGAGGTAAAAATCCCACTCGACAAAGAGAAGGTTTAATGCTCAGAAAAATCACATCTCTAAAATAACAGCCCAAAAGTGTGAAGAGGTAAAAATGTACCTGAATTATCAACTGAACATTATCAATGTCTAATCCACGTGCAGCTACATTCGTAGCCACTAATGTTTTGAACTTCCCAGATCTAAAGCCCGCAATGGTAGTCTAGAAAAATTCAATTATTTTACTTATCAGTATAAGATGAGGAGCTGTAGTTAATTTAAAGAAGTCTTTCTGAGATAGCAAGATAAGAGATGGATTTAAAACAGAATGAAAGGAGACTTTTCAAGATAGCTAGAACAAAATTAAAAGGGAAAATTCGTATAAATATATTTGAAATAATAATTACGTCCATTTTCAGTTAGCATGAAAAGAGGCTTATCAAGCCATAGTTCCCACTTTATGAGATATACAGGTAAGTACATCTACATCTTAGACATTCTTTTCTCTGGTTATACACGAGTCGGAAGGAAATTAAATAGTTTACGAGTCAATGTGGGAAAAGTTCTACAAGAGGTGAAATGGGGAAAATGAAGTCGAAAATAATCTCACCTCACGCTGATTTTGTTGAATATCACCATGCAATGCACGTGATCCTGGCAATAAACCAGCAAGTTGTGAAGCAGACTCCTTTCTTTCAGTGAAAATAATAGTGCACCCTCCACTGTATCAGTAAAATCCAGTGTCAAATCATTCTGGAGACAAGGAATACCAGCATAGAAATGTTTTTCGACAATAGAAAGCAACCAACCTGCTATAGCAGCGAATGATATCAGGAATAACCTGGGACACAGCAGAACCAGAACAGGGAAGAACAATGTGCCTCACATTAATACTAGCCTTCATTTTCTCATTGCCGACAAGGTCTGCAGTTTTCTTATCTGGTTTCAAAAACTTTGATGAAATCTGGATGTGCCAACATAGAGATCAATCATATGAGTAAAATCCAGAGCAGTAATGAGTTGTTTATTTTAAATTTCAGAAACAGAAAGCAGAAATTCTCATGTCAAATATACATTCAAAAACAAATAATATTAAAGGTTTGCTATTTTGTAGGTCTGATTTAGAAGATAGATAAAGGTAAGATGTTTATATATAAATATCTGTCGAATGACTTACATGTTTCACCCAACTAGGCATTGTGGCACTAAATAGAAGTGTTTGGACTTTGCTGGCATCTGCAACCTTACCTTAAATATATGACAAAGAAACACATTAGAAACAGAAATGGGGAAGAATTGGTAAAGAATGAATCTCTAAACACAAGTGATTATATATATAGTTGATTGTATACCTAAAATCAGTTCAACATCGTCAACAAAACCCATGTTCAACATTTCATCAGCTTCATCAAGCACGCGAAACCTTAATGAGCTCAAGTCAATGTATTCCTTCAGCAAGAGATCCTACACCATATTCGCAACAAAAAATGAATAAAATATAATCCGCATTTTATTGCCATTAAGATAACATTATACATTTGCTTTAAGTACAGAAAATAATATAAATCAAAGGCTACCTTAATGCGGCCAGGAGTGGCCACTACAATGTCAACCCCTCTTTGTAATAGTGTTCTTTGTTGATGGTACGGTGTTTGACCGTATAAACAGCACGACTTCAAGCCTAATACCCCACCATATACCTCAAAGTCTTTAAAGACCTAAAATACCAAAACCAAATAAAGGAACAGAGGATTAAAATGATATACACGAGGATAAAACATAAAGAAAAAAAACGCAAATTTCACTGGTTCCAAAATACTATTACCTGACTTGCCAATTCTCTAGTGGGTAGAAGTACAAGAACGCTAGGTGATCTCCCATATCCCGTACTTCTTGATGATTTTTCCAGACCGTTTGTTAAAGATTCCAAAATAGGCAATACAAAAGCCAAAGTTTTCCCCTGTAATTGAAAGGCATGCCCATATACAATCAGTTTATTTTTTAAAAAAAAATGGCAAAAGGGAATTTTAAAGAAATACGTTACATAAGCATGGATATCTTCAATAAATGTATAACACAAAGGATATTAAATAAAGTTTCTTAAAAGCTACAATGTCCAAGCAATCAATTATGCTTGATGCTGCAAACAGTGACTTAAATTGCCATAAACAAGTAAAATTGATCAAAGTAGAACGAGTACTTATTGAATCAAGTATCCTATCACCTAGCAAGGTTATAAGGTACCCATATAAAAAGCAGAAAGCTAGTAGGACAAGCTTCAAATTCATGCCAAGCAGTTTAATTTTTTTACACTCAATCATCCCTAAAGTGTCATGTAGAAGCGTTTTTGGCAATTAAAATAACCAAGATAAATTGCATATTGTAAAAGAAAAAAGGATACAGATATCTCAAACATTCAAGTCCAATATCGCAGAAATCGGCAAGACAGAAGGCATACCTGACCAGTTCTTGCTCGGCCAACCATATCAAAACCATCCAAAATTGTATCAAAAGTCATTGCCTGAATAGGAAACAAATAAGTGATCCCCCTTTCCTTCAGTGCATCTCTCAACTTCTCAGATAACCTAAATTTCCATACTGCATTGGCATGCTCTTCCTCCTCTGCCCCTTCGCCGTCATCGTTGATCTCCACTAGCTTGGCCTTTTTCTTCCCCTTCTTCTCGTCCCCCTTCACCAAATTCACAGGCTCCCCTAACTCGGAGCTCGTCTCGCTCCTCTCCTCATCACCCTCAGCCTCCATATTCTTTCGCTTCTTATCCTTCTTCTTCCTCGTCTCAGAGTCATTAAAAAGACCTTTCAGTTCATCCGATTCAGACTCCGAACTTCCCTTCACCTTCTTAGACTTCTTCTCTTTCCTGCTTTTCTTCTCCATCGAAGAATCAAAATTTGGGGTTGCCTCAAAGACGGCGTCGATGTTTAAAGCCTTCTTCTTCTTAACGTCTTTAGGAATTGAGGAAAAAACCTCAGCTGCGGCGAGGGAAGGCATTAGCAGATCTTGTATAAATTTGTCTGCTCGTGGATGGATTGATGATTTTCGTCTCCTGCTGTAAGGGTTTCTGTAATGGAACCGCAGTAGCAGGAGAACAGAAGAGGGCGAACTAAGGTTTAGGGTTTCTCTATTTAAAGGCGCGGCGTTGGAACCCTTCGATTAAGGTTTAACTTTAGATCGCCAAGGCCCAAATTTTCCGCCAAAGTTTATATTAGAAAGATATTTTATTGTTCTTCAATCTACACCGTGCATTTTTTTTTTATTTTTTCTAATTTTTATTTAGATAGCCAGGGAAAAAATAGTCAAAACAAATATTATTTTAGGTTAAATAGCAATATTTTATAATTAATTATTAATTTTTATTAGCTTTTTACACTTATTATTTCATGTGTTCTCTAATTCTAATTTTGATTTTTTTTAATAAAATATATATATATTTATAATTTTATTTATGGTCGGCACAATCCTACATAAATTCGGAAACAAATTACTTGGCTTTCGTTAAGGCCCAAAATCTATGGGTCTGAGAGAGCAGATTACGCTGTCTAACTATTCATTCTGTGTATTCTTACCTATTTAATATAGAAAATCCGGTTTAAAAATTAAAAAAAAAACTAATTTGATTAGTGTGGTAATTATAATACATATTGAATTTGTGAATTCTCGTAAGGTTTATAGATTCTTTCTTATTTGTATAAGATTTATCTAAAACAGAGTTTGTGTGGTTTTTATAGTTTAAACGAAGATTAATTTGATTATCAAAATTTATATTAATTTAAAAAACTATTGATGTTTATCGGATTATCAATTTTTCAAATCATTTTTCTAAATTATCAAGAAAGATATATATGATATATATATATATATATATACTGTATGTATTTAGATAGAATTAAAGTTACTGTATAGTTGGTGGAAGTTTTGGTAACTTACATGAAATAGTGTGCATACTTACCTTTTCTTTTCCTTTTTATTTTTTTTAAATAATAATAATAATTAGTTATTATTGTAAAAAATGCATAGTTTAATAAAAGTAAAAAGTGTTTCAATTTAATTTAAAAGAAAAAACCGTATATTCTGTATCTAGGCAACACTTTGTTCAAAATAAACTAAAAAAGTTTCCATTTGAATCAGCACTTAAAGCTATAATGCATACTTAGCGGTCAATTTAATATTATTATTTAAAAGGAAAAAAAGAAGTAAAACTACTTTGTCAATAGAGAGAGTAAAATATTATTAAAAAGTTAAATAATAATCAATATAAATATAATTTATATTATTATATATTTATTTTTCATATTATATTTTTTTATTAATTTCAACAAAAATAGAATTGTTATTAATTTATTTATTATAAAAAATTAAAATAATATTTTTCTAAAAAAAAAACTTTAGTTCGAATACATTAAAAAAAAAAATTATCCCAAAGAAAATAAATTAAATATAACTCCACATGAGAAATTAAAACCCCCAAATTGAAATTACCAATTTTTAACAGCATTATTATAAATCCTTCCATTGGGACTAAACTTTAAATATATACACGAAAATACAAGGAGCAAGAACGCACCAACTAGCAACCATCCACTATATTGCCTTTCTCATAATTATTACCAGTAATAAAAAAAATATATATTAAAATTTTCTTTTTAAAAAATAACCCTTTCCTATACTATAAACTCCATCCATTGGATGCCTATAAAATAATAATTACAATAATTTATAATCCTACGGCCGCAAAAGAAAAAAGAAAAAATAAAATTATACGATTAATAAATTAATTAATTACATATAATATTTACCACTTGTATCCTCCTTCTTGTTCTTTCGCTCTTCTCAGAACTCCTTCGACTGCAATATCAAATGCGTCCTTAATGCCTTCTAATCCTTCGTCGGGCATTGCGTATATTAATCTTGGAATATTTTCTATCACTTTTTCTTGCATCATTTTCACTTTTTCTTCACTAATATTCTGAAGAACTTTTTTAATGGAAGTTCCATTTTTCACATCGTACCTGTTTATGAACACAGAGTAACTCTGCTGCTCCACAGGTAAAAACCATTCGTACTGCAAATAAGCTGTTCTACGCCAGAAAAATACAGGGATTGAACCTGATATCATGCAATCGAATATTGACCGCCGAGTGAAACTGTCTCCTCTTGGCTGTAGACAGAATTTTGAGTCCAGAAATGTTTCCAGAATTGCGGAAGTTCCATTGGCACACTTGGCCCTGACACAGTCTACCACTCGGCATATACCCGAGTCGTTCTGGCACTGACTCAGTAGCAGCCCTCGAAAATCGTTTTTTATAAACCCACGTGTCGCTCCGGCAAAGCTGTAGAGAGTGTTTCGCTGTCGCGTTCGGAGGAAATTCTGCCAGATTGTGACGTCGGCGGCGCTGTTTGGGTGGAATCCGGTGGGATAAGGTACGCCGACGTCGAAATAGTCCCAAGGATTTCGTTCAATCAGCAATCGCGTGATGTTCCGCATCGACGGCAAGTAGATACAGCTTGAACCCCAATCACGATCCTTCGATCGGCGGAAATCCCATGTGATGCGACCCATACTAATAAAATGATCCCATCCGTCCGATTTGTTCCAGTAAGGCTGATCACGGACCCACCGAAGCATCGCCTCGCAGTCTCGATCGCGGTCTTTAGCCGTGTAATTATCGGACCACAAGTACCTTCCCACCGCCAGTCCAGCGTAGAAAGGTATGTAGTACGCAGTTGCAGATTCTGGCTCTAGACTCCTGCAACGGTATTTCATCATCCGGTTGTGATGGATAACCTCCAGAGCGAATTGATCGGTCCAGAACCAAGCATGCCTTAGGTTTTCTGGAACGAGACCGGAAATACCGTTAGCACTTTTGCCAAAGCCATTGTTGGAAAGCGTATCGCACGCGGAGGACCATGGATTCAGGTCCTGGCAATTTTTTAGTATTTCCGCATTCAAGAACAGGGGAAGGTCGTATACATAGACTTTTCCGTACGGACATTCGTTAACAGTTTCAGAGTTATCATCGGCGCTCCCGTAAGCAGAAGGGAGCTGTGCCGAAACGGTGATGATACTATCCGCGGTGACGGTGGTGGTGGGAAAAGACGGCGGAAATTGTTCTTGTGGGGGAGAAATGGTGGTGGAAAAGGAGAAACGGCGAGAACGAGCAGAGAGGATAAGGAAAATTTGCAGGAAGAGTATGGAGAGGATAAGCCATGTTCGAAGGTGGAAAAAACTGAGATAAGATTGAAGAGAGTTGAAAGAATGCGTGCGATTCAATACTAATTCAGGACTTCTGGGCTTCGACGGCGGCTCGGCGGCGGGTGTTTTAGAAACGGGAAGCATGAGAATGGAAAAAATAAGTCTATTACGGCGTATTTGCGACTAAAAAACCCTGGCAACGGCGACGACGTCGACGGTTAACGGAGGAAAAAGTGGGTCGAAAGATTGGGAAGAGAAAGACCGCATTTGTAAAGAAAAGAAAAGAGCAGCGGAAATGGGTATTCTGTGGTTAGTTGGACTCTTTTCTTTTTATTTTTACTACTATTAATATTTTCTGTTTCTATGGTAATGGATTGACTGATAGGATCTGGAATGTGACTCGTGTCCTCTAAAGGTAAAGTTACCGGCTGAAAGTGGCAACCGACAACAATGCACGTCTTTGTGAGTTCTACTTAAAAACCAACACGTGTCGGTTATCTTTGTTAAAAACTATTTAAATTTGACTTATCTTAGTTTATTAGAAAATTAATTCCACCGTTAGATAGATAACGAATCTTTTGCTTTATGGAAAATATTGGATTTGAGGTCCCGAAAATTAAAAATACTTCCCGAATTTGTGCCTTTTTTCCGATTATATGACAATTCATGCTTTCCTTCCCCACTACTCTTTTAAAGCTAAACAATTTTATTTCTCCTTCGCAAAAATACAAAATTGTAATAATAATAATAATAAATAAAATAAAATTAGGTGGTAGAGGGGATGTGAACAGCCAATAAACTTCATATTCTTTTATACAAAATTGAAAGAATAATTTAATTTACATAATCTAATTTCTAAGTATCTCTTGATTAAGAGCTATAAGTCAGAGAGTTTGGATTTAATATTTTTTATATCACACAATTAAAATATTATACAAATATTTAAAATTTATTTTGATATGAAATTTTATTATCTACAAATACAATAAAATATTTAATGTATTTAAATTACATATTATAAAATAGAAGTGCACATGATAATTAAATAGCCTTATTTTCATTATAGCTCTTTTAATTTTTTTCTTTTTAGGTAACTAACTAACCAGCTGTAGATGCTGGTACATGTTTGTAGTAGATAAGCACTTTTCACGTGCAAAATTAACCGCTATTAGTGCCAATACGGTTGTACCTGTCTAGTAATTAATTAATCAGATGGAATTTACCTTAATTTATATATTTCCTTGTACTAATTATTACGTCCCTAATTTCACAAAATTGAGCCATGTATAACTAGTGGTGGCTGGTTAAAGTGGGCAAGTCTCCGATTGGTCCATGTAGTCTAAATCATAAATTTTAATTAATCAAATATATAATTAAAAATAATCATGACACTTATATATATATATAAAATAACGGGTTAGACCAAAAAAAAAGAAGAAGAAAGAAATGTGATGTCGGGTTGCACGTTAGGAAGAGTGGACCACTGAGGTTGAGTGGTACGTACTTACATACAGCATTGCATTTGCAGCTGTTTAATGCTTTATCACAATTGGGGAAAAGACGAACCGAATTAAATTTCATCTCAGACTAATAATTTAGTTTTTTTTTTCTACACTCTTTTCATTTTTCATATATTTTAAATATAAATTAATAAAATTATTATTAATTTTGTTATTTAATAGAATTTATTAAGAAAACTGAGGGAGAATTGTGACGCAATACTAGTATGTTCGAGAAACTGGTACAAAAAAGTTGCAGCTGTATTTGACACAGCAAGTTCGTAAAGTTTGGTCTGCCCCCCTTCAATGGTCCACTTTTCACAACTGCCGCAAAGCTAGTGAAAAATAATTATATTGCCGACAAAAAAAATTACAACCAACCCTTGATACAACGAGCCAGAAGTAAACTTATTAATTAATTTTATTATAAGTAATGTATTATGGTGTCATTCTTTAATGTATTTTATACGCGTGTAGGTGGTACATGAAAATGAAAGTTCAATAGCTATGTTATTTTAAATATATAAATACAAATATAGATTCGATGTTGGTGGCACGTGCCTTTCAGCCATTTGTATTTCCCTTGCCTACTATAAGAAACTAAAAAGAAGAAATAAGTTGATATTAGTTTGCATACAATTAAACAAATAATTTTATTGCATTATTATTATTATTATTATTATTATTTTGGAGATATAATGATTTCTTGTTTTTTTTTCTTCTTATAATATAGAATTGGGCCAACAGGCCCAACACCAACATGTTTTTCTTTTAGCTGCCTTATTCACATATTATAAGTAACCATGGTTCACGTAACCAACGCCTATTCTCCAATAGCTTCCCCAAATAGTTGGGGATTTGAGTTTAATTTACAAACAGAAGAGAAAATGGTACACAGCTTATTCAATTACTCGTAGATCACAAATTCTCAGAAAACAGTTAATAACCATTTTTACTGCTTCTTCAACAGCAGAGGTCCAACATTATCCCCAGTGGCTTTGTTGTGCTTTACATGGCTTCCATCACACAACGGGAAAGTCCCTGACCGCCAACACCTGGTGCCACAAAACCCCCAAAAAGAAACCCTAATTAAATATTGAATCCCTAACCACACTATGAAACGGATACACGAATAAAGTAAAGCATTTCATGAAAAGTTGTTCGAATTGTACCAAAATCAAATACATGAAAAGCCAAAATTAAGCTGTAGAGCAGAGTTATCAGAAAAAGGGGAATCGAACCTGCAATAAGGAGTAATAGCCTTAGAAAGTTCAGTAACAACGACGGAATCCACCACTTTCTCTTCTGTTTTTCTGATTTCGGGGTTAATAGCTTCAGCTTTAACCACCACCATCCGGCGTGGCCTAACTGAAACAGATGGCGAAGTCCACGGTCTTGCACATGAAAATCCGGCATGAACCGCACTTGCAATCGCCATGGATGCCATAACCAAAAAGAATGAAAGTTTTGAGGCAGAGTAAGGTGCTTGAGAACTTGTGGCGACCACGCTCCGTATCGGTATACAATGGGAATTTAGTGGACGATGACAAGTCCACGTCATCCTTCTGCTATTGAATCTGATCCAGGTGAGAGGATCTTACTAGCTTCCCATTTCCTGAGAAAAAAAAAATAGTGATTAAATTATAAAGATTTAGTGAAATTACTTTTAAAATTTTTTAATAAAAAATTGGAATCAATGTCCACTGTATAAATTACTATATAAATTTGTTTGGATTAAATTTAGTAATTGTTATGAATCACGAAGATTTATTAAATTAATGGATGTTCATCATTTCAAAAATTGACTGAAAATGGATCATATATATATTTATGTATATATATATATATATATATATATATATATATATATATAGATATATACACAAGGACGAGATGAAGAATTGGAAGATGAGGAGAAGGCACATGCACTTTGTAATATATATATTAGTGGCAATGGTGGCAATGATGGCAATGGCACTATAGAGGATATATATATATATATATATTAGTGGCAATGGTGGCAATGATGACAATGACACTATAGAGAATATATATATATATATATATTATTGGCAATGGTGGCAATTGTAAGATCTTATGTATCTTTATATGAGGACCTTCTCCTCTTTGTTGTTGGATCTCTTTTTGAAATAGAAGTGAAATAGAAATTGAAAGAAAGAAAAATTTGAAGGAAACCCGAGAGCTCTCCTCTCTCCTTTTTCATTCTCTCCCTCTATTCCTCTCTTTCCCTTATATATATATCTTATATACATACATACATTAATATATATTATACATTATATATACATTATATAATCAATTTTATAATACGTTATCAGCACGAGTCTCTACCAACAACACGATTATCTACAACCGGTACGTTATCAGACAGACAGATGGCTGTTGTTCAAATTTCTGTGAACAACGATATCGAAAGTGTCTGTCTTATTGACAGTGGAACTACGCACACCATATTGAAATACAAGAAGTATTTTTCTCACCTGAATGTGGGAGAAACGTGTGTTACCACAATAAATGGTAGTGCAAAACTTATTGAAGGCTCCGGAAGAGCTAATATAATATTACCGGGAGGAACTATGATTGGTATTGATAAAGCATTATATTCCTCAAAGTCTCGAAGAAATTTATTGAGTTTTAAAGATATCCGACGGAATGGATATCACGTTGAGACTATAGAAGAAAATGATCATGAATACTTGGGTATCACGAAAATGACCTCCGGTAATAAAGTTTTGTTGGAAAAATTACCATCTCTATCCTCTGGCCTATATTATGCAAAAATAAATGCTATTGAGGCGCATCATTTAGTAAACCAGAAGTTTACTAATCCCGTTACTTTTAAAGTTGGCATGACCGTTTGGGTCATCCGGGATCAATTATGATGCGAAAAATTATCGAAACAACGCACGGTCATCCTTTAAAAATCAAAGGATTTTGACTTCTGATAAACTTTCATGTGCTGCATGTTCCAAAGGAAATTAATTATAAGACCAGCACCATTGAAAGTAGGAGCTGAAAGTCCTACATTTCTAGAACGGATTCATGGAGATATATGTGGACCGATTAGTCCACCGTGTGGGCAATTTCGATATTTCATGGTTTTATTGATGCATCGACCCGATGGTCGCATGTTTGTTTAATATCGACTCGCAACCTGGCGTTTGCGAGATTACTTGCCCAAATAATTCGCTTAAGAGCGCAATTTCCTGATTATCCTATTAAACGAATCCGTCTAGACAATGCTGGTGAATTTACTTCACATGCATTTAATTCTTATTGCATGTCGATTGGAATAATTGTTGAACATCCTGTAGCTCATGTTCACACACAAATGGTCTAGCCGAATCATTTATTAAAAGGCTGCAATTAATTGCTAGACCATTATTGATGAAAACGAATCTCCCTACAGCAGCCTGGGGACATGCAATTTTGCATGTCAGCACTTGTGCGTTTAAGGCCATCGATTATCATAAATTTTCTCCCATACAATTGGCTTTTGGTTCAGAGCCAAATATTTCTTATTTGAGAATTTTTGGGTGTGCTATATGTTCCAATTGAACCACCCCAACGGACAAAAATGGGTCCGCAAAGAAGATTGGGGATATATGTTGGGTTTGACTCCCCGTCCATTATAAGGTATCTTGAACCTTTGACGGGGATGTATTTACAGCAAGATTTGCTGATTGCCATTTTGATGAAAATTTGTTTCCCAAATTAGGGGGAGAGAATAAATGGCATAAAATTGAACTTGCGTGGAAAACATCTTTGAATCATTTAGATCCACGCACAAATATAAGTGAACTTGAAGTTCAAAAGATTATACATTTGCAACAAATTGCAAATCAACTGCCAGATTCTTTTGCTGACTCTAGCAGAGTCACTAAATCGCATATTCCAGCTATAGATGCTCCTATACGGATAGAAGTTCCTGAAGGACAGAAAATTAATCCTATAGCTATCGAATCAAAAACACGCCAGAAGCGTGGCCGGCCCCTTGGTTCCAAAAATAAAAATCCTCGAAAGAAAAGAGGAACAAATGATCTAGAAGATCATATTGATGAAACAGAAAAGGAAAACCAAGGGAGAACTGGTGAAAAGATTCCAACTATAAATGATGATGAGAATTCTGAAATCTCAATTAATTATTCCAGTTCGAATCAAAGTTGGGATCGAAAAAACGTTGTTATTGATAATGCTTTTGCATACAACGTAGCCCTTGATATTTTCAAGGATAATGAGGATTTAGATCCTTTATCAGTTGAAGAATGTCGACATAGAATTGATTGGCCTCAATGGAAAGATGCGATTCAAACGGAGTTAAATTCGCTTGCGAAGCGAGAAGTTTTTGGACCTGTAGTCCAAACGCCAAAGGATATAAAACCTGTTGGCTATAAATGGGTATTTGTGCAAAAACGAAATGAGAATAATGAAGTCGTAAAATATAAAGCACGACTCGTCGCACAAGGCTTTTCGCAAAAGCCAGGAATTGATTATGATCAAACTTATTCACCCGTTATTGATGCTATTACACTCCGATATCTAATAAGTATGGCAGTTCATGAAAAGGTGGACATGCGTCTAATGGATGTTATTACAGCTTATCTTTATGGAAGCCTCGAAAATGAAATTTATATGAAAATCCCTGAAGGATTCAAATTACCAAAGGCTTCTAAAGGCCCTCATGAAAATTATTCTATCAAATTACAGAAATCATTATATGGGCTTAAACAGTCTGGACGCATGTGGTACAATCGCCTTAGTGAATTCTTGTTGAATTCAGGATATAAGAATGACCAAATCTGTCCATGTGTTTTTATTAAGAAAACAGATTTTGGTTTTGTGATTCTTGCTATATATGTTGACGATATCAATCTCATAGGAACTCCAGAAGAGCTTCGAGAAGCTATAGATTGTTTGAAACGAGAATTTGAAGTCAAAGACTTTGGAAAAACTAAGTTTTGTCTCGGACTTCAAATTGAACATATGAATGATGAAATTTTTGTTCATCAATCAACATATACAGCAAAAGTATTGAAAAGATTTTTCATGGATAAAGCATATCCATTGAGTATTCCAATGGTCGTGAGGTCGCTAGATATAAATAAAGACATATTTAGACCTCGAGAAAATGATGAAGAACTACTTGGTCCTGAAGTACCATATTTGAGTGCTATTGGTGCACTGATGTATTGCTAATAAATAATACTAGACCGGATATAGCATTTGCTATAAATCTATTAGCAAGATTTAGTTCTTCACCAACACGACGACATTGGAATGGTATTAAACACGTCCTTAGATACCTCCAAGGGACAATTGACCTCGGATTATTTTATTCAAATGTAAATGATCCAGAACTGATTGGATATGCAGATGCGGGTTATCTTTCGGATCCGCACAAGGCACGTTCTCAAAATGGCTATTTATTTACATATGGTAATACTGCTATATCATGGCGCTCCACGAAGCAAACAATAGCAGCAACTTCTTCTAATCATGCTGAGATAATAGTCATTCATGAAGCGAGTCGAGAATGTGTATGGTTGAGGTCAATGATACATTATATTCGAGAGAGTTGTGGTTTATCCTCCAGAAGAGAGATTCCAACTCCTCTATATGAAGATAATGCTGCTTGTATAGCTCAATTAAAGGAGGATATATTAAGGGAGATAAGACGAAACACATTTCACCTAAATTCTTCTTTACTCATGAACTTCAAAAGAACGGTGAAATTGATGTGCTTCAAATTCGATCACGTGATAATCTTGCAGATATATTCACTAAATCTCTTCCGACAGCAACCTTTGAAAAATTGAGATATAAAATTGGTTTGCGTCGATTTAAAGATTTCGAGAAATCATCTCATCAGGGGGAGAAATCTACACATGAAGAATAGTGTACTCTTTTTCCTTCACTAGATTTTTTTTTCCCACTGGGTTTTTATCTAGTAAGGTTTTAATGAGGCCTATTCTTTATGTAATGGACATCCAAGGGGGAGTGTTATGAATCACGAAGATTCATTAAATTAATGGATGTCCATCATCTCAAAAATTGACTGAAAATGGATCATATATATATTTATGTATATATATATATATATATATACACACACAAGGACGAGATGAAGAATTGGAAGATGAGGAGAAGGCACATGCACTTTGTAATATATATATTAGTGGCAATGGTGGCAATGATGGCAATGGCACTATAGAGGATATATATATATATATATATATTAGTGGCAATGGTGGCAATGATGGCAATGACACTATAGAGAATATATATATATATATATTATTGGCAATGGTGGCAATTGTAAGATCTTATGTATCTATATATGAGGACCTTCTCCTCTTTGTTGTTGGATCTCTTTTTTTAAATAGAAGTGAAATAGAAATTGAAAGAAAGAAAAATTTGAAGGAAACCCGAGAGCTCTCCTCTCTCCTTTTTCATTCTCTCCCTCTATTCCTCTCTTTCCCTTATATATATATCTTATATACATACATACATTAATATATATTATACATTATATATACATTATATAATCAATTTTATAATAGTAATTTATTAAATTTTTTACTGTGCATATTTAAAAAGAAAGGCAGATAAAAATGGAAAACAATTGCATTTTTAAGAAGACTTATGGACCTCCATTATATATAAAGCCCAAATTTCCATAGGAAAACCAAGGCCCACATTTCTCTTTTTAATTTCAGAGTTTTTAGTTGTATTCATTTATACCGTCCGCTAGTCGTGCTCTGCTTTCCAACAACAGTTCCCCTTCATTTCCAAAAGAATTCCCCACCAGTTACACAAGTTGCTGACGTGTCAGGAACTCATTGACTAGTCCGTCCCTGTGGCCTACATAATCAAGATTTTAATTTCTATACGCTACTGAGATCAAGAACAAGGAAAAAAATAAAATAAAAATAAAAAGGTTTACTCTTCTTCATCCCGCCCTGTCAACGCTAACAGCCTAACCAAATCCACCGCCCCTTTGCCTTCAATTTACGGAACCGTTTCTGGTCCCTATTTCTCTAATCCTACGAGCTGAGGAACCAGTTTCAGATCCATTTTTTCTTTTTTTTGTCTGCAATGGGGAGGGTATGGGTGAGACTGGAAAAGAGCGGATTCGTCTGGATTTGCTTTCTGGTTTTACTTGCTTTTTGTGCAAGAATAGCGGTGTCGGCGAGATCGGAGCAGGAAATTCGAGAAAGTTTTTTTGGACATTTAGTTAATTCATCTGCGCCGAGCAGCGGTGGAGGCAGCATTGCTAAGATGTTCGATCGTGTACTTGATGGAGAGTTTCCAGATAAAGATCAATCTGAAGGTTGGCATTTTGTTTGCGTTTTTAAAAAAATGTGTTTATTATACTTAATAACATCAGCATCAGGTTTAACAATATAATGCGTTGAGTAATTTCTCATATTTTCTATTTGTGGCCAAATTTGAAATTCTGTTAACTCCGTGATTGTACTCGGATTTCATTGGTTGATCAATAGGTAGACTGTGAGATCTAGTGGCATTGGGGGCATCTTCTGTTACATTTAAACCTTGAAAACGTGACTTAGCCACACACACACGCAGCTTAATAACATGTTGCAAAATAAATATAATATCTTGGCCAAAACTTATGAATTCAAATACTTATCTTTGATATATTTGTGTGGCTTGAAGAATATATTTAATTTGATTAAACTTATGATTAAACTCTTGAAAAACATCAATGGAGATAATAAGGAAGCTACTTGATCAATCCTAGTTCTTTCTCTTATGTGTACAAGTGGACCAAGAAGTTGTAAGATGCAAATGAGAATTCACCGAAAGATCAATCTTGAATGGTTAAAATGAGCTATGTTTTACTAAATTCAATTTCTTTGTAATATCATAAAGAAGGATGCTTCCTTTAGCATTGACGCAAGGTAGAGAAAAATATTATGCATGTGGAGATTTAGGTCAGACTCCTGTTGAATTCTATAACGCAGATTCTCTTGCATTTTCACTTTTCTTTGCAAAATAATGAAATTTGTTATTGTACTACAGGTGCTTTTTCTTTATGGGGAAGGGAACGAGATCTGTAAATTTTTTTTTCTCTGGACTTTGGCAAATAAAATCTGTAATGATTCTTTCTTTTTCAATAGGGTCTGATGGAAGTAGTTTCAACAGTTCTGTAGCTGATCAACAAGTAGGTTTGACTTTTCTTTCACACCCTCTTGAGGATACGGTAGTTTTTTCTTGTGCTGTATTTGTTCGTCCCTCCTCATTTCTTAACAATGTAATTTGGGAGGTTTATGATATAGGTATGTATTTCATTTAACTGTTTGAACTGCTGTATCATGGATAGCAGCCTACATAATAAAAAAATTGAATTTTTACCTTTTTAAATATAGGTGCAAAACAAGTAAGAAATGTACTTCTGAACTTTGTTAATTTGTCGGTTGCTGATACTCAGGAGAAAAGTCATTTAGTATATAACATTGTCACTCAATGTCTACAGATATACAAATGTATATATATCTTGTGTCTTAAGGAATTTCCTGTCATGGTTTCATGATAAGCTAGAGTAGACATCATTGGTTGCACTGAAGTTGTTATCCTTTTGGTGGAAATGTTGTCCTTTTTTCAAGATGACTTGTTATTTACATTTGATCTTTAAGTGGTTGCTGGGTGCATTTTTAGTGTGTACTAACGAATTATTTTAGCCTTTTGTTATGATAATACATTGGTTCTGTTAAGCTTATGTCTATTTTTACAGGCTACATTAGAGACTGTGGCCAAAATTACTCACGACAAATCTAAGAAGAACGATACGCAAGAGGCAAAGTAAGAATAGATATATGATGCCTACAGATTTAATGATGTTATTCTTCTGTTATTTTAGGAATGCATACATATATTATCCGGATGAAAACCACTCATATAATCTCATTTCCTTTTTCTTCTGACAGTGGTACCCGAGCTTTCCAATTTCAGGATGTGTTCAATATTGATAATGAAGGTTCTGATGACATGGAAACATTGATAGATAACAAGGTAATCTTAGGATCTAGTAGTGAATTTATGCAGAATTTATATACAACATTGTAGTTGTTGATGAGTTTTTTCTTGTTTGCAGGACAATGTTTTTGTGATGTCTAACAAGAAATCAAAATATCCAGTTCTTCAAGTTGATCAAAGGTCTTTCCTTTAATTTTTGCTTGAGACTTGACTTGGTTAATTACATCAATTTATCCTGCGTAGGAACTTCAAAAGGCTCATGATTGGAGGGATCTTAAACTTATTCTGCAGGTTAATTTCTGATTTGGTGGTCATTATAGTCTCTGCTGCTGTTGGTGGGATTATCTTTTCCTGTTTAGGACAACCGGTTTGTGATTTTTAATTATTTCATAAACAGATGTCGTGGTTATTTATTTATTTTCTCTGCCCTTCTACCTTATGATAAAGTTATAATTTGTTATGATATATCTAAGACTATAATTATGTGTAGGTCATTGTTGGCTATCTTCTGGCGGGTTCACTGATTGGACCTGGTGGTCTAAAATTTGTCAGTGAGATGGTACAGGTATGTTTTCCTGAATGGTCCAAGTTGACTGTCTCTGAAGAAAAATCTCCAGTCTTGTTTCCAACCCTGACTTTAACGATTATTTTGTTGCTTCTAATCACGTTTTTTCCTACTCTATATCTTTCTTCTAAAGTTATTCTGAGGACCTGCACTTGAGGTAGTTAGTGCAAAATGAAAATGGTATTGGGGCTTTGTGAGGTGGTATAGATATCATGGTAAAGCCTCATGCTGCCTCAAACATTGAGGCTTGGCTTAGGCCATTGAGAAGGTTTTCTATGGCCCACGATAATGAAACAAAAATATGTGAAAAGGTAAGGATTTTAGGAGATAATGAAAAAGTGGAGAAGGGGAGCATGAAGTTAGAAAGAACTGAAACAAATGGAAACGTACCTACTGTTGTAAGGGTTTTTGGATTTTAATATAGGCAGGCAATGGAGGTCTGTTAGATTGATGGAATCTTGTATGCCATAAAAGAGCTAGTACAAGTTTCTGTAAAATTGAAAAGAAAGAGAATCAAATGGTAGTTGTTATCTCGATTTGCTTTCTATATACTCAATAGTAGATGTTTCTTTGCTATAGACTACTGTGGGATTGGTACAATGATCTTTTTCTTTAGTTTTATCTTGTTTTGATGCATGCCCATTATTTCTTGGTTTCCAATCATCTCTTGTCAACATTTTAGAGCTAATATGAGTGGATTTCAGTAACCTTGAATTTGTTTAGTTTTCTCTGAACAGGTTGAAACATTTGCTCAATTTGGGGTTGTATTTCTTCTATTTGCACTGGGACTAGAGTTTTCTTTGACGAAGGTGCATTATCTATTTGTTTAATGATGTCTTTTCCACTTTCCTTTATGAGAAATAATCCTGTTTATTCTTCTGCACACCCCTTTCTTTCATCTGACAAAGCTTATTTTCTGTCACACTTGAAGTTAAAAGCTGTCGGAGCTGTTGCTGTTCTTGGGGGGCTGTTTCAGATATTAATATTTATATTTTTTTGTGGAATTTTTGCACTGGTATAGTTTAATGCATAGTTCTTAAGTATCCTGAGTTATATAGTTATTTATTTTAATAGCATCTTCCATCATGATTTTTTTTCATAATGCAATTTCATGAATTTGATCTTACAGTTATGTGGGGCCAAGTTATCAGAGGGCGTATTTATGGGCTGCTTTCTTTCAATGTCATCGACAGCTGTGGTATATATCTCAATATGATACTAACAAGTATTTCCTCCTTGACTAGTTGTGCCGAGCAACCATCAAGGGTTCTCATTTGACCATATCAATTTTATAGGTAGTAAAGTTTTTGGTTGAGCGTAACACTAATAATGCTCTTCATGGTCAAGTGACGATTGGAACACTTATTTTCCAGGTGAGGCTTAAGACTTGCAATTTCACAATGTATAAGTTGTGATTTTAAGGATGGAATGCACTTGTATTAGCAACTGAATTTTTCTAAACAAGTATACTTGCATTCCTCATCTCCTTAAGAAAACTTTATTTTATTTATTTTGTATTGATATTTCATCTTTATCTTAAAATTCTATGCAGGATTGTGCTGTCGGTTTGTTGTTTGCGTTGCTTCCGGTCTTGGGAGGTAATAGTGGTGTTTTGCAAGGAATGGCTTCTATGGGGAAATTGTAATTTTTCTAATGCTTGTCTTATTTATTCCTCTAATGTTTGTGTAAGCAATTCAATCTTTGTGTATCCTCAATTAAATTTAACCTCCCTTTTCACTATATTTTTCAGGTTGATAACCCTTTGTTTATACCTCGCTTGTGCATCCTTGTTGACTTGGTCATTCGTTCCACATCTTTTGAAACTTATGATGCATATATCATCTCAAGTGAGTATTTATTCTCGAGTACTTTCTTCTATTGTATTCTCGTGAAGTGGGTCAATTGATAGTAAAAGGCTTTTTTTTCTGCCTTCGATCTTGACAAAATACCATTTTCATGAAGAATGATTATGAAAGGGTTTTGGGATTTATACAAAGCTTGACATTAGGATTAATAGTTCAAATTTCTGGGGAGAAGAAGTTGGTGCAGTCTCATGTGATTTCATTGGGCGTGATTGAGAATTATACCAGAAAGTTATTATTATGAGAATAGCAGTTGAAATTAGGCAAGAATTTTTGGAATATGATATCTGTAATATTGAGGATATATTTATTCGATTCCTCCATGATATACTCTTCAGTTATTTCTCTGTCATTTCTAATATGCATTCTTCTTTTTATTCTCAGACCAATGAACTGTATCAATTAGCTGCAGTGGCCTTCTGTTTGTTGTCTGCCTGGGTAAGGAAGTAGAGTATGAGTTTTCTATGTCTATGATACTTATACAAGAAATGATTCTCCATGTGCTGCATTGTTGATGATTTGGTTTTCAAGCATTTGAAGTTTTCAATCAGGAATCATGTTATTCCCCTCTATCTCATAAACCAAAACCTATTCAATTTGTTTTAGCATTTTCTCATCCATTATGTTACTTTGGTATTCCATTTTAACTTATGCTCATCTTTTATCCTATTATTCATGCAAAAGCCACATATGGAAGTTGTTCAATATGCATTCACTTTAATGGATGGCTTTCACTGACTGAGCAAGTCAGTTAAGCATGATGTGTCTTCTATTTATTATTGGTGTCTGTAACAGCTAACATATATATATATATATATATATATATATATATATTAATTCTTTGTTTCACTTATATCTTCTAGATGTTTCAATGTTCTTTGTTATTGAAAGCCTCTGCTTAGATGATAAGTGAAGAATTTAAGGCTGGTCAAAGTGGACATTACACAATTGAATCACATTTGTCCTTTCCTTTCCACTTCATCACTCAGATTTCTCATCCTCCCTGTAAAGCATACAGTTACACTTATGATATAATTCTTTAAACTGGTACCAGGTATTCTGGCATGGCTTTAGTTTCCATGACAATAATATTAAAGAATTGTTGTAGAAGTTGTGTCATTTGTCCTTTTCTCTTTGCTTGACTTCATAGCTTTTGAAATTTCTTTTAACTATTACTTTTGAATGCTCCAATTTCAGTGCAGTGATAAACTAGGCCTCAGTCTTGAGTTGGGTTCATTTGTGGCAGGAGTAATGATATCAACCACTGATTTTGCACAGCACACCTTAGATCAGGTACTACTACTTTAATGAATTTCCCAATGCTCTGTATTCATCTTTGTCAGCCAATAGAAAGCCTCTACCTTAGGATACTGGGAACATGCTCGGGTAATATTGTGAAAAGAGGTTCACATAATTGACCTTGTATTTGCTTTCTGAAAGCATGTCGGTTATGAATATAAGTTTCATGGAAGCATAAGGAGTTCATAAATGTTGGCGAACATACCAGTGCTAGCAGATTTAAGAATTTCTAGTTGGGGTTGTACCGTGCAAATTGGATGATATTGTCCATAACAAACTAATTTTTTTCCAGGTAGAACCAATACGTAACCTCTTTGCTGCCCTGTTCCTCTCCAGCATAGGAATGCTCATTCATGTCCACTTCCTCTGGAACCATGTGGATATATTGCTTGCATCTGTTATACTGGTTATAGTTGTTAAGACTACTGTTGCTACTGTAATTGTGAAGATCTTTGGATATACTCTTAGGACATCATTTACTGTAAGTTGATATATTGATATCTGATTTACACCTGACCACTTGAATTTCTTATCATTGTGATTGAAAAATTCTGCTTATATTTACAGGTGGGGTTGTTATTGGCTCAAATTGGAGAATTTGCATTTGTTCTTTTAAGTCGTGCCTCAAATCTGCATATTGTTGAGGTATTTGTTTACTCACTTCTCCTCAAAAGTCATTCTTGTAATTTTGCTTCATTTGTTTGTACTTTTTTCCCCCTCTACTTTTCTCTTAGAGTAGATGACAATTTAAGTTGATTTAACATGGTATCAAAGTGAGAGGTTGGTCCACATACGAGGGTGTGTGTTAATTTAACTTGATTTAACAATATCGATTTTGTGTTTTTAAACAAGCATGGTTCATTCATGCAGGGAAAGATGTATATTCTTCTTCTTGGAACAACTGCTCTGAGTCTTGTGAGTTCCTTTTGCTCTAATTGTATAAAAGAAACCCCTTCATGGTCAGAATTTTTGTAATCTGGTACTTATAATGATGAATTTGTCACAGGTGACAACTCCTGTCTTGTTCAAATTAATACCTGCTATGATGCATCTGGGAGTTCTAATGCACTGGTTTCCACCAGAAAGTAATGGGCAGATGGAGGTTGGTGCATTCTCTATTAATTTCTCATAGAAATTTCAGCTATTTGAGTTTAGAAATCAACTTACTTAATTCAATTACAAGGCCTAGAATGCAATTCCGCGAAGTAAGTTTAACAATGAGAAAATATTATGGGGCTTGTTAAATTGTTGCATCATGCCACCCAAAAATTCTCTTTGCATTCCATGTCATTTTTCCAGCAATTTTTCTGATGTTTGAAGATAAGTTTTAGGTCTACTTTCATTATTTTATTTTTTATTTCGAGTTTTATTGGCTTATATATTAAAATAAATAAATAAATAATGTAAGCTAAAGGGATTGCAACGGTTGACTCTTTGTGGCTGAGGTGGTGGTACTCAAAGTATGACTTACGCTCTTAAGTCCACTAAATATTCCTTTTTGCATGAAGTAAAATTAGGAAATATTCACTGCATGTTTTGCTTAAATGAGAACTGCTGAAATTTTTCCTGAGGAAAATATAACCAAAATGGAATGCAAAAGAGGGATACCTATAATGATGCAAAGTTTTACTTCTTTTATCTTGCTCGAATATTATTTCAGATACAAGAGTGATTATGGTCATACATTGACAGTTGTTAGCATTTTCGGTAACTGAAAGCAGTTCTGGCACTTCAAATTTGTAATTCAGGAACTTGTTATACTGTTGTCTCATCTGTTTGGTGTTGTGAAATTTTACAGTGAATAAAAGTATCAGGAAGTTCTAAAAACAAGAATACAGGACAATAATGCGCTTAGAGCAGATTAATAAATAATAACAATAATAATTCTTTTTGACTGGATTAATAGTATGCACTTCTTACTTTATTTTTCTGGCTAAGTAAATATTTAGATTTGTAATATCTTTGCCTTGCCTTTTTTTTTTCAGGAGAAATCTCCCATGATTGAAGCGCGGAATAGGATATTATGAAATTCCTACTTTGTGAGAGATGTAGAAGCTTAGTTAAGTTAGAGGACACAGTTTTCAGAGAATTGAATGCACAGATATTTGTTTGGGTCCGGATAACATTACTTCTGATGCATTAGGAGCCAAGATCACATTTTCTTGTACAGATGCGATCAATGATTTATAACATAGGTGTACATATGTTTGCTACCCATTTTTACCATTATATTCGTTTCTTGTTTCATCACCAGCACTCCTGAGATCTTAATCTTAATGTAGATAGGGTATTCACTTCTTCTTTCTTTGTTTTTTTGGTTGGACAAGTGATGTTGCCTTTTTAGTTTCATTCCCTTTGTCAATTTTGCTCATACATCCTGGTTCCGCAGGCTCTCACACCCGTCAGTTTGTAGAGGACTTTCTTGAGTTTTTGCTTCAGTTGAGGATTGTCTTATTTATACGCTATAATTCATTTCACATGTTTTTAAGTGTTGTTTTGCCTATTCCTTTTGACGAGAAGATTGGTCCCTAATATGATTTAGAGAAAGTACAAGATTTTTATCTCATATGGGAGAGTAATCCCTTCCTTTGGAATTTAGCCAAGTATCGTACACATTGCATCTGACCCCACCAGGAAAGGCATTTTGTATTCTTTTGTTTAGAATTTGGAAATTAATTATCATTTTAATCCAATTTAGAATATATATTTTTTTATATAAAAAAAAAACTTCTAACTACAGATTGAATTAAAAATATTTATAAGTGAAATTTGTACAATAATATAAACATATTTAAAAAATATAATCAAAATAAATAAAATACGTATTTGAACTTAAATATAAATATTCCTAAATTATATGTACTTCAACTAAAAACAATTTCCATAAAAAAAGAAAAAGTCAGAGTCAGAGAGTCCACTTAACCTTTGTTAACCCTCTTCTGCGAGAAATAAAAAAGAAGAATCCAGACCCGACAGGATTAGCAGAGCTGCCTCCCCTTCACTTTGACCTCATTCCCTTCCAGTCTTCCCTTCTTGGTGGCTTTTTCATCATTATTATTATTATTATTATTATACGCTAAAATAAAATCCATCAGTTTTTCCTTCCATTGTCAACGCAAAATTTGTTCCAAATCTAAAACTGAAAAGAGAGAAAATGGAGAAGCTACGGTGCCAGAGGATCGGTTGCGACGCCACCTTCACGTCCGACGATAACCCTGACGGTTCCTGCATTTACCACGACGCCGTCAGTATTTCTGAATTCTTTTATTCATCTATTTTATTATACATTATTATTATTAATATTATTATTATTTTCATTACCTAATCAAATTTATTTTCAGAGTTGCTTTTTTTTTTTTTTTTTTTTTTTTTGTTAAATTGACGAATTTGTATCTAGTGTTTTGGGCGATGAATTGATAACTTAATTAAAATTCTTTTACAGTTTTGTGGTTTTTTTCCTGTGTTAAAAGGGTGTGAGTCTGCGGATGATGAGCTGAGATTAAATCCTCTACTGAGTTTTCATAGATTATCCTGATGATAAAATTTTCATTTGTAATGAATTCATAATATGTTGTTTCGTAACTTTGTCTTTAACTTTCTTCATTCAGTTTCTTGCTATGGTTTTTTTTTTCCCCTCCAAACTGTAGCATCTAATTACTGTGGCAGTTATTTTGTGAAGGTTCAATTCTGTGGAATAGTAGATTTTCCAATTATGAATCTTAATATCTTGGGAGTTTTCTAATCAAGATTCTTCTATGATCTTCGCTGACTGGGTATCTTCATTTTGACAGGGTGTAAGTAGAATATTTATTTAATTACCTTTCAAAAGACTCGTTTCTTTTCTGTGATTCTTGGACAAAAATGGTTGTCATTCACATCAATATGTGCACTTTCCAGCCTATATTTCATGATGGGATGAAGGAATGGAGCTGTTGCAAGCAAAGAAGTCATGATTTCAGTTTATTTTTGGAAATTCCTGGGTACGTTTGCAATCTCCCTTGAATTTGTCTTTTTGTTTTCAGAAAAGTTTCTTACCAGGGATTTTTGTTTTTTGTCCAATTTTTCTTGTTTTCACCAGCTGTTCATTCATGTTGATTTCTAGTTAATGGTCCTTGTTCAACCTAGGTTCCTTAGTGGTATGACTGACTTAAGGTGGACTTTACTATGCAAACCCAACAACCACAACGGCAAGATTAAACATTTGTGTAATTGCAAATAATATGAATTTCTGGTTTCTGTGTTGTTTTCTTTTCTAACAAAGTGTTGCAGCTGGTCAATGTGGCTATGTAAAAAGGGTTAATTTCAGATAAGGATACTCATGAAGTGATTTGATTCCTTGTTTTACTAATCATAAGCTGCCCTAGAACTGTGACATGGAAAGTGGGAGATACTTGTTATCAAATAGAGTCTTAACTGCTAGTCATAATGCTTCATTGCTGTTCTATTCTAATTTTGTGCCACTACATCTACATATTGTGAAGAAAAATAATTAGAAAGGCATTCCTAGATAGAAGTATTTAAAAATTTTGCAGATTAACATTCAGTTTCCATGGTCCAGTAATGATTTGACTGCTAGAGCTGATGGTGATGACTTAATGAAGTTGTAAGACAGGAAAACACTCTATAGAGAAACCAGTGCTTAAGAAGCCAGCTCCTACTCCAAGGGTACCAATTTCTTCGCAGATTCTGGAGAAGAATGAGGCATCAAAGGAAGCTTGTCCAAGGTGTCGTCAGGGGTTCTTTTGCTCTGACCATGGTATCAATCTTCAGTTTCTCAGTTAGTCTTAAGATTTTAAAAATTTACAAATGATTTTATCGGTTTTTTTTTTTTTTTGGTTAAAGCCAGGAGTTAGAATATCATCAATTTCTCTGGGAAGAATTAGAAATCAGGCTGTTCAGCCTCTGTAAGATGAAGTTTAATCTGAATTTTTATAATTTCTATGGTTTAGGATCTCAAGAAAAAAGTGTGGATCCAAAGGCATCTAATGGCGCACCTTCAGAAAGCAAGTTAGTTCCGCAGGAAGTTGCTCCGCCACCAGTAAAGAAGATAGCTGATGTAAAACAGCCTCAAATTTGTAAAAATAAGGGATGTGGTCAAACCTTTAAAGAAATGGATAATCATAATACGGCATGCAGTTACCACCCTGGTCCTGCTATTTTCCATGATCGGATGAGAGGGGTAAGATGCCCTTTTTCCTGTTTAATATTTTGATGCAAATTAACATCTCTTATCTTCTTTTCTTTTTTTCCTGAATGTTGCAGTGGAAATGTTGTGACGTTCACGTCAAAGAGTTTGATGAGTTCATGAGCATACCACCGTGCAAAAAGGGATGGCACAATGCTGACCCAGTTTCATAATGAGCACAAACCAGGAAAGGATTAAGGTATTCAAGTCCTATCTGGCCGTAATGTAATGTGTTATTGGATATACAGTGGTTGGGAGTTGTTGTTGTGCTCTACAATCGTTTGTTTGGCCAATAAGGACCTGTGAAATTTTCCTCTCTTCTCAAAACGATTTTGTCTTAACATATGTGTTGAAATTGAAAATTGTGGAATAAGTGGCATTTGATAATCTAGTTTTGAATTGATAGTTGAGATTGTGGCCTTCTTTTTTTTCTCTTCCCTGCATCCAACAAAATAACTTCTGGGAGTTCCATTCTTATGAATCCATAATGCAGTGGTTGAGAGCCTTAGGCTGCTAACATAAGTGGGTTTATGTTTTAGATTAGTAAGACACCTTTGAAATTTACATGCATTCCGTTCCATATTAGAGAGAGGATTACCATCCCAACCATGAAATGCATGATAAAATAGATGTTTCAAAAGTACAATAAATACATTATGTTTTAGATTTTTTATAAAAATGGGTTTGTCATGTTAGTATAACTGTTACATGGCATGTTTCTTTCTTAAGTGTTAGGTAAAAGATGCTATCTATTATAGTGCGCATTTTAAACTTCTCCTTTGCAAAATCTTGTGAACATTGTCATATGAAGTATATAGTATTATGTCATATTGTTTAATATCTGCTTCCTCAAATGTGTATATATATAGTCAGTATCGACTATGAAATTAGTATTTTGGAATGGATTTTGGGAGGGGGAGATAAGAAGAAGACCGTTGGGGTATATCTATCTAGTCTATAGTTAATGAGAAGGACCCATCAGGAATGCAATGCTCTTCAATGCATTGAGAGGTGGGTCCCCTTTCCTTTGCAGGCGGCAGAGAGCGGGGGCGGATATAGCGCTGCTTCTCTCGGCAGTTCAGTAGTTAATTGTCGCCTTCGCTTTTTTAGCCTTTGCTTTTGCTTAGGACGATTCACCCCATGCATATTTCCTTTTCCTATACGATTGTTTCTCTCTCCTATAATTCATCCTCCTTCATAGCCCTTCTTCCATTTTATTTATTTATTTATTTTTGAGAAATAGGATATATATGAAACCATAAATGGAGATGTAGGGGTTACAGAGTGCGGAAGCGAAATAAATTCAACCAAAGATTATGAGAAATTAATAAAGACAGTAAAAATGACACCAAGATTTTTAGGTGGAAAAACTTTCTTTAAATAGAGGTAAAAAACCACCGGCGAGAGAGTCAAAAATTTCACTAAAATTGATAGGAGTATAAAATATTTTCTTCAGGCTAACAAGATAAAATAGCCCTTTACAGATTCTCTACGAGTATAGAAATACTCAACTAAGAAGTAGAGAAAAGAAGAAAATATAAAGGAGAGAAATTATGAGGGAGAGATTATGAGAGAGAGATTAAAGGAATTGAAATTCCCAGAGGTTTGTTCTCTCTCGGCTTGTGTGCTTCTCATCGGCTTGTATCTCAAATGAATGTAAAGCATGTATATATATAGGGGTGCGTACTTCCTACTGTTCCTTTTATATATATATATATATATATAGCCTCAATTTTGGAAGGAAGACTGCAACAAATTGAGAAGGAAGACCGCAACAAATTGAGAAGGAAGACCGCCCTCCATATTTGAATGTGGAATTCAAAATTGTTGCCAATTTTGAATGGAAAAAAGGAGAGCACAACAAATCTCCTTTTTTACCTCTATTTAAAGAGGGTTTTTCCACCTAAAAACCTTGAATCTATTTCGCTTCCGCACTCTGTAACCCCTACAAATTGGTATCAGAGCCACAATAATTCAATCGGGATTTTCTATTAAAAATGTCGACGAAATTCGATATCGAGAAATTTGATGGTAAAATTAGTTTTGCTATCTGGCGAGTTCAGATTCTGGCTGTTCTTACCCAGAACGGTCTAAAGAAGGTTCTATCCGGCAAATCAGCGAAGCCAGCCACTACAACGGAGGAGCAGTGGGAAGAGATGGGTGACAAGGCGTTATCTACCATTCAATTATGTTTGTCCCGTGAGGTGCTACGGGAAGTCATCAATGAGAGAACTGCCGCCGGCATATGGAGTAAATTGGAGTCTCTGTACATGACCAAAAGTCTTGCAAATAAACTCCGGTTAAAGGAGCGACTTTTCACACTTCGTATGTCTGAAGGTACTCCTATCCAATCTCATCTTGGTGAATTTAATTCCATCATAATTGATTTGGAAAATTTAGATGTCAAAATTGATGATGAGGATAAAGCCGTACTACTTATTGTTTCTTTGCCACCCTCATATAAACACTTCAAAGAAATTATGTTATATGGTAATAATGTTACCTTGAGCTTTGATGATGTAAAGTCAAACCTACTGTCCAAAGAAAAATTTGATACCCAAATTCATTCTGAAAGTTCGGGTGAGGGACTAGTAGTTAGAGGGAGAAACCACGAAGTAGGTACTAGCGGTAAAAACTAATCCAGATCCAAATTTAGAGATAAAAACTCTAAGTATTGCCGTTATTGCAAGAAAAATAATCATGAAATCTCTGAGTGCTATAAATTGAAAAATAAGCATAATAGAGAAGATAAGGGTAAGCAACCCGAAAAATCTGCCGAAGCTAGTTTTGTAGAAACTGAATCTGATGGGGAGTGTTTTATTGCTTCTGGTACTGAACAAAGGTCAAACAATGAATGAGTTCTTGATTCTGGTTGTACATTTCATATGTCTCCTAATAGAGACTGGTTTACCACTTATGAATCTCTTAATGGTGGTCTTGTCTTAATGGGCAACGATGCCCAATGCAAAGTTGTCGGTAAAGGCACAATCAAAATCAAGACACATGATGGAATCGTCAAAATTTTGACCGGTGTCAGACATGTCCCCGATTTAAAACGGAATCTCATTTCTCTAGGCACTCTTGAATCTCAAGGGTGTAGATACTCAGCTGAAGGTGGAGTTTTAAAAGTATCCAAAGGAGTTCTTGTGTTACTAAAGGCAGTTCGATCTGGTAGTTCGTATTTGCTGTAGGGTTCAACTGTTACATGTTTTGTAGCCGTTGCCTCATCCAACAAAGATAGCACAAAGTTGTGGCATTTAAGGTTGGGCCACATGAGTGAAAAGGGAATCCAAATTCTCAAAAGGAAAGGCTATCTTGACAACCATTGTACCGGTAAGGTCAATTCCTGCGAGCATTGCATTTTTGGTAAGCAGAGAAAGGTTAGTTTTTCAAAAGCCATTCACAGGACCAAAGGTACCTTGGATTACATCCATTCAGATCTTTGGGGTCCATCGAGAATTCCCTCCAGAGCCGCTAAGTTCAATCATTGCTTGGACTTAGCAAATATCATTCAGTGTTAACAGGATTTCATGACGAGAGAGTATTTCCGGTCAAAAGGAGATCAAGGTGGAGATTTGTTGTGCTCTCCTTTTTTCCATTCAAAATTGGCAACAATTTTGAATTCCACATTCAAATATGGAGGGCGGTCTTCCTTCTCAATTTGCTGCGGTCTTCCTTCTCAATTTGCTGCAGTCTTCCTTCCAAAATTGAGGCTATATATATATATATATATAAGGAACAGTAGGAAGTACGCACCCCTATATATATACATGCTTTACATTCATTGGAGATACAAGTCGAGGAGAAGCACACAAGCCGAGAGAGAACAAACCTCTGGGAATTTCAATTCCTTTAATCTCTCTCTCATAATCTCTCCCTCATAATTTCTCTCCCTTATATTTTCTTCTTTTCTCTACTTCTTAGTTGAGTATTTCTATACTCGTAGAGAATCTGTAAAAGACTATTTTATCTTGTTAGCCTGAAGAAAATATTTTGTACTCCTATCAATTTTAGTGGAATTTTTGGCTCTCTCGCCGGTGGTTTTTTATCTCTATTTAAAGAGGGTTTTTCCACCTAAAAACCTTGGTGTCATTTTTACTGTCTTTATTAATTTCTCATAATCTTTGGTTGAATCTATTTCGCTTCCGCACTTTGTAAAAAAATGAGTATCTATCCTGTATATAAATAAGAAAATATAGTAAAATGAAAATGTGATTTTTTTTTGTATAGCAAGTATTCTCTATGTGATTGAATGAAAGTAGTACCATATACCACTCACACACCGATCTCTCTGTACGTGAAAATTCCAATGAATCCGAAAGATTGGTCAGAATCAAATTATCTCTCTCTCTCTGCGAATTTCATAAGATATCCTGACGACGGGAAAACTTTCTCCTTTGAGCAAACCAAAATTTCTCGGGACGTCAATCAATTTGATTCCGCAACATATTTATGTAATTCTGAGCTGCAAGCTCTATTCGCACACCTCTAGATATTGCCAAATGGTAAATGAGATTCCTTTAGAGGAAAAACAATGTATTCACTATTTTTACCCCAACCCCCCCACCCTTGCAGAAAACAACAAAACATCTTTTTTACCCCCCTGCCACCCTCTCTTTCTTGGCTTCTCTTTTTTCATTTTAACTCATACGTTACTTTCACTAAAGTGTTCCCAATTTGACATTCAACCTCCCATCGGTCTTATTCCCCTGAACTGCCCCAAAAGATTTTATTTCATTTAAAAAAAAAAAAAAATCGCAACATGCTGCAGTTGCTTTTCAATAATTCTCTTTTCAAATAATTTACTTTTTCTACTCATTTACCATCTTGAATATTTTATTTTTTATTTTTTTTTTCAAATCTGGTTTGACAAAATAAACTCACATCAATTTGAAAAATAAGTAAAAAAATAATATTATTTTACTCATCAACCCATGCAATTTTCATCACCTATTTTTAAAAAAATTGTATTTTTTATAAAGCCAAAATTTCACTCTTAATTATAAAATTAGAGTATAAAAATAATATCACTCAAAAAAAAAAAAAAAAATAAGAGAGAAGAATTTCCGTCCCTCTCAGCTGCTTCCAAACCAAAGACCCACGCGATTAGCATTTCCCTGGAAAAGAAAAACAAAAAACTGCCGCTTCCGTTTCAGAAAAATACGCGCGTGGATAAACCTCCCTGCCTAGTTGTCAAAAGTTTAACCACTAGGTTTGAAACGGCAGTACGGCTGACGGCTGCTGCCACCACTTTTTTTTTTGTTCTCATTCAGTTATTATTTCCATCTCTGTAACAGTCACGTACTAACGTCGCTTCACCGCCGTTTATTTTTCATGTCGTAATCGTTTATTCTCTTCTCATTTATTTTTATTCGGTAAAAATATTTTTTTACTATTAAGTAAAAAATCGATGAATTCATTTTGAAAATACGGATAAGATTTTATAATAATATATTGGCGTAGACTGTAGAGAAGAAGAAGGAGGAGGAGGAGGAGGTGAAGAATGGTGGTAGTAATTTTTATCTCTCTCCTTCTTTCTTCATAAATGCAAAGTTAGAGCTGAAACAAACAAAGGCTGCGAACACATTTAACGCGCACACTCTTTAATTTGTTCTTCACTCTATGCCTTACAGTTCACGCCAAACGCCTGCTCTCTGTTTCTGCCTTCCCTGCGCTCCTGCTTCCACTGCCACCACTGCACCTCCTCTATATGCTATGCTTCCTTTTCTCTCTCTTTCTCTCTCTTTCTCTCTCTCTTCATCTGTATTCTACAAAATAATACGGTACATTACATATGATGGAGGAAGCTGCATTTTCTGTTGACTACAGCACTTTCTTCTTCTTCTTTTTCATGGAAGATTGATTATAATACTCTCTCCCCCTTCTTCAATCTCTGGTAACTTTTTTCCGTTTTCCTCCTTTTTTTTTATTTTTATTTTGGTGTCTGTTGGGGTTTTTCCTTGCTCTATCAACAGTGAAGGAAGAAAGGTTTACTGAGTTTTTGTTGATATTTATATATATAGTTCGAAGGAAGAAGAGGAAGCATCGGGCGTGTGTGTAAAGACTAAAGAGAGAAGAAGGATGATGAAGAAGCTTTTTGTTGTGGCTGCAGTATTTATACTTTTATTTCCTCTTGTTTCACCTCTCGGCGACGAAGGTGATCCTCGCTCTCTTTGCTCTGCTCAACAACGCATTTTTTGGTTTCTCTTTTATCCTCTTGATTTTAATTTTTCTCCTCCATTTGAAATAAATTTTTCGTTTTAGGTTTCGTCCAGTATTTTACAGTTGTTTGTGGACAGTGAATAGTGTTTTGGTTTTCTTAGTTGAGTAGTAAGATTAAAAATAGGCTGCAACTTACAAGTGCTTTTATCTTCTTCTTCTTTTACATTTTTATTTTTTTTAAATTTTTTTTTATTTCTCCTCGTAAAATATTGGTTCACTTAGTTCAGCGCCCTTAATTCATATATACTGGAGAATAAATTATTTTCTTCTTCTTATCTTTCGTATGCATTCAGATTTTTCTGATGTTTACAATTTTTAAATTTAATTTCCGTACAACTTTTCATTCTTCTGGCCAGAAAAGGTAATCGCAACTTTTTTGATTGGTCGACCATAGTAAGAAAACTTAATTGATCAGCCTGAGCCATTGGGATTTACAGTATTTTAATGGAATGGGAAAGACCACTATTATGGTTTATTCTATTTCTATATTATTAACAAAAGCTGGAACTGATATCCTCTGTTAACCCCTCTACGTGCTTTCTGTCAATATATATATATATATATATATGAGTAGATTCTGGTCAGTATTGGATAACTGAATCTACCTTTGTAGGGAAAGCGCTGATGTCCATTAAAGCTTCGTTTAGTAATGTGGTCAATGTACTCTCGGATTGGGATGATATTCACAATGAAGATTTCTGTTCCTGGAGAGGGGTGTATTGTGGCAATATTAGCACGACTGTTGTTGCTTTGTAAGTTTCTGTTGCTCGCCATATATGTTGTATTTAAGCTGCTGTTAATATCATATTTTTCTCGCAATACATTACGAAATATGGTCTATCTAATGCTACTGCATGAAATTTTTGGCTGAAGGAACTTATCTAATCTTAACTTGGGCGGGGAAATTTCATCAGCAATCGGAGATTTGAAGAGTTTGCAATCTTTGTACGATACCTAGGGCTTTGTTACTTTCTATGGGGTTGACGATTTCTTAAATATTTTCATTTATCTTTTTTATATGGAATAATGACAGGGACTTGCAGGGGAACAAGTTAACTGGTCAAATTCCTGATGAGATTGGGGACTGTGTTTCTTTGATCCTTATGTGAGTATTTTACAATCTCACCTTCGCCATAGTTTGTGCTTTTTTCCCCTTCTTTTTTCTCTGGAGCTGAATAATTCATCCAAATGGTTGGTCAATTACGATATCCCCTGCAGAGACTTGTCTGATAATCTTCTTTTTGGAGATATTCCCTTCTCAATCTCAAAGCTCAAGCAACTGGAGCTACTGTGAGTTTTAGTGCTACTCTTATTGTATCTTTTTTGCAGTCCATTAAACGATGATCTTGTTGATCTATGTTTTTAAACAACATAATGTAGGAACCTGAAGAACAACCAGTTGACCGGCCCCATTCCCTCTACACTGACACAAATTCCTAACCTTAAAGCACTGTAAGTCAGATGCTTCTGTTTTCCTGTTTATTTTCTTGCTCGGGTACCTTGGTTGTTCCTGAATCCTCCAAATCGATGTTCAAGTAAAAGTTTGTTGAAATTCTTTGTTCTTTATGGAAGTTACTGATTTATCACAACTCAATAAATTATATTGCTGACAGAAGATGTACTAACATTGTGCTGTTAATGTTCTTTGTATTAGTGATCTTGCTCAAAACCAGCTTATAGGCGAGATACCAAGGCTGATCTACTGGAATGAAGTCCTGCAATATCTGTATGCTTAGAAGTTTCTGGACTATGTATTTTTTGTTTTGAATTGTGTTGCTTTTTTGGGCTGGAATAGGCATTTCCCTTGTTAATCATCTTTTACATTCCTGGTCTCATGTGTATTTCTTCTGCATTTTGTCAGTGGTTTACGTGGAAATTTGTTAACTGGAACTCTTTCCCCTGACATGTGTCAGTTGAGTGGCCTGTGGTATTTGTATGTCTCTTCCTTGCTACTTCTTTTTGTCTAATTAGTTTTTAGAACATTTGACTGTTGATTTACCATGAATTTTCAGGATTTTAAATGTTTCTTGCTCTATTCCAGTGATGTACGGGGCAATAATCTGTCTGGGACAATTCCTGAAAATATTGGCAACTGTACAAGCTTTGAGATCTTGTAGGTTACTTTCTGTCCTGCTATTGTCTGAAGTGGTTTCTGCCATCCTTTCCTCATGTGCTCAATTAACTGGTTATCTTATCTCAGGGATATCTCATATAACCAGATCACTGGAGAGATCCCTTACAATATTGGATTTCTGCAAGTGGCTACCTTGTAAGTTCTGTATCACAGGACACTGATCTTCGAAATTGCTGCAATTTTTTGGAAATTCTGGATTAACAAATGAGCTTATTACATTACTTTAATTCACTATACCTTTATGTCTAAGTTTCAATTTAAGAGGTTGCTTTGTATTTTAAAAATGGTTTTTTTGATCGACAGATCTCTGCAAGGAAATAAGCTAACTGGGAAGATTCCAGAGGTTATTGGTCTCATGCAAGCTCTTGCTGTTCTGTAAGTCTATGAACTGGCGCCTTTAACTTGGTTGAGAAGGAAAAAGGATGGTCAATTGAAACACCGTTTTCAGTAGTTTTTTGGAAAAAGGAGCTTATGCTGTCATACGTATTTAACTCTCTTTTCTCAGGGATTTAAGTGAAAATGAACTAGTTGGACCAATCCCTCCAATTCTTGGCAATCTCTCTTATACTGGGAAACTGTATGTTCACTTCATCAAATCTCATGGAATTGACTAGATTCTGTGTTTTCAGCTTTAACTTATTTGCATGCTACACCAGGTACCTTCATGGAAACAAGCTTGCCGGTCAAATACCACCAGAGTTGGGCAATATGTCAAAGCTAAGCTATTTGTGCGTCCTTTTATATCTCAATGAATATCCCATATAATTCGAGTTTTCTTATCTGGCATATAATTTTGTCTGCTTGCAGGCAATTGAATGACAATCAACTTTCTGGTCGAATTCCTGCTGAACTGGGAAAACTGGAGCAGCTATTTGAACTGTTAGTCCCATTTATCTCATACAGGATTTTTTGCATTTGATTCTCTCTTAATAGTTTTTTTTCTCATTCCTCCAGGAATCTTGCAAATAACTTCCTTGAAGGACCAATACCTGAAAACATCAGCTCTTGCACGGCATTGAATCAATTGTAAGGTTTCCTATTTCTTATACCATGTGAATATCTGTCTATTTTTACCTGTTTTGAAATTAACTATTTTCACTATTATTGTTCTTTTTTCTCAAAAGCAATGTGCATGGAAATCTCTTAAATGGATCTATTCCCTTGGGACTTCGGAATTTGGAGAGCCTTACATATCTGTAGGTTCTTTTCTAGGATGATTGTAATTGCTGGTCACTTTTGCTTTACGTGAATTTGATTAAAAATTTCCATACTGCTTCCAGGAATCTCTCATCTAACAAATTTCATGGTAGCATACCCAGTGAGCTAGGAAGAATTGTTAATCTCGATACAGTGTATGTTTCTCAGTCTTTTTTTCATCCAACTGGTTAGCAAAGGCTTCCTTCTGACGCTCTTGTTCTTTGTGCTCCAGCGATCTTTCCAGTAATGAGTTTCTGGGATCAGTTCCGGCCTCTGTTGGTGATCTGGAGCACCTATTAACATTGTAAGAACATAGTATATCCAGAATTGAATATGGATGATTACGTTAAAGAAATGCAAGATATCTGATTTAACTTTTTAAATGCATGACAGGAATTTGAGTCACAATCATTTGAATGGAGCAGTGCCAGTGGAATTTGGAAATCTCAGAAGTGTACTGATTATGTGAGTTCCTCTGAAAAAAGATCCCATATGCTTGTTATACACCGTTTAAATTGCAGTGCGCGGCTGGCATTATATTGTTATTTACTAATGACATTCTTTAATCTTGTAGTGACATGTCTTACAACAAAATTTCTGGCTTTATCCCCAAAGAGTTGGGCCAATTGCAAAACCTTGTATCACTGTGAGATGATTCTTTGTAATCTTTTTTTTTAATATATTCTTATTCAAGCTGTGATAGTAAGTAAATGTTTTAATATCTTGTCCACTTTGTTGGCAGCATTTTGAACAATAATGACTTTAGTGGAGAAATTCCAGATGAGTTGACAAATTGTTTGAGTCTTGTCACTTTGTCAGTCCCATTCCCTGTCTCTTTCCTTTGTTACTTGGCATTTCTGGTTCCTTATTTTTCTTTCCCTGAGTGCAGGAACATATCCTATAACAACTTTACTGGAACAATCCCTCTAAATAGAAACTTCTCACGTTTTTCAGCTGACAGGTATATGACAACAAATTTCAAGTAGAGGTTATGTTCATAGTTATTGTTTAACTTCTTTATTTTTTTCTCTTGCAGTTTTAGAGGGAACCCAATGTTATGTGGTGGAAATTGGCTAGGTTCAATATGCAATCCTTATGCAGCCAAATCCAAAGGTAGTTTGTTCAGTTGTTTTATCTATTGTTAGAGATGCTGGATATAGACATCTTACACTGTTAATGTTCTCAATTGCAGCTTTATTCTCCACAGCTGCAGTTACTTGCTTAGCATTAGGTTTTGCTACCCTTTTGTCTATGGTATTAGTTGCTATCTATAAATCTGGTCAATCACGACAGTTCATGAAGGGGTCTAATAAAGGTTCGCAAGGTATGCTACAAGGCCCGATTATATGATCCATAATGTTTTGCCTGATTTTCCTTCTCCAATCTTCTGGCAAATTTTTCTCCATTTCAGGTACCCCTAAACTTGTAGTTTTACACATGGATATGGCCCTTCATACTTATGAAGATATAATGCGAAGTACTGAGAATTTCAGTGAGAAGTATATCATTGGATATGGTGCTTCAAGTACAGTTTACAAATGTGTACTGAAGAATTCTAGAGCATTTGCAGTAAAGAGACTTTACACTCAGCAGACACATAATTTGCATGAATTTGAGACTGAGTTGGAAACAATTGGTAGCATCAGGCATAGAAATGTTGTTAGCTTGCATGGTTATTCTCTTTCCCCTCATGGTAACCTCCTCTTCTATGACTACATGGAGAATGGCTCGCTTTGGGATCTTCTTCATGGTTAGTATCATATTTCTATAGCATGATACATGATGCATATTTTTTTGAAAAATTTGCTTCTAGAACTAGATATCGTGGTATTTCTTCTTTCCTATAATTGGGTAGATGTTTTGTATCTGATAACACCATTGTCACTACCAGAAGTTTTAACTGTGTTAGACAGTGTCCACCTTTAAGAAAATTTTCTTTCTCATTTCTATTTGTATGAAGTGTCTGTTAATATACAAGTAATATTTCATTTCAGGGCCATCTAAGAAAGTAAAACTGGACTGGGAAACACGTCTAAAGATTTCTGTTGGAGCTGCTCAGGGGCTTGCGTATCTCCATCATGATTGCAATCCTCGCATAATCCACAGAGATGTGAAATCTTCTAACATTCTGTTGGATGAGAATTTTGAGGCTCATCTATCTGATTTTGGCATTGCAAAATGTGTCTCTATTGCTAAAAGTCATGCATCAACCTATGTACTTGGTACCATAGGGTATATAGATCCAGAATACGCAAGGACTTCCAGATTAACTGAAAAATCTGATGTCTACAGTTTTGGTATTGTGCTTCTAGAGCTTTTGACAGGAAAGAAAGCTGTCGATAATGACTCAAACTTGCATCAGACGGTAAAATACTCTTCTACTCCTTTTTACCTCCCTTTACTTTCAGTGTTAAGAATGCAACACTAAAGCTCCATTACTTGGAAAGGGAGATGTTACATTTGCATTGTCTTATTTCACACCCTGACCTCACCAACATTGATATGGGAAAACCAACATTGTTTTTTGTGCTTGTCTATCAGATTCTGTCAAAGGCTGATGATAATACGCTTATGGAAGCTGTGGATCCGGAGGTATCAGTGACGTGTATAGATCAAACCCACGTTAAGAAGATGTTTCAACTTGCTTTGCTGTGTACTAAGGCACACCCTTCTGAGAGACCAACAATGCATGAAGTTGGTAGAGTGCTTATATCATTGCTTCCACCCCCTCCAATAAAAGATTGTTTAGCCCCGCCTCCTCCAAAATCTATTGACTACGCACAGTTTGTGATTGGTAAAGGACAGCCACAGCTTGCAATGATGCAACAACAGCCACAGACAGACAACAATTCTTCCGATGCCCAATGGCTGGTTAGGTTCCGTGAAGCTCTATCCAAGAACACTCTTTAATTCTGACTGACTTTATGCTCCTGTTTCCTCTTCTCCTTCTAATTTGGAGGATGCGAAGTGGATTAAGTTAATACTTTTTGAATCCTCAATTTTGTTCTGAAAATTTTTGTACATTGGCATTTGAATTATAGAGGGCTGGTTTAGAAATGGTACATTATTTAATTTTAAATCTCTCTATTTTATTTATATTAAGATAGTGCAGAAGTTAAGGAAATTATGATCAAAGTAAGTCGGTCTTCTTATGCCTATTCTGTCTGTGTACTCGGTTCTTTTCAAATTCAGCATATTTTCTCCATATTTGCATATTACTAGTCCTACATGGTTTTTTCATTAAAAGTTATAATAGCATTTACTCATTTTTTTTCTTTTTTAAAAAAATGAGATCTTTTTCTGATTCAAAGCTTGGCTATTTGTTCTGTGGTATAGACCGAAAATGATTTCTTCGTATATTCTGTGTTACTCAACTTCCGTTTAAAAGAATAATTACAATCAATGAACAACAAATATTTGTTGCTTTTTGTATGAGTGTATCTACATTTTTTTCTTACTCCATTTGCATGCAATTTGCAAAGTTAGAATATAGACATTTTTTAAGAAAAGGAAAAAAAAAAAAAAAAAAAAAAAGAGGATAAAGAAAAGACCTCAAAATTTATACCACTTTCCCCAACTGTTTGCGAAACCAGACTGCGCCTTATATTCTTACTATTTTTCACGGGGAATTGGCACAAGAATTTCCCCTGTTCTCACACTATGTTGCAAGAAATGGGGATAATCCTTGATCCCCGGAGTAACAAGAAATGGAGAAATGGTATGGTAAATTCTTTATTTTTAGGCCTTCAGGGTTGTCACTTGGAGCTTGGAGTTATGCGACTCCATCTGAAACCACATTTTCCTCTGATTCCAGCAATGAATATAAAATGGTATTATTGAGCTACAGAGAATTCGAACGGGAATATCATCGAATACCCATGCTCCTGACCCAAATTTATGTGAAGTTAAAGAGTTAGAGATTAATCATGGCAATGACAGCAAAATTACTTGGATAAACAAGCTATCTGGGTAAAATAATGAAAATCACAGGAAGTTTCTGAAAATGAGAAAACTTAGATAAATACATAAAAGCAAATTATATATACTGCTACCTGTTGATGTTAGGTTGATTAGTGATTCCTGGAATCCTTCTACCACCCCGACATTGATTTGGCTTCCCAACACACTTCTGCAGATAGAGATCGAGTGGTTTTACAACTTTCCTTTTCTTTTTTTTTTCCTTTTTTTTTTGGTTAAAAGTAAACAATCTAAAATTTGCGCCATGCTTACCCAAAATTCAGGCTGGAAACAATCAGGGGAATTCTCCTTTGAAACCTAAATCATAGGTTACAAAACAAATTCACAAAAAATGGCAAATAAAAGTTTATTTACTGCAGTATACTGAATATGTGTAATCTCACCTTCATGGGCAAATGACTTTTTGGACGAGAAACTGTCCCCTCCAGATCAGAAATCAGAGAAAGCTGGGAAAAAGAAATGAGAATAGTTACGTGTGTAAATGCTGGGCTTTCCTTTTTCTTCTTTCCCCCAAAAAAAATCCGATGAAATTTATTCCCCTTCTCATCTGGTAGTCGTCCGTTACATATACAAGAAGGATCAGACTTAAGAGTTTTACCTTGTCAAATAACTGGGTGGGTGGATTCTGTGAAACCCTTTCCTTGTCTAGAAGTTTGAATTCCTAAGGAAAGGGAATACAAAAATTCTGAATAATGAGAGCAGATACCAAAAGATTAAGTGAAAATGGAATAATAAAATCATACAATTAAATCTGTAAAAATCATATGACAGACCATTGATAACTTGGATTTGTTGACGCCTTTAATTTCCCCGGTATCTTCTTTGGTTGGAAAAATCTATTAGAAAACAAACATGTTTTAGGGTTATAGTTGCAACCTCAAAACTCATTAAGGCACGGGAGTAAAATCTGTCTCACCTTACTGTTGTTAAGTGGCCTTGGTTTAATTTTAAGTGGCATTTCACATTTTGATCTGTAAAAACAGCTGATACTGTGAGGAGGAGAAAATATAAGCAAAAAATTGATATATATGATAACAGCTTTAAATGATGATAAATGACTCATAATACAGTTTTAACATTGGAAGAGAATAGCACGCATTATTTAGTTACGACAAAGAAAACTTTGGCTCATTTGCTTGTCTTTCTCCCATTCATTCTCATAAACTAAGTTGAAAACATTTTTAATAAAAATATCATGAAAAATTATATTAAGCAGATATTAAGCAACAAAACATAAAGGATGATATTCTTTCATGCTATAGCAAGAAGTCCGAGTCATCTAACCTCTTGAAGTCTGCAGCACCGCAGTGTGATGCAGAAGCAGAATTCTGCAGGTTCAGATCCTGCAAAGAAAATGCCATTAAGTTTCTGCAGCTAAGTGATTGTCCCAAGGTTCATAGTGAGGATGAAAATAAAGTGATGACGTAGAAATAAGCGCATACAGTTATCGGGTTGATAAAAATAACTATACCCTTAAGGTTGATAATCTATAAGTCAAGGAATGGCTAGGTCTCTACAGTTACCCTTTTTAGCAGCAAAGTGGTTCTAGTGCATTAGACCTCATAGGTCACAGGGTCCAAATACCCATCTTTTCAAGCTTAAAAAATATGCCTTTCAAGCTCAAAAGTACTTAATGAAAACAGTGAAACAATAAGTTTTAACTTCTCGAGGAAATGTGCTGGTTCCATGTTTTGCTTGTGTGAGCCTGTGTCAAGTTAGCCTATGAAAGTTGCAATACCAAACTTAGGGCATGCTGAACCCTAGGAAAATTTAATCCAGTAGTAAAAACAGATGTAACTCGAATCCAGTGACATCTAAGTCTTGTTGTAAAGAGGAAAAAGTTATGTTACAGTTAACTGTAACCTCTTGTATGTTGAATGTCATGCCAATGAAGTACTTGGTTTAGTGTAAGATAGCTAGTTATTGCTTGTACCAAGATTTGACTAGACAAGATTGAGAATAATAATTACTTACATTAGGAGATGAATGCTGCATAGCCCTCTCCATAGTCCTCAAATGAAAGACCTAGCAAAGAAATGAGAAAGGGAAAAATTAGAGGCAGCAAATATTCAGTATTTTCCCTCATGAAAGTATGTTCCAATAACTGAGCAGGATTAATAAGGGAAGTTCTGATAATTTTACTTTGAACTCTGGCAGCTTTTTTGTGCCCTTTTTAGATGGGAGTAAGGCAGGTGCTTGGAGCATCTACAACAACCAGTAAAGAGAGCTATTAGGCATTCCAATCTAAACCTATAAAGGAAATAGAAACTTTGCCAAAATTCAAATTTACATAACAAAAGATGTTTTATCTGAAGAACCTACCTGCTTGTTCAAGGGTCGTGCTTTGAAGGGATAGGTTCTTGGTTCTGAATGCTCACTTGTCTCTGAATTATTCCTGAACCAGATGTATTATAATAGAAAGCAGATATTAAGAATACCATAATGCCACTCTAAAAGAAGATTCTGAATAAAGCAAAACCAAATTAAGCAACGGCAATAATAAGTACCTTCGATGTAGTGCCCTTTGCTGTGTCTCCAGGTCAGGCTCTTTAGGTATCGTAACCTTAGCCTTAAAATTTGCCAGATTTCCACTTCCTGTTTGAACCTATGATAATGGAAGAGTTTGTTTCTTTTAGAAATATGAAGCACAAGACCAAGCACTAGAAGCAAAATGATACACTTGCAATGGGTAAAAGTAGACATTGACATTGTTTACATACTACAAGATAATATACCTTCATATTAATTTTGTGGAGTAACAGATTTTCATGCTTCAGCTGAGCAATCTGACTTGTGAGCAAAAATAAAAATCAGAGACTTGCCAAAAGTAATCAGAATTGGGAAAAACCATAATATCAACTATATTTCTGGTTTAGTACTAATGCTGCATAAAGGAATAAAACCAACTTTTGGTAGCAAAAGCAATATTACAGATGTAATTTAACAATGATGCACAACTGTAGATGCTAAGTTCAGGATGCATCAAAGAGCAAAGGGTTGAAGATATGTACAAAATAAAGATCCATCATGGAGGCTTGAGAAAAAATTATTCTGTTTAAACTAGATACATTCATTCAGTATCCAATTTTAGCCAAAACACTATAAAAAAAAAACCCTTATTATTATTATTAATTTAAATGTTTTCCATCATCAATGGCATTCTCTTGTGGACATCTTATCTCTTATTTAAAATATTGGTAAGATATCAAACAGACCTTCCATAAATAACCGATCTCAAGCTTCTGTCTTTTGGTAGCTGCATTATCACGAGGATTTTGCAACTTTCTCTCACTCATGCGGATGGAAGAATTATGAGACCTAGCAATTGAGATACAACAAAGACGTAACATTTAAGGATAATTGAGGCATGGGAGAGATAGCAAGAAGTATCAAGTTAGAAATAGATTTAGGAAGTGTGTAACATACATATAGTGGATGCAAAGCAATTTGACATGCCATAAAAATTTAGAATAAAATATCATTTACCATGGTGAACACACAAATTAAAATGAACCAAGGTCTATTATCGAACACTGAAAGCTAACCTTCTGTATAAGTGGGAATGTGCATGACTCTCTCTGATAAGTTTGGCCAAATGACTAGCTGTTGGCTTCATTAGTGTTGAACTTCTTTCCTTAGATAGTTTCAGAACCGATTTTGTGTTGACTTTAACGTTTTCTTCTCTTCCTGAAGAAGAGACAAAGAAGAAAAAGAAGAAAATTGAAGTTCAAGCATGCTGGAAATTCTCAAAATTATGGAAATAGCATTGTTTGTTCTATATATTTTGTTGCCACTTAGGAGAAATTAAACATTCATAACAGCAGAAACTTCAAGTATCTACATCTGTCACAAGACAGCACCATAAGTTGCAGCAGAAACATTTGTTAACAATGACATGGTCCAATCCCATCCGTAAAATAATTTATATTCTTAGTTGGACTAGCATCCAATTAAGTTTAGCAAAAGTCTAGTCAGTAAAATTAACGAATCCTTCAATCATCTTCATATGTAGAGATGGTTTCTGATACTCTTACGCTACCTGGACTATCAGAAAATTTTCACAGAGAAACAACAACTGCTATAATACAAAATAGAAAACAGAAATGCTAATTATATCAAAATTCCGTACATCTTTCCACTTGCATAATTCTCCCTCTCACAGAGATAAAAGTTGAGAAATTTTTTAAATAGAAGTCCCATTCCAAAGTGCCTTGAAATACCTTTGTGATTTTTGGTTGATTGAGAAATCACAGAGCCAACAGTTACATCTTGTTTTTTGCTGGTTGACTTCACCTTTTTGGCATCTTTTGAGCTTGAGGAGATGCTTTTATTCAAATACTTCATGATCAGAGCTAATAATTTGGCAGCCATGTCAAAGAGACAGGAAAACAGAGGGGTCAGTAATGGGAAACCAGCTATATAGTCTGTTTAAAAGGGAGAAAAGAAAAAGATAAACATAAAATGTGATTTTTAATTTAAGTCCTTACACTAACTTTGTCCTTTATTAATTTGAAAAATATATATGGTTTTCCTACTATTTTGTTTGAACTTATGTATTAATGTAATTCGTTAATGAACCACCCAACTGGCCAGATTAGATAAGGAAAAATAATCAGATTGGGTAGTGAAAGAAATAGGTTAATTGATGAACCAGTCAATTCTTCATAATGAGAACCCATGCAAACCAAATAAACACAAAAAGAAACGGACGACCAAAGATCTTTACTCCATGTCCTAGCCAGTTCAAAGTTCAGCTCCTAAGAGAGAATAGCCTGTCTAATGCTCTTCTTAAATGCTGGAAAATTGAAACTAGAAGAACCTATTCTGGAATGTGAAAAAGGGTAATATATCCACTTTTAATTACATTGAGTTAGGCATAAAGACGACAGTCTGCTGGTTGAAGATCATATTCAACGAATTAACCAACCCTTAATAATTGATCGCTCCTATTGCACGGAAGCTAAACATATTTCAGGAAGAAAGGATGGTTTTCTTATAATTCTATGCTCAATGACAATAATGCAGGAACGAACAACAATCAGGAAAGAAAATAAAATGGAGGAGAATAAACGCATACGAGAAGGTGGATGGTTTGCGGCAGTTTCAAACCAGCGCTCCGCTTCTCTGGCTTCGGAATTAGTTTCTCCCCTGATAAAATCATGAAACTGAGAGGCATCAAATTCGTAATCCAAATCAATTTCCGATGCTTCCACAAATTCTCCGACGAACTCCTCCATATCTTCGACCTCCATTTCTCGTCCTCCAAATTATAAAACAACTCACACAAAAAGCATTCCTTTTTTTTGTGTTTTGTTTTACAAACGCACTTTCTCGTACATTATCTTCTCTTCTTCCTCCTAATTACAAAAAGAAGAAAAAAAAAATACAAAACTTCTCTTCCTCCTTCCTCTTCTGGGAATCAACAAAATTTCAGAAGAGGAATTCAGAAGACATGACCAATCAAATTTTGATACTCTTTAACTATCTATCAATCTATCTATATATAAATATCTCCCCCGTTGAGAAATAAAGTGGAAAAGGAAAACAACAAACTACATGCAACGTTGTTGTGTGAAAGATTTGGATTATGAAACAAACCCTATTGAAAGTTGGATTTGATGGAACGAGAGAATAAGATTTTTTTTTTTTTTTGGATTGAAGACCGTGATTTTCGTGTGTTGCGCATTACAGAGGAATGGGAGAAAAAAACGCGGAAGCGTTAATTGTGGAGGGGAGAGAAAAACAAATAACGAACTTCTGCCATCTACTTATCGCCTACATGGTAGACTCTTTGTTCAAATTTGAAATGTGGGGTCCACTTTGCCATTCTCTTGGCAGGAAACTGATACCCCGCCAATTTATATAAATTACGGCTATTAAATAATTTGTTGTTTTTCTATTAAAACATTTTTTTTTTAAAGTAATATTTGTGTTTGGATTGGAAACCCATATTAATATGGGCTTGGAAACCCAAGAGCGCAAGAAAGCAATAGCCCATGATTGGAAACACACAAAAAAAAAAATGCTAAGATTTTATATATATATATATATATATATATATATATTATTTATGAAATGAGTTTTTGATATAAAATCATCAAAGGAAGAATCAACCTTGCTTGCTTGATGCTTCAACAACCATTAACAACCCTTCATCACCATTCCTCAGCCGGAGTGGCCAAAGTCCGGCAGCAACTAGCTTTACCTGAAGGCATAGTACAACAACAATGAGACTTGTAGTGCCTCTGCAAGGAGTGGTACAAGGCAGAGGGGGTATAATACTGGGGTCTTTAATCCCTTGTGCACTCTACTATTTCCTTCAGTTTTATTTAAAACGAAACCGTCCTCCGCCTTCTTCCTCCTCCTCAAATCCTCCTTCTCCGTCATCTTCATCTGGAAATCTCGGCGAATTGCCTCGTACATCGTCGCGTTTGAATTTGTCCACTCGTGGTTCTATTGGACGAGTGTTCCTGTCAGCTAGGGCTAGTTCGATTGCCAAGCCGAATGACTCCCCGTACTACATTGGATTGGATAGGGTTCGGGAGGATCCTTACGATGCTTTACATAATCCCAATGGGATTATTCAGCTCGGATTGTCCGAAAATCGGGTACCAGTTCATTGACGTCGTATTTTTGCTCATCGATTTGCATTTTATAGGTTCCTTATACATTTTTGTGTCTTTATCTCGAAGTTAACATTTGATTTGATCGAGAACTGGCTTTCAAAGAATTTGAATGATTCATTGCTTGGACGGATTGATGAGGGTCTCAATATTAGTGGAATTGCTGCTTACCAGCCCTCTGATGGATTAATGGAACTAAAAGTGGTATTGTTTCTTTTTCCTTTTCCAAGTGCAAATGTTTTTCTACGATTTCGAAAACTTAGTGAGTTTATGGATTTGTTTTCAGTAAGGAACTTTCTAGTAGTATTTGGAGGTAAAAAGATGGAAATGTAGGCAACAAAAAGAAAAAGAATGGTGAAGTTCAACAGTATTTGATGTCTGACAGTTTTTACATTCTGTTCCATCCAGTTTAGCTCCTATATTTGATCTCTATTATAATGCACGAGTTCTGTATATGAAAAAAGAATGCAACCTGCTGTCATTATCTCAAGATAGGAATCTGAACGAGCTTGGTTTTCCTAGAATTTGCTTAATATGTTTCTTTCTACAGGCGATGGCAAATTTCATGACTGGAATCATGGGAGGAAGGGTGTCATTTAATCCATCACAAATGTTATTGACTTCTGGTGCTACTCCTGCAATTGAGATACTCAGCTTCTGTTTAGCTGATCCAGGGAATGCTTTCCTTATCCCCACACCCTATTACCCTGGGTAATGTATCAATATCACAGTTTTCTCAAATTCCATGCTGACAATATTAAATCTGTAATATATTATGTAGCCTCCTTCTGGAAGAGAATAATGAGCATAGCGCAAAATGCTTTAACATCTTATGTAGGCCCTTCATCATATAGAGAAATCCATCAGAAGAAAGGAAATACATTTCCAGTTTTTGCTATAAGATTTGATTATTCTTAACACCCTCTGGTGGTCTACAAATCACATCAAGAACTCTCTATTTCTCAATTAGGCATTTCAACCATCTCTCTTTTTTCCCCCTCAAAATCATTTGCTTATGTCTGTTTCTTGTTTTTGTGCATGCTTACCTATAACTAGCTTATCTATCTGCAGGTTTGATAGAGATGTTAAATGGCGAACAGGTGTGGAGCTCATACCAGTTCACTGTCGTAGCTCAGACAAATTTGCATTGAGCATTACTGCTCTTGATCAGGCATTTAATAAAGCAAGGAAACGTGGTCTAAGAGTTCGTGGAATACTAATATCAAATCCGTCTAACCCTGTGGGGAACCTGCTGACTAGGGAAGTGCTACAGAGTCTCTTAGAATTTGCCAGAGAAAAGAACATTCACATCATGTCAGATGAAATATTTGCTGGGTCCATATATGGGGATGAAGAATTTGTTAGTATGACAGAGATTCTTGACTCTGAAGATTTTGACAAAGATAGGGTTCATTTAATATATGGGCTGTCAAAAGACTTCAGTCTCCCAGGCTTCAGGGTTGGAGTTATATATTCCCACAATGAAAATGTATTGTCTGCTTCTAGAAAGTTGACCAGATTTTCTTCAGTTTCAGCTCCAACTCAGCGTCTATTAGTTTCCATGCTGTCAGATTCCAGGTTCACACAGGATTACCTCCATACAAATAGAGAGAGAATCCGAAAAATGCATGGTTTATTTGTTACTGGCCTGGAACAAATTGGAATTGAATGTGTGAAGAGCAGTGCTGGTTTATATTGTTGGATGAACATGAGCAGATTAATCAGTCCATACAATGAAAAAGGGGAGATTGAATTATGGGAAAAGCTGTTAAATATAGCAAAGGTTAATTTAACTCCTGGCTCAGCCTGTCATTGTATTGAACCTGGATGGTTCAGGTGTTGCTTCACAACATTAGATTATAATGATATACCCATTGTTATAGACAGAATACGTAGAATAGTTGAAACTTGTAAACCTCCTGCTTGAGTAGCCTCTGGATATGGGGTAAAGTATGTTAATAGAGTTTGCTTATATAGTTAAGCAGCTTCTTTGAAATTTTACTTTAAGCAACAGAAATCATAGATATACTTATAAGAGTTTTTGGCAGCAAGGTAACATAAATATCCTGCAACTGAAAACAACACTTTTGAAGTCTCTAGCTGCTGCAAACGAAGTGGGTATATAATTCACACAAATTTAAGTTGCAGCTGTCTCTTCAGTTTCAAGTCAAATCTGATGAGGAAGTTGCTGGTTCTGAAGATGTTGCATCCCATTGCATTCCTCTTCACGATTTCCTGCTAATCATATACGGTTAGTCAAGAACATTGTATTCTGCATTTTAGAATTCTGGATAGCATCATTTTCCTTATATTGTTGTGTTCTAGAAAGATAATGGTAGGAAAAACTGTGATAGCATTTTTAGCATTGGAATATACTAGTTCTTGGGTTTATTCAAGAGGCTCACATTAAACAAATAACTTTGGAAGAGTGGAAAATTACCTTTGAGAAATTTTCTTTCTGCATTTGCATGGCTTTTCTTTGGTAACTTCTTCTCCGGCTCATCATTATGAGTTCTCCCAGTGTCTGTGGTCTTCTAATTGCAGCACTATTGTTCCTTTCTTGGCGAAATTCTGTCAACTGCTTCTTTGGTTGCATCTGAGAAACACCCTCAGAGCAGCCAACCTTGTCCAGGAAACTTGAACGAGGAGTCAATAGAGGAAACAGCCACTCCAAGAAAGAAGCTCCTACTAGGCTTGTGGTTCCTGTTGCATAGCTACATGTGCTTTCTGTTTCAGAAGTCGGTGAACCAGGACTTTGCAATTGTCTACTATTCAGATCTTTTGAGGGATATTGTCCCAAAGGAACAACAACCATGCTTTCCGTTAAGTTGTTGGCCGAGAAGGAAGGTGCAGATGTAAAGGAGCCATCATCTGTTTCATATTCACACGTTTCTGGATCCGATTCTAGCATTTCAGATTCATTACCATCGCAGTTGTTCATGTTGATCCAATTACCTATATTGCCTTCAGAGAGTCCTGGAAATGATGGGGCACTATTACACTCTACTTGTGGAGGAGCAAGTGGCAATCTTGATGATGACTGCAAGAAGGGAAGTGGTTTTCCAGGCTTTTCTTCCCATTCAAAAGGTACAGAAGCAATAAGCTTGAGTGGAGATGGTAAGTTTATCTCCATTTTTGGGGGAACAACTGATGAACTTGCATGTGGTGGTTGTGAACTGGAGAGAATTGGATTACCATGCTTTTCATCCCATTCAAAGGGTTCTAAAGAAATATGATGGACTGGTGATTTGAAACCGTAACTTTCTGCTAGTGGGAGGGGAGGGAGTGAACTTGGTGGTGGCTGCAAGCAGTAGGGAAGTGGCTTTCCAGGCTTTTCTTCCCACTCAAAAGGTACTGAAGCGATAAGCTTAACTGGCGGTGGTGCACTTGTTTTAATGTGGGTAGGAGTAGGTTTCCAATCCTGCTTGGGTGTTCCCGGTGATACTTCCCAGACAAATGGAATTGAAATCGTCTGCCTTACTTTCTTCACTGTGGAAACTCGAGAGGGCTCTTCTCCTGCCATCTTCAACTCTTGTCTATTTTCCATATTCAAGTGGAATCCCTTCCTGCGAGTTCGTTCTTATTTATCTCTGCATTCTGGTCTGACATTAGTGGGTTAGAAATGTCCAATACTAGCTCCATATGGAATAAAACCAACTTCTGTTACTAAAATTAGGTAACCTGTTATTTTTTCAGAATTTTTAAATGTGTTTTAAGGTTGACCTGGTTTTGGTTCCTCCCTTCGCTAATGAGAAGACTGGATGCCTGGGTGTAGAAAGAAAGTCTTTTGAAACTTTGATATTGGAACTAGGGAGAGAATCCGAAACTGTAGTGGCTTTATAACCAACCCATCATGAACTTTACAAATCTTCTCTCCAGATATTCGGTGAAAAAGGAAACTGCTTTTGTTTGACTGAGTTTATTTGCCCGTCAAAGGTTGACAAAAATAGGAGAGGAGGCGGAATTTATTGCGAGCGAAACCCATCCACTACCACTAGCCTTGGATTATAATAAGGCCTTCCTAAGATTGTCGAATCACATGTTTTAGACTAAAAAATAGGCCTCAACTTTGTGACCCAACTTTAAAAAATGGGACCAGGCCTTAATTCTTTGTTTACTAGGCTTTGATATTTTGGTCCATCTTATCATTTAGGGAAAAGAAAAAAAAAAGAAATATTGGGCTTCTTCCTTTCGTAGTGGGCTATAGAATACTAAATACCAGGGGGTCTAATTTGCAAGGAGAAAAAAATATTAAAGATTTTTAACTAAGTCCTTTAATTGAGAACAAATCTTATTTCATTAACAAAATTTGTTTAATAAGTTTGGCTCAACACTCAAAGTGATTAAAACTACATTTGTTGTGTATGTAAATGTTTTTATTGAGATTGAGAGATTAATTAGCGTTTTACATGGATTAAATATTCCATACTCCCCTTTTTCCTGGGAAGAAAACAAGCAAATTGCAGTTCTCTTGAAAAATATTCATAATTAAAGAAATACAAATCCAACCTTTTAGCTTAAAGCAGGGGTACACAAAAAGCTTCAGAGGGCAAGAATATTGACCCAATCATCCTTATGTCCCATCACTCTCCCCACCCATTTTCCTTTTACCCTTTTATTTTACTACAAAAGAAGAAACATTTTTTTTTAATTATAATTAAATTGCCGTAACAGTGGGGTCGATGTTCAGAAACTCCCGGTCGAGGTTCGAAGCCATGGCTTCCTTTTTATTTTGTCTTCCAAAGCTTAGAGATCTGAGACACTTTTGTCGCTATCTGATCTGCAAGTAGTACAATATAATATATTCACTGGTCCCATTTATGTCATGTGCTTTTGAGATTGACAGCAAAAACTTCAGCCATGGCCTGCACCATTATTTTCTTATTTATTTTTTTATCCTTTTTTACTTCATCCTCCATGCAATTTTCTAATAAATAATTTGTAAAATATTATATAAAATTATCAGTCTCATATATAAAAATAAATAAAATTAGGTAAGAATTTGTTAGATATCATATGATGATATAATGGTCCAGCTTGCACCAATAAATCACTAGTCAAACTACTCGAGAGTTTATGTATAAATTTCTTCCTCTTCAACGACCTAATAATAATCAATTAAAATGGATCCAAACAATCTTATAATAATAATTGGCAAGCAGAAGGAATATGGTCACATGACTCAGAATTTTAATTTAAAATTTTGAAAATTACAATCACTAATACATTACATTACATTCATCTGAAATTTTTCATTCAAATCTCTCAATAATATATCATTTACAACAATTAAACGATTTTTCATACATATACACAGTTACCCCCACACAGATCCAGGGTTGCAAACAAAACAAACCATCTTATAAGATCTGGGAAGTTCTGCAGCAAATATATATATATATATATATATATATAGCTGTACTACAATTAATATATAATTTTATCAAGAAGCAAAAAAAAGGGGGGAAAACTAATTAAACAGCAAACTTAATTAATTAATTAATTTGGTTGTTTTTGCAAATATTCAAAAAGCCACATTCGAGCAAAGCTTTAGCATTCATCTCCCTTTCGAACCTCCAAATGTAATTCAAACCTACCAGAAGTTCAGTTATGGCTGCCTCCGTCTTCTCCCGATTAGCGAAATACAGAGTCTGTAGCAGCAAAGCGACGCCGTTCGTCTTCGTATTATTGACATTAATATTCCAGCTCTGCTGCTCGAAGCTTCTCTCGCTTTGCCATTTGATCATGTTGTGTGCTAACGGAGACAACCAACCTAATATCTTCTGTAAAGCATCTCTCCATTCTCCGGCTAGAATTGGATCGCTGGCCGAGAAACCCACCCCTTTCAGTCTTCCCCTTAACGACGACCTAATACTATTGGGCAACATTGAATACAGATCGTCTCTCGCATCCACGCCCACCAATTGCGGCGATCTTATCATTTTCTCGATCACGATTATCAAATTCGCGTAGTGTAAAGCCAGCGCCGCCGCTCCTAGCGTCGTCGATGGCGGTTTGAGTATCTCCGAATTTTTCTCGAAGAATTTCTCCGCCGCTTGATTTTGATTTTTGATCGTCATGATCAACGGTCCAGATACAAAGCTGCTGCTGCTGTTGTTGTTGTTGTTGCTAGGGTTTTCGGAAGGGTAAACGGTTGCGGAAGCAGAGAGACTACGTGGCAGAGAAGTTGGAGAAGATCCGATGCCGAAAACTAGCTTTATTCTAGCGAGAATAGTAAAGATAGATCTAGCTAGCAATGACGTGGCAGTATCAAAGCTTCGACACCATAAAGATCTCTCTTTCAGGTACTTCACTTCCTGCCTTTGCCACAAAAGCTTCTGTTGCTGTTGCTGCACTTCGTGATGATGAATTAATTTATTCTCTTTCTTCTTCTTCTTACAATTATTATTATTATTATTATTATTATTATTATTATTATTATTTAATTCTCCCTTAACGACGTCGTCTGATCCGGCAGACGAATGTAATAACAATAAAGATTTTCTCAATCCGCTTTCCAGAACCAAAAGCTCGTCCATCTCTCTATGAAGCCTCCCCGTGACTGACACGTAATGATCCATTTTCTTGACGATTTTGACCTCCATTTCATTCGAGCTTAAAGCCCAGTGGTGAGGATCGCGTCCGGTATTCGAAAACTCGTCAAGTAACCGACTAAAGCTCCTGAGATGTGAATCCTCACATTTGTTACTTATTCTCGACACCGATTTAGCCACCAGCCTCAGATTTTCAACCATCTCCGCACAAGCTAAGCCGAGGAGAAAATTTTCGTCGTTGGAGACGATCTTACGCACGCCTTCTAGAGATAATGATTCGTTTCGAAGGCGAATTACGTTCTTGTCCGAAAGTGATTGCCATAAATGAAGGAGCTTTGACATTAGACCAGAAATCTCAAATGCTAAAACTCCAACGTTAGATTTCTTGATCACTGCTGGCTTATTGCTGGCTTTTTTAGGTGCGCCGCCGCCGACCAAGCCTTGAGATGATGATAATATTGTCTTCTTTACCTTTACTAACCATGTTTCTGCAGGAGCCATATATACATACATATATTTGTGTATATTTAATTGAAGTAAGTAAGGTAGAAGAAGCTCTGAACAAAATTAATTGATTGTTTGGGAAGAGAGATCGGATATATTGATATAAAGGTTTAATATTTGATTGGAATTAATGAATGAGAGAGAAAGAGAGAGTGAGAAATAATTGAAGAATGGAGTTGCAGAGATAAGGATAAAGGAAGATGTTTTAGAGGCCCATGGGATGTTTGAATGCATTAGAAGCAGACTAATAAGAAGAAAACAGTATATATATATATATATATATATATATAGAGAGAGAGAGAGAGAGAGAGAGAGAGAGAAAGATACTACTGATCATTTCCATATATAATGTGATAGCCACACCCCACACACTCGCACAAGAATTGTGGGTCTACATTTTGGAGTCTTGATAAACGAAGAGACTGGGTATTGGTACCGATCAAAAAAAAATTCGATATATTTTAAAATAATTTAGTGCATTTTTTTTATTTCCTTTTCTTTATATTTATTTCTACCCTCTCTCTCTCTATATATATATATAAAATAATGTATGTATTGGTCCATCTTTCCCTCCCTTTCGAAGCAAAAGAAAGAAAGAAAGAAAAGATAATATATATATATATACACACACATACTGTTTGATTCATGGATCCGTTTTAATTAATTTCCCAATTCTCTAGGACGTACTACTTTAATTTCCTCATCATTCATTGATTTTAACGGCCTTGGAATCTCACAAACCCATCAATTTTGAGGAAGGTGTGAATATAGATATATAATAAATACTTATATATTCTCTGCTTCATTTTGTATATATAGAAGGATGTCCGATCAAAATGCATGGTTTTCGCCAAAAAAAAAAAAAAAAAAAAAAAAAAACGCCTTTTGTACACATAGATTTCCAATTTGCAAATATATTCAATTCATCATCATCAATACCACTTTTCCTCCATAAATATATACAGCGAGTGTGTATTAAGATTTTTTTTATAACACATTTTTCAGAATGAAATAACTAATTACTAAAATTGAACCATTTTATATATATATATATATAACAAAACAGACTTTTTCTTTTTTCTTTTATGCATGCGTGCTCGTGGTTTGACTTAAATGAAAGGCGTGGTATATTTATAATCTTAGAAAACAACTGGAGAAATGCAGCAATTAAAAAGAAACGGCCATGCACAACCTCGCTCTAGCACACCAGATAGAAAGAGAATAATTAAATGATATATATATATATACATATATATGTATGTAAAAGAAAAAAATGGTAGTAGATCTATATATTCATGGGAGGTATGATTCACATCACATGGTAAGTGGGAATGCTGTTGGGTTGGGAAGGGATTGAAGTCATCAATACTATATATAATTAATCCTCACGAACTATCTTTCTCGTGAGAGTCTGATCGGATTTGACATTTCTAAAATTAGAGCTACGGAGACGGGCCGGGCCGGGCCGGGGGAGGAGAGAGAGAAGAGACAGTAGAAGCCAACCAACCACACACATACACACACACACTTGATAATCGATCATCATCATTAACAGAAAGAAGCTTTACAATTTTACTCCTTTCTCCTTTTTTGCCTACCGTTTCCATGGCAGTAAACAATATCCTACTTCACTTTGTCGGTAAATGTATGGGCAGCCATCCTAGATATAAGTGCATGCTTCTCTATATCCACATGTATGTATGTATTATCTATACATTGCATATTATATATATATATATATATATATATATATATTTCTCCCCTGCAACATCCCCTTCCAACCCCGACACCCCCACCTCCCGGTCTCCAGCCAATCTAATATATATATATAAAAGAATGAGTATCATGGTCTTGTGTACATGAAAAAATACACCCTTGGTAACAAACGTACGAAACTAACTAGAAAAATATATCTTAGAGTTAAAGATTTATGCCTATATATATACACTTTATATTATTGTTTTGCAAAAAAAAAAAAAAAAAAAAAAATCGATTTTTACTTATATTTATAACCTGAAATACATTAATCTAACAATGTTAGATTGTACCCTAAGTTAATTTCAGCTGTATTCTAAATTTATTTTGGATATCTTTGAATAAATTAATTTCATGATCACATTAGTGAAGTGTTCAGATACGAGATTATCAGTGGGGAAGATGACAGGAAAGGGAGTTCAGACAGCCGCACAATAAACATTAAGGTTATTTGTGAATGAAATCGAAGGCAACGGGATATACAGAGAACTAAATCCGGAGGGCGGCGAATCGTATCAAGAAGGGTAGTTTTTTTCGAGAATGATTAAGAAGAAAATAAAAAGGGAAACAAAAACCAAAGAAACAATATTATTTTTGGAAATTTGGGTTAATTTGTCGTTTTAGAGTAGTTTTTTTTTTTTTTTGTCTTAACAAGATCATGTACATTTGTCATTTGGAGATTGGTTAGTTATTTGGTCAACAAAGTATCTCGTTAGTCTAAAATGCTCGATTTTATTCTGATTAATTAATTAATTAATTAGTTCGGGGAAAACGATAGTAAAGAAATGTGTGTTTCATGCAAAATAGGACAAAAAAGAGGTCGAAAACCTCACATTAATTACATAATTCACTGTATTTAATAATCCTGAAAACTATCGAACCCAATCCTTTGGTAAGAGATTCGATTATGGAATCTCTACCAAATATATATATTATTTTAAGATAAGGTTCATTGACGGGAGATGAACAGTTAATATTCTAACATTACAGAACATTAATTCAAATAATTAAAATATATTGCGATTTGAAATTCATCTTTATTTAATTTAAGTAAGTCAACTCAAATCTTAAGGAAAAAGTCAACCCAAAGAAATGCTGATTTATTAAAATGGAGAGAAATGGTAGCCACAGAATTTATTAGTGGATGACGTTACAGAAACACTTTCAGCGTTTTTCGACGATGAATATGGACGGTAACATGTTTTGACATTGTTTACACTAATTTTTATTAAATAAATTTCAGACAAGTATTTATGAGAATGCAATATATATATATATATATATATATATATATATATATATATATATATATATATATATATATATATACTCTCAAGTGGTTTGAATAACATAAAATATAAATGTTATATTTTCTATAATATTTATAAAAATTATTTTTAAAATCATCTTAAAAATAAATAAATAAAAGGTTTTTAGATTCTGATTTAGAAGCAATCATATAAGTTATAGCATGATGCCAGAGCATAAAATTATGATAGAGAAAGAATCATTAATTGCAAAAGGTAAAATAATAATATAATAAAATAAAATAATGATCTTTCATTTTAGTCAAACAGAGAGATATTTATAAATAAAAAAAATGATGGAAAGACAATGGAAATTTTTTGATTGAGCTATAATACATAGATTTTGGAATGAAATTTGAAAGTCAACAACTATATATATATATATATATATATACATATATGGAAATGCTTTATTATATTTTGGTCAACACTTTTTTTTTCTTTTCAAAATTTATAAATTGTATACATTAAAAATACTATTCACTATAATTAATGGTCAAAAATATATGGCTTAACAGTAATATAAATTGACATATAACATCCCATTATTTAATCTATTACGTTTGTTTTTTTCTTTTGAATTTTAAGTAAAATTAAATTTGTACGTAAGAAATCATTGGATTTGATTCTATTGATAACTATTGTCCAAGCTTTGATTTTCATAAAAGAAACAAACATAACATCCAAATTACTTTCTTCCAAGAAAAAATAGTAGCTTTGGTTGTCATAAATGATATATACATATATATGAGACATGTAATAATAAGAGGTTGTCCAAAAGAGAAAACATAGAAGAGGATAATACCGCGTGTAGCCATTATTAACTTGTGGGATTCCTCCATGAAAGTGACCTAAAAATATGACATTTTGGAAAGAGGGAAAACCCCAAAAAAGGACTGGGCATTTTTGATGAAGGATAAACTTTGAATTATTAGTTGGGAAGAGACTACACCAAATACTTGTATAAGAAATTTTGTACTTAATAACAAAAGAAAATTACGACAAATTACTTCTAATTTAAACCAATAAATGGTTAGGTTAGTGGAATTGAGAATTGAAATGCAATAAGCAGTTTCGTTTCGTGGGTTTGGAAAATTAGGACCCCCCATTTTCAGAAAAAGAAATGGAAGGCTCTCTCCTTCTTGTCAAAGTCTCACTCATTCTTGCTTTCTCCTCTTCTCTTGATGTTGACTCTTTAGTGTGTACTAATGGATTCCCACTTTCCAAGTGCTTTTGGAATTATTTTCTTTCAAGAAAAAAAAAAGGTTTGTTTTTTAAATTATTAACAATTTTAATTAATTTTTGAACAAAGTATAAAAATACGTATTAGTACAAAGTACGGTTAAGAACTAACCCAACAACAATAATCGGTGGACCAATTTTTTTAATAGATTCGTATCATACAAATAGTAGAGATAAAATATTTTTTGTATTTTGATGTTTGGCTTTTGCTTGACATTCCCTTAAGGAATGGTCCCAATTGGAAACATCTCCAGACATCATCACCTAAAAGCTCAAACAAAGGAATGAGAGAGGAAAATAGGAGGGAAAATTTTTCTCTTTTTTTTTTAAATTTTTTATTGAGATTAAGAAGGTGCACGTGCATAATCATCGTTCTAAGTACGTGAAGGGAGAAATCATACTCCCGTATGCACGTGCATACACTACCCCCTAAACAACCCATTGTTTTACCCGTTTAAATGGGCAAAAACTTTAAAGTTAGTTGATATTTACAAACGTTACAATTCACAAAACAAAAATAAAACTCCTACGTTTATACAGATTAAAAATCTCCAGCTCATTAACCCGACCAGGTGGGCTATATAACAAATTAATGTTGTGCCGACGCTATCAGTATTATTATTATTTATTGTAATAAGTCAGACTGAGAACAGTTCTATAATAGCCTTTTCTCAGTGGTTACTTACTTTCCATGTCCACCCAATGATCTAATGTACCTGTTAAAAATTTTAAAAGAAGGTTTCAAAGATTCCAAAACGATGCAGAGGAAAGAAATGAAGAGGAGGAGCCTACCACAAACATTTACTTCAGTTTTTCTTATAACTATTCTGACAAAATAACAAGTGTCCTATGTTACAGCACTACTTTTTGACAATTCTCATCTTAAACAACAGTGATAGATAGAAAAACAAACCCCAATGACAACCGGACCGTCCTTGAAATAAACTGTTTATTGACAAGATGATGTCAAGGAATGTTCTCCTTGTTCTTTTCTTTTATTCTTTTTCCAACCCCAGATAATTTCTATGCTTAGTGCACAACCAAAATATACATGCACATGAAGCTAAACATGCATACATATATATGCACAGGTATGTAAGACTCACATCACAAGTATGCATAATGGGAAGGAGAAATGGTAGCCGAAAACAGTAACCCATAAACAAATACTTGAAGAAAATCAACTTAGCTTCCAGTCTGTGTCTGAATTCTCAACACTATGGACATCAAGAATCAAGTGAATCTCTTTTTCCCCTTCCTACGTGTCTAAGTTGTTCAAGTCTAATTTTCAAAACCAAATATAGATTTTACCAATCTGAAGAAGCCCAAGAGCGAAAAATTAAAGTCATGTAATGTACACATTTATGCAAATTTTGGTTGAACAAGACATGTTTTTCGAATTTTCTAATCATTCATATCAATGTAACTGGTGCAAGTGTTCTACTTTTCTAATATATTAGCGGTTGCAGCTTATTGAATTACATGAGAAGCCAACTGCATTCACCCAGTCACAATGTATCAGGTCATTACAACTCCTCTCAGGACAACTATAGATGTCTCAAAAAGTATCAGGAAAACAGGAAAGAAGCGAAATACATACTCACAAAGCAACTTGTACTAAACTAGGCCAACTGGAACATGTGGATGAGCTCCAATTTGAGCTAAACTCGTGAAAAGGTTCTTGGATGCATACCTGCAAGTCAGCAACAAGGGAACTGGAATATTGCAAATGAAGCCTACAGGATAAGAGTTCATCAAGGGATGCAGTAATCTATCATGGTTCCTTTCTTAGCTTCTAAACCACTAGACGATATGCAAACTCCGAGTCTTTAGCAACGTTAATTTCATGAAATAATGCTGGAAGTCACTTCTCTAGCAAACTAAAATGGTAAGCCAAAAGAAGAGCCTCAAACTCTTCATATTGTTGAAATTTATGAATAAATGTTTCTAGCATTGACATAATAATGTAGTCAATATAATAAACTATGCCAATGTTATCAATTGAAGTTGACTACATTTTAATAATATTGATTGAAGAAGCATGCAGGATATCAAATTGCAAGTATGAAGCATACTTCAACAGGAATACTCCTCAATCAAATGACAAGTAGAACTTTTGATCTTCCCGTATGAATACCAACTAGATTCTCCATGCAGACTGATAATGACTCAGTATTGCACATACGAGAGATGCAGAGTTAAAAATATCAGACTTGAACCAAATGAAGAAAACTTTCAAGTTTAATGCTTCCGAGAGATGGTCTACCACAAATAAGCCATCGGTGATGAAAGATAACCATCACAATAGTCCATCAAACCTATGAAACTAATTACATAAAATGGCAGAATACAAAAATGTTAAAGAGAAAAAATGTCTCACACATCTGCACTGATTTTAAAACCATCTAAAGTTTGTTTGCTACCTATTTCTTAGACAGGCTGGTAAATGATTAGCAACAAAGATCACTTTGAAAGTAGTGACCATTAGTTATAAAGTATACAAAGATAAACAAAACTAGAATCCATCAGATTCCAAGTCTGCATTATAAATTAAATCAAGGAAGCTGTTTCCCCATCATCAATTCTGGAAATCCAGGCAAACATTGGAATTACCAAGTCAGACTATTTGTGAAGCTACCCAATGGTCTACTCAAGGGAAAAGAGATGAAAGGCTAGCAATGTCAAAGCTTCATAAGTCCAAAGACGCATCCAGTATAAACCCATCCAAACTTTCTTACTCAACCAATGGATCAACAAGAAATGTCTTGGCTACTTCAAAGTCAGAATTATGTCCTTGTTCATCTGCAAAAAGTGAATTCTAAGACTCAATAAGGAGAAATTGAATAAAGCTAGTGGTCCAATGCAGAACATACGTTTTTGGCCAGCTCCTTAGCTTTCTCATCATCAAAACCAAGTTGAGCCAATATTTTATGCCCCACAGACTCTTTCACTGACCAAATACCAAGGAGCATATGTGTGACTGTAATTTCTCCACTTTCACCTGTGTTTCATGACATACAATTGAAAAGGTAAAGGGAATATTTTTTGAAAACATATTGAAAAAAGTAAGTACCATTTGTAGTGACGAAAATAGAAAGCACAATTCTATTAATTCACATGTTGATGTGGTTCAAGGGATGACAACTCTGGTGGTTCCCCATGAACATCCACTAACTAATGATAATCAAAAAAACAAAAATAAAAATGGCAAGGTGCCCGCAGGATAGAAATTTTACTGAAAAAGGACCGTCGGACATGATTACAACTCAAATCTTTATATTAAGTTAAGAGAATGAACAGGTTCCAAGGAGCTTACAGCAGTAATCAACAAAACTCACATATCCAGTAATTGCCTTCTTCTTGGCCAAGATATATATATATATATATATATGTGTGTGTGTGTGTGAAAGAAAACAGAATGAAACAGCTCTATAACATCCACAATAAACTTACACTCCTCTTGATATTTTCTTTTCATGATTAACAGCCACTTATAAGAAATCAAAATACAACACAAATCAGTCTTTTCCAAAACCAATGAGTCAAACCACTTCATTAAAATTCATGATTATGCATTAACGATTACTCTTCCCTTCCCGGGTTAATAAAAAAAGACAATTGTACCCCCAGAACTCTTACCTAGAGATAAAAGCATTGCTCACAGAACCATTAATACCATTTTAGGATACTTTTTCACCTAAACATCAAAGAAATATGGCACTAAAGATGTAACCAAGAAGAAATAGTTTGGAAAAAATCCCTTATTTTCATCTTGGTTTCCTTAAGAAGAGATTCCATAAAAATGTAGAACCAAAAATCATTTGTGAATGGCCAAAGCAACAAATACACTTTTAAGTAAGAATTTATTCACTAACAACATCTTTGTTTTACACATGCGAGTAAAAAATTTAAACTATCAAAGAAAGTAGTTTACTATCAGCAATTCTAGGCACATTTTCAAATAAATGAATTATATTTGAAAGGTGTCTTTTAGATATTTAGGAGTAGCACTTACAAATTACCTAGAAAAAATGAATGGCAAGGGAAAATATCTGAAATAGAAGCTACAAAAGCTAGTAGAATTAGACATAAATTCTGTGTGTATATCAAATTTCTCATTCATCAAGTACACAGGCTGAGTAGCTATGTAATACTTAGTACAGAGTCACTTAAGGAGCATTTGCTAAAGTGCTCTTTTTTCTATCTTTTCTTTTTAACTTTGACCAACTTTTTACTTATTTAAAAAAAATTAAATTTTAATATTTAACTGTAGAAATTTTAAAATTGAAAATTACATCTAATTAATTTCCCACCAAAATTAAAGTACAATTTCTTTTGGAAAAAAAAGAGGTTATAAATGGACCCTTAAAATGCTAAACAACTCAATATCGTACCAAAGTTTTCAACAAAAAAATGCCTTATTTCATATAGGTTCTAAAGATTCTGACAGCAGTGACTTCTTCTAGCTTACCACAGAGTAAACACTACTTTATATTGCTAATTGAGGAAAACTTGAAGCTTACAGAGTATCTATTTTCATACTGGGTCTTTTTTAAGCCACAGGGAAAAGATAGGACTTCTTTAAAAAGCTGCTATTAATTTTTAAGACAAGGTTTTTATTTTCCAGAATACAAATAACCAAAAGCTGTCAGGAAAAACAATTCTCTAGACAATTTCTCCTATCCTAAGTAGAAAAGCAAATAGAGGATAGCTCAAATTAGCTTTTGGCTTAAAGAAAAATTGTAAAGCCATTTATTTTAAGCAAACAAGAACAAGGCATCAATACCCTATCTTTGGATGACCAAGTAACACCATCTCATCTCTGATCTTGAACTTTTGTGTGTGCAACACGTCAAATTATTTAAGCAAGATCAAGGGGTGTGCTAGTAAAGAGGAGAATAAAAATGTATGATATGGAATAACAATAATAGAAGTGCATCCTGACCATAAAAGTGATTCTAATACAACAAATTTCCATTTTGGGAATGCATTTTTGAGAATTCACCAAAAGAAATTGTATAGAAAAGATGAACAGTAATAGATATTCTTCTTTGGTGCTTTTCCAGTTCAATCATCAACAGAAAAGATCAAATACAAATAATGCATGAAAATTATAGAATCACTTTTCAACATGACAATAAGTGTGAAAAGCCATTATCAATATTTAGTCATTATTTTAGTGTAATACCAAAAGAAGACTACCTGACTTCAGTTTCTCTTGAACAGCCCAATCAAGAGCTCTTTTAGCCGGTTCAGTCAATGGAGGAAAGTCAGGATCGGAAAAATAGTAATCAGATTTGCCAATAAAATTTAGAGTTTCTTCTTGCACCTTGAAAAATGTGAATCCATTTTTCCTCAAAAACTTAGCTGCTAAACTTGTCCCTGCCATAATTCAAGTATGGGGAACTAGGAATGAGGGACAACAAAGAAAATGCACAGGAAGGAAAGTTTAAACTTTTTTTTAAAGAACATAAGTTCAAATTAAATATGGGGAACTAGTAATGAGGCACGTCACAAATTCATGCATGTGAATTAGCACTGCAGTAAAAGCTTTGAACTTTCTTCAAGAATATAAGTTCAAATTAGAAGTTGAAACATTGCCACTTTTAAGGGTCTGAAGTGATAAGAAAGTTAATGAAGAGATATCATCACAATGACTGTTCATGTAGACTGCATTTATCATTATTCCCAGTTAAAGATATACATTTGGTTATCAATAAACCACTTCAAATTTATCATTGTTGAAAAGACTCCAAGATGTTGAATTTAGGGAAAAATACTCTACTGTGAGACTATCTAGGCATATTATACAGAAATTTCTAGTGCAACTACACATTTACGTAGCAACGAAGTACTAGTTAACTTTCATTCAATTCACCTAGTAGTACACATAAAATGCAACAGTGTGGCCCTAATAAGAACTCAGATAATACAAACCTTCAACCAGGATTCCCATTAGTAACGATTCAGTACCAGCCTTTGGATACTTCAGCTTTCTAGCTTCCACTTGCCCCATCGCAAATGCCTTTATCGCTCTCGCGGACCATCTACACAATTATCATCTAAGAACTTAACTTGATGATTCATCAGAAAAAAGGCAAAAAAAAAAAAAAGAAAAAGGAAAACACTCACGTAAGTCCTTTGTCAGCAACCTTCACATCTTTTCTACGAATTAAAACCCCAAACAAAGAGGACATCAAAAATCAGAGATCAAACATTAACAATTCTTCCAAATTAATTAAAAATATACTGTAACATATAGAAGCTTACAAGTTAGGAAGACATGCCACCGTCGAATTCCGTCTTTTCGAGACGGCAAAAATGCCCAATTTTGACGAACGAATTGGAAGTTTGTTGCCGAGAAAACTAGTAACTAAAGTGCTCGGCTTGAGACTGGGAGCGAATTTCTTGGTCGAAGGAGAATAAGAAGATGATGATATTGGAAGAACGGAGATTGCGTGAGCCGCCATTGATTTCAACCCAGTTTGCCTATAGAGTGTCTACAGATGGGATGATTACTGTGCCATTTTCTTGGTTGCTTGGACGACCACTACTCTATCTTGTAAATAGAAACAGAATAAAAAGGGTTTTTTTTCTCATAAAAAGAAAAAGAAAGAAAGGGGGGTTTTGGCAATTCATCCATTCATTACATATAATATATAATATTTATAAGAAATATTATAAATAAAGAAATATCATAAATTTTGATATTACCACGTTGAGATACTATAAATAGAATATTATAAAACTTTTATATCGTCCATATATTTATATATTATTTAGACATGTATTAATACTATCATCATGTAGTAATACTTTATATAGTAAATTTTTAATTAAAATTATCAATTTTAGAAAATAAATATTTAATATAAAATTGAAAAAAAAAAAAAGAAGGAAACGTTGGTTGAATAGAAAAAGGGCATCCTTGGAAAATAACATTATATTCTAGTTCCCGAAAACGGACTGACAGTGAAGGCCAAGGCTAGGGCCAAACAGGTCATTTTACCTTAAATAAATTAAATTGAAAAAGAAATTCTTTCATCTCTCATTTTCCTTTCTTTTTGTAAGCTTTGCCACTTTCCAACTCAGGGGGATTTTACCCCTGAGTTTCTGAATGAAACTCTATTTTATCTTTAAAGAAAAAAATTAAAAAATAAACAAAAAGTTGTCACTTTCCCCCGTTTGAATTTTAAAATTTCTAGGTTTCCTCTTTCTCCACGGATCCCTTCGTAATAAAGCCCTCATACGCTCATTTCAACGGTCGATTTTCTTAACGGCTATCTATTCCCCATCTCTGTAGCTAACATTCCCCCACTCGATCTTCCTCATAGATTTTGAAACTCCGCAAGCGAGGATACACATCACTTTTTCTATCTGCTCTCAATCCCCACACACCATTTGTTCTTAAGGTAAGTACGGATTATTATTTTTTTGGGTAAGTTTTCTTTTTTGTCTTTCCTTTTCCTGGCCCCGGATAATCTGTATAATATTGTTTTATTACAAGTTTATTCTACTGAATAGATTTGGTGTTCGTGTGATTTGCATTTGCATTTGGATTAATTAAGCTGGATTGGATATTTCCAGTTCCTCTTTTGATCTAAGAGCAGAAATTAGGGATTGAGTTATAAGGCGTCTGATCCATTAAACTAGGAAATGCTGATGGAATGAAATTTTTTGTGTGTTGTAATTTACTCCCGAGTGATTTTCATTTACGCAATCCCAATATGGAAACTACTCTCTGCAGCCTCAAGAGTTAATTCGTTCCGAACTCATAAAGGATTCCAATTAGTTCTTAGCGATAGGATGGAAAAAGATCATACAAACTAAAGAATTGGAAGATCATTGAGACGGCGTTAACTTTAATATAATCAGTTGGTAAATGCTTGGAAGGTTTTGGGAGTGTTTGCTTATCAAACAAAAATTTTCCCTTGCTTTTATCTGTCTTCCAATTTTCTATTATTGAACAGTACATCACTCTTTTGCAGGTTCTATTGATTTAACATGTCAAAGCCAGACAGTGATCAACTCCTCCAAATGGAAACAACTTGCGGAACACTACTATATGAACTTCAGGTTTTTGTTTTTCCTCTGTTTTGTGAATTTGATTTTCCTTTCCTTTATTTTATCTGTCTTCCAATTACGTGTTCTTGCTATTGCCAATTTCATGCTCTCTCTCTAATGCTGTAATCAGATTATATGGAATGAAGTTGGGGAGTCTGATGCTGAAAGGGATAAAATGCTGCTTGAGCTTGAGCAAGAATGTTTAGAGGTGTACAGGAGAAAAGTTGATAAAGCAAATAAGTGTAGAGCCCAGCTTAGACAGGCAATTGCCGATTCAGAAGCAGAGCTGGCAGCTATCTGCTCTTCTATGGGGGAGAGACCAGTGCATATTAGGCAGGTTTGGAAATTAGAAACGAGTAACTGTACTACATTCTGTCCTTTTAGTTGTCTTGGTACATATTTCTTTCTTCCCTGATTATAGATAAAGAGGAAGAACAATTATTATAATAAGTTCACACAGATTCTTTTTCTTACTATATTCTCTATGAATTTTCATAACTCTAAAAATCAACCATTCTTGGTTGTGATATGGACACAAATGAGATAAAGTGATACGACATTGACATAACATCACATTTTAGCTTATCTTTTATTTATTTAAATGACAAGACAAATCTTTATGCAATGGCATTTCTTGTCCAGTCTGATCAAAATCCTGGAAACTTAAAGGCAGAACTCAGAGCCATTCTTCCACAAGTGGAGGAGATGCGAAGGAGGAAATTTGACAGGAAGAATCAGTTTCTTGAAATTTTAGACCAAATACAGAAGATTAAGTGTGAGATTTACAGGTCTACTGAGCACACTTCAAATGGCATATTGGATGAAACTGATCTGTCATCTAGGAAGCTTGAAGAGCTGCACAAAGAGCTACAGGCACTTCAAAATGAAAAGGTTAATCCCTTATTAAAGCAGAACCATGAATACCAAGATTTTTTCTTTTCAATTTTAAATATTTATGATTTTCTTTTGAAATACTCTCCTCAACTATCCCTTTCCCTGCAGAGTGAACGCCTCAAGAAAGTCCTGGACCACCTAAACAGTTTAAACTCCCTTTGCTTGGTGCTCGGCCTGGATTTCAAGCAAACCGTGAATGAGGTTCATCCAAGTTTAGGAGAGTCTGATAGTACAAAAAATATTAGTAATGAAACCATTGAACAACTAGCTGTTGCAATAAAAAGATTGCGAGAGGTTAAATTACAAAGGATGCAAAGGGTACATATATTTTTACACTTCTTTCAAATGGGATTTATTTCCTTAGTTTGCAAAATTTGTTGAGCTTTCTGTTTTGCAGCTGCAAGATCTTGCTACGTCAATGTTGGAGCTATGGAATTTGATGGATACACCTATTGAAGAGCAACAGATGTTTCAGAATGTAACAGCTAATATTGCTGCTTCAGAAGATGAGATCACAGAGCCCAACATGCTTTGTGTTGACTTCATAAAATATGTAAGATGTTTTCCCTGAAATTGTATGCTTTGATATTCTATTCTTTAGCATGGTGTTCCTATGAAGTTGCAAATATTAGTTCCCAACAAAGAGCAACTTGCTTCTCTTTTGTCATTCAGGTTGAGGCAGAAGTTTCAAGGTTAGAAGAATTGAAAACTAGCAAGATGAAGGAGCTTGTTCTAAAAAAGAGGTCTGAGCTAGAGGAGATCTGTAGGAAAACACATATGATTGCAGAATCTGATACTGCTCTAGATATTGCTATTGAAGCTATTGAATCCGGTAAAGAGACTTTATTCTTGTAGAGGATAAGAGGAAAAATACTTGGTGTTGTGAGATCAATTTACAATCAGGCTGCTAATTTTCATGTTTAATATAGGTGCTATTGATGCTGGCAGTGTCCTTGAGCAAATAGAATTCCAGATAGCTAAAGTTAAGGAGGAAGCTTTCAGCAGAAAAGAAATACTTGAGAAGGTTGAGAAATGGATGGCTGCATGTGAGGAGGAGTGTTGGCTTGAGGAATACAACAGGGTTAGTTTTTCATTTATCTACTATTTTCTTGCTTTAAGTTGCATCAATTTTGCCTAACGCAGCATGTTGGTTATATTTTTGCTTGTTCAGGATGAAAATCGGTACAATGCTGGAAGAGGTGCTCATCTAACCCTTAAACGTGCTGAGAAGGCTCGTGCATTAGTCAATAAACTTCCAGGTACTATTGAGATTGTAGCCTAATCAACTTTTGATTTATAGGTATATTTTTATACTAGATGATCAATGGATAATTTATCATTACAATGTGCACATATTCTGTTTATGTTAATAAAATGAGTTAAATGATAAAGCTACGCATTCATGGGTCTCAAAATGCTACAACTGATCTGAATTATTCTTTATGCAACAGCAATGGTGGAGGCGTTGGCTTCAAAGACTACAGCTTGGGAAAATGAGAGAGGCTTGGAATTCACTTATGATGGTGTATGCTTTCTATGAACTTTTTAACATTTTGAGAATTTATTCTCGCATAAGTTATCTTGTTTTCTCACTTTTTTCTATTATTTTTTTTTTAACTTTTGTAGATTCGCCTACTTTCCATGCTTGAAGAGTATACAATTCTGAGACAAGAGAAAGAACTAGAGCGTAAAAGACAGAGGGTATTTATTGAGCTCTACTTTTTTGTACTGGATCTTAAGATATATTATTCCATAAGGATCCATGTCCTAACTGCTGACCCTTTTCATTCCAAAAAATCAGGATCAAAAGAAACTTCAGGGACAGTTAATTGCAGAGCAGGAGGCACTCTATGGTTCAAAACCCAGCCCCATGAAAAACCAGAGTGCCAAAAAAGGTCCCAGACTGTCAACCGGTGGTGCTGGCTGCGGTGCAACCAGTAGAAGACTATCTGTGGGAGGAACAATGGTACAAACCCAAAAACCAGATTTTCTTCATCCTCCAAAAGCAACTCCAAATACACGTCAAGCTAAGAAGAACAACGACTCTTTGCACCATCACAACCACCATCCTAGGCTGGATGGATTTACTGCTTTACCAACTGGTGGTAAGTAAGTTATTCTAATGTTTAAAAATACCAATCTTCTTCTTCTCCACACATATCTGATTTGACATTTTTTTCTTCTAATCCAGTGAGAGGTGAGAACTTAGAACAGAAGGCGGCTAATACAACACCTATGGCTCGAAAGCCTTTCTCACCGCTTTCTTCTACAGATTCTTCGAAATCCAATGCAGCGAACATTTTGGAAGATCTAAACAGGAAACACAATGAGATGTTGCAGAAAGCAGTTCTGAGCACCACCACCACTCCATTTACTACTCCTTCCAAGACTATATCCTCCTCCTCACTTGAGGAAGAAAACAGGACTCCCAAAGTGATGCCTATTATTCCTTTTCCCACTACACCTTCTACCGTTTCAGTTCCAATGCAGACGGCCATAACTCCAGCACCCCCACCACCCCCACCACCAGTCCTTCATTTGAACAGCTCCACCACCACCACCATTAAACCAACTGGAGAAACTACTACTCATGAAGAGATTGAATATTCCTTCGAGGAGCGGAGAGCCGGATTCGTGCTTCAAAGAAACACAACAACAACAACAACACCATCATCGCCACCTCCCCCTCCTCCCCTTAAGACAGTAGTGATACAAGTTTGAAACTTTCCAGAAAGATGCAGCTGAATTCTGTACTAATTTGTTTGCTCATGCTTAATATTCATTTCTTTTCTTCTTTAAAAAGCCATTTCTATTGGCTTCTCAAAGTGTACATAGTCTACGAACATTTCAGCGTGGACTAAGGATGCTTCGTATATAGTATTTTTATCTCTGCTTAATTAAGCTTTCTCCCTCTAAAACTAAAAAACATGTTATTTATTTTTTAGCCTATTAATAGAACCTTAATTTGGATTGGAAGTGAAGTAGAGAGAGAGACTGTCAACTTCAGTTGTTGTCTGTCAGCTTTGAATAAATCTCTGCTGAATTTATTTTTGGGTCCTTATGTTTGGTCTTCTTTTGTTTCTATGTTGTCCGGAACAGCTCCGTCAATTTTGTAGGGAACTGTCAGATGTTAGAAAAAAGAGAAAAAAGAATCATCGTATTCTTTTTATTCTTTGTTTAAAAGAAAAGAAAAGGAGTACTAATATTTACCAAGTAAAGAGTCCATTATTGGATTTTACGGAAAATTTTTAAAAATATTTTCTTTTTGGAATTTTAGTGGATAAATAAATAATAAATCATACATACAATTGAAATAAAAAAAACACAGTAGTAATTGTGGAAAAATAAAATAATAAAAAAACACATCTTTTTGTGGTCAACTTTAATTCACCTAAAAAAGACAAAGAACAGGTCAGAGGTTGGAAAAATTGACATGGCTCCAACGTTAACTTTACAGCTTTTTAATAATTAAACTGACATTTAAAAAATATAAATCAAAGGAATTTTCTTTTTTTGAAAAAACACTGCTATTTTATATTCAAACTCATTTAACTTTGCCAATTTTTTAAAACACATTTATTAAATTTTCAAGACGGACTTGAAATCTATTTCTTAACCAAAATTAATACTTTGAATTTTGCAGTTTAAATATTAATTAGTTATTGTAATTTCTATAGTTTTAATTAATTATTATTTTTAATTTTCTTAATTTTCAACTTTTAAATTATTAATATTTTCCTTGTACACTTTTTTTTTAAATAAAAAAATTTCTACAAAACCCTAATTTTCAACAACTTCTCAAAAATTTCTGAAACTAAGTAAAAGGTTATTTTTTGCTTATATTCTGAAACTAAAGATTCATCTATGAAGCTCTGTCCTTGCTCTGCAATGGCAGAGAAGAAGCATTAGCTCAGAAACTACAGTGGCTGAATTTTTGTACTGCAGAAACTGTTTTAGTCAGATGGTCTTTGAATATTCAAAGCTGAAAATTGAAGTTCAAGATTTGCAGATTTTCTGAAGTGGTTTTTGTGTTAACTTTTTTGACAAAAAAAAAAAAATTGTTATCAAATTATTCATTCTTCTCCTGAAGATTTTGTTCTCAGAAGTATGACTTCTGGTTTTTCACTTACTGTTTGAGCTGAAAAAGGTTTTGATCTTGGAAGTAAAGCCATCTCCGCACTCTGAGATTCTTATATCTTAGGGTTTAAGGGTTTTGGTTTAGTTTTTCTATTTTGTCTGTGTCTATGAATGGAAGAAAAAGAAGGAATGAGTAGTGGTGGAGTGGCAGTAAAGGGTGATGAAGCTCCAGAGGATTTTAGAGTAGTGCCATGTGGAGAAAACCCAAGTCAGATTAGTGGATCAATAGTAGCAGCAACAGAGGCCACTCCGATTAGTGTAGCAGCGCCCACGGCTGAAGTTAAAAGGAAAAGAGGCAGACCAAGAAAGTATGGACCAGATGGCTCACTGTCTACGGCATTGTCTCCTATGCCCATATCAGCTTCAATTCCACTTTCAGGTGATTTTTCAACTTGGAAGCCGAGTAGAGGCCGGTCAGCTGACTCTTTTAAGAAAAAACGCAAGTTAGATTCTGAAAATCCAGGTATATGATTTATATATATATATATTTTTTCCATTTCTATATGGAATTTGAACTTTTTAGGTTCTTAGTTCCTTTTGCTTGCTTAAAGTGTTAGTTTTACTGTTTCATTGCGATCAATAAGTTGTTGTTTTTGCTCTGTTCAAGTGGTATCGTGTATTTGAATTATTTGTTTTTGAGTGTTAATACAAGTCCAGAAAGTAGATCTAATGGACTTGTTTTTGCTTCGTCAATTACCCTTTATTCTTTGCCTTTTTGGTATGTAGTCCATGTGTATTTGTGGGTATTTAATGTGGGACTGGGACCCTTACCATACTGTAGATCTAGAAATACTAGGGACAACATTGCTCTATAGAATCTTCTATGTCTAATTTACTGGGAAGAACAGGTAGATGGTATATATAAGAAGTAAAGGATGGATTAGAATAATTTGTAAACACTTGCAATTAGTGATGGATTCAGAGGTGATGTGACCAGACAAAAGATCTGTCCTTGCCCATAATTATGAGATGGGCTTAAAAAGGCAGAATAAGAATAAACCGCTGGACAGATAATGATGAGGGAATGATGTAACATTTGTGGGTCTGATGCAATTGTTCATTTTCAGAATATTCATTATGTCAGAAAGGATACATATTATACTATGGATTGAAGAAAGTCCAATTACGTAGCCGTCTGGCCATTTGAATATGTCATTTGTCCTGATTATGAATGAAACATAATCTTGAAAGACAAGAATATTTGATTGATGTAATGAACGCATAAAACACGCTTTAACCTTAGTTCCTTCCTTGATATAGTTTGTGTAATTGTTAAATTGGGCAAGTAGATTACATTATCTATGAGTTTCATTAAGCAACTACTGTTTAAAATTGCAAAAGACCTCCACTAATTATGATTCATCTTTCCTGTTCTCTTTGCACAGCATAATTCTTTGACTTCTTCTAGCTCAAAGATGCCTGATTTTATTCTTGTGTGATTTCGTTGGAATTGTAGTTTATGAAAGCAATTTATATGACACTCGTAATTGCACCAGGAGAGCGGGTTGCTTACTCGGTTGGTGCAAATTTTACTCCTCATGTGATCACAGTAAATGCTGGCGAGGTACTTACTATTGTTATTCACTATTATTAAAGTTCTTTCTGGTTTTCATCCGGGGGGTCCTGGACTTTAGCAACCAAAATAATTGTGTTATGGCTTAAATGAAAGATATCACAAAGTGTTTACCTCCAGTTTTCTGAAAGGAGCTTTTAAAGCTCTCTGTTTTTGGGTTGAATTGGAACATTCAATGTCATAGTATTAAACCTTCCTTCTTTAATGCCTAATTGAAGAGCTGTAAAATTTTTCAACCTTCTTTTTGTGGATTGTAATGAGAAGTAATAATTATTCCTTATTATGTATTGATGTTTCTTTGATTGTGTATATATATATATATATATATATATATATGATAAGGCTGAGAATAGAGATGTATGTACCTTTTTAACTGACAATCAAAATACTATGGAGACCCAGATGTGTTTAGATGTACAAATGTTTCTTCTCTTTTTTGCAATAAAATTTCCCGACTTGTGTGTGTACAAGAAATTTGAAAACTTAAATTCCTGAGTCTCTTCTATTGAATTCTAATTAATGGCAATTGGTTTGTTCAAGAAGATTTTGATGCAAACAAGCTACCCTCATCCGCTATACAAAATTGTCTCGATCCCATAATTTAGCAAAAGAAGCTTGTGACTGAAGAGAATTGCAAAATAGGAACTTATCTTTTACTAATAAGCTTGTTTTCTCAGTTTGAATTTGTTTTTGTGTATTTCACCGAGTCTATGGTTTCAATCATCTTTTTATATCAGGATGTCACACTGAAGATCATATCATTTTCTCAACAAGGATCTAGAGCCATTTGCATTTTAGCAGCAAATGGTGGAATATCAAATGTTACCCTACGTCAGCCTAATTCTTCTGGGGGTACTTTAACCTATGAGGTAGGAACCTTTTCATATTGGTCCTTTGTCTCATGCCATGGACGCACGACCTTACTCTCTATGCGCCATAGCACCATGCTCTAAGCCTCTCTCTCTCTCTCGACCTGTGGAAATCCATTTTTCATATACGGATAAAAAAACTTGAAGAAGTTCAAGTAAATCTGATTTCCAAGTTTTTAAAGCTCAATGGTGTCTATCTGATGGTTATTGATGACATAAAACCCCCAGAAAGAATCATCAGCAAAGAACAATAAACGGGGATTCTCAATCTTCTATTTGTTTAAATTTTCTTTATTTTAGGATCTTTGTACCACTGGATGATGCCTGATTCACAGTTACATTTCTCTACAGGGTCGCTTTGAGATACTCTCTTTAACAGGGTCATTCATGCCAAGTGATAACGGAGTAACAAAAAGCAGATCCGGTGGGATGAGTGTCTCTTTGGCAGGACCTGATGGCCGTATTCTAGGGGGAGGACTTGCTGGCATGTTAGTAGCAGCTGGTCCTGTTCAGGTTAGAAATGCAGTATGTGATAATATATTAGTATTAGAAAAGACTTGTCATGTTTGTAGTATGAGTGAAGAATGGAGTAATCGACAATGTTCTTTAGCTTTTCTTCACCATATTTCTTGTATAGAATTCCCCGTCATTTTTGTTTAGCCAAAAAAATCTCTGGTTCAATAAGCAAAGATTCAAAAAAATTAATAAACAGCCTGCAAGTTTTATGAAAATGCACATAACTCCGCACTAATATTATTACTGGATGCTGATTTTTGATGATATGTAAGTAATGTTTGGAAACATTAGCTTTGAAACACATTTTATTAAATGGATTTGATCGATCAATCAGGTTGTCCTTGGTAGCTTTCTCCCTGGTCACCAGCAGGAACGGCAAAAGCCTAAGAAGCAGAAATTTGAGCATGCAACAACAACTTTTACTGTTCTTCCTGCCCATTCCTTCTCGGATGAAAGAACGGAGGGATCCTACGGAGTACAAAAGCCAATTTTAACCTCTTCAGCTTCTTTCCATGGTGACAATATTGTTCCAGTAAGTGCCTTGCATACAAAGATTTCGGCCCCTGAAAGTATCGTTCCTGCACCAGCAGCAATATCAGTAGCAGCAGCTGAATGCAAGGAGCAGAGCTCATCCAAGTGTGAGGTCTCTTGCTGACTTTTACATTTTAATTGTGTCGTAGGGTTGTATCTCTGTAGGCTCTGTTCGCCCTTTTGTTCAAGTCTTGGCTGATTATTGTTTCAAGACTGTATAGGGGTATTATAATTTGTGTCAGTTTAGCCCGAATCTTTTTCCTTCCCTTCCCTTTTTAGGCTCTCTAGTGTAGGATGATGATCTCTGTTTGTTCCATTTGTTCTCCACCTCTGTTGTCATTGTTTTAGTGAGGTGTGTCTTTGATGTATAAGTTCATATGTAGTAGGGGTTCCCTATGAGTTGCCAGTTTTACATGTAGTAGGAAAAACAATTTCTGAGGTAATTTTTAGTTATAGTGCCAACTGAGTTGTAATTTTGTCATCTCAAGAAAAACATCAGTTATTTTTTTCTTCTCTCTGGACAATTCTATACTAATTGCTGCTGCTAATAAGCTCCAAACTGAAACAGAACATTTGTTGCAAGACTTATCCACGTTGTGAGAAGCATGAAGGGGAAATCAAAATCATCATCTTCTTTTTCCTTAATTTTAGGCAGTCAAAAATTATTAGCTGTGGATTAATGGACAAAGGCATATGATGTCCTCAATTTTTCTTCCTTCCAACCTCTGTTAACTTTTTCGATGAACTCTTCAACTTTCCTCCTCAGCTCATCATCGTCTTCTTCTTCATCTTCGCTATTTTCTCCACAGTCGTCGATCACAGTTATACTGACGGTTGATGTTTCTATTGATTCTGCTCCCGGAGCTTCAACATTCTTTTGCAATAACGCCGCCGCCTCAGTTATCGCCACAGGTGATTCTGATTCGGCATTGATATCGAAGGAAATACTATTCTCCTGATCTCTGCGCACAATGCTGGGGAGAGATTGACTGTTAGGTTTCTCTTCATCGTCAACCTCTGAACTGGAGTTAGAACTCAAAACGAGAAGAATCATTATGATCAAATTGCAGAAACAAAAAACAACCAGAGAATTGGAGGCAGCAAAAGAGATCAATTCGAACGTTGAATGCAACATTCCTTTACGAATATTGAATTATCACTGCCGAAAGTGAGAATTCGAACTCTTTCTCCTTGATATCTTGCAGTCGTGTTTCTCAAATAATGAGGCGGACGAGAAGTGGGAAGCCACTGAGACTGAGGCTGTCTTTTAAATAAAAAGCTTTGGAAGGAAAAAAAAAAAAAAAGTGTGCTGAAGAAGTTCCTTTTAAGCGCAGGATAATATGGTGTGGTGGGGAAGCTAACTAAGGTTGACAGGTACTACCATTCCATTGTTTAATCATTAATTTATATTTTGTTTGGGAATAGCTTCCAGCACAAATGTGGTCTCATTACATTATTTACGGCCACAACCCACGTGCCGGTTGCTTTAGATTTTTTTTTTTTTTTTTATAAATTATAAAAAAACTCCGTATCTAAATATATAAGTTATTTTAACGAATCAAAATAAAGTTTTTATTTTTGGAAGAATAAAAACCTTTATCAAAACAAAAATTATACATAAAAAAAAAGGTTGCCATATTTAGATAACTTTTGGAGGAAATAAAGAAACAAGAAATATTTGAAAAAGATGAGCAAAACATTTTTTGGAAATAACAAATATAGCCTTTGCAAAGAAGGCAGGCAGTGAAACCACAGGCAATTTGCATAATAATCACCTCTTCCTTTTATTACCAGAAAATTTGTTGTTAAAGCCTCTCAGGTCATTTGTGGTCTCAGCAGTGTTCTGCTTCTTTAAGCCTTTCCCTCCATATCCAAACTTGGAGTTCTTGAATTCCCTGCCCTTTTTATTTTTATCTGACCCTTTCTTCCCTCTTCCACCAAAATTTCTTGACTTCCCACCAGAACGGTCCCCAGCAAACACCCCCTGCTGCCGCTTGTTTGATCTCTCAAATCCTTTTCCTTCCTCAAAAGAAAAATCCAAGTCATTGCCTTTGTTGTCATTGGCAAACCCACTCTGCTGCCTCTGTTTTCTCCACTTCTTAACAGATTCTATCTCTGCTTTCTTCTGCCGAGTCTTTTCCTTGAGCTTCTGTGCCTGTACCTCCTTTGCTATTTTCTTATTCTCCCTTTGCTTCCTTCTCTCTTCTGCCTCCTCAATCCTTGTTTTCTCTGCTAAAAGGCGGCCCTTAACTTTCACCATATGGGAATCGGATTTGACCATTTCTGCATAATAGTCAGATGGTCTTAGAAAAGGGAGTCCCATTTTCTGAAATTTGTCAAATGCTTGCCTTGTACCCTCTAATGCCTGTGTGTAGAAAGCCAGCTCACGCATAAGGTCATCATTCACATCCACTTCTTGATCCCCATCAATATCAAGTGAAAGCTTGTGTATCCACTCAACATTATTAGGCCACCTGATATCATCAAGTTTTTCGAGCAAACCATCCTTATTATTTATGGCATTCTTGGAAGGTTCAGCTAACTTCACATCTTCACCATCTTCTGTTTCTGATCCTGATTCTGATTCTGATTCAGATTCCGGAGATTCATTCAACTCGTCTTCCATTGCAATATCGTCTATTGATTCCTTCGCAACCATACTAAAGATTTTCTTTAGAGCAAAGTACAATGGCCTACAAAAATTAGGGGAAAAAAAATTAAGCTCTAAAATTCTTAACTGATATCTCATTAAACTATGAATTTACTTCAGTATCTGTTCACTGCCATCAAAGTCATCTTCACTGCAAGAGTAACACATTCAACGAAGCTTTGTAACAAATTACAGGTCAGTGACTGTTGCACAAAAGCATTTTGGTTATTTCTTCAATGTTGCCTATATTATCTCTATCACCAAAATATTTCCTAGGTCATCTATCTCACCTTAGATTCTCTTCCCCATTTTACACTTTCCCTTATTTAGTCCAATATGAATTTGTTATTATTCTAAAAACCTAAAAGGCTAAAACTTTCCAAGAAGAAAGCCTAACAAAGGTTTTCCTGCTCTACAGATAAAAGATACAAATTTTCACCAACCAAATACTGCTATTTTTTTTATTACAGCTTTTCCTGGTGATATTCCGCTCATATATGCACTGTAATTCCGGCCCCCAAAAAATAATAAATCAGAAGACTCACGAAATATAAGAATTCAACAGTGTTCTTACGATAAACTAGAAATTTCAAGAAAACCATATGCGTCATACATAAAAAAGGACAAAATACGTCTTTACCTCGGAGGATATATTTCTAGTGAAGGAGAAAATAGGTTCCAGAGCTTCCCGGTTCCGACCGAGAGAGATGTTGGGAGTACCGCTGAGAGGCTGAGAAAATGGAAATAAGGGACGCAAAACCCAACTAAAACCCTAATCAAATTGAACGCCGTAGACCCGACCCTTATTACAATCAATTGGTGACTGCCCGGCCCCACTTTCTTATTTTTCAAACCATTTGTTAGAAAACGTTAATAAATCGGCCCAAAGACCTTCTTTATCTCTTAATTAGGGCCCGAACTTTTATTTTCCAAACCCATTTCGAAGAAAACGTTAAAAAATAGGCACAACACCCTGCTTTAAGTTTTAGCTTGGCCCATCTTTCTGATTTTTAAGCCCATTTATAAATAAGTTTATACAAGGGCCCAAAGCCTGCATTATCTCTAAATTTCAGCCCAGCTTTCTTGTTTTCCAAGCCCATTTTTAAAAACTTTAATAAATGGACCCAAAGCCCTGCTTTATATCTTAATTTGGGCTCACAATTCTTATTTTCCATGCCCATTTATTAGAACACGTTAATAAATGGGCCAAAAGCCCTGCTTTATCTCTTGTCTTGAGACCAATATTCTTATTTCCCAAACCCATTAGATAACGTTAACAATTGGGCCAAAAGTCCTGCTGAAGCCCATTTATAAAACGTTAATAAATGGGCCCAAAAGCTACTTTATCACTTAATTTCGGCCCACAATTCTTATATTTCATGCCCATTTTTAAATCAAATTAATAAATGGATCCAAAGCCTGCTTTATTATTTAATTTGGGTCAAACTTTCTTCTTTTCCAGGCCCATTTATTAGCACACGTTAATAAATGGGCCAAATACCCGGCTTAACCTCTTATCTTTATCTTTTGCCCAGCATTCTTTTTCACAAGCCCATGTTCTAATAAATGGACCAAAGCCCTGCTTTGTATTTTAACAAGGGCCCAATTTCTTATTTTCCAAACTCATTTCTAAAAAAGTTAATAATTGGGCCAAAAGCCTGCTTTATGCGTTATCTTGGGCCCAACATTCTTATTACCCAAGCCCATTTGATAGAAAACGTTAGTAAATGGACCAAAACCCTGCTTTATTTCTTAATTTGGGCCGAACTTTGTTATTTCTAGGCCCATGTTCTAATAAATGGGTCAAAGCCCGGCTTTATCTCTTGAGATTGGCCTAATATCTTATTTTTCATGACCATTTTTAAAAACTTTAATAAATAAGGCTTATTTGGCCCATCTTTCTTATTTTCGAAGCCCATTTTTAAAAAAATTAATAATTGTTCATAAGCCCTGCTTTATCTCTTAACTTGGGTCCAACATTCTTATTCCCAAGCCTATGTTCTAATAAATTGGCCATAAACCTGCTTTATCTCTGGGCCCAACTTTCTTATTTTCTATGCCCATTTTTAAAAAGTTCATAAATGGACCCAAAACCTGCTTTAACTCTTAATTTGTGCCCAACTTTCTTATTTTCGATGCCCGAGTTTAAAAAAATGATAATAAATTGGCCTACTCCCTGCTTTATCTCTTGATTTGATCCCAACTTTCTTATTTTCCTAGCTCATTTTTTTAAAAAATTAAAAAAATAATTTCAGCTGTTGCTACTAAATCCCCCATCGAATAAATTAAAAATAGAATGAACTGGAAAACAAGTTTATAACGTGCAGACTGAACATTCCTACCTTTTGGCTAAGATCAAATGTAGTATATGTTAATATCAGTTTAATATCTGATACATGGACCATCGGTCCACACTATATTAACTCAAAATTTTTAGGGGAAGAGTCCAACAGGTAGCTTGCTATTTTCTTCTTCGAAATCCTAAGACCAAACTCATAAACATTGGTCACACATCCTTTTAAATAAATGAGCAAACGATAAGAATCAATGCTGGGCATTATCAAATACACGTCGGATCATTTGTTCCAAAATGTCATACAGGAAACTAAAATAAAACTCGCCCAAAAAACCAAAATTAACGAGTCCTAAGATTGATTACTTTTGCAGAAAAAAACATAGGGTGAAACAGAGAAAAAGCAGGGCACTAAACATACAATGATATATATACATGTAAAAATACTTAAAACATCCCAAGGCGTAGGTGATTTGGTGGTAAAAAACTCTCCTAGCTCAAGTGAGGTGCAAGAAAGCAATCTAACTCGAACGAAAATTAGTTTAGATGTGAATATCACTTAAAGGTGTCCTTCCATAGTTACGATGCAGGACACTGTGCTCTAAGAAAAAAAAATACTTAAAACAATAATGTAGTACACTTAGATCAAAGTGATAGCATAAATTGAGTATGGTAATATAAACTTCAAGTGATTACACATAAACAAAGAACTTAACTACGTAAAAAAAGTTACCACCAAGTGATTCCACCTCAATAGGACCACACACATCAGAGTAAACCAACTCTAGCTTCAATATCTTTCTCATGGATCTCCTCGGAAAAGAAACTCTATGCTGCTTTCCTGCTAAACAATGATCACATGGGTCAAGAGAAATGGTAACATCAGCAAGAATAAGAGACTTACCAGCCAACAACTTTATACCCTTCTCACTAACATGGCCCAATCTTCAATGCCATAAGTTAGGAGAAGTTTTCTCTTCAACAGCATTCAACTCATTAGTACACATTTTCAAGTGTGTCTTATACAAGGTGCAATAAAGCTTGCCACGAGCAACAGTCAAAGAACCCTTCCATTTACCCTCACCAAAAGTATGCTTGTAGCCTTCTTGATCAAGTACATTAGCAGACAATAAATTGAGGCGTAAATCTGGAATGTGACGAACATCTCTTAAAGTCATATAGCACCCAACATTGGTTTGAACTCGAATATCTCCAATTCCAACAATACTTGCTGAACTCAAGTTTCCCATCTTCACACTACCAAAATCTCTAGCTCGGTAGTTAATAAAGTATTCCTTATAAGGAACACAATGATAAGAAGCCCATGTATCAACAAGTCATTCAGCATCAGAATTATCAACATGACAACAATCACTTGTAGTACAAACCAAAGAAATACTGTCATCTGAAGTAGAAGTTGTCGATGTTGTATTCTTGTCATCACCCTCTTTGAGATGATCATTTTTCTTCTTTTGCTGGTCTCTTTTCATCTTATAACAAAACTTTTGAATATGGCCATGTTTGCTACAATAGTGACATATCGTGGGCTCTCTCCCATCCTTGGACTTGGACTTGGACCTGTACTTTGACTTGCCATGCCATTTGGGACCTCTACTTTTGCTTCTTCCTCTATTCTCTACCACAAGTGCCTGTGAAATATCAACACCCATCTCCTTTCTTCTAAGCTCTTCATTGAACATGTTCTCTTTAATGACATACAATGAAAGCACACCATCTGGAGCTGAGTTGCTGATAGACACAACCAAGGTTTCCCAACTATCTGGCAAAGGACTCAATAGGAATAAAGCCTGCAACTCATCATCAAAAATAATTTTCATCACAGTCAACTTGTTAATGATATCTTGAAAGTCGCTAAGGTGCTCAGAAACAGACTTCCCTGGCTTCAACTTGAGACTAACAAGCCTCTTAATCAACGATGCCTTGTTATGAGCAGTCTTTCTCTCATAAAGACCCTCCAATTTTCTCCACAACTTGAGTGGCTCAGTCTCTTGGGATACATGATTAAATATGCTAATATCAATCCACTGTCTGATAGTCCCCAAGGTCTTTCTCTTCAGCTTTTCCCATTCTCTATCCGTCATCTTCTCAGGTTTAGTGGGCATATCATCCTTCTTGGTTTTATCCACATCAATTGGGTCAAACAAATCTTTACAATAAAGCAAATCTTGCATCATAGGACGCCAAATGGAATAATTGGTTGATGTTAATTTAACCATAGAATTATTTCTAGACTCCATATCTATGATTTAAATCAATACCAATGCTCTGATACCAAATGTGAGGGAAAAAACAACAAGTAGGATACAATACCTACAAGGATCAAATTCAAGACAACCAACCAAACACACTTGACCCAATTCACCACAAATAATATACCAAGATAATCACCAATAAAAATCAACAGCACATAAAGCAACAAACCACAATCAAATACGAAAAATAAATATGCAAACAACACACGATTTTATACGTGGAAAACCCCTTCGATGTGAAGGATAAAAACTACAGAACTTATAGGGAGTCCGCCCTCTTCTTCTCTTATTATGTAAATTGAGGGTAAAAACACCCAAACTAGTTTACAAGGATGTCACAGCCCACCAACAATAACATACATAACAGCCAACAACAATAGAGAATAAAAAATTTGAAGTATCTCCACAAAATCGTAGGCTGCACCAGTTACGATAACAGAAGATCCGTAGCTTCGATTGATGTAAAACTTGAACAGATTGAAGTCATATGTGTTGGGAACAATATCTAATAGCTCAATCCAACGGTCGGATCTCTGGCGATGATCAAGTTCGGGCAAGCTGTCCAGGAAAAACAGCACCGCCCCCTCTTCTTCCTCTCTGTTTTTTTTCTTCGTAAGTTGCCCACAGGAATCCCCCTCAACTCTCTCTCACTGTTTTTGGTCAACAAAAGGAAAGGGGAAATATATATATTTTTTAAATTGTGTCCTCCACTAAGAAAAAAGTAGAACGGACTAGACCCACAACAATCTCCCCCTCCAGCCCAATTTGGGGAGATCATACGCAAACCACGTCAAGCAGACATACCTGCAAGCTTGGAAAAAAACTCAAGCTTGCCTCCGGAAACCACATTTGTCAGCATATCGGCGACATTCCTGTTTGTGTGAATCTTCTTCAACTTCATTAGTTGCTTTTCAATAATATCACGCAACCAATGATACCTCACATCAATATGCTTTGTGCGAGCATGGTACATGGTGTTTTTGCTCAAGTCTATACCACTTTGACTATCGCAAAACACAACATACTCATTTTGCTTCAGACCCAACTCTTGAAGGAAACGCTTCAACCAAATCATCTCTTTGTCTACTTCCACTACTGCTATATACTCTGCCTCAGTTGTTGACAAAGCTACACACTTTTGTAGCTTGGATTGCCATGAAATGGCTCCCCCTGCAAATGTAAACAAGTAACCTGAGGTAGACTTTCTGTTATCAAGATCTTCAGCCATGTCAGCATTTGTAAATCCCTCAAGAATACGCTCACCGCCTCCAAAACACAAACTCAGCTTTGAGGTACCCAGCAAATATCTCAAGATCCACTTTACAGCTTCCTAGTGAACCTTGCCTGGATTAGCCAATAATCTGCTAACCAATCCAACAGCATGTGCTATATTCGACCTTGTACACACCATATCGTACATCAATGAACCAACAACAGAAGAGTAAGGAATATGAGACATGATTTCCTTCTCTTTCTGATAACTCTAAAATAATAGAGTTATTCACATATATTTTGCCCTTAATTTGAACCCAATTTCATGATTTGTGCAAATGTTTTTGAGTTAAAATGCACCAAATTGCATAATTAATTTCTCCATTTTAATTTTGTGGATTAATTGTAAAAATAGCCATTTTAATGAAAGAAATTCCTAAATTTATTATAATTAAATTCAATTACTAACATTTAAATATGTGCAGGATTTCACATAAAAAATGATGAAATTTTTGGATCAAATTGCAAAAGGGTAAAAATGGAATTTTGATTGAAATTGGTCAAAAGAAATAGGATAAAATGTTGACCAATTTAGAAGGAATTGGAAATTGGTGGATGACTCATCAAGAGAGAAATGGAAAGTAAATTTTATATAGCTATAATTGTGCACATACACACAGTTTGCACTTCTATATAGCTATATATATATATATATGTTTGTAAGAGTGGGTGACATCAAGGTGGACAAGAAGACAAAAGCAAGTGAGCAGAATGATTTCATATATATACATATGCACTAACTCCAGTTGGAGATAAAACAAAGAAATACACACATTGCAGCTGAAATTTCCAGACGCTAAGCATTCGGTGAAATCCTGCAGAATTAAATTAGAATTTCTGAATTTCTACTCTATTCAGAAATTAGTTAAGAAATTCCAGCTGGCTGTAGAAACTATCAAGGAACGAACAGCTGTACACTTACGGGCAGTGGCAGCTGCACTATATATATATATACACATACATATGATGATAACTTTGCAAAAGCTGACGGGTTTTTAGGAGAAAAGGGGCAGTGGCAGCTGCACTATATATATATATATATATATATATATATATATATATATATATATATATATATAGCTATATAGAAGTGTAAACCGTGTGTATGTGCACAATTATAGCTATATAAAATTTACTTTCCCATTTCTCTCTTGATGAGTCATCCACCAATTCCCAATTTCTTCTAAATTGGTCAATATTTTATCCAATTTCTTTTGACCCATTTCAATCAAAAATTCCATTTTTACCCTTTTGCAATTAGATCCAAAAATTCCATCACCTTTTATGTGAAATCATGCACAAATTTAAATGTTAGTAATGAAATTTAATTATAATAAAATTTAGGAATTTCTTTAATTAAAATGACCATTTTTACAATTAATCCACAAAATTAAAATGAAAAAGGAATTATGCAATTTGGTGCATTTTAACTCAAAAACATTTGCACAAGTCTTGAAATTGGGTTCAAATTAAGGGCAAAACATATGTGAATAACTCTATTATTTTAGAGTTATCACTTTCTCAGAAGTAGGACAACAACGCTTGCTCAATTTGAAATGACCAGCAAGTGGTGTATTAACTGGCTTGACATTCTTCATATTGAACATTTCAAGCACTCGTTCAATATACTTCTGTTGTGATAGCTAAAGCTTACCAGCTTTTCTATCACGAACAATTTTCATGCCAAGAATTTACTTCGCAGGACCAAATCTTTCATTTCAAAGGACTTTGACATATCCACTTTCAACCTGCGAATCATCTCAACATCTTGTTTCACTATCAACATATCATCAACATACAAACAAAGAATAATGAAGTTATCATCAGAGAACTTTCTAAAATACACACAATGATCTGCAGTAGTATGCATGTATCCATTACCACTCATAAAGGAATCAAACTTGCAGTACCATTGTCTTGGTGCTTGCTTGAGCCCATAAAGACTTTTTTTCAACTTGCAAACAAAATTCTCTTTTCCTTTGACTTCAAATCCTTCCGACTGCTCCATGTAAATTTCATCATCCAAATCACCATGTAAAAATACAGTTTTTACATCAAGTTGTTCAAGCTCAAGATCTAAACAAGTCGCTAGTCCCAAAATCATGCGAATGGAAGTCATCTTCACCACTGGTGCAAAAATCTCACCATAGTCGATGCCTTTCTTCTGATGGCATCCCTTCACCACCAGTCTTGCCTTCCGTCCCACTAGCTTCTGGCCATCTTTCTTATTCTTGTAGAACCACCTGCTCTTCAAGACTTTCTTCCCTTTTGGACGCTTCACCAAATTATAGGTTTCATTCTTCTTCAAAGAATTCATCTCATCTTGCATAGCCTCCGGCCAATGGTCTTTGTCTGGATGTGACAATACCTCTTTAAGGCTTTCAGGCTCCCCCTCATCAGTGATTAGGATATACTCTGAACTTGGATAAAGACTTGAAGGTTGTCAAACTCGGGTTGACCTTCTCAATGTTGGCTCTTCTACTATTTATTGGGTCCACATATACCCACAAGGTTGGGCTTCCACTTGTGAGTTGATTTGCTCCCCCTGATTAGAAGACTCTCCACTTTCAATTTCAACAGCTTCATCATCAGGTTGTGGCACAATCTCTGGTTGTACCTCTTCAATATGGTCATGTTTATGAGTAGATTCATGACCATCATCAGGAGCATCACCTGTTTGTTGAACATCTGGAACAGAAACATGAGGCATATCAGTAGCACCATGAGATAAATCAATATAATATGTATTACCAGCACCTAAGAGATGAAAACTCATCTCGTGCTCGTAAAATACATCTCTACTCCTCACAACTCTTTTCTTTGCTGGATCATAAAGCTTGTAACCAAACTCTTCATCACCATATCCAACAAATACACAAGGAGAAGTATTGAAATCAAGCTTCAATCTATGTTCATTCGGTACATGCATGAAGGCCTTGCATCCAAACACCTTCAAATGAGAATAAGAAGGATCTCTCCCAAATCAAACTCTCTCAGGAAGATCAAACTCCAAAGGAACTGATGGTGCTCTATTTATCAAGTACACAGCGGTTTCAACTGCTTCTCCCCAAAATGACTTAGGAAGATTGGACATCCTAAGCATACATCTCACTTTCTCAACAATAGTTATGTTCATCATCTTGGCAACACCATTGTGCTATGGGGTACCAGGTTCTGTTCTTTCATGTCGAATTTTATATCTTGAACAATGTGCTTTAAACTCATTTGAAGTGTATTCACCTTCATTATCAGTTCAGAGATGGATTCTCTGAAGAAGAAAGAAACGTGTGACTTGGTGAAGCGTCCAAAAGGGAAGAAAGTCTTGAAGAGCAGGTGGTTGTACAAGAACAAGAAAGATTGCCAGAAGCTAGTGAGACGGAAGGCGAAGGGATGCCATCAGAAGAAAGGCATCGACTACGATGAGATTTTTGCACTAGTGGTGAAGATGACTTCCATTCGCATAATTTTGGGACTAGCGACTTGTTTGGATCTTGAGCTTGAACAACTTGATGTAAAAACTATATTTTTACATGGTGATTTAGATGATGAAATTTACATGGAGCAACCGGAAGGATTTGAAGTCAAAGGAAAAGAGAATTTTGTTGGCAAGTTGAAAAAGAGTCTTTATGGGCTCAAGCAAGCACCAATGCAATGGTACCTTAAGTTTGATTCCTTCATGAGTGGTAATGGGTACATGCATACTACTACAAATCATTGTGTGTATTTTAGAAAGTTCTCTGATGATAACTTCATTATTCTTTGTTTGTATGTTGATGATATGTTGATAGTGGGACAATATGTTGAGATGATTCGCAAGTTGAAAGTGGATATGTCAAAGTCCTTTGAAATAAAAGATTTGGGTCCTGCGAAGCAAATTCTTAGCATGGATATTGTTCGTGATAGAAAAGCTGGTAAGTTTTGGCTATCAGAGAAGTATATTGAACGAGTGCTTGAAAGGTTCAATATGAAGAATGTCATGCCAGTCAATACACCACTTGCTGGTCATTTCAAATTAAGCAAGCGTTGTTGTCCTACTTCTGAGAAAGAGAAGGAAATCATATCTCATATTCCTTACTCTTCTGCTGTTGGTTCATTGATGTACGCTATAGTATGTACAAGACCGGATATAGCACATGTTGTTGGATTGGTTAGCAGATTCTTGGCTAATCCAGGCAAAGTTCACTGGAAAGTTGTAAAGTGGATCTTGCATGTATGTTTGCTTGACGTGGTTTGCGTATGATCCTTTTAGAGTGTGTTACTAAAATAATAATAATAATAATATTATTATTATTATTATAAAGAAAAGAAAAGACAAAAAACATAAGAGAGAGAGAGGAAAAGAGAGAAGGAAGAAGAGAGGAAAAGAATGTAGCCGTCCGATTTTTTTTTTCGATCGACGACCAAACGAACTCCGATCGGGATAAAATTTTAGTATGTTGTTCCTAACATTCTCTTCTTCATATCCAACGGTGGGATTGTTGTTTTGACCTCTCGATGTCGGTAAAACTGCCTCTGTTCTCTGCTATATTTTTTTGTGTGGATTTTTCACTTTGAGTGAAGATTAGTGTGGTTTGGTGTTCCAAGTTGTTGCTTGATGATTGTGTATGCCTCTAATTGATTTAAAGAGGATTATTGATTGTACCCACTAATTTTTCTTGGTGATTAGTGGAAGGCTTCGTGGTTTTTTTTCCGATTTGGGGTTTTCACATTAAATCTTGGTGTTCGTTTATCGCTTGATTGATTGTTTGTGGTTGTGTTTGCTATTTTTGATCGATCATATGATTTTGCCCATTTTGACAAAACAAATACGGGAAAATTATTAATTACTTCCGCTAAAAAATTGAGGTGATTTTCCCAATAATTGGTATCAAAGAATGGTTAGACTTCTGAGAAGAAAGAGGAGAAAGACACAGCAGCCCTTGTAGATGCAGATAATTTATTCTTTGTGTGTACTGACACTACCGTTGATGTTTCTTTTCAGGATTGCATTTGGATTGTTGATTCTGGTGCCTTATGTCATCTCATACCTCAGAGGGAGTTCTTCTCATCTTACACTAGCAGTGACTTTGGCTATGTCAAGATGAGAAAGGGTGACGAATCATCTAAGATTATTGGGATGGACACTGTTTGTTTAAAGACTAATACTGGTTGCAGGTTGATCCTTAGAGATGTCAGACATGTTCCAGAGTTTCAGCTCAACCTCATTTCAACTGGAGGACTTGATGGAGAGGGTTATGTTAGCCGCCTTGGTGAAGGAAAGTGGAAGCTCACCAAAGGTTCTTTGATCATGGCCCGAGGTAAGAAAGAGAACATGCTTTACGTGATGCAAGCAAAGATGTGCAGAGATCAGAACACTGCGTCCTCCACGGATTTATCGCACGAGATACTTGATCACATGATTGAGAGTTGTAAGAGTATCCTCCCTGAAGGTGATATTCCTTTTCCTACCATACATTCAGATCATGGAGGAGAAGATGGAGAACAATGTTGTGGTAATGATGTTACTCGTGATGGTGATGTACTTGAGCCACCTTGTATTGAGAATGGAGTTCCGCCACAAAGGGATCTTCAAATGGGTAAATTTGATAGAGTTTGCTACCAGGAAGAAGTGAAGAAGGTGCACCGACGAGAGTGGATTCAAGCCAAGCGAGATGGAGTTATATCCTTGTTTGATGGACGTGGTCATTCCCGGGTAAAGTTACATGGAAGCAAGCGAGCACCCAAGAGCAATCAGATGTTCAAGTTAAAAAGAAGAGAGCATTGCTCACAATCCACAGACTTGGCGCAGTTGGTTGTGAAAGGTTTGTTTGATATATTTCATCATTGAGTTTTACCTCCCATGTAGGAGTGAGGGGGAGATTTGTTGGGGTATCCCTCCTACATGGAGGAAGGAATTCATAAATCATACATTTTGTGTTAAAAATGTAATTGGTTTAGAGTGAATTACTAAAATAATAATAATAATATTTATTATTATTATTATAAAGAAAAAAAAAAGAAGAGAGAGGAAAATAGAGAAGACAAGAGAGAAAAATGGTGCAACCGTCCGGTTTTTTTTTCTTCGATCGACGACCAAACGAACTCCGATCGGGATGAAATTTTAGTATGTTGTTCCTAACATTCTCTTCTTCATATCCAACGGTGGGATTGTTGTTTTGACCTCTCGATGTCGGTAAAACTGCATCTGTTCTCTGCTGCATTTTTTTGTGTAGATTTTTCACTTCGAGTGAAGATTATTATGGTTTGGTGTTCCAAGTTATTGCTTGATGATTGTGTATGTCTCTAATTGATTTAGAGAGGATTATTGATTGTACCCACTGATTTTTCTTGGTGATTAGTGAAAAGGCTTCGTGGTTCTTTTCCCGATTTGGGGTTTTCACGTTAAATCTTGGTGTTCGTTTATCGCTTGATTGATTGTTTGTGGTTGTGTTTGCTATTTTTGATCGGTCATATGATTTTGTCCATTTTGACAAAATAAAGACAAAAAAATTATTAATTACTTTCACTAGAAAATTAAGGTGATTTAACGTGGAAACCTCAAATCGAGAAAAAAATCACCAATCCTTCCACTAATCACCAAAAACAAATCAGTGGGTACAATCAATAATCCTCTCTAAATCAATTAGAGGCATACACAATCATCAAGTAACAACTTGGAACACCAAACCACAATAATCTTCACTCAAAGTGAGAAATCCACACAAAAAATGCAGTAGAGAACAGAGGCAGTTTTACCAACATCGAGAGGTCAAAACAACAATCCCACCGTTAGATATGAAGAAAAGAATGTTAGGAATAACATACTAAAATTTCATCACGATCAAAATTTGTTTGGTCGTCAATCACAGAAAAAAACATGACAACTGCACCTTTTTTCTCTCTTCTTCCTTCTCTCGGCTTCTCTCTTTTCCTCTCTCTCTCTTATGTTTTTTTCTTTTCTTTTCTTTTCTTTATAATAATAATAATAATAAATATTATTATTATTATTATAGTAACACACTCTAAACCAATTATATTTTTAACACAAAATGTATGATTTATGAATTCCTTCCTCCATGTAGGAGGGATACCCCAACAAATCTCCCCATCACTTCTACATGGGAGGTAAAACTCAATGATAAAATATATCAAACAAATCTTTTCAACTTGAACACCCGATTGCTCTTGGGTGCTCACTTGCTTCCATGCAACTTTACCAGGGAATGACCACGTCCATCAAGCAAGGATATAATTTCATCTCGCTTGGCTTGAATCCACTCTCGTTGGTGCACCTTCTTCACTTCTTCCTGGTAGCAAACTCTCTCAAATTTACCCATTTGATGATCCCTCTGTGGCGGAACTCCATGCTCAATACGAAGTAGCTCAAGTACATCACCATCACGAGCAACATTATCACCACAACATTGTTCTTCATCTTCTCCTCCATGATCTGAATGTATGGTAGGAGAATGAATATCAATTTTAGGGAGGATACTCTTACAACCCTCAATCATGTGATCAAGTCTCTCGTGCGATAAATCCGTGGAGGACGCAGTGTTCTGATCTCTTCTGTACATCTTTGCTTGCATCACGTAAAGCATGTTCTCTTTCTTACCTCGGGCCACGATCAAAGAACCTTTGGTGAACTTCCACTTTCCTTCACCAAGGTGGCTAACATAACCCTCTCCATCAAGTCCTCCAACTAAAATGAAGTTGAACTGAAACTCTGGAACATGTCTGACATCTCTGAGGATCAACCTGCAACCAGTATTGGTCTTTAAACAAACAGTGATCATTCCAATAATCTTAGATGATTCGTCACCCTTTCCCATCTTGACATAACCAAAGTCACCGCTAGTGTAAGATGAGAAGAATTCCATGTGAGGTGTGAGATGACATGAGGCACCCGAATCAACAATCCAAGTGCAATCCTGAAAAGAAACATCAACGGTAGTGTCATCACACACAGAATAAATCATCTGCATCTACAAGGGTTGTTGTGTCTTTCTCCTCTTTCTTCTTAGAAGTCTGACCATTCTCCTCTTTTTGTTGGGCTTTATCTCGCTTCATTTTCATGTACTGAGATATCTTATGACCCTGTTTATTACAATAAAAGCATTTCACTTCGCTTCTTGATTTAGATCTCCCCTTGGATTCAAAGTCTATATGTCTGTGTCTTCCACGGCCCTCTACCTCAGCCACATTAGCCTGATCTGAATAGTTGGATGAACTCAGATCTCTTCTCCTAGCTTCTTCGTTCAGCAGACTCGACTTCATAACATCCATTGTGAGTTTACCCTCTGGAGCAAAATTGCTAAGTGACACCACCAAAGTCTCCCAACTTTCTGGCAATGAGCTGAGGAGCAACAACGCCTGCAATTCATCATCTAAAACCAATTTCATAGAAGATAATTGGTTAATCAAACCCTGAAAATCATTCAAATGCTCAACCACACTATGTTAATCCTGATACTCAAGTCTCACAAGTCTTCTCATAACAGAGGTTTTATTCAAGGCATTTTCTCTCTCATACATGCATTTGAGTTTCTCCCACAATTCATAGGCGTTGGTATCATTAGCAACATGCTGAAACACACTATCATCAATGAATTGCCTAATCATTCCTATAATTTTCCAATTAAGTAATTTCCAAGTACTTTCTTGTTTACCGACTGGCATCTTCTTATTCAAGATCGGTTCATGCAAATCCTTAATATATAAAATATCCTCCATCCTGGGTTTCCACCTTTGATAATTGGAGGAGTTCAATTTAATCATTCCCCCAAAAATAACTTTATCCTCCATTTTAACAACACAAGAAAATCAACCAAAAATATCAACTCAAGCTCTGATACCAATTGTTGGGAAAAATCACCTCAATTTTCTAGCGGAAGTAATTAATAATTTTCCCGTCTTTATTTTGTCAAAATGGACAAAATCATATGATCGATTAAAAATAGCAAACACAACCACAAGCAATCAATCAAGCGATAAACGAACATCAAGATTTAACTTGAAAACCCCGAATTGGGCTGGAGGGAGAGATTGTTGTGGGTCCAGCTCGTTCCACTTTTTTCTTAGTGGAGGGCACAATTTAAAAAATATTTTTTTTCCTCCTTTCCTTTTGTTGACCAAAAACAAAGAGAGAGTTGAGGGGAATTCCTGTAGGCAACTTACGGAAAAAAACAGAGAGGGAGAAGAGAGGGTAGTGCTATTTTTCCTGGACAGTTTGTCTGAACTTGATCATCACCGGAGATCCGACCGTTAGATTGAGCTAAAATTTTCAGAGATTATTCCCAACACATAGGACTTCAATCTGTTCAATTTTTACATCAATCGGAGCTACGGATCTTCTGTTATCGCAGTTGGTGCAATATGTTGTTGGTGGACTGTGACATTCTTATAAACTGATTTATGTGTTTTTACCCTCAATTTACATAATAAGAGAAGAAGAGGGCAGACTCCCTATAAGTCCCGTGGTTTTTATCCTTCACATCGAAGAAATTTTCTACGTATAAAATCATGTGTTGTTTGCATCTTTATTTTTTGTATTTGGTTGTAGTTTGTTGCTTGATGTGCTGCTGATTTTTATGGTGATTATCTTGATATATTGTTTGTGGTGGATTTGGTCAAGTGTATTTGGTTAGTTGTCTTGAATTTGATCCTTGTAGGTGTTGTATCCTACTTGTTGTTTCTCTCCTCACATTTGATATCAGAGCTTAAAGTTAATGGGCTTGCTTGTAAGAAAGGTATGGAAAAAAACCCACATTCTTGAAGACCTAGCGATTAGGGGTGCTTTGTGCCGCCTTGTGTCGAAAGAGCGATAGTGATACAAGATGATTTTGTCTAGGGGAGGCTCACATTCTTGAAAACCTAGCGATTATGGATGCCTTGTATCGAAGGAACGACAGTGGTACAAGATGATTTCATTTAGAGGAGGCACACGAGTATGTGATCCTTAGTTTGAGGAGAGGTTGTTGAGGTTTCAACTCATGTCTCACATCTGAAAATAATGCTATAATTTGCTAGTATATAAGAATTCTACTAACTCCATTAGTATGAGGCATTTTGAAAAATTGCCCAAAAATAAAATCGTGAAAGCTTAGGTTCAAAGTGAAAAATATCATACTAATGTAGTGTTATATGGTGGAAGCCCAACCTTGTGAGTATATGTGAGCCCAACAATTTGGTGGTAAAGAACTCTCCTAGCTCAAGTGAAGTGCAAGAAAATAATTCAACTCGAACCAAAATTAATCTAGATGTGAATTTCACTTAAAGGTGTCCTTCCATAGTTACCATGCAGAACACTGTGCTCTAAGAAAAAAAAATACTTAAAACAATAATGTAGTACAATTAGATCAAAGTGATAGCATAAATTGAGTATGGTAATATAAACTTCAAGTGATTACACATAAACAAAGAACTTAGCTACGTAAAAAAAAGTTACAATTAACCAAAGTCAAGCAAAATAAAATAAGTACAATTAACTCAAAGTCAAGCGAAATATAGTAACTTAACATAAAACAAAGCTCCAAGTACAATTAACTTTAATCATATAAAACAATTTTAATTAATAACTCAAAGTAAACCAAGTGAAATAAAATAAATAAATTCACAAAGTAACACAAAATAAATAAGTTTAACGTGAATAAAACTCGTGAGTTGAATCAAGTAAAATAAGTTCTAAATAATTACTTGAAACAAAGTAAATCAAATAAAAGGTTCCAAGGCAAAAGTACTCCATTCCAGAAGCAAAGTACTTACTTGATTGTTGGAATTAAGGGCAAACAACACCAGTAGTTTCTTTCAATACTTTGCCCGTAATTCCAGTAGGTTTTCAAACAAACCCATGTTTCCACAAATATAGATTTCTCCAAGAAATGAAAGAAATAAGTACAATAAGATCAAAACAAAATATTCCTATTTATAAGAATCAAAACCAGGCATTATCAAATACATGTTTGATCCTTTGTTCCAAAAAATCATTCAGTAAATTAAAAGAAACTCGCCAAAATAACCAGTCCAATGATTGAATACTTTTGCAAGGAAAAAACACTGTCAAATCCACAACTATTCAAACTCCTCAAAACAAGCACCCAAATAAACAAATGGAGAAAGATCATACGGTGAAAAACGCAAAAAAGAACGGCATTACAGATACTCACGAAGATAAACACACACACAAATATATATATATATATATATAAGTCTTTTGAATAAGAAACAAAAGGAATCCAATAATAGTGAAAAGGAAAAAAACATTAAAAACCTAAATCATACCTTTCAAAAAAGAAAAAAAAGATATTGAACAAGAGAAGAGCATGGGATCATCATATAAAGTTGATAAAAACAAATGTGGGCTAATGAAAGCTGAAGAAGAAACAAAGGATACATAATCAGAGTGCCACTGCGAATCCATTTCCATTTGCGAAAAACGAATTTCTCAAGATTGTCCAGTAAAGCACACACATCCAAAAAGTAAACATATGATTATACAATAAATCCTCAAGAAGTAAAGGTCACACTACTAGCTATAACCATGATTCTATAAATGCTTTTAAAAAAAACACCAATCATCCAAACTGCTATAACCATCAAACCATGAATCAAGTTCACAAGTTTCTAAGAAAGCAAGGTATTTAAAAAGCATGGAAAATGCTAATGGATTCAAGCATGAAATTCAAACCCTTGGCATCATAACACAACAATTGTCAAATTCTTAGAAATTTGGGGCAAACTCAATTCACAATTCTCAAACCAAATTAGAAGGTTATCCTAGGAGGCTGCTAACAAGTTCAGTTGAAACTTCAGGATATAGATTAAAAATATACAGTTCACACACTAAGCAGTAAATGGTACCTAGGGAAGTTTTTTGCTGAACACAAATTCCATCCTCAGAAGCCAATATATACTACACCTTCAGAGCTGAAAATAAAGAAGAAAAAAAAAGACAAAAATCAAATTAAATCAACTAACAATACAAAATTAAAATTACTAAAATATTAAATAAAAATGTAAAAAACAGTTTATTTGAAAGAGATTAAATAAAGGAATAATTATTAAAAAACATATATATAGTTAAAAAATATTTTTGAAATATCAAAATAAAATAAAAAATTTTAAGAAAAAATACAAAAATGTCAAAAACAGTTCAATTAAAAAAGAGTAAATGATGATTTTTATTTAAAAATAATAATTTTAAGAAAAAAAAAGTTTGATGGGATATAAAGTGATGCAATTAATATTTAACAAAAAATACATAGTTCAGAAATAATAAAAAATTTAAGATTGTTAGTGGATTTAGTCGTAAATATTTGAGACTTTCGTATCATTTATCTCAAACTTAATATTTTTCCTTTAATAAGTCCCAAACATATTTATTTTTCAATAAACTAGGCCAAATTCTTTTTTCTCCAGAATCATGCCAAAAAATGTGAATATTGCAGCACATATGTAAGTCATAATACATTCGACAATGAATACCTCATCAATGGTTCGCTAGTGTCCGATCATATGTGTGAATTTTGGCATGTTTTGGACAAAGAAAAAAGGCATAATTTACCAAACCCTATATATGTCAGGTGTTAGGTAACGAGACGAAATGTAAACACGAAAAATATAAACAAAGTAAAAATTTTCACTATACAAAATAGTTTACAAAAACTCTGACCGGAGGAGGAGCTACGACAACTCGTACTCGACTCGACACTCTTTCTTTCCCTCACAGAACTCTCTCTATCTTCTCTATTTGTGTTGGTGTGTGTTTATCTCTACAATATCTACTCTATTTATAGGATGGAGATGGAAGAGTTGGTAAGTGTGAATGACATAAATGTTCACACAACCCTTTTGAATATTATGCACAAGGAAAAAAAATCTTTGATGGATAAAGAAGTCATTCCACCTTTCGGTTGAGTAACATGTGTGTAGGACCCAACAATTCTCCCTCTCCTACCCATTTAGGAGGAGAATGAATACGACATCATTCAGTCGACGTTCACCCCAGCTATGTCTCTACATAGCTCAAGCTTGTCTCGTGTAACCACCTTCGTCAACATATCTGCGGGATTCTCTGAGGTATGGATCTTCACCAACTTCAACAGTTGTTGCTCCATCACTTTGCGTATCCAGTGATATCGAATATTGATATGTTTTGTTCGGGAATGATACATTGAATTCTTGCTCAAATCTAGAGCACTCTGACTATCACAATGTACCAAGTACTCTTCCTGATTGACTCCCAGTTCTTGGAGAAACCACTTCACCCACAACATCTCCTTTCCAGCTTCCGCTGCGGCAATGTACTCTGCCTCGGTTGTAGATAAAGCAACACACTTTTGTAACTTGAACTACCAAGAAATAGGTCCTCCTGCAAAAGTGAAAAGAAATCCTGATGTAGACTTTCTACCATCAAGATCGACGGCCATATCGGAATCCGTATAGCCTTCCATAACTGGTTTAGCTCCCCCATAGCACAAACACATCTTCGATGTACCCTTTAGATATCTTAGAATCCACTTGACGGCTTCACATTGTTCTTTTCCATGATTGGAAAGAAATCTGCTTACAACGCCTACAGCGTGGGCGATATCAGGTCTAGTACAGACCATAGCATACATCAAGCTCCCTACAGCTAATGAGTACGGGATCTCCGCCATTTCTTCAATCTCCTTCTTGACTTTCCGATCACGAACAATCTTCATGCTGAGAATCTATTCTGCAGGGCCCAAGTCCTTCATTTCAAAGAACTTTGATAACTCCATCTTCAGCTTGTTAATCATAACTTTGTTTTGACCTACAATCAACATGTCATCGACATAAAGAAGTAAGATAACAAAACCTCCATTTGGGAATTTTCAAATATACACGCACTGGTCTGCCTCGGTTCTCTTGTACCCCTGACCCATCATGAATGAGTCAAACTTCTTGTACCATTGCCTCAGGGCTTACTTAAGGCCATAGAGACTCTTTTGCAACTTGCAGACTAAGTGCTCCTTCCCCTAAACTTTGAAGCATTCAGGTTGTTCCATGTATATTTTCTCATTCAGATTCCCGTGAAGAAACGATGTCTTCACATCCATTTGCTCAAGTTCGAGGTCCATGCTGGCTACCAATCCAAGTATTACTCGGATTGAGGTCATCTTCACAACCGGTAAAAATATCTCGTCAAAGTCGATACCTTTCTTCTGTTCGAACTTTTTGACAACAAGCCGAGCCTTGTACATAGCTAAATTCCCTCCATTGTCTCGCTTTAACTTGAACAACCATTTGTTCCTTAGGGCTCTCTTGCCATTAGGAAATTTCACCAACTCATAGTTTGATTCTTTTGGAGAGAACTCATCTCTTCTTGCATAGTCTGCAACCATTGCTTCTTCTCCTTATGAGTTTGAACTCCATTGAAACTTTCTGGTTCCCCATCTTCGGTGAGCATTATATACTCAAAACTTGGATACCTGCTGGACTTTGTGATGGTACGGCCATACCTTGAGGTTCTTGGCCTATCTTCTTCAAATGGAGGAGTATCCTCGACATTTGGAGGGGATTGAAGCTCCCCCCGCTCAATATCATCTTCGAATGTTTCATTCTGAGTCTCTTTAGTATCACCAGGAACTTGTGGCAGTGTAGGATCTGGAACAATCTCTTACACTTGATTCTCCAGATTGTGATGGTTTTTCATAACAAGAGTCATGATGTATCTGGTTCTCTTGGAACACAACGTCCTTGCTTCTGATGATCTTCTTTGCTACTGTATCCCATAGCATGTATCCAAACTCTTCATCTCCATAGCCAACAAAGATACATAGAGTAGACTTAACATCTAGCTTCTGTCTTTGCTCTTTGGATACATGTGCAAATGCCTTGCACCCGAATACTCTCAGATGAGAATATGACACCTTCTTTCGTGACCAAATCTTCTCCGGAACATTAAAGTTCAATGGTACTGAAAGTGATCTGTTGATCAGGTAGCACGCCGCTAGAACAGCTTCTTCCCATAATGGCTTCGGCAATTTAGCCATACTGATCATGCATCTAATTTTCTCCACAATGGTCTGGTTCATCCTCTCGGCTACACCATTATGTTGTGTGGTACGTGAGACTGTCTTCTCATGTCGAATGTCGCGATTCGAGTAATATGTCTTGAAGTCATTTGAAGTATACTCGCCTTCATTGTCAAATCGGAGGCACTTTAGCTTCTTCCATGTTTTCCTTTCCACAATCACATGGAAATGTTTGAAATACTCAAGAACTTGGTCCTTGATCTTCAACAAGTATATCCATACCTTCTTGGAAGCATCATCAATAAAAGTTAAAAAATACATATTTTCGCCTAAGGACTCTTCTTCAATAGGTCCGCATACGTCAGAGTGTACCAGTCTCAACACTTCTGATCTTCTTCCCTTCCTGTATGACTTGAACAAGACTCAATGTTGTTTGTCGAAAAGGCAGTGTTCACAAGGATTAAGAGAAACTTCCTTGTCTACATTGATAAGATTTTTCTTGCTCAAGATGTCTAAACATTTCTCCCCAATGTGTCCAAGTCTCCTGTGTCATAAATTTGGGGACCCTTTATCTTCAACTGCATTAAGACTATGAATACTAACCTTGAGATTAGTTTTGTATAAAGTGTCACAAAGGTGACCACGTCCAACAACTAAAGAACTTTTAGTTAACTTCCACATGTCATGTCTGAAGTATTGTTCATAACCCTCCCGATCAATAACAGATCATGATATAAGATTGAGTCGTATGTCGGTGATGTGTCGAACACCCTTTAGCTCAAAAGTGCATCCAATCTCCGTCTTCACAAATATAGTCCTGACCCCAACAATCTTTGAGCAGCTGGTGTTCCCCATCTTCACGATACCAAAATCTCCAGATTGATACGTGGTAAATAATTCTTCATGTGAAGTAACATGATGAGAGGATCATGTATCCACCACTCATTCACCTTCGTCGTTTCCAATGTGGAGACATTCTTATATGTTGTTGAAAAGAAGAGCTACTTCGTGTGAAATAGTGACCAGAATATCATCATTTTCTTTCTTCTTAATGGAGATGCTTTGACATTGTTCTCTTTTTAGCTTTCAACAGTTGATAATCTTGTGACCTGAAATTCCACAGTGATGGCACTTGAAATTACATTTGACTGAATTCTTACCATTTCCAAAATTGCCATGATCTTGAGATTTGTCTTTGCCTCGACCTCGACCTCGACTTTGACTCTTTCCTCGTTGGTCATTTCCTTTGTTCTCTGTGACAAAAGCATGTGGGTGGTCTGGTTCAATTTCTTTCCTCCTTGCCTCTTCATTGTACAAGACACCCTTGCCAATGTTCATACTCAGTTTGCCGACTGCTGAGTTGCTGAGTGTGACAACTAGTGTTTTCCAGTTGTTCGGGAGTGTACCAATGAGTAAAATGGTCTGCATTTCATCATCTAAAAGCATATCACATGAAATAAGTTGATTTACCAAGTTCTGGAATGCACTTATATGCTCTGCTACTGATCCTCCTTTCTTGAGTTGTAGCTTCACCAATCTCTTCAAGAGGAGACATTTCTTCTGTGATGTCTTCGATTGGTATATCTTGTTGGATCCTACCCACATGTTACTCCACCAAAAGGTGGAGTGACTTCTTTGTCCATCAAAGACTTTCTTCCTTGTGCATAATATTCAAAAATATTGTGTGAACATTTGTGTCATTCACACTCACCAACTCTTTCCTCACCCTCCTATAAATAGAGTAGATGTTGTAGAGATAAATACACACCAACACAAATAGAAAAGATATAGAGAGTTCTGTGAGGGAAAGAAAGAGTGTCGAGTACGAGTTGTCGTAGCTCCTCCTCCAGTCAGAGTTTTTGTAAATTATTTCGTATAATGATAATTTTTACTCAGTTTATATCTTCTGTATTTACATTTCATCTCAGTACCTAACAAAGTGATATTAGAGCAAGGTTATTGGTACCGGAGGCGAACTGACGAAATTACTGTCAAAATTTAAAGTGCTCGGAACTTCATTTTGACACCACAAGAAGCTTCATCTCATCGAACCGAGTTCAGAACATCTCACGGAATTAAAATCCGACGTCAGACGAGCACGTATGGTACGTCTAAATTTTTCTGTCAAATTTTATGTTGGAGGTGAAAAAGACGAAGCTAACGTCAGCGTGACATCATCGCACAGCAGATGCCTAGTCAGTGCCACATCAACGCCCAGTAGGCTGTCCAGTCAGCCGCCACGTCAACAGCAGCCAACTGCCCAATAAGCTGCCCAATCAGTGCCATGTAGGTAAAGCCACATTAACCGCCCAGTCAGCAGTGCCACGTCAGCCACCACTCAGCAGGCTCACAGTCAGCTGCACATTCAGCATCAGTCGTCACGTCATTAGGGAGCGTTTATCTTTGATTTTTTTTATGTCATTTTATTCGATTTTGACAAAGTGATAGTTGTTCATAGCCAAATCAACCGCTCCGAACACAACCGCGCAGTCCATTTTGTGAAATTCAAACTCTAAAATACCGTTTCAAGAAATAATCTCAGAAGATTCGAGTCTATCAACTAGCTCAATTATGAGATTATCATCATCAAATTATTTCATCTGAAAATCATTGATGGAGGATCTTCTATATTGCAAAGACTTGCACGATCCCTTAGAAGATTAAGGGAAGAAGCAAATGAAATAAAGGAAGCCAACTCGTACTTGACTCAACTCGACACTCTTTCTTTCTCTCACAGAACTCTCTCTATCTTCTCTATTTGTGTTGCTGTGTATTTATCTCTACAACATCTACTCTATTTATAAGAGGGAGAGGGAAGAGTTGGTGAGTGTGAATGACACAAATGTTCACACAAACTTTTTGAATATTATGCACAATGAAGAAAAAGTCTTTGATGGACAAAGAAGTCACTCCACCTTTGGTGGAGTGACATGTGGGTAAGACTCAACAAGATATACCAGTCAAAGACATCACAGAAGAAATGTCTCCTCATGATAAGATTGGTGAAGCTACAACTCAAGAAAGGAGGATCAGTAGCAGAGCATACAAGTGCATTTCAGAACTTGGTAAACCAACTTATTTCATGTGATATGCTTTTAGATGATGAAATGCATGCTATTTTACTCATTGGTACACTTCCGGACAACTAGGAAACACTAGTTGTCATACTCAGCAACTCAGCAGTCGACAAACTGAGTATGAACATTGCCAATGGTGCCTTGTACAATGTTCCCTTCAGCAGTCGACAAACTGAGTATGCACGAGCAAGTCTTTGCAATATAGAAGATCCTCCATCAATGGTTTTCAAATGGAATAATTTGATGATGATAATCTCATCATTGAGCTAGTTGATAAACTCGGATCTTCTGAGGTCATTTCTTAAAACGGTATTTTAGAGTCCGAATTTCACAAAACGAACTGAGCAACTGCATCCGGAACGATTGATTTGGCTAAAAACAACTATCACTTTGTCAAAATCAGACAAAATGACAACAAAAAGTAAAAGCCGAAGATAAACGCTCCCTGATGATGTGGCGACTAATGCTGACTGTGCAGCTGACTGGGAGCCTGCTGAGTGGTGGCTGACGTGACACTGCTAACTGGACGGCTGACATGGCTCTGCCTACGTGGCGCGGACTGGACAACTTACTGGGTAGCTGGCTGCTACTGACGTGGCGGTTGACTGGACAGCCTACTGGGCGCTGATGTGGCACTGACTAGGCAGCTGTTGTGCGATGATGTCACGCCGACGTCACACTGACGTCAGCTTCGTCTTCTTCACCTCCTGCAACACAAAATTTGACAGAAAAATTCAGACCTACCGTACGGGCTCGTCTGACGTCGAATTTTAATTCCGTGAGATGTTCTGAACTCGTCTCGACGAGACGAAGCTTCCTGTAGTGTCAAAATGAAGTTCCGAGCACTTCGAATTTTGACAGTAGTTTCGTCGGTTCGCCTCTAATACCGTTAACCTTGCTCTGATACCACTTTGTTAGGTACCGAGACGAAATGTAAACACGAAAGATATAAATAAAGTAAAAATTACTCCGACTCGACTCGACACTCTTTCTTTCCCTCATATAACTCTCTATATCTTCTCTATTTGTGTTGATGTGTGTTTATCTATACAACATCTACTCTATTTATAGGACTGAGAGGGAAGAGTTGGTGAGTGTGAATAACACAAATGTTCACACAACCCTTTTGAATATTATGCACAAGGAAGAAAAAATCTTTGATAGACAAAGAAGTCACTCCACTTTCGGTGAAGTAACATGTGGGTATGACCCAACATCAGGGACCTAAGAAATTTAAAAACTAAGTTTGGGATAAATGTTACAAAAAAAACCTAAATGTTTAAGAATAAATCAACTAATAATATAAAATAAAATTTTCAATATTAGTAAAATATTAAAGAAAAATGTAAAAATCGGTTAATTTGAAAGAGATTAAATAAAATAACAATTATTTTTTAAAAAAAAAAGTTTTGAGAGGTATAATGAAATGATGAAGTAATATTAAAAATATATATATAGTTTAAAAATAATATAATTTTTATTATTTTTTAAATATCAAAATAAAATAAAAAATTTTAATAAAAAAATAAAAATTTCTAAAACAGTTCAATTGAAAATGAAAAAATGACTTTTTAAAAAAATAAAAAATAAAATAAAAACGGGTCAAACTTGTGATGAGTTGAAAAACCTTTTTTTTCAAAATAAAATAATGAGATTTTTAGTTTTAAATAAAAATTTTAAAAATACCTTTGAAAAAAGCACTGTTGTTCTTTGAAAAAAAAAATTAAAAAATAAGTGTTAAAAAGTCAATTTCTACCCAGGGAAAAAATAAATAAAATTTAATCAAATGAAATCAGAGTATATAAGCAAACCATAAACTACCAAAGAAATTCATCAACATCGAAAAAAAATAACATCAAAGGCAAAAGTAGAAGGGAGATATTCACTTAATGTGAAGAAAGTACTTACTTGATTGTTGGAAATTTGGGACAAAATTACCGGATGGGATGGGATTGGACTAAAAGAAGCCAGGCGAGTCACGCTACTCTGCTATGCTCTGCATCCTATTTCCACCAGAGGACAGATTTTTCAGAATTAAGGTTACATTTATGAATTGAAATTATTCAAAGAACATGAAGAAAAAGATACAAATAAATCAAACCCCCAAATTATTATTTTTAGAGATAAAGATAGAGATGTATCAAAGAAACTTTATACTGATATATCAAAGAAAAGATATATTTATCAAAAAAAAAACAGTTTCCCCTCTTCCCCCGTTACCAGTAAATACATTCAATTAGTTCATTATAAAGATATATTTTGTCTTCATTAAGAAAATATTATTTCAATTTACAATGCAGATATGGATTCTTGGTGACATCATATCATGAAATCTTATCGGGTTTTGTTATAATTAAAGCCAAGAAATTAAAGAAAATAGAAAAATGATGGGGAATGGGGATAGTAGTACTTACATGGTGATCAGCCGAATCGAAGTTCAGTAAAAAGATGCAGAGAAACTAAATGTCGCATGGCGCAAAGAAAGAAAGAAAAAAAATAGAAACCCCTAATTAACGAGGAATTGCAGAAAAGTTGCAAGGAAATCAATCCCCCAAATGGCCCGCAGAGAAAGAAAGAAAGAAAGAAAATGAAAACCCTAAACTAACAAGGAATTGTAAAATAGTTGCAAGGAAATCGAACCACAAAATGGCGCTTAAAGAAAGAAAGAAAAAGAGGGGAAAAGAAAAGAAAGAAATAAAATGGAAACCCTAAATTAACGAGGAATTGCAGAAAAGTAGCAAAGAAATCGAACCACCAAATGGCGCTTAAAGAAAGAAAGAAAGAGAGGAGAAAAGAAAAGAAAAGAAAGAAAATGGAAACCCTAAATTAACGAGGAATTGCAGAAAAGTAGCAAAGAAATTGAACCGCCAAATGGCGCTTAAAGAAAGAAAGAAAAAGAGGGGTAAAGAAAATAAAGAAATAAAATGGAAACCTAAATTAACGAGGAATTGCAGAAAAGTAGCAAGGAAATCGAACCACCAAATGGCGCTTAAAGAAAGAAAGAAAAAGAGGGAAAAAGAAAAGAAAGAAAGAAAATGGAAACCCTTCATTTTGGGTTAGCCGCGTAAGAGGAGGTATTTATGAGCACACACCAGGCTCCCAGTCTCTTGTAACGGCTAACTTAAATGCCAGCCTGTCCTCTTTTCATTTTTGGTAATGAAAGTATTTTAAATTTTATGTAATATGATATATATTCTTTTCAAAAAAAAAATGTAATAATATATATATATTTGTTCCCAATTGACATTTGTTATACTTGAAGGCGCCTTGCGGTGACATTTACTTCTAATTTCACTTAGAAACCATAAACAAATTTTACCATAAAATGGCATTTGATTTGTCTGTTATCTAACACCTTTGTTAATTTTCTGACAGCTTCTTAGGATAGAAGTGGAACCCAGGTTTCGCACTAAGATTGCGTAAACCGCTGATTTCTTTAATCTTTTCGTTATTGTCATTGTGATCAAGTATGCAACCCCTTGCTCTAATGGGTTACGTACCTTGGAGTATCAAATTAAGAATTATACTTTTCCCTGAACTCAAGTGACTCTAAATCCTCCCAAAGAGGATTACCCATTACACCAAATAACAAGTTAATACTACTTAATAATTGAAAGATGACGAAATAAGATACAAAATAAGGGCCTCATACATTGGGCAAGCACTGTGACAATGATGGGAACCAGAAAATCACCAAGCATCTTGAGTAAAAGTATAAATCCAAAATTGCATCCCGAAAAGGGACGGAAAGAATCAATTTACATCTACCAACTCCACATCAAAAACCAGCCAAGAATTAGGAGGAATTGCCTGACCAGCACCTCGGGCTCCATAACTGCATAAGAAAACAGCTAAGAATAAGTAAAGAACCTTAGAAGAAAAACGGCCATTAATGATTTAAGTGTTATATAAACAAAACACAGAAGAAGTTTTATGTTTAAGTTATTTATATCAGAGGACCTTGAAGAATTAAATCATTTCAAAACATATGTAGAAATTTCGTAAATACTGAGTTAGAAAAAAAAAGGATTGAAAACTCAAGCATATCACGGCCCAGAACCAACAGCGCAATGCAGATTGCTTTTTTAAACAGTTAATTGAAAAAAATTAATTTGTAACAAAGAAATTTTTAAACAGTTAATTTGCATGTTGAGAGAGAGACCATACCCCATTTCTGGTGGAATTGTGAGTCTTCTTTTGTCTCCAATACGCATGCCTAAATATTGGTCAGGTACATCCCATTAATAAAAAAGTAACAACCAAAAACAAATTAAGGTCATAGAACTTGTTCATCAAAGTAACTTACCATTAACACCCACATCCCATCCCTTTATAACTTCCCCTATACCTGTAACCACATAACAAACAGATTAGCAGTGCCAACAACCAACGGAATCCAAAGAGCATCATCCTCTCAAATTCAGCTTTACAAAACCATTACCAAGACGAAATTTAAAGGGTGCTCTGCCAATGTTAGAGTCAAATATTTTGCCATTCTTTTTCAGCTTCCCAATATAACGCATGCTAACCTGGTTTTAGAAAAAAATACATTTGGAAGAAATTAGTAAGGCTGGGTCTCAAAAGATAACATTAGACAAAAAGTTGAGTTTAAATGTTCTTTTAAAGCACATGCTCTTTTCCTTGTAATTTTTCATATGCCACTACTCTGTTTTCATTACTTTTTTTGTCTAACTTTTTATTCTCCTCATGGATGCAGAAGGGAGCTGATAAATATAATCCATTTTCGGCAAAGTATATCTCAAGAAGGATATAGTACCTTTTTTCCAGGAGCAGCTTTTTTCCCATCTGGTATTCCCATTGCCAGCATCTCGATAACTAAGCCATTTGGGAAGGTCCTCACCTGCGATGGCTTAGCTTCAGCTTTCTCCTCTGTCTGCTTAGAGGATCCACTCTTACCTGTAGTAGCTTGCTCAATATCTGTTGCATTCTCCTGCTTTTTCTTCTTTTTCTTTTTCTTCTCTTTTTGCTTCTCACTATAAAAATTGTCATGGAAGTATTCCCAATCATTGCGAATTGAATGTATTAATATATAAATCTTTCTTGCGTAAATCAATAAAAAGAAGTTCAGAAAACACAATTTTGAACTCACCTTCCAACATTTTGCTCTGTAACAGCAGAGTCAGCAACTTTAGAAATGTCACTCTTTTTAGCAGCTTCATTAGCCATTTCCTCTTTGTCAGAAACCTTTTTCTTTTTGTTCTTTTTGTTCTTTTTGTTCTGCTTAGTCTCATTCACAGGAGAAGTGCTATTGATTTGAACTGAAGGATCACCTGGATGGTCATCCCTCCTATACAAAAAATAAACAAATGAAAATTATTGAAGAATCAGAATTAAATCCAAAAGATGGATTTTTTTAACCATAACCTACAATTGCTATACTAAACAAAGAAAATCCAAGAAAATGAATAAAATCAATCAAGACATTTTAGCCTTCCTAAACAGCTATACACAGGAAGCTCTGTTTACCTTGAGCTCTCATCATCTTCATCAACAACAGCTTTTCTTTTTAAGCTCTTCCCATGGCTACGAACATTTCTGTCACAGCTTTTATCTAGTTCATCACCTGTATTCTCATCATTATTTTCTTCTGATGTTAAGCAGGAATATTAAATATATATATCAATTCTCTTACCATGGGATACTATCGGGAAGCCATCTTCATCTTCACTTTCCAACTCCAAAACACCAGCTCTACTTTTAACAATTTGCTTCTCAGAATCTCTGTTGCTGATAGACTTCAATTTTTGAGAGTTTTTATTCTTTGTTTCTTTAGAGGCACCATTTTCATTAGAAGGATTCTCATCCTCAACAATCTCCTCAATTTTCACTTTAAGAAAACAAAGGGTAAAATGTGTTACAGAAGTTATTCTATAAATAGAAATCTAAAATTAGTTGGAAAATTTGTGCCATAATATTTTGAGAAAAAACAAGTACTAGCCAGACAAAATTTGACAAACTTGAGATATAACAACATGGGTATGTAGATAGAGGTACTAATTTTAGGATGATATATAATAACTCTTCTTGATAAGGAGCAAAAGTAAACATCTAACAAGTTGTGTTCACTTTCAACAGATCTATTTATTTTTCTATTTCTCAAAACCCGAAGTGTCATACCTCTTTACCATTCATTACAGTCAGAAATCCAATTGCATGAAATATAAAAGTATCTTTTGAGTGATACAAATTGAATTGGTAAGTTATTTTGTCAACTTAACATTGGGTATATATCTGCAACTCAGTACTTTTACTATGAAAAGATAAAGAATTGGCGGAGAAATTCTGTGTTATATGAAAATTCAGATTCCAAAGCAGTACTTCAAATATGGCTGAATCAAGTTCAGTGGTAAAGAAGTTTAGTTTCTTACATAACAAAAAACTACAGGTCAAGATGACTGTTTTTCTGCATTATACTTTAATGCCACTCTTACACCAGCCAACAACCATCAAGCATAAATTTTACCTTCCACAAAACAATAGAACTCGGGGCAGACAATAAGTATATTACATTGACTATATAAGGCAGACCTTGTAATAACAGTCTAGAAATATACGTAAAGTTCCCTAAAGAAATGTAGTTATTAAAATGAAATATTGGAATAAATTGGCTCCAGTGTGTGCACCAGCTGAATTTTCCTAGGGAGAATGTCATTGTCATTCCAATACAGAAAAGAATTCCTATCTCATGATAGCCCCAAAAGGAAAGAAGGAAAGAAGGGGGAAATCCTTATTAAAACAATGCTTGCAGTGAGGTTCAATATTCCATCTGCACCATGATAATAACCCATTCAAGCATTCTCCCAGACTTAGTAGATCCAACCAAATAAAAGTCCCTACGCACAGAATGTATTTTGGCCGTGTAGTTGGAGAGCTGGGGAGACATTACTGAGGGAAACTTAGTTTAGCCCTTGTCCGGCAGTACACTAATTTTAAATATTAAAGAGGGGGGCGTGTAAGGTGCATACCCATAGTGCGGGTTAGTTAAGTACCAGGTATAACCTTATTAAGGTAGCTGGGAATGCCTAGGCATTGAACAGTAAACATTCTTAACATAATAATCAACTAGCAAAAAAAAATTGAGGAAAATCCCTCATTAGATGTCTGTAGACATAGAGCTCCACCTATCTAATAAATTCAACTCAAAAAGCACCAAATGTTTAAAAAGAAATACCTCCGCTATTACGGACAGGTGAAGATGAATACAAGTCGACATTATCATCATCATCATCATCATCGGTGTCATCCTCGCAATCATCAGAATAAGACATCTCGTCGTCGTCCGAATAATCAACTTCACTATAAGTCATGGTAAAGGAAAATAAAATTTGGCATACAAAAAATTCCATAATACAATCGTAGTTTCTAATTCTTGCTCTATACATAAACAAAAGGATACGAGTCTCCTCCGTCTTCACTTTCCCCATACAAGAAACCAGAGAGATGGACAATGTGAGGCCCAATTACAGAGAACGTTATCTCCTCATCTTCCTCGAACTCGAGATTTAGCGGACAAGTTTCCAATTTTTCCGGATATAAAGAGCACAGGTTAATTGGCCCCTTATCTCCAACATTACACTGAAGTATGCTCCTTTTAGTTGATGAAAATGTGCTTAGAGTAGCCTAATTTCGGATTGAAAAAACCAATACATAGTCAGAATAAAATCTTAACAACAGAAAAAGATTCAAAAACAACAGGAAATCTCTTTAAAATTTGAGAAAAGAAGAAACCTGAGATATATGAAGCCGTCCTTGATCACTGTCATAGTGATGAATATAAGGTTTTCCCGGTACCACTTCAATACCTGAAATTATAAACAAACTATTAGTGAAAACTTCGGCTAGATTCTAGGAACAGCATCAATTCGAACTAACCCCAGAAAGCCATTGCTCCGAGATGGAAGATAATGCAGCGCCTTTCTAAAACCCTAAGAATGGTTATAAACCCCGACCTCCGTGACGCCTAAAACCAAGGCCAACTTTTAGGGCTTTATATATTATTAATTGTAAATATATATATTATATTTATCCAATTGTTATAAAATTCAATATATATATACTAATAATAACAATATATATTATGATATGGAGGGAGAGAGTAGAGAAGAGATAATTAAGAGAAGGGAAGATGAGAGAAAGGGAATAGATGGTCTCATGAATGAAAGCAAAATAGAAATATTGTATCCAATTTTTTCTTCATCTTAATTCATATCCCTTACACATATATATATACATCTCTATATACATATACACATATATTATATATGTAAGTGCTCCAATAGCTAAATGCACTCCACACATTACTTCCACTTCTTTCTTTCTTTTCCTTTTTCTATTACAAATATATATATATATCCACATGTCCAAAATATTGGGTGATATTTTATCACCTTACATAATTTTCTGGGATGATGGACATCCATTAATTTAATGAATCTTCGTGATTCATAACACTCCCCCTTGGATGTCCATTACATAAAGAATAGGCCTCGTTAAAACCTTACTAGATAAAAACCCAGTGGAAAAAAAATCTAGTGAAGGAAAAAGAGTACACTATTCTTCATGTGTAGATTTCTCCCTCTAATGAGATGATTTCTTGAAATCTTTAAATCGACGCAAACCAATTTTATATCTCAATTTTTCAAAGGTTGCTGTCGGAAGAGCTTTAGTGAATATATCTGCAAGATTATCACATGATCGAATTTGAAGCACATCAATTTCACCGTTCTTTTGAAGTTCATGAGTAAAGAAGAATTTAGGTGAAATGTGTTTCGTCCTATCTCCCTTAATATATCCTCCCTTTAATTGAGCTATACAAGCTGCATTATCTTCATATAGAGGAGTTGGAATCTCTCTTCTGGAGGATAAACCACAACTCTCTCTAATATAATGGATCATTGACCTCAACCATACACATTCTCGACTTGCTTCATGAATGGCTATTATTCAGCATGATTAGAAGAAGTTGCTGCTATTGTTTGCTTCGTAGAGCGCCATGATATAGCAGTATTACCATATGTAAATAAATAGCCATTTTGAGAACGTGCCTTATGCGGATCCGAAAGATAACCCGCATCTGCATATCCAATCAGTTCTGGATATTTACATTTGAATAAAATAATCCGAGGTCATTGTCCCTTGGAGGTATCTAAGGACGTGTTTAATACCATTCCAATGTCGTCGTGTTGGTGAAGAACTAAATCTTGCTAATAGATTTATAGCAAATGCTATATCCGGTCTAGTATTATTTGCAAGATACATCAGTGCACCAATAGCACTTAAATATGGTACTTCAGGACCAAGTAGTTTTTCACCATTTTCTCGAGGTCTAAATATGTCTTTATTTATATCTAGCGACCTCACGACCATTGGAATACTCAATGGATATGCTTTATCCATAAAAATCTTTTAACACTTTATGTATATGTTGACTGATGAACAAAAATTCCATCATTCATATGTTCAATTTGAAGTCCGAGACAAAACTTAGTTTTTCCAAAGTCTTTGACTTCAAATTCTCGTTTCAAACAATCTATAGCTTCTCGAAGCTCTTCTGGAGTTCCTATTAGATTGATATCGTCAACATATATAGCAAGAATCACAAAACCAAAATCTGTTTTCTTAATAAAACACATGGACAGATTTGGTCATTTTTATATCCTGAATTCAACAGAATTCACTAAGGCGATTGTACCACATGCGTCCAGACTGTTTAAGCCCATATAATGATTTCTGTAATTTGATAGAATAATTTTCATGAGGGCCTTTAGAAGCCTTTGGTAATTTGAATCCTTCAGGGATTTTCATATAAATTTCATTTTCAAGGCTTCCATAAAGATAAACTGTAATAACATCCATTAGACGCATGTCCACCTTTTCATTAACTGCCATACTTATTAGATATCAGAGTGTGATAGCATCAATAACGGGTGAATAAGTTTGATCATAATCAATTCCTGGCTTTTGCGAAAAGCCTTGTGCGACGAGTCGTGCTTTATATTTTACGACTTCATTATTCTCATTTCGTTTTCGCACAAACACCCATTTATAGCCAACAGGTTTTACATCCTTTGGCGTTTGGACTACAGGTCCAAAAACTTCTCGCTTCGCAAGCGAATTTAACTCCGATTGAATTGCATCTTTCCATTGAGGCCAATCAATTCTATGCCGACATTCTTCAACTGATAAAGGATCTAAATCCTCATTATCCTTGAAAATATCAAGGGCTACGTTGTATGCAAAAGCATTATCAATAACAACGTTTTTTTGATCCCAACTTTGATTTGAACTGGAATAATTAATTGAGATTTCAGAATTCTCATCATTATTTATAGTTGGAATCTTTTCATCAGTTGTCCCTTGGTTTTCTTTTTCTATATGATCTTCTGGATCATTTGTTCATCTTTTCTTTCGAGGATTTTTATTTTTGGAACCAAGGGGTCGGCCACGCTTCTGACGTGTTTTTGATTCGATAGCTATAGGATTAATTTTCTGTCCTTCAGGAACTTCTATCCGTATAGGAGCATCTATAGCTGGAAGATGCGATTTAGTGACTCTGCTAGAGTCAGCAAAAGAATCTGGCAGTTGATTTGCAATTTGTTGCAAATGTATAATCTTTTGAACTTCAAGTTCACTTATATTTGTGCGTGGATCTAAATGATTCAAAGATGTTTTCCACGCAAGTTCAATTTTATGTCATTTATTCTCTCCCCCTAATTTGGGGAACAAATTTTCATCAAAATGGCAATCAGCAAATCTTGCTGTAAATACATCACCCGTCAAAGGTTCAAGATACCTTATAATGGACGGGGAGTCAAACCCAACATATATCCCCAATCTTCTTTGCGGACCCATTTTTGTCCGTTGGGGTGGTTCAATTGGGACATATACAGCACACCCATAAATTCTTAAATAAGAAATATTTGGCTCTGAACCAAAAGCCAATTGTATGGGAGAAAATTTATGATAATTCGATGGCCTTAAACGCACAAGTGCTGCAGCATGCAAAATTGCATGTCCCCAGGCTGCTGTAGGGAGATTGTTTTCATAATAATGGTCTAGCAATTAATTGCAGCCTTTTAATAAATGATTCAGCTAGACCATTTTGTGTGTGAACATGAGCTACAGGATGTTCAACAATTATTCCAATCGACATGCAATAAGAATTAAATGCATGTGAAGTAAATTCACCAGCATTGTCTAGACGGATTCGTTTAATAGGATAATCAGGAAATTGCGCTCTTAAGCGAATTATTTGGGCAAGTAATCTCGCAAACGCCAGGTTGCGAGTCGATATTAAACAAACATGCGACCATCGGGTCGATGCATCAATTAAAACCATGAAATATCGAAATTGCCCACACGGTGGACTAATCGGTCCACATATATCTCCATGAATCCGTTCTAGAAATGTAGGACTTTCAGCTCCTACTTTCAATGGTGCTGGTTTTATAATTAGTTTCCCTTTGGAACATGCAGCACATGAAAGTTTATCAGAAGTCAAAATCCTTTGATTTTTCAAAGGATGACCGTGCGTTGTTTCGATAATTTTTCGCATCATAATTGATCCCGGATGACCCAAACGGTCATGCCAAACTTTAAAAGTAACGGGATTAGTAAACTTCTGGTTTACTAAATGATGCGCCTCAATAGCATTTATTTTTGCATAATATAGGCCAGAGGATAGAGATGGTAGTTTTTCCAACAAAACCTTATTACCGGAGGTCATTTTTGTGATACCCAAATATTCATGACCATTATCTTCTATAGTCTCAACATGATATCCATTCCGTCGGATATCTTTAAAACTCAATAAATTTCTTTGAGACTTTGAGGAATATAATGCTTTATCAATAGCAATCATAGTTCCTCCCGGTAATATTATATTAGCTCTTCCGGAGCCTTCAATAAGTTTTGCACTACCATTTATTGTGGTAACACATGTTTCTCCCACATTCAGGTGAGAAAAATACTTCTGGTATTTCAATATGGTGTGCGTAGTTCCACTGTCAATAAGACAGATACTTTCGATATCGTTGTTCATACCAGAAATTTGAACAACAGCCATTTGTTTGATTAACAAAATTTTTACAGCAATAAAAATTAAGCATATAATTACAAAAGTAATATAAACATATAATATATAATATTAATATTTTAATTATTTTGGACACTTTAATTTCCAATCAAGTGGTCAATTATTTCTTTTGGATGTTCGAAAAGATCAGTAACATCCAGATGAGTCATATCAACATTTTCAAGATCGTCATCATTTATTTCATGAGAAATAAGTCAACAAGATGTTTTGTCGTGCTACAGGCACGAGATATTTTATCGTGCTACAGGCACGAGATCTTTTGTCGTGCTACAGGCACGAAATCTTTTGTCGTGCTACAGGCACGAGATATTTTGTCGTGCTACAGGCACGAGATATTTTGTCGTGCTACAGGCACGAAATCTTTTGTCGTGCTACAGGCATGAGATATTTTGTCGTGCTACAGGCACGAGATCAGTGACCTTTCATGCCACAACGATAATATTTGTCTTCATAATTTTCGAAACAATATTTCCTTTCTCATTATATTTTGTCCACTTCAGGTAGTCATAAATATTTTTGGCACCTAAATTATTATCACGATTATAAGGGCCAATTTTATCATGACGTCCATGATCATGACCACGGTAACGACCACTACCATGATCTCTTCTGGGATCATCATTCACTTCAGGGAATGGAGTAGAACCAGTAGGTCGAGTTTTGTGATTTTATCAGTAATTCATTATTCTGTTCCGCAGAAGATAAAAATTAATTCAAAGTATTTCTTAAAACTTTCTCACGATATTGTTACTGCAGGACAATATTCGTGGCATGAAAAGTGGAGTATGTTTTCTCCAACATATCATCATCTGTTACACAGTTTCAGCTGTGAAACTATTTTAAACATTGAGGAGTTATACTCACTCACAAATTTGAAATCTTGCAACCTCAGGTGCAACTAGTCATACCGTGCTTTCGGGAGAACGACCATCTTCTGGTGGTCGAATTTTTCTTTCACGGTAATTTATTCATTTTTCAAAGCCTATAGCTTTGACACGATCTTGTGTTAATGACACATTATTTTATATAACGGTGTCTGTCGGACCCGTTGTAGCAAGATGCATTCAGGCATCTAGTGTCCATAATAAATAATTTTTTCCGGTGACATAAAAAAAGCACAAATTTGAGTTTAGTTAGGTTTGCCATAATAATAATAATAAACGTACCTTAATGTACCGGTGGTAAATATTCGTGTTGTTGGTAGAGCCTCGTGCTGATAACGTGTTATAAAATTCAATATATATATACTAATAATAACAATATATATTATGATAGGGAGGGAGAGAGTAGAGAAGAGATAATTAAGAGAAGGGAAGAGGAGAGAAAGGGAATAGATGGTCTCGGGAATGAAAGCAAAATAGAAATGTTGTATCCAATTTTTTCTTCATCTTAATTCATATCCCTTACACATATATATATACATCTCTATATACATATACACATATATTATATATGTAAGTGCTCCAATAGCTAAATGCACTCCACACATTACTTCCACTTCTTTCTTTCTTTTCCTTTTTCTATTACAAATATATATATATATATATATCCACATATCCAAAATATTGGGTGATATTTTATCACCTTACATAATTTTCTGGGATGATGGACATCCATTAATTTAATGAATCTTCGTGATTCATAACACCAATAAATTTTTTAGTTGCATTCTTCTTTTCTTTTTTCTTTTTATTGGGCTTACACAGAAGAAAGTTGAAACTACGAGCCCGAAAAAGCTTTTGTCCGAAGCCCATATATCTATTAATACTTGAAGTGGTGTAGGATTTTGGGCTGAGCTGCCCCAAGTTCGGCCCAAATTTAGGCTGAAGTTTAAATTAAATATAATCTATAATAAAACTAAATAAAATTACCTAAACAGTATGAGAAGGAACTTAAAAATAAAATAAAAGTTTTATTAAATACTTTGTCTTACTTTTGGGGAACCTTCAATTTACATTTGTATTTGATTATGAAAAAGTTATGTAAGTCATTTTGTATTTTTTTCAAATATAAATTAAATTTTGAAGTGTTTATATCTATTTATATATATATATATAAAACTGTTTAAAAATATGTAATGATATGTTTTTGTTACCGGAATTATTGGAAATATTAAAATATATATATATATATATGTACGTAATAATTTTCATTTTATTACTAAAATAAGGGTGGGGGGGGGGGGGGAGTGAGAGTTGGAGGAGAAGAAGGGGAGTGATAAATTAAGGGTATTTGGGAGGACAAGTCATATTGCAGAAATCCTAATCATATGACAAAATGGACATAGAACATATGGAGTGAATGCCATAACTCTCTAAATTAAATTCATGCTAAATTTAGACTTAGTATAATTTTTTATTCGATGCCATACCACTCGTACCTGTTAGATTCTTGCCTCAGTTCATGATATATATATATATATATATATATATATATATATATATGTACATTAATTATTTCACATGCCATTATGAACTTCAATCGGTAAGACCTGCCTCGTTGCTTTTTCCACTCATTTTTCTTTCTTTTTTGTTGTTGACTTTTTCCTTTTAAAATTATTAAATATATATAAATTTTTTTTTATATTTGTAACTATCAAAATAAAAACATTATTAATTTGGTGATATAAATATATATATATATATATTATATATATATATATTATTTATCATGTTAAGTAGGATATTCAAAATGTAGATTCTAGAATTATAGAATTAAGGTTGACATAAATATAATTAATTTTGAATAGTGGACATACTAATTGTATAATCTCTGAATTAAAATAAAATTATGTGATGTAATTAAAAATTTAAAAGGTAATTAGAATTATTAAAAGATAAAGAAAAAAAAGATTTTATGATTAGAAAATTTTGGATGCACATGGGCGGCTTTGAGGAAAATGTTCAACCATTTTGCTTGTCCTCCACCTTTTTTGACTTTGTTATATATATATATAATTATATAATGTGTGTTTATGTAAAAGCAACAACAAATGTGAAAAACAGCATTTTTTAAAAATTACTTTTGATTCCTTGTGGATTCAGCTAAATTATTGTTTGTTTTCCTTTTTTTTTTTTTTTTTTTTTTTTTTTACCCATTCATTTTAAATTATAACCTACTACTTGCCTCCAAGATTCTCATGATTTTGACATCAACTGATGTTCTTTTTACCAATTGTTTTTTTTTAAATAAAATAATATATATATATATATATATTGGGAGAAATATTTATATAATTTTTTTTTTGTTGATTAAAAAGTTTGACTAAACATTTGATAAAATTTTCACAAAAATAAATGGACAAAATGGTGTTTATTTTTCAGAGCATTTATGTATATTATTATTATTATTATTTTTAGAGGAGACAAACTTCAAATTCTTTGTTTTTATTTTTTTTTCTTTTTCCCTTGTGTGTGTATGTATTGTATGTAATCCAAATATTATAATTGACATGGGTCTGCAAAGTGGCTGACAGTTGTGACTGCGACACGTGGCTCGGTTCATTACTTGATTTATCAGCAATTATTACCACTTAATTGCCTAGTAAGCTCCGTTTACCTTCTCAAATTTTTTTTTATTTTTTAATTTCAATTAACTTCTGCTTTTTCTCTCTCTTTTCTCTCTTTTTTTTCCTTTCAAGTATATAAATAATTATATTAAAAGAAAATTAAATTTTGAATTTAGTTTAAGAGAAAGGAGTATATATATTTATTCACACAAATAATATTTTAATTTATAATTTTATAATTAACAGAAGAGATAAATAATTATTATATTAAAATTTGATGAGTAACGTTAGAATTTGTTGGCACAGTGGATTCCGGGAGTAATGATGGCTAATGAATTGCTGGTACGAAAGCATAGTTGCGGCAATGATGAATAAGTATTATTTAGAACAAAATTATATTTACATTTTTCTTATTTATATTTTTACTAATACGATATTTTATTTGGTAATATTTATTTAATCTTATGTACTACTTAATTATATTATTATTATTGTTATTTATTGATTATTTAATAGAATTTATTGTTGATTCTTTAAATTAATAAATAACCACTTAAAATTTTAAAATTTTAAAGATATTTTTATTTATCTTTTAAGACACCGAAAAAAAGAAACTAGAAGATTACGGAGGTCATATTTTATTATGAAAAAAAATAGAAAAAGGAAGAAGAAGAACTTTATTTAATAAATTTTTCCTCGTGCCAAAATCCTTAAGTAGAATAGGCAGCACCGCAGTTGTTAGCAGTGTTGACCGAACTAAAGACCAAAAGGGGTCAATTTCTATTGGGTATTTTATGGGTCCCACATAAAAAAACGCATCTGTTTTGACAAATCTAATTAAAACTTCATTGGTAGATTCTGCACACGCGCCTCTACAAGCACGTGGTACCAGGAACCCACCACCTGTTCTCTCCTCGGTTCTCTCCAACGCCACCACCTACGACAACAACATAAGACTCGACGACCCCCATGAAATCCCTCACTCGCCACTTCTCTCTGCTTTTTCATCTCTCTTCTTCTTTCTCTTCTCTCTCCGTGGACTCAAATTACCGGGACTTTCAATTAAATATTTGATAGCCAAAGTCTCTGGAATCCAATCCCATGTATAATAAATTTCGAGATTTTCCCGGCCAAACTTTTTTTCCCGGCATGTAACTCCAGTTGTTGGCGAAATTCATGTGTATTGCCGCGGGCGATTTTTTTTTTTGTGGGGTGAGGTGGGTTGGATTGAGCTGAGGATTTGATGGTTTTTGCAATTCATATGTACTTGGTATGATGGTACTTGGATTTTTGGGTCACCATGCTCATCAACGACTTCAAACCAGCATAAAGTTTTGATTTTTACAGTGACTTGTCGGAAAATTCTACAGAATTCTGCTGATAGTCGTTGTCTTTCTTTAAGGTCTAGGTATTAATTCCTCAATGTCGAACTCTAATTTGGAGCCGATTGAGGGGGCGGCTACGGCGGCGGCTGGTCCTCCTTCGGGCGAGGACTTGGCTGTGAAAGCGGTTAGCAAGCGATACGAAGGACTTGTAACGGTCCGTACGAAGGCTATCAAAGGGAAAGGAGCTTGGTACTGGGCTCATCTGGAACCCATTCTCATAAGAAATCCCGATACCAATCTTCCAAAAGCAGTGAAACTCAAGTGCACACTCTGTGATTCTGCATTTTCGGCCTCGAACCCTTCTCGAACAGCTTCTGAGCATCTTAAGAGAGGAACTTGCCCCAATTTTAACTCTATTTTGAAGCCAATTTCCCACTTGCCTCCTTTAGCATCACCTTCTTCTCAAAATCATCGTAAGAGAAACTCTCAACAAGCAGCAGCGGCTGCGGCAGTGGCTACTGGCACTTCTTCGGGACCGTTTCAAGTTTCCGTTATGGATTCTTCTCGAATTTTCGGAGAAATGGGGTATTCCCCTGTTCAAATTGCCCAAACTTCTTTCGCGAATGCCGGTGGTATGGGAATTCCTCAACAGCATTTGGTATTGTCTGGCGGGAAAGAAGATTTGGGAGCCTTGGCAATGTTGGAAGATAGCGTAAAGAAGCTTAAAAGTTCGAAAGCTTCCCCTGGTCCGGCCTTGAGCAAGGACCAGGTTGATTCAGCTTTTGATTTGTTGGCTAATTGGTTCTACGAATCTTCTGGCTCGGTTTCCTTCTCAAGCCTTGAACATCCAAACTTCAAGGCCTTCCTTAACCGTATAGGTTTGCCTTCAATTTCCAGAAGGGAAATTCTTGGTTCCAGGCTTGATTCTAAATTCGAAGAAGCAAGAGTAGAGGTAGAAGCTAGAATCAGAGATGCAGTGTTTTTTCAAATTGCTTCAAATGGTTGGGAAGGTAAGAGTTGTAGATGCGGTGGGGAAGAAAATGTGATCAAGATTTTGGTAAATCTTCCCAATGGCACCAGTGTCTTCCAGAAGGTTCTCTGCCTAGGTGGCTCAGTACCATCACAATACGTAGAAGAGGTTTTGTGGGAGACAACAAGAGAGATAAGTGGCAATCTTTTGCACAGATGTGTAGGTATAGTTGCAGATAAGTTTAAAAGCAAAGCAATGAAGAATTTAGAAGTTCAGCATCATTGGATGGTTAACTTATCATGTCAACTTAAGGGTTTCATTAGTTTAATTAAAGATTTTAGTAGAGAGCTTCCACTTTTTCGAACTGTTACTGATAATTGCTTGAAGATTGCAAATTTTTTTAATAGCAAGTCTCAGGTTAGAAATAGTTTCCAGAAATTTAGTTCACAGGAAGTTGAGCTTTCTGGTTTAATTAGGCTTCCTCATCCTAAAAATGACATCTCCAAGAACTCTGCTTTGGTCATTGCAATGATAGAGGATATATTGAGCTATGCCAGAGTTCTTCACTTAGTAGCATTAGATGACTCATTTAAGGTTGTATGTGTAGAAGATTCCATTGCTCGAGAAGTAGCAGAGATGATTCAAGATGTTGAATTCTGGAACAATCTGGATGCTGTTCATTCTCTAATCAAGCTGATCAGAGGGATGGCTGAAGATATTGAAGCCGAGAGGCCTTTAGTTGGGCAATGTCTTCCACTTTGGGAAGAATTGAGAAACAAAGTTAAAGAATGGTGTGTGAAATTCAGTATTGTTCCAGAACCTGTTGAGAAGATAATAGAAAGGAGATTTATGAAAAATTATCACCCTGCTTGGTCAGCTGCATTTGTACTTGATCCATTATACTTGATGAGGGATGCAAGTGGGAAATACCTTCCACCATTCAAGTGTTTGACACACGAGCAAGTGAAAGATGTCGATAAGCTTATTACTGGATTAGTTTCTACAGAGGAAGCTCCTATTGCGTTGATGGAGCTTATGAAATGGAGATCAGAAGGATTGGATCCTTTATATGCTCAGGCTGTTCAGGTTAAACAGCGAGATCCCGTGTCCGGAAAGATGAAGATAGCAAATCCACAGAGCAGCAGACTTGTGTGGGAAACTTGCTTGAAAGAATTTAAGTCACTGGGAAAAGTTGCTGTAAGACTTCTATTTCTTCATGCTACTTCGTGTGGATTTAAGTGCAATTGGTCAATTATGAGATGGATTTGTGTACAAGATAATTCTAGGGGTTGTTTGGATAAGGCTCAAAAGATGATTTACATTGCAGCTCATGCAAAGCTTGAAAAAAGAGATTTTTCCAGTGCAGAAGAAAAGGATGCAGAACTATTTGGTGCCACGACAACCTGCACAGATGATGTACTGAATGAGGTCTTTGCCGACTCACAATCAGTGTAATTCTTTTTTCTTTCACTTCTGATTTAGATTTTCTTAGTATTTGTTAGATTTTTTTCTTTATTTCAATGTTTTATTACTTCTGATATCAGTTTTTTTGAAGTTAGAATTGCTAGGGAGAGTAAGAGAAGGATTCCATCACTTGTAATAGGAATACTTTATATTTCTTGTTCCATTATTTAATGGGGGAAACCGGAAACTCTTTGTGCGTAGAGAGAACTTATCATTGTATTCAAAATCATTAGAATTTCTTGATATAATATCAATGAAAAAGAGAGAAAAAAAAACAGAAGATCAAATTGTAATCTCTCCATCCACACACACACACATATATATAATAATTTGTGTAGCCTTAGCCGAAAACTAAGTCAGGTGATATTTTCTCCCCAGAAAAATATCTTTATGCCATTTAAATTGCATCTTTTTTTCTTTTTTTTGTCCCAGCTAGGTTGTTGATATTGATGGAAAGTGCTTGAGAAAAAAAAAAAAGAAAAAAGAAAAAGGAAAAAGAAAGTAGATTTATTAAATGCATTATGTTGTACTTGTTGTGGATTTACAGGCTGGGATTCATTATTCCATATGCAAATTTTATGCTTAGAGATGCTTCTATTAACACCATGAATGATATTCAGCAGTAACAGGTATGGCATCTAAACAGAAACTTTTTTGGATTAAATTACTTGATGATGATGTGAATGATCAAAGAGTACTCCAAACAACATAAAAACTTGCCATTCATCTCTATTCTATGCATGTTCAGAAGTTTTGCGTACATAATATCCTGTTCATAGTTAATGACAACGCTCATAAATATATATATATATATATATGTATATGTATATGTGGAGATAGTGTATACATGAACTTGTTTGGTGTGGCTAGCTGGATTAAGATATCTCTGTAGTTTTAAGCAGTATTTATGCTCATTCATATGCATAAAAGAAGAGTCTTTGGCCCCCGGGATAAGACACCAACCCCTCCCCACCATAAAAACTTGCTTTTTTGTTTTTTTATTTTTTCAATCTCTGTGCTTTAATTCTTTGCCAGAGAAAGAAAAAGAAAAGTGAGGATCAAAAGGTATTGTTTCTTGTCAAAATACACATACAGACACCAGTGTGATTACTAAACCTTAATTCCGAGACTTTTAAGGTTAACTTGTCTTGCAAAAATCCTAGAAGTAGCAATTAAAAAAGTACAAATCTTTTGTTAAAAACTAGTTAGTTAGTTGGTTAGTTGGGTATGATTGGAAGAAAGAAAGGAAGTGTTTTTGAGGAAAGATTAAGCAAGGTATATATGTTGTCGGCATTAGTAGGTGCATGCACAACATATTAATATGGGGGGTTGAAAGGGATTTCCTAACGAACTTGAACTGATGCATCTATTTCATGTATTCCATTCAATTGTTTTGACTGAGGAATCTGCAAATTCTGTATATATATATACATATATATATATATATAGAGAGAGAGAGAGAGAGAGTGGGATGGGATAACAACACTCTCTTCTTATTCTTATTATTATTTTTAGTACTTTACATGAAAGTGGAAGCTGATGTGGATGTTTTACTTACGTACTACTGCTGTTCTATTTAGACTTCTACCCTATAATACATACGCATGGTATGAAAGAAAAAATCCAATTCTTGATCCATGTGTACGTACGTACGTACTACTACTACTACTTAGTAGCTTAGAAATGGATTCTTGGTTTCACCATTTTCCATCATTTTTGACTATGGTATTTAATTTTAATCTGTGCGTGAATATGGATTGTACAGAGGAATTTGGAATTGCAAGAAAGTAGTTCTGGGGCGGGGCCGGCTTTAGCTCTGATTCTTAGAGATGGCTAAAAATGTGGAAACGAGAACTCTCAGCAATTGCCGGAGCTATGAGGTAATTATATATATATATATATATTTTTTTTTTATATTCATGATTGTCCATCAAAGACTTTTTGGATGAATATATAGTACAAGGAATTAATGGTAATGGGCTCTCTATGAAATTAGTGATTATCTCGTAAAAAAGTAGTGCTTCTTCTTTTGGTATTCAATCATTCCTTTCACTACACTTTGATTGTTGTGCCAGTAGATTTTCTATGAAACCATACCCCACTGCTGTTACTACTTTTCCTTATGGACCCCTCCCTCGCCCATAAACCTTTTTTTTATTTTATTTTATTTAACAGTTCAAATTGCCATCAAAAACCTTTTTTTTTTATTTCAAGGAAAAAGAGAAAATAATAAAGTAGTAGTAATAGTACTGGGAAAAAGGTAATTTTGGTTGATACTTATTTGGGGAGAGACAAAAAGTGGGATGTCCGCCATGCTGAAATATTGACTGCTTACCAACTGGTAAATGATTTTTCACTTGTTTGTATGTATGTATGTATGTATGTATGTATGTATGTATGTATATATATGTATGGTAAGAGAGGGGAATAGTAATGATTAGAGCAAGGGAACATTATCTTCATACTTGGAATCTCCCAACTATCAAAACCCACCCACATTATTGTTTTTTTTCTTCTTTTCAATATATATATATATATATATTTCCAAGGATGAAACTTTAGTCCAATTGTGAACCATTTCACTTCGCCCGAGTTGAAACTCTTTTCTTTTTAATCAAATCTACAATGAAATTGGTTGGAAGTATTTGTAATTGTTACGTGTAGAGAGAAAGGGGAGAATATAATAATTCTTTACCTAAAAAAGAAAGAAAAAAAAAAAAAAGAAAGGAGTTTATGTGTATATATATTTGGGATGCAAGTATTTTTTGATTCAAATATTTTGGAGAAAAAGTAACCAACTATTGAGCTATAATGTATACAATTTTGGCGTCGTGTCACTTTTATTTGGCCAAATAATTAATGATGCCACCAAAGCTCTCTCTCTTTTCTTTTTTCTTTTTCTTTTTCTTTTTCTTTTATACAACGAATTGATTGTATCTTATCATTCAACTTTATTCTTAGTGCTTACCTTTTTATCTATGCGATACGTTGTCACGTCTTTCTATTCACCTCCACGTTTACACTTCCAAAATTTGCTCTCTTTTTTTTTTTTTTCCAATAATATATATATATATATATATATATATATATATATTCAACAGTTATTTATAAATTTTATTTTGGTTTTATTTTGATATTTAAAAAAATGCTTTATAACAATTATATTTAAATGTGTATTATTCCATTTTTTTTAAAAGGTAAATTGATGAGATTTAACGCATTTTAGGTTGTTGAGAGGGGGGAAGGCAATGATTACCGAAGAAATTATATTATTTCTAAATAAGTTTTTTTTTTTTTTGTAACTTCCTCTTAATTAGGAATGTTACTGACTCATCATAGTAGAAACTTCCATTTGAATAAAATCCCCACCTTTTCCTTTTTTTTTATTTAAAGGTTTTTTCTCCAACAAAATCATAAAGGAAACAAACCTTTTTGTTGACTCTAATTAAATCTAAACCAAGTTTTGGACAAAATTTTCAACAACAACCCAACCCTTGTAAGTAAGTAAGTAAAGTCGTACCTATTTTTATTTAATTATGACCAAATTAATATTCATGTGTATACTATGATTGTACTAACCAACAAATTATTATTATTATTATTATTATTATTATTATTATTACCCCCTCTCTCTCTCTCTACCCATATCTAATCTCTACTTATTAGGCTAAGTATTATGATTCACCATAATTGCGAATATACATAATCATTCTTTTCCCCATCTCTTATCAATCTTCTTTTATCATTTCATTATTACGCTCCAATTTATTATTATTATTTTTTTACCCCTAAAACCTACTTCTACTTCTACTGCTTACCTTTTCCTGAGCTCCCATTGCATATCTGTATGGACTCTCAGTTTTTAGCCCTTTTTTTTTTTTTTTTTTTAACGTCCCTGAATTGCCAGCTGTTAGAAGAGAGGAAATTGTCTGTATCTGACGGAACAATGCATGATTGTGTAGGTAAAATTCACTTTTGGATTTCACATGGATTGTTTTTTTTCTTTTTTTTTTCTAACATATACGGGGTGCAGTACAAAGGAGTGGCGTTTTTTTTTTTTTTTAATTATTATTTCGTACCATAAAAATATGTAAAGCATATATATATATATATGTTTACTTACAAAAAATGAGAAGGAATGTTACGGTTAAGTGGGGAGGTGTTTGTTTCAAGTAAAAATGCCTTAATTGATTCTGCAACCAGAATCAGAAAAGAAGCTTGTTTTAAACGTATCTAATTCTTGAACGAGGAATCTTTTGGAGCTGGTACTTCCCAATACATTATATTTACCTAAAGGCCAAGACAGGAGAAGACAAATGTCTGCACAGAAAATAATTGGGTTGTACATTTTCTGTTACATCCAACTCAGAAAGCAACAATACTGCATATCATTAGTGTTGAAGAAGGAAACCATTGAAACGAATAAGAAAATAACGAGTGAAGAAAATATATACATAATCGTTGGAAGGGAAAAAGGGTGAAAACAGTTGGTAGTTTGCCTTTTTACAGATTTCCCCTTATAAACTCTATATATCTATCTTTTTTGTATTCATTTTCATTTTTTTGGATGCAAGAAAGGAGGAGGAGTTATGGTCTCATTTCCTTCTCTAGGAAGAATTAAATATATCTCTACTACTCTCTATTTTAGTTTATCACTTTATATTCCAATGACCAGTAATCATCATGCACTTCCTCGCCAGTCTACCTCCAAATTAAATGCTGATGAAGAACGACCGCATTTACATTAAATCATATTGGAACGGATTAGACGCATCACAAACAGCGGAGGTGATGATGGTACTTACTTGACCTCTTGATGAACAAAAAAGCCCAAAAAGGGACAAATTTTGAACAGAAAATACTGTCAAATTCAAGATGAAAAGGAATCTCCCAAGAAAGGAGAGAGACTGTGTCATCAGGAATTAGAGACTCCACTTACAAAATCAACAAATATTCCTTTAACATCGGGCCTTTAACTGACATCATTTCACTGTTCGTAATGTAACCTCACATAAAAAATAAACTGCATAAAACGCGCACACTGCATTTACCTGCATCTACCAAGCTAAGATCATAAACATGAACCAGAAACTATGCCATATTGCCATGGACTAAATAATTTCACCTATGATCCAACCAATTAAAGGAGAATCAACAAATTTCTTTTTGGAGCCGTTCATCCTTCCAAAATACAGCAAATCAATTTATGAGTTGGATCAAGCAAAATAGATGGAACCTGAGGATCAAGCAAACATGATATAACGTGGTTTTTCCAACTTTATACAGGACACTTTATCATGCAAAAACTGCATGAATAGTTATGCACACTGAAACGGTTACAGAGAAAAAATTGTTCTCAAGCAGTAAGTTCACTAAGATGATGCACCATTTTATGAGAAAAGCTGACACGAATGCATGCTTATATTTACTAACCTACCACAAGCTACTATGGTAAGATGCCTCTCAAATCCAAAAGAGCTTTGTGCTAGAATATAGGATGCCTCTCACTCAAACCAGAAACACAGGGAACTCATTAACGAGAAATCTTTGAACTGGATGCTTCCATTAGCCCATTGCGTATCTGATCACTAATGTCTCGAACATGACCAGGCCCATGGGGTAGAAATACTGTGGTATTCTTTGAAGAGTTCCCAAGGTCCTTGATAGTGTCAAAATACTGAGTGATCATGATAAGATCCATAACTTCCTTAGCTGACGTGCCTTCAATCTTATGAGAGAAGTTCAGGATGTTTTCTCGCAAACCATCAGTAATTGCCTGCCTTTGCCTCGCAACCCCAACACCACCTAGATACTTGGTTTCAGCCTCAGCTTCTGCCCTTTTGACTTGTAGAACTTTTTCTGCTTCACCCTTGTATACACTAGCAAGCTGTAGCCTTTGAGCTGTTCAATACAATGAAAAGAGAATTTACTCACCTGCCAGTGTCATTCAATTGAGAGAATGAAACCTTAATATTATATATATATATATATATATATATATATATATATATATGTAAAAAGTATATACATACAACCTATTATCTAAAACAAAAATGGTGTATTAAAAGGAAAAATCAAAACCAAATATAAAGATCGAATAAATCCATTGAAGAAATTAACGAAAATAGTGTGAATCAGCAGGAAGCTAACAGGAAAGCAGGAAGCGCTATGAAACAACACTAAACTTATAAACAATCTGAAGGAAAATCACAACATTTAGAATAATTATTGAATAAGCATTTCTATCCTTCTATAGATCAAGCAAACATGCATTTTAGGGTTCTTAAGGGACATCAGTCAAAAATTGAAACACATAATCAAAGACTAGATCCCCGTGCTATCATCACAGTTATTATTCAGTGGCAGTGCCCTCCATTCCTCTCCAAAATGTTTATTTAATGAGAAAAGAAACAAGCATCTAAACAGAACCTGAGGAGAATATAACAGAAATAACTGAATAAAGAGCAAACTACCCAGTAAGCATGATAATACCAGGACTAAAAAATATCATTAAGTAACCAGGGAGCACATATAAGTAAAGGACTATGAAAATTATGAATCTGGAATCCCCATGGAGAAGATTAAAGATGTTTTCCTCTTTTAGCAGAAGGTAGTTAGACGCCATCTTTTCCTGCACACGCTTACCTAATTATTATTACCATTCTTCCTAGTTAGTGCAGAAAAGTGGATGATTTTTGTAATTCCTGATGACTCTTCCAATGGAAAGTTCATCTGATAAGATCACTACTATATATGGATGAAACTAGAAAGGATGTGACTTAAAGGAGTTAATAAATAAATTATTATATAAAAAAGTTTGAGCAACTTCAATGATGTAGTCATGACCATAGCATCCAGAAATTATATTAAGGCACATCCATACTATCCCAGCTCTAATGCTTGAAGTAGTCGTGAGCCAATATGGCTTGTCATACTATTCAACTGTATGCAAAAACAGTTCACACTTCAATAAAATACCCCCACCCTCAAAAATGAGAATAATAATAATAAAAAAAAGAATGCGTGTACCCAGCTATACAGATTTTGAGCATTTGGATAGCAAAAGTAAAATATAGTCAAGAGGTATAACCTGCATTTATCTCATTCATAGCTTTACGAACAGATGGATCAGGAACAATGTCAACCATCAGTATATGTTCTATGCAGAAACCATATGCGCCCATCACCTGAGGAGATGGATTTTACCAACATAAGATAAGATATAAAACACCGGTACATGTTTTAGAAGCAAAAATAGTGACAAAAGCACAACAAGAACAGAGAAACTCCCATCTTTTTTCATTTTTTGATAAACAGAGAAACTCCAATCACATTGACGTTCAAAAACCTCCAGGGAAACAACAAAGCAATAGAGTGTCCAATATTTTATTAGTATATATAGTTTTGAGTCATTTGATCCAGAGAGTAAAATAGATATCAAACGTTTGAAATTTGGAAAGCTAAGATTAAAGAGAATAAGGCAATCATACATTTGATGATAAAAAATAATTTTAAAATTTACTGAAATTTGAGAAGAAAACCCACTTTTAGTTATGAAACTTGGGAAAGATACTGAACGTAGAGATCAGAATTATGATTTTATTATCTGTATTCAGTATTCATAGAACACTATGAAAAAGAATAAAACTTATTGACAACAGAAACTAAAACAAGTTACCTTTTCTAGTTCCTCTGATACAGCCTGAGCTACATCATTCTTCTGCTCAAAAACCGCATCCAAATTCATTTTGGGAACATGAGCGCGAACAACTAGGAAAATAAGAAAATGTCACAGTACTTACTTAAGAGAGTGAGAGAGAGAGGGGAAAAAAAAAAAAAAAAAAAAAAACTAGGAATGTGAAGCTAAATTCAACGTAATTATGCAACTGATAGTAAGATTACCATCAAACACATAAGCTTGTATCTGTTCCTTAGGATTTTGCAACTCATAGAAAGCATCATCAGCATTTTCTTTTATTATTCGATACTGAATTGAGCAATGTATTTGGACGAAGACATTGTCCTGCACAATAGTTGACATTGATGTCATCACAAACAAAGCACCAGGTTACATCACTCGAATATATATATATTATATATATATATATATATATATATATATTGTATGGTTCAAAAGTTCAAAAGTTGTACATTCTTACAAAAATATCATTTCTAAGGAATTTTGACGATGACAAATTTATCCCCATTCCTCTAGATATCCATGTGTTTATTTCAAGCAATACCAAAGATTGAACGTAAACATTCAACATTCTACTTTGTTTGCTGCTTATACAAATGGTAGAGATCACTTTAGGAGCAATCAATTGGGACAAAGTGTGTGTATATATATATATATATATATATATCATTTGATGAAGTATTTTTGAGGGGAAAAATGGTAAAAACCGATAAAATCATGTAAACTAAGAAACCATACCGTTAAATATTACTATAATCAGGAGCATCATAAAAGAAAGCAACCGAAAGCAAGGATACGAAAATTCTTAACAGCAATATTATATCCTATAAAACACTCTGAAGACAAAACGGTAATCAGAAACCTATTATGTGCGACAGTGCTATAATAGCAAAAATTCAGGCAAAATACGTTGAAACCTAACAATATAATTAACGACTCGTGCAACACAAACTCATCATGATCTCTCAATCGAAACAACAGAAAACCGAAAATTAAGAATAGGAGTTAGAACCTTGGTTTTGGTTTCGATGGTGACATCGAGAGAGTTGATCCTTGTAGATAGAATTCCGGCGAGGCACTCACCGGCGAATATATTGAAGAATTGAAGACCCGGTTGAGCAAGCCTGTGAAACCTCCCCCATCTTTCCACAACGCCGACGCTCGCCTGGTCTATGCAACCTAAGAAAATACAGTTGGAGTTTCCCATTTGCTTCCCTTGACTCGAGCCTTCAGAGAATTAAAATCTTAAATTGTAAAATTGCGAAATCTGGCAATATTGGAGTGGATGCTGCCGAAGAAAGCGGTATTGATTGCTTCCGTTAGCGCGCAAAGGAAAAGATAGTAACCGCCTACGCCTCTTTCCTCCTGTTTTCCTTTTTCGTTTTTATAAGCCTCTTTCCTCTGTACCACCAAATTCCAACTTCGTTTGGAATTTATATCGTACATGTTGCAACTTGCAACCTTATTTTGTCTATATTTAGCTATTATAAAAATCTAATTACATAATTTATTAAAATTTTAAATATTCACAGTTACATAATATTTTTTTTTTGGTCAGATATTATTTGTTTTAAACTTCTTAGATATTTATTTAAGCTTTAAATCTCACAACCATTTGTTGATTACTAAGCCAATAGAACAAATGGATCGTATGGGACTTCAGATTTCTGGAGCGGGATATTATTTAATCTGATCACTTTTTCTTTTCAGGCCCTAAAATTAATAATTGGGCTTGTAATAACCCATTTTATAAATTTGGTCCTTCTCAGATTTTTCTCTTTCCTATGATATGTTACAGTTCCGCCCAATATTCTTGGGCTTAAATACCCATGTTCATTCAATTTCTCTAATATTTATAATTAAAATTAATGTATGAAAATCTCTGGTAATTTTTTTAAAAAAAATTTATTTTCCTAAAAAGAATAAATGAAAATTTATTTAAATTAATTGAATTTTAGTACAGAGACTTTTTAAAACTCAACAGAAAATGTTAGGAACATCTAAAATATCTTGCACTAAAAAAAAAATCTTTAGGTAATTAGAATTTTGTATTTAGCCATTTCCGTATGCTTAAAACTCGTGTATATATATATATATACATATACAGTGTTAGATCCTAGATCCACTTAGAATCTCACTGTTTTGTTAATTATATCACATAATATATAGAATATCCTCTCTCTCTCTCTCTCTCTATATATATATATATATATATATATATACATACAGACATATATACATGGCACGTTTTTCAGCCATAGAAATAGATGCATGCACGCAGAAGAAAGTTTTCTCTGATCTCCCTAGATAAGAAAATAAAAGCTGCTTCTGAAAAGACTTACTTTTTGAAGCATCAAAGAGTTTTAGCCCATAACGACATGTCCTTCGCTAGGGTACAGCCATGACATGAAACCATAATCTCAGACCAGCATACTGTATATATATATATATATTATGCATAAAAAAACCAAGCAATTCCAAATATTTTTATCATTTATCTTAAATTAATTAACTTTTGACAATTTCTTTTTAAAGAGAACTAGGTATTATTTAAAGACATAGGCAAGAAAAGGCATCAACTTTCTTAAATTACTACTATATATATATAATATATATATATATATATATGGTATTGATTCCTTATCAATGTCTGTGCATGCATGCAGCATAGATATATATATATATATATAAAATGGCAATATGCATTGGTTTGTCTATTAGCAGCAAAACGGGACAGTTTTGATCGATGTCCATAATCCATGTCGCTGCAAAATAATTCTGTCTTAATTAACTACGTTATTATTATTAAATTAATATTATTTTTTCCAATTCATTAGATTTCCAACACTCTGATAAAAGCATAAATTTTCTACTGGATTCTAAACATGGTTACTTAAATATATATATATATATATATATATATATATATATATATATATATGTTTTTTTATCTCTACCTGTGGAGGAAAATGGAGACAAATTTCGTCCTTATCCTATACCGCTAGCTAGTTTCTTTGAATTTCTATCGGTCCAAAATGGGTAAAATATATTAATAAAAAGTTGGGCTGTCCCATCGAATATATATATATATATATATTTTTGATAAATTCAAGATATTCGAATTTGGATTTTTGGGATATTACTATAAATAAATAAATAACCACATATCATGGAGTGTTCATATTATATAAAACAATGTCCAAATCTATCAATCTAAATCTAACTCAATTCAAATCAATTTTGATTTGAACAATTTATAATAAATTGAATAAATTAATTAATATTTCTCTAATGCATTTAATTCAAACCAAAACAAAAATAGATAATAATAATAATAAGGGACATCCATCCATCCCTTCCTTCCTACGTCACGTCATGAATGTTATTTGTTGCCTAGTTACTACTTCTTGCACTATATATAAAGAATGCATGGCGGCCTTGTACTTCATCAACCAAATTTAAAAACCTAAAAAAGTTTACGAAAACTTACAAGGAGAAAAAGATGGCAAATTGGTCTCCTGATAATGCTATCAGTGCCTACCTCCAAGCAATGAAAATGGTGAGCTCACACATTTACACACACACATATATATATATAATTTGAAATTTCACATGCATGAACGATATATATATATATGAAGTAATTAATTATTTCTTGCTTGATATTTATTGGTGTGTGTGTGTGTGCAGAGAAGCGCGGCTAAGGAACCAGACGTGGCCGAGTTCATTTCGGCGCTAGCCGCGGGCAACAATGCACAATTGATGGTGGTTGCGTGTGCAACAAGTCCCGAAGAATGCGGGAACAATAACATAATACTTGCGCTGGAAGCTGCAGCCCAGCAAACCGGTGGGGAGGTGGTATGCATTCTTCCTAATACGACGACGTGTAGTACAGGAAGACAGTACGTGAAGTTCGTAACGGGAGATGCAGAAACTCTTGTGATGAACGAGTACAAAGAAGCGGACTGCATTCTTATAGATTGTAAGCTGGAGAATTGTGAAGCGATTCTTGAAACGGTGGGGAGGGTTGTAAATATAAGGAGAAGAAGTCGGAATAATAATAATAATAATAATAATACGACGGTGGTGGGTTTTAACGCCGGCCGTCGTCGGATGGGGTCGTCGTGGAGTTGTCAAGGGTTAAAGAATGCTCATTTCTTGCCGATAGGTGAAGGTTTACTGGTGACTAAAATGGATAAAAACAGTAGCAAAGATAATAATAGTAGTAGTTTTGCTGTTCTTGGGAAGAAGAACAAATGGCTGACCAAAATAGATAAATACACAGGGGAAGAGCATGTATTTCGAGTGTGATATTATTATTACTTCATGATCACCACATTATTAGTATTATATATAATTATTATATTATACTTTTAATATACAAATTAAGTGTTACTGATCCAAGTTTAGTTTAATTAATTTGAAAATAATTAATATATATATATATATAAATAGACGGTATGATTACTTAATTAAAATGTACATAAATCCTCTAGTTATAATTGGTCTGATATATCTCCTTTTCTTTCAATTACATATACTTGAAGAAATCGTAGAGAAATACTTATTATAAACTTTTGTGTTTATATATATATATATATATATATATATATATATATAAAGGATATTAATAAGAAATTGACCGAGTTTTTTGGAAAAAAAAAGAAAAGAAAAAATATTACTTTAAGCAGTATTTTAAATTTTAAAATATTAAGCAATTTTTTGATAAAATCGGTCATGGATTAGAGAGACCAAAAGAATATACAAATTTTAAAACAGAGGGATGGAATAATTTTTGTGCATCTGAGTACATGTACTGGTGATGCTTTTTTTCCGTACTTTATCCAATAATCCACGATCTACATATCAAAATCCCTACTTTTAAAAAATATATATATATATTTTTCCACAGTTCCAATCTCTATATATATATATATATAGACATACCTAATATTAGCTAATAGACAGATTACAATTTATCAGCTATATCACACAATATATATATAATACATATTCAAGATTGAACAGCAATATATATATATATATATATATAAATAGTTATAACACAATAATGAAGAGGGGCTAGCTAATTATTAATTATTATCAACTTGACCACATGAATTACAGATGTAATAACATAAAAGTTTCTTGAAGTTTGAAGCTGTACTAGAAAAAAAAAAGAATTTCTTTGTACAGAGGAGGCATCTTCGTCCGTGGGCATTCCGTGGAACTTTTTTTTTCTTTTTTTCCCTAATCATACGAGTACTACGGCAAATGGGGGTGGGGTGGTTCTGTCTTTAATCTCGCCTCACATATATACATATACATATACATACATACATACATATATATATATATATGTGTGTATGTATGTATATGTATAATGCTTAATGCCTCCACATGATCAACAACGCTGTTCCACGCAAATATGTTTCCCTGTTTGTAAACATGATTAGCAACTTGTTTTCATCAATTAATTAGTCTTAATCTGACCCCCCACCCACTAATTGAATTTCTTTTGCTAAAATTTTCTTGTTGCTCTTTCTAATCAAGTAATATATAAAAAAGTCACATCGATAACTATACATATAAATTATATACACACACATATATATATATATATATATATATATAATATATATATATATTCATAGATACATGATGATGGTAGTATACGGTAGAAGTTTTGGAAAAAGGTGAGTTCCAAGAAGTGTTGGTTTTTTGTCCGAATACTTAGAATTACAATTGCTGCATGCATCAAATCTTCAAAGAAGTCATTCATGAACAGAAGAACAGACAATTATGGGACCTTATATATAAATATATAAATATATATATATACAGAAAATTGCAAGAAAGACCAGAAAACACAGAATTTAAGCACGTTAAATCCCTGTTGTTCATGTTTTCTCTTGCGGAGACAACTTGACAGGATCTAGATCTCTGTATTGTTATCCTGAGGCAACACCATATACAGTACAACACCATATATATATATATATATATATATATATATGTATGTATTCCGATCACCGCGACAGCAATTTTTTTTTTTGTTTTTTTTTTTTCATGTATTTAGAACAACTAGTTAATCTTATAATGAAGATGGAAAATATAATTAATCATATTATTAGTAGATGCTAGCACACAGTTTTCAGGAACACCATTTAACTATTACAAGCATATAGATATATATATACATATAATCAGCTACCCAGCAAAGCATTCTGAAACCAATCTTTAATGCAATTTATTAATTAAATAATTATAAAATTAAAAAATCATTTGTTGTCTTAATTATGCATGGGTTGAAGTTTGGAGTGTCTGCCTAATGATGGACATTACAGCTAATTAGTTCAGAGATATTTCAAGAAATATCAGAACATTAGTTTAGATTTTATATAATTATGGTAATTCTCTATTAAACAATTACTTATCGAATCCTCAGGAAACCTCCACGAAAGTCCCTTCTTTTTTTTTTATATTAAGTTTATAAATATTAAAGTCACTAATTCAACGATAAATTTTTTTTTTAAAGAAAGGAACTATTCATATTTAAATTTGTTCGTCTTTACTGGGGAAAAAATCGGGAAAAGAAAAGAAAAAAAAAGCAAAAAAAGGGGATTGGCTGCTTGTAATTGAAATTTGAAAATGTACCATAATGTTAGAATAACAGTGAGTAAATGGAAGTACACAGTCAACTTGGTAATATTAATATTATTGATGATGTTTTTGTTTGGTTTAGGTAACGTTGCCAGCTAACATTAGCAGATTTATTGGAGCACGTCTTCCATGGCATATGGTTCTATATATATATATATATGTGCAGTACACAAGGCTGAGACAGACATAGTAAAGTTCTAAACACAAGTTTGATAGTTCTCTTCTTAAAATTTCATACAGCAAAAAAAATTATGGGTTGCTGGTCTGCTGAAAATGCCACCAAAGCTTACCTAAAAACAATGAAAATGGTGAGTATTGATCTTCTTTTTTTTCTTTTGTTTTTTTTTAGATTTCTGTTCTTCCTAAGTTTAATTGTTGTGTGTCTGAAATTCTGAATGAATGAATTCTGATCTTGATTTTTTAAATTCCCTGCAGGGTAAGAGTGCTAAAGAGCCAAATGGAGCAGAGTTCATATCGGCGCTTGCAGCCGGAAATAATGCCCAATTTATTGTCGCTGCTTGTGCTAGCATTGTAGACTACACAACACTAGCCTTGGTAGCCGCAGCACAACAAACCGGCGGACGAGTTGTTTGCATTCTTCCCGGAATAGAAGAACTACATTTGTCGGAAAAAATTTTAGGACATACTAATACAAATGATGTCGAATTTATTGTCGGAAACGCCGGGGAAATGCTTTTAAATTGCTATATGGATGCAGATTTCTTAGCCGTCGATTGCAACCTCGAAAATCACGAAACAATCCTAAAAGCTGTACAGGAAAGCTCTAGGCTAAATAACACCATTGTTCTAGGTTACAATGCCTTCTGCAAAGGGTCCTGGAGGAATAGCGGTTTAAATACTCAATTATTGCCCATTGGAGAAGGTCTCCTACTAAGGAGAGTAGCCGCCGCCGCCGCCGCCGCGGAATCCAAGATTAGTAGTAGGGCGGCGGCAAGAAGAGGCCACTGGATTGTTAAAGTCGATAAATGCACAGGGGAAGAGCATGTTTTCCGAGTCAGATCTCCGCAAGGAAGAGTTGTTAAAGCTTAGTTTTATCAAAAAAAGACATCAAAATTTTTGGTCCCTTTTAAATTCTCAATCTAAATCAGTATTCTACCGGATCACAATTGTAAATAGTTTTTAGTAAATGCAATATTTTGCCCTAGAAAATTTGTCTTCTGTTGAACTTGGTTCATAATGGAAAAGAGGAATACTAATTAGTAGTACATTAATGGTGGGAGAAATCAAATATTGTCAATAGTCTTTCAACAGGAAAAGATCAGCAGCAGAAACACATAAAGAAATTAGCAAACGTTTCTGTTATTTTCACCTACCAAAACTACTACTACTACTAATGCAGCCGCCAAGTTCTTGATTTATCCTTTCCATATTTGGCCGATCTTCTGGAGATTCACGGGTGCATTTTAAAGCAACCTTTGCAAGTCTAATAGCTTCAGGTTCTGAGAACCTACCATGGAGGTTATTATCAATGAAATCTTGAACTCTACCCAACTCAGTAGCAGCTCTCATGGCACCAGTGATTTTCCGGGTTCCAGAAAGGATTTGAAATATAAGGATTCCAAATGCATAAATATCACTTTTCTCTGTAAACCGCCCAATGGTGGCATACTCTGGAGCCAAATACCCCATTGCTGCACTAGTTTTGAGTAATGAGTAAACAGTGTCATTAGTAAGAAGTTTGTGGAGACCTGAATCAGAAAGCAGAGGTTTTCCACGCTGATCAATCAGCACATTGGCAGCAGAAACATTCTGGTGAATCAGTGCAGGTTTGTTCACCCTGTATCCATGTAAATATTCAATACCTGCATTCAAATTTTCCAATCAAAATTCAAGATTTCTGTGTAACATTTACCACGCGGGTTTAACCAAGAACTCACCTTTAGCGATGCCAATGACTATTGAAACTCTTGTGGACCATTCAAGAACACGATCACTACCATCCTCAATATCAAGATACTGCAGTAAATTTCCATTTGAGACATAATCATAAACTAAAAAGCACTCCTTCCTGCCTCTAGAACAGCAGAATCCTCGCAGGCGAATTAAGTTTTCGTGTCTCAACGAGGTTAGTATATTCAGTCCCTTCAAGAACTCTGCTTCTTCTGATCTGCAGCTAGTTTTAGGAATGCTTTTTATAGCAACAGTTGATCCATCTCTTAAGCTTCCTTTATAAACAGCAGAGAAGTTACTTTTGCCCAACAAGTTCTTTTCAGCAAAGTACTGAGTTGCAGATTCAACCTCTTCCAAATTGAAGCAAAAACTCTGCATAACCTCGCCATATCGTCCACCCTCGGCTAATGAATCCCAGCCATTGGAGTACTCAAGGCTGATCAGAGGAGAACCATTCTTTCTATGAGCTTCCTTAGTGTGATCAATACTGCTGAGACAGTTATCCGATGCATAAGAACTATCCCCATGTTTCTGTTTCTGTCCACGAATATGTGAAAATAGGAGAAGTCCTATTGCTGATACAATAACTGTAACAACAATAACTCCAACTATTACAGATGCTATTATTGAAGCTTTAGATGTATTCGAGCAATGATTTCCACTGCTGCAATTTAACTTAAGATTCGCCGTCTCTGGTTTTTCTTTTGTTAAGAAACCAGTTGAGGGTGAGCTTCCTCCGTAAGGTTCAGGCCTACTGATAGTGGGATTGTCTGAGAAAGAACTGCATTCCTTCAGTGAAGAAAAACCAGATCCACATAAACCTGGGTTGTTTTCGTACTGAAAGCCTCCAACTAATCGTTTCAAAGCTTCATTGACACAAACAAATTTTTTTAAAAGAATAATCTTTTTAATTAAAAGTTGAAAGACAGAAATTCTTTGACAATATATGAGCTAAAATGGCATCAAGAAAATTAATTACCAAGAGGGACATTGCCAGATAAAGTGTTGTTTCGGACATCTAAAACTTCTAGAAGAGGTGTATCCGCCACTTTTGTTGGTATTGAACCAAATAGGCGATTGAAACTCAAGTCTAACCTCATCAATACTTGCAAGTCACCCAAACTTGCAGGGATTGCACCGGTGAACTGATTAAATTGTAAAGCAAGAACATTTAGTTTCTTCAGTGACCCCAACTGCGTTGGTATGCTTCCACTGAACTGATTGTAACAGAGCTGCAGAACTGAAGAACAAGTGCAACAGAGAAACAATGCTCAGAGCAGATAAACCCAAACCAACAATCACATTGCTATTCTATTAACTTCTAAAACAGAGTATGAACAGGAAAAGCTTCGGTTTTTAACTCAATATAAACAGGGAAGTAAAAAGTTTCAATCTTTAGCAATAAAAACAGCAAAAACAAATCATTTCATAGGGAGAAAGTATATACTACTGACCTTGTAAGTTAGCCATATCACCAAGTTCAGGAGGAACCTCTCCGGATAGATTATTGACATTCAAATACAAATCAGTGAGTTCGCTCAAGTTGGAAATCTCTTTGGGTAAGTTTCCATACAAAGCATTGTAATGCAAGTACAAACCCGTCAAATGTCTGAGTCCTCCAACAGCAGAAGAAAGCTTCCCGGAGAGCCCTTTTCCTTGCAGAGAAATGTTAGCTACGTGGCCCTTCTCATTACAAGCAACGCCCTCAAAAGAACCATCACACGGGTCTCCAGAAACTCTCCATGTAGTCAAAAACTTGTTTTCAGAGTCAAGATCAGCCTTGAAGTCCATTAAAGCTTTCAGCTCTTCATTTTCGGAGAATGCCGGTTTAAAGAAAAGTGTCAAGAAGAAGAAGAAAAACAGAGACAACCCCATTTTCCTAGTCTGATTTCCACTCCTTGTCCAAACTATTTAAAAAAAATTTCTGTCTGTTGTTTTCTGAACTTCTTCTTTCTTGGTTTCCTCTTCTGTTGTGTCTGTGATGTTGGACTGTTGTCTTTTTTGCTAAGAAAAAATATGAAGCAAAAAAGGAAGGTTCAAATATGGTTGGGTGTTGATTCGTGTTGATTGAACAGTTGTTTTTTTCTTTGGATTCTGACTCTATTTGAGAAGCAGAGGTACAGAGTGCGCAACGGATGCGTAATAAATCCAATAAAAATTATGAGAAATTAATAAATTAGTAAAATTAACATTCAAATTTTTAGGTGAAAAAAATATTTTTAAATAGAGGTAAAAAACCAAATCCCATGTTTCATTTTTTAGAAGACTCTCGGCTTCTTCTTGCATAGCAGCAATCCATTTTGCTGAGTCGTCGCTAGAGATAGCTTCAGAATAATTTTTGGGTTCACCATCTTCACCCATCTTTTGTGCAATAGTTAATGCATAAGCAATATTGGCAAATTTTGTGATTAGTCTTTGAGTCGGTTTCTTGGCCTTTGTTGTGGAAGTTCTTGAGCCATAGACTACGATTGTGGTAAATCTGGACGTTGAGGTGGATGTTGTTGTGAACTCATTTGTTCAGTAGTGACTTCATCTTCTTGAGTGGTGGACGAATTAGGGATATTTACCTCCAGAATGGGAGCTTCAGTTTCAAACTCCACATTCTCTCGAGAGATAGCATACTATTTTCATTAAAGGTTACATTTCGACTATAAAATATTTTTTTGGCTTTCTCGTGAGTGATTTTTTACCTCTATTTAAAGAGGGTTTTTCCACCTAAAACCTTTGTATCAATTTTACCACTTTATTAATTTCTCATAATTTTTGATTTAATTTATTACGCTTAAGCACTTTATACCCATATAAAAAAAAACAGTAAGAGGTTCCTTTTTCTTCAATATGCATACACTGCTTCAAAAATGAAAAAGACTATATATAATTCACTTGACGGTTAGGATTTTCCCACGTCAGCAAATCTCATGAATCGCTGACGTACGCAGGCGGGGACGAAATACCCCGTCCCGTGAATGATAAAGAAATTACGTCCATAGTAAGTCAGGGAGATGGGTTTTTACAAATCATTCTGTTTCTCTCTTTTTTTTCATAATTAGATTTTTTAAATTTAAAAACTATAACAAAAAAAAAATCAATATTTAAAAAAGATACTATTCCTCAAGATTTGGGTTATTTTCTTCAATTTTTTTAAATCACTTTAAAATTACAGTGTTAATTAATGTAAGCTTAAGATATGGTTCACGTCATATAGCGCTTCATTTAGTGACGTGAATAGTTCTTTTGGAAGCTGAATGCAGACAAACAGAAACCAACAACAGAATCGTTTCTGACAATCTCCTCCGATCAGATCATAATCGACTGGGGGCCATCAGCCGGGGATCGGAGTCTGTCTCCACGACGACGCGCAATTCTGACAGGGCGCGTAGAATTAGAAGAGAATGACGAATGGAGAAAACGCGGCATCGGAATCGGAATTTGGAGGAAGCGTGGGTAGTTCAGGATTCTTCAGGTAATGGAATGAGTGGAGAGAATTTGATTTCGTGCTCTGCCAATGCTATCGCCAGCGTGAGGTAAACCATAAATCACCATCTCAAAATTTTGTTTTATTTTTCTTTTGAATTTTGAAATTTTTTTACTATGGAATGATTACAGTTTTTAAATTATTATTTGTTAACCGTTTGTGAAGGACGACGAGTTTTTTGTTTTTGCATTTTTGTATTTTACTTTTCCTCTGCCTTCTTTGTTTGTTTGTTTTGGAGCACTGGGTTTTCTGATGACTGACAACATCACATTCTAGGGAACCCAACTCTTTGGTTTTTTAAGTAATGCCTATTTCCCTGTAGCTTGGAAATTTGGCTGAGTAGGAGTCCATGGGTCGTACTACGTTCAATAAATATCCCAAAATTCCCAATTATTTTTTTACTCATTCACGTGCATTTCCATACCGAAAAAGTATTATTTTACATTTTAGTTTGATTTATTATATTTTTTTAATTAAAATGATTTTTTTTTTACATTTTAAAAATTTTTATGCATCGTTAACGTTGAATTTCTCAAGAAGAAAAGAAAAAGCAGCACGAGTTCAATCCTTCCAACACAAGATAAAAAGGGCTGCACCGTCGGTATTGTAGTCGCCTCGTCTAGTTTCATATCCAATTTGTTTGTCGGAAAACCAAAAAAAGAACATTTTCGCTGTGCACTCGTTCCCAAACCAAAAGGAAAAAAAAAAAAAGAACCTTTTTTTTTTAAAAAATAAAATTCTGTATTCTCCATTCTTGTTGCTTTTAAGAACTGTGAGAAGAAAAAGGAAAGTACCAAAGTTATTGCACAATTACATAAGTGTGTTTAAAATATGGTATGGGTTAGATGCGGGCGGGCACATGTAGTTAGGGTGGGGGTCATTACTTATGAGAATACTTCGTGGAAGACAACTCTTACTTTAAAAAATTCTGCAGGCTACTTTTGAATTGGTTAAACAAGTTGAAGTTCAGGAATATGGGTGGAGGGAGCATCTGGGTTCGGCCAGCTCTTTCTGGGGTTAAAAATTCATTTTCTCAACAGTGAATTCTTGGACACTTCAACTATTCACAAGGCATCTCTCACTTTATACACTTTTTTTTTTCTCTTTTTTTCAAAAGAAAATCAAAGACATGATTATTATTATTATTATTTTCTTTGCAGTTGCTTTTTATTTTTATTTTTTGCACATCACGCTGAAGATTCTGCGTGGGTCATTGGACTGAGCGATAATGCGGAAAAAAGGAAGAAGAAAAGTTTTACTATAATAATAGATAATCCCTAATGTCTCCAACATCAGTAGCACTCTAGGGAATAGAGAGCCTACCATATTCCAATATGCCCTAAAGCCAGCAAAACCAGATAGGTACTTAGGTCATACAGTTCTCTACACCACCCTAGCTACCCTACTCTACTCTTTATATATTAATAATTATCTTCAATTAATTTAAATTGAATTATATATATATATATATAAAGACATTTTATCGTAATTTATTTATTTTTAATTATATAATTAAAAATAAAAATAAAACTCTCTCAATTTATATTGGAAAATACAAAATTAATATATTCTTAAAAAATTTCATTTATTTTTAATAAAATTAAAGATTAATAAGTATATTTTAAAACAAAGGAAAACATGTAGGGAATATTAAACATTAATGTTTGGGCCGAAGTTTCTGTTCTAATCGGATCACTCTACTGGGCTTAATTGGGTGTAGCATATCTTATGACTACATTTGTTTAACAAGAAAATAGATAAAAGGTCCTCCAACTTTTACATATTTCAATTTTATACCCTGTTTGTTCAAAAACAAAAATCTAACCAAGGCAAGGCAAAAAGAAAAAAAAAGGTTGGGAGAGAAGAGAAGGGAAGGGAACAGAGAAAATCAGACAAAGGAGAAAAAGAAAAAATGGGGAAAGATCTGAGCGATGACCAAGTTTCTTCGATGAAGGAAGCATTCACGCTTTTTGATACCGACGGAGACGGCAAGATTGCCCCATCGGAACTGGGGATTCTTATGCGTTCTTTGGGTGGAAATCCTACCCAAGCTCAACTTAAGGCTATAATTGCCGAGGAGAATCTTGTCTCGCCGTTTGATTTCAACCGCTTTTTGAACCTTATGTCCAAGCACCTCAAGCCTGAGCCTTTTGATCGCCAGCTTCGTGATGCATTCAAGGTCCTCGATAAGGATGGGACTGGCTTCGTCGCCGTTTCGGATCTCAGGCATATTTTGACTAGTATTGGTGAGAAGCTGGAGCCTGCGGAGTTCGATGAGTGGATCCGAGAGGTTGATGTTGGATCCGATGGCAAGATCCGTTACGAGGACTTCATCGCCAGGATGGTTGCTAAATGATTTCTTCTAATCTCATGCGAGTATGTATTTTTAACGAAGGTTGCATAATACTGCGATATTCTTCTTGAAGTTGTATGTTTACATCTAGCTTCTTGTGAGTGGTTAACTTCTTTAAAATATTTAATTTTATGAATTTTGCATACATATTGATTAGGTGAAAAAATATGATCTCCTTGCTTAAACTCATTTAGATATTCAGGCATGTGAATTGAATTTTCTTGTGCAGTCTGTTTGGAGTTAGTGTCAATTTGCAAACCTGGAAAACAGCTTGGCTAAAAATTCTCTAGTTCTTTTACCAAGCATTTCTCACTCTGCGCTGAAAATGAGATGCGTCATTTTTGCTATCTTATATATTCTTGGTGTATCTGGAATTAATTTAAAATTGAACAAGTATAGCCAACCTAGAGTTTGGAAAAGTTAGAAGATGGCAAAAAGGAGGAAGCTGGATTAATTGCTTTTGATATGAATATTTTTTACTGACCTATATTCAATTGTTCACTCGCATGCTTTCCATGTTGTTTTGGTAACAAAAAAAACTTAAAGTTAATTACAAGGTGCCAGATGAGAATTGCGGCTTCTTATTTTCATGGGTTGCATGATTTGTTTTAGGTTCATGCAACCTTGCTTTATTAACTGAAGCCAGAGCAATGTTCTCCTTGAAACCAGTGCAAATCATATATTGCATTTGGACGTTAAGGGAATGACATGTATCTAACCTGTGCTTTAGCTATCTTCCTTAGACAAGTCATAACATACGGACTCCATAATGTGGCTTCATATTTTGTGCGTTACATGAGTTCTTTCATACTCATGTGACTGGTTTTTTTAAGGAAGCTAGAGTATTATTCTCCTTTAAACCAAGGCAAACTATATGTTGCTTTTGGACGTTAAGGGAATTACATGCTTCTGTGTTATTTATGTGGAAAAGGCTGATGTTGAATTCTATATCTTCTTGTAAATAGAGAATGTTCAGCATCATCTCTTTTGCATATATTTTCAAGTGCTATTTTTTTATTATTATTTTTATTTTATTTCTTTAGACGCTGTAAATTCTCAACATTCTGCAAGAGGGTGGTAAGTACTACTGCTTTTTTCGTAGGAAAAAGAACAGAATAAAGGGGCTTGATCCCTAATGTCCAACAGCCTGAGGCTTCTCTGATCTTCTTAATTTGATTCAAGCTAGCTTATATGCCATGGATCATTAACACCAGCAACAGTATTGTTTTTAAACCAGTTCAAGGGGAAACTGATTTGGCTTCTTTTTATATTTTGGAATTAGTCCTGGCTGTTGGTTTTTACTGCCATGATGTTGCGCCAGAAAATAATAGGTTCTCGTTTTCAGTTTACGTTAATGAACCATGCTTTTATTTTGCATTGAAGTAGAGATTTAGCTGATATTGGGTTACTCAGAAGATGAAGATTTAAAATTTAAGAACGTATAACACTTCGTTATGCACCATGGTTCACCAAACTGATGTGGATTCTTTCACTTCATTTGATTTAATGCAGGTCTTTTAAACAGTGGTTGTATGTCCATGCCTGAAGCAGGAACCTGAATTTCTTTTTATAGTATAGTTCAATTATGAAGCACAAGTGATTTGCGGCCTTCCTGATTTTAGACCTTTTTTTTTTTTTTTGGCCTTTTAATTTGATGTCAAAGAACAACAATTTACTTCAGATGTTCCAAAGGAATGTTTTTATTTGGCTTTTAGCAGTTCAAAGCTGTGGGGCATCTAGAACCTAGAAGTACTTAATTGTGCAGATTCCATGTTTCATATACCTGTGTGTACAGTTGAAGTGCATCAAGAACCAAAACATCGTTGCTTTATGTTTCTCTAATTTTCTAGTTACCGTTGTTGGTCTTTGCGTGTCTAAAGCCATTCCAGATTGACTATTTGAGGAATGGAAGTACACTTTGCTTTAAATTATTATTTTTTAAATTTGTTCTAAATGTCAATAGTCCGTCTAAAAGTTCTCTCAAGAGATAAAATTCCATTGTTACTATATTATTACTTCTATTTCTAAAATATGTAAAATTGTATTTGTTAATGTAGAACATAGTTTAAAAAAAAAGAAAAAGGCCTCAGCATTTAATACCTGTTGATTTTATTTACGTAGTTAAAGGGTCAATTCCTAGCAAGACTTGTTTTGTGTTTTATTTTATGTTTCTCCTCCTTTTTTAAAGTCATCACCCTATTTACAAAGGCAAACTTTAGGAAAAGAATATGTAGGATATTCAATAAATCTCAAATAATATTGTTTTATTTCTCTTGAATAAAATTTTCATTATTATAAATATGTTAGGAATGGTTAGTCATTTTTTCTCATTAAAAATGGACGTGGTTGATTCCACTTGGACCATTCCATAGGCCATTCGCCTGAAAAAGGAAAAGGAAATAACCCATGGAAATAATGGGCTGGCCCAGATATTAAAATTCAAATATCATTTGCAATTGGGCTGTGTTCATCAATCAGGTCTGCAACAAGATTTATATTTAAACTCAAGAAACGCGCATCCTCGTTACAGGTAGGGTTTTGTGACAGGTTTTTTCTGCAGGGGCAACCATTGTCGTCGTAGCCTCCAGAGTCCGCCACCATGGGTCGTATGCACAGTCGAGGGTCAGTATTCTTTCTTCCCTTGCATCAATCCTCATTCTCTAGCTTAGTTTATTTGTTGTAGAATCTGAATTGTTAATATTAATTTTCAGTAAGGGTATATCTGCTTCTGCACTGCCTTACAAGAGAACTCCTCCTAGCTGGCTTAAGATTTCCTCACAAGATGTAAGGGTTTTTTTTCTTTCTTTCTTTTGCTCACAATTTTGTGCTTTTCTCTGTTTATATAATCTCACGTTTTGTTTTTGCTTTCATTTTTATTCTATTTCTATTACTCTTCCTGAAAGGTGGAGGAGAACATTTGCAAGTTTGCAAAGAGGGGGATGACGCCATCACAGATCGGCGTTATCCTCCGTGACTCTCACGGTATTGCTCAGGTCAGGAGTGTGACCGGTAGTAAGATCCTACGTATTCTCAAGGCTCATGGTAATTAAAGCAAGAGAATCACTTCAATTTCATTTGGTCATTATGCATTGCGGTGTTTTTATTTCTTCTGTCCTTTTTTATCTTATGCGGTTGATTGTTTCGTCGTTAGGACTTGGCCCTGAGATTCCGGAGGATCTTTATCACTTGATCAAGAAAGCAGTGGCTATTAGGAAGCATTTGGAGAGAAATAGGAAAGACAAAGATTCCAAATTTAGATTGATTCTTGTGGAGAGCAGGATTCACCGCCTTGCACGGTACTACAAGAAGACCAAGAAGCTCCCTCCCAACTGGAAATAGTAAGCCCCATTTATCTCATTAGTCTCATTAGTCTTATTTATTGTAACTTTGTATTGAAGTTGAATGCTTGTTTTCACCTTTGGTAGATTAGGGTTATGATTTTGATTACCGGTTTCTATTTTGATGTTCTGTCTTTCTTTTGTATAACAAGAAGATATTCTCAGAACGGTATAACAGTATCTTTTATCCAGCATAGAAGTATTAGGCCAGAAATATTTATTTATGAAATTGATGCTAGATAATTAAAGTATAAAAACTTCCTCTTTAACATCTCTTAGTTTCTCTGTCTGACTTACAATAATAGGAGGAAGCAACCCCAGAATGTATGTTTAACCGTTGAGAGCACATCTCTAATACTTGTTTCTTGAATCGATTTGTTTTTATTGAGTATTCTCACATAGTGATGAAGCAACCTAAAGTCCTACATTGGCATTTGGGTATGCATGCAACCATGCTTTTTGTATTTTGCAGTGTTATTACCTATAAGTTTCAATTTTGATTATTACACCCTTCTTGTTGAACTATAATTTTCATGTGCTTAAAACTTTCTGACTTGCAATGTATTCTCTATCTTTCCTTCTGAACCGTCTGGTGATCTAATTATCTCAAATGCTGATGTTTAATTCTATACTTGCAGTGAATCTACCACAGCCAGCACTCTTGTGGCTTAAGAAATAGTTTGAAGATAATGGAGGTGATGTTATTGGATCCTGTCACATGGGCAGAAGTCTGTATTTCATTATTAGTTTAAAGAATAGTTGGTTAATCCAAATTTTGTGACAATTAACAACTGAGGGGATGTCCTTTCAAGTTTAATGTGTTTACATCCTTTTTGCTTTGCGTACTTAATCTTTATCTTGAATAGCCAATTTGTGTGGTATAAATTTGATGGACCACTTGTGTTTGTCTTGGTTACAAGGAGAGAGAGTATATGAAGCAAAACGCACTTCTTTTTTATGAAGAACTATTTAGCTAGTTTGAAGTTCTCAAATTGCAATTCTATGTTGATTTTGTCTAAAATGTAAAATTATATCTATATTAACTAGCAAAAAGGAAAAAAAAAAGTAAATAAATTAAACACATTAATTTACTAAAATGACAGAATTGATAGCACAAAAAGCTAATTTATATGAATTATTTACATTCAAAATTTTGAATTTTTTTCCCATGAACATTTATTTGTTCATGAAATTTAAAAGCTCCCCTTATTAATGGAAGAAATGAAAATTTCTCCATATATTTTTTTAAAGTAAATATAGAGTCAGAGATTATAAAGTTTTAAAAAAATTTATTTTTTTATGTTTGTGAATAACGAGATGAGTCAAGAAAAAATATATGCAACTTTTTTTCTTTTTTTTTTTCAATACTTACAGTTTCATTATTATGATGATGTATGTATGGGGGGATTAAAACTAATAAATTTTCGTTTTTAGTAAAAAAATAATAATAAAAATAAAAATTTTCTCTTCAATTTAGGCGATGATGTTGATTTAAAAAAAAAAACAAATAATTACAGTTCAAAATAAATAAGTATTTGTAAATTTGAGCGAGAAAAGATTTGTGAAAGTATTACTTCACCCGGATCATTTTGGCGCCCTGTGTTTACTGAGAAAAATCTCAGAGCCGAAAGCCGAACATCGTTAGGGTTTTGCATCCAACCAAAACAAAAAAGAAATGACAGCAGGTTTAAGACTCGTGGCTGAGAGAGCCGGGGACGGCACCGGACAGCCAATTCTCGACGCTAATAACGGCGAAGAACTGGTACACGTCCAGCCTGGAGTCTCTATTGTTCTCGGGAACCGCCCAGCTGAATCCCCTGGCACTCTCTATATATCATCCAGGTAATTAATTTCATTTGCTTTTTTCCATTTTTCCTTTTAGTTTTTAACTATAATCTCATGTTTATATATGTGCATATCTGAGTAATTTTTGTAAATTCCGTAGGCAAGTGGTGTGGTTGAGTGATACTGACCGAGAGAAAGGTTATGCCGTGGATTTCTTATATATATCTTTACATGCCGTGTCTCGTGACCCAGAGGCTTATCCATCTCCTTGCATGTACACTCAGGTATTACATATCTTTTGGTGTTTAGCATTTCAAGGTTTTAGCTGATTCCTTTTTTATTTCAATATTCTAGATCCTTGAACAAATTTAATGTTTAGACATGGAAAATGATAGTTAGTAAGAAATTTTGTACTTGAGAATGAATACTTGGGTATATTGACTAAATCTGATACGGATGCTGTTAGGAGTTTGATGATCTGTTTACATTTCTTGTTTGGAATACTTTGTTGAATGATAAGTCTTTTATGCCTCTGGGATCATTTGAGCACAACTTTATCTTGGCAGAAGCTAGTATGGCAACCTTTGTCCAATGCTGTGGTTGTACCTCTTCTTGGCTTGCTCCATTGGCACCTTCTTAATATAATTCATGTTGATAGCATGAAGAATTGATAATCCTTGAATGTGTTTTGCTTCAAATTATTTTCTGACCCTGTCATTGATACCTAATTGTATCAATAGTTGGAGATTTTGGCATCTGAGCTAACTGAGACTAGGGATGAGGTTCTTTGTAAATGTTGTTTGAAGAACAGAAAAACCTTTTGATGTCTAGCCTCTCAATGCATCTATTAGGATTTCCTTTGTAATATCTCCAAGCACTACTTATGCTATATAATACTAGCACCTCCAGATTTTCTTGTATAATTTGGATCTCATGCTGAGTTTGTCCTATTTGGTTCTTGCTTCTTCTTTTAAAGGGGTTTCTTTAAGATCTTCTATAGAAGTATGTACATGTATCTGGTTTTGTATAAGCACGGAAACTTTGATTAGTAAATATAAGCAATACTTCATTTTACTAAGGGATTTCACATTTCTTGTCTTGTCTTGAAAGATTGAGACTGGAATTGAGGATGATGAGTCAGACGGCTCAGATTCTGACAACGGCGAGGTGTTAGACTTGTCAAAGATCACTGAGATGAGACTTGTGCCTTCGGATCCTAACCAATGTATGTCAACCACATGTATCTGGATTTCTTGCATTTATTTTTATTTGTTTCTATGCTTTTGGATAGGTAAATAACACCTCTTCATGTTTTTTGACAGTGGATACTCTGTTTGAAGTATTTTGTGAATGTGCTGAGTTAAATCCTGAACCAATTGTTGGTAATAATTAGTTTGTCGGATTCTATATAATTATAAACACATGCTTCCTTACTTTCATAGATGATTAAGTCTTTTTTTTTCCTGCTAACCCATGTTTTTTTCTAGAGGAAGGAGGAGAGCATAATTGGGTTTTCAGTGTAGATCAGATGGTTCCAGATGGTAACATACTGATTTTTTATTTTTTATCCTCTTTATTGGATTTCTTCACCTGATATTTCCATCTTCTATTGTTTTTACCCCTAGAATATATGGAGCCAGACTGGATCTCTCATAATTCTAGCCCTTCAATTGGTTGCTCCAATGGGGATCATGACTTGGCTCATGATGTGTTACAGGTATGCTTGACCTTTTAAATTAGCTTTCAACTGTACAACCTTTGACAGTATTACGTACAATATCAAGATTCCTTTTTCTTTCCCAATTTTATAGAGCACTAAGTTTCTATATATGGATTGTTTTGTCTATTCAGTTTATGGAAACTTGATAGTCCAAATGGAGCTTGGATCAGAGACATGAAAAACAAGTCATTGAGCACTAAGTTTCTATATATGCATAGTTGATGAAGTCCTTGTTTCAACGTGTTTAAGGAATTCTGGCCGTAATGCACATCATACACGTTCTATCTTCTCCATTTCTATTGATGAAAAAAGAAGAACTTTGATAATTGAATTTAACATGCATTGCCAATAAACAAACTAACCGCTGTAGTTGCAAATGCTATAAAGAATGCTGCATTGATGGGATTATATACTTTGTTCTTCAAGTCATTACCCTTCCTTATTTAGTTTTAAACGAGTGCCTGATTGACTAATATGTTTTGAATGCTTCTCATACAGTAGAAACTTCATTGAACTTAGAAGTCAATAGGAGGCATCCTTTTGAAAACGTGATCTTGATCTTTTTGAACTAATTTTATGTTTCTTTATTTTGTAGCTTCAGATAAACGATGAACGATTCAAGGATGCAGATGAGATGGACGGTGAGGACTAGCATGATTGCCATTGAGCAGATCCTTAGAGCTAATCAAGCTGATCCTTTACCTATCACCTCATATTTAGGCAAGAGTTGTATAGTACTTCAATGCCCTGGGTGATGTGGGCAGCGATCTTACATTTCATGCGCTGGATTCTCTTCAAAGTTTCTGATACGTTTCTGTAGCTACTATAGTTTCCTTTGGATATGTTGACTGGCTATTACTGAATGTTCTAACGTGCCTTCATCCCTCTTGTTCTGATGTTCTATAGAGATATTATGCGTTATTATATTGATTTTAAGTAGGAAGTACACCTTTCAATTTAATTTATGGAAAACTTAATATATTTGCCAAAACAAAAAAAAAAAAGAAACGATGAAAAAAACTTAATATAGGAAAAATGATCAGAAATCGTTGAGATGAAAAATTAAGCTCCATTATATAATAAGAAATAAGAATTATATAAGATTTTAAGTAATTATTTTGATATAGTTATTGTTAAACTAAATTAGTTGCTACAGTTCACTTACCAGAATAACCATTTTTAATCGTTTTTTTAATAACTCTAATATTAAGGTTCACTTGTATAGATTTTCCTTCTATATATAATATCTGGTTTCACAAAAAGTAATAGTAAAATAGATCAACTACTCATATAATAAATTATTTTGATATAAAAAGACAAAAAATAATTATAATAAAGCTTAAAGCCATCAAAATCATGTGAACGACACTTCAAATTTGGGCCCAAAGCCTCATAAGAGCTTATGGACTGGGCCAGTAATTAAAATTAAACGTGCTCCAATTTTTTAAAACGGGCCGCCGTTACGATTCAGGTCTCCAATAATATTTATATACACACGAACCTCAAGCAAAAGTTTTCGCTAGGGTTTTTTAGTTACTTATCCCTTCCGCTGGACGAAGCTTGTGCCGCCGTTGCCGTCGCCTCCGTAGTCCGCCACCATGGGTCGTATGCACAGTCGAGGGTTAGTATCCATGTCTCTCTGAATCAGCATTTTCAATGCTTCATTTGTTGCAAAAGCTAATTTCTATATTTTTCACTGTTTTCTGTTTTAATTTTTACCAGTAAGGGTATATCTGCTTCTGCACTGCCTTACAAGAGAACTCCTCCTAGTTGGCTCAAGGTTTCTTCCCAAGATGTAAGGTCTTTTTTTTCCCGACTTTTTTACTTTTCTCGCTCTATAGAATGCTATTTTATTTTTCCTTTCGATTTTATTTATTTTTTAACTGTTAGGTGGCTGATAACATCTGTAAGTTCGCCAAGAGGGGAATGACCCCATCACAGATCGGTGTCATTCTTCGTGACTCTCACGGTATTGCCCAGGTCAAGAGTGTGACCGGAAGCAAGATCCTGCGGATCCTCAAGGCTCACGGTAATGAATGATTCAGTTTCACTTGAGCATTATGGATTAAATTTTATGGTGATGTTCTATTTCTTTATATTTTCCTTTATTCTTGTTGGGTAATATAACAGTTTGGTTTCTTTGTCAGGTCTTGGACCTGAGATTCCAGAGGATCTATACCACCTGATCAAGAAGGCTGTAGCTATTAGGAAGCATTTGGAGAGGAATAGGAAGGACAAGGATTCGAAGTTCAGATTGATTCTTGTGGAGAGCAGGATTCACCGCCTTGCACGTTACTACAAAAAGACTAAGAAGCTCCCTCCCAACTGGAAATAGTAAGCCTCTTGGTCCCTTTTACAGCAAAGTTTTCCTTTGTTAGTTTACAATCTGTTATGATTTGGTTGGTTGATTCGTCAGTCTAGTTTTGCGGATAAGTAGTGCTTTTATAGAAGTTAAAAACATTCTCGGTGGCTACATAATTACTTTGAAAGCTAAAACCAAAGAGTTTAGAAAAATTAACTTGGAATGCTTGCATTTTTTCTCTCATGTACCTTATTTGACATTTAAATATGTACCCAGGCTTATAATCCTTTTTTTTCATTTCTGTCATAAAGTCAAGATAATATGTTTGTTAACTGTTTACTCATTACAATAGAAGCATATTTCCGAAGCCCTCTAAGAAAATCTGTCAGGCATTCATTCTTTAACTGCATTGTGGATGTTGTAGTAGGTGGTTTAATCACTCAATGTTTAATCAGTTTAATCAGCTCCTGGTCTCATATCTGGATGATTATAGAGTTCAGGTTTTCTTATCTCATTTTTCTTTGTTTATCATGAGGTTCTTACCATCGCTTTAGTTTCCTGAAATACTGCTAAACTAGCTGCTCCTAGTGCTGCTAAACAAGCAGCACTAGGAGCAGCTCTTAACTGCTTTTACTACATCTCGTAGTTGCACCATGTTTTTGTAATGAACAGACATTCCTTTTGCGTTCTGCCCTGGGAATTGGTTATAAGTTTTGAAATTGTTTGTGTGCTTTCTTCTATATGCTTACACAACCTAATTATTACAAAAGCTGATTACAATTCTCTGATTACAGTGAATCTACCACAGCTAGCACTCTTGTGGCTTAAGCTTTGCTATCTTGTTTTCGGGATGCTGGAGTTGATACTGTATGTCTCCCTAGGGGATAGGATGTTAAACCAAATTTTGTTATTTTTATGAATTACAGACTATTCAGAATATCTTAAGTTTAGTGTGTTTACTTATAATTTTTCCTTTTGTCTTCTATGTTTGAATTGGATGGACCACTTCACTGCCTTTTTGATTCTGTTGTTCGTTTTTGGGTTGGGTCTGGTCTTTCCGCTTGGGGGGAAGAGATATGATATTATAAAATGTTTGAATAATCGGTGAATTTGGTCCCAAACAAATTTAGTTTTGGCAAGTTTAGTCTCAAAATATTTTTTTAAATTTTTAAGGTTCTAAAACTTTTTTTTAACAGAATAATAAGGTTTTTTTTAATGGATTTTGTCAAAATTTTAAAAAATTTAACGATTGTTTATCTTTAATGAATTAAAAATAAGGATAAAAATATTATTATATGTAAAAATAAAGAAAAATAATAATAATAATAATAAAATATTTAAACATATAAAAATATTTTTATATATTTTTTAAAAATTTTATTTTAAAAATGTCTTTATATTTAAAATTTTAAAAATAAAAAATTTATTAAAATAGTTAAAATATTAAAAGTCGTCATTAATCTTTTCTTTTTCGGTTAATCTTTTTCTTTTTTTCTGGCATAAAATTTTTATCTTTTTCTAATAGTTTTAAAGAAAAAAAATTAATTAAAGAAGATGAATTCTAATACTAAATTATCAATTTCTCCTTATTATAGTCTTATATGTAAAATTCAGCATTAAAAGCATTTGTTTTTTATTTTTTTTATACAGTGATTCACCAATAGCATGAATACCCAAACTAGATCACTAATTTTTGCTCCCACTGGAATTGGTTTTTTGTCGTTTAGAACAACTTTGATTTGTCAAATGAGTTTTAATGATTGAATATTCACTGAGTATTTTAATATCACCATTGTCCTCTTTCTCTTGAAACAAAGTAATTTTATTTCTTTCCATTGGTTAAATTTTGAATTTCCTAAATCCCTCTTTCTCGTTTTTTTCTTTTTTCTTTTTATAAAGACCCCTTCTTTAATTTCTTTTTTTTCTTTTTTTTTTTCTTTAAAGATGTTAAAAAAAGATAAAAATTTTGTGTCATAGAAGAAGAAGAAGATTAGCCGGAGAAGAAGAAGATTGATGACGACTTTTGATATTCTCACAATTTTGATAGATTTTTTATTTTTAAAATTTTAAATATAATGACATTTTCAAAATAAAAATTTTAAAAAAAAATATGAGGACATTTTTATGTGTTTAAATTTTTTTTTTGTTATTATTTTCTTTCTTTATTTTCACATATAATGACTTTTTTATCCTTATCTTTAATTCATTAAAGACAAACAACCGTTAAATTTTTTAAGATTTTGACAGAATCCGTTAAGAATGATCTTATTATTCTCTAAAAAAAAAAAGTTTGGGACCTTAAAAGTTAAAAAAAATATTTTGGGAGTAAACTTGCCAAAATTAAATTTGTTTGAGACTAGACTCACCAATTATTCTAAAATGTTTGGATAATATTTTAATGTAAAATTATTTCTTCATAAAAATTTATTTGATATAATAAAACAAGTGATCGAATTGAAAATTAAACTAAACCTTAATATTATTCTTTTTGGCTATTCTGATAGGATTACGAGTTAGTAATTGTTATTGTTTAAAAATATTAAATTCAACCTTAATATTTAAGTTTTAAATTTTCATAAATTTCAAAAAGAAAAAAAAAAGTTTTGAAATTTCTTAGAATCTTATTATGTGACAAGATGAAAAATAAGAATAATAAGAGGAAAAATTAAAATAAAAGAAATAACCGGTGTAAGTTCTGAAAAAAAAATTTAAAAAGAAGAAAATTTGTTGCGTGTTTATTTGGAATTTTAATTAAGGATTTATTTTAATAAATTTAAATTATAAATAAATATATAAAAGATGAACGAATTTGATCTCAAATAAATTTTATCAATTTTAAAATTTTCATTAAAAATTTTAAAATTTCTAACTTTTTGTTCTATAAATTTACTAAACGAAAAGAAAAATAATCAAGTTATTTTAATATATATTTTCATATATATTAATCTTTGAAGAAAAAATAATGAATATTTTCTTTTTTACTTTAAATTTGTAAAACTTTGATGTTGAGTAATTTTATTATTATTTTTTATTAAAATCATATAAAATGTGAATATTTTAAACAATTATAGTGGAATTTATAAAATAAAAAATAAGAGTCTTAAAACTTTTAAGTAAAAATATTAAGAATTTAATGTAAAAGAAAATATTTTAAAATTATAAAACATAAAATTATTTAGAACTAAATTAATTAATCTCTCTAAATATATTTTGGCCTTCCTTTTCCCTTTCTTTTTTGAATTTTAATTTGTTAAAGAAAGAATTTTAACTCATGATGTATCTCTTTCAAATTTAAATACATATACTTATAAATTTATCTTGGCTACTATTTTATAAGTTATATTAAACTTTTAATGATATTTTTATATATCATATTTATTTGGTTTTTTAAAAAAAAATTGAAATTTTATTATAATCTAAAATTATTAATTTTAATAATAATATAGCAAGATTAAAAATGATAATTCGTCGCGCATTTCTAATTAATGTATATAGTATTAGGGCTGATTCGAAGTGTGTCATATTTCGTGGGCATAGTTGTCAATAATAAAAAGATATCAAAACCTAATTTCTGGACTTTATAAATGCCCATTACCCCTCTCATCTCCGCCGTTGGCGTGAGAGAGTTCCAAGCTTTGTTAGTCTCGCTACTATAAATTTCCTCTTAGCGGTAAGTCTAGGGTTCTCTCTTAGGGTTTCTGGAATTTTTTGTTTCAATTCTTTTGCTCTTAAAGGTCTAAGATCATCTCCACAGACACCGAAGCGGCAACAATATGGCGGCGGTATACTCAGATATGAAGCCCACCAAGGCAGGATTGGAGGAGCCCCGCGAACAGATTCATAAAATTAGGATCACGCTCTCCTCCAAGAATGTTAAGAACCTCGAGAAGGGTAATAAATCCTTTTTTTTTTTGGACTTAGTAGATCTCGTGCATTGGATATATATTTTCGATTCTCTGATACGTTTTGTATTTTACCAGTAGGCTGCATCAATGTATAATGGTTGTTGAAAAATAATCAAGTTTCTAGAATGGGATTATATTTACATGTGTTCTTATATGTTTAGTTTTCACGGTTTGAAAATGAAATAATTTGATAGAATGTTCTTTGATTATTTATTTCGTTTTTAAATTTAGGAATATGATGGGAAAGTATGAACTGAAATATATTGGTGTTTATCAACATAGATTCAGCCGTTTTACACGAGAATTGTTCTGTAATTTTTAGTTTTTGTGGCCATAGTTGACATTGACCGGAATCAATTCATTTATACCAAATTTGCGCAATTGATACTATTATCTATTATTGCTTCGTGCCTCACAAATTAAAAACTTAAATTGTGACCAAACTTTCTAATTTGTTGGATGTTTGAGTTAAAATACAAGTACCAGAATGTTAGATGATGTTTCTAATCGACCATTGTGAACATGGCTTTCATAACCTATTACCTGATATTCTATTATTTATTGTTGTATGTTATTTGACAGTTTGTTCGGATTTGGTCCGTGGTGCAAAGGATAAGAGACTCAGGGTCAAGGGTCCCGTGAGAATGCCCACCAAGGTTCTTAATATTACTACTAGGAAGTCTCCCTGTGGTGAAGGTATGCTTTATGTTTTTGGCCTTATTTTAACAATGAAAATTATATTGAGATTACTGGATTTACCCAATATTGATTTCTTGAAACTTTTGATAATTTGTCAATTTATATTTAAATCTGTTTCTCAATTCTCAGGTACTAACACCTGGGACAGGTTTGAACTCCGAGTTCACAAGCGGGTGATTGACCTTTTCAGCTCACCAGACGTGGTAAAGCAAATTACCTCAATCACTATAGAACCTGGTGTAGAAGTTGAGGTTACCATTGCTGATTCTTAATCAGAAATGGCGTAATTTTTGGTCTTAGACTTTTTAATAGTATTTTTATTATATCCGAAACTCTCCGGATGTGATTTTTCATTTTTGTGGATTAAGGAGTTCTATTATATGCATGACTATTTATTTTGCTTTACACCGTTTGCATTTTATATATGATTATGTTTTTTCATTTCTGTCTCATCCGATTAACTTTAAAAGCTGTTGGGGGAAAATCCTAATGATCTTTTTCTGTTTTGTGATGGTAGTTAAAATCAAATCATGATTTTTTATCTCCAAATCAGATCGTAGTGCTAGTATGTTATTGAGGAGGTATGTAAAAAAACTCACGAGAGATAAATAAACCAGTTCAATAAAAAAACTATAAAATAATGTAATAAATTATTGACTACATCCTGGCAGGAAATATGTCGGTATTCTTTTAGTAAACTTGAACTATATATTTTACTGTGATTGGATTTTCAATATTTAATTGATGGGTAGAATAATGGTATAAAGATGTTATTATGAATTTGTGGCACTATTTGTCAAAAAAATTGTATCACCTATTTCACGGTATTAAGAAATTACTAATAAGATCCTCCACCGTGAATGTGCTGCCTCAAAACGAAATGAATCTCTCTCTAAATACTTCTAACTCGTTAAAAGACACCGGTAAAAAAAAATATAATGAGGGCAAACACGTGAACTTTAGTGAAATGAAGTGATGCACAAAAGATTTAAATCTACCCTTCTATCCACTCCTTTCCAAGAGAATCACAACCAAGATTTCTTCCGGGTCTCTCGAGAATAATAATCAAGGTACCAATTCACGAACTTCTTCAGTCCCGATTCCAGATCCGTCGTTGGCCGATATCCAAACTCCCTCTGTGCAAAGCTAATATTAGCGTGCGTGAAGAGGACATCACCGTTCCTCGGCAACGGTTGCACTTCTTTCTTAGCTTTTACCTTCAACAATTTCTCCAATATACTAACCAGCTTCCTTACCGGCACCGGACTCGTGTTCCCCAAATTGAACACCCGTAGCTGTGCAGGACCCTTCTTCTCACCCCCACTTCCGGTACTCTTCTCAGCTGTATCCAGCGAACCCAGACATCCTCTTACAATGTCATCAATGTAAGTGAAATCTCTTGCCACACTTTTATGACCTGGGCCTTCGAATATTTGAATCGCTTTTCCTTTCAGTATATTCTTTGTGAAGATGAAATACGCCATATCTGGCCTTCCCCAAGGTCCGTATACCGTGAAAAATCTCAACCCTGTAATTGAAAGTCCGTATATGTGATTATAAGTATGTGCGATTTCTTCTCCGGCTTTCTTTGTCGCTGCGTATAGACTCGCCGGTCGATCCGTTCGATCATTTTCCTCGAAGGGCACTCCGGAATTGAGTCCGTAGACCGAACTCGACGATGCCCACACAATAGCCGGTTGAGGATTGGCTATTTTGCAAGCTTCGAAGATGCTAACCAGACCTGCAATGTTGCTGTGAACGTATGAGCTTGGATTTTCCATGGCGTATCGGACCCCTGCTTGTGCGGCAAGGTGCATTACGTGCGTAAACGATACGAGATGGAATATTTTGTGCAATAATTTCTGATCGTTGATGTCACCTTCAATGACATATACCCCTGCGTATTCCAACAGCTTCTGACGAGCCCTTTTCAATGAGGGATCGTAATAATTGTTGAAATTGTCGAGACCTACCACTCCATCGCCTCTCTGTTTCAACGCCATGGATACATGTGTTCCCACAAAACCAGCTGCCCCGGTTACCAAGACGGTGAGATGGCCGCCATCGCCGCCGCTACCCCGGGAACCGAAATGATCCGGACGACAGCGGGCTGACACCTTAACTCGTTTCTCCCATTTTAGACTGCTCCATTTGGCATTAGAATGCAAAGATTGGTGGTGAGAACTTGATGATGGAGGAGATATGAAGATTAGATATAATACTCCTATAAAAATTGTTGACCAGAAAACAAGCCGTGCTGAACAAGAACAAGGCCATCTCCGGTGACCATGGTGAGATTTCTCCATCTTTCAATTCTTGAAAAATCAAAATTTGGGAATTAATTGATTTGCATTCAAAATACAACCCCACAGCATGAGTCAGATAAATCAAATGGATTAGAATATGTTCGTATCTTTCTTCTCAATGTATTGATTTATTGGATATATCAATAGAACTTTTATGGGTGAATTCCAATTGAGTTTTATTTTTCTCTCTTTTTGGTAATCTTGGGTTAATTTGGTTTACCAACAATGGAAAAATGAAAAAAAGAGAGAGATCAGGATTTTGTTGGATATAAAGACAGAGTTGACGAGCAAAAATAGATGAGAAAAAAGCTTGGTTTCATTTGCATGCAAATTTCAAGGGGGGAAGAAGTTGAATCAAATTAAACCATACAAATATTTTCCATTTTCCTTTTATAATATATATATAAATAAATATTGAGGGAAAAAAACAGAGCCCATTCGTTGAAGTATTAAACCACTTGTAAAAATAACAAAGACATATTTCTTCCTTAAAATTATAACTAACTATCTTAAAATTATAGTCAATTTTGTCCCTAACAAAAAGAAAGATTTTTTCTTTTTTCTTTTTTTTCAATATCTACTAAGAAAGAATGTTAAGTGATGATACCTTGCTTGCCCATTCTTTAGAATTTAAGAAAAGACACTTATTTTTGTAAGTCCTTTGCCAAAAACTTGGAATAAAAGGCTACTTCTTTTTCCCTACCCTTTTTTAAATAGTGAATTTGGGGCTAAAGGAGAATAATTTTATTATAGAGAGATTGATAAAATTCTTATTTTAAGAAAATAATTATTTGACACAAACTGAAAGACCAATGGACCGAGAAGTTTCTTTAAATTGTGTTTTAGAATTTATTTCCATTACGGCCCGATTACAGTAAATCATTCGGTTAATAATGTTTACTAAAATTAAATCCTGAAATCTAATTTTAAATTGTGATGACCAAACACAAAAATAATGACAATTTCTGAGTCAAATCAGTAGTAAAACGCAAAGACGTCTTTCCCGATAAATGATAGGTTTTTTTTTCCTTTATTTTTGGCTTGATTTTTAGGGTCAAATTAGATGCCACTTTTGGGAATTCCAATGTTTTATTGAACCTTTCACACTTTCCTTTTTTTATGTTTTACTACAAAAATGAAAGAAAAAAGAAATAATAAGATATGCTTGGTGATAAACCTTTGGTCAATTCAATCAAAATCAACTGATTTTGGTCATTTTCAACTTATTTCTTTTCTTTTCTTTTTTAATGGCAAATAAAATATTAGCTAGTCAGAAAAAAAAAAATTGTACAATCAATGCCTTTAAATAGGAAAATGATTGGTGCAACGAATAATTTAAGCAAATAAACAGAAAAAGAAAAAGAAAAAGAAAAAGAAAAAGATGATACAAAATAGTGCCAAAATAATTATGTATGTACCCTATGACTTTTGTTTGTTTTCTTCACCTCAAGACAATCTCCAAAGGCCCAATCGCCAGCAGCAGTGCACGGTAATGTTTCTATGGACGTGATTATAGGCACTTACTTGCCCCACGACATGGATTTCTTTGTTTTCATTCATAATTCTTTTTTGATCCCTCTGTCTTTTGCCAAATAAAATTAATTTTACACTAATGTATATTAAGATAGTTTTTTTTTTAAATTAAATATGCATGTATATAAATATGTCAGAGTTTTTTTTTTTATTTAAAAAAAAAGAAGAGTGTTTTCTGAAAGAAGGGTAAATTAAAATGGGAGAAATGGTGTACTACCTGCGCAGTTAGCAAAGAAAGTGAATGGTACAAAAGTCTCCTTTATTTTGGAGCGTTGGAGATTTTTCAATTCCATATCAGTTATCGTTTAAGTACTAAGTTTGACTTCTACCCAACAAAATTCTACTTCCTCATTATTATTTTTTTTAATATTAAATTAACTAATCATTTATATATTGACCATTTTATAAAAAAAATATTTCAAAATTATCTAACTATCATAAATTCAACACATAATAAAGACAAACATCATATAAATAATTTTTTTAAGCTGTAATCTTTCTATTATTAATTCATTTAATTTTTTTTTAATAAATATTTTTTATTTGAGCAATGTAAAAATTCATATCCATCATAAATTCACATCACAATATTTGTTTTTTTTTTATAAAAAAAAGAAAAAAGATGACGTATCATAAATTATACATAACTATTTATTACAAATAGAAAAGAAAAGTAAATTCATAAAAGTGAAGACACATCGTACTAATGCTATTATTTGTGTGGGTGAGACCTGAGTTGAAAGGGTTGCCTCAAATTTCAACGAAACGAGTTAAAAGATCGGTGCCCAAAAGAAAAACCATTTATTCCGACTTTTTACTTTTTCTTCAAATATTAATAGGGCCCCCCTCCGAGATTTAGGCCACCATCTATCTCCAGAACCTTTTGTAGGCCCAAATTTGTCAGACGGCAGCTAGTGGTCGGCAAACGGTGGACGTCCGACGGCGGAGCTTTAATTACTCCCGGTTTGCCGGTTGTCGAGTCAATGATTTTGGTTTTAGTAAAACCCAAAATAACAGGTTTTCCAAGGATTTCGGCTTTCAGCACCTATGTTGTCGCGAAGACAACGCCACGCGACGGGAAAGAGGCGCGTGTGAAATGTTCCCGAAAACACAGTCGTCAGTGCACGCTTGTGTTCGCTTGACTCCCCTGTCCCAAAAAAAGATTAGAAAAGAGACAACAGCAGTGGTTCCGCGACTGACTGTGAGTGACCGCAAAATTGGCCGAAAAGATGATTCGTCCAAACCAGATAGGGCCCATCCTTTTTTTTTTTTCTCTAATACAAAATTAAAATTTTTTTAATCTAAATTATTACTCTAAACATTTACTTGGGACGATTAATTGAAGATTTATTCTCCATTGAATTTCAATAATAAAAAAATGGTACAAAATTAACTGCTGATTATTACTATTATTATTATTATAGAATTATACGTAAAGAAGTGTGAAGAGTAAATATATATAATAAAGAAGAGATAATGTATTTTTATTTTTACGTTTAAAGAAAATAGAGAAAAATAAAAATAAATTTGAGGCGCGTTGACTGTTAGTTATAATACCAGAAAAAAAAATAAAAGAAAAGAAAATACGGCTCTGAACAGGTGTAGAAGATTAGGCCAGAAATGGTTTTGATTGGTTAATAGGAGAGAGAGAAAAGTGGCCACACATCACTCTCGTACGCTGCTGTTCTGATACCGGTTTTCTTTCAATCCCACTGCCCACTGCCTTCTCCCCACATATATATATATATATATATATATATATAATTATGGGCCGCGCCATTCACTCCGTGATTAAATCCACCACCCCCTCTCCTTCAATTTTTTTGTTTAAAAAATTAATATTCGTATCTAAATTAATCCCAAAATCTATTTGTAAGGTTTGATTTTTATTTTAAAAATTAATTTAAAACTTCTTATATTTATCCATAAATTTTAGTATGTACCCCTCACTTGGGATCATCACAATGGGTTTTCGAAAACCCCACTTTTAACTGATTTCATTTTGGATTGTGTTATATTGATTACGGTCACGGATGAGCATATCATCAAATCTATGTTGTGATCCTCCCTTTTCATATTTGCCTCATAATTAATGTACATACTTTTTTTTTGGAGTTTAATAATAATTCAAAATTATTATCACTTAAATTATTTATTTATACTTAAGGTGGTGTGAAGTTGGTTAAAAAATTGAAGGGTATGATTGATAAATAAGAAGAAGAAGAAGAAAAAAAATTGAGGGTTTGGAGAAAGGGGAAGAGTTACTTATAGGCTCAAACTCCAACCAAAATGCCGTGCCTTCCAAAGCAAAAGGACACCTCTTTGCCGGTCCCATTTTAACGATCAAAAGACGTGCTTCCCTCCTTTACTTATTATTTGCTCCCTAAATTCCAAACCTACCCCTCCCTTTCCCTTTTTCTATGTGAAATCATTTTCCATTTCAGTACTACTATCACTTGTGTTTCTTTTCTCCTTTTTACTATAATAATTTAATAACATTTATTTTCTCTAATTTTACGAAAATATAAATAATAACTTTTAAAAAAAAAAAATGATAGATCATTGTAATATATATTAATGCATTTTTACAATATATAAATATATTTCCCGCGCAATACATAAAGATCAAATCCTAATGAGACGACAAAAAAATAGTAAGATGAAATGACGATGACGACGATCCCCATCATCGTCATCATCATCCATCAATTTCTCATGACCCACATGTAGGTCCCACATTCCCCACCCACACTTTTAAGAATCCATCTGTCATCCATTACCATTATAATTTTTCCCCATTACCTCCTCTCCTCTCTCCTCTTATTCAAACTTTCAAAAATCCTCCTCCTCTCTACTTCTAACATTGCCTTCTACTTTTTTTGCAGTATACATTTTCCTCATTCTGTATAAAAACCCTCGTTCTCTCATTCCATTCCCCTTAATTTGTTACTCAGCTAAATACCATGCCATCGCCACCGGTACCGGTGCTTCTTAGCATTGTTGTTGTTGTTGTCACCCTTTTGATTTCTATTTCTGCTGCGCCGCTAGCTCATGGGTGGCGTCCATGGCCAAATCAAAAGGCCAACGCTACCGATTTTATCTTCGGTGGGTCCAAAAAATTTGAGGGCTCCTCCGAGTTTGTTCATTTAAGGTACCATATGGGTCCGGTGCTTACTGCTAATATCACCGTATATCCTATTTGGTACGGCAAATGGCAAAAATCTCAGAAGCGGATCATCCGGGAGTTTATTAACTCTATAACGGCCCCGGGTTCAAAAAAACCTTCAGTTGCCGGCTGGTGGAAAACTGTCCAGCTCTATACTGATCAGACAGGCTCCAATATTTCCAGCAATGTTCATCTCGGCGCTGAGAAGAACGACCGCTTTTATTCCCACGGTAAATCTCTAACTCGTCTGACCGTACAATCCGTGATAAAAAGTGCCGTCACGGCCACAACTAAGCCTTTGCCGATCAACCCAAAAAGCGGAGTGTACTTGCTGCTAACATCTGAGGAAGTGTATGTCCAGGATTTTTGCAACAACATCTGCGGTTTCCACTATTTTACTTTCCCTTCCATCGTTGGCTATACGCTACCATACGCCTGGATCGGGAACTCTGCCAAGCTCTGCCCGGGAGTTTGTGCTTATCCTTTCGCCGTGCCGACCTACATTCCTGGATTAAAAGCGATGAAGTCGCCGAATGGCGACATCGGGGTGGACGGAATGATAAGTGTGATAGCTCACGAGATTGCCGAGGTGGCAACAAATCCGCTGGTGAATGCGTGGTACGCAGGTCAGGATCCCGTTTTTCCGGTGGAGATAGCGGACCTTTGCGAGGGTATTTACGGAACCGGAGGAGGTGGGTCGTACACTGGACAGATGTTTAACGGTGCAGATGGTGCAACGTACAATATGAACGGAATCCGACGGAGGTATCTGGTACAGTGGGTTTGGAACCATTTGGTTAATTACTGCACTGGCCCTAATGCCCTCGATCAGTAAAATTGTTCTAATCTTCTGGTATTTGACGGTCAAATTTGGGGAAAAACAAAAACAAAGAAAATGAAAAAGATAAGCTATGCTAGTAGCTAGCTAGCTAGCTAGGTCGTTCGGTGGTTTGAATTTTCTTTCGTCTTTTTTCCTTCTTTTTTTTTTTTTTTTCTTTCTTTCCTTGGTTCTTTGGTACTTTGATTTTTGAACTTGCTAATGTTTAAATTATGGTTAATGATGATTAGTTAAGTTAGTTTAAGCTTTGTTTAATTTAGAATACTGTAATAAATATCTATATATATATATATGTAAGTATACTATTTTCTGTATACATATAAATAGATGGTGCCCTTACTGGTTGTTTTGTATAGTGTCAGTCCTCCAGTTTATTTATCTTTGACCCCTTGGATATTTCTTAACATGGAGGTAAAAATATCTTCCTGAAAAATTTCTTACGTGGAGACCTTTGCATCTCTTAATCTTTACATTTTTCTTTTTAAAATTTAATTGGCCCCTTCTTTAAAAAAAAAAGAAGTGAAATGTCATATTTATTTATTGGTAAATAAGTTTTTAATAAAATAAATTATGAAAAGTAATATGTGAAGGGATGAGAGAGCATTTGAAATAATAATAATAATAAGTACATAAAATGTAAAAAGAAAAATAGTAGTACGACCTGGAAATAAGGATGCTATATTATTATTACAAGGGGCAGCAGACAGAATACAAAAAAGTGAAAAAAAAGAGAGGATTGAAGGTAAAATAGTAATGAAAGTATGGTGCAGTGTCTGTGCTGTTAGGTTAATTGGGTCACAGAACAGTAATAATATACAAATCCCGAGGACCACAACCGAGGATTTCGTCCTACCCACCACCACTGCTCTTTACTTACTTTACCAGTTTTTTTTTTTTTTAATATTCTGAATTATTTTGTATATTTATTTATTTTTTAAATATTATTATATTAATAAAATAAGTGTTTAATTTTAAAGTATAAAAGAAACTTTATTTATAAATCTTTTATAATAAAGTCTTTATTATTGAATAATAAAAAAAAAAGGAAGAAATTTAATTATCAAGAATTTTATAATTAGAATCAAATCAATGAGTTATTCTTTTATAAATATTAAATTAATAATATATTATATATAAAAAAAATATAGTTGAATTGATAATAATTTTATTTATATGAGACATATATTGAATATGAATTTAAGGAGCCACAAAAATGAAAAATTTTAAATATTTTTATTTGTATTGTATATTAAATTTATAATATCTAAAAATACTAATATAAATAGAAAGATTAAAGAGGAGTATTTAGAAAGAATTAATATAAAAAAAAGTAATTTAGGAAGATTAAGATGGAACATAATCATTATTTTAACACCGAAATTTTAGTATTTTAAAGCAAAGCAATCATGGGTAATGAGTAAAGGAGCAGTGCAAAAAAGCAGTTAGCGGCGCCAAAAGGGAAAAATAATAATAATAATAATAAAAAAAAGGAGGAATGCGGGGAGGGGTTTGACCTCTAATATGCATAGCATTAAAAGAAGCATTTATTTTGTTTGTTGTCATTAATTAAAAAAAAAAAATCAAACCCACACACATTATATGTACATTTTTATTTTATTTATTTTCTATAAGATTTTGTTTGAGCATAATTAGAGGTGGTAATTAGTGCTCTCTTTGTCCTACTCAATTCAATAAAAACCTACTAACTAGTTTTAATTTTAGAAAAAAAGAAAAGAAGGAAAATACAAAGGTAAAAACAATACATTTGGTTGACAGCTAGCTTTACATCCAAATTGGGCAGACAGGAAGTTTAGTTCACCATCAGTCTCACCTAACAATCCTAATACGAAAATATTAATTCTCCTCACAAACACTCATTAAAGAATACAACTGGATTTGCTTTGGCTGACTTTGACACTGCTACTACTACTAGGAGTAGGAATACTAATACTACTCTACTAATTCAATGAATGTTCAGATTTTTTTTTAAATTTTTTTTCTCATTTACTCTTTTAAAAAAAAACAAAATTGCCAGTAATTATATATATGTATATAGTTTCAAACTCCAATCATATATGTTTTTTATTCTTTAAAAATAATAAAAAAGAAAAATTGCACGGAACCTTAAGAAATTAGAATGATGATTAGAAAGATAAAGGCAGGGGGCCAAATCAAATGATTAAGTGGTCCATTTCATGTAATCTATTTTTAAATGAAAATTGGATCTTTTTTCATGCTTTCTAAGTCACGTGACCCAATTTTTTTAAAGAGATGAAATCAAAAGGGCAAAGAGCGGGAAAGTAATCAATTTTTGGAGGTTAAATAAGCTGAAAGTTGCACTCACCAAACTGGGATTTTGATTTCTCTCTGTTTTTACTGAACAAAGTGCTGGGGATACAGAAGTGCCGTCGGAAAGCATCCCTGAGAACTATCACAGTAAGTCATCTACTTCTGTCAGGTAGGATTTATGAGTTATAAGAAACCAATCTAATAGAAAGGGATACTCCACCAACATATTTCTAAATATACAACAGAAGAGGGGAGGGAAGCGAAAGGAATACATAAGAGATAGTATGGCACATTTAGGAGACTGGGAAAGATGTGCCCAAAATAATATAAGCTAGAATATCATTCACCCTGTGGCTAATAAGCTTGTTTTAAAATCACCTGATCAGGTTTCGGTAATGCATGCATGGTATTGTACAAGAGAAAAGGCCAAACAAGAAAATAAATTAACTGTCACTCTTAAATTGCTCATTTTGCAGGTATTTCAGCACTCCGTAGGCTACAGTTCCTGCTACAAACAAGAAAACTGTGGGAGTGAAAGACGGGTACAGGTACTTCACGAAAAAGTTATCCCACTCTTCAGGAAGGAATCCTGAAACAGAAAATACATAAGCAGACAAAACTCCTCAACTTTAATGATAAAGGAATCTACTTTCTAAATCAAGGGATTATACAAGAGGAAAGGAAGACTCTTCATATTATTGAAATTAGGATGCAGAATATACTTCACACAGCCGAGAAAACCTTCAAAAGAGTTAAATCACAACAATTAAATGAACGATTCAAAATCAAACACACCAATACTGAAAACATCCTATATAGAACATGTAGGCATGTGGCTTAAATTCTAGAGCATTGCAAAGTGACAATGGTAAAGGGTAACAGTGAAGTGGGATGATCTTTTTCTTGCCAAATCAACATTTTAAGTGAATAAATGAACCAATTCATATTCTTTGCAGAAGACCTAGAAAAAAGAAGTTCCAAAAGATTGGTTATCAGTGTAATAGAATGCAACTATCATCAAGAACTACCATTTCCTAAAAACAATAGGCCACAGGAAAAGAGGCAAATATAATTCTTCTAAAAAGTTTTATGGAAACTGAACTGAACAAAGTACAAGCCAGTCTGCTTATTGACTGACCCTTCAACGTTTTACAATGATCCAAACAATAGCAAAGACAAATCAAGAGAGCATGAATTCCCTGATTAAATTGCATCGGATAACTTAATTAGTAGTTATATACCTGATGCTGCAAGACCGATGCCTTGGACAAGGATAATAGCTCCAAGGCCTAACCAAGTAAGAAGAAAAGCACTTTCAGCTTGACTCTGTTCCTTGGCCCTAATATCCTCTTTCTGCGAAGCAAACCTGGGTTTCTCCACGGGTGCTCTCCTAATTATGGTTGCCCTCTCTTTGTTTCCTTTCTGCTTCTTCTTGGATGCTAATGGGGTTGCTCCAGTAGCATTTGTTGACGAACCAAATCCTAATCCAGAAGCTGAATTAGGTTTCTTGGGTGGTGGGGCCTCAGTGGATGAAGATGAGATTGTCACGGATTTTTGGGATTCCAAGGAATTCGAACTTGAAGAAGAACCTTCGGATTTGACCGCGAGAATTCTAGGCTTGGCCTGAGAGGGAAAATAGAGCGGCGGTGAGTGGCGGAGAAGATGGGTTTTCTTGGTGGCAAAAGATGAAGTCGACGATGGGTGGAGTATTAGCGCCATTTTCTTTTTAGTTTGTTGGTATCATCTTTTTTTTTTTTTATTTCTTCTTTTTCTCAGCCTCGTAATCCCATTATTTCGAGGATATATTACGAAAATCATTTTCATTTCGCCCAAAAATTTGTTTCCTAAAACGTTTATCCTAATTCTGTTATACATTTTTCTTTTAAAACAATTCGTTGTAAATGATTTTGCTTAAAAGGATCTTTGAAAGGTATTAAATAAAGGTTAAAGTTCCTTATTTTTATTTAGTGATAGTTTTTAAATTTGTAAAATTTACTTAAATTGAATTAAAATGTAATCTAATTAAATATTAAATAACAATTTTAAAAGTAAATTTTACCTTTTAAAATTTATATTTTCCTCCAAATTTTAAAATGAATGTGTATTTTTTAAAAATAATTTCAAAATTTTCTACATTTCCACCGCATAACTCTTAAAATTATAAAATTTTAATTTTAGATATTTAACTTTTTTTTAATGAAAAATTAAAACAAATAATTTTTAATAAATATTAAAATAAATTAACATATTTAAATATTTATTTTTTAAAGATAAATAATTATTTTTTTATTAATTAAAAGATTGTTCAAACTTCAAATAAATATTTAATTTTAGAAATAATAATAAAGGGCATATTCCACAATTTCCATATTTGATGGACTGTAACATAATTTATTAAATTTTTATGTAAATGAAAAATCTGTTGCCCACGTCATGCTTCACTCTCAACCTCACCTCACAAATTTTTGTCTCTCTCTCTCAAAATATCAAGGATCTGTTTCCGCCACAATTTTCTCCCCCCTTTCTTCCTCAACCCCAAAATCCAGCCATGTAAGAAAACCCCTAGATTTTTGCTCAGTGGAGAATTTCACACACACAAACTTTCGTATAAAAACCCTTACAAAATCTCATTGTTAATGGATTTCCATTTCTCAGTTTTATCTGAGTTTTTCACTTCTCACTCTAGGTTTCTGCTGGTTACTGGAAATCTATGGCGCTCTTGCTTTGTCCGCGCGTTCTTACGCACTCATTCTTACCGAAGGAGAAGTGTTCCTCCTCTAACCGCTGCCTACTACAAACTCGATTCCGTGGTACATTTTCTGTGAAAATTACTGCGTCGTTGCCGGCGAAAATAGGATTGGAATCAGGTGCATCGAAGAGTGTCAAAGGACCAGCAATTGTCTGGTACAAGCATGATCTTCGCATTGACGATCACCCTGGTCTCCTTGCAGCTTCTCAACATCGAACGCTTGTGCCTCTTTACGTCTTTGATCACCGTATTCTTTCGCGTATGTCATCTTTCTCTCATGCACCATGAAGTTACTACATGTATGTCTGATTTGAATCTTCTAGCTAAGAATTAGCGTTATAGTTTCATATTTTGCTTGATTACGCGAAGTTTGTGGAATCAAGGCCTTTGTTATGAGTTTAGAATGTAGTTAGTTCTCTTGGATGCACCGTCTGAGGTGACTTCGTGAAAGTTTGAGTTGCTTTTTATAAGATGCTGGACTGTTTTTTGTGTTTTCAGTTCATTATTAAGTTGTTTATACTTGTTTCAAACTGCTGAACTGTAGTTTGGTTAGGAAAAGATAGTCAGATGCCTTTGATCGTGAAACGTGGAAGGATATCCATGAAATGTCATTCCTCGTACTCGGGAAAAGCTGGACCAATCTGCGTTTCCTTACATTAGTATTGTGAATATTTGTACAAAGTAGAAGAGAAAAGGAGACTTCGAGATGATAAATGTGTTTGAAGGGGCTACTATTATGTTGGATAAAGTTAAATATCTGGTCAACCCTGGCTTCTTCAGAACACTTTTTCGTAGATCTATTCCAGTTGAGTTGTTTTACTTGCACAATTACATTGTAGTGATGTCACGATGAGTTTGATGAGGCACAAGCTACAAATTTTTCCCCTTAATGCTTGTATATGCATCTTTTAGTGAGGGTCTTAAAATATTGTAGCAGTTCACTTGATCCTTAACACATTTGCTGCAGGCTTTTCTGATGAAATACTTGAGCTTCTGCTTTTTGCTTTGGATGATCTAAGGAAGTCACTCAAGGATCAAGGGTCCAACTTGATGATCAGGTTTGGGAATGCAGAAAGTGCGATTAAAGAACTTCTCAGAGAGGTTGCACTTAATTGCTTATTATAATATTTAACTGGTCTAAAATCAGGAGATGTCAGGAGCTCAACTCATTTATTGAATTCATAACCTATGATTGGAACAGGTACAGGCTACTAGTATATATGCAGAAGAGGAGGTGGAGTATGAGATGTGTGGAATGCTAGATGCTGTAAAAGAGACTTTGACTTCAGTTAATGCATCTTCTGGCAAAGAGTGCCCCAGTATGATTATCTGGAGCTCTCAATTTTATGATATTAAGGTAAATTTTTGTCATTTTAAAATTCCGTTCTCTGGGGGACAAGGCATGTGTACTGTACTTTTCATGTTGATTAATTTTGTGCAGAACTTGGATAACCTACCAGCATCATATGATGACTTCAAGAAATTGGGCTCCCCTTTTATATCCCCTACAAGTCCTACAGAATTACCAGATACAGAAATGGATTTAACCTGGGGTATGGAATACATTTTGGAATTACTAGTTTCTCCCTCTTTTTTGTATTGTCTGAATGAGATGTATTCCAAAATATCATTGTGTATCACAAACTACATTTGCCTTGTTAACCAGGAACACTTCCCACATTGGATAATTTGAAAAGGTTTCTGGATAACTCTATCCGAACGTCAAGGAATAAGTGGATATCAATTGAAGAAGAGAAGTTCGTGTCTGCAAATACCAAAATTGGTAGTATAAGAAAAGCAGCTGCAAAGATGAGTGATCGAAGCATTTCAAATAGCGAGGTAACTCAAAGAAAAAGATTGGAAAGATCAGCATTTGTAACTCAACGAGGCAATGTAGTAGGTGGTGGGACCAGTGTTGTGTTGGATGCTCTGGCTGCATATCTGCGGTACCTGGAGGGTACAGCTCGATACGAGTGGCAGGAGTATGTGCTGGCACTGACAATTCAAGTTATATAACTATCATAACTGGTCCCAATTCATATTTGAACTATTGATCATTTGGAGGAATATCTTTTGACTTTCATCCAAATCTGGACAACCATTTATTTTCTAAAGCATGTTTGAAGGAACTACGTGCATTTGGTAGTTTTCCGTGTTCACCTTTAGCCTTGGTACTAAAGTTCAGATCACTTCTGAACTAAAAAAGAAATTATTTTGGTTTCTTGGGAAAAGAGATATTCATTCTAATCTCTGCCATTAGTTACATTTTATTTAGATTCTCGGCTGAAAGTCATGTATTGCAATTCACCTGTCACCTCAGTTTTCAGTTCTCATTTCAAAATATCTTTTCTTTTTTGGCTGACAGATGTCTGCTCTGGTTTTTAAAATTTTAACCCTCGGGTGAAATTAATATTATGAAGAGAAATTCTTAGTTGTCATCTATGTACTTAAATGGTCTCAAATTTTCTCATCTTTATTGTAGGGTACATCAGAAACTGCGTGATACGGAAACGAGGGAGGGCGCCTCATTTGGTACCCTTTTTGGTTCTGCCCTGTTATTGGGAATCATTTCTAGAAGAAGGGTGTATTATGAAGCAATTAAGTACGAGAAAGAAAGAAATGCTGGTTTTTTGTCTCCTTTTGGGTATTCGGCAGTATCTGTTGCTGCAGCAGTTGATACTGTCTGCTCGATGGAGGTATTCTCATGTTTAATGAGTTGTGCTCAAATGGTCGTTGTAAATAGATTTGAATATGTTTATAGGAAATAGTAAGCTGATTATTCAATTTATTGCACAATTCACTTTCTACATCTAATATGATAATACTTTTTGCACAGTGGTATTGGCTTTTGGCTTTAAAAAGCCAAAAGTCCATGGGAGGAATTTGTGCTGTTCGGATATGGAGATGGAAAGGTCATATAATCCAAGTAAGTTGTTGAAACTTCCTCTACCTTTCAAATCATTGGAATGTAAAGGCATCTTCCGGGTTTAAGGTTTTGTTTTATAGGTATAACTAATCATTGGAATGATTTCACTTTGGCAGTATGCTGTTGCTGGTCACAAAGGTCCTGCTGTTCTTCTTGTGCATGGTTTTGGTGCTTTTCTGGAACATTACCGTGACAATATCAATCATATAGCCGAGGGAGGAAAGCGAGTTTGGGCAATTACACTTCTAGGGTTCGGTAGATCCGAAAAACCAAATGTGGTTTACACTGAACTCATGTGGGCTATGTTGGTTAGAGATTTTATAATTGAAGTTGTTGGGGAACCTGTACACATTGTTGGGAACTCAATTGGAGGTATGTTATGAATATTAAATTGTGAGGCAAAAGAAATGTCCAGTAAGTAATGAACAGTTAAAGATTCACGGACGTGATGCTTTCACATACCTGATTAAGATGGATCTGAACTGAACTATGCATCCATATTCTGCTTTTATTTATTTATTTTTGGAATACCCTTTTTACTGCCAGGATATTTTGCTGCTATTGTTGCTGGACTTTGGCCTTACTTAGCCAAATCTGTGGTCCTTCTGAACAGTGCTGGCAACATAATTCCTGGATCCTCTGCCGTCAATTACTCTGATGTAAGGGTGCTAACCTCTAGATGGATTTTATCATTTGCATTTTGAAGGCTGTTCTGCCACCACTCTCGCATATATCAAAATAGTAAGAAAGCAGTAAAGCTACTGAGCTGCTATGTATAATGGAATATCCTTATGTGGTAGAATGGGTATCATAAGTAGTGTTTGTTTCTGTATGCATAATGGCTTTCATATTCTAGAAACCAAGGAAAATTACTTTCCAGGTGATAGTGTATGCACTTCTCTGTATCGTCAATGTTCCTTATAGCCATCACATACAAATTCAATATGAAGTTGGCCTTTGATTAATATTTCAGGAAAGACAGACTTCTGGAGCAGCATGGTTTGGTGCGAGACTCCTGCTGCTGTATTTGAGGTTCAATATAAGAAACATAGTGAAGAACTTTTATCCATCTGTAAGGGTGCCTTATTCTCTTGCTTTTTGCTTGATTCTATGCTGCTTTGTACTGGTCCTGAACTTCTCTCTGTGCAGAAACCGGAAAGAGTCGATGATTGGCTTATCAACGAGATGTTAAGAGCGGTATCCTTCGTGCTCAATTTGTCCATGGATGTCTGTCTTTTCTCCTGCTTTCCTGTTTGAGTTACTGTTTTTTTTTTTTTTTTTTTTTCCGGCATAGTCGCATGACCCTGGAGTTCTAGTGGTGTTGGAATGCATCTTCAGCCTTGATCCCATTCCTCTTAATTGTCTATTTGAAGGATTCGAGAAAAAGATTCTCGTCATACAGGTCATTCTTGAGTATCTCAAATATGAAGGTTTTCTGGCCAACTTTTGTTGATTGTCTTTTTTACTGACCGGTAAACTTGTTTTGTTTACTTCCAGGGAATGAGAGATCCACTATCTGATTCTGTGTCTAAGTTGGCTTTGCTTAGAACACACTGTAAAGGGATTACCATCAGGGAAATAGCTGCTGGTGCGTTTTATAAGTCTGATGCTAGTGGTAATCTTCTGCTAGAATTGTACTTAAGCTCCGTGTGCTACTGTTGATATTCAGGTCATTGCCCCCATGATGAGCAGCCTGTAGAAGTGAATTCTATCATACAGGAATGGGTTCTCTCTGTTGAAGCTGATGCTTCCTCCAGTAGCTCGGCTAGATGCTTTCAGGATGGAAAACCCGAGATTTTTTCTTCTGCGTGATCAAATGAAGTATTGGCAAAACTACTCTGAGCTCCACTAAACCCTTTTTATTAACAGCGTCATGTTGGTCCAAATCCCTTTTCCCCCTGATACAAATATCACAAGTTGCTACCATCCCACATTAACTCAACCCTAGATACTAACATTAGAGATAATGTTTATGTGGTATCCACTGATTGAATATAACGATGGACCATCTAGACATCTCAAGAGAAGAGTGTCCCTACGGCCAAACTACAATGGTTTAGCAACTAAAGATAATTTAGCTGGGAGTTTTCCCTTTTCTGCCATGCTGATCATTGTGACATTTTCACATGATCTTCGGCACAATGGTTGGCTCTACTAACTAATTTTCAGCCCTAATTCCTGGCTAAGGCTTGTAATGTCGGGAACTATTCCACCAAAATGGCGTTTTATAACTCCGTGTCCTGCTAGATCATTTAGTATATCGGATGCATCCCTAGCTCCACCATGCTGCAAAAACTTCATTCTCAGTGCAGACCCTGTTGTTGATGAGAGTGGATCTTCTTGGCATATCTTTTGCCATATAGTTGCAGCAAAACATTTCGCATACAAGTAGCTATAGTAGCCTTCTCCCACCAAAAAGGGGAAAAAAGAAGGAAAGAGGAAAATTCAGTTACTACCATAGAAAATATCATTTTGCTAAAGTAGATTGAATAAAGTCTGCTGTTTTTTTTATTTATTATTTTTTAAAGCTTTATTTTTAATGCTAGGCTCAATCTGGAAACAATTAGGCACCTACCAAATTGAGGGGGTATGTATGCCTTGGTTTATTTGCGTCAAAAGGGTTGCTTATATCTTTCGGATAGCAATATAATGATGTACAAAAACACCCCCACTGGAAGCAGGTAGCAGAGGATTTCAAGTAGCTGAGTGGTAGAATATTTGGTAACATGCATGCAACGTTTCTTCAAGAGAAAAGCATGAGTATGAGGCACATGGGTGAATGATAGTGGCCAGCAGATAGAAACAAAGAACTCACTAAAAATGAAAGGCTGATTCAGCCATGGGAGGTTGAAGAGTTGAAACCAAAGCTGGGCTGTGAGACAAAAGACTGCCAGGGTAGACTGGGAAAAAAATTGTTCACTTGGGGGTGACTTATGAGACTGAAAAGGATATTCCTGCTGATATTTAGATGAAATCTTATTATGTTCTGTGCCCATCATGTGAAGAAAAAAAATAAAGAAACTTAGTATGTTGATACCTGCACCATAATTAGCAAGATGGCTGAACCGAGTATGCCAATGAGTTCCATCCACATGCTTCCAACTGGTAACTTGTCTTTTCAATTCCGAGACAAGGGAAACAGTATCATTGAGAGACGATGGTGGTTCCCCAAAGAGTTTTTGATCAATCAGGGCATAGAATATCTAAAAAGGGACATTGGGTGCATCAGTCTTAAAGAGGCACAGGCAGACTAATACAAATTTTCTTAATTCACAGCTTACAACAAACCTGTCTTTGCAATTCTGTTGCAGAAAACATATTTTTGGCTCTTCTCATTGATTCCACTAAAGTCTCTGGTATTACATCGCCTGTAGAATAATGCCTAGCAAAGGTCTTCAACACCCGAAAGTCCCAGGCATAGTACCTAATTCCAGGATAAGTATTCAAGAACCAGACAACTAAGTAATGACTTCAACTTCCAATAAAGGGAAAAATAAAAGGAAGAGAGGGAAAAGAAAAGAACAACAAACAATGACTCCCTGTTGTAATGCCCAAATTTATTTACTTATGAATGTGCACCATTATAATGGTAGAGATCCAAGCCAATGTAAGCAGAAATTAGAGTCTAAGGTCAAATATGAGCTTCTACTGTCACAATTTATCATTGTTAAAAGTAAAATAGACAGACAAAGTAGATGCATCCATCATTAAAATGTGGGTATAAAGACAATCATAATTCACTCACTCAAAGAGATTTGAAGGAGTTTCAGCAAAATCAAGAGTGACCCTTGTCCCAGAAAAATGTTGGTAATCCTACAAATACATGAAATATATTTTTCATTTAAGCAAACCAATATGGATCCTTAAAAATAAAAATAAAACAAAATAAAATAAAAACCAATATGGTAACAACTAAGATAAAGATTTTTTTTTTTTTTTTTTTTTTTTATAAACTTGTACCGTTCTTGAAAGAAGTGAATGAAGAGCATGTCCAAACTCGTGAAAAAGTGTTTCCACTTCCCAGTGGTTAAGGGTTCCCATTGATGAATGAGATCCAGAGAAGTTACAAACAAGGGCTACAATCTGAAGGTCATCAAGCAAATGCATATTATCATCATTAAGCATCACAAGAACGATAATAACAAACACTTGGTGAAGCATCTCTTATTATCTGCAAAGATTCATTTTCAAGGAAGATTGAAGAATCCAAGCACATGAAACATTAAGTATTAGTTTTGATCAAGAGCAGTCATCATTAAAATCATTCACAATGCGGTAGGCAATAGCTCTTAACAAAATTTAAAACTTTCACACAGCAAAAAAGACCCTATATATATAAAAAGGTAGACAATGTAGAAATAGCAACTCCTTAACAAGTAACTAAAGAACAATCTCGAGTACAGCACTACAATATCATGTACACTCTGACCATCCACTTTATCTCTTGACAGAAGATAGACTACTAACATAGCACTTGGATAAACTGCTAATACAGTATTTGCCTATTCAGGTATAACATTGCAGTTGAATTTTTTGTTAGCAATGGCAATAATAAAAGCAATGTAACTTAAAAGTTTAAGAGTGGCTAATCAAAGCTAGAAACTCAGAAATATTTGGTTTGAACAGTTATCAGAAAATTAAAAGAACTATGAGAGGGACAGCCCAAACTGACTCCAACTTTAGTTTTCATCATCAAATCATGATTTCTTTTCTATCTGGGCTTTCCCATGTGATAAAAATTGAAACTTTAGATGTTTGGACACACTGTATATCCTTTTTTTTTTCCTTTTCTCTAGGTTCCTATAGTGTCAGGACTTAAAAGTCAAATCATCAGATTCAGTCTGAAGCTTGGAGACTCACTGCATATGCAACCAAGAGGTCACAGTTAAAATTTTAATCCAAAGCCATTCACAAATTGAATTAACAAGTTAACAAACATTTGAAGATATCCAAGCATATCTGTTAAATAATACTTAGAAGATAGTATAATAAATGAAGAATATAATCCACTTACAGGAAGTTGGTATTCAGTTTCAGAAATCCGGCGACCCCCTTTGATTGCAAAATGAGCACAAATAGGATGCTTACTTTTTCGTGATTTTAGATCAAGGTATAGGTACCCTAAATCTCCCTGCATTTCAAGTATATGATTTTTAGAAGGATAAAAAATGATGAACTCACAGGACCTCAATTTGACAAGGAAGAACACTAATGCTGTACTGTGCTTCTTACTATTTTATAGCAAAGGGACAACTGGTAAACAGTTGTAATTAAACATGAAAGAATAAAAAAAAATGTGAAAAAAGATCTGCAGATGAACCTCATGAGGGTGTTGCAGAGATATTTTAAGTACATCTGGATGCCATGATTCACCAGGTGCAAGGGGAACATTGCAAAATGTCACACCGAACAATGACTCAGCCAGAACTTTCAAGCCCTTGATACACTGGGACAAAGGAAAATATGAAGCTACCACCTGTGTGACAGGAAGGAAACAAGTTCAATTTCTTCAGAATGACCTAAATCACAGGAAAGAAAAAAAAAAAAAAAGAATAAAATCCTATCCAGAAGTTTCAGATCTAGACAAGTAACACATAAGTATTTGTACAAACACATAGAAATGTACTATGAGCATATATGTAGATAAGTGATCTCTTCTGTTGCTTCAGACCATATGTATTGAAGGTCTAAAAGCAATATTATTGTTGGCCATAAAGGACTTAGGCTTATAGTTCTTCACCATGCTCATTACTAGATCATAGAAGAGAGAAAAGGAAGCAGTTATCATAATCAGTTCTTAGCATACCTTGGAATCTAAGTCAAAAGCGGAAGACTTCATCAACCCGGTGTAGTAAGTCTCATCCCATGGTTCCAAATCTACACCTGGCTGACCACTTTTTTCTCTCTTAACATTTCGAATGGCCTTGAACTCCTATAGCAGAAACATAACAATTTCAATACAAACACAATAATCCTTCAGAAAAGGAAGAATATGTAATGATATGTGCCTACACGGAGAAATCAACATACCTCATCAGCCTTGAGTCTGACAGCTTCACTCAACTCATGCAAAAACGACGTCACAACATCAGGTGATGATGCCATACAATGTTGTACCACAAACTCGGCATAAGAGTTATACCCCATTATCTACATATACATCCAAAATAAGTATCAGAAATTTGAAAGTTTCAGATGCTTGAAGTGAAATCACATAACAAAAAACCCCCACAAAAAAAAAAAAAAAAAAAAAAAAAAAAAAAAAATTGATCATGGTGGTGCTTGTAGTAACTCCTCTTGCTACTGCAAGAAATAATAACAATTTTGATTATGTGAAGATCTCTAGTTTGTTAATGGAGTCAAGCCATGAAATCTAATTGTGTCAGCTCATTTGCAATGTTACCAAGGGCTGACAACAGAAAATAGGAATAGGGAATGGAGAAAGAAGATATTAATAAGGAAATAACATGAAGATTAAACGAAGGGGTTTGGGGGGAAACTAAGTATTCACTGGGACAAGAAGACATGGAAAATATAGTCAATAAATGCTGCAACCAAATAGGATGTAATTCAGTCCTTTTCATTTATAGAAAAACCCAACTCCAGTAAACTTCTCAAGTGAATATTCCTACACAAAGCAGCAGAGATAACATTGCCAAATAGGGAGGACTATTTCCTCAATATTGCTAATGCACCAGGAGTATACCATTGAAAGGAATTTCTCTGCAATGCATAAGTCTTGTCTTTCAATTCTCAGCATATAGAATCCTACCGAGAATTTGAATTACATTTACAAAATAATAAAATTATATATTATACACAAGTCATCATTTCAATCAGATTACAAATACAAATTAATAAAAAGATGTTATAAAGATTTGTGCTGATATTAATGTAAAAATAACTAAAATTAACCTGAGCAAACTCATGACGCGCTGCAATAAGCTTATCAAGAACCTCAAGATTTGCAATTGGTACAGAATTCCCCTGAACATAAGCCATCTTCCTAACCTGGAGATCAGTAAGAAGAAATGGGATGATAAATGATTTTGAATTGTTTGCATAACAGACAATAAAAGAACTTATTTTGTCAAAATATTTTTATTTTTCTATATTGTCTGGCTAAGTAAAAAAACTCAAGATTATGAATGATATGCAACTCCCCACCCCCACCCCCACCCCCCCCACCCCCCAAGGGTATCTCAACCTTCTGGCACTCAAATCCCATTCCTAATATCGCATGCTGTTAACATCCAATAAGAACCTGTGTTCTATGAGACACATGTATATTGAATCTCCTCAGATCCAACCAACAGAATCTAGGGGTACATATTTGGATTGAATTTTAGAAAACAAATTGTTTTAATTTGGTGAATGATATATATGTATATATTTGGATTTGATAGAAGAGGTTCCATATATTTGAATATTTATATATATATATTGTGAGGTGTTAAAACATTAATTAATGCCAAACAATGCTATATGTGGATTCCATGCAAATGATTAGGGAAGTATTTAAATTTTAAGGGAATATTTCAGACTTGGACTCTTTTTTTCCATTTTTTTTAATATATAGCAAAAATATTCCGAATTAAAGAAAATAATAGAAAAAAAAAAGAAAGAAAGGAAAATAGCTCCAATCCAGGTGTAACCTAGACTTTCCAAACCAACAATAGATCTTATTTCAGTATAATAGTTGGGGATTCTACCTCATCACATGAAGCCCATTGCAGAATAGAGCACAAATTATTTGGTTCTGTTACCAACCGAAATCCTTTCTCATTCCTGATACCTTGTTGCAAGGATTCTGTTAATGTACCTGATGAATTGCGATAGATAGGCTTGACAAGATGGTGTAGCTTTTTGGGGATGCGTGACGCTGGATAGATATCCACATGACCTGGGTCAATGATAATATTTTCATTGAACCTGGTAAACAAAAGAAATACATAAATAATTGTATTGCAATCTGTCAATTGGTTCCAGATTCACTGATAAGGAAAAGTCAAGGATTGTACAAAACAGAGACCATGGTTACTAGTGGACAGTATTTGATTGCATAACAAAATGAGTGACCCAGTTCTAAGACAACCTAATATGCAGTAGTGGAAGTATTGGCAGCAATGTTGACAACAGCAATACCGAAATGATGCATATGTTTTCTTCTAGCTATCCTCTCTTCTGGTAAACTAGGAGGATATTACTTACTCTCTGCACAGCTGAACAATGTCTATGTTTAGCTCATTGACCCTGTCCAACTTCTCTGTAAAAATAATGGAGAGTTTCGTTTAGTTGGTACAATTACATGGAATGAAGAAAAAAAAAAAAACAGTTGAAAACAGATGCTACCCTGGCAAAGATGAATTCCACCCTTCTCAAAATCAATGCGTAAATATTCAGCTGCTCTTCGAGCTTCATCAGATAATAGATGAGCATCTTGCTCAGCCTTTATCACCGCATTGTACAAACATTGATTTGTGTTGAGATACTACATATTAAAAGTAGAGTTTACATTTAAGTCAAATTTATGCATGCATTGAAGAACAAAAGTACCGCTGATAAATGATGATTCCATACAACCATTATTACATAGCATGACGTTAAAGTTTGTTAAGTGGTTAAATTTAAACCATCTCTATCAATAAAACATATAGAACTGGTGGTTAATTTAGCATGGTATTAGAGCAAGTAATCCAGTGTTTGAGCCTTGACTCTGCTCTATTTGCTAGTTATTGTGCACATGTTTGGTATGCATTGAGAATTTGTGTTAAGCAGTCAAATTTAAACCTTCTCTATCACATTAAGATTTTAGAACATATGATAATTTAAGATATTCCAATGATAACCATTTTAGCTAACACAAAGCTACCAAGAAAATATTTGAAGGCTGGTATTCATTTTACTTCTCCATCAAAAAGGACAATATACTTCCAATACTGCTATTTTCCTATGAATTCAGGAAATAAGCTGTTAAAATCCATCAACTCCTTTATCTCATAATTGTTTTTACACCTTTATAGTCTTCACAAATATTTTACATGAAAACGAGTTAATAGTAATAATGCACTCAATACAGTAAATTGATAATTTCTCCTCTATAATACGAGGAAAAAGACCACAGGTGTCACCTCACATGCAGATATTCACTGATCCTCAGAGATGCATTGCTTGCCTCCTTGACAAATTCCCTTCAGTGCAAATTACATAAAATTATACGAGAGATTACATAAATTACTGAAAAAATCATTAATAAAGACATTAAACTGACCTGTCCGGATGTGTATGCCTACATAATTCTGCGGAGTCAATCACCGAACAGACCTAGCAAATCAATAGACTCAGCAATCTCAATTATAAAGATATGGTCTGTTCCGGACTTATTTATGACATAACATGACATGAGACACAAATAATAATAATAATAAGGCGGAAACAATACTTAAACTACTTACCGTGTCTGAAATCTCATCCATTCCTCGAATAATTTCAGGAGCAGGCGGCATTCCAGAAATATAAGCCACAAGTTCATTTGACCTAATTATAAGCTTCTCCGAAATTAGTAAAGCAAAAGCACAAGATGTAAACGGACGGTTCAAGGGAGAAAAAGAACTCATTGATTGGTTCAACCAGAGTAAAAATGAAAAGGTTCATTGGAGCTAATCACCTTTCTATGGCGTCGTCGACAAAGCGTTGAAATCCTTTTGGAGTTTTCAAATGGTGGAAGCCATAGAGGCCCGTCTCTTGTATAACTGGAGCTATTGATGTATGAAAGGAGGAGACGGAGTCGGTGCGGACGAAGCCGTACAAATATGCCGCTAATCTGCGGCGGTACATGGCAGCCATATTCTCCTCCGAGAAGCATAAACTCCTGGCTGCACTGGAGGGTTGATTACCCGCGACTCAGCTTGTGAGTTCCCAGTAGTAAAATGGGAAACGTGAAATCTCTTTCAAAAAAACACTTTGAACGAGGGCAACATTTTTTTCCTTTCTTATTTTCTCACGGTACCACAGGAAAATTATTATCTACATTATTCCTATTGTAGACTTCAGATTATTTTATGAAATAACTATCAAACATTTTTTTTTTCTAAAAATAAATATTGTCTTAAAATTTTTTTTATAGAAATACTCTATAAAATTACTAAAATAGTCAAATTGATTAGATTATTTTTAATATAATCATTATTTCTGATAAATAATTTAGGAATTATTTTACTTCCGTTGTTACGGCGGAAATATGATGTTAAAGTGAAACGTCGCCACAGAGATACATAGCAAAAGCAAAAACAAAAAAAAAAAGATTTTATTTCTTTTGGTAGATAGGAAAAGCTAAAAAGTGGAATGCACGTTTCTTAACCGTCTCAGTGCAATGTTTGAACAGATGGTGCGTGTCGTCCTCTAACGCCCCCGCTTCCCGCGAAAACCTCTCTCCCTCTGTATTCTCTTCGTTTCTCTTTTCATTCTCTTTAATGTTTGTTTCTCTATAATCCAAAAATATGGCGAATATCTTTTTCCAAGATTTTGTATTCGCCTCTCACCATGCATCTTTTCTCTCAAAGTAAAATTGGAGCTTCATTTTTTATTCGTGATGATAACGTGATCGCGTACACACAATAATTACAGATTGATCGTAACAATGTCAGGTCCTGGAGGCAAACCCTCGATCCACAAAACGAAAAAGATCGAGAATGATAAGGACGATGATAATGAGTTGATAAACAGTGATGAAGATTCATGCATTATTGAGCCTTCATTTTTGGGCCTTAATCATATACGGACACGCTCGGCTCCCTGGGTTCTCAACTCGGGCAATTCAATTGAGATGGGTTCAACTTCTGCTGGTTGTAGCACTGATAGAGGTGCAGAGAGAAAGACGCATATAGGTGCTTCAACTCCTCAAGTATCTACTGAGCAAGGTCATCTATTTTGTCATGTAATTGTTCCATTTTTGAGTTAATTTGAGGGTTTTTGAGATTTTCATTTTAGCATAGCATTTTAAATTGAAGTAACCCCTAGGGAATGGGGTTGGAATGGAAGATGACATTTTAAGAATGACTGCTAGAAGTCGTTTATGTGATTAAGAATTTGTTTGCAAGAAATTCAAACCTTGATGAGATACTGAAACTTCAGTCTGTCCCTTTTTGTTTTCTTTCTTCTCTAGCTTTGTTGCTTCGAGTAAAAAGTTTTTCCATTCACCATGTTTTCCCCTAAGGTTTTCTAAATTTAATTACCAAGTTTAAATCCCTAGTCTGTAGAATAGATATCTTAGGTAATAGTTTTTTCTGATAAACTGGCGCTCTAAGTTTGGGTTTTGGGTGACAAAGAACAAATAGCAAAACTTTATGATTTTAATTCTGATTCTTTTGTAGATGTGCGTGAAAAAGGTCAACGGAGTCCATTAAAACCAATGAGGTTTCCGCCATCTCAGTTTTCAGAAAACGAGGTAGTCAATTGTTGCAGAGCTGCATTTTTTCTTCCATAACATTGGCTTTTCCATTTTGTAATTTTCTTACCTGTCTTAAAATCAAGGCAGTTTAACAAGGTATCTCAGCTTCTCTCTATTCTGCTTAATGCAGACTAATAATGAGACTTCAGTCAAGGAGATTCAATCCCCTCGTTTCCAAGCTATCTTGCGTGTTACAAGTGGTCAACAAAAAAAGTCACCAGATATCAAGAGCTTCTCACATGAACTCGACTCCAAAGGAGTTCGACCATTGCCATTCTGGAAATCTCGTGGATTTGGCCGCATGCAAGTATGCTTTCTCGTCTTTGAAGTCCCTGGACACTTTTGATCTCCATGTTCTACTACGGCTCATTCATATTTTTTCTCCTCTTAGCACTAATGCTCTTCCAATTTCTCCTTTCTCTTTCAAGAGTTGACAAAGAATTAATTCAATATTTCAGGAGATCAGGGTAATGGTTCGTGTCAAATTTGGTCGATTAAAAGAGGAGGTTGACAAAGATTTAGGTGTATTTGCAGGGGATTTGGTTGGGATACTTGAGACGACTTCAGAATCTCATCCTGAACGGCGAGAAAGTTTGGAAGATTTATTGATTGTAGCCAGACAATGTGCAAAAATGTCTCCAGATGAATTTTGGGTGAAGTGTGAAGGCATTGTTCAGAAGCTGGATGACCGCCGACAGGAGCTTCCAATGGGAACACTTAAACAGTTCCATACTCGCCTTCTGTTTATCCTCACTCGTTGTACTCGGCTGGTACAGTTCCAGAAGGAAAGTGGGTATGAAGAAGATTCTCATACTCCTCATCAGCTAAGTGATCTTGGGGTCTATTCAGAAAGAAAATATGAGAACACATACCAAGCCCTGAACATAAAACAACATAATCAGGAAGTCCCTGCACGTACTGAGTGTGAACTAACTGTCAAGGAAAATCAGGTCAATGAAAACTATGATAATGAAGATGTTGGTACTGCAAAAAGTGTTTCTTCATCGACTGGCAGTTTTAAGATGTCATCATGGAAGAAGTTTCCTTCTGCACCTGGAAGACAGCGGAAAGCCCAGGCCCAGATTGATTCCACATCCCTCAATAAGGTAGAAATACATACTTCAGAAAATCTGGATAGTCCAGAATTCCACCCAGAACATCCTGAGGAATCCTTGAATGTGAAAAAAGTGACTTGGGGAGTTTGGGAGCAACATAATATAACATGTGATGACTCGTTTATTTGTCGCATATGTGAAGTTGAAATACCCACTGTTCATGTTGAACAACATTCAAGAATATGTACAATTGTTGATAGGTGTGATGTGAAAGGTTTAACTGTGAATGAAAGACTTGGAAGAATTGCTGAAACCCTTGAAAAGATGCTTGAGTCATTGACACTAAAAAGCCCAGAAACTGGGAGTCAAAGCCCTGATACTGTAAGCGTGTCAGCATCAAAAATACTAGAAGAATTGGATAAGTTGTCTGTGAAGCAAAACCGGTTACCTGAAAGCATTCCTGAAGACAAGCTAGAGTGTGCTGGACAGTCTCATAAGGCAATCACTTTGAATAAGTACCGAAATATACCTGATATGTCGTGTGAAATTCCTGCTCTGATACCCGATGCAAGCAAGATTTCCTCATCAATTGGGAGTTTGACACCTCGATCACCTTTGATTACCCCAGATACAAGTCAACTTGATCTGCTGCTGAGTAGTCACAGGATATTGGAACAAGAAAATCATCAGCAGGTATCTTCCATATGCAGTTCCTTGTTTGTTTTGTCATCTACCATATGCAGTTTCCATTCCATCAATCAATGTAAAGGATAACAAGTTTAAGTTTTCTGAGGTTTAAATACAGAAATATTTAATCTAATCAGTTACTTGCTTTTCCAATTTTGGCACACTGGCCAGTTTAATAATAGCCTCTTTATTCATAATAGATTATACAGCCAATAGGTTGAAGAAATTTTAGGAAGTTATCTTCTAATTTCTCTTTACCATCAAAACATTTCAAGAGATAATGGATTTAAGCCTTTTATCTGTTTCTTTCCCCACATTTTACATTTTATGCATGTGCAAGCCCTTGAAAAGCATTATCTGCAAGCAAGTTATGATGGATGTACTTCATGTTGTGCCATAGATAGCAGATCTGATCGAGTTAATAATCTGTGAAGGTCTAGGGAGTTTGTTTCTCTTTGTTATGTAAAATATCATCTTGATTCTGATCTTAAATCCCCGAGGGCCACATATTGCCATAGGATCTTAAAACAGGTCTAATTTAAAGCTCTTTTGAGGGGCGTATAACCCTCCTTAAGTTGTGGTATACTAGTATGAGGAAGTTATGGTATGAATTGTACTCAAAGATAGATTTAAATCTTGTAGATTTTTATCCAAACTACTGAAGCAAAGTGGGCAAAATGAAAGAAGGTCTCTCATCCAGTTCGAATAAGTTCAAACACATTAGTTGTTATACAAATACCCTGAAGAATTTTCTCCCTTGAGTATGTATATTTTTCTGTATTTGAATTTGGAGGCACTATGTAGTATGTCTTTCAAAGTGTGGTTAACTGCTCTGAATTTCTCTAATTGTTACATTTGGAACTGCGAACAAGCTTTTGAAACTATGGCATTAAAACTTTCATTCAGGTTGTTGATAGATACATATTTTATATCTTTATTAAGCAAACCTTCTGAATCTGGTGTGCTCCAGAAGAAATCTTTAAGACTCAACTTTAGATCCTAAATATTCTTTCTGGAAATATATTGTCAATGATGTGAATGGGGACAAAAAATCCTGACATGAACAAAGCTTTGGACAGAAGGTGATGGTGTCTTTCCAGGAGTGTTAACTTTGGATAAACAATATTTGCACTGTACCAACAAATTCCTAAAGTAAACATTCTTTTCAAGATGATTTAAAACTTTTATTCTTATTTTTTTATTACCATCACTCATTTCCTTCTCACCCTATTACTGTTATTGAGGTTTCTGAAGTCTTCAAAACAGTTTTTGTTCGCAGGTCATGGTTAAATACGTAACTAATTTTTTTTGGTAATTGTATCAGTATCTTTCTGAACATTCAGGAAAACTGAAAAGTGTTTCCCGAGCTTTTATATTTCTCACTGTTCTCTTTTTCAGCTTTAGATATTTTTTCTGAAATGGTTAATTAGATCGATATCTGAGATCATGAGATCCAACTAGATACTTGCATATAGACTATTTTGTGTGCTCTTAGAGCTGAAATTATTTTATCAGTTTAATTCTGCTAACTAACAGTGTGTGGGATGATATACAGATACATAAGCTGCTGAATGTTGCTCAATCTGTAGCCAATGCTAACTCCAGTGACTATAGCACTTTGGAGTGTATGCTTGAGCAATTAGAGGACCTCAAATATGTCATTCAAGACAGGAAGGTGGATGCCCTAGTTGTTGAGACATTTGGGAGACGCATAGAAAAGTTGCTGCAGTGAGTTCAATTATCAATTCTAAGATTTATTAATTTGGATTGCCGTGTTTATATGATATAAAACTTTTCCATTTCCGTTTAACATCATTGCTCTCTCTTCAAAATCTGGTAATATTACTGTAGAGAATCTTTGCAACAATTTGTATATATTTTTCTCTTTAAGTTTCATATCTATGTTTCTTCACTTATTTGATTCATCAGACAAGAAATGGACTAGTCTCATTGTATAAGATGCTTTAAACTTTATATAATACATGTTTTTAAAACTCTATGCAGGGAGAAATATGTATCACTTTGCGGACAGATTGAGGATGAAAAAGTGGATTCATCACATATCCTGGGTGATGATGATAGTTCTGTGGAAGATGATATGATCCGTAGTTTGCGTGCTAGCCCTATTAGTCAATCCTCTAAGGATCGCACATCTATTGAAGATTTTGAAATAATCAGACCCATTAGCAGAGGTGCTTTTGGACGAGTATTCTTAGCAAGGAAAAGAACAACGGGGGATTTATTTGCAATAAAGGTGAAAATTCATGGCCTCAATTGGAATGTGAAATTTCACATTTTGGCTTACATTGAAGAAATATTTTATTTACTAAGACATTCTCGTAACTCGTTTTTACTGCAAATAACATGAACTATCATATTGAAATTTGAGATTAATAGTTCTTCCAATTGTTTTCACTGTTAACAATTTCTTATCAATTTGAACATGAATTGGGTTTTTTTATTTGATTGCCTTTAGATATTCTAGATCTATTACCCTTGAACCTCGAGGACTTTGATAATTCTTTCTTCCAAATAGAAGCTTTATTTTCTTAACCTATTTAAGTTACTACTTTTAATATCCCTATGAGGGTTGCATTCGTCCGCGGATATGATGATTTGCCATTTGCTCCTTGGAATAGCAACTATCTTAGAATTTCCTTTTGATTATTTGATGTTACCTCCCATGATTAACGGTCTTGTGTTTTATTCCATATTGCTCTCATTTGGCAACTGCATAAGAAAGAGTTGTTGGTTTTAAATGAAACCTTCCATTTTAAGCCACTATTTTGGTTAATATGAATTGCACATATGAGATTAAGCTCAAACTTTCCACAGGGCCACTCATGTTACTGAAACTATTTCTACAGGTTTTAAAGAAGGCTGACATGATCCGCAAAAATGCAGTAGAGAGTATCCTGGCCGAGCGTGATATCTTAATATCCCTTCGGAATCCTTTTGTGGTAAGAAGATATAGTGCTTATTTGTGGTTCTTCTTTGATGGAAAAGGATCAAGGATAAGCTTCCTAATGCATAACTTGATGATAAACAGGTTCGATTTTTCTACTCCTTCACGTGTAGGGAAAATCTTTACTTAGTTATGGAGTACTTAAATGGAGGAGATCTTTTTTCTCTACTGAAACATCTAGGATGCTTAGAGGAAGGCATAGCACGTATTTACGTAGCTGAGCTTGTAAGTATGGTCCAGATGTTTTGTGTGTCTACATATTCTTATAACTGTTCTCTCCCCTTCCACGAAATAATTAATATGTCACTGTCTTTCCTTCAGGTACTTGCTTTGGAGTACCTTCATTCCTTAAATGTCATTCACAGAGACTTGAAACCAGACAACTTGTTGATAGGTCCAGACGGTCATATCAAGGTCAATATTTAGTAGTCTGTTTCTAGTTCTAGACTTCTTCCTTTTGTCAGTATTATATGTAAGATATGTTTTATAATGTGCTTCTTCTTGACATCAGTGCAAAAGATAATTTAAGAAAGTTCAATAACTTTACATCAGCACCTTTGACAAGCTACAAACCAATAAGTTGGCAATAAATGTATAAGAATTTATGAACAACAATGCAACTTAAGCATGATATAGATGTAGAGTGCTAAAGGCAGTGGGTAAGTAATATTTTGGGGAGCTTGCCCTTATACATGCCTCTCTTAAGGACCATACACCGGGTCAAGCTCTTCCTATGAACTTATACTCATATGTGTTCTTTTAAATTCCCATTAATAACTTCTATTTTCATGATCTTGAAACATGTAATTAGGGAGTAGGGAGAAGAAAGGGTCCGATAATCTCTGTCATACTAAGATTTGTAAAACTAACAGAAAAGGAAGAAAAAATAAAGAAAGAAACTGCATGAATGCTGTGAACTTGGCTGATGTTCGAGTCTCATAATTGAACTGTATATGGAAGTAAGTCCTTTCAGTCTAAAGTACTGGTTTATTGTTTTACCAGTGCACCCATCCAAAGAGAAATCTGGTTAATAAGTGATTATTTCTAAACACCTAATGAATATAATCTGCTTTAAAAAACTACTTTACGGTAATCACAATCTCAAACTTTGTAATTCCTGAAACCTTAATTGTGCACAATGATCTTTGACAGGTGGTGGAAACTAAATCTAGCCTGAGATCATCAGATGATTTTCCTTTGGTGGTGTTTGATGAAAATTTTTCACTTTGTGCTAAATTTGTGAGATGGCCTGGTTTTGTCACATGTTAGTTCTAAATCTGCATTGGAAAAAATGAACTTTTCGTATTCTGTTATATGCAACATGTTGAAACTTCTGTTGTTTCTCTGTTCATGTGATTGGTTATTTGTATCTCATCCTAGCCAATGCTCACTGGGTAATCCTTTCTCTTTGCAGTTAACAGATTTTGGTCTTTCGAAAGTTGGTTTAATCAATAGTACAGAGGACTTATCAGGTCCATCAGAGAGTAATTCTTCTTTTATTGCTGATGACAAGACAAAAGCTCCTGAAAAGCCATCAGTTAAAAGAAAGCAGAGACAAAAACATTCTCTTGTTGGCACCCCAGACTACTTGGCACCTGAGATACTCCTCGGAACGGGACATGGTCTGAAAATTATCTGCTGCTGAATTTCTTGATCAATTACTTGAATACTTCTAATGTTGTAGTTGATGGTTTTGGCACTGAAACTCAGATTTCCGTGCTGTTATTTTTTAGGTGCAACAGCAGATTGGTGGTCTGTGGGGGTTGTTCTTTTTGAACTCCTTGTTGGTATCCCCCCTTTTAATGCAGAGAATCCTCAGGTCTGCTAAATGTCTTTGGTTCTTGATTTTGGAGTTACTCTTAGTTGTGGTTCAGGAACCATTTTTCATCTAAAATTGTGCAACTTCTCAAAAATGTGTTTTAACTTCCTGAAGGTTTCTAATTAGTTCCACCTAAATTTGAAGTGGCCTTTGGTAATAAGATTATATTAATCATGTATTTACTAGAATCGTAAGTTGTAATTGTCTAGACAAGTATAAATCTTGTTATGGATGGGGACACAACATGAGCTTGTATGATGTTTAGCTTTATTATGTATGGATCATTTTTCTCTCTTTAAGAGATTCAAATGCTTGCAGCACCTATTCATGTTGTCCAGATGCAATTTATTATCCCATCATAATGTCTCTTGAGTGAATCCGCTGGAGCAAAAAGATAATTAACTCTGTGTGCATCTGTGTAATAAAAAAAAGCAACTATGATATTTGTATAAAGTTGGCAATGGTGTTATTAAGTTATGTAAGATCTTCTATAGTCATGAATCTGTAACTGTAATGCACTATCAAATATGAGTAAATCTATTATATATATCTCATTTTCCTTATGTAGTTTGTGGAAGTACATAAACTAATTGGTTGGTCATAGTTTACAGACTGTTTACAATATGTATCCCTGATACTTTTGATTATCTAATAACAACGTGCTTGGAAGAATTGGGCTCAATCTTGTTTTAGAAAGGATTAAACAGGAGATATGATTGATGTATATGCAATAGTTATTCAAAGGGTTCACCTTCTTCTAACAAGTCCTACTTACATATTTGGTTGAGGGTTGTTCTAGATTTTTCCTTAATCTAGGAGTAAACTTTTGCCGGTTAAGGAATCAATTTTAGAGTTAATTTTTTTACACTTATTTTCACTTCTCTCATATAATTTAGCCATGGGAAATAATATTCTACTCAAGTTACAAGTCTTATGATTCTGCAAGTAATATCAATCCCTTTGCTTACTGTTAATTCAAGGTTATTTGACAAGGGGTTTTTTTCCCCCCTCTTATTCTATTAAATACTGAACGTTTTAGCAGATTATTTAGCTTGCTGGACATTTTGAAATGCTTAGGTTTTTCTTTCAACATGATTTAGCTAGTTTATTTTCTGGTAAACATCTGAATAAAGAATTTCTATGCTATCATTTTGTCAGGTATTTAGGAAAAGGTGTGTGTATAGGCATCTTAAATTGACTCTAGGAGATTAACTTCTTTTCTTCCTTTATTATTATTATTATTTTAAACATTTGACTGCCAGTACTGATTGTTTCTATTCTGTCACAGCAAATATTCAATAATATAATAAACAGAGTTGTTCCATGGCCCAAGATACCGGAGGAAATGAGCTATGAAGCATATCATTTAATTAACAAGTAAGATCTCTTATCAGAATTAGCAACCATAAACATACATGTGCAAGAATATCCATGTTAATTCTGAGACGGAGATTTAGAAGCTCATAATTGCAATGTCTTGATTAAATTGGAAAAGCTATTTAGTGAATACATAGGTCATCCTTTATTGTTGTTGATTTCTATTGTTTGCCAAAAATGTTAGAAACTAATTTTACTCATAAGAAGCAAAAATTGGAAATAAGTTGAAGTGCCTGAGGTTCATCAGAAGGTTTAATTCTGCATAAGAAACAGCTCAATGCAACAAGAGATACTAGGTTGTATTTTCAAGCTGCTTGCTCGAGTAAAACCAATCCCTAGGAACATGTTTCTCCTATTTATGCATTTTTTAACCTTGTAGCAGTGGAGAATACTCAGCACTAACTTTGGCTTAAGTTTTCTGGTGCTTTCTCATTCTTAGCTTACATCTTCAGTGAAATCAGTTCCGAGTCTAAATTAAAAGGATCTATAATGAGTTTTTATGAGCACGGATGAAGGATTTTATTTCCAAGTTCAAAAAATGGAAAAGTGAACAGAGAATTAATTAGGGTTTGAAAAGTTGGATTTCTTTGCAGCCAGTGGAGTTCTTGCTTCACAAGCATTTCGTCTCATTTTTCAGGATTATCAGTCAGGTCCTAATCTTCTACTTGAAGTTTCTGATTAACATTTGACTTCTAATGGTTGCATTTTGAGGGGAATTTTTTTTTAAAAAAGCAGTGGAGCTCCATGTATTACGATAGACACCTGATTTCTGATTTTAAATTCCCATAGATAATCAAACATCTTGCTGTGGTCAATGCACCATATATTCACTGGAACCAGTTCTCATGAACCATTTAGCTCAACTACATAGTAAAAATGATGAATGTGCCTTTTGGAAGTTGGATCCACTGTTGATGCTGTTGACTTCTCCCTCTTTCTACTATTAGATATGTGATTGCAGTATCGGCAAATTACCTCATGAATGGTTGATATTGAATTTTGAACGTGAAGCATTATGAGAATTTTTACCATCTGGATTATTCTACATGTAAAATGTCAAAAGACATTATTTTTGCCCTTCTTTATTATTATTATTATTATTGCCTCTTTTAGGTTGAAATTATGATCAAGGTAATTGAATCAGAACATCCTAAATGGTTTTCATAATTATCATCATGAATTTTATTTATTTTCTTTTAGACCACAAAACAAGATCTCACAATGTGTGCATTATGAGGACATTTGCTTCTTTCTCGACCTTTGTATATAAATTTATCATCTCTGAATTCTATTACCTCTGGGATGATTTATTAATTGAACATGTCACCAGACAAGTACTTTGTCTAGTGATTACTTGGTAGAAATGACTGGTTCTTTTATCTGAAAACTAGGGAGATTCTCTTGCCCAGATATAGTAAGATTTCTTTGTTGTTTTTTTTTTTTTTTTTTTTCAGATTGCTGATTGAGAATCCAGTTCAAAGATTAGGTGCCACAGGTGCAGGGGAGGTATGCTTTATCTCTGAATTATTTCTCATTAAAGTAGCTGTATCAATTCCAGGCGAATATCATTGTATCCTTCTTGTTTTGCCAGGTAAAAAGGCACCCATTTTTCAAAGATATCAACTGGGACACACTGGCTATGCAGAAGGTTTTTTACTCTTTCTTAGCATCACTCATTACATATGCTTTTTGCCCTTTGACAAGTTTGGTATATTAACTATAGTTCTACTGTCTACAGGCTGCATTCATACCATCATGTGAACCACATGACACAAGTTATTTCATGAGCCGCTATATTTGGAATTCAGAGGACGAAAATGTTCATGGTAGCAGTGATTTTGATGAGTTGTCTGAAACAGACAGTGCTTCCTGTAGCAGCAGTTCACAGAGCAACTTCCAGGATGAAGATGTATGCTTGTCAAATTCTTTTCTCTCTCATATTTCCGAAATTTAGGTTTCAAGATAAATTTGCATTCCCCTGACTTTTGCAATTTCGGAAGTAATGTCAACTAGAAGGGCCCAAATCTAAAATAGAGGTGGAAGAAAACTGATTTCATTTTAATTAAGACATAACAAAAGAAAGAAGAAAAATGAGATTGCAGAAAATACCTGAAACCCAAGTGCATATCTCTAGTTATGTGGCCTGCATCTCTATGGTACATTTGGCCTCTAGATCATTTTGACATGGTATGGAAAAATGGTTCGAAAAATGTAGTTCTAAACGAGCAGAATTAGATGTGGTAGCAATCAGAATTAGATTAGTGCATTTACTTTGTTTTTTTGTTTTTGTTTTTCATTTTGAGTTCCTTGAAAACAGGTTGATGAATGTGGTAACTTAGCAGAATTTGGATCTCAAAACGTCAACATGATGTACTCATTCAGTAATTTCTCATTCAAGGTGAGAAGGCTGGGAGTTGGTTTCTTTATTGCCGCAAAATCTTGTCTTGTTGAGTCTTTCCAAACGAACTAACCTTGTATTATTTTACGTTTTAAACCAGAACTTGTCCCAACTGGCTTCTATCAACTATGATTTCTTGACAAAGAGTGCCCAAGAATCCTCAGAAGCTGACAAATGATCCCTTCACTGGCCATGATAAATTTTGTGGCTTGAGCAAATTCATGGTCTGGCTCCTGAGCTGCCAGTTCCTCCCAGAGGAGAATGGTTACACTGACTTGAACATGTGAAGCAAGAAGGCTTCCTCCTGGTGCCATCTCAACATCATTTTGGCCTTTTGATCAAATTGCATTTACCATTTGCTTGAGATTCTGATTGATGAAGTAAGGGTTCCGAAGAATTAAGACCATCGTGTCTTGCTTGTGAAGAAAAGTAATGTATAGAATAATTGTTGTGTTTATTGATAGGATTCTTGTGTTATTTTGTTTACATAGAAGAAAGTCATATTTATACATGTAATTGTAACTATACAATTGTAATGATTATATTCCTATTGAATCAAATAAATTGTTACTTTTTCATTATGTCCACAACGGTAACTTGCCTTTCATTGCTAACGGTAACTTGCCTTTTATTCTTTATTTTCACACTCCCCCTCAAGTTTGGCAGTGGGATTGCCAATGCCGAGCTTGCGTAGAACTTCATGGAATATTCGTCCATTGACTGCTTTTGTGAGGATGTCAGCCAATTGGTCTTCAGATTTGATGTACGGTAAACTGATAGTACCATCTTCCAATTTTTCTTTGATGAAATGCCGATCTACCTCTATATATTTGGTACGATCGTGTTGGTATGGATTTTCAGATATACATATTGCTGATTTGTTGTCGCACATTAAAGCATATAGTCTTTCTTGGTTAATTCCAAGTTCACTTAGCAGTTTTTTAATCCAGATAAGTTCTGCAATTCCTTTAGACATGCCTCGAAATTTTGCTTCGACACTTGAAAGGGCGACCACCTTTTGCTTTTTACTCTTCCAGGTGACAAGGTTCCCTCCGACTAGTGTAAAATATCCGGACGTTGATCTTCTGTCAACTTGATTGCCTGCCCAGTCTGCATCAGTGTATCACTGCACATCAAAATTTATATTATTATTTCTAAAGAATACTCCATGATCATATGTACCTTTTAGATATCGTAGGATCCTTAGAGCAGCTTCCATATGTGCAGTCTGAGGTTTGTGCATGAACTGGCTAACTATCCCGACCGCATATGCAATATTTGGTCTGGTGTGTCCCAGATAGATCAATTTCCCGACAAGTCTTTGGTATTTCCCTTGGTCACAGGTTGATGTTTCTTCTTCGATCTTCAAACCATGATTTACAATGATTGGTGTCTCGGCTGGCTTGCAGTCCATCATTCCTGCCTCAGCTAGTATCTAGGATATATTTCCTTTGGATATGAAAATTCCTTCTTTGGAGCGTAGAACCTCTATCCCTAGGAAGTATTTTAGGCCCCCTAGGTCTTTCATTTCAAATTCTTTGAATAAGTTGGCTTTCAAGCAAGAGATCTCGTCTGCGTCATCTCTAGTTATGATCATATCATCAACGTAGATTATCAAGCAGGTTATCAGTTTTCCTCGTCGTTTTAGGAAGAGAGTGTGATCGGAGTGACTCTGACGATACCCATATTTTTCCATTGCTATAGTAAATCTTCCAAACCATGCTCTTGGTGACTGCTTTAGTCCGTAGAGTGCCTTCTTTAATTTACAAACTTCATTTCTTCCAAAGTTCTTAGTGAATCCGGGGGGTGCTTCCATGTAAACTTCCTCTTTGAGTTTCCCATGAAGGAAAGCGTTTTTAACATCGAACTGGTGTAAGGGCCATTCCATATTAGCAACTATGGAAAAAAGGATTCGGATTGTATCAATCTTTGCTACTGGACTGAAGGTCTCAGAATAATCCAGTCCATATGTCTGAGTGTAGCCTTTTGCTACTAATCTTGCTTTGTATCTTTCAACTGACCCATCAGCTTTGTACTTAATTGTGAAGACCCATCTGCAACCAACTGGACGTTTGTTTTTAGGAAGTAAACATTTTTCCCAAGTCTCATTTTTTTCTAGTGCCGCCATTTCGGTTTCCATTGCTTGTTGCCATTCCTTTATTCCTTGTGCCTCTTGTATATTTCTAAGCAATTTTTTGAATATAGTTTTGTCATGTATGACTTTGCTTCCTTAGTCATTTTCCCTTTTACTATATTGGAAACAGGGTATCTTGAGTTTCGGAGCAAATGTTCCGGACTGTAACGTCTTGGAGGGACTCCTCTACTTTGCCTTCGAGGAAGGTTGTATGTACCTGTATTTTCAACAACTTCTTGCATATGGGAGTTAGTAGCAGGAAGATCAATTGATTTTTCGGTAGCAGCGGAAACATCATTTGAAGTAGTACTTACCGTATTACCTTCTTCGATAGGAATACCTGAAGAGGACTCATGTGGCTGGGCAATGGGTAAGATGGGTTCTCTACTAAGGTAGAGATCATTGTTAGAGAAATCGAGTGAGTCATCTTTTTGTTTCTCCCCTTGATCACGAGATTTGTAAAAATATTCAGTTTCGACGAAGTCGCAATCCATATAGTGGTAATATGCGTCGGGTAGGGGGTGATAACACCGATAACCCTTTTGATGTACCCGTACCCGATAAAGACATTTTAAGGCACATGGGTCAAACTTAGACCTATTTGATTTTGGAATGTGAACAAAGACGGAACAACCAAAAATTTTTGGAGAAATAGTTTTAAGAGGAGACTGAGTTATATTTTATTAAAGGTGTCAAGGGGGTTTTGAAGTCAAGACTTTTGTTGGTAAGCGATTTAGAAGGTGAACTGCAGTGGCAACAGCCTCTGGCCAAAAAGGTTGGGACTTGTGATTCAAGTAAAAGTGCTCGTGTAATTTCCAAAATTATGGGTTTTTCCTTTCGGCCACCCCATTTTGTTGGGGAGTGTTTGGACACGAAGTTTGATGAATAAGGCCGTTGTTTTGAAAAAATCGTTGCATGGCTTGGTTCACAAACTCCCCACCATTATCAGATCGGATAATTTGAATAGTCTTTTGGTATTGTGTGGAAACCATTTTGTAAAACATTTCAAATTTTGATGGTACTTCTGATTTGGATTTTAAGAAATAAATCCAAGTCATACGAGTGTGATCATCAATAAATAAAAGAAAGTATGTGAAAGAGTTTCGTAAACCAATAGGGGCGGGGCCCCAAACATCAGAGTGTACCATTTCAAAGATATTTTTGCTTTTAGAAGCACTTAAAGGAAAATGGTTACGATGGCTCTTGGCCAAAACACAAGTATCGCAATGTTCCGGTAGAGGTAATTTAGGAAATAATATTTTAAAATAACCTGAGGAGGGATGTCCCAAGCGTCGATGTAAAACCAACTTAGGGAGGGTCTTTTTGTTTGAAGGGCAGTGCCAGAGGTAGAAATATCGCTAACGTAGTAGAGCCCATCTTTCTCAATGCCACGCCCAAGTATCCTCTGAGTCAGGATGTCCTGTATGAGGCAAAAATGGGGATATAACGAGACAACACAATTTAATTCCTTGGTAAGTTGACTTATAGATAAAAGCTTACAGGTCAAAGAAGGAATATAAAGGCAGTGAGAAATATCAATAGTAGGAGTAAGTTTGAGGTTTCCTGCCTGTTTTACATGAGCAATGTCAATATTAGCAATACTAATATGTGAGATTCTCGGTTTTGAAAAGTGTCAATATTAGTGATATCATAAGTCATCGTATCTGTTGCCCCGGAATCAAGGAGCCATCCATTTTCTTTATTGGAAATATTATTCTCAGATTTTGAAATATAGGTAAACCCTGATTAATTAAATTACTTTCATTAATTAAATGATTTTTATCAATTAATTGATTTTTATTAATTGAAGTTGGGTTGGGTTGATTATTATAAGGAGGATATAAGGAGTCTAGGCTGTGATATTGGATCCCAAGCCCAATACCTGACGGGTTGCTGAGTGTGTTGTCCATATATGTCTCAAACCCTCTAGGATTTGCGTTCCCATATGCAATATTTTGACCCGGCGCCGCTCGGTCGGTAGGGTTCCCGGCCCCAGATCGCACCATCTTCTCCGATCTGAGGCCGCCATCCTCTATGATTCCGGCGAGCCTTTGCCGGTGTCCTTCCGCCAGTAAACTTCCCACAATGTGTGTCTTGACCTGTCCGTTTGCAACCCCGGCGAATCCGAACTCTATGTCTACTGGTCCTCCGTGATGGCTGTCGTTCATGGCGGCTTGAGCGGTTGCGACGGTGGCACCTAAACGTCGTTTGAAGAAGGATGCGGGGAAGCCATTGAGATAGTAACAGGCCTCCTTTGTGTGTCCCACCTTTTGACAGTGGGTACATCGTTGCTTGGATCTGTCAGTGCCGGGACCGGAGGGGAGATTTCTGGTGGAGGGGGTCCCCGGAAATGATGACCGCGATTTGATTCTATGGTCATGGTGGCCTGAGTTGTCTAATCCGGGAGGATTGGTGTGCTCAGGTTTGGTGAAGGGCTGGTGAACAGTTGTGTTGGCGTCGGTTCTGGAGTGTTGCCACGTGGTTAGCCCCATTCCGAGACCTTCACTAGCGTCGGCAGACTGCTTGTGGAGGATATCTATGCAGGTAGATTCTCGTCTTAAGGCAGCATAGGCGGATTCAACACTCGGTAAGGGTTTCTCTTTGAGTAGATCCCGTTTGATTATGTCATATTTTCTATCATTTGTGCCGGCCAAAAACTAATATAGACGTATTTTCTGTTTGTTCTTATTAAAAATACCTATGTCCGAGTTGCACGTCATGGGGTTTGGATCTCGCCAGTCGATTTCTTTCCACAGTCGCTGGAAACTGCTGTAGTAAGTTTCGAGCGTTTGCTCGCCTTGCTGGAAACGCATGGCCTGAACATTGAGATCAAAAATCTGAATCTCATCTTCACCGCTTTTATATGTTTCGGCAATGTCGTCCCATAAGTCTTTAGCATTCTGATATTCTAGGAATTGGTTGGATAGCTCTGGCTCGATTGATTCGAGTATCCATGAGAAGACCTGCAGGTCGCCTTGTTCCCATTTCTGAAATTGAGGATCGTCGATATGTGGGGGTGGAGTGGAGTGGGTGATAAAGTGTCATCTCCCTCGTCCCCCAATTGCAATCTTGATTTTTTTGGCCCAAATCGAATAATTTGTATCGTTTAACTTGGGCTCAATATGTGGTGCAGAACTTATTTCTATAGGTTGTTGATCATTTGCAGAACTTATTTCTTAGAAAGTGGTTGTACTGTCACCCCCTCTCGTTTGGCTGGATTCATCGTCGGACATTGTTTTGGGCAGATGATGAGTAAAGAGATAAGATAAGAACAGATACGATTCTTTTATGGATCGAAATAATGCTCTGATGCCATGAAAAAAAGTAATGTATAGAATAATTATTGTGTTTATTGATAGGATTCTTGTGTTATTGTGTTTAGAAGAAGATCATATTTATACATGTAATTATAATTGTACAATTGTAATGATTATATTCCTATTGAATCAAATAAATTGTTACTTTTCCATTATGTCCACAACGGTAACTTGCCTTTCATTGCCAACGGTAACTTGCATTTTATTCTTTATTTTCACAGCTTGTAGATATGTGCCGGGAAAAGGTAACTTGCCTTTTATTCTTTATTTTCACAGCTTGTAGATATGTGCCGGGAAAAGGAACAATCTAGTGCTTCAAATTTAGAGCTGCAAACGAGTTTGAGAGCCTAAAGCTTTCGACTTAGCATTGAAGAAGTTCGAGTTGGCTTATTTATGTTAAGAATTTCATTATTTAAGTCAAATTTTCATAATTTGCTTTTTTTAATTCGAATATATTTAATGTTGAAATTTTTAAGAAAATATAAAGAAATTATATTTTTCATATATATAATGTGGGCGGAAAATGTGAGTAAAAGTTTTCTTGATGCACATATTGTCACTAAAATTGGAATTTACATCTTTATTTTAGTTTAAATTGGAATTCGCGCGGGATATTATATTATGTAAATTTTTTATACCCCCAAATCTGAGGTCTTAGATGCAAAACGCAAAGGAAACTAGCGGGAAAGCGAAAGAAGAATCCGGGTAATTTAGTTTTAGTATAAACTTACAGCTGTAAATTAAAATTTAAAATATCTAAAATGATGTTTAGTTTTAGTATAAACTTACAGCTGTAAATTAAAATTTAAAATATCTAAAATGAATTCATCATTTTAGACTGCACGCACTCGAAGAGGGGGGATATGTGATCTGCGTGAAAGAAGTTGTTCTGATTTTTCCGTTGAACTCTTTCCCAAGGCAAATTCTCCATTTCTATTAATATTCAGTTCCTCTCACTCTAAACCGCAGTGAATGTGCTCGACATAAGTTCTCTTCCAGGATCAAAAGGAAAACCATCTTCTGATTTTTCTGAATCTTCATCGTTTTTACTTTTGTTTTTCCTCCGTAAAGCTCTAGATGTGGAGGCGAATTACTCGTTTGTCACCGGTTTTTTCTGGCCCCCAACTTCCTGTTCTCAACCAGGTTTAAGTTTAACCTACTACCGTCAACCCTATCTCATCTGATTTCGTTTGGATGAATCTCTATTTATTCAACATCAGGGAACTGATATTATTTTTGCCCCCTAAACTTTCCTGTTTATTTGGGAGATGCAGGTGGCTAATGGGGTGCAAATTTGGCAAATGTTTAGTAGAGAAATTCAGAGTCCGGTATTTAATAGTTTCCTATTCATTTGAGTATTGGAATATCGTGTATTCTAGAATGGCTGCATTTCTTGTTTCTCTGACTTACTTTTATCTCCTTTATGAAATCCTTGGATGCCATTTGAGTTTGTTATTCTTGATGTTGTGGCAAATACAGAGAAAATGCTTATCCATATATACATACATATCTATTATGATATATTCTATCTGAATTGATTAGAACTTGAAATTTCTCAAGTGAACGAGAAAATAGTTTGTTTCCGCACTTGCATGAAGGAAAAGGACTTGAACAATAGAGCTACAACTCTCTGGCGTCTTTAACCTTCCCTGTATTGCAGTTACATTAGATCTCTGTATGATATTGTCTCTATGGAAACATACACTTGCTATAATTAATATAGATGATCTTATTTTCTGGTTGTAGTAAAACTTGAAAGTTGAAAACTCGACAGTTTTATCTTGTGCTGCATGACATGGTGGCTGTAAAAAATCTGCTATACCATACGAATAGGTAGTCTAATTTCATCAAGCATTCCTATAGAGAAATCGAGACACTCTTAATTCGTTGCCATCAAAGATCTTATCAAGGGGAGAGTTAATAGTTAATGAAATAAAGTTCATGGCGGTCTTGCCATTCTCCAAATGAACAATTATACAGTTGTTCCTCGTATGATTCAAATTACCTACTTTCAACTATATACTCTTGGAATTGTTTTCTTTTTAATTCAGATAATGTAGCCTTCTAACACTTTCAACTAGTACCAGAACATCAGCGTAAAGTGTCTTCTTACACTTGATCTCTATTGGAATGGTTTTTAATGGGTTCATATGAATGCCTTGTGTTGGTCACATACTTGAAAATGTATCTCAAACTCATTTAGCATGAAGGTAAAACTTATATTCTGCTTTTTTGAAATCCTGGTTCTTTTATGTGTGCTTATCAAGATTCAACTTTCTGACTGTGCTGAGGCATAATAAGAATTTAGGTATTAATTGTTTAATAATGAGTTGTGTTAATATTGAAGGACTGAATAAGTATAATGCATTAATTATTCATTATTTCCTTGTATAATTGAAGGTAGAAGGCGGGGCCTCTTCCAGAGAAACAACTCCATTCGTAACTTTTGTCTTGGGTAATCAACTTTGCATCTTTTGAAAATACTTCCTCTTTCAGTTTTAAAGCAGCTTTGTCAAATCTATGTAGAAGCCACTCACAGTCATATACATTCTATCAATGTTGCTCAGAGGTGTTTTAAAATGTTAGTATTGCATAAGATTGTCTGAAATCTGTGTCGTCTTCTGGGTTCCATCATCTTATTTTTTACAGTGAGATTGAGACTTGTTTTCTTGTCCAGGATATCTTTAGGAAGTGATAGAAACTGGTTATGCACAATGACTGAATGCTTTTGCATTCTATTTTCAGGAGGCCCAGGTAGTGGAAAAGGTACTCAATGTAAAGAGATTGCTAAGAACTTTGGTTTCACTCACATAAGTGCTGGAGATTTGTTGAGGGAACTAGTTTCTTCTAAGAGTGAAAATGAGTAAGTGGGTGGTTCAAGCTTCCTAGAATTTGATCTTGATTATGTGTACCCTGGTTTTGTGTCACTTCTTTTAATGGTGTTGCATTTTTCCAGTATAATGATATCCAAAATCATCAATGAGGGTAGGATTGTTCCTTCTGAAGTGACTGTCAAACTATTGCAGAAAGCAATTGTGTCAAGTGACAATGATAAATTTCTGATAGATGGGTTCCCAAGAAATGAAGAGAACCGTTTGCAATATGAACGAATTGTAAGTGATCATTGTTCCTTTTTGATATTTATATATGGATAACCTTTTTCCTCATTTTTAAATAACTAATAAGGAGTTAGTTTGCTGTAGTTATAATTCCCAACCCTTGGGAGAGACATATTTTTATGATTCGTGAGTTGCCATTTAATTTTCAATTCTCATTGCAAGATATGTTATATTCATTTAATTGTTTTTGCAGATAGGTGTAGAACCCAACATGGTACTTTTCTTTGATTGCCCTGAAGAATTGATGGTGGAGCGATTACTAAACCGTAACCAGGTCCTCCCTTTTTCTCAAGTTTTATAGGAGAATGCTGTCGTGTTCATTCGTTGAGAAACAAACAAGTCTTTGACAACAGACATTTTACTTCTAGGGCCGTACTGATGATAATAGAGAGACAATAATGAAACGGTTGAAAGTGTTCTCTGCCGTTAGTCTTCCAGTGATAGACTATTACTACAAGAGGGGAAAGCTCTACAAGGTACTTAATTTGGGAGATGATCACTGACTCATTATGGTTTTTGGAAAATTACTCTACAATTGTTTTGTTGTTGTGTACTTGGGTTGATGTATTTTATGTCCGTTTTTCTTATATGTATTAACTTTTTATCTTTTTCCCTCCATCATTTAGCTTTTTTTTCTTCTTTTTTTTTTTTTTTTGTTTTTTTTTTTTTGCTGAATTTCATACAGATTGATGGCACTGGCACAGAAGATGAAGTATTCCGTCGTGTTTATGGAGTTTTTGCTGCTCTGAAGTATGATTTTTTATATTTAGGCAATATGATTGAGTATTTCATTTTCAGTATTCTCTCCCATATACTTCCTTCCAATCTCTATTCCTATATTTACTTGTAGGTTTCGTTGAATCCTGAAAACTTCTTTTGCAGGTTTAAATAATTCTCTTCTGATGAAATGTCAAAAGAAGAAATATGCATTCACCCTTCACCTGAATTACGGCGAGAGAAATAATTTGAGAACATTTTTTTAGTTGGAACCTTTCTTTTCTTGAAAGGTTTGGTATGTAGATAAAGATATGTGAATAAGATGTAATTTGAAGATGAAGAGTGATTAACAACTTTGTTACTATTGTTGAAATAGTGCATCCATTCTACAGAAAATTTAAGCATTTAAGATTTTTATATATGAATAAAAAAAATAAAAAGTAATAATAATGAAAAAAATGAACCACAAATGGTCTTCAATAAACATGTTGAGTTTCAATAATATTAAAAATAAATTTCCTTATTTTGGCGTCGCCCGGACTCGAACCGGAGACCTTCAGTGTGTTAGACTGACGTGATAACCAACTACACCACGACACCTTTGTGTTCAATCTATTAACATTACAATACCAACATGTTAGATTTCAGTCCAAACAAAGTGATAAATTTTGAATACTAGAAAGGCCTGTTTAATTATGGGAAACATTTTGTTTTCCCCTCGAGAATGTATCCGGTTGGAGAAGTCATACTCTGAAATACATATGAAACAGAGGAATGCTGAGAACTTAGGCTTTGTTGGCTACTTTGGCTTTACTTACTGCAATGAACTTCTTGAGCTTAGAATGCTCGATGTCATGGAATCATTACTCCCTTTCGAAGAAAAGACCAATGAAGAAGCAAAAACTTAGACAAATTAATCAAAACAGAAAACCCAAACTCCCATTCCCAAAGACATCACCCACGCAACTCTTAACCGAGCAAAAGAGTTATCCTCGAAAAAAGATTGAAGCCCTTGAAGATGTTATCAATAAAATAGAAACATCAATCGAAAATGGCATAGACATCAATGATCCTCATGTTTTCGCTATCGTTTTGGAGACCTGCTTTAAATTGAAGGCCTTTGATCTTGTTCTTAGGATCCATAGTCTTATTCCTAGAAAAATTATTTTCAAGAATGCGGGGGTTTCGTCCAAGCTCATAAGGCTATATGCTTCTGATGGGCATTTAGAGAAAGCTCACCAACTGTTCGATCAAATGCCTAAGCGTAATGCATCGCCTTTTCCGTGGAACTCTCTTATCGGAGGCTACACGGAGAAGGGGTTTTATGAAGATGCATTGGCTTTATATTTCCAGATGGTTGAGGAAGGGGTGGAGCCTGATCAACACACTTTCCCGCGTGTGCTGAAAGCTTGTGGATCCATTGGACTTTTTGGAGTTGGGGAGGAAGTTCATCGCCATGCGATTCGATACGGGTATGGAGGGGATGCTTTTGTTCTTAATGCACTTGTTGATATGTATTCTAAGTGCGGTGACATTGTTAAGGCTCGAAAGGTCTTTGATAGAATTATAGATAAAGACTTGGTTTCTTGGAATTCAATGGTGGTTGGATGCTTACGACATGAGCTTATAGTGGAGGCATTCTGTATTTTTCACCGCATGGTACAGGAAGGACACGTACCCGACTCTGTTACTTTATCATCAATTCTAACTAGTCTCCCATCTGTGAGCCTTGGAACCCAAATTCATGGATGGATTATTCGACATGGGGTTGAATGGCATCCTTCTGTTGCAAATTCTTTGATCTATTTCTACTCAAATTGCGGTAAACTACCCCTAGTGCAGTATTTATTTAAGAATATGCCCGAAAAGGATACAATTTCTTGGAATTCAATAATTTCATCTCATTCCAAGGAAAAAAAGGCTTTAGACTATTTTCAAGAAATGGTGAATGCTAATGTGATTCCTGATCGCATCACATTTGTGTCTCTGTTGTCTGCCTGTGCACATCTAGGGATGGTGGAAGAAGGGGAGAGGTTATTTAGAAGAATGAGTGATGAGTATAAAATCCATCCCCTGATGGAACATTATGCTTGCATGGTTAATCTTTATGGAAGAACAGGACTCATAGATCAAGCTTATGACTTGATAACCAAAAAGATGGATTTTATTGCCGGTCCAACTGTTTGGGGAGCATTACTGTATGGTTGCTACCTTCATGGGAATGTTGATATTGGAGAGATTTCTGCAAAGACTTTGTTTGAGTTGGAGCCAGAAAACGAACATAATTTTGAGCTTTTGATGAAAATTTACCAGAAAGCAGGTCGTTTAGCTGATGCAGACCAAATCAAAGAGATGATGGTAGAAAGGGGATTGGATTTCTAGATAAAGATTCTCCAGCTCTGTTAGTTAAATTGTGGCATGGAAACTACTAGTACTCCATACTCAGTCACAGATTAGCTACAAAGAATTGAAATTTCCTCTTTAAGAATCAGTGCCTCAGATAAGGAAGATTTGCTGGCTGGTTTCTTTTGTTATCAGAACAACTTATGTTAATTCAGTAATCCATAGTTGTAACTCGTGAATCTTGGAAGCATCCTTAATTTGGATGAACATTATGTGTAATTTGTCTAAGGAAATAAACAGAAACACTTGTAGAACATTCCATTTCAGCTGGACTGTTCTCGTGAAATGTTTTAAAATGGTAGGTAGTGGTTATGTTTGAATGGCTAATTAATGGATCTAATTCAATCAAATTACATGGTCTAAAATTTTACAAATTAATGAAGGACACTTGTCCTTTGCATTACCTACTTTTTGTTTATTGTCTTGGATTCTTGCTCCATAATATTTTTTTTCTTTTTGGGAATAATGATTTAAATTGATTTGATTATTGTCAATGATTAAATTTTAGGGCCGACATTTCTATTAAAATATCAGCAGCACCATGCATTCATACTTCAATTTCTTCTCACGAGGAAATGCAATCAGGCTGGATTTAGATAGATAGATTGCTGTGTCACATCGTCCTAACTTTTCCCCGCCACCCTTTTTCGCTAAATAATATTTACTTAAATATTAAAATTTTGAAAACGACTTTAGACACGAAAATATAAATAAATTTATTTTTATATATATTCACGCATAATTTAAAAATTATAATATCAATCCTCCTCTTCCTTTGTGAAAGAAAGGAAGACAGTTATTAGAAATAAAGAATTGCTTTCGGACGTGAATGGAGACCTAAATTGGTTGCAGAGGCAAATGAATCTCTCACCCCACTAATTATTGTCCAAATAACGTAAGAAGATCTTTTAAATTATGAAGTTACACAATAATACGTGTGTTTTTGTCGTGCAAACATTTTCAGAATTTATTTATTACATACTATTCCACTAGGTGGAAAACAAAATTCTTGCTTTTATTAATAAAAAGACAAAATATGTCATGACTGGTCAGAATTTATTTAATTCAAAAAAAAATTAATTTGATTATGATTTTTTTTTTTAAATACAAAATCTTTACCGTTGTTTCGAACTTATGGCTGATGTTCCCTATCAAAATAATATATTCTTGATGTGTATAAATTAATTTAAAATATCTTATATAGAATATATCGTATTTAAATAGTAAAAAAATTATAAATTTTTTTGTTTATTTAAAATTTTTTTATTGCTTTCGCAAGAAAAATTGGAAGATGCGAAATCTAATTGTTTAAGAAAAGAGAAGCATATATTCTTTAATTCTCGTCTTTTAAAAAAAAAGCAACTTCACTGTTCTGCTTTTTCCCTACCACTAAACAACTACAATTACAAATAAAAGGAAAACAGATCAGCAACTCATCTCCTTATGCAAAAAATTATTTGACAATTATAAGAAAAATTTAAAAGTTTAAAAATACTTGAATTTTTTTTTAAATTTAAAATCTAACTTTTGTATATATATTTATTTTTGCTTTGAATTAACACTTGAATTATAAAATATCATCTTCTTTACCCTTCCATCCAAAATTTCAATCAGACTTCATTTTCCATCCAATTTTTAGGGATATTTTTGTCTTTTAAAATCATTAATATTTTAAAATTATTAAAATTTCATTTTTATGGATAATTTTGTCTTTTCATAAAATTTTAAAAAATTTAAAAAATCTTCTTAAATTGGAAGGATTCGATCCTTTAACCACACAAATGACAAAATCATATTAACTCATTGAGAAAACTATTAACATGTTAATTTGCATGAAACTTATATTTTATATTGCATACTAGATGAAGTCAAAATAAATTTAACATAATTATATTTGTGAACCTCTATATTTAAACCACAAACAGTATAAACAATAAATAAACATTTAACATTTGGACAAATAAAAATATTTATATTATTTAAAAATTATATTAAATATAAAGATTCTGGAAAAAAATTATCCAAACAACACAATTTTAAACCATATGTCTTCGCAGTCAATCCCTTCCTCAAACCTTGACTTAATTTTTTTAAAACTTTGAATTTTAATTCGTTGCAGAATACAAATTTTGAGTTTTTTTTAACAATGTTATTATTACATTATTAGTGTCAGCAATGACATTGTATAAAAAACACCTCGAAATTCATGTTTTGTGACGAATTCAAAACAAAAGAGTTAAAGAAGAACTTCAGTGCAAGATTTGAGGAAGATGACAATAACAAAAAAACTGATGGTTTGAATTGTGTCATTTGATAATCTTTTATAAAATATTTATATTTAATATAATTTATATTTAATATAATTTATATTTAAAATATAAAATATAATTTCAATATAAAATGCGTATTTATTATTTTTGTAATTACGATATAAAATATAAGTTTAAAAAAATTTATATATTTATAGTTGTCTCAATGAATAGATATAGTTTAATTAAACATGTGATTGTAGGATCAAATCCAATTATAAAAAAATATTTTTTAGATTTTTAATAATAAAGTGAAATGACAAAATTACCCTTAAAAATAAAACCCTAATAATTAAAAAATGCTCATAATTGTAAAAAGATAAAAATGTACTTGAAAATTGCATGAAAAATGAAGTACGACGAAAATTTTGAACGAAAGGGCAAATGATATAATATTTTATAGTTTAAGTGACAGTTCAAAGCAAAAATAAATACAGATATAAAAGTTAGATTTTTGAAAAGTGTTAGTAAGATAATTTACCCAAGTTTAAAACATGATAAAAAAAATAGGAATATTGTAATAATAATAGTAGTAATATTAAGGTATCGGATAATTTGGAAGAGTTGATAAGTGGGTTCGAATTCCCTTATAGTAGTTAGTTTCAACTTAAAATTTTTAGATCAAATTCTTACTCTCAATTAAAAATTAAACTTTTTAATTATTTTACATGTCAAATCCAAATTAGTACGAGGATACGAAATGTCCTAACTGACTAGAAAAAAATATGGAGGTACTGGATTTAGGATAAATACATAACTTATGTAATTTTTAGTTTAGAGGAAATGGAAGAAAAGTGTCGTTTGAAAATTAGGCGCAACTGGAGACTGAATGATTTTCCCACTGCTTTTCTTCAAAGCCATAGCTTTATCCTAAAAAAAGTAGCTTTGGCAAAACTTATACTTATCAGTTTGAACAGATCCGATAGTCTATTTATTATCTCACATTAAACGAGACCAAGATCCCATAATTAAAACTAAGTCCTCCAACATATGTGATTTATCATTTCATATATATATATTACATTTTCTTTTTTGAAATATTAAGCGTAGTACTCTTTTGATTATTATTATTATTATTTTATTTAATATTTTTTGGTAGACACAAAATACTATTTATCTACAGGTCCGACATTACATATTAATTATAAAAAAATAAAAGAAAAAAACGAAATATAATTCTTTAAAAGCGCCGGCCAAATATCCTTTTCTTTAAAGACACGCCTTATTTTTTTCGGTTATTTTACTTTTAAACAAAGATAATAATAATACTGTAGGTATCTACGCATAAAAATCCAAACACTTTTCTACCAGACAAAAAACATTAAAAGAATTTCCAACAAATTTTTTATAAATTATGTCAAAATATTTATAATTGAGACAAAAATCTTCAAAAATAATTGACGATAAATTATATTAATAATAAATATATGTGAGCATGGGAAACCAAGTAAACCGCGGCCACTTGTTTGGCGTTCCCATTTCCGGATCTAAAGTTAAACCACAGATGAGTGGGACCCTCCATTTCCCTTCCTTATGTCGGTAGCCAAATAACGTCCAACCATAAAAATATAATTTTTTAATCCAATTTCTTGATTTTATTTCAATTAATAAGTAACTATTTACCTCTCTCTTTCCCTTAAATCTATGCTTGATTTATGGTAGAATTTTGACTCACGTTGCTTTCTTCCCAAACCCCAATAAAGAAAAAAAAAATCGAATTAACAAAATTTTCAAGGTTTCAGATATAATTTTAGATTTTAGGGTAAAAACAGTGGATAAACTGAAAAAAATACTCCAAAACAATTGAAGCACGTGGGCCCGAATCGCACGTGACAACTGATAAACATCCACTGCTCGTTTATTTTCTCACTATTATATATAGGACCAAGATTTCTTCTTTCTTCAAAGTGTATATATTTCAGTGAGTCGGTGAAAAAGCAAGAAAAAATGGCATCTTCTACCGCTGTTCTTCTTCTTCCTTTCCTACTCATCTGTTTCTCCGTCGTATGCATTTCCGGCAAGGCGGAGGCAAACTTTGCCGGCACAAGTTTCATCAGGTCCAAGTGCAGAGCCACCACATACCCTTCCCTATGTGTCCAGTCACTTTCGAACTACGCAACCACCATCCGGACAAACCCGAAACAGTTGGCTCAGACTGCGCTGTCGGTGAGCTTGCAGAGGGCTCTGTCCACGAGAGATTTCGTGACAAAACTGAATAAATTCAAAGGACTAAAGGCGAAAGAGTACGCGGCTCTGAGAGACTGTCTGGAAGAGGCAAGCGACAGCGTGGATCGGCTGAGCAAATCAGTAGCGGAGCTGAAGAACATAAACAGAGCACGTGGGGAACAACTTTTGTGGCACATAAGTAATGTGGAGACTTGGGTCAGTGCTTCGCTGACGGATGACACCACGTGTGTGGATGGATTTGCTGGGCGTGCTTTAGATGGAAGAATTAAGGGTTCGATTAAAGCTCGGATGACGAATGTTGCACAGGTTACGAGTAATGCTTTAGCTCTCATCAACCAACTCGCCAACCAATAATCACTACTTTCAGACAACGTTTTAATTATGGCTTTTTTCCGACTTATAATTTGCTTCAAGTTTTAAGGTTTTTGAGTTAGTATGTGTAGAAATCCTAAATTAAACTACTTTTTCTCCATTTTTGTCTCATAAGTTTTACAACTCTATTATCTTGTATGGCAATCGATTTTGGTGGAGTGCTTAAAAATCCGGCAATTATTTAGAAGATCCGCATAATTACATGTCCCTGTAATGAAATAGACTTGAGCAACTCCACCAACCTTTGTACGTAATTAAGAATATTTATGAAAATTTATTTATTTACAAAATAAAGAAAGTAGATTTATAATTAATTATGATAAACCAAAAACATTAAATATTATTATTCAAAAAAAAAAAGAGTAAATCCGGTAAAATATTGAATTGTTTTTCAACATTGGACAACCTTATTAAACGACAATTAAATCCGGTAGTTGAAACATGCTACTGTTTTCAAATTTCTGGCAACAACTATTGTGAACCAGAATTTTTTATTTTAAAATTTTTATAAATACTAATGTTATTATACCGTTTGAAGGAGGGGTCCACCTAAGATAAATAAATAAAAAATAATTCACTTTGTGAAAGCAACAGCCATGTGGAGTGATGCTTCTGCTCTGACTTAATTTAAGGCTTGTGGAAAGGACGAAATTAAATAGGATAGGGGCGGGATGGCTGCTCAAATTGAAGCCGTAAAATGAGAAAAATGGGAAAGTCTAAGATATTTATGAAATATTATTAATTTAAATTATTTCCTGATCTAATTAGACGTTAAAAAATATATTAAATAGTAAAAATGGAATTGTGAGGGTGACGTGGATTTGTTGAAAAATCAATAATTCTTTTATCAATTATTCAACCATGCATCCATTCAACCATGCATCTCTTATTGGAAGAGGCATTAGGTCCATTCCTAGATGGAAATGGAAGAAGAGGACATCTCTTATTGCCTAACTTTCTAAAAGAAGCATTATTTATTAAAGTCTTGCTCAGCACCCAACCAAATCATACACCACTGTATTACTATTCCCCAAGAAAACAGAAAATCTTCATAAGATCTTCATCGGCATACAAAATTTTACATCAAAATAGTGTAACTGAGACTCCTTTAATTTTATTTTTTTTACTTTATTTTTTATTTGTTACAATTCAAGTGCATCAAGATTTTTAAGGCATAAACAATATGAAACATTTTTGTTGAAACAAAATTGAATTTTAAACTTTTAAAATTTAGAGGTAGCTTGATTAATTTTAAAGTATTTTTTCATAATAAATAAATCCCTAAGGAGTATAAATCTTGTAAAGCGATGGGCTGCTGTTAATGACAAAGATTGAGTGACTATTAACTCGGCCCAAATAATTCAAACTAGATTGGGCCACGACCCACTGGGGGAAGATATTTTCCCTTCTATGCGATTACGATAATTGACAGAGAGAAAAAAAAAAAAAAGGCGAACTAATCCGTCTCCTTAATACTCTCTATATTCTCCTATTAAACTGCTCCATCTTCCAATCTCAAGGGCCAATTTTTTTCTGCAAGTTATTTGCGGTTGAATAATGTGTATATATAAAAAATAGAATGAGAACCGATAATATTTTCTCTGATCGGTGCTATTGTAGAAGAATTGATAAAAAATGGCAAGAGGTTTCCTCCGGCTACTATGCCTGTTGATATGTGCAGCGTACGGCAACGTAGCGGTTGCAGTATCGCAAGAGAAACCAGAGGCAAGAGGTAGTAGTATTGATGCATTGTGCAAAAACACCGTTGACGACCAATACTGTTTAGATCTGCTAAAGCCATTAGTGATCCCGTCGACGAATTTCAGTTCAATAAAATGGAACAGAGCTGTGCTGTCGAAAGCTATGTCAAAAGCCAGGACTGCTCGAGTGTTCATGACAAGGCTAGCCGGTGTCCCTAACCTGGATTTCAAACACCATTCAGCCTTGAAGGATTGCCTCGATGATCTGGACAGAAGCGTCGAAAATCTCCAGCAAGCTGCTCGTGAGTATGTGCAGGTTTACAACTACTACGGCACGCAGGACTTCAATCTGCATAAGTCTTACGTCAAATCGCTAATGGACACGGCTGCATTGGATCAAGGACATTGTTGCGCCTCCTTGGATCTCTATAAAATCGATATCATGGTTGAAGCACGGCAACACGCTGAACAAGCTTACAAGGCTAACAAAATTGCTGAAAAGATAGTTTTGATCATCTAACTACCTACATATCTAATGATTCCCTGCCACCTGTCTCTTTCTTTCTCTCTCTCCTCAGAAATTAGGATAGGCTCGATCCGAAAAAAAAGCTAGCTGAATATATAGGCTTAACCGTTTTTTATTCATGTTACTACTCTCTATTTTTTATTTTTTTTTAGATTCCTTTTTCTTTTTAACCCTTTATATTTAATAGTTCAATGAGTGCTTCTAAGTTCTAATTACCGCTTGAACTATGAAGTTGATTATATATATATATATATATATATATATTATTTACCAGAATTGAATTTAATCAAACCATTCTGAATTCACCTTTTGTTAATAACTTACAGCAGGGATTTAATTTTCATAAAAAAGAAGGAAAAGCAGAAGCATAGTGCAGATCTAGCTAGTAAAGATGATTGATGAGAGACAGAGCACTGCCGATCTGTTTTTCCAGAGCAGAAATATAGGCTCCGATTTTCTTCTTCACAACAGGATTTACTTTCCTTTCAAAAAATCCATCCTTGCAAGTCTCGGCATCTGTAATCGCAGCGCTCGCCCTTGTCTTGGCATTAGACCACTGGAAATCTCTGTCGGGGTCTCCGAGGTGCGCCATTGCATTCATGGCATCCTTTAACTCGTAGATTACGTCTTTAATATCTCCAATACATTCTTTGATAATAGCTGCTTCTGTCCGGGTAATCCCCTGCTTCTGGGATACTAGGTTTTTAACCGAAGCGGAAGCTTTTTTGGCACTTTGTATGGCTACGTTGAGGGCTACATTGCAGAGATATAAGGGATTGGTTTTGATAGAGGCAGCATAAGGAGTGAGGGTTTTGATGCAGAGGGATGCATAAGTTGTGGCCCGGCATTTGGTTATGATGTAATCGGTGTATTTCCTTGGGACTGTAGCAGCAGAAGAAGCTGTAATTTGTGTGCAAACAACGAAGCAGAGGATTGCCGTTCTGATAATTAATGACGACGACGCCATACCTCCGATTTAATTTCTTGCCCAATTAAATGGAATGAATGAATATATATATATATGTATGTGAATTGAAGGAGAGAAGGTTGTGAGAATGGTGGCTGATGATAGAATTGTGATTTGTGAGGTGGATATTTATAGGGCTAAATAACTGTCAGGTGTGTTTGATCTTTACGCACAGAGTGTTGAAAATTGGTGTATATGGGAATCTGATAATTAACTTAAAGAAGGGAAGAAAATGGGGGATTCGTGTATTGCAAGATGGGTGCGGTCGGGAGCTGCCAGAAGAACCAGTCTAGCTAAGACTTGTGAACGCACAAAATTGTTCGGTTGTCACATGCATTTGTTTGGTATTTTACTTCAATTATTTATTCTTATTCCTAACTAGATTGGATCATCTTTTCTTTTTCTTTTTTTCATAAATTGATTGTCTCGCAAGGCAAACCAAAGAGATAAGAAAGAATGGGACAAGAAGAATGCCGCCGATGCCGCATTTTGCTCTCCTCAATCGCCATGGTAAGAAGAAACCATCGCTAATCTACAGTTCTTATTCCATTTTTTCCTCATCAAATCCCGCAATTTAGATATTTGCAGATATAATAAATAAACAATTGTTCAGCAAGCAAAGAAAAGAGATTGAAGAAACCTTTCAGAAAATTAGTTTCGTGTTACTCGGGGGATAAGATTAAAGAGGGGCCATGTGCTTACCCTATCATAAGGCGGCACGTAATAAAGCGGCCGTCATCGTATCTTGTTAGAAAAGTCTACTTCTTGAAAGTCGTGGACGTGTTTTTGCTCTGCCGACGTTGCGATAAACGCTGCGGGAACTTTGCCGACCTCTAAGGATAAATACATGATCCCATCTGGTTCGTTGCCTCTTTCATAACTCCCTATAATTATTTTATTTGTTGTTTTTACTTTCCATTTTGTAGAAAAAGAAATCTGATAAGAGTTGAAGAAATTGGCAAAATAAGTTCAACAGGAGCATCCAATTATCATATGACTTCTGGTTGATAATCAAAAGGAGCTATCAATTCTCCTCTCACGCAAATCTTTTTTTTTCTTTTAAATGACAAGAATCAGTTAATTAAACCAGCCAAATTATGTGATAAATAATGTGCGATGAAAATATGTGGCATCTTTATAGTTCAATTTATCACTTAATTTTTATGTATTGAAATAAAACATATTTTCTCAACAACCATTTTATCTCTAGTAAAAAAAATAGCTAGCTACAAAGGAGATGAATATATATACATTTGACCAAAAATAGAAACATGAACTATGAACTATGACCTTCATGCATGCATGTATCGTCCAATAATGCAAGGGAAAGTAGGGGGAAAAAAAAATCAAAGTTGAGCATCTGGATGCACATGTATATCCATCCTAGTTAACTGAATGGTTGACAATGAAATTCTATAATTAAAAAAAATGTAAGGTAATATAATATATATATTTATAAACGACACCTGATGTTGAACAACATGCATATACCTCCATTATTAATTAATTCATGTGATTCAAGACCTTCATTTAATTCCATTGCTCATTGGTATTACTTTATATATAGTGAGATCATTACAGGAGTAACCTTTATGTCCGTACTATGAAGCCAATTTTTCGAATATGGTCGAATTAATTAACTTCCCTCGTGACAAAATTTTGTCTTTTTAAATTAATAATTAAACTGATTGAAGAAATTAAAGCACGAAGATGCATTTCTGTTTTGAACTGTTATATATATATATATAGCGCATTCAAATGGGGGAGAAAGTAAAACACCAAAAAGATTTACTATCATAGATTGGTTGGAGAAGATGGTATGATTAAGGCAATATATATACAACAAAATGCTAGTTTTTTTTTTCCTAAAAAGAAAACCAGTGTAATATTATTTTATAGTAAATTTTAATGTGTATAAAGAAAGTAGTACCAAATAATGGGTTTCATATGTTACATCATGGACAATAATTTCTGGGGGAAAAAATACCTTTTATTTCAAAATCAATGGAATTCTACTTGTTAATTCAAGTGGGTGGGTGGAGTGGATCATATGGGAAAATATAGAGAGACAAGAAAGCGATGATCAACATGTATATGTAGATATGCATCCACTTGAAACTTCAATACAAACCACCCAAGATGATGATTATATATATATATATATATATATATATATATATATATATAGTTACTACACTTGCTACTTGTAGGCAATTAAATTAAATTTCAATATTTTAATATATATAATTTGTATATATTAAAATATTGAGAGGTTATCTTCCAGAGAGTTAGAGAGTGATACTTACCATTATAATAGCCAAATGATTGTCATAAGACTCTTGAAGTTGAATCCAGTTATGCCACTCCAATAAATCAAAATTCATTGGAATAAGATCAATAAATCAAAATTCCTTGAATTGAAATTCATTGGAATAAGATCAATAAATCAAAATTCCTTGAATTGAGATCGAGCAAAAAAAATTATTTATAATTTATTTACATAATAACATATTTTATTTTCTTATAATTTTCAATCTACAGAAAATTATTGGAGAAAGAAAATTTGTTTACATCTATTGAAAAAGAAATATAATAAAATTTTTAAAAAATAAAAATTTCCACGTTATCCAATAGGACGTCTTAGGGGACCAAACAATGGGCCCAAAATTAAAAGAAATAAAATTTCCATGTTCTCCAATAGGACGTCTTAGGGGACCAAACACTGGGCCCAATAGCTTACCATTGGATCAGGGCTTTTAAACCTAATAATCTTCATTCCCGCCCCCCAAAATAAAATTCAAATCTTTTTTTATAATTGATAGTAATCGAATCAAACTATAGTTCTTGTATAATTTTATAATGTATTTTTTTTATTGTACCAAACTAATGAATTAATTTAAATATACATTTACCACACATCTTAGAAAGAGATTATGTAAAATTTGAGAGTTCAAATTTTACACTTTAAGAAATAAATCTAAATTATATGTAGTCTATTTGTAGCCAATAATTAGTTCAGAACGTGTGTAATATTACAATCATTGGAGAGAAACCCTAATTTTGATGGAGGTAGTGATTGAAAGAAAACAAGAAAGGGATCCACTCAATTGGAAATCTAAGTGAATCCACCTTCACTGAATAATGAACTTCAAGTAGAGTTCTTATTTGCTACGTACCCTTCCGTCAATATATTGAGACTTGTCTAATCAAATTATTATTATTTTGAGATAACAATCCTTATCTAATTAATTTGTACTATTTCTAACTTGCTTTTAGTCTTTTATTATATATTTTTTTGATTAGCTTAGAAGAGCACATATATACCTTAAAATTATGTTTTTCAATATTTTATTAATTAACTTATTTGATATATATATATATATAATGATGATTTTAGATTATATTTTGATATATATATTAATAGCTTTTAAATTATCAGAATAAAAATAATTTTTAGAGCTAAAAGTAATACATACATATGAAATTATAATTATTTTTATACATTCAGTCATTAAATTATGGCCGAAAAACATTACCATATTAAGCTTTTCTTTTAGGACCAAACAACATTGGGCCCAAATGACCATACCATCGTATGGATTCTCTGAGATTGAAACCTAATTTGTAGGACCAATTATCTTTGAGATTTTGTTTTTTGCTTCTCTCTTTAAAAAATTAATAATAATTTCAATAATTTCACACACACACACACACACACACACACACACACATATATATATTATTGGTACGTTTTAAAGATAATAAAAAGTGTTAACAATTTTTTTTTATTATTTTGTCAAGTGGGAAGTCGGAGGAAGATATTCTTGGTTCGTTCAGACACTAATTAGGGTTTGCATGGCGAAGATAGGTTCTACAATCTTGGATATGTCGGCATCCTTTTTTCTTTTCTTTTCTTTTTTTTTTAAATAAAAAAACCATATATAATAAGGCGGATTATTTTTTCACGAAATCAAATAACCAAAAGATTTTTTGCACGTCACTTGTTAATCATAACTAAAATTATTTTATCATCAAATTATTTGCACGTCAAGTATTTATAATTTTTTTTTAAGAGACCACATATTTCTTATTCTTAATTGATGTACTTAGAAACACTTAACATGAGACTGAATTTGATATGGAAAAAACAGCTTCAGAATTGATCAAATAAATATTAAAATAAATAACAGTCATCATCGGACCAACTTGCAGATATTATTGGATTTTGTCCTCTTAAACTAAACATGGCCTTCCTCTTATAAATACCCAACTCCACACTTAACCGTTTCACCACAATAATAGCCTTTCACATTTCATTAATTGGGAAAAAATGGAAGCATTTTCTTCTAATTCGAAGCAAAATTTTCTTGCATTTCTTGTTATTTTCTTCACAATATTGATAAGTAGTACAGCTTCGGCTGCTAGAGCTAGAGCTGGAACTGGAACCATAGACACCAGATTTGTAAGAACGTCTTGCAGCTTAACCTCATATCCTAAACTCTGTTTTTCATCTCTTTCGAGCCGTGCATCAGCTATTCGGTCCGACCCCAAAATTCTGGCACACGAAGCTCTGTCGGTGAGTCTTGAGACCGCACGGTCGACTTCCGCCACCATGGTTAAATTGGCCCACACACACGGCTTGACTCCAAGAGAAGTCGGCGCCATGCGTGACTGCATGGAGGAACTTAGTGACTCGGTAGACCAATTGAGGAGATCTTTGGGAGAAATGGAGAAATTAAATGCATGGAACTACGATCTCTCCATTAATAATATTCAGACTTGGGTAAGCGGTGCATTGACGGACGACGACACGTGCATCGATGGATTTGCCGGGAAATCCATGAACGGAAACACCAAGATTGTAGTGAGGAAAAGGATTGTAAACGTTGCACACATGACTAGCAATGCTTTGGCTTTGATCAATAGCTACGCCCATCTCCGCAACTAGCTGCATTAATCTATTCGGATTGCTATGCTCCCATAGACATGTAAATGTGTAAACTTTATTTTGTTTTAATGTAATGTTCAAGAGATTGGGAAGGGGAAATTAGGAAAAAGGATGTGTTTGAGTCAGTTGACAGAGAAGCTGCTCTGTTCTGTTCCCTACTGTGTTTAATGTTTTCTTTCCTCCTACAACAAACAACACCATGTTAGCCCCAAGATTTATCAACCAGTAATTTTCTGTTTTTAACCTTCATTTTGTGGAATTGGTAAATTACTTAAAAAGAGAAAAATGTTAAAACAAACAAAACAACAAAGGGAGCAAAGCCAAAAATATGTCACGGACATCAATATTCACGCACGACACACTGAGTGCAATTACTAATGTCTATAAAAGCATTAGCACCAACCACAGAGAGAAGCAAATAAAGACATCAATAAGATGAGCAATGATTAGGATGCAATTATTAATTGTCCTCACGCATCACATGCAATAACAAGTTATATATATATTTTAAAAATCATGAAACACACAAAACAAAATTAAAAATAATATTTAACTTCAAAAGTTTCTATAAGCCATAAATATCATCCTAATTTTCGCAGTAAAAATAAGTATATTAAAAAAAAAGAAAAAAAAGAGGAACAATGATGAAGAAAAAAAAAGAAGGAAGTTCATAAAAGCATGAATCAGCGATACACGACATAACAGCGACACTAGAAGTTACTATTAAGAGAATGGAGTATAAGATCTTCTTTGGACATATCCAACCGGTGAAATCCTGCACGTAACTAACCGTAAGGATATTAAATATATATAGACTGAATGACTCATAGTTACATCAGATCAACAAGAAGTCAATTCCATCGGCTAAAACTAGAATTAGTTAATCAAGTAACCATTCCGGGCCCAGAGTTTCCCATTCTTATCCGCCGTCAGGAGCTGGAGTGCTTGACCGAGGTTCAATGCACTTTCCTCCCATGCATCAAACGCTCAAATCCAAAAAAAATCAAATGGAGGGAGTGGGGGAGAGGGAGAGCATGAAGAAGACAGGAATCTTTAAATTTATTCTAATTAGTCATGAAGTATTTCTTTAAACTGGAAACTCTCATTATGTAGATGTCACAAATGCAGAATTTTCAATGCAAAGATACACCCATGCAGAATAGTTCAGATAAAGGTTGAATAGTTCAGATACACCCATGAAGAATTTTCAATGCAAACGGCACTTATTGACAAAAAAAGGCAAATAATAATAATTACACCAAATATCTATGACAACAATTTAAATTTTGTCAATAATGAAAGTATGAAGCACTCAAAAGGTAAATTATCATCAACATCAATGACTCAAACACAAACTATCATCACAAGCAGAAAATTTCAAGCCTCTGCTTCTTTCAGAATTCAGGGTCACCAGAAAGAAAACTTAGCAAACAAGTCAAAGAAAAGACATTCATTCAGATGGTTTAGAACAGTAATGGAGGCAGCCAATCAAGCAGAAGAAGTTTTACTGTCTAGTAACGGGAAGTCAAAATTGGCCAAAATAAAAAAAACAATTCCATCCAGGAAAAAGAGTTTGCAGGAATATACTGTGCATTAGTGTGTAAATCCTGCTCACAATGAGAATAAAAATAATCATGTCAAAGACCTCAAATTAAGTTCTAAAAACTCATTATTAAGCTCGTAAGGATTTTCCAAAAGGAAAACTCAAAGTATCAAACACCAAACAAGACAATATGTTAAAAAAGCATAAGGTATGCTAAAAGGTCCAGAAAGAAACACTTTTGTTAAATCTCAGAACGCACGGTTGAAGGAGGACTTGGAGGGACTATGAGCAAATAATATCAATATCCATCGTATCTTATCATCTCAGTATGATTAAAATTTCATTAACAGTCTCCACCCTTGTAAAACATCTTTGAAAAATGAGAAAAAGAAAAAAAAAGTAAAAACTTGTTGGAAAATAAGATAAACCTGAAAGGGAAAAAAGGGGCGAAAATATTCTAGTTATAAGACATTCGAAGTTAATGAGAGAATACATCATCAAGAAGTTCTTTTGGGAGGAGACATATTATGGATAAGAGATGTTGTTGTACCGATTGCAAATATTTGAACTCCCAGTCCTGCAAAAGTTGCAATGAAACTCAAACCAAGTGATATATTTAAGTGCGCTATACATTGGGGAAAAAATGTCAAATTCACAAGTTTACCGAGTACAATAGTGGCACAGTTGATAAGTTCAAAGATTGAATTTGTCCAGCTACTCAAATCTCGGATAAGCTACGCAGGACATAAAAGATATTTTAGACCATGTTGATATTAGTAAAAAGGTGTAATAGATAAGTAACTAGAATACTGTATCAGTCTCATTATCATACATCACTAAATAAAAGAATAAGGCAATTTCTCCTAACATGCTTCTATACTTCGGGTGGCAGTGATGCAAATTATTTCTATTATGTTTCTGGGTTTTCCTCATGCTTTTCTGGAGGAGGTGATGAGGAGGGGTGAAGAAAAGGAGTCGTATGGTAACCCAAAAAAAAGGACCAGGATCCCAAATTAGTTACATTGAAGTTTCAAAGAAGCAATTAAGTTAAGAATCATGAATATCATTGCCAACTCCAATCTTAAAAATGTAGGTATTTTTAGCTGCTGTCCAATTTCACTTATAAGCAAATAGATCAAATATCATTAAGTAAGCTCCTACTTTCAAACTTTTCACTACAAGCATTTTTTGTTCTCTAATATCTTTATAGAACATAATTAATAGCAAGTATCTGTAGAGTACTGAATCCATTCTCTCTTTTCATATCTCATATAAATTATACAGTCATCATAAATAGAGAAGAGTCTCATAGTTGTGAAATGTTTCTTGAAAATAAGAGAAATTTCAGAAAACTGCCCAAAAACATGAAATGTTTCCTTCTATATAAATCCCATCCAGACTTTCCAGCTCATTCAACCAAACTGTTGAAGTGATTGCTCTAGATCACCATACAACTATTTTGGTGTCATTTTACTTTTCAAATGAGAAGCAAATCATCCGTTTTTCAAGTCATTCAAAGACATGGTCTAAGAGAAAGAAACTTGCCTGCAATACATAATTACTCCTTGCAACACCAGCTATCGAGATTAGTAAAGCTCCTGAAGATCCCCAACCATAAAACTTTAAAAAGTTCACCCTGCTCCGCTTTCTACCTTCAAAACCAGAAGCAGGAAAAACATTTTAACTGGTAGTTTTTGAAATCTCAAATTCATCCATTGTATAAAAAAAGAGGACTAAATGATCGACCACGTACCTAATTCCCCAACTAACAGAGAAATGAAATATATAATGGAGGAAGAAACAGCAAATGAATCAAGATCCTCTCTCTTTGAAGTGGATAAAAATATATTTGCTGCTGCTACTAACTGAATGATGGCCTGCATATAAAGGCAAAAGCCATACCAAATTTGAAATCATCTGCTACAGAAGTTAAGCAATTGGCTTCTCAAAAATATACAGCACATCTAGCACCACAAAAACCCAAAATCAAGACAGAATTCTAAAGCATAATGATACTCCCTCTGTACAGAAGTGCAAAGGGCACATTACATTATTACCACAAAGAATTGGAGCATTAGATAATTGACGCACAGCAGCATGGCATTTATATCACAATAATGTCTAATTTCCAAAAACTGATACTACAAATAGAATTCTCAATGAGTCACATCACCGCTCATCAGACCTGAATTTCATTAGCAAATAAAAGAATGTCGTTCTGTAATACATTGCTAAACACTGAATAAAAGTGGAGGAAGCAACTTGAAAATAATTTCACAAATGTATGCACCTGTATCAAGATGACCACAGAAAGCCTAGACTTGTATCGAGCGACCTTTTGGTACCCTAATCAGATTAAAAATTTCATTTAAAAGAAAACTAAGAGCACTTCGTCCAAACTTTGGAGGTGCCGCAATGGCGATTTAATTTAATTTAATTTACAGAAATAATATATATATTTCCTTTCTTCCTAAGAAAAGAAACCGTACTAGAATCGACGACCATGCGATAAGAGAAATCGGAACCGTCAGTCCCAGACGGCCTTCCGTTCCCAGATTTCCTTTGATGCATCTCTGGCTCCAAGTCGCCCTTTCAATTTGCAACCTGCTGAGTTTTCCGGGAAATCTCGAGAGGAAAAGGACTAAAAATGTAATTATAGGTAAGGAAGAGGTGAACATTTTAATAATATTATTTCATCTTCAGCCCCTAATTTACTTCATTTTGAAAACAAGTCCCCTGACTGTTTTATTTGTATGATTTCCCCCCACATCTCAATCTAAGGCTTCTCTCTCTCTCTCTTTTTTTAGTATTAATGTCTTTGTTTATTAAATTATTACTAATCAATTCTTTTTAGTGATTCGACGTCGTTTTACATTATCAATCGGGTAAAAGGATAGAGTTCATATTTAGTGGGGGGAAAAAATAGAAAGAAAGAGCGCCATGGAATTCCGACATTACAATATTTGGGAAAACTTGAAAAAAGACAACCCTTCCATTTCATCACAACATGTCTTACATTAATTTCACTGATTACAAGGAACATTCGTCGTATACGGGAGAGCAACAACATGATTAAGTTTAACGACACTTTCGTATCTTCATCGAAAATAAAGTCTAGCTAGGTTTTGTAGCGTGAAATTCAGTACTTTCCCATATACATATTTTTATCCAAAACTTGTAACGATGCATAAGATTCTTTATTATTAAAAGATTAACGAATTAAGTGTAATATAAGTAGCTTGTAGTAGTTTATACCAAGATAATTACATACCACTTTAATTAATTAATAATAACAATATCTAAAAACATGCCGATATAAAAAAATATATATATATAGCGTAAGTGCAAAATGAGGAGGGGGAAAGCACATGGTTGCAAGCATCATAATCGGATATCTCTGCTTTGGTTTGAGCTGTACGTAACTTCCATGCAACGCTTACGTTGTAGTTTGGACTTGAGCAACAAGCTACGACCAGAACAGCAATCATACAACCAAAACACTAAGGAAAAATTGGTCCCATGACATCACATGTACGGAGAACACTCAAAAACCCATCCACTTTCTAGCTAGCTTTTGGGCTTTCTTATAATATATATATATGTTGCTTGGTTTTTTATGTTAGTAGTACGTCCTCGCCCGCCACCAATTCTTCTTCCAAGAAGCGGATGCTTAATTATGTATCAATTCTAGCGCAAATTTTTGTTAAGCAATGTGTTTTATTATCGTGCCAACTTCCATCTATGACTTCTAAGCTAAATAGATATATAAATACCTGAATTCAACACCCACGATCTGTCATGTCTTTTCTGTATATTATATATGTTTCTCTCTCCCCCTCGCCATTAAATCTTGAGTGTGTTAGCAGCGATCCATGAAACAAGGATCTAAAGCCACACCCGGGCTTTGAATCTGTTAACTAATCCATAATTCCTCGAATCCAATTTGTCATTCTCTCTCTCTCTTTCGCATTATATTCAATGAAGAACTAACTGAATTTTATAGTACTAGGAAAGAAATTAAGTAGGTACACAAATGGCGGTGAAGCTTGTCATATTTGTGATATTGATATCCCTATCTTCGATTGACTCCCAAACGACACCGTCTAACAGTAGTAGTCACGAAGAAAATGGAGGTATTGACTGGTGGTGCAACAATACACCCCATCCGGAGGCTTGCAAGTATTTCATGAGCCGCGCTCGTCACCGTTTGAAGCCTCAGCGCAGATCCGACTTCAGAAAAATGACGGTTAAAATAGCCATTTCACAAGTCCACAGTGCTAAAAAGCATGCAAAGCATCTACGACACCGTTGCCACAGTAAAAGACAAAAAGCAGTACTGAAAGATTGCTATAAACTCCTGGACAACACCCTTCTCCAACTAAACCGAACCCTTCAGAGCTTCAGAGCCAACAAGACTTCAGACTTCGACGCACAGACTTGGCTCAGCACGGCTCTCACGTATCTCGAGACTTGTAGATCAGGTTCTCAAGAACTTAACGTTTCGAGTTTCATATCACCAATTTTCTCTACTAATGTCTCCCAACTTCTAAGCAACAGTTTGGCTGTGAACGGAGAGCTGATGAAGCCGCCGCCATCATCATTGGATGATGAATTATTAGGGTATCCAAGTTGGGTAACGTCTGGTGTACGGAAGCTATTGCAAACGTCGTCGTCTTTGGCAGTTTCACGGGCAAATGTAATTGTAGCCCAAGATGGATCGGGTCAGTTCAGGTCAATTCAGGCAGCTATAAACTATGCAACTTCTAGAAGAGTGGGAAATGGAAGGGTTGTGATTTACATTAAAAGAGGTGTGTACAGAGAGAATATTGCGATAAGTAGCACTATGAATAAAGTCATGTTGATTGGTGATGGCATGCGATATACAGTAATTACAGGTAGCCGGAGTGTTTCCGGTGGATATACAACCTACAGCAGCTCAACCGTCGGTAAGGCCAAGGTTTCTCTCATCATTATTCTCTGAATCACCCATTCCCACATACATACACCAATGCTTTCTTTTTAAGTTAGTCATATGCACCGTTCATCTGTTCTTCTCTACTCTTTTGTGGTACAAAGTAATCATTATCACACTTTCTAACTCACTTTACACATTTAACAACAATTGATTATATAAATTTTTATTCTCTTTCACATACTAATGCATATAGTCAAAAGCATAAAGTTGTAGTCTTTGATATGAATTTCTTTACTTATAGTATCTTTATTTGATTTGTTATGTAAGGAATTGAATGATCTTCTATTCAATTTGAAATTTTTCTTGATATTAGTTGTCAAGTAGAATGGCATTAGGGCAAATGCACGTTAAGTTTCATTTTTTTTAATGATTGCTTGAAATTTTGTGTTAAAATCAAATTATTAAATCCCCCAATAATTGCAGCACATATTAAGGTTATGTATTTAATCAAAAAACACACAAAAAGAAAAAAAAATCAAGATTCCATTGGAACTGGGAATGCTTGCAGGCGCTGTATACGAGGGTGGATTAATTGTAAGTTATATGTCAACTAAGGTAGGTAAAGTAGAAGAAGGCTGCGAAAAGAAAAAGGAGAAAACCTAACTTGAATCCTTCTCCCCAAGAATTCTGTTTCTTGAGCTCAAAGAAATACATAATTGAAATTCTACACTTTCATCTGACCTTCTTCATATATTTATTTATATCTCTGTGTAGACAAAGGGTGTGGCACATTTTTCTCCAAATCAGGTGGCGACACTTAAGCTGATTATGGACGGAACATGTTCTCCGACTTGACATTTCTTTATCATATATATATATATATATATATATATATATAAAATTATAAATCTTTCTCCCATGTTATTTATTAATGGAAATAATTAGTGATAAATAAATTAGTAATTAAAATGAGTTGACTTTTTTATTTAGGTCAGGAAATTCTAAGATACTGACCAATTTTGTTATATACTGTATAGGGGTTGATGGAATAGGATTTATTGCCCGTGGCATCACATTCCGTAACACAGCAGGGCCACAAAATGGGCAAGCAGTTGCGCTTCGATCAGCATCAGATCTTTCCGTTTTCTACGCTTGTGGATTTGAAGGATACCAAGACACACTTTTCGTCCACGCCCAACGTCAATTTTACAAAACATGTTACATTTACGGCACCATCGATTTCATTTTCGGAAACGCCGCTGTTGTCTTCCAAAACTGTATAATCTACGTTCGGAGGCCACTGAGGGGTCAAATCAACGTAATCACAGCACAAGGTCGAGCGGATCCTTTTCAGAACACCGGAATTTCCATTCACAATTCTCGAGTCATGGCAGCGCCGGACCTCAGACCAGTTGTCCGGTCGTTTAATACGTATTTGGGACGACCGTGGCAGAAGTACTCTAGGACGGTTTTCCTCAAGTCTTACATTGATAGCTTGTTGAATCCGGCGGGATGGTTGCCGTGGGAAAAGTCAAAGTTTGCTCTAGATACTTTGTATTATGGAGAATATAATAATTTTGGACCGGGGGCTTCTACGAGATATCGTGTGAAATGGAAGGGCTACCACGTTATTAGAAGCGCAAATGAAGCTGCGCGTTTTACTGTGGCTAATCTTATTGCCGGCCGGGCATGGTTGCCTTCCACCGGAGTACCGTTTACTGCAGGGCTGTGATTCTGAATCTTAGACCAATATATATTTATTTATTTTCTTATACTCTACCTCTTGCTTCGTACGGTACTACTCGTACCAAAAACAAAAAAAAATTATGTATTCAGACATTCATATTTACACAAAGAAATTGAATATGGTGGGTGTTAATTGATTGATTTTGTACACGTCACGTTGCTATAACAAAAATATTGTTGTAAATTTTTTGTGCATTTTTTTTTTAAAAAATAATTTAATATTTTTTATTTAATAATTAATATTTTAAAATTAAATTTCCAGTTTTAATTAGATTGGATCAAGTCATATGAAATGAGGTTAAACTATACACCCAAATCTACTTGTATGGGTTAGCCCAAGCCAACAAAATTTATATATATATATATTGAACTATTTTTCAAATATATAAATAATTATAAAAAAGTTTAAGATTTTAAAAATAAAATATATATATATTTTAAGATTTGTCACATATATATAAATTTGTTTGTTTTAATAAAATGATTTGGTCAGCTGAAATTTTCTCGAGACCGAAAAACGATCGATCTCAAAATGTTCTGACAAGATCCTAAAAATATGAAAAAGATCCCCTAAACTAACTCCTATATTTAATTTTATTACAATTAATTTGAATAATATATATATATATATATATATATATATATATAATCAGCTCATAATTTCCCCTCCTCCTCTTGTCTTCTTAATTCTTACAACTGCATGTACACCTTTCTCAGAACAAAGGTGAAATTTTCTAGCTAAATCTATGTCCGACGATTAATTGGTGAGTATAATTATAAGATTGTAATTGAATAACTATTTTCCCATATATAGCTGGGATTTAAGAAAAAAAAATTTCTTTGGCTTTACCTGGTTTAAGAATTATCACGCCGGATAAAAGAGCTTGAAATTCTTGAGTTTCAGAAAGGGTGTGGAGAAAAAGAAAAAAAAAAAAGATGGCATCTTTGAAATCCATCAGTTTGTTATTGCTATCATTAGTATTTTCTCTCTCTTCCACGTGGATCGGATCGAAAGCAGCTTCCCCGGGTGACATAAACTGGTGGTGTAACCAAACACCGTATCCAGACCCATGTAAGTATTTCATGAATAATATGAATCAATCTCCACGTCCACGTTGGCGCCATGCTGTACCTAAAGATAAAGCTGATTTCAGAAAGATGACCATAAAATTAGCTATGGAGAGGGCAGTGAATGCCGAGTTTCACACCAAGACACTCGAGAGTAAGTGTAGAAATGATAAAGAGAAAGCTGCTTGGGTTGATTGTGTGAAGCTATACAAAAGCACCATCCTTCAGTTAAATCGAACGTTGGATTCCGACAGAAATTGCACCGATTTGGATAAGCAGACTTGGCTAAGTACTGCTTTGACCAACCTTGATACTTGTCTAACCGGGTTCGCTGAATTCGGTATTAACCTTTCTGATTTGTCTGATCTGATGATGTCCGAAAATATAAATGTCTCTCAATTGATATCTAATAGTTTAGCTCTTAGAATTAAGGGTTCTGATTTTACCGATACACAAAGTTACCAAAAGGTGGAATGTGATGATTTCCCTACTTGGGTATCTCCGGGAAATAGAAAATTGCTTCAGCAAAATTTTATACGTCCAAATCTTGTAGTGGCAAAGGATGGTTCTGGAAATTATAGGACTATTCAGGCTGCCCTTGATGCTGCAGCTAATATACGTAGTAGTGGAACCGAAAGGTTTGTCATATACATAAAAAGTGGTATTTATCAAGAAAATATTGATATTTCTGACAACAAATTGACGAATTTAATGCTTGTTGGTGATGGCATGCGTTACACTGTTATCACCGGTAGTCGAAGCATCATGGATGGAATCACCACCTTTGAAACTTCCACTTTTGGTAAGTTACCATCTCCACCGTTGCTTGGCTGTTTCTTAGTATAGAATAGAATTGAAAATGTCAAATATTGGTGATTGAATATTTATTCACTTACAATTTTCAGGGGTGACAAGTAATGAATTTATAGCACGAGGAATAACATTTAGGAACACAGCTGGTCCGGAAAAGCACCAAGCGGTGGCACTTCGGTCGGGTTCTGATTTTTCGGTGTTTTACCAATGCGGTTTCGAAGGATATCAAGACACACTCTACGTTCACTCAGAAAGACAATTCTACAAAGAATGCTACATTTACGGAACCGTTGACTTTATCTTCGGAAACGGAGCGGCCGTACTTCAAAACTGTATGATATTGGCAAGAAGACCCATGGACAACCAGGAGATCACCGTAACAGCCCAAGGTCGCGTTGAACCTTCCCAGTCCTGCGGTATTTCAATCCAGTACTCTCGCGTAATGGCTTCGGAGGACTTGTGGCCCGTTCTGGGCTCGTTTAGGACATATTTGGGCCGACCCTGGAAAAAATATTCTCGTACTGTCTTCTTAAAGTCAAATCTTGACATTTTAGTTGACCCAGCTGGTTGGTTAGAGTGGGATGGTACTTTTGCTCTTGACACGTTGTATTATGGTGAATATGGTAATGTGGGGCCCGGTTCTTCTACCGCCAACAGAGTCAAATGGAGAGGTTACCGTGTTATAACCAATCCGGCTGAAGCCTCCCGATTCTCTGTCGCTAACTTCATCGCCGGTCGGTGTTGGTTGCCGGCTACTAATGTACCGTTTTATCCCGGTATCTAAACCCCCATCAATTTTCCTTCAATTAATTCTTTTGTTATACATTAATTAATTATAGATTTAATATCAATACAAATTTTTATAAATTGTGTAACACCAGCTGACTTTTTTGCTCTAAAAATTTAATTAAATCAACGGGAAAAAAAATTAAATTGATGTGGGGTGAGTTTGCTTGCGTCAGCATTATGAGATTAAAAAAGTATTAATTAATTAATTTTCAGTTATTATATATATATATAACACTAACACAAAGGTTAATAATGGATTGAAATATCAAGGAAATGATGATTAATTCAATATATTTCAACTAATTTCGGGGGCTTTTATTTGTTCTTATAAGATATATATTCATCTTTTTTCATACAAATAATAGCTATAATTTTGAAGAGGACTTACAAACCATAATGTAATCATAAAATAAGCACTGTTACACAATTATTTGTGTTATTAGGTGAACTTCCTTTTCCACAAAAGTGACCGCAAACATAAATTCACATCATAAATATTTCCCACATTTATCTAATTACTTCTTTTTCTTTTTCTTTTTCCACTAAAAAAAAAACCCAAAGATTTACATTGCCTACGTGTGTTTCAAAAAGAGATCAATTATAGGCTTGTTTGATAAGAAAAAAAAATCAAGAAAATATTTAGAATTATTAATTTGCCGGATCTGCAAATCCTCATACACACACACACACACACACACACATATATATATATATATATATATATATATATATATATATATATTTGCAACTGGGAAACAATCTTGTAAAGGGTATAGTCTACAAAATGATGTATACCTTAGCCCACCGTATAATACATGATTCATTTCTACAAGGAAAGTGGAAAAGATATACATTACAACAACTCATTGGAACGTATATTATACTTCTTAGATATTTTTGGACTTTGTATAGTTTTTCAATTTAAATAAAACAAACTAATGAAAAATGTATTATTAATTAAAGAATTTTATTTTTTTATTTATTAATTATTTAGTTATCATCACTAAAATTTATTTATTTTATTTTATTGAATTTGGATAATATTATTTTTATTTACAAATAACCACTCACTAACCAAGGATTTATGGACTAATTTTCCCATTTAAAAAAAGAAAAGAAAAAATCACAGTCAAGAGAAGTCATCCCGATTCCCAAGCTGCGGCTGCGGCTGCGGCTGGTCAGGGTGCAGAGAACCGGGGTCGGGGGTTGCTCTCCTATTATGTAGGAGAGTAGCGTGAGGAAGTGGTAACAGTTCAGTGTAAGGTGTGGGGCCCAAAGAAGCATTATTATAGATACCGCAATGTGATTGGTTAGCTGCAAGCTCCAGACAATTGCGAGTGTGCCACGTCATCATAACGGAGAACGGGGTAATGATGTAAGATATATCGTCATGATGGCAAATCTGAAGCCACCATTGAAAATTTTGAATTATTACTGATATATTAAAATAGTAATATTGGGCAGATGCAAAAAGGTCCCTTTTGTATCCCCAAAAGTCCCTCCCTTGTGTCGCACGTTTTCAGAGGCCAATTACAAACTACACTTAATTAATCCTAATTGCAAATTTAATTGGTATAAAATTAAGCTACTCCTAAGTCCTAATAAAAAAATCACACAAATAATTGTAACTATTTTCCTAGAAAGGAAACTAGAAAATGAACAAATATTGTACATTTCTAATTATGATACAAAATCATTTTGGTTGGGACAATAACCAATTTAGTCGTTTGAATAATAATTAATTACGTTAACCATCTATAAATATTAATGTTTGAACATAAGGGAATTTTCGTTAAATAGAAAAAATAAATTGACAAATATTTATATACTTTTTTATATTATTGGTGCGTGCACATGTGATCTCTCTTATATAGTCTCGTGACCTTCATAGTGAAGCACCCTCTTTCTACCATTCAATTCAATGTTACTGTCTAACCAAGAAATAAAAATATTTTTTTAAATAATAAAATATGCTTTCTAAACATTACTCAATTATTATACGAGTAATCAAGACTTCAGCATTACACCATTCTTTACATACTGATACAATAAAATATATTTTAGTTAATATATATTTATTGATTTGAGAAATTTGTGTTATTGAATCTGGGTTGAATACATGCAAGAAAAAAAGTGACCCAACTGTGAGTTATCCTTAATGACCAGTTGATGATTTTGTTAGTAAAGTATAATGAAAATATGAATTTTAAAGAGTCTCTTTCCTTACTTAAGCAAAAGATTTGTTCTCTCTCTTTTTTCTTGTATTTATAGTATTAAATTTACCTTATTTATCTTATCATGGTAAATATAATTTTATAATTGATTAGTCAGTTATCTTGGACACCTGTCGGTTGTCGGTTGCATGTCTTAATTAATTGATACATATACATCATTAAGGGACACTAATCCCAGATGACTTAGATTTTGACTCATGTTGTGTTATTAATCATTGTTTCTTGGAACATTCAAGATCTTTCGAGAAAATAATAATCATATATGGGTGTATGGTACTTCGTCACTCCACAACTTTAGTGTAAATATTTATGATGTAAAAATACGAGGTTTATCAAATAATTATAATTAATATTTACAATTATTTATTTAGCAGTTTTAATTAAAATATAGTATAATATGAAAAAATCGTATTTTAATAAATAAATGATGAAATGACGAGTTGTCGGATTTTATTTCCTTTCAATATATATATTGAGCTGAAGTACACATAGTGCACCAAATTGCGGAGCTTAATAATTTGGCTAGCACACGCCAGACACTAGAGCCGCCAAGCAGAGAGCTACATGTACCATGATGTCTCTCTGTGGGGTCCACTCTTTCTTCAATTTTGACACCTGAGCCAATATTTTCGTCCAATCTCGGCTTAAAATACAACATTCTCTTTTTTTTTTTCTCTTGGTTCTTCATCGGCTAAGTCAGCCATCAAGCAAAAAAAAAACCAGCCTTGATTTCTGTAGACCGGCTTGTGTGTGGGACCAGTTTGTTTGAAGAAAGAGTATTATATATATATAAAATAAAAGACTGGCCAACCAAACCAACTACTTAACCCATTCGTGCGGCGGTTAGAAGCCTCAATGGTTGTCCTCCTTTATTTATAATTATAACGGGACGGGTTTCAAACCACGGGCCGTTCCCCGTTCCAGTTTAATCATTTTTCTTTATATATTTTTTTTGTAAAAATATTCCAGTGACTTTTTTTTTCCTTTGAGGTAAAATAAATAAACAAATTAAATAATGATGATATATCAACAGAGATAAGGCAATGTATTATAATGATGACAGTCGGTGGTGGTAAGGAAGTGTATTCCACACGAGGATGGGGCAAATCTATTTTCTTTAGGTCTCTCTCTGTATTTTTGTTTTATCATCATAAATATATACTGTTTGTTTGAAAAATATTTATTTATGACGTGAAAAATACACAAAGCAGTTAAAAAAAAGTACTTAATAAATAATTAAATATAATATTGCAAGACAAGAAAATACCAAACAGAATTATTTAAGAGAAAAAAAAAACCCTAAAATGTAGGTGTAAGTACTCAAATATAGAAGAGAACATCATTGGGAGCTATAATTAAAGCAGTTAGTAGTAACAAACTTACTAGCCACCACTTAGAATTAATTTAGATGAGACAAAATTAATTGCTACAATAATTAATTACTACTAACTAGCATTAATTATGTATGTATGTATGTATGTATGTATGTATGTCCATGCGGGTCCTATAATCTCTTTGGTAGTGAATGAACCAACCTATGAAATGGTAGGGACAATTCGGGCCATCCATACCCCATTTTGACACTCAGGTTTCACTTTTCTATCTATCCGGAGCTACTGTTTCATTAAGTCATCACCCGACTTTTTTTTAAAAAAAAATTTGTGTGTGTAATAAATATTTTTTGAAAACAGAAAGAGAAATAATTAATAGTTATTACATCAGGGTGTTACACATGGATAGATTCTTTGAATCTTATTAAGAATGGTAAAAATCTATGAAATTAATATCTTTACAGTCTCTATCGGTTGCGGGTGGCGGAGGTGGCAGTTTCCCACACGCTGCAGGCTTCTTCTGCTTGCATCCATGGGGGGGTACCCATTTTGGGCGCAAAAACTTTCCCAGCAATTCAGCTCACTGTGGACAGTGAAGGAAAAACGAAAGCATGATCAGATAAAAGGAAAAAAAAAAAAATAATAATAGTAATAATAATAAGCAACTTACATTATCTTTCATCATTAGGGTTTTTCTTTTTTTTCGCCCTTTTTGTTTTTCTTCCTTTCTCTTTCTCTCTTTCTTAACTTGGGAGGTTCTTTTATATATATAAGTTCTCCAACCTTCCATTCCTCAAATATTCCCTATCTTCTCTTTTTGTCCTTATAGCTTCTATGTACCTCGGGATTTGAACCTACAAACCGACAACTCGACAACCTCCTGCTGCCTTTGAATACTTTCGGAAATTAGGTAAAAAACTGTGTTACAGGGTGTTCAAGTTCCCAGGATATATTTCTTAGTTGTTCTTGTTTTTGTCATTTTGTTGTCTGGTTTCCGAGGTACCTCTAGCGCTGGAGCAACTCTACAAACTTCTTCATCTACTACTCTCTCCTTATTATTCCTGGAGATTGCTTCGACCCCAGATCCGTGGAACTGGATATACATTTAATATATATAGAGAGATTAAGGTTCGATCCTTGTTTTCTTTTCTCCGATGTTACCGATGCCATGTCTGTCTTTAATCTTTATGCTATTTAATTATTCGTTATTGAATATGTATTTCATCAAAACCCTCATTTTTTTTTCTCATCAGTGGCTTATAATTCTCGATTCTTGAAATTATACCCACAGTAGTTATATAGACATGCATGATGACGTATATATTTATAGTATTGTGTTATTCAATTTAGATTCAGCAATGTGGAGAGACGAGAAAGTAAGATTTGGAAAACTACATACTTAGATTTGGGGTGTTAATCAATCTCTGTATGATTTCATCTTCAACAGTTCGATCATTTTATATAAAAACTTTTTTTTTGGAAGTGTTTGGAAGTTTTTAAATAGTTTAGGAAATGAATGTTGGTTAAAAATAGTAATTTCACATGTCAAATTATTACATCTATAATGTCCAACTATTCCTTGTTTCTCTTCATTACCAGCAAAAATATATAGGTAATTCATGATTACTGCTACGATATTTGAGTAATGTCCAATTTTCCTGCCTTTTTGTTTCTTCTTCTTTTTTTTTTCTTTTTTTTGTGTGGATTTTTGACCAAAATCAACATAAAAGTTTGTGTTGTACGATTTTTATCCCACAGGATTGGCGTGGGTTATAAATTTGTATGCAGATCCATTTTTTTGGTTGAATATTTCATGATGACATGCATGCTCTTCCTCATATCATTATATATATATATATATATTGTCATTAACATATTTTTCTTCTCTCTCTTTCTTATCCTCCCCTTGAATTACTATGAATATAAGATATGGAATTACATTATATATTTGACAAAAATAAACATGTTTTAAAGGTCAAGGAAAAAAATTAATATTAATAAAAAGATAAGGGAAATGAGGATGAATAATCCTGCTTTTCTAATGGAGTTTTATGATCCAAGATTTTCTAAATTTGTTACATTGTATTCAATTCATACAAAAATATATAATTTTTATCAACTTTAGTTTTTGAGTAATAACTCTGAAAAACTATAATAGATACAAAGATATACATTTTTACACAAACATTTCCTTAATTTGTACTACTTATTATAAGTTTTCCTGCTATATATAAAATAGCTCTAATTAATTAGAAATTAGCTGATTCTATATTTATAAACCATTGATACTAAATCCATAATAACTATATTCAGGAAATAATTTTTCTGTTATTTTTTTCTTAATATATATATATATACATATATAAGTAGAAAGATCTTAGTGGATAATATATATGCTTCTTTCTTAGAACATCATAATACTTTGAATCTTTTTCTCCCACATATACTCATGAATGATACAAAGAAAATATATCAAATATATGTGTAAAACTCATAACTAAATTTTATGATTCTATAATTAGAATTTGCCCCATTTGCTTAGTGGGACACATTTTCTATGTAAAAAACTAAGAAATGACTAGAAATTGATTTTACCAAAAATAAAAAATTAAAATTCATTTATAAATACGTACATACATACATATCTTGATAGTGCATTGCTCAATTCAATGCTAAAAATCAAATCTTGGCAGGCCAGCCTGAACTTGAATTCTCCAATTAGCTATAATATCAAATCTTTTCTTCTACCTCCGGCATGCATATACTCCGGTGACCTTAAACTAATGATCTGATCAGAAAAGGATATAATTTGATATATATATACACACATGTGCAGGTTTAGGATTTTTGCCCTTCTGTATAACTAATTATGTGATTTTTCATTCCTTCTTGACCTATATATATATATATATATACATACACTGTTGCATATCAGTGCATGGTGCTTTTATACTTTGTAAAGAGGGTATTAATTATATGTATATATGTATGTATGTATGTATGTATGTATGTAATTAAACATTCATAACTCAACGTGTGGAATGAGAGGGTGCAGCTGGGAGGGAGGATCGTGGAAAGAGCAATGAATACATTTTCACATGTTCCTCCTGGATTTCGGTTTCACCCTACTGATGAAGAATTGGTTGATTATTACCTGAGGAAGAAGATTAGTTCTAGAAGAATTGACCTAGATGTGATCAAAGACGTTGATCTTTACAAGATTGAACCATGGGATCTCCAAGGTACGTACTACGTAGTATAGTATATTTGTAACAATTAGTAATTAAATTAATCTCCTCATGAGTCATGGATTGGTTTGAAATAGAGCTATGCAGAATAGGAACAGAAGAGCAGAGCGAGTGGTACTTTTTTAGCCATAAAGACAAAAAATATCCAACTGGAACGCGCACAAATAGGGCAACAGCTGCAGGATTCTGGAAAGCTACTGGACGAGATAAGGCTATTTATGCCAGGCACGACCTGATAGGCATGAGAAAAACTCTTGTGTTTTATAAAGGCAGAGCTCCCAATGGTCAAAAATCTGATTGGATTATGCACGAATATCGTCTTGAATCTGATGAAAATGGACCTCCTCAGGCAAGTTCAATAATAATAATAATAATTTCACGACCTGTTGTATTAATGGTTAATGAATTAATTTTGATGTTAAAGCAGGAAGAAGGGTGGGTTGTATGTAGAGTATTCAAGAAAAGAATGGCGACATTAAGGAAAGTTATAAGTCAGGAGAACGAGTCAACGACATGGTACGATGATCAGATGTCATTCATCCCTGATATGGACTCCACTGCAACTCGGTCAACTTTGACTTACCATTATCATTATCCTAATTACAACACTTGTAAGAAGGAGATAGATCTTCATCAACAAATCCAACAACACAACCATCATCACTTCCTTCAACTCCCTCTTCTTGAGAACAGCACTCCAAAATTGATGCAATCACAACTCGGTAGCTGCAACTCAGTACTGCCCGACTCACATCATTATAATAATGCCCTTCATTCCTCACTCTATACTAACAACAATAATAATGAGGATGGTGTGACTGATTGGCGAGTTCTTGACAAATTCGTGGCCTCCCAACTCAGCCAGGAAGAAGTAGTGTCTAAGGAAAATCGTGATGATTATTCCAACGGGACCAACAATAACTTCCATGCTTCGGATGATACTAACGCGGTGATGGTCAAGAATTTGGAAAATCAAGAAAATGTATCAACCTCCTCCTCCAGTTGTCAAATTGATTTGTGGAAGTGAAACCTCCTGCAGATTGTACTCAGTAGTTACTCATAACAATATATACATACATATATATATATATATATAATATATATTTATAGGAAGTTTTTTAAAGTGTTAATTGAGGAACAGGGAGGTCAGTTGTTAATTACAAATATTTATGTATATAATTCAACTAATGCTATGTACGTGAACTTCAACTCTATACACCCATATATATATATATATATTATGTATATCGTTATAATACAACAACAAAAACAATATATTAAAGTCTGGGGGCACGAAAATAGTGCTCCCTTCATACATATATTTTTTTACATAAAATAATATTGTGTTACTCAATTTAAATAAATCTTACAAATTTAAAATATATAATTAAATAAAAGAATTTAAGCCACTGTTTAATACCTGCACATACATATATTAGGCGAGATTTCAAATCACAATAATTATAAAGATATATATATATATATATATATATATATATATATATATATTATATAATGACAAGTAAAATAAAATTTTAATTTTTTTCATAATATATGAAGTGAGTATATCTTGACATATTGTAATTAATAAAGGATTATAGCAAATTATTTTTATCTCAGCTTTGTGTTGTGGTCCGAAACGTTACTTTGAAGTCTCCAGACTTTTCTTGGACTATCTTTAAGGAAGGATTCAAGTTAAAAGAAGAGTCTTACCCGGCAAGACACAGATCAAAGCAATATATATATATATATATATATCTATATATATAGAACTGAAGTTGCTAGGAATTAAGAACATTCAGTTAAAACTAGAATCACGTCTCATACCTATTTTTCAGTTAGAATTTTTCAGATAGTGAAAAGTTATATTATATATATATCATAGTATTGAAGAAAGAAATTAACTGAGTCAATCACAATATGTACGAACATGCCACACACACACACACACACACACACACACATATATATATATATATATATATATATATATATACTATACCCTTATCCCACATTTGAAGAGGTATATAAAAAAAAATAGTAATGAAAAAAAACAGAGAAAGAGAGAGTTAATACCAGCATTATATATATATATATATATCGGTGGTGTGCAAGCTTCCAGAAAATCCTGGACAGAAGGAGCAAGACACAACTTTTGCAAGTCTGATGAACAATAATATACACATGAAAGTAATTACCAAGTGAAGAATATTAAAGAAAGAGATTCTTGGAGGATGTTATATATATATTAATATGGATTCATGGTTTTGAGGCACTGGCTATATATTGAATTGAATTCCCCCCTTTTAAATATGGGTGCATGTATATATATAAATATATAGAAGAAGAAGAAGAAGAAAAAGAAAAAGGATGATGACATAGAATTAATTCCAAAAGCAGAAGAGAATAGATTATAGCGTGTTTTGAACTCATTTACTGAATCTTTGGAAGAATAATAATAATGATTACTCAAAATATGGTATCCTAAGAGGAAAAAGATTTTGTCCAAGTCAATGCATATATATATATATATATATATATATGTATATGTATATGTAATGAAGAAAAAAAGATTATAATTAAACAGGGAAGCAGCGAATGGGCAAGAAATGGTGGTGACTCCCTTTCTGCTGTGAAGCATGAATAATGGTTTGGAAAATCTTGTGTAGAGAAGAAGTTAACATCATTAAAACCCACATGATGTCATTCCTCCTAATATAATTTGTGTCTTGCTTTTCCCCACATTTGGATTCATCACTCCCATTAAATCAAATTCAAGAGATTGATTGTCATATATATCGCCCTATTCCAATTTTCTTGGTTTATTACATATAATATACCCCATCATGCCATTGAAGGAGACCGGCGAATGGTGATTGGTATATGTACCATAACCCCATTCATAAAATATATCTCCATAATATAAAATATCTCAAACAAACTGTATACAAAATCCTATCATTATACCAGCTAAAAATCTAAAATATCTCGAAACGGTCCATAATACAAAAGACCCACATATTATAGATAATCGTAGATAAATACCTCCCTAAGAGAAGGCCAAGGCATCTAGAACAATCATCACACACGCACACAGAGACAAAGAGAAAACGTCAAGAAGAACACAACATTGCCAAGAACGAGGAGTTGCCACAACATTGCCAAGAACGAGGAGATTAGAGAACAACGAAAACCTTCAAAAAAGAAGGATCCCGGAAGAGAGAAGGAAAAACGGAAAAAGAATTAAGAGCAATTAAAATCAAGCTACATCAGTGATAAAAGAGTAATTGATGATGTTCCACTCCTCCCACACTTATACTTGTCTTTTAAACCATTTTTTGAAGGAAAAATTCTTAATAATCTCATGTGTTATTTTTCAAAAGGAAGACCAAAGAAAAATGGCAGCATCGGTCAAAAGATCACAGAAGCAGCTGGATTAGCAGCATACACAAAATTTTAATTTAATTTGGGCTCCAATACAGAAACAAGGCCCATTACTAACTTTTGATTGGCCCAAGTGTAGTACGTTTCAAATTTAAAAAAAAAAAAGAAGAAAAAAATATTTGTTAAATTCAAAAGTATAAACAAAGAAAGCTGAATCAGATATTTCTGAAAACATCTGATATTTTCGACTAATATTTTCGATACACGAGAAAAAATGATGAAAACTCCCAATCAACTATGGAGACAATTACAAGACTTTTCCCACTAATTTCTATATTAAAACAATCAATTTTCTATAGCATCATGGAACACATTACTCAAAAAATTCTACACCTCCGACTTAAAGAAAATCAACACCAAATGGAAAGAATGGCAGAAAACAGCATCATCAGCAGGGAAACATAGATCTTGGAGCTTCCATGGCTACTGGACAACGACGACTGCGGCCTGAAGAACCACAACAAGAAACATAGGTTAGAGATATAAAAAGAAAAGAAAACAAAGGAAGGATTCAGAGAATTATAGTAGAATCATACTTCTGCCTGCTTTTGAGTGCACCACAATAAAGAGCATTGTCGGGCACGGGAGAATCTGTTTTATTACCCGTATCTTCAGGATTGACAATTCTCATATAAGTTTCTTGTCCTAGATACCATCTGTCTAGATTCTCTGTTCTTAGATTCCACACACCAACGTTGTCAAGGGAAACATACACTGCCGTCCATCCACCAGGGAAAACCTAACCATATTATACAACAAAACAAATCCACCACTTATGAGCCAACATTTTTTTTTTCCCTTCAAAAAATAACTAAAAAGAGGAAAAAAAATTCATCACAAAAGACCTGAGTAGTGCTCCGAAATATTGCATCCCATCTATTATATGAGCCTCTATTGTTTTCTGTCCAATTACCATATCCCATCCTGCAGTATAATAATTAAACCCCAAGAAAAACAAGATTTACACAAAAACTATCAGAAAAAAAAAAAAAAAGGTGAAAAAACCATACATACCCAACTACAAAGAATGAGTAGCCATCCATGTGAAAGCTCTGCAGAACAGTATCATTGTTCTGCAGTATAATCTCTATGAATCCTTTGTAAGTTGCATTGATGAGGGATCTGTCCACCTTGGGAGATCTATTCATAGGTTGGTTTGGGAAATCTAGTTTGTAAACGCCTTTCACGTCGTATGCATCTGCAAGCTTAATAGGAGTATCAGGATTACTGAAAGATATTCCATTGTAAGTAGCTCGAAGTTTTCCATCGATTGTCAAAGGAGGCATGCTTTGTAGTATATATACATCTGTTACATTAATCGAACCATAATGAAAAGAACCCTGTGGATTCGGACGTGCTCCACTGGCTGTTCCATTTTGCCTGCATATTTCACCATTTGGAAAGAAATCATCATCACGATTAGGAGGGCGAATTCAAGTTACACAAAAACAATAAACAAGCAGTTTCTGGATAGAAAAATCTGAAACAAACCTGATAGACAATGCCTGGTTCAAAGAAAATGATTTGTCATAAACATCATTAGGGGGGTCAGGTAGGGGACCTGTAGCTTGACCTTTTGAATTTGAATAATGTAAAACAGCAACACCAGTGACCCTTTGCCAATCTGTTTGGTTTACAAACCTAGGACTGGCAACAATGTAATAATCACTGCTTGCATTCTGATCCATGGTAACCAAAAAAGAGTAAGACTGCCCAACGTGGATGTCTAAGCTCGAATAGTTCTGCTGCGAAGTATAGTATCCTTCTGTTTCAACTAGAAGCAAATTGTGATTCTGTATTCTGAAGTTCAAAGAAGTCGAGACTCCAACATTGTGGACACGAATTCGATATGTTTTGCCTAAAGACATAAAATGTAAACTTTTAAATCATCAATGTAAAAATGGGAGAACATGAATGGAAAAATATCAAACTATATCTGATATAAAGAGACTCAAGATCAGATTGTAATCAATGGCTACTCTGTTTTAGCTTCTCAATCAACAATCAAAGCTAATTAGTGCCAGAAATTGGTAATATTCTGTCTATGAAAAATCTAACTTGACAAAAGGGAGCTCAGCAGGGAACAACAAATTCTACCTAGTGTCAAAGCTTACTAAAGATTAGACAAAGAGCAATAAAAGCATTATAGTTCTATTTAGTATTCTATGAAGAATTCACCTGGTTCGACTTTAATTGTCTCATAATCAATACCATCTGGAACAAGTGTTGTATTGTATCTGTAAGGTCCCTTGCCATTAATGAGGACTCCGTCCGGCATTCCCAGTTCTTTCCCATTATCAAGTGCCTCTCTCAAAGCCTAGTTTCATGTAAAATCAACAAGTTTACCTGTAAATTCATTGCTAAAACAAAAGAAAAAATGAAAAACTTTCAGTGTGCAGAGTACAAACCGTTTGATTTCTGGTATACCAATCCCCAATCATGATGACAATGTCCCCATCAGGCATATTAAATGGAATGGGAATAATTTTTCGATTCGTGATAATAAAAGGACCAAAACCCCCAGCTGCTCTCTGCATATTGAGAGATGGGAAGTAAAAGAAGCTGCCAATCTGATCTTTGACCTGAAACTGGTATGTCCAGTTCCACTTTGGTGGAATAGGGCAATTGGTACCAAGAACACCATCTTGCCAAGCAGAACGACGCATCTGGATTCCAGGCCTGTGAATCAAGAGGAAGAAAAAAAAAATTACATCTCAAAAAAAATAATTCCACAATTACCAGAGATTATTATCAGAAGGAACATTTTACCAAGTAACGAGAAGATCTTCATCCAATTTGTTTCTAACATTTACCACAACGTTGTAATTAGTTGTAACGTTAATAACAGTGCCCGGAAATTCACCGTTCACCGCTATAACCTGCAAATGAAATAAAGACAAATAATATCCATCATCATACAGCTGTAAATATCCTTGAAGAACCAGTTCTTGAAACGTCAAAAACCACATAGGTTGGTTGAATGACATTCATTAATGACTCCAGAAAATAACAAAAAAATCAAAAGAGAAAATCGTAACTGCACAAAAGTGGTCCATTCGGAAATAAAATTATATGACGGTGACTTCGAACACACAAAAAGCAAAAAGCAGATTGTACTATTAAAACTTTCTCCATCAAATTACGACCTCTGGAGAATAATTGAAGAAACTTGTGTACTTGATGCACTTAATCGTACCCAAAATAAATTATACTCCTAGTGTTAAAAATTAAAAAGAAAAATAAAATTTCAATTTATGAATTCACTCGTTTCCAGCTGTTAAAGAACAGAAGTGATTAAACAAAACATTCAAAGAGCAGTTTAGAAGAAAAATGAGAAACTCGAAAACAGAGCTGGATTCAAATGCAGAGAGTGGAAAAACTAATTAAATAACAAAAAGACGAGTACAGAAGAAAACAAGGGGTAAAGAGTAAAAGACCCGTTGAGGAATGCCGAGGGGAGAAACAGTGATGTAAGAGAACTCTAAATCCTTGTAAACAAATGGGTCAGCGGCGAAGCAGGGACTGATCAATACAAAAATGTAAACCAAACCAAGAGCCAAGAACTTCTTTTCCTGCGAACCCATCTTATGATTTTCGCTTTTGTTGAAAGCAAAAAACCAAGTAAAATGTATTTCTTTTTCTTTTTTGATAATTCAGAAACGAAACAAATACTTGTTTACATGACAAAAACGTGAATGCAGAAGGGAGAAGAAGAGGTTTTAATTTTTTTTTTTTTTTTTCTTTCTTGTTCTCTTTTTAGTGGAGGAGAAGAAGAAAAATCGATTTAGTTGCCGCTCGCTTTATAGAGAACCGAGGAGAGCGTTTGCTGTTCCTTATGGTTGTTGGTGGTGGAGCAGAGTGGCGGAGAGAGGCGGAGAGCGGAGGTTGTTTTTTGCTTTGATTTTTTGTGTGTGAGAGTAAGCAAATGGATTCGTTTTTGGGGGTGACCTAAATCTAAATATACGCCGTGATGGGTGCGTTTTTTCTGACCGGCTACTGCTTAGACCGGTGCTGATGAAATTATTTGGAGGTATTTTTTTTTTATTATTGAAACTGCCAGTTTATTACATTTTTTTTTTAGTAATTTCCAGATTATTAATATTCGCTTATCAATAAATTTTTTTGCAAACAATTTTCTTTTGTTACTTATTTAAATTTTAATTTAGAATTAAAAATTATTTGGGATGTAGGAAGGAAAAGAGTATGTGCAACTGGCTATTGCCGGTAAAACGTGGTGGGAAACTGTCGAGGAATCAGTTTGAACAATAGCAGCGTTTCCCGTACTCGTTCGTCTGTTTGGATATAACGTTCAGATTTTCCTGCAACTGCTCTATGCCCCTCACATGCTCAATCTCAACAAATAAGGGCCCCACTAAACTCATGTGGTCCCCACCTATCCCCAACCAACCAACCTTAATTTTATCCACTTTCCTTTTTTTTTTCTTCTTCTTATTTTCTAATAGTCACTGTCAGCCTGTCGTCTGGCATTTTCCCACTCTCCGACGTGGCATTTTTTTTGGGGCACGAGTTCTTTCCTTCTGCTCTTTCTTCCAGAATTTTCCTCTCCCCCTTTCCACTGTTTGTTTATATAAAAATTGTTTCTTTTATTTGTATTTTCAATAATATATGTTTAATTAAATATGTATATTTTTGTTATAAAAAATTGATGGCGAAATATGCGGTCGAAATAGATAGTGATGATTTACACACAATCAGGAAAGAAAAAAAACAAAGGATTGCGATTGTAATTTCGGTGCGTAGAAAGTGGGATACGTTATTCTTGATGAAATTATTTCATTCTCCAATAATTTCACTCACCAAATTTTCATATATTTTAGTTTTCTTGTTAGGCGTGGCTGTGATTCATGCTTAAGACAATGATTTTTTCATTTTGAATAGGTTTAAAATAATATTTAAATGTTATTATTATTAGGGTAAGATGTAAGGTATGAAGATAGAAATGTAAACAAACCAAAATGGAAAATGTTTTTTCTTTTGAGATTATTACAAGAAACAACCTAGTTAATTTGGGTATTTTAATTGAGTGGTTCACGCAAAAGATATATACAGTTGGTACAGATTTTACCATTTTGGCCTTTGATTATGAAATGAAAACGAGTCATCGCAAATGCCAAAATTTCTGTCTTTGTAAATTTAGGTAAGATTCTAACATCATGTTACTTAGGATGAGTATGAGTATAAGATTCATATGAACATAATTTACGTTGGAGTCAGGTTAGTTTCTGTTGGAAAAATTTTAAACATAAATTTTGAATAATTATATAGTGATTTATAATAGTTATAAATAATAGATATCTTTAATTATATTTAAAGATTATTTTGAAAAAAAGAAGGATTTGTTTACGATTACCCAAAAACCTTTTTGTCTCCAAAAGAATGCTTCTTTTTTCAAATAATACTATAATTAATTTAGGAAGAGGAAACAAGAAAGTTCTAATAGTAGCGTTAATTTGAATTTCATTTGCAACCACAAATTTCAAGACAATTCAATTCCACTTTCTTTCTTTGTTTTTTTTTTTTTTTTTTTGGGTATACATTCTTTTGACTATTGATCCAAGAAGTATATTTGCTACTTCAGAGAATAAATTGGAAGGGAAAGAGTAGAAATCAATATTAGTGCCGGCAAGGCTGAGATTATTTGCAATTCCAAATACCAGCAAAAAAAAAAATGGAACATAGAGAAAATTACACAAATGATTCTTGGCTACTTTTTGACAAGTAAGCCAAGAATTAATCAAGGAATAAATTGACAATTTTCCCTTTTGTATAAGTTTCGGCCAATCATCATCAATTAATAATAATAATAATTTGGGCGAATATTGTTGGCAGACTTCATGTGCCAAATCATTGCCGATGCCGTGACACTTATTCCCGTGGCATTGTTGAATAAATACAAACGTGTTGCTCCGTATACAGCTTTTGTTGGATAAACTCGGGAAGTAATTACTGTTCTTCCTCCCTGACCAAAGCTCTCTACTATGGAATGATCAGCCTGCACATTTTTTCAATAATTTCAGGAAAAATCTGATAAAGAAAGTTTTTTTTTTTCTTTTAATAGATTATTTCGAATTACCAATACTCTCATTCTCAAATTTTCACCATCAAGAACAGGAACTCTGCTTCCATAAACTGGTTTCCTAACATCAGGTGCCAATGAAGACCTGCATCAAATTAATATATGTATGTAAGTATATGGTCAATGGAAGGTTAGTTTTTATATATATATAGATAGATAGATAGATAGATACACCGGATCTCATGAAGCAACAAGAACCAAACCTGGACTGATCCTCGCAGAAATGAGTCTCGGCCCTCCCATCAGTGCCCATGGCAATGTAGAAGTATATGGGAGTAAGTTCTGAAAGTGATTTATCTGCAAAAACAATTATCCCAAACGGTCCCAAGGCACCTCGTCCACCACCACCACCACCGTTTGTACAGTTATAGCCCACTTGAGGATTAGCTTCTTTTAAGGTTTCTTTATCTATTTCAAATGTTGCAACAATGTCCAACTGCATTTCCCAGATATGTATTAATCAATATGTAATGTATCCAATAGTACAAGTGAACAGGAAAACAGAGAACAGACCTGAGTAGCTGAGCCTATATCCAGTGGCAGAAGTGAACCCGGTTCAAGCTTCACCTTGTTAAATTCAGTTCTTCCATATCTCAAACTCTCTACTTCCTCAACTGGCCATTGAAGTAAATGGGTCCTTGTCTTCTTATCAAAAACCACAGTTCTTGGAATAGTCTGTATAATTCAATTCAAGAATCTGTGTATTAGGACAACAAGAGGACAAGAAAAAGTAATTAAACAATACCTGAACCGATGCCCAGCCTTTCAAGAGATCAACAGCTTCACTATCAGTTTCACTAATCCAACCCCACAAGATTCTTCTTTTCTTTTCTTGATCATAAAATGTCTTTGATGCATAATAATTTCCGTAATCATAGCGCAACCCGATACCCACATCAAGTTCTGGATTGTCGGGTGTCCATTTATGCTTTTCCGGGTCATAAGTACCCAGTGCATAGTAATCCTGTTTGTTATCATCTAAGCTTGCTTTAAGCACGTGCTTAATTCCAGGTCCATTGGCGGAAGTGTCCAGCCCATTAGACTCCATTGTCGACACAGGGAAAAAGTCCACACATTCCCACATACCCGTACCCGGAACCTCGTGCAGAAGTCCGTTCAAAAGCTTAAAGCTTGTGAAATTGGTAGTTTCGTAGATTAGGGATAAACCCGTTTTGTTAACCTTAGATCCGATAGTAATCAGCCACTTGTCACCATCTGGGCTAAGCCATGCGGAGGTAGGATCTCTGAAGTCCTTCTTACCAATCCCGGGAGGAGGAACCAGAACCGGATTCCCTGGGTACTTGACCCACTCAAGCAGAAACGGATCAGATATGTTTGCCGGGTAAGCAAGATTCTGAACCTGAACTAGATCATCGGTGTCACCCGTGTATAGCATTACAATCCTCCCGTCACGGAGGATGGTGGCGGAGCCAGTCCAGACGCCGTTCATGTCGTACCATTGATCAGGGACCATTGCTAGAGGTAGATGAATCCAACGAATCAAATCCCTTGATACGGCATGACCCCATGTTATGTTACCCCATATTGCTGAATCCGGATTGTACTGGTAGAACAGATGGTACCATCCCATATGATATAATGGCCCTGTAATAAAACATTGTTAATATATAATTTAGTTTCTTGAAATCCTTATTTTCGTCATCTTTTAAGACAAGGCTCATTGTCTTACTATTACCAAATGAGTGTCTAAAAATGGAATGAAACGGGGATCAGGTGGTGGACAAATTCTTTACTTCTTTCTAATAATTCAACCACCACTCAAATTTAAATAAATACGTAACTATGTTGTACACAATTAGATGAATTGATTTTGAGATGAAGAAAAAAAAAAAAAAAACACGACTCTTTATGATTTTGGACACTTGTGTGACTTGTAGTTGCCACTATTTAGGACACAATTTTCAGGAATTTGCAACAACGGGACAACTTCCTCGTTGATGATTTCAACTACCATCCAAGAAAAAATGTGGTTTATTTATTGGTCCACAACTCTGCAAAATGACCTCATCTATAATGAGCAAAAAAAATATTAATTAATCTAACCCCACTCTAAATCTCGTGGATTAGTGACAAAATCAATCAAATCCAAAAAGAAAATGCGAAGCCCCACACCCTCGTGAATCTCATGGACCATTTATTGATCCATTTCAAGAACTGAATAATTAAAGCTAAAGAAAACAAAGGTTTTTTTGGGAACAAGAAGACGTACCATTAGGATCTGAAACAGGAAAAACCAGATTCCCCCATCAAAAAAGAACAAAAATGTTGCAGCCATGGATGTTCATCGGCAGTCAAGAAATATAAAAAAAAAAAAAAAGTTGAATCAGTAATGGAGTACATTATTGTTTTTTTCACGTGCTAAAAAGTGGGTAAGAAGCAATCGTGACAGAAATACAAAGTTTGACTTTTTTTTAAAAAAAGTATTTTACTCTACCGTTCATCCAATTCTTTTCCGGTTGAAAATGGTAACCCGTTTTCTGCCAAGATAACATAGCATTGGTCCAGGGGAAAATATTTTCATCGGAGACAACAAGGCCGGAAGACTTCTCGGAAACTCCTTGAGAAGCTCCTCTCGAAGTTGAAGGCTGGACGAAAGATTTGCTTTTTCTGGCATTGAAATTAGGTTGAGATTCTGACGACGAAGATGGTACAAGTCCTACGTGTCTAAGGGTAAAGAAAAGTAATGAGACTAGAAATAATGAGGATATGAAAATGCCGGCGGTGGAATTAAAGGGGCGGCGGCGCCGGTGAGTTGATGTAGAACTAGAAGAGTCGAGGCAGTGATGAGAGTGTTGGGTGAGGGGATATCGGAGATCATTGTAAGAATAACTGGAAGCCATTTTTGGATACAGAAAAGGGGAGCTGCCAAATAATGAAGACTCGTAGTTGTTGGTCGTATTTATATTGGGGAAAAGTCTTTTGTCTGAGTTGGAACTTTTCTAACATATGATTGGATTGGTGGGGTCCACAATTTTATTTTTACTTTTGGGGACGTGTTTTTCTTTGTCCAAAATTTTGTATTTATCATCATCACCTTAAATAATATAATATATTTATTTTATTCAGTTTTTAAAATTATTGAATAATATTTGAGAGTCAAATATTATTATATAAAAATAATTGAATTAGATAAGATATTATTAAGGGGGGGGCCAAAATAATGATTTGTGTTACGTGTGGTGGTGGTAAAATTGAATTAAAATAATGAGTCAGCTTTATAATATACCTACGTGTCAACACGTCATCCTCTAATTACAAATATAAAATAATAATTGTAAAGTGAAAACGAAGTACGTATTCTAAAATAGTCTATTAGTTATACCCATTTATATTCGTAACTAGTGATTTAATGTATGTAATTTAAAAATGGTTTTATAAAGAATAAATGCATTATTTATTATTTACTTAAAAGAAAAGGAAGAAAAAAAAAGAGAGGAGAAAAATGTAAATTTAAAAGGAAAATAATTTAAATATATATTTTGAATGGGCTATTTTGTATATCGCATATCCAAAAAGAAAGGGAAAAGGGGAAAAAAATCACTCTGCAGAAAGTTCAAACCAACCACTACATTGGTCATCAATATCACGTGATTTGTTTGAATGGGCTTTTATATTGCCACCGCAGCATCAACTTTTTCTTTAGCATGTTTTTTTTTTGGAAAAAATAAATAAATAACAGTCGGTGTGACAAAAAATAGTGTAAAATTTCCTTGGATTATTATTTATTGGGAAACAAGAAAACAGGATCGTCATCTACGTTAATGTCCGAAAACCGAAATTTGTACATGTAAAATAGGGGCATGATGTGAGTTGGCTTTGAACCTTAATCTTAATCTTAATTAATAATACCTGGTTGTTATCAAATTTTTAATAGATTTAGAGAAAAAAAAAAAAAAAATTCAAGTACTTCAGTAGTAATTGTAATATTACATGTGAATTCATAATTAATAGATCTAGGAATGTTGTAGTACTCACAGGTAAAAGTAAGATAAAGAAGACATTAGGTTATCAGAGATGGCGGATGGATTTTCAGGAGCTCGTGGACGTATCCACAAAGTCTTTTTGAGAAAATCACAGTTTTCATGATTACAAAAAGAGAAACAAAGAAAAGGCATAATCACTACGGCTCAGTATTAACCTTATGAAACTTCTTTTATTTATTTTATGCAGTATAATAAATAAATAATACATAGGTTCTTGCTCTACACCGTGTTCTCTTCAATTGCAGGAACAAAATACAGAATGCAAATAAAAGGGAAATTACTCGTAAAGAATAATTTTTTTTTGTTTTCATTTAAAGGGAAAAAAATAAAAAAGAAAGGAAAAAATGAATAAATGTTTCTGACATATTCTTCTCCTCCCTTGGGGATGGAGAACAAATGAAAAAAACAGCCAACTGAAATAGAAAACACACCCCTCTTCTCCCTGGAGCAACATCGAAATATACTTATAGATACACAGAGAGAGAGAATGGGGGTGGTGGTGGTGGGAATAAAAAAGAAAAGAAAAAAGGGAGACGAGGATTTACAGAGAGAGTGATGAACAGAAACAGTCTACAAATCCTGTCATCTGCCCAATATATATAATAAGTTGACCATTAGAAAGACACCCTCTGCTCCTAACATTTTTATTAATGGTTATTCTTATAAACAACTAAGCCATAATAAACTAATTAATGCTTTTGATGTATTTAGTGTGTATTTGATTATGTGAAAATTCTCTTCACCAACAGTTAAATTAAAGAGAACTTGACTTCTTCTTTCACATAACTAAGCATTTTAGGAACTCCATGACCTCTGATGGATCCCTGAGGGAATAGAATGCATTGCTATCCTTAGGCACAGAAGATACCAAGATCCCATAACCCTGATTCCGCTCTTTCAATACCTGTTGAATATTTTTCCCTTTCCATTTAGTATATATTACATATTATTTATATTACTAATAACCCACAAATATAGTGTATAAAATCTGCTTTACCTTGAAGGCATCTTCATCAGTACGATCATCACCAATGTATATGGGCAAAACAGTGTCACAGTTGCTTAACCCTACATTATTATTGGATTTCAACAAAAAAAAAAATGTTATATAAAATGACAAAGAAACAAACTGTTGCCTGTCTGAAAAAGGTACAGTACTCACCAAGTGATTCAAGTAAAAACTCGACAGCTTTCCCCTTGTCCCAGTCAAGAACAGGTCGGATTTCTAAAACCTGAGAAGCAGAGGAATCCAATTGAAAATGAGCAAGAGAAAAATAAAGCCAGCCTAGCGCGCACACAGAATGATACATACCTTCCGACCATGAGTTAATCGTAGGCGAGGGTACTGTTTCAGTAAGTCATTGACAGATTCTCCAATTGTTTTCCAACACTGGAAATAATATCATCAAAAGAAAGGAAAGAAAAGAAAAAGGGTTCTCAGTCTTTAGCTTTTCGAAAGTGGACAGAGAAATAGACTTGATAAAAACAAACAGTTACCTTCTCATCAACGTTGCGATAGTGGACAGAGACACAGAACTTATTGTTCTCCACTTTTGCTCCAACAATATCTTTAGTTATCTCAACTAGGGATGTAAGAACCTGTTCCAGCATGAAACTAAATTAGCATAAACAAAAGGGATAAAGAGTTGTTGGTCTCTGCATCCACGGGCGTATCATGCATGGACAAGGAAAAAATGCACACCTCTTCAATCATTGGTAGGAATTCACTTGCAGGCTGGAACAAATTAACTTCTTTACCCTACATCACCAAAGAGGAAAATTACTCGTTTTTTGCTAGATTAGAAAATGAAACTCGTAATAAGTTCTTAAAAAAATCATTTACCCGTTTGTCATAGGATCTGATGCAATTTGTCTGATCCTTGGAAATGGGATGAACAGGGCCCATGATGTCCATCCCATGACTACCCGCATAGTAAAGTTCAGTCAGTCCTACAAATTCATACACCTGAAAGAATTGCATAATAACATAATCTATCAGAAGAAAGCTTGAACATTTGGAAACATATGCCATGAACAACAAAATGCTTAGAACAACATGAAAGGAAGGTTAAAGAAGCGGCTCTACTTACCTTATCGCGACTTCTTCCACTGATTATTGCTGTTGGAAAGCATTTTGCTGCATTTCTCACAGCAGCTCGCATCTGCAAAAAAAAAATCACAAAAAATCATAAACCAATTCAAGAGAAAAGGAATATATATATCTAAAGTCATTAGTGATAAAAACACATCCTTACAGAATTTGACATGAAGGCCAGATCTGGGTTGTCTACAATTGGTGATAATGTTCCATCATAATCCAAAAACAGTGCTAATTTTTTTCCCATTGCATGCTTTGTAATTTGATCAAATGATGCAAGTGCGGATGGATACTTTATCTGCATAACGACAAAACTTTTTAGAGGAACTCCTCATTGAGAAAGATCAGTAAGTACCAAAAGCAGGAAATTACCATCCAGTTACGGTAGACAATATCACCATCTTTTGATGACTCAATGCCAGAATCTTTAGCTATTCTGTGATGAGTAGGAGAAGATGACTTCATGGCATCTAACCAGGCACAAGACCGGACATCATCCAGTATCCCAGGCTTTTTCCTAGGAATTGTAAGGAAGAGTGATGAGGAAAAAGCAGTGCCACTGGCAGAGTATGGCAACAGGCCAGTATGGATCCCTAACATTGACTCATTCATTGGTGCAGGATCAGCAAGAACTGGAGACGTGTGATTTGATTTCAGGTCCATATATATTTGTTTTTTTTTTTGTGTGTAAGATACAGATTAAAAGAACTTCAAAATACTATGTAAAGCTTAGTGGGAGTTGCCAACAGAAATCGATTCCAATTCAAAAATTTGGAATTTTTTCAACCAACTATTTTGTCAATGAAAAACCACTTCTTAAGTGTTACTTTGTCACTGCTGGTTGGAGTGCAGTCCATCAATTAGAAGAGTCCCTAAAGCTGAAAAAAATGCATGAAGATAGTAAGCCAGCCAGTAGCGAAAGAAGCATATAACAGAACATTCAACTCTTACTATCCAATTTGATAAACTAACCTGTACATCGTATCTACTGATTGTAGACAAACCTCTGAAACAGCAAGCTGAAAACAAAAGATTCAGGAAACATAAGTAAGTTTCAATCACTTTCAGGTCAATTTATACCCAGCAAGATTGTAAAGCAGATATAAATAAATATGCTGCATCCCTTTATGTTGAAACCATAGGTACTAGTGATTGTTGATATATAATAGCTAAACCAATGTCTGTTCCTATATGTTAATAACCTAAGATCAGAAAAGAGAACAGTAACAATGAAAACTTCAATCCACTAGCTCATATAACATATAGACACTAGTGAAGGCCCATGTTTTTGCTTAGTTCTGTTCACTAAGAGATCCAGATGAGACAAGGAGGAGCTAACTGGAATGAAATATGAACAAGGTAATCAAGAATTACATATGATATTCAAAATACAAACTTTTTGATAACCTCCATCAATGTGTATCAAAAACTCATGCTCAAGGATCAATATAAAGCAGAATAATGATTCTAACAACAAAAATCTATACACCTACATAATATAAACCAGTAGGGGGGAGGGGGAGGGGGAGGGGGAGGAGGAGGGGAAGGAAACAACAGCATATGCAGCCACACAATATGGGCCAACAATGAAGAGTGGGACGCATTAATAAAGATGGACCCAGCAGAAGAGCTATCAAAAAATGCAACAAAACTGTGATATTGAAAAGGAATTGTCAAAAAAAAAAAAATTCAGATATCACCATACTGTTGTTGCTGTCAACCGATCCATTGTGACCACAAGTGAGAGTTTAAGCAATTGAAAATAACCAGATATTCTTTAACACACATTTAATTTCTTTCTGTAAATAACTTCAGAATTAGCCTGGTGCAACCAATGATGTAAAACTCCATGAACTCAGAAATATTTGGGCAAATACATCACAATGCAAGCCACCAAACGTCAAAAGATAAAATAAAATATTTTTTATTTTTTTCTTTGCCAAGTTGTGTGGCTGAGAAGTATGAAAAATAATTGAATAAGGTTGAGAACAAAAATATAATAGGAAAAGCTTAACACATCACATCAACTCGTTCAAATGCAGCTCTAAAATAGACAGATTACAATGAAATTTCGGGTATCAGACTCGCTGCTTGGAGAGAAAATGGAAGAAAGGTAGAATTATCCGAGTCAGTCAAACAAAAGATATGCACACGTTTCAAATTATTAATAGTAAGCTTCCCAATGACTTTCAAAATACATCAAATTAGTGAGTAGACCCATTTTCCCCATTTTCACCGCCCAATATTTTTCCTATGGAAAACAGTTTGGGGAACTCTCATGTACCGGAAAAAGGAGGTGTCAATTTTCTCAAAATAAAAAATTAAGCACCTTAAATGACTCCCATTCATATTATAAGTTTCTTTTCTTTCCTTTTTTGTTTTTTTCTCCTAGATTACTTTTGTTATTATAACTAAGAAACCCCTGCATCCATTATCATGGAATAACTTAAAAAAAAGAGCGAAAGCATACCTGATAAACAACGTATTACGCAGAAACGTAGGAGAAAAAACGTGCCAACGACAGAAATGTTGCAAATGCAAGATCTATAGCCCTTTAAGAAACAATAAAATCAGGACGTTGTTACTCAATCCATATATCAATAGGAAGACGAAGGGGAAAAGAAGAACAGAGGGAGAACGCCATCCTTACCTTTCTTTTGATATTATTTATTTTTCAAAAGAGCAAAAGCTGCGAGAACGACAGAAAGGCTTAAAAAAAGAAAAAAGAGAAAGGTTGCAGAGAACGAGGGAGGAATATCCAATATAATACCAGATATAGAAACTCGTAACTGGGGATTTCTTCTCTCTCTATACACACAATATTATTTGTACGTATATATATCTCGTAGAATACCGAGAGTAGAGAAGAAAATTTTCGGAAAAGGAGTAGACGGAGATGAAGCAGAGGAAGAAAAGAAGAAAAAAAACTGGCGTTGAAGAAAGGGAAAATATATATTGAGGGAGCAAGACGTGCTCAAGAAGGCAAAAACTTTGAATTAAAAATTATAAATAAAAAGAAAATTAACGAACGTGAATTGAGGAACAGCAGCCTAATAATAATGGTCGTTTCTTTCTGGGTTGTTGAAACCGGAAACAGCTTTTTCTTTGTCAATTTTTCAACGCATCAGATACGCGCTTTGACCACGTTAAAAGCACGCGTACGTGCGTTTATCGGTTCCTCATTTTCACCCTTTTTTCAAAGTCTAAGCCGCAGCTCCTGTTTTTCCACCAGTTTTTTTTTTCTTGAATAATATTAAATACAATGCAAAATTCATGAATTAAGATTCAAAATAAATAAATAAATTCTTATTGACATATTTAATAATAGGAATTGTGTTTGATTGAAATTATAGTTTAAAAATTTTAAAAATAAGAATCCGAATTATTTTAGAGGAGAGGAATATGAGTAGATTTTGTAGAGCGTGGCGGCGCGTCCAGTTAGCGGAATTGAGAAACGTAAGGTTGAAAGAAAAAGGAAAAAAACGAAAAACCGGAAGCCTCCGAAACAATAAATTGCTATTTTAAGCAGTGGAAGTAACAATAAAAACTGCCAAACTAGCGAAGGAAGGGACGAAGGAAGGAAGGGGGGGAGAAGGGTCCCAGAAGGAAAATCTTGGCGGGTTTACGACACGTGGAATTACGACTTTAAAGCTAAGCGCGTAAGGACACCTGTGGTCGCGTCAGTGTGACGTGGCCACGTTGCACTGCGGGTCCCACCCATGTAAGTTCGGACGCATCTGTGTCGTCCAGTCTCTTTCCTCGACAGCTGTCTAGTCATCGTCGGTGACGGTTACGACTTTCGGTTTGCCCGTGGTCCGTTGAAACGGAGATAAGCAAATTAATTGTATTAAAATAATTATAATAACTGGACCACCTAATGCCCAAGGCCCATAGCCATAGACCCCACACTCCTTAAAAATATATATAAATATAATAGTATGGTAAAAAGGACTTTTTGAAGCGACGCCTAAAAAAATTCCTCGTCGGAGGAAAAAGGACTTCGTTGTAGCGGTGGCATCATGTGGGCCCGTGACATAAGTCGCCGAGAGACATGGTTACCAATGGGCTCGACGGGGGGATGCAACAAAACTTATTGGGCCCTAAAAAATTGAGTTTCCAGAAAATTACTGGCCAGAGCATTCCCACGTGGTCTCAACGTGGGGTCCATTTCTCACGTGCTAGAGATCTTCAGACACCCGTGCGGCCTCCCAAAGTAGTGGCCTCCACTTCAAGGTCCACAGCTTTTATTATTTTTTTAGTTTGGTCAAATGACGCTGACAAACTTGAAGAGACTTTGGAGAGCTCAGACCTACGGCCTAATAATATCAATAAATATCATTTCTTTTCTTTTAAAAGATTACCATTAATGTAACTTAAAATTTAGTACAATCTACAAATAAATTTGTCCAAATGAATAAATAAAAAGTATCTTTATTGGTATATGGAACTTTAAAAAAGAAATAATGATATTTAATTGTGAAATTAGGTAGAATATGCAATAGTGGTTTTTTTGGGAGAGATGAGAAAGTAATAAATTAGCTTTTAAAAAGCAATTTAGGTCCCAAGTCTTTTTTCTTTTTTCATTATTTTACCTACTCTCGAAATGCTTCTTGTAGAAAATGAGATAAAATAATAAATTTATAAAAAAGAGGAGAAATTTATTATTTCTTGAGTTAGATAAAGGAATTGACAAGGACAAAGACAGTTTCCTCCTATGCGACTTAACACAAATAGGTTTTCTAAGGTTCAAAGAATCAAAACCAATTAAATTAAAAAAAAAAGTAAAAAACAAGAAAGGAAGAGAGTTCAAAAATGCGTCCAGTTTCATTACTGTACATACCACGACAAAATGTGTCTTCAATTAGTTATAATCAACAATGTAATAATTCTACTACTTACAAGTACTGAAAATACGTTGTACTTATATTTCAATTTATTTACATGTAATTTCTTCTTCTTTTTTGTGGTAATATTTTACGAAAGGGAATTGTATATATATATATATATATCTGTTTGGCATTTAAAGTGTCTCAATAGGACCAGATGCCAGCAGGCAAACCCTAATAAGCCAAGTTATGTACGGACAATGCGTGTAAGAAGACCCCTACACCTACTCCTTAAAACCCCAATTTTGTGCATTGAAGAATCGAACGAAATATTACGTCTTTTGGAAAACGAGCTGTTTTCTTTTACTGCAGTATTGAAGAATTGAAGCTACTCCACCTACCATTTTCTACAAAGGAAAAGAAAATATAAATGTTAGTTAATGAAGAAAGTCTGACTAGAATTAGGCGGAGTTTGAAAAAGAAAAACTCCATAAGCAGCACGCGGCTAGCCATTGTATTTTCTACCCCTGTTTCTTTGGGAAAACTGTGGGTTGGAAATGGAGAAGATGGACCCAAATGTGACTAATAATAGTGAAGTTCAAGTTGGCGAAAACACGAGTCTGCCTGCAAAATCTTTTTCTTTCCTTTCTATTTTAAGTACCATACACCAATTGCTTATGCAGGCACAAAGATAATCTCCAATCTCCATCCAAGTTTGCCTATATTTAGATCAAACAATTTGAAGTCTACTCTTCCATTAAATTACTTACTATTTTTGTTCCTTTCCAAATTCCATATTCATCAAAACGAGTGTCCAATAACAATTTCCTTATCAACTAGTCATTCATATGGGCTTTAAGCCCAATCCAAATCCACACTATGAAAACAAATTCTAAATTTAGATTAGTAAAGCCAGAAATGATAATTCTACAAACCAAGGAAATTCTTTGTTTGAAACCTCTTACACAGATGATGGATCTTCTCTCCTCTGCTAACTAGAAAAAAGGAACATAGAACAAAAGAAAAAGGAAATAACAGAGATTCACAATTTTGTTGCTTCGAAGGTTTCAGAATCATCAAACTGGTCTTGATCAAGCAGCTTAACAACCTGAGCTACACCTGCAGCAAGTTCCTTTTGAATGGCGGCATCAGGCATATCAAATTGCCTCCTCCTCATGGACAATGATTTCCCACCTGGCTGTGGATCCACAACCTCCAGCATCGCTTCCAGTTCATCCACCATTGATTTTTTTGCAGCTCTAACCATCATATCCGCACCCTATTGATGATAATAACAGACAAACCACACAGTCTTGCTTTTTGAGTATAAACAACAGAGAAATGTATGTAATCTACAAACAAAAAACAGTTCAAACGGTGGATTGACATATGAATAATATCTGAAAAGTTTATAGATATTTACCTCAATGGCGTCAACAGTGAGAAGCAGGACAATTATCTTTTCAGAAAACCTCTGACGCTCCTCTGCATCTCGGGTTAGTCGACGTCTGTACGAGAAGTTGTTAAACAGAGCTCTGATCTCCTTCAGCTTGGTTTTTGCAATGGCTAGCTCCCGAAGAGCACGGAGCGCTTGGGATCTTTTTATCAGATAAGCCCTGAAGGTCACCTGTATCTTAATTGCAGCCTCATCTCGTGACAGCTCCTTCCTCTTTCCGTTTATTTTCTCCGTTCTCTTAGCGAAGGCCTAACAAAGCATCAACAAATAAACGAAGCTACATTGAATTACAAACTCATCATATTCTCCTTTCAATTCCAAGTAATTCATTCATTAATTGAAAACAGTCAAGATAAAATATATATTAGGGATAAGGAAAAATTAGTAAAATTCAAGGATAATGTGGAGTTAAGGCTAAACTACCTGTCTTAAGACGACGGCACCATGATCAGGGAAGTCCTGGATTTCGATCAGTCGAGAGGATTTATCACACCTTTTCTTCTTATCCTTCTTTACTTTTTCCTTTTTCTCCTGATCGGAACCACTACTCTCAGAAGCATCGCCATTGGAACATTTGAACGTGTAAGTCTTGGTTAGGGGAGAATCCTCTCCCTTACCATTGATCTCAGTGGTATACTTATAGCTCTTGTCCAAGGTTCCTTTCTTCTTCCCGTTCTTAACCTCAGCAACCCATTTATATTTCCTATCAAAACCGTTCTCCTCAGGCGTCTTGATCTCGGCGGTCCATGTGTACTTCCTCTCCCCAATCTTCGACTTATTCTTCTTTTTCTTCTCTTTTTCCAGCCGGTCAAAGCTCAACTCCAGCGCAGAAACACGATCAGAGAGTCTCTTCAAGTACATCTCGGTTGCAAGTCCAACCGGCCGGTCAACCCGGCGCTGAACACGGTGGGTGGAGGTATAGAAAGGGGTTTTCTCGATCTGGATCAGATCAGTGACGGCGTCGAAGTCATCCAAAAGAGAAGGACAATCAAGGAGAGCAGGAAGGGCGGTCGGGGCAGGCTTGAAGAGATCGAGGGTAAAATCAATGTCGTCGTCTTCCAAGGAGAAAGAGGGAAGACATGGGTTGGCAAGAGGTTTGGGATAGAAAAAAGAAGCCTCCTTTGAGAATAGATACGGAAATGGGGAGCGGTCTACGAGCTCAAACCGACTGAACCTGCTCATTTCTGCCACTGGAAACTGAAACTGAAACTTGCTTGCTGTACAGAAGGAGGGCTAGACGAAGAAGACGATATATGGAAATGGGGTAAAAGATGAGATAAATTGTTTGTTTAAAGTGGAGACATATATTTATCGGAAAGCTAAAGAGGATAATATAAAGGGAGAGAAAAGGAAAAAGGAAAAAAAAAATAAAAACAGTGCCGGTCAAAGAGGGATAGATTTGTAATTTTACACGGGTCTCATTACCTATATTGATTAAAAAAATTCCTCAAATTAAAAAAATTCTAACTATTTTAGATATAATTTAATTTAATTCAAATAAAATTTAAGTCTCAATATAGAAATAGAATTATGAGCAAAATCGCCGCGTATGGTGGGACGAAAATGGCCCTGAGGGTACAGATGGAATTATGAGTTAAAGGTGGAAAAGGACAAGATTGCATTTCATAGACAAGAGAATCTTTGATAGTGGAAGGTGATTGGATTTTGACGGACGCTAAGGTAAAAATAGCAGACGAGGCCCATGGGCCATGTGGGTTTCTGACTTTCCAGCTCAGCTAATTTTCATTAGTCTCTATTTTAGTACGTTTAATTTTGATTTACGACAATGTCCGCTAATTACTAATTTCCCTAAAGTTTCTTCTCACGTGCCTTAAACCAAGGAGTTTGTCCTTTTACCTAACCTTGTCGGGAATAAAATAATAAAATAATAAAATAATAAATATATAAATTTATCTTATAATATATTTACAATAATAATTAAGAGGTCTCATAATATAAAACTAAAGGGTTTAGCTTTCCTCCTATAAAACTATATATATATATATAGTTTGGAGAAGATTATGGGGAATTCAAGTATAAAAAATAAAACCATCATGGGGAGACGTTGAATAAGAAGAAGCAGAATCCCCTACCATGGCTATGGCTGCACCCGCACCCATTAAAACCAACCCCAAAGTCATTCCACTGATCAACGCTCCCAAATACTTCTTACCTGACGAAGAATTTCTCCCTTCTTTTTTCTCCACACAAACTCCATTCCCAATTCTTCCTTTCATCCTTAATGGGTTTTTCATATTCTGTTGTTGATGAAGAACTACTTTCTGCCTCCAATGGCGGCTGTTATTATTATTATTATTATTAGTCTTCCGTCGTTCTTCAATTTCTTCATCAGAGAAGATCAACTCGGCGTCGTTTCTTTCGAGTTTTGATTTCATCAACGCACGAGGGCGATTTAGCTCCGGCTGGTCAAGTTCGTCGTCGTCGGAAGAACCCAATTCGGGAGTGGTCAAATCGATGGTCGCCTCTCCGTCATCTTCCACGGAAGATTCGTCGCAAGAACAAACGATGGAAGTATCCAAGTAATTATTATTAATAATATTCACGTGGCCCACAGATTTGCTGCAATCTTCGTTCCAATGTTCCCGGAAAGCAGTTTCGAGTTCGTCGAGCCTTTTTCCAATATGGCGCAAATGGCTTGGCTTCGACGGACGGCTAGCGATTTCAGCTGATAAAAGATTTTTCAAGAACGCAAAACGCTGTTGTATGCATTCCGAGTTTAAATGGTGGTGCGGCGATCCTGCCGGAAGAGAGAAAACGAGGCTGAGTTTGGCTTCCAGTTCTTGCAATTTTTCCTGCAAAGTCTTGTATCTTCGGGTCATTTTTCTTTTTAGATTTTGCAGCTGGGCCTCAAGAATTTAGGAACGTGAGAATTTATAATATTTGGCCGACTTCATCGGCTTTGGATAAAGAATGTTACATGAAACGGCTAGACCAAGTCAAGCCACGTTCATGTTTGATTATAGCCACGAATCATCAGTTTAAACATTAAAAAATTAAAAATAAAAATGACAATAAAACTCCATTAATTGAAGCCACAAAGTAATTAGCCGTTAGATAATTAGTTATTCACATACCATGCACAGATATTTTGTATTAGTTTATTATAATTATATATATACAATTTTTATAATTTTATTTTTATTTAAATATTTCTTGCTGTCTCTACCATCAGAAATAACTGCGCCAATCCCATAAGAATAACGTTGTATGTGGGAATCGAAACCGAGGATAACGACGTGGTGAATATCACGTGCCATAAACCAAGAAATTTGTCTTTTTCGATATCCTTGTAAATTTTATTTAATTTATTTTTAAAACTTAGGTTTTATATTGATTAAAAGGTAATATTATACCAAATTAAAGAAGCTAAAATTTACTTATTTTACTGATATAAACAAAATTAACATGGTCTTTTTAATTTTTTAATTTTCTTTGTATATATATAAAATAATAATTATAAAAAAAAACTAATTTTCTTTTCAAATTAATCCAAAGTAAGATTCAAAATGGAGATTCAAATCAAACGTTTGTGGAAGACAAAGTTTGGGAATGTAACCTTAATTTTCAGAGTTTTTGGAGATTTTAAAATTTATAATATATTTAGTGATGATTATTGATGTTGTCTGGTTTCTAAATTATTTTTTTATTTATAAATTTAGTATTATCTTAAATTCTAATTATTTATTTTAAATAATAAAATAATATAAATTTTTTAAATTACTTTAAGTAAAAGAATGTAAATTATATATCACATCTGAAAATAATATTAGACTTGACTAACATATAATAATCTCACTAACTCTATTAGTTTGAAACCTTTGTTGTAGTTATTAAAAAAATAAAATCATGAGTGCTTATAATAAAATGAAAGTTAAGTGATATTTTAGTGATTCAATTTCAAGTAATGAATATGTTTGGTGCAAATAAGTAAAAATAAAAAGTGGAAGAGTAGGTAAGGTAATATTTAAATATATATAAATTCTATAATTATTTATAGTTAGTATTTAATAACAATTGTTTATATATATATATATACAAGAATTAAAAATAAATTGATATTTTTAAAGTCAAGTATAAAAGAGAGAACCATCACGAGGAGGAGTTGAACTTGAATCTCCAACCATGGCTATGGCGGCACCCATTAAAACCATCCCCAAAGTCATTCCGCTAATCAACGTCCCATAGTACTTACCCAAGGACGAAATTCTTCCTTCCTTCTTCTCCAAAGAAACTCCATTCATACTCAATTGTTTTTTTATATTCTCCGTTTCTACCTTCACTTTCCTCCAAGCCCGGCTAATATTATTCTTCCGTAGCAGTCCTTCAACTTCTTCATCATAACTTCTGCTCGACTCGGCTCCGTTCCTTTGGCTTTCCTCTTTCAACAGCGTCAGCGACGATCCAGCGTTATTATTATTAATATTAAGCCGATCATGAGGCACGAGTTCATCATCTTCGTCCGATGAACCCAATTCGGGGCTAGTCAAATCGATGGTGGCTTCTCCGTCACAGTTTAGAGATGACTCGTCGCAAGAACAAACGGAGGAAGTATCAAATTTATTTAAACTCATGACGTCCCAATATTCACGAAAACCAATCTCGAGTTCGGCTAGCCTTTTTTCAATATGGCACAAATGGTTAGGGCTTGATGGACGGCTAGCAATCTCAGCTGATAAAAGATTCTTTAAAAATGCAAAACGCTGTTGAATGCACTCGGAATGCAAATGGCGGCTTCGCGGCGTACCTGCCGGAAGAGAGAAGATCAGGCTGAGTTTGGCTTCGAGTTCTTGTAATTTCTCCTGCATTTTCTTGTATCTCTGAGTCATTATTTGTCTTTTTTTCTTTTTTTCTTGCCTAATTAGGAACGTGACCATATCTTCATATATATATATATATATATATATGGCGGTTACATTGATAAGGACTCATCAGTTTTGGACAAAGGTTAGATCATGACATGATCATCGGCTAGATACATAATTAATAAGATTTGTCATATGAAATATCTTATTTTAAATTTGTTTTAGATTATATAAATAATTATGATGTGTCTAAATCAAAGTTATCAATTTGTTAAAAAAGTTAGATACATCTTCAATCTAACTAATTATTGTTTTTTAAACACACGTAATAAAAAATGGCTAAATATTAATCTTTAGATATTTCAAGAAAATATCTTTTACAAGTTTACAAGTTTAATTAGAGGAAACTTAGGTATAAAATGTAAAACTTTGACGGGGAGGAGGACAATACGAAGAACCATAATCTCCGACAATGGCGACGGCTGCACCCATTAAAATCATACCCAAAAAAGTTCCAATAATCAATGCTCCACAGTATTTCCCTAAAGATGAAATTTTTCCTTCTTCTTTCTTCTTCACCGCCCGGGGGCTATTCTGTACTTCAACTTCTTCATCACAACTACTTATAATAAAGTCATCGTTACTCTGAACTTTGACTTTTACAAGCGCACGTGGGTTATTATCATCATCATCATCATCTTCTGAACAATTCCCCAATTCGGATGACACGTCAGAAGAACAAACGGACGGTGATGAGGACGGAGTATTGAAGTCATGATGGATGATGTTTTCGCCCACGTGAGAATAATATTGATTGAGATTATTATTATTACCGTCGCGAAAAGCAATCTCGAGTTCAGTAAGCCTTTTACCAATATGTAACAAATGTGTATGCTTTGATGGACGGGACGAAGCAATCTCTGCTGATAAAAGATTCTTCAAGAACTCAAATCGCTGTTGAATGCGTTCTCTATTCAAATTTAAATTCTCTGTCTCTGCCGGTCTGAGTTTGGCCTCCAGTTCTTGCACTTTCTTCTGCAAAATCTTGTATCTCTTACTCATGTTTTTTTTTTTCTTTATTGGGAATAATTAGGGTTCGTAGTTACTACTCCATTAAGCCTTTAGGAACGTGACTGTTTATATTAGACGTGGCGGTTGAGCAGCACCTTTACTTCAAATAAACGTACCCCTTGATCACGTCCCTACTGATACTTGTATTTTTTAGCACCTTTAATGTATTTTACAGTTATTTTGATTTTGATTTTTTTATAATTTAAAAATAAATCGTGTCAAATATCAAGAAAATTTTCCTAGGAAAAAAGAAAAAAGAAAACTGAATTTGGACAGTTGGGTCTGCTGATCTCTCAATATTGGGAATGGGCCTTGTCCCAATTACTGAGAAAGACTATAGGGCACGTGGAATTGGCTGATAAGTTGGTTTTCAGATCTTAATCATGAATACTAGGATAAGTGCGTTTCATTGGATTTTTATTTTTATTTTTTCCTTTTGTTTTGGGCTTGGCCCAATTATCCTCAGGGTTCTAATTGGAAACAAGAGGTGAAATGATATTAAAATGGATAATATTATTACAAATTGGGTAAAGTATTTCATTTGCATTTTTTAAAGGTCAAAATCTAACTTTTACACCTCAAAGATTTTTTGTACATAGAATGCCCATAACGTTTCAAAACGTCTCACTACATGCACATCTGTTAAGTCAAACCGTCTCACTACATGTACATCTGTTAAGTCAAACCGTTAGTGACTCAATTTTGCCGTTAGTTAATCTTTTTTCACTATTTAGTACTATTCTAAGGGCATTTTTGTCCATTTTTTTAAAAAAAATTTTAATTTTTTTTCCTTCTTCTTCCTCTTTTCTCTCTCTTCCTTCTTTCTCTCCCCCATTAATTTAACTTTTTTTTCTCTCTTCCTCTTTTCTCTCTCTTTTTCTTCTCCATTCTCTCTCTTCACATCGGTAAACTACCTTATTTAAAACCAGTAATGAAAGAAGTTCTGCGTTTGCACCCAGTTCTTCCACTCATGGTCCCTCACTGCCCAATTGAATCGACGGTTGTAGGTAATTACACCGTTCCAAAAGGGAGTAGAGTTTTTGTAAACGTGTGGGCAATACACAGAGACCCTTTATTTTGGGAGAATCCATTAGAATTTCTCCCAGAAAGATTCTTGAATAATAATTATTATGGGAAAGTTGTGGGGGACTATAGTGGAAATGATTTCAATTATTTGCCATTTGGTTCGGGGAGAAGAATGTGTGCTAGAGTGACAATGGATGAAAGAATGGTAATGTTTTCCCTTGCTTCACTTCTTTATTACTTTGAGTGGAAATTGCCAATTACTGCAGGTGAATTTGATGAGAAAATAGACCTTTCCGACAAGTTTGGAATTGTCCTAAAGAAAAAGAAGCCTCTAATTGCAATTCCGACACCACGTTTCTCGGACAGGGAAAGCTATATATGACTATGAATAGGAAGGAAGGAAGGACTATTGTTTGTACAATTATTCTACCAACTTCTTTATCCTATAATAAGGAAATTGAACTCAAGAGAAGTTTGGATTGATCATATGTAAGACCAACATTTTATTTGAGAATATTTCTGATTACCTATAGGATTGCTCTCGAAAAAATTGACTGGTTTTAGATCAAAGCTTGAAGAAACTGTTGGCATGATCGAAAAATCTTCTTGGCATGGAAAGTGATGGAAACCTAATGTGTACCACACAACAATGTCCTTGTTTTCAATGTCACGATTTCTGCACCCAAAAAAGAAACTCAACAAACAGAAACACAATAATTTTGTATAAAGATTATTCCTTTAATTAAAAAAAAATGAATTTTTATTTTTTATTTTACCTCTCCGACCATACTGCAAGAGTATCATCACCCTTACTTTGGTACACAAACAATCCACCAGCCCATTGCTCTGTCCGATTATAAGGTGTGACCCAAATCTGGTTATTAGTAAAAGCACCTCTCTTTTGTGGAGGATCATCGAGATCGAGCAAGCTAGCAGCCGTGCCAGCAGGAACAACCTTGTACCCAACAGGGTTGCCCACTCTAGTTTTCTTGGACGGGTTTATGACATGGAATTCATATGGGTTGCCTCACTTTTCCATTTCTCAAAAAGAGAGAGAAAAGAGGAAGAAAAGGAAAAAAAAATTTTAAAAAAAAAATTTTAAAAAAAAGTTTTAAAAAAATGGACAAAAATGCCCCTAACTAGAATAGTACTAAATACTGAAAAAAAATGTTGACTAACGGCAAAATTGAGTCACTAACGGTTTGACTTTTAACAGAGGTGCATGTAGTGGGACGTTTTGAAACGTTAGGGGCATTCTATGTACAAAAAATTTTGAGGTGCAAAAGTTAAATTTTGACTTTTAAGAAGTGCATTTGGGATAGTTTACCTTACAAATTAATATGAAATAATATGTTATGATTTAAAGTCTCATATTATTCATTTAAATTTATTATGTAAAGTAATAAAATATATTTAAGATAAAAAAAAAAAAAAGCACAATCTTTTACGGGGATGGTCTGTCGAGAAATGGTCAATTAAAAAAAAAAAGTGATTCAAATTTTTATTTATTTAAAAAAAAAAACAACTTTCACCTAATCTTCACGGGGATGGTCTGTCGAGAAATGTTCAATTATGCCAGGCAAGCAATATAGTTTGACACTAGATCACTTTCCATTGCTTCTAAATCTTGTAATAATCTTTAATCTCATTTTTTTAATATTTTATTATTATTACTAATTAACAATATTATGGGGTTTCCAAAAATAAAATTTATGGAACCCTCAAAATCATAATAGTTCTTTAATTCGATATTGTGAGTTGCGCATCCCGTGAACGCATTTGGGAAAAGGAAAAATTTATTATAAATTTATTAATAATAAAAATAATGATTACAAGTCAAATAAGTAGGATATCTTTGACAGAATAGTATCCTTCCTGTGATGATATCCTTGATTGGAATATATATTTAAAAACACCCATTCCTCAACCATATTAAATTATATAAATTAGTATAAATATCCCTGCATGCTAGCATGAATCTTCAACCCACCCATTGTAATCTTTAATTCTTACAATTTAATTAAGTTATCTTTCATGGCTTCCAAAGTTCAAATGTTGTTGCTCTTGGTGAATCTTCTATTTTTCACTCTAGTCAGTGCGGGACATTCTTGTGGCACCTGCGGTGGCGGCAACGGTGGCAGTGGAGGCGGCAACGGTGGCAGCGGAGGAGGTAACGGTGGCAGCGGAGGAGGTAACGGTGGCAGCGGAGGAGGCAACGGTGGCAGCGGAGGCGGCAACGGTGGCAGCGGAGGCGGCAACGGTGGCAGCGGAGGCGGCAATGGTGGCAGCGGAGGCGGCAACGGTGGCAGCGGAGGAGGATCTGGAAGGTGTCCAAGAGATGTATTGAAACTTGGGGTGTGCGCAAATTTACTTGGTTTGGTTGGAGTTAGAATTGGTACACCTCCCACGCTACCATGCTGCAGCTTGATAGCAGGTCTGGCTGATCTCGAAGCAGCACTTTGCCTTTGCACTGCCATAAGAGCAAATGTTCTTGGAATCAATCTTAACATTCCTCTTTCCCTCAGTTTGATTCTCAATAACTGTGGAATAAATCCTCCAACTGGTTTCCTCTGCTGAACAAATTCAAAACTACCTTTTCCTTAATTTAATTATTATCCTTTCTTTCTTTCTCTCTCTCTCTCTATGTATGTATGGTGCATGCATGCATGCATGTGATGTGAGCTTTATCGTCCTACAATAATTCTCAAGTTTCCTCGGGTGATTGTTTTCTTTAATGTATTTTTGTTTTGTCAATTTCAGCTTATGAGGGTCGAAAATTGTCGGGAAAGCTTGTTGGATTTCCCCCCTACAAATAAACTTTATGTATTATTGTTGACATAATTTACTGTATTTACATATACCTTATGCAATATATGTATATATATATATATATATATTAGATTTCAAAATAAAATGGACAAATTATGATAAATAAGGGTAATTATGTGATAAGTTTTATTTGAATAAAGATAAAGTAGGTTTAAATAATTTTTGGAACAAGGTTTTCCATCATTAATAAAAATAATTTGGTATGTTTCAACCTATTTAATAAATTTGTATGTGTTACATATATATATATATATATATATATAAATTGTTCTAGCATACTGTTCTTTCACGTTCTACGGGCTAGCTAGCTATTCAATTTGTTCTAGGGCATTGTTCCAACGTTATATATATTAAGGGAAAAAAAAAAGGAAAAAAACTGGATAAACTTGAAAATGAATATATATATATATATTTTATGGTGAACAGAAATGAACTTGGTGGCTCGGGCTGATAGTTGTACTCCGTCACAGGGCTGTCGTCATTTAGGGTCAGCATGCAGTCATCATATTTGGTATGAACAGCTCCTTACTTTCTGGAAGCATAGTTTTCTGTACTCTGACTTACATAGGAAAAGAGAATACAATACCACTTCATTATCCCAAGATTACGTATACGTACTCTGTCCTAATCTGCAAACCTAAATGCTCGCGCATGCATGCTCAATTCTGATACATATATATTTTCTCATTCATCCTTTTTCCAGATGCAAATAGTACTTCCTCTGTCGTTCCCATATACAACAATTCTATTATTAATTAAAATTAAGATTAATAAGGGTTAATTTCCTTAACATCCCAGAAAAAATTAAAATGCAAACGTTAATACATTAAAGAACACTTGGAAGTTGGAAACGTTAATACATTAAAGATATTACAACATATGTTGCTACACATGTAACAACAATGGTGTAAGAACTGATGTTTCGAGATGATCAGATCATTATACCAAAGCTTTTGATTTAAATATTTATATATATATATATATTGTACCAACCGAACAAGAAATCACATATATGTAAATTAAGTAGCATTCAAGATGAGGACTTGAAGGATTTAAAAGATTAGTTATGAGAAGGAGGGCGTAACCGGGGCCTAGAGTAATCGGAATAAACTCCGGGATGTTTGTCGCGGATCTTCTTCCTTGGAACGCGCCAAGAACTGGATTGCTCCAAATAGATAAATCTAAACGGGACGATATCATCGTGATCAGAAGAACTTCTTCCCGTCGGAATGTATAATTTTATTTCTTCGTGAAGTCCCTTCATCTTCCTAGTCTTCCAACACAGCTTATTATAATTATAATAATTATTTGACTGGCCACCGTTGTGTCCTGTTAAATCTGCTGTTTTTAGAGAGGAATCAACACCAACTCTACCACTGGATCTCACCGAAACCGAGGATGCATGCAGCTGAGAAAAACACAAGAAGAAAAAGATGATGAAAATGAAACAGGAAACCCTCCTCATGATTTTGATGATATTATATACATATATATATATATATATTTATATGCGCGCTTAGAGAACACTTCGACATATAGAATATATATATATATATATATATATATAGGATTCTTCTTTATTCTCTCCAATAATTCATGAATCATATGAATGTTGTTACGTGGCTATAGGTATAGGTGATAATTTAATGTCCAAAGTTTTAAAATTTATTGATTTTATTGTCTTGTTAATTATTAATTACTCATGAGAATCTGTGGAGATTCTGGAAATTCCTTTTTTGAAAAAAAAAACAGTCATTTTTAAGCAAAACACATCAAATCAAGGTGTGCTTGATAAGACGTATGAGAATAGATTAAAGGTTGGAGTTATTACACATATTTTTTTTGAAATATTTTTAAAATAAAAATAAATTAAAAAATTTAACTTCGGTCCTTAATCGGACAAACAGAAAAATAATGAAGAAGGACAATGGGACAGTACAGGTTGATACTTCAAATCATGAACATGAACCTTTTCGGGCATGAAATTCGAATCATCTTATTCATTATTTTTATTATTTTAAAAATTATTTATGATTCGAAAAAATTAATATAAATGATTTTTTATTAAATTATTTCTGTTTGTGCAATAATTTTATGTTTTACTGAGAGGGGGAAGGTAAAATAAGAATAATTCAATCAAATAAATATTATATGTGTGGTAACGTAATAACAGTCTTAATTGGGTTCATTTCAATCCGTGCTCCTGGCCGACGAATTCCTATCTCCTGGTGGTACCTTGAGCACAAATTGTTGTACTGACCCACCATTTCCTTCTCCCTCATCCATGGATCTTCTCTGCCGCTCAGTGTCTCGATTCCCTACCGGTCGACCTCATCCTAACTTCCGTGCGCCTCTTCATCGTTGCTTCTTCAACGTTAGGTCTTCATTTTCAGACGCATTGGATTTTTAGTCTATTTTTAAATATATATATATTTTAATTTCTGGCGTCATCATTGATATTTTACTTTCGCAGGTCGAGTGTGAGTCTGCCGATTTTGGAGGAGAATGCCAAGTACTACAAAGAACTCACGGCGGCCGTCGATGTTGTCGAGAGAGCTTGTCGCCTCTGTGTTGATGTAAATTTTGCCTGCATTTTTTTTTTCTTCTTTAAACACTATTAATTACTCAATCGAAATTACAGTTTACAATTTTAAATTGAGTTTGGGGATCAGCGTTAAAAATATTTATGTACTTAATTTATTATCATTGTTATTATTATTATTTTGCAAATCCAAGTTTCAGCATGACAAGGAATTGTTACTTTGGGCCAATTCGGGTCCTCTGACTCTCCTTGTGAGACTGACACTAAAATTACCTAGTATTAATTTGTGGCAGCTTTTTAAGGCATAAGATTTCATGAAATAAGATATAATTTTCAAGGAATGTTGAAGAGATATGTAGTCTTTGGACTGAAATATGCACTTCTGGGAGGTTTAAATGGGGCTAATGCTCATACACCGGTATTAAGAAAGGGGGTGGGGGGCTTATTGTAAGGTGTAATAACTTTTAGAATAATAAGAAATCTTCAGTCAGGTGAAAACTTTTGCAAGCTTTGTACATTTAAATCTTTTGAATTCAATATAGTAACTATTATGTATTACCTTTGCTTGTATTGAACTTCTTGCATTTGCTGATCAGTTCTTTCTTGTTTTATTTTTTAACTTATCAGGTGAAAAAATCCATGTTACCTAGGGATGGGAAAATTCTTGAAAAAACTGACCAAACCCCAGTCACAATTGCTGATTTCGGGGTGCAGGCTCTTGTCAGCTTAGGTAATCTGTCTTTCCCAATGCCAAATTCCACATTCCTGTTTTCTCAATTATGATTAGATAGGTATCATATCACTTTGGAGGAGTGAACTATTCTCCAATGGTTAGTATTAGATAGGTATCATATCACTTTCAAGGAATGTTGAAGAGATATGTATAATCATAAGGAACTCTAATCACTTTGGAGAAGTATTAGATTACCATATCACTTTTTGTGAATTCTCACATGAATATGGTAATCTAATACTTAGTTACGAATTCTTTGAATAGGGTTCTTAATCTATTGAATGAGAAACTCTATTTCCACTTCGGAGAGATGGAAATTATTGACCTATTGCATGAACAATTGGATTGAGATATAACTTACCTAGTGATCGAATGGGAATATTTGTGTACAGATCAATAAGTGTAATATAAAGAATTAATGTATGTATTTACTTGGGATAGGGGATATGGATTTGGATGGTCATAGTCAAGAAATTGATAGATCCCTTGATTCCATCACAACTCAAAGTACTTATTGTTGCCGAAGTTCAGGGTAGTTCCTAAAACCACATAACATCCTAACAAGTTCGTACATTTTAATCAGACATGCAGACCAGTGTCAGGATAGTGTAGGAGGTTTTGGGTGGTCTATTTTAGTTCAGAATAATTGATACTACATCTATATCCTGCTAATAGTGTTCACTTGACTTGTTATGACAGTTTCTTCAGAAAACTAGATTTGTGGTTCATTGAGTAAATAGAAGGAGATTGAATATCTTATACCTGCTTGTTTAACTGAAGTGTTTGCTCTTTCATCATGCTTGATCTGAATAAAGTATTTTTGGAGCAAATGTATTCTCATTTTCAAGTCAGACTTTGGATAATACAATGTGATGGTCTATCTTTAGAAATTGTCTTCATGAATCATAGAAGATCACATCTTTCCCTTTAATTTTGTTCTCTCTGAGTTTTCCCCCCTTATTTTGGTAGAGATGAGCAAATTATTCCCTTCTATTCCGCTGGTAGCAGAAGAGGACTCTGCATTCTTGCGATCAAATAATCTGGTGGGTGCTGTTGTTGATGTGGTCACTGACAAAGCAACTTCTGGAGATCAACTAACACAAGATGATATTGTAAGAGCAATTGACCGAGGGGGGAAAGATGCATATGTTTTTGGACCTAAGCCTGCCACTTACTGGGTGAGCTATGTCCTGAAGTTTCATGTTCATGGTGCGTCTGAATTGTCTTTATGTTCATCTTTTTAAGATTACTATTTATGATTTTCCTTGCATGTCATTTATTGTGTGTATACCCATGTTAACTTCTCTACCTAGAAGATATATAATGTGAAGTCTGACTTTTCTTTTCAGTATTCCTTTTCGGAGCATTTTAATAACGATAGCCTTTGTTGACTTGGTTTAGGTATTGGATCCTATTGATGGAACTCGGGGGTTTGTCAAAGGTAGTGAGGCACTTTATGTGGTATGTTTTACACTTTCTTGATCTTTTTGGTAAATAGAAAATTATGACATGAATGTTTATCATTGTAATCTTTGAACAACTAAGAAGAGTTTCCATAAAGTGGTTATTTTTATTGTTATCCTACCGGATTTCTGTTTCATTCAACATCCACATAATCCAATATCATGGTAATGATTTTTATCTGATGTGTTCTGTATCATCCTATACCAGTAAAACTTTGGTGAGTCTGGTTCTAGAAAACTTGAAGCTTTTCTAGTTGCATTTAATCGATTTAGGTGATAGCAAGATTCTGAGATGCTCAGAGAGCTGAATAACTTGTGTTATTCATGCATTTAGTGCGAGGTTTTTGGTAACTCTTGAATACCAAAAAGTTTTTGCTTTTCCCAAAAAAAAAAGGTTTATTTTGATAAGAAGCTTACAGATATTTACTTGTAACTTTAATTATAGTAAATGGCTCTCTGGGTGTTTTTTCTGTTGCTAGCTTCAGTATCCGTACTGTATACGTATGTTGTACAGTAAATTACCAAGTGGAATCTATCTCATTTTTTTTAGCGTTTCCTTCTTACTATTTTGTAGCTTAGTGCATGCTTTGAATGTTCAGGTTGGGTTGGCTCTTGTAGTTGATGGAGAGATTGTTTTAGGTGTCATGGGCTGTCCTAATTGGCTGGAAAGCTACTCTTACAGGTCTACGGTGGAAACCCATGAACGTGAAGATGGAAGTACCTCAAAATATGGTATTCTTATGGTTTCACACATTGGGTGTGGAACTTGGAGAAAGACATTATTGGACACAAGCAATGTATCTGGTGGATTACCTAGTAACTGGTTCAGATGCCTTGTTGATGATTGTCAAATAGTTCACAAGGCACGCTATTGTATTCAGGATAGCCAAACATGGGAGTCATTGCCACTATCATCTAAATTTGGTGCAACAACTAATGCTGAGAATGTTGGGAATAATCAGATCCTTCTTGTACCTACTTGCTGTGGAAGGTTTTACCTTTATTTCTCAATGTTGCTAGTCTGATTACTTATATCACATTAAGAAAAATCAACCAATGATAGTTTTGGTTCTACTTGTGCAGCTTGTCAAAGTACCTAATGTTGGCTTCAGGTAGAGGATCTGTGTACATTCTTCGTGCAAAGACTCGATTAATTAAGGTACTAAACTATTTTATGAAGCATCATTGGGTGATTTTAGTTGCAGAATCTTATGATTCAACTCATCTAAAATGCAGTCATGGGATCATGCTGCTGGAATCATTTGTGTCCATGAGGCAGGTGGAAAGGTTTGATTTCTCCTTGCATGTTTTGTTTTGTATGTCTAAAGGTTGATTTTTGCATGCCAAAGAGCATGAGGATGAACCAGAGGCTTCTATTTGTGGAAGAATTGTCTCTTTGCTGTAATGTTGTAAAAATTCTAGTATCTTACCCATCTACGAAGGATTTATATTGTTGGAGCTAACATGTCACAAGTGGTGTACAAGTCTTGGAAAGAATGTAAAGAATATGTGCAGGCAAAGAAAAGACCTTTTAATCTGTACTGTCATTTCTGGACATTTATATGATTTTCTAAATCTGAATCCTTAACACAAACTTACTCTTTGCACTGCTGACAACCTTTTATTTGCATAAGCATGCTACTCATGCAGCAGAAGGATAACTTGTTAGCATAGTGTAAGGATAAGCTGGATACAATATAGGGACAAACACATTTTTTCTTCTTTTCATTGTTAATTACTGCCTGTGTTATGTGACTGGGTTGTTTCTGAAATACCTTACACAATTATTATTATTATTATTATTTTTGGAAAATTGTTATTCTATCCTTACATATCCAACTGACTGCAGTTTATTGCCTCGTTAACCATGGAGCTAGAATGTATTCCACAGAACTATGGTCTCTCTCCTGATTACAATAACTTCTATGTCAACAGGTCACTGACTGGAGAGGGCAAGATATTGATTTTGCAGCAGATCAAGTTGAAAGGAGAGTTATATTTCCTTCAGGTGGTGTTCTTGCAGCAAATGATAACTTGCACAGTCAGATACTATCTATGATCTCTTAAAAGAGTTTTCAGTTTATTGATAGTATTGATAACATGGAACGTATTCTATTGTTTCATTATTGGTTTTTGTCTTGAGATTTTTTTTTATTTTTTTTTTCCCCTTTTCACGGTTATCATCATACCTAAATGTAGCCTAAATAGCAGCTTGGTTCAGTCCAAAATCCAGAAGTTGTTAGGAGATGTCTATGCGTATTAGCATCAAAGCTTTGACCTTATATGATGCTGTTGACACCAAATTGTCTCTCACAAGTATATCAAGTAAACTTGTGCTATCTTGAGATATTTTTAATGTCATTTTGATCTCTTACTAAATTCAGTATCCACTTTCATTTAGTATTATAACCTTCAGATTTCAACTAGCATTTGGAAAAGTTTTTTGAAAGAAACAAATCTAATTTTTTTTTATAGCTTCAATTAAGGAGCCAATGTTCTTTGATTGCTTGCAACTATTTAAAATATGTATAGCTAGAAGCTTCCTGCATAGATATTTGATTCTCTTATTTTGCCTCTTCCAGTACAAATGGTTACTAAAATCACCTTCCACATATTCAGCATTCTGTTTATCAATGATCTTGCAGTCAAATATCTTAATTTTTTTAATTTTAATTTTTTTTTCTTTAACAGGACAGGTTTTTCTTAAAATGTCCTATTCATGCTTAAGTTTGGCCAATTAGATTGTATCCTCATGGGAAATCTTACACTTGTCCCCTTCTTAAGTTATTGATTTTTAGTTACTATATTGTTTATGTTGTGTTGTGTGGCTGAAATATTGCTTCTGCTGAAATCAAGCAGCTCATAAGATATTCTCTCATTCGTTTGTATTTTCTAATTACAAATGCAGAAACTAAGTGTAAACAAAATTTCTTTTGATAGTAACAATGCAGGGACAAAAGGGACACGTATCACCTTCGCTAAATATAATTAGTTTGGTCACCATTCCAGAGATTTCAATCATGCATCATCTTCTCTATAGGTCCCACGTGTTCTCAAGAAGGAAAAGCAGTTCAAGAACCCTAATTTATTTCCCCCATTAGGAATGATCTCGAATTTCAACCAAGTGCTAATGTTCTCCTTACTTTTCTTTAAAAAAAATTATTACTCTGAGTTGTGGTCATCCCCTTAGAATATAATAATATAACTTGATTTATGCATGGCCAGTGCTTGCAGACTTGTAATGATATGCCAGTCTTTCTTGTTTGTATTATTATCCACAAAAGCCCTTTAAATAATTTGCATGTGATTTCTTAGAATAGTAAGAACCACACATTATTCATACTCTTTAAGATCTCACACACCTAAAAATAGCCTAGAAATATATATTTATATATATATATATATACCTGTATTTGTGTGACTGAAAACATATACAAAAATAATTGTCTGGTAAAGAGGATATACCCAATTGAAAATAAACAAAAGCACATTAAAAATTCAAGGTTTGTTGAGAGTCATTGAACAGCTCAAAAAGGAAGCTAACAACATTTTTAGATTATACATACATATTATATGTATGTATCCACCTAATACTCATGTTATGCCTCCGCTAGTCAATTTTTAGAACGTAGGCAATGTAATTTTGGCAACCATGCAGAAGCAAAATCCTATAATTTTGACAAGTAATTACCTGATCCGGTATTAGATGAAAGCTACTAATTAGTTATCCATTTATATATATAAAAATCGCTAATGAATGAATGATATGTAATTAATTAGTATATGTTATCGATGCCTTTGTGACACCAAGCAAGGAGACATTAACCTAAGATTATGCTATAATTAATCCTTAATTGCACAATAATATATGTGTATTAAGATCCTTGCTGTACTTAAATCCTTCTGAGTTGGTCAATATTATAATGATAAAAAGAAAAAAAAACCCGAAGATTGTGGTGTAAGAAGAAGATACAAGCAACTGAACTAAGAGATTTCATAAGGTCAAAATTGAACAGTGAAACTAATCCTACTAACTAATATATATATATATATATACATGCATACCCATAAAATAACATTTGACTTAAAAAAATAATAATAATAATTTGTCGTACAAATCATAAAGTGTTAGAATGAGACACTTAAGCACATGATTTTCGATGTCTCTCACATGAATTAACCTCAAAAAAAAGAAAGATAAAAAAGAATCTAAATTCAATAAGTTCACCATTCAACTGTTGGCGCCTGACTCGCCCTTCTATAATTGATTCCCTTGTTCTTATCCTCATGTGAAATAAATTTAATTCTAATTTTTTTATATAAAATTACGAATTTAATACATTTAAATATACTCCCAAAATATACATAAAAAAAATAAATAGAGAAAGAAAATCACGAGAAGCTCCACTCGGCATGAGACAACGGACATGCAAAAAAGCAAATCAAAAGTCTTCTAAAAAGTAAAGAAATTTGTTTGTCCGAACAGCCAGCCAATTAGGGTTTTGTCAACGGCCGTAAAAAGTTCCGTCCTCGTAAGATTCTATGATAAATAAATAAATAAATAAATGACGAAATGACATCATTGCCCCTGATAGTCTAACTTTGGCAAAATAATAATAAATAATATTATAATGACAATAAAGACTTTCCCGTCACAGACTAAAATAAAAATAAAAATGGTACGGCGTTTCATGTCACGCCAAATAGTATACACGTGTCTTGCATTTATAGGCTAAGACAGCCGTAATTTTTCATCATGTGGTCCATACAACCAGGAAGATTAGGGTATAGCAAAAGGCCACGTATCAGGTGTTCTGGATATTGTCGCAAATTTTTACTAATTATACAGTCTCATACTTACTATAAATAATCATAATCTTAATGACTCGATCTGCCAATTCAGATCTAGATAATCAATAATTAATCATATTTTAATCTAATTATTCAAAATTATCTTAGCTCTCATAGTTTTCCCCAAAACATTAATACATTTTTGGAAGTATATTCCGACCACCTTGAATAACAACCTAATTTTAAGTCAACAAGCAAGCTTGAATTATTACATATTTCCTTAATTAACGTTCGAATTACACTTCGATCCCTCCTATTAATATATCTAGATATTTTAATCACGGTTTTAATTATATTTTCTAATTAATTGTGATTTTTTCCATAATTAATATATATATATATATATTCTTTAGCTAACTTTTCTCAAGCATAATAGCGACTGCATTCTTCAATTTATATGATAGGAAAAAAAAAGCACAATTAAAGAAATAAAAAATGAACGGTAAATTAAATTCAAGGAATTACAAAATTCTTAGGTGTTTATTAGCATGTCCTGGATTCATTAGTTTCCATATATATAACAAGCACGTATACATAAATACATACATACATAGAGATATTAACACAAAATTTCGGTCTGGGCGTTAATTCTCAATATATGGGCAGGGTTCACAAGCTTGAAAACGAGGGGTTTTATGGCACTTCTCTATCATTTTTTTCCTTTTCTGAAACCTTATCCAACCACATCCATTGCTACACTAATAAATGCTATGCTACTTATAAAGATATATCATCATCATTACTCCATTTTGTTGCCTCAACTTATACATATACATACATACATACATACATATAAATATATATATATATATATATATATATATATAGATGCTGACTGGCTTCACAAGGGCCACTAGAGTTGAATTAATCAACTCTACTGTCTACATTTGGGTATGAGTTCCACTCTATTTATTTAAAATAAATGAATTTACAAATCTTTTAATTGTTTTGTATTTATAAAATTACTACTCAAATACATTATATTAGTTTATTAGAAGTATAAAAAATATTTTAGAATTAATTTTAATTATTACTTAATCATGAATTTCAAAAGTGCATATATATATATGCATATGCTTCTTTATAGATATTTTGTGTTGGCATGTCAATAATGAATAAGATTTTTCTTTTTTCTTTTTTTTCTCCCAAGAAAGGAAAAAAAGTGGTGTGATATAAATGGGAAAAAGTGTTATTTTGTATTGTAGCAAAGTAATGTGTTTTCTTTTTAGGGGTGGAGCTATTCAAGTAGCACCCGTAATCTACATGGCTTTATATTTACATATAGTCGGCTAGAATTGAAGCCATGCAAGAAGACGACCAAGCGCCGTGAGAGAGCAGTAATGCCAAGGTCTAGGACAAAAAGAAAAAGCTCAATTTCAATCCTCAAATATTGGGGTTACGTGTCTCTGTATCTATGTTGATGACAGCTAAGTAAGGATACACACCCCGCCAAGAAAGTGATATATACATATATACATAATATATATATATTTGTTTTGATTTGAGTTTTAGGGCTATTAAGGTAAGAAATTTATGTTATGACAAAAAAGTTTCTAATTAATGTTCCTTTTTTTTTCTTTTAAGAATATATGTAAGATGTGAACAAAAAAATTACCGTTGACGGAAATGTTAATGTAAATGTAAGAGAAAGAGAAAGAGAAAGAGAAAGAGTTGAATTCACATTATCTTCAAAAAGAGGGGACACGTCGCGTTTGTGATAAACAGAGGACGGCACCCAATCCCTTTGACTTCTCTTTCTTGCCCCCTGTTATATATATATATGTACATACATACATACACCAAATGTATTTCCCTTAAAAATAAGGATCGATTTACATCTTCTTCTTCTGTCTCTCCCTTCGTTACTTACACCTTTTATATATATACACATACAGCAAAAACAACCTAGAATTATATATATAATGGGACGTGCCCCGTGTTGTGATAAAAATGGACTCAAGAAAGGGCCATGGACCCCCGAAGAAGATCAGAAGCTCATTGATTACATTCAAAAGCATGGCTATGGCAACTGGAGAACACTTCCAAAAAATGCCGGTACACTTTTTATATCTATCTATATATCTCTCTCTCTCTATATATATATATATATAGAGAGAGAGAGATACACTTTTAATCGCTTCTTAGTTTTGTGCATGCCTTTTGTTAATATATAAATATATGTATGTGTAGGACTTCAAAGGTGTGGAAAGAGTTGCAGGCTTCGATGGACAAACTACTTGAGGCCTGATATCAAAAGAGGAAGATTTTCATTCGAGGAAGAAGAGACAATAATTCAACTCCACAGTATTTTGGGCAATAAGTAAGTAATTAATTAATTTGTCTACCAATAAGTTTGAAAATACACTATAGTTTGAATTTTTTGTAATTAATTTTGGAATAAATATATAGGTGGTCAGCAATTGCTGCTCGTTTGCCAGGAAGAACCGACAACGAAATCAAGAACTACTGGAACACTCACATTAGGAAAAGGCTTCTCCGGATGGGAATTGATCCGGTCACCCACAGTCCTCGTCTTGATCTTCTAGATCTGTCCTCAATTCTAAACTACTCTTCTTCAATTCATCATGATCCTTCTTCTTCGAATCTTTCTAGGTTGTTTGGAGTACAACCTTTGGTTAATCCCGAATTACTTAGGTTAGCCACCTCCCTTTTATCCTCCCACAAAAAAAACACTTTTATTAATCAACCCTCGTTACAAAACCAAAGTCAAGAAAACATACTTTATAACAATCCCCAAGTCCAAAATCACCACCACTTGCCTCCATTAGTCCAACCTAGCCAACTTCCGACCACCACCACGAGTACGACACAAACGTGCGTGCCTAATTTTTGTAGCAGTGAAGCACAACTCATGCAACCAAATAATAATATTAATGTATTCCCCAACTTCAGCTCATGTGACGATGATGAATTTATGAGACAGTGGCAAAACGACGGCGAAGTACTTCCTCCTTCCTTCAACACTTTGTCGGAACAAGATTATTACCAACAGCAGCTGGCTTTACAACAAAACTACTCCCAGTCAATCTTGGATGCTTCTGCTTTTCCTTCAGTTTTGTCAACGCCTTCTTCAAGTCCGACACATCTCAACTCCAATAATTCCACTAATTACATCAACAACAATAACAGCAGTAGTTGCACTACTACTGAAGATGAGAGGGAAATTAGTTATTGCAGCAACATGTTAAAGTTCGAAATCCCAGATATTTTGGATGTCAGTGATTTCATGTAATTCCATTTTATTTTCCTTTAACCTCATATATGTCTTGTCCTGTAACATTTTTCTCTAAGCATTTATTTGTTGGAAATTATATATCCCATTTTGTTCAATTTCCAGAGTTATATAAACTAGGGGATATGAAAATGAATATATATGCATGGAGAGGAAACCTTGAAAACTAAGTCATCATCAAATCAAAGACTTTTCAATTATAAATTAATAATAATAAACAATTTGTAAGATAATATTAATGTTTTTTTTATAAAAAAAAGTAATTTTCCTTTTTTTAATATTTAAGTTACCCAAAGCGGGAATTAACAATCTAAAAGTGTGGATCGAATGGATACAAGAAACAAAATTTGCTTCATAGATCCCAACAGTCAGACACCGGCGACATCGCCGTCAAGAGTGGCCGGAGTTTGAAATGCGACACGTATGTCTGCCACCTGTACCCCTAACTGTCAAATCAAGTTTTTTTTTAAAAAGTAATTTTTTTTCTTTTCGATTTTTCTGTAAATGGATATTTTATTATAGGGCTAAGGGGGAGGTTTGACTTAATTAATTACGTGGCGAAATATTAACGGTGGATAATATGGGAGGTGGGACCACTCGAAACGTTTTAATAGCTTTTATTGAAAATTATGGCGTGGCGCTTGTGTCTTTTTTTTTTTTTTTTTTTTTTTTGTCTTTTTACATGTGAAACATCAGATAACGTCAGCATCTTGGACACGTGGTCTCAATTATACAATTAGTAGGACCCACTAAAGGGTTTCCCGGGAAAATAGTTGACCCAATTAGGAAAAAAAAATTAAAAAACAAAAAAATAATTTGAGATGGAGACTCTACTCTTATCCGGTTCTTAAAGCAATTTCGTGAGTTCCGTTTGCCCCGTAAGTTGTTATTGCATTAATTAGTAATAATAACTATATATATATATTCTTTTTTTTTTGAGAAATTACTATAAATCAGAATGTGTTACTATAAACTTTTAATTAAAATAAAAATATATTAAATATTATTTTAATCTTTTATTGAATTATAAAAAGAAAAATATAATTTCAATATTTTCTTCCATGATGTGAAATCAAATAAAAAAATACTAAAGGAGAATTTCACATAATATGGAATTGAATTTAAAAACAGAATTTTCATCGATTATATTAAAAGGGGAGAAATTATCAATCTTATTACATCGTGTATATATATAACAATATACCTCTTTATATATATATATATGTGTGTGTGTGTGTGTGTGTGTGTTTGTATGTATGTATATATACAGAAATGGTCAACAAGATCATCACGAAAACAGGCCGACATGCAAGGGGTTAAGACTTAAGGTGAGTTGATTAAAATTTTGTTTATATTCGAAAGGTCTTTCCTCTGTCACTCAATGTCGACTTTCGGACAAGACAAGTTTTGAACAAAAAAAACAAGGAAAAAAAAAAGAAAAAAAAGACAGTGAGATACACCACGATGATGATTATGCAAATGATTGGAGATGAAAATGACGAAAAAAAAAAGAAAGAAAAAGAAGACACAATTATTGCACCATTGCATGGTCGAAAGGACAGCCATGCATGGGTGCGTCGTCGATGATTATATAATATATATATATATATACATTCATAGCTAGAGCTAAAGAAAAAGTTATCTCCGCCGCGAGAATCAACAAGATGAACCCATGCCATTAATAATTAAAATCATCAATTTTTGTGGTCTATATAATTTTTCCCAAGATATATACATATATGCATACAGACTGTATTAGTCAACTCTGCAATGTGTTTGATGAAATCATAACCACATATCCACACTACGGCAATTAATCGCCAGCAGCAGTTATCAACTTATATCTCACTTCTTCTAATCGTACGATTCGAAGCTGCAATATTAATTATCACTTCAATTAAGTCAAAGTACCACTATTTGTATACAAGTCTTAATTTTCTTTGCATGTAAGCACTTCGTCATGTATGCGTCATATAAAAAGAATACATATAATTATATGTATATATTAATTGCAGTAGTGTGTGCCGATACGTACTTTTTTATTTCCTTTGATGTTGAAGTTTTTATTTTCAAGAAGAAATTAATTAACGTGTCAAGACACAAGAGATGGAAGTATAAAGGGTTTTAGGCTTTAGGGTCATTAACCGACCAAGGGTGGAGCTCGTCTTTTTATTAATTTCTCTTTCATAAAACTTTCTCTCTCCTCGACCGTCCAAAGAAAAGCACATGAAAGTTTTGAATAAGTAGACTCCAAAAGCTATTAAAAAAAGTGGACTCCAAAAGATGTTTAGCGTCTTTTGCCTGCGTTTTCAATTTCATCAACTTTATTTTCTCACACTAAACCATATATATATATATATATATATATATATCTTGGTTTCTTCTTCTTCTTCTGTTTCTTAGTGGATTTAGATGACAATGATATACATCACTAATGGAAAATTTTGTTCATAACAAGGAATCTTGTGTCATAAAACCACGGGAAGTACGACTTCTGTATAATTTAAATTATTTTTTTAATTTATATTCGATCTTGTTTTCCTTGTTTGGGCAATTGTCTTGTTGACTACTATGTCTTCTCCCCTTGTAGAGCTAAAATTGACTTTTATTTCCCAAGAAACCTTTTTTTTTTTTTGGTTAGAGACAATTAAACAGTTTTTCAGGTTGGAAAAAGGCTGGTTTTCGGTCCCTTTTTTTTCTTTTTGGCAATTAGCAAATTAGACAAGTAAACTTTTTTAATTTACACATTAAATTTGTCCACATAACAAAATTCAGTGCGAATTAATTAATTTTCTGCGTTAATTGTATTCTTAATTCAAGTTAGGCAAGAAAGTGGTAATGCACGGTTTTTTTTTTCCTCAACCCTTTGAAAATTCTACTTTATTTAATATATCTTTGCTATGTTGATAGGTCCAATGTGGTGCCAAATTTAAGATACTGAAAATCTCAATGTACTGTTCTTTTGCACTGATATATATATATATATATATATATATATATATATATATGTGTGTGTGTGTGTGTGTGTACGATTCTTGATATACAATGCATAGGGTAAAAGAAAACGTCATTATATATGCATATATATATATATATTGAAAAAATGACTAAATCTATATATCTTGTCTTTATCAGACAAGTCATTGTAAGTTTGAAGGGCAATTAATTAGTTTCCACTCATATCGATATTTTTAGTTAAAAAAAGTTTGATGCTTTGCTATGATTGAGGTTATAAGTCAATATTGCCAATCCATTATCTATATATATATACATAGATCATTGTTTCAACTTATAATTTTCAATGAAGTGGAAACCTTTGCTCAAGAGACAACCATGAATTAATAATTTATATTTATTATCATTATTTTTAAATAATATGAAAATTTCTTCGATAATAATTTAAATAAATAAATACACAGGATATAATTATAATGTCACGGCCGAAATTCATATTAATTTGACCGAATGAATGCGATAGATTAAGATAAGATGGGAAAAATTTATATATTATAATAATTACAGAAATGGTCAAGAATTGCTGTCAATTCAATGGGAATGGAACTTCTAATAGATGTATTCCATAAGTCTCTGTAAACTTTTAATGCTGAAAAAGATGGGTGAAAAAGTTTTAGCAACACATGAAGAAACAGCTAAATTCAATAATACTGAAGAAATTAAGAAAAAAAAAATCTCTCAATAATAGATTAATTAGGGTTAATGGATAGATGTTTACTGAGTAATTTAATAATAATGATGCACTAAACTAATTACTTTTTAAAAAAAAAAAAAAAATTGTACGTCAGCTACGTAGAATTTTTGTAAAATTGTTGCCTGATAAAGAACGACATATTTTCTGGGTCTGCTTACGTTTCGGTTTGCGCTGGAAAGGACGGCTCTTGATTGATGTTGCCAAAGATTTCATTTTTCTTCTAGAAGATGTCATAATCTAATTCAAAATCTTCTACTTGTATTCTTTTATTTTTTAAAACAATAATAATAATATATCAAAAAAATTAATTAATAGCAACTATTTATTTATTAGTAAAAAGTTTCAATATTAGAAAAAAAAATAAAAAATCTATATCTTAATTACAGATTGGATTGGATTGGATTCTTGTCATAGAATGGATTGATGGCCCAAACTAAGCATTGTAAAATAGGCCCAGTAACTTAGAAGGGTTCTCAATTTTATTATATTTTCTTTTAATAATATTATTATTAAACTATTTTATAACAAATATTATTATGTTATGAATCCCAAAAATTTATTAAATTAATTGATATTTATCTTATAATTGTTATTATTTTTTAATCTTAGATAATTACGTACTTATGATTTTGGTGACAAGTGTCACTCTTTTAGGTTATTCTTATTCTCTATTCATCTATATAAATAGATGATCTTATACCCTTTTTAGATACAACCAACAACCAATAATTAACAAGAAATTACATAATAATATTATTTATATTTTTTACTATTCTCATTTACTTTTCATATTATTTATTTTATTATTTTTATATAATTTCGTAATATATTATTATTATTATATATATATATATATATATATATATATATTAATTCACTTTTTCAGTATTTTGGCTACAAAAAAAAGAAAAAAAAAAATTCCTCGTTGGATTCTTATCTGAAACAAGAACTTTTAATTGGTCTCCCAAAAACTCAAGTTTAGCCAAATTTGGATCCTTACTTATTACAGTCGGCAAAGACTTGTAAATCAAACACGTGTTCAGCTACTTGGCATTATTACTCGTGGCATTCCACGTGTCTATCATCCTGCCTCTTTTACTACGTGTCCAACTCTCTCCCTCCTTTTCCTAACTTAACCAAGTCATTTTCAGAATTCAGATGGAGGTGGGTTTTACTAACATGGCTAAAAATATTGACCCACTGGTGGTCGGAAAAGTGATCGGAGACGTACTTCATATGTTTGTACCGGAAGCTAAACTTATTGTACTCTATGGCTCTAAACAGGTTTCCAATAGCTCTCACCTCCCGCCTTCCTTCGTTTCTACCAAACCTATCGTTCGCATTTCCGGCGATTCTCGTGATCCTTCCGCTCTCTATACTCTCGTAAGTTTCGTATATGTATATAAATATATCGCAAAATATAATTCAGTTTCGTTAATTTCTTCCCAACAGGTTATGTCTGATCCTGATGCACCTAGTCCCAGTGAACCAACTTACCGAGAATGGCTCCACTGGTTTGTTTATTTTATAATAAATAAATAAATAAATATATATATATATATATATAGATATATTTTAAAAAAAGGAAAATAGAAAATCAGGTATCACGTGACGATTTCGGTTGCAGGATTGTGGTGAACATCCCAGAAGGTGGCGAATTGAGCGAAGGTTTTATTTTGTTATATATTCTAATTTATTTATTCTGATTAATTAAAAAATAATAATAATAATAAATTGGTGTAGGAAAAGAGTTGATGGCGTACATGGGGCCGCAGCCACCGACCGGAATACATCGATACGTTTTCTCAGTCTTTAAACAGAAAGAAGCAATGGAGACGCCGACAAGCCTAGCTGAACCGCGTAACAACTTCAGTACACGTCAGTTTGCCGACGATAATCACCTTGGACTTCCGGTGGCTGCCGTTTATTTTAACTCTCACAAGGAACCCGCCGCCAAGAGACGTTAATTCACTTTCCTCATAATCCTCCTCCTCGTCTTTTTTTTTTTTAAATTTTCTAACCTAATATAAAATATCATATAGAATATAGAATATGATATAAATATATATAATACAAATGTGTATAAATATTTGCGCTGATATATATAATTAGTCCCATCCAATTTTTTTTTTAATCTCATATTGACGAATTGCACTTTTTAATATATAATCCATATTCAACCAAAAACAAAGAATTACCGTCTTTTCAACTTTGGGTGCTTCACCCGATGGCAAAAATAATAAGTCAACCAAAACAAAACCTTTAAAAAATCTTTTAAATTTTTACACAATTTTTATATTTATTTCGTGATTATATTTAAATGCCTAAATTAAATGAAAATTAGAGAAAGGAAAGAGCATACTAACTCTAAGCAAACCCCTTGGCCCTGGTTCAGCCACATGGGCCTTAAATTGTAGCATTGGCCAGAATTACCAAAATGCCCTTAATTGTTTCCCTCAAGCAAACTAAATTTTAGGTCTATTACCGACTCAGTCGTTGGTCCGGATCCCCGAATACTTCATGAATCACGGCTAAGCCCATTCCAAATTCTTCATTTTGATTTTTTCTTTCGCCGCCTGTGGATCGGTTTTGCATAGGTTTTCAAATCTCTCCGGTGTGTCGAACCCGAATCCATAAGGAACTGAAAACGGTTGGAAAATTCATACACCTTCCATATTGGCATATTCATATTGCTGCTGGAGCAGAAGAAGGTGGAGAATTTGGCGGCTATTGATATTCGAATCCTTTCATTTCTTTTTTTCTTTTATAAAATCTTGGGTTATGTGATCCTTATGGTTCAGTTATTTTATTCCAACGCCATTCAGTAGAAGATGCTCGTCGCCAATCTTGTATACCTGCGGCGTTCTTTAGTCCTTAGCTTTCTTCTACATACTTTTACTCGCTCTTCACCATGTCAAGGTCTGCAATTTTCAATTTGTAATTGTTGTTCTTGTTCTTGTTCTTGATCCTTTGTGTAAATTGAGTCGGTAGGTTATGAAGATCACGTTTAGGTGTCGACCTTTTAATGCAATTAATGTTGATTTCCGTCTACTTTTCTTGAGCTGCTATCTTAACCTTTATTAAGACTAGGATATTGGGTAAAATTTCCAATTCGCCTCCCTTATTTAAGCTTAATTTTAGGAAGAATCAAAGTGATAATTGGGATTAAGAGCTGTCGATGCTTGTACTTGAAAGAGAGATGGCGTGCATTTTTCTGAGGAATACATGTCTGATTGTGTGTTACTTTTGTATATCTGCGCATAATGCCACGAAATATTCCTTAAAACAATTTCTTGTGATTGAGTCCTTGTTAAATATTTCCAACCATTTTACCTTGCCATTATATGATTCTTATCTGAGGAAAACTGATTTTGTTACTTATAATGCAGATATTTGACAATTAGAAATCTTAAGGAAGTTGCAAAATCTGCTAGTAGATATCAAGCAAGTGTTATTAGATCAGGGGGAGTTAGAAATGGATCATTCATAGAACTAGGATTGTCCACGCCTCAGTACAGATTATACTCGCAGTACGCATTTTCTTCTAGGACATCTACTTTGTCCAAGGTGTCTGCTCTTCGAAATGTTTCCCCCAAGAACTTTTCAACCTTTCCAGTTGCTAATTCCATGGCACATCATGCTCAACTTGCTTGGCAGAATTTTTACTGGAGCACTTTCTGCAACAGGCGGACACTTAGAACTATCAATAAGATTGCTCAGGCGGTTAGCTTGGCAGTTAGCCGATCTTATGTAGTTATGCCTGGTATATTTGCCTTGGCATGTGGAACAAATGTTGCATTCGCCAGAGCGCTTACTGATGTTGATTTCTTGCAGCCGAGGAATGCACTTTACATGCATGCTCAAAATGGCCACTTGTACATTATCTCGTCGATTCTTTCCATATTTCAAGGGATTGTCTTGTTGTCTCGGGCTTGTTATTTGATGATTCTCTTCTTTCCAAGCATTGCTATGGCTCCATTTGCAGATTCATTTGGACCAAGGTTTAGAAAATTTTGGCTTCAAGTTGTCCATCAGACTCTTGAAAAAGCAGGTCCAGCATTCATAAAGTGGGGCCAGTGGGCTGCTTCTCGACCAGATCTTTTTCCAGCAGATTTATGTGAGGAGCTATCCAAGCTTCATAGTAAAGCACCTCAGCATAATTTTGCCCACACTAAAAAGACCATTGAAAAGGCTTTTGGTCGCAAGATTTCAGATATTTTTGAGGACTTTGAGGAGTTACCAGTAGCATCTGGAAGTATTGCCCAGGTTCATCGAGCAACTCTGAAACATGTATATCATGGCCGCCAGATGAAACCTATGCTGGTGGCTGTCAAAGTTAGACATCCTGGAGTTGGTGAATCGATCAAAAGGGATTTTGATATTATTAACATTGTGGCAAAAACATCAAAATTCATGCCTACCCTGAAATGGTTGAGATTGGATGAAAGTGTGCAGCAATTTGGTGTTTTTATGATGTCGCAAGTTGATCTTGCCAGGGAAGCTGCACATCTGAGCCGCTTCATTTATAATTTTCGCAGCTGGAAGGATGTTTCTTTCCCAAAACCTGTATATCCGCTAGTACATCCTGCTGTGTTGGTAGAAACTTTTGAGCATGGCGAAAGTGTTTCACATTATGTTGATGAGATACAAGGGCAGGAACGACTTAAAAGTGCACTTGCTCACATCGGGACCCATGCACTCTTGAAGATGTTGTTGGTAACATATTTTTTGAAGTCATTTTATCCTGCCCCATTTTTTGAGTTTTGATTGTTTATATTGCTATTTTTGTCTTTTCTGATCATGTTTGTAAGGTTACTGCTTCCTATTTTCTTGAGAGGAATTCTCTCTAAGATTGTGTTCCTATAGAAAAATGTGTATCATTCAGCACAAAATATAAATTTCCTTTTCCTTCATGTAGATTATGGAGTTTTAACTGTGATCAGAGATCTTCATTATGCTTCTTTGTAACATAGCTTGTCTTTCTAAGTGGACACATATATTTTTACTTTCTCGGGTGCTAACTGTTAGTTAATGAGGTTTAGGCACTAGGTGACGTTAAGGTGTTTGGTCTCTAAAAGTAGACCAGAAAACAGAAAATAACTGTACCATGCATGTGATCTTTTCTTGTAGAAAATTTTCAATCACACTTTCTTGTATCATTTTTGCTCTTAGAACTTGCCAATTCCTTAAGTGGCTCTTTCTAATTCTACTTCTGCTGGGGAATGCACATAATGCTTATAAGTGAATTATGTCATGAGAGAACTTTGCCAGTTTATGGTTTTATGTTCCTCTATTTCCTTCTGTTGTTTTTGGTTATTTCTCGACCATAAAGGCACTTATAATCACTGGAGAAGAACTATTTATAGATGATTTCATTTGGTTTCCACAAGATAACTATTATATGCTTCATTATAATTGAATTGGGAGTCTTTTGGAGATATGGGGTAGATCTTTGTACACTCCTTCATTGTAATTGAAGTATGACATCAATGAAGATGTTGACATAATTCAATTATTTTTTGTCTAATTCCATATAAGCCTTGTTTCTCTTTTCATCACGTGTGTCTGTATGTATATGTTAAAAAAATATTAATAATTTTTCTTGAGGTCCCTTTGTGCTTAACTATTAGTGATTGATTTTAGCTGATGAGTTAATTGGTGAAAGTTAGCTTGCAAATTGTATCCCCATTAAGGTGTGTGGTCAGATAAGGCAGACTTTTTCCTTCTCTTTGTGCTTTCTTAGGTCTAAGAATCATAATTTTCTGAAGTTTATTGGCTTTCTGAACATGGTATCTTCACATTCAGGTTGACAACTTCATTCATGCCGACATGCATCCTGGAAATATTCTTGTTCGGGTAGCTCAGAAGAAGCCCTCACGAAAACGTTTCTTCAAGTCCAAGCCTCATGTTATTTTTATTGATGTTGGAATGACTGCGGAGCTTTCTAAGAATGATCGAACTAATTTGTTGGAATTTTTTAAGGCTGTTGCTCGTCGAGATGGCCGCACTGCAGCAGAATGCACACTCAGGTTGTCAAAAAGACAAAATTGTCCAAATCCAGAGGCTTTTATTCAGGTGACAACTTGGTTATATATATTTTGGAAGCTATATTCACTTGTTGAAGGATCACTGTTTTACATATGCATTCTGATTAGCATTCCTCATGCATTTTACCGCTAGACCCAAAGAACTAGTTACATTCATGGATGTGGAGCATAATCCTGCACCATTTTACTACTCATGCGACATGAAAGATTTATCATCTTTTTCACCTTTATAGACATGTGCCCCCCACCAAATTTAAAGATCCATGTGCAAGTATACTGTTAGTGTATTCAAAAGGTTCGTTATGAAGTTTTATTACTAATCCTCTAGAGAAGACTCTATTGAGTGGATTCTATGGTGGACAAACATAGATGCCTATATCTGTTGCACCTTTCCATCACGTTTGATGATGTTTTGATGATCAGTGATCAAAAGGCTGCTAGGCATATGGGTTCTTTGATGCTTGAAAGTGGATTGTTTGGAGACATGTGTAGGTTAGAAGTTAGGAATTAAGACCCCTAGATAGGAAATTCCTTCAAATACAATCCCATTTCCCTTCCTCAGTTCTTTACTTCAATTTCTAGAAGCTTGGTTGGAATCTAGATTCATGACAAGTATCCTCTGGTCAACTTTATAGAATACTAGAAATAGGGAATTCTACAAATTATATCTTCCATCTAGTGTCCAATTAAATGGAACTAACTTTTGATTCCTTCTTGACATTACACAAATTGAATAAACTCAGGTCTTGCATGATTATGGCTTTTTTGGCCCATGAATTGTTCAATCTAATCTGAATGATCATCAATAAGTACATGAAAGTCACCCTTGTCTGAATTTGTATTGGTATTTACTGGGTTCAGTGTCTTATACACTTTCCTTCATATCATTTGCAGTAATTCTATATAGGATATGAAGAATGAGATTGAGATTTTAGTTTGATGATTCCCTAAAGAAAAATCTATTTAGCATTCAATGAAATTGGACAGCTGTTGGCTCTACTTTAATGATTAGCTCCCTTGTGCTACTTTCCTCTACTCAGTTGATGTTATTATTGGTCTTGGTATGAACTGTTGATATGTTATTGAAGAAGCTCCTTCCTAGCCTTTCTTTCTTTTTTTTTGACAAAAATAGTTTAGTTTAATTTGGTTAAAATTGTTTCGAGAGGGTGAATAATGGTAAAAGTCTTTGAGAGTTGGCATGTGATTAGTGCCTGATATGACTTTCATGCTGATCAATTGTGAAATGCTGCAAGTGTTTTTAAAGTGGGCTTGTTAAACATATCGATCCACATCTATTAACAGGAAATCAAAGAGTCATTTGATTTCTGGGGTACTCCAGAAGGTGATTTGGTCCATCCAGCAGATTGCATGCACCAGTTACTTGAGAAAGTTCGGCATCATAGAGTAAATATTGATGGCAATGTGTGCACAGTAATGGTGACAACTTTGGTTCTTGAGGTAATTTTTCCTTAGCTCATTATTACATACTCAAAGAGATTTAGATCCTTAGATACAAAATAATGTTAATGTTGTATTCTTGTGGGTTTATGCACATTTTCAGATGCAAAAAATGTACAAAATTTACTGAGTCATTGACACATTATGAAGGGGAAAGTGACATTCCTGAGTCCCTTGATTTTTTTTCCAAATTATATTCATCTCTGGATCTGCTGACTCTGTGTGGGCATGAATTTTGGATCTCATATTTTTCTTAGTTATTGGGGTTAATGGGTCATGTTAATCTTTTGTGATTTGCAATTGCCCACTTTTAGCTTCTTTTCTTTGCTAGAAATTTGATGATATCTTTATCCACAAGTGCCATTGAAGATCTGATCTACTGCATACACTAACACAAATGTTAAAACTTGGAAAAGTAATGGAGGAATCTGTGTCTTTGTCCTTCTCTTTGAAAAAAAAGAAAAAGCGAACAATATTGTCTAGCTTTCTCTGATTGTGGTTCTGTTCCATGAAAATGAGTAGGGCAGCCTTTGTTGTTTTTAAACCTCTCTGGATCTGACGTTTTCTCTTTGCTGGGATGTAAACCAAGTGGGCTACTTAACATCCTTTTTTGGATTTACCTGCTTATTCCTGTTGTAGTTCTTCCTCTTCTTTTAATGGCAGGAGAGGAGTGCCATAGTAATTAGGATTTTGAATTGCAAGCGGAAAATGCTGATGTTAATAACCATGACGAATGTTTTCAAGTTTTCATGTCTTCTTTTTTTTTTAACCGTGACAGGGTTGGCAGCGGAAGCTTGATCCAGGTTTCGACGTGATGAGCACTTTACAGACGCTTCTTTTGAAATCCCACTGGTCAGATTCCCTCTCTTACACAATCGACGGACTCATGGCCCCCTAAGTACTTGAAGCCTTTTTCTCTATTACTACAAAAACAAATTTTTGATGGTATGGCGTTGGATGCCTTTTAAATGTATATCGTCCACAATAGTAACCCTTCCTATCCTAATGCGTATATCTAGTTTTTGTAATTTTTTTTTTCCTGTACTTTTAGATTCTATGTCATGTAGCTCTCAGATGCCTCGTGCAATAAATTTTGGCCGCTAGAGAAATTTTATTCAATAGATTTGGTTCCGGACTTGTAAGGGAGCGGACAAGCTGCCCTCCTAACTTTTCAGTCATATGAGAAGAAAAAAAAGAAAAAAAAAAAGAGTATATCATTCTTTTATTTCTTTTATCTGGTCTTGGTTCTCCTTCGTCCTATTCTTTTATCTGAACGAGGGTTAGTTAGCTTCAGAAGTCATGTCTTCAATTTTTTGCTATAAGTACTGGAATTGTACCCTATCTATTGTCGATGTTACTGGGAAGAATTTGTGATGAGAATGGGTATGTTAATAGCCATATATATATATATATAAACCGGCCAATGAAGGGGCAGGAGACTTAAGATTTACACAAAGAATTATTCGATCTTTTTCCTTGAACTACTATTTACAGTTGAAACTGACTGAGAGGAAATAATAGTTCCAAAATGGGTTAAGATTCTGTCTGTAGAAAAACACCACAAGATTTACGTAAACAATGAGCTTAATCCCATGGTGTGAAAAAGAAAAGCTTAACGAGTTAAATACTTCATTTCTTCCATCACAATCCCATGGTACAATCTTGTTTCTGTCTGATGACCGACAAGCTCAATATTTTTACCACCGGCTGCTTCAAACATGAATTGAATCAATAACATGTTTTTACCTGAAAGGTCACACAGTATAGATTTACTTTACTTGTTATTCTGCACAAAATGAACAATGCCGTTCTTCCATTATTACCTTTCTGGGAAGGCTACTATTGATGTTCAGACTTCATGACCTCTCTCAGTTACATGCAGAGAATAGGATCCTCATATTGTTTGAAAACACATCTCATCCTGCTTGAAAATGTAGCTGCTACTAGCTAGTTTAATTAAAACTGCTTAAATACGTCTTTGTAGAACTTTGAAGCTAAGTAAATTTACCTTACTCCGGATGTGCAGTGTGTTCTTGCATTCTCAGGTTACAATCCCACCATCCCATATGTCATCATCTGATATCATATTTTTACTCCCCGTCTTTTTCCCCAGAAGGTGATTGAAGTAAAACAGAAGCAAATGTCACCTCTCTTTAAATTTTTCCTGAAGTTGTGTTTCAAAGTCCATCAGCAAAAGGGACTCTATAAGCTACTCTGTGTGACAAGTAGCTTATATCGTACTCTTTTGCTGTGCTTATATGGAGCAAAGTTTCTCATTCTGCTTTCTTATCACCACCCCTACAACAAAAGCAAAGTTATTAAGTACCCGGGGGGACAGGGAACTCATTTCTGGTGTAGGAAAAACAATCAACTCTATGATGAAGCGAAAAGGAAATAATTTCTGTTCAAAGCTCAGAAAGACATAGTTACTACGAAAGCAACTTACTCCTTGCATATCAAGGTTTGGATTTCTTGAACTGCTGCATTGATTCCATGTAGTGTCATCTTCCTCACCTGTTACATTTCAGTTCAATTATCTCAGTGCATGAGAAAAGATAGTTAAGAAAAAATTTGATTTGGATAAGTTTCATGCATATCAACCTCCAAAGCTTTTTCTCTAGCTTTGTGGTTCACTGGAAGGAGACGAATTTCATCAGTCAAACGAATGCACTCAGCAGCATTTTCAGGTGAGATGAAGTCCACAACAATGTTCACGCATGCCTACAGATCAAAGGTTCAAACATATGAATTACAAGTGTCCCCATTTGGGTACAAATAGTTGCATAAGATGACAAATAGTGATTTCCTTATATAGACATCGATAGGGCATAGGAATTGGCACCCATAGGGCGCAATACTACCAATGGGTCTTAATGTCACCGGGAAATGGAGCAAGGGGGCAGGTTTTTTAAGGAAAAACGTATGAGTGTAAAATAGATAGGAGAGGACCACCACAACTTCTACCCATGCCCCTCCTTAGCATTTGACATATAACAGAGTATCACAGAATAAAAATGGAATGTTACAAACTGCCATTAACAAGCAAATAATGTGGGACAAAATTGAGAACAATCTCCTATTACCAATATATAAGCTGAGAAAAAAGCATCAAAGTGAAAAGAACCTGAAAACAAAAGTAGTTTCAAAATTTTCAATCAAATCAAAAGCATTTCAGTACTGAGAAGGATACACCACCACCATCTGATTTCCATGATGAACTCTGTATGTCAAAAATACCAAAGCTATAAATGCATTCATATTCTCATGGTGTTATGTTTAACTTTGCTCTAAAGATGATGTTACCATTTTGATGGAGAGCACCTTCTAGATGAAGAAATAATAATAGTCACCAATATCAACTAGAAAATTCTTGCAACAATTCATGATATATAAGGGACTGAACAACTTGTGAGCAGACATGAAAACATATAGATGTCTCACACTCCAAGCTCATTTTGAATTAGAACCAGTGACTATAACATTATTTAACTCTAAAGTTTGTAACCAAGATCAACTACAAATTTCTGACATAGTTCAATGATATTCCTATAACACCAACAAAAAATATCCAGGAAGAGAAAGATGTATCCTTTAAGGGATTGAACACTTAATAGGCATTGATACATGAGCTGACATGATAACATATGGATATCTTACACTCCAAGCCAATTTTGAACTAGAACCAGTAACAATATTACCTTAAGTTTTCTAATTTGATATGGGCATCCTGCAGGAATAATGATAGCTTCTCCTGGATGTTGCTCAAAGGTCCATGGCTGTACATCTGTTCAACCAGTAAGAGTGAGTAAGGAAATAATTTATGATTACCAATGAAACTGACCAACAGGAATACTTACCATACTCTTCCTTAAGCTTTAACTTGTGAAATGCATCAAGGAAGAAATTCTGGTCATGAATTGGATGAACAACCTGCCACAGACATATCAGTCTATCAATACATATCCTCATATTCCCCCAAATAGGGGTCGAACATGGCTCAATTCTAGACTAGTTTAGGCCCAAAGTGGTTACCAAATACCGGGAGGTTAAACCCAAAATATATTCTCATATTTCTTAATTCAATTGCATGTACAAAACTTACATGTTTTGTGTTGAAGTCACAAGAATTCAACTCATCAGAATGTCTTTTAAGGTATTCAAGTAGTTTCGGAACATCCTCTCTTCGGAAAATATCCCATTGAGCAGCACAAGAATCAGCAATTTGCTTCTCACCTGAAGAAAATGAGTTTTCCAAAGCATCCCCAAAAAAACACTCGTCATCTGTATCTTCATATCTTTGCAGGTCTCCAGAGCAAAGTAGTGAATCCTCAGAATCTGACTCAGTATCAGTTTGAGAATCATCACAGGACATAGCTCCATCATCAACACATGACTTTCTAATTTTTAAGTTGCTCAACTCAAATGGAACTTTTGATATCCCATTAAGTAAGGATAAGTCCTGAAAGCCTGAATCTCCACTCTCTTCACCATGCAAAGATGATTTTCCTTTCAGATCAATAGGATTGCAGCTGGACTGCAAATTTCGCCGAGCCTTATATCTCTTCATTAATCCTTTAACCATCCCTAACTTTTCTGTTGAAATAGGAACATCTGTAGCATATGCTAGGATATTAACCTACAATCAAACAACAGATCGAGTAAGTTGTATATCCTTGGGGTTTAGGAGGAATCAAGCCTGAAAAGCAAGCTAGTTGTAGTATGTTTTTAAGTCTAAAGGTAGATATGTGGTTATTCTAGATAATCTTCATTTGGTAGATCGATTGTAAAATTGATCTCAATTTGAGCTAACTTACAACCTCATTTAACCTAAAAACCAGAAAAAAAAAAAACAAAACCTTTTTCGTGCATCTGATATAACCTATAGTCACAATGATTAGGTATTTTATATGTCTCTAGAGAGAGACTCTTGAAGTGTTGAGCAATATAAGTTATCTTAATGTAGCATATTGTAGAAATATCAGTTTACCATATCATACGAATCATAACATAGTTTTGTCAAGAAGTCTGCCTGCATAAGTTCTTCAGGGCTACCATATGAAATATGGATACAAGGACCCATTTCAAGCTTTGGTTTTTCTTGCGGCAACTTGCGAGCAAGATTTAGATGACCATGAAATGGATTAACATACTCTTGGATCGGTAAAGATTTCAAGACCTCATCATAATGAGATGGGAACAGCTCTCTGAATAATTGGGAAGAAAGCCACGCTTTAATCTTTATGACCTGATTCGGCATGTTTACATGTGTCTTCTCTGCTAGTGAACCCATAAATATTTGTTTGGTAGCAGTTTCAACCTGGAAAAATGAGTGGATTAAAGAAGTGTTTTAAGTAATGAGACAATCCAGGATATAAGAAAATAAAAACCCAAAGGAGGGATAGGTCTTGAATAAAGAGAGATAAAAGATTTCTGTATCACAATAGAGCTTCCCTAAAGAATATTAGCAAACCCTTCAATAAGTGCAGCATGGTATAGAAAACTACCACAATGTTAACAGACTTTCTTATCCCAGCCTCAAATCCACCAGCAATGAAATATTAAAAAGAATATAAAATGGAAACAAAATATGAAGAAAGGGGCATGTAAAACAGAACAGAAAACACCCGCACATACAATGCATTTCTAGTGAGGAAAACCACAGAAGCTGCATTTGTTCATTTCTCTTGAAAATATCTTTCAGTAACAAATTAAGCATATCCAATCAAAAACATACAAAAGAAAAATCAAGCCTGAGGTTAATGAAGAATCTGACCTTACATATACAAACTTTTGGCATGCATGGAGGAGCATCTAAAACCAGTTTCTATGTAATTTGAGTAGTATCTTTAAACAGAACACAGACACTTGAACAGACACATACAAACAGAGAGAATACCTCACACCAGTCCAGGCAGGTAGTTCCACCAATCACATCCTTTTCCATTTGAGACCTAGAACTTGCTTTTTCAAGGTAATTACAGAACATATCAACTGGATCCCAAGTCAAGCCTGATGTACTTCGAAGTACATTTCGAACTATAACAGGATGACCTTTGACCCAATGCTGCTGAAAATGACTAAGCTTCTCCTCACGGAGATCAGTTATAGTGGGACAATAAAGGAAGTTATCATTGGAATCCAATCTCTTAGCCATTTCTTGTGCTCGCTTGACTTCACCAGCTTCACTAATCCCTTCACACAATGAGCAGTGAGAAGAAGAAATAACATGTGTTTCTATATAGTCACATCTCTGAAGTAATTCTTCAGCTCCAATTTCCAGCTTCTTTGTCCAACTTATGGGAAATATACATCTTAGTTCAAGGGTTCCCGTGCCACACCCACCAAAATCCGCTGGAGGGCAACATATACTACCATCTGAACGTGCTCCCCACTTTTGCAGTAACATCGGAGACTGAGATGGAATTTTTGCAATACTTGTACAAGAATTGATAGTCTTCTGCTTTGTCTTTAAAGGCAATGAATTACTGGACAAGTAACTGTTAGTTCCATTGCTTCCTCTGAATTTAAAACTGCCACATAACTCACTTCGACAAAATTCCCAGCAACACATTAAGCAAAGGCTATATGAACAGTTTGTACAGCTTCTGTGGTAATCAACAATTGAGGTTTTGCAGTTATTGCTGTGGAGGATTCAAGGATGACCACATACAGAGAAACCACAACAAGGAAGTCATAATCACCTTCAACTGCATAAAAACGTAATAGTAATACAGACTTACCAGCAATTTGACTTGTTCTGGCCTATTGCGGTCTGCACAATCTGGATAGGTGATGATTGCTTTCCTGTGACATGAAAGGAAAAAAAAAACTTAAAACTTGGTGCTGACAGTTGCCTACTTATCTGTTAAATATACAAATGGTACCAGTTATCATATACTCCATTTCAAGCTCAGTATTCTGGTTCTGGTTGAGTTGCTTGAGCACTGGAAGAAGCATATGAATCAGATATTGAAGTAACTGCTTTTCGTCAACCTTCCTTTTAACCTTATACAAGTCCTGAAGTGATGATTGAAAAAAATATACTAATGAGAAACTGAAATGTTCTTTGAAGTATGAATAACGAATATAGCAAAATCTCTAATGTCAAACCTTATGATTCATGGCCATAGACTGACGCTTATGCTTTTCACAAATCCTACAGCAGCATGTTTTCTGACAAATAGGACATACCTCTTTAACTTCTTGCTTCTTTAAGTATCTACATTATTCAAATATAGGAATTTTATTTCAGTTGCAATTCAAATTGAACTCGTACAATAACTGAAAAGGAAAATAAGAGTTCAACTTTGGACAATATTACAACTTAAATTCAGACTGAAGTCTCCTCTCACATTTAATCACAGAAAACAATAGAATGATTAAGCATCCATGCAAATTAAAGGTAGGAATCTCCATCATGGTAATTAGAAAAAGAACAGAGGAACAACGAACCTTTGTTCAATACAGTTCGTACAAAAGAACTGTCTCCTGCATTTCAAACACTTGACCAGCACACAATCATTACTCCTCTGACACCAATGACATTTCCTCCCCCTCCTTAGTTTAGCCACAGACGGCAGAACCTTTTCACAGAGCCCAAATTTTGCAAAAATAATTAATACAAATGCATATCCTTAAGAGGAAAGATAGTATCGCAATTAAACAAAGCTCATAGAATATTGCACAAATGAAACTCCAGAATTTCAAAGAAAACCACCTGCACAGTACTAATTGGCAGAGGTTCAATATTCTTGGACCGGAATCTTCTCTGGTTGTACAAATGGGAGCCCAAGGCTTCGCTGTGTCCAACCTTGATATCAAAATCCTCATGAGTACTAGGATTTTCGAATCTTTTCTGCGAAATTGCCATAACCCCGTTTGGCAATTCGCGTTTCAACTGGACCTCATCACTCAACTCTGTCTCCTCCTCCTCTTTCTTCCTCTTCTTCAGCACTTGTCTTCTTAAAAATTCTCTGATCAAGTCCAGTTGCAAATCTCCCTTCTTTAGCTTCATTCTCCTCAAGGCTTCATCCAGGACCTCAGAAACACAGCGCTTACGTTTTTTCGCCAGTGGCATTTTTGATATTCTTGATGATCTTGAAGAACCATTTTTTTCGCCATTATTCGTGATTTTCTTGTTTCTCCTCTCCAATTTGAGTGACTCCGGGACCTTTTGCTTCAACTGGCGACGACGGCCTTGGAGATAGTGAATTTGACATAGTTTCTTTCCGTCCAATACTCGCCTATAGCACCGCCATTGCCTGCCATCTGTTCTTTTGCACCGCAAATCGTCCGGCAAATCCTCTTCTTTAGCCATAAGGGTCCCTTTCTCTTCAGATGGATTACCAAGATAATAGCTTTCCTAGAGAAAATTTGTGAACAAAACGATACTTTTCTAGGGTTTAAGAACAAGTGCGCGAATTTCTGTGTGAAGGAAAGCGGGCGTGTGTTTATGGTAGTGATGACAGAGTCCAACAATGGGCCGAATTTCGCCGCTGCTGCTATTAAGTAGAGATAGGTGTCACAGGTTGAGAGTATCTAAGGAGTCTGCCACCAATTTGTTTGAATTGAATTTGATGATCGTATCTTTAAATCTGTATACGGTATTTATACATATCCATCCGCAGAGGGCCGCGTCCGTCTCTTTTTTTTTTTTTCCTTTTGGTAGGAGGTGGGCTTTGGAGGTTACTGGAGGGAATGGGGGCCTGGAAGAAGAGGATCTGTGCAGATTGTACGCTGCTGTGTTTATTATCAGTGCCTGATAACAATATTTGGTGGATTATTTACAAGATGAAAAAAAAGGTCATGTTCTTGTTCTGATTTTCTTTGCAATTGACCATATTTGGCTCTGAAAATCTTGATTTCTCAAAAAGGTAAGGAAGAGGATTTCAATTTATAATGAATCAGCAATTTTGAACAGCTAATTCAAGAAAAGTTCACATTTTTTTTGGCAGGAGTACATTTAAAGATTCAAGAATTAATCAGAGATGCATTCTAAGGGAACTGAGGTTTTGGTTCAAGAAATTCAGGGTACAAAGAAGCCAATCGATACTCATGTACAATCTCATCGTTTTAGTATATATATATATATAATCTTTGAATTATATTAGAGGATATTTTGTCTATTTTGATGCTGCAGCAAACAGTGCTGAAGAGTAAATGTACATTAGATATTAGGACTTATGGTTCAAATGAAAATGATGTCTGGACAGCAAGTCAGGTCAGAAAAGATGCACATTGATCGGTGCCTGTTGTCTAGTTTTGCAGCAGTTATATACAAATATATTTATACCACTTTTTTTTTTCTTTCTTTCTTTTTTTAAGGTCATGTTTGCATTTTGTATTTACTTCATACTTAAATAAATATATTACAAAATATACACTAAAAATTCAATCCCATGATTAATTTGTAACATTGCATTGAGATTCAAGCTGAAAGATTCTATTAATTAATGCTTTTGAGGATTAATTAAAGTTGCAGAAATTGGAGATCATTTTTATACCTACGCAGACAGCCAAGAAACTTCTGATCCAAGGGCTGGTAGATTAATGCATGTGATGTGTGGCTTCACAATATATACATATACATATATATATATATACATATACATACATACATATATATATATATATATATGTATATATCTATGTAAAATCTAGGCCCATTGGGAGGCTTTTAACTGGACAGGCCACAAAAGCTGCCTGGATAATTTATTGCAAATTCAAAATTATATATATATATATATATGTATATATATATCGTCTACTGAAATAATCTAATCATGGAAGAAAACACAGAAGGAGCTTTGCATGAAATGAGTATGATAAAGAAACCTTGCATGCCTTAAGCTTGAACCTAAAACCAAATACATAGATACATATACATAATATATATATATATATATATATATATATATATTATGGCGTTTAATCAAAATGGCTATATCTCATAATGTCCTTGCATACGTTGACCATCGAGATCGATTGTAAAGTGTACTGAAATTAGCAGGAAATTTTTTAATTTAAGGGTAGAGCGAGAGCAGGCATGCATGCATGCAGAAAGCAAGTTTTTCAAAATTAAGAAGATCCATATATTTTTATAAGTTCCTTCCTGCAAAACCCTAGAGGATGATGTTATAGTGTGCAAGTGTACTTCTACTCTCCTCTCTCTCTCTCTCTCTCTCTCTATATATATATATATATATATATATATATATATATATGTATGTATGTATGGTCTGATCAAATTACCTCTCGATCGTAATTCTCTTGAAGGGAATAATTATAGGTTTGCTGAAGAACAAGCAACTGATAATATCAAATCAATCCTTTCTTGTTTTTCATTTGTTGTAGGGTTTAGGGTTCATTTTTTTTAGTTGCTTGTTTTTTAGTTGTAAAAATTCCATTTTTTTAATACAACATAATATATTTGAGTTCTATAAAACAATAATTTTAAAGTATACAAATAAAAATAAATAAATAAATACATCTTGATCTTGATTTTGCTTTGTAGAAAAAAAAGATCAACTTTTTTTTTTTCAGATATAACAACTTAAAAAAGAATGATTCATACATAATCCATGTGGTATTCAAAGTAATTTCTCCTTATATATTAATAATATTCTAATTACACCTTATTATGGATATAATTTCTACATAAACTAACATTAAAAAAAAAGTCACATCACTTTCTTTTCTTGAAAGCTGAAATAATCGGATATTTTTTTTAAAAAAAAATTCACCGAAAAAAAAGGAAAACAAAAAAAGGTTCACGCTTTCTAAATACTCAATTAAAATACCGGTTAAGCCGTTAGGATAATTATAACTGAAATTAGTGGATCTTGATTTTTGTTGGGCCACCTTTTCAAAAAAAAATCAGATATGTTTGAGTCAATGGATCTAATACGGACACTAATACTATCTCCTTCTCTTCCGTGGGGCCCAATAACTTATTTTTCGCATCTGCAATTTTCATTTATTTTATAAAAAAAATTGAAATAATTTTGTTATAGAATAATTGATGATTTTTGTTCCAAACAAATTTATGTTTGGCAAGTTTAATCGCAAAATATTTTTTTAAACTTTTAAAGTCCACAACTTTTTTTTAAAGTGAACAACGCTTAGACGGATTCTGTCAAAAACTTTAAAAATTTAACGATTTTTAAATTTAATTAATTAAAAACAATGATAAAAAAATCATTACAAAAAAATAAAACTAAAAATAATATCTAAACAAAAGGATAAAAAGTCCTCATATTTAAAATTTAAAATTAAAAAAATAAGAAATCTATCAAATTCTTCTTTGTCAGTCTTCGTTTTCTTCGAATACAAATCCGATGTTTAACGTTTTCTAACTTTTATATATATATTATATATATATATATATAAATAAAGAGAATGAACATTTCATTTTATTAATAATGAAAATTTTTCTTCTAACAAAAATATTTCAGTAAAATTTTTTTTTTTTACAAAGATTTTCTGTCTTTTTTTTTCAGAAATGTTAAAAAATAATAAAAATCTTGTTTGTAGTCGGATAAAAAAATTTTTTTGATATTCTCACTATTTTGATAGATATTTTATTTTTAAAATATAAAAATATTTTTATCCCTTTATTTAAATTTTTTTTTTTAAATTTTTTACCCTTATTTTAAACTAATTAAATATAAAAATCGTTAAATTTTTAGAATTTTTGATAGAATCCATAAAAAAAGATTTTATTGTTCAGTTAAAAAAATATTTGGGACCTTAAAAGTTAAAAAAATATATTTTAAGATTAAGTTTGTCAAACATAAATGTATTTGGGATCAAACTCACAAATTATTCTTTTGTTATATTATATATTATTTTTATCATAATTGGATAATATTTAAGAAAAATAAAGAAAGCAAATCATAAATATATTTTCGAAAAATCTAAATAAAAGATAAGGAAAAGGGAAAATGAAAAAAAAAAATTTAGAAGACGGTGGTAACGCAGTGGTGGATTTTGAAAGTGGGAAATAGATCGGTCCCAAATGCGAATATCAGCTACCTAGGGTTTCTCAGAAATCCCAAAAACCTTTTGTTTTGCAAGCATGTCTGGATATCTATTCCTTCTTCCTCCCAAAATTTGAAACCCCCGATACTATTGCATAACCAAATTCTACCTCTCTATCTCCCTATCTCCCTATCTCCAAGCTAAACCCACATTCATGGCTGTGGCAGTGGCGTCTACAACGATTCCGAGAGAACTGTATCCCGGAGAGGAGGATTTGGCTTATGAAGAGGAGCTCCTTCGAAACCCATTTAGTTTAAAGCTATGGTGGCGTTATTTAATCGCGAAATCAGGAACGCCGTTCAAGAAACGAGCCATAATTTACGAGCGAGCTCTCAAAGCTTTACCTGGGAGCTACAAGCTATGGCACGCTTATCTTCGTGAGCGCCTTGAGCTGGTTAGGAATCTATCCGTTACTCATTCTCAGTATGAATCACTGAACAATACTTTCGAACGAGCTCTCGTTACTATGCATAAAATGCCCCGAATTTGGATCATGTACTTAGAATCTTTAACTAGTCAGAAGCTGCTAACCAAAACACGTAGGACTTTTGATCGGGCCTTATGTGCATTGCCTGTGACACAGCACGATCGGATATTGGGTCCTTATTTGGTTTTTGTTAGCCAAAAGGGAGTCCCAATCGAGACTTCTCTTAGGGTTTACCGTAGGTATTTGAAGTATGATCCAAGTCACATAGAGGATTTTATTGAGTTCTTGGTAAATTCAGAGCTTTGGCAGGAAGCTGCAGAAAGGTTGGCAGGGGTGTTGAATGATGATCAGTTTTATTCAATAAAGGGGAAAACAAAACATAGGTTGTGGTTGGAATTGTGTGACTTGTTGACTCAGCATGCTAAGGAGATTTCTGGTTTGAATGTGGATGCAATTATTAGAGGTGGGATTAGAAAGTTTACAGATGAGGTTGGTAGGTTGTGGACATCCTTAGCAGATTACTATATTAGAAGGGGTTTGGTGGAGAAGGCAAGGGATATTTTTGAAGAAGGCATGTCAACAGTTGTCACAGTTAGGGACTTCAGTGTTATATTTGATGCCTATTCACAGTTTGAGGAGAGTATGCTTGCAATAAGGATGGAAGAAATGAGTGAGAGTGAACTGGAGGATGAGGAGGATAATGTTGAAGAGATGGAAGAAGAAGAGGAAGATGATCGATTGAACATTTCAAAGTTGGAGAAGCAGCTTGACAAGTTTTGGTTGAAAGATGATAAAGACGTGGATTTGAGGTTGGCTAGGTTGGAGCATTTGATGGATAGAAGGCCAGAACTTGCAAACAGTGTGCTTCTTAGGCAAAACCCTCATAATGTAGAGCAGTGGCATAGGAGGATCAAGCTGTTTGAAGGGAATCCCACAAAACAAATCTTGACTTACACAGAAGCAGTCAGAACAGTTGATCCAATGAAGGCAGTGGGGAAGCCACACACCTTATGGGTTGCTTTTGCGAAGCTTTATGAGAATTACAAGGATATTGCAAATGCAAGGGTAATATTTGATAAGGCTGTGCAGGTCAACTATAAAGCAGTAGACCATTTGGCTAGTGTGTGGTGTGAGTGGGCAGAGATGGAACTTAGGCACAAAAATTTTAAGGGCGCATTGGAGTTGATGAGACGTGCTACAGCAGAGCCTTCATCTGAGGTTAAAAGAAGAGGTAATTTACGTTTTTCTTCCTTTATACATGTATATGTAGTTATCAAAGTCTTATGATTCTTGTAGCAAGCATATTTTATAGAAAGTTTATTGTATAAAAATTGAAACTGAAATTTGCAATACTTGAGGCTGATGGGTCACCAGAAACTTGAGTGTATTCTTGCATTTTTCTATCCTAATACAGGAAATATGTAAAAGGACCTGATCTTAATTTATGTGCAGCCAGAAACCCCTTTAATTAGCTCATTATGGACTAGTGTAGATAAACTAGCATTCCATAGTTCTCAGCCTTTTTTCACTTTCACATCCTTCCCCCTTTCCCCTTCCCCAATTTTCTTTGATATACATCTGTTCATCTTTTAGTGGACATCATAGAAATTTTTGTTGCATGGTTTTTCCCTATTGTTTTGGGTTTAATTGTTTCTCATTTTGGACATGAGTGAAGATGGGAACTACATAAACACTACTATGTTTTCTTTTTCCATGTACTAATTCTCAAAGTACAACATATCTATAATTGATTTAAATATTAAAAAAGCAAAGAAAAGAAAATTTAATAGAGGCAAAAAGTGGTACTGTGTATCGAAACTAAAACTATGGTCTTCCCTGATTTACATATTTGTGCCAGCTTTTCTTCTATGTTTGGTTCTGGATGAGAGGTGTCTTTTTCTTCTTCCTTCTTTTCCCTCTCACCCTTCCTCTCTTCTTTACTAAGTCTATTGTGAACAAGTTTCTTTGTATTTATGTCAGAATGAAACTTGGTATGCTTCTAATGTACTGACTGTTGATGCATTGTCTATGTGATATAGTGGCTGCTGATGGTAATGAACCAGTGCAGATAAAGATTCACAAATCCCTCCGATTATGGACATTTTATGTGGATTTGGAGGAAAGTCTTGGAAACTTGGAGTCCACTCGGGCTGTCTATGAGAGGATACTGGATCTTAAGATAGCTACCCCACAAATAATAATTAATTATGCCATGCTTTTAGAGGTATGCACCCTGTATTCCTATAATTGTGTTCATTCTACTTATACCTGTCTCTATTATTAGGAACTAATTTCTCATTTTTAATTTATCAGGATCAAAAGTACTTCGAGGATGCATTTAAAGTTTATGAGAGAGGCGTGAAGGTTTTCAAATATCCACATGCAAAAGATATATGGGTCACTTACTTATCTAAATTTGTTAAAAGATACGGGAAGTCAAAACTTGAACGGGCTCGAGAGTTATTTGAGCATGCAGTTGAAGTGGTATAGATATTTATCTTGTTGTTTAAGTTTATCTTGTTTCTTTATTTTTATTTTTTTCTCTAAGTTAGTCTTTTTTTATTTGCTTTTTTTTCGTCCATAAATATTCATTTGGAGAATCCTAAAATGAAAATGGAAGGAATCCGTAGATTGGGAACAAAACTCATTGTGATGCTATCTTTGTTAACAAAGTCCAATTCTATTGTTCTTTGTTAATGTAAGCAACATTGTTATACTTCTTTTACTTCTGCATTGGTGTGAATCTTATAATCATCTGATCATACTTGGGGCAGTTTCATTTTTTATGTAAAGTTTCAAGAATTTGTTGTAATTTGGTAGCTCCCACCCACTATAATGAACCTTCTTGTTATTTAGAAGTTTGCTTACCTATACATGTCCCACTCAAATGTTTTTATTTTATTATATTATTAGGTGAAATTCATAAGGTTTTATCTTAAAAGGCTAACAAATTCTTTTCAGGCTCCTGCTGAGGCTGTGAAGCCATTGTATTTGCAATATGCAAAATTAGAGGAAGATTTTGGTCTTGCCAAGCGAGCTATGAGGGTCTATGATCAGGCCACAAAGGCTGTTCCAGCCAGTGAAAAATTAAGCATGTATGAAATATACATTGCTCGTGCAGCTGAGATATTTGGTGTTCCAAAAACAAGAGAAATATATGAGCAGGCAATTGAATCTGGCCTTCCGGACAAGGATGTTAAAACCATGTGCCTAAAGTATGCTGAGCTTGAGAAGAGTCTTGGAGAAATTGATCGAGCCCGTGCACTCTACAAGCATGCTTCACAGTTTGCCAACCCAGGATCTGACCCAGACTTCTGGGTGAAGTGGCATGAGTTTGAAGTGCAGCATGGAAATGAGGACACATTCCGTGAAATGCTTCGAGTGAAGAGAAGTGTTTCTGCAAGTTATAGCCAGGTAAGCCAGCATTGTCCAGATTTCTATCCATTTCTTTAACTTTACTATGGGATGGTGTTTCTATGATGGCAATTGTTGTTATTAATTGAAATTTTGTGTCTTCTCTTCCATTATCATTGCTAAGTTGATCTTCCTTCTAAGTGAAATATTGATATCTGTGAGAATTTATGAAACCGTCTTCTAGTTTGTGGTATCTTTTCTTCAGAGAGCTGCTGTTTTAGCTTCATTTCTTCCTCTGATGTGGAATCTTAACTCACTTTGCAGACACACTTTATTCTTCCTGAGCACCTGATGCAAAGGGATCAGATGGAGACTCTTGAAGAAGCAAAAGATGTATTGAAGAAAGCTGGGGTATCTGATGATCAAATGGCAGTTTTAGAAAAGAAACTCATACCTGCACCTAATGATGCTGTCAACAAAGACAGTAGTCGTGTTCTAGGATTTGTCAGTGCAGGTGTGCAGTCCTCCGGGAATGAAGTGCAGAAGGTTACTGCAAACAAGGAGGATATTGAACTACCTGAAGATAGTGACTCTGAGGATGACGAGAAGGTTGAGATAGCACAGAAAGATGTTCCTTCAGCTGTCTTTGGAGGTCTGGCACAAAAAAGAAAAGAGAATGATAGTGCTCAGGGTGGAAATGATGTAGATGAAGCTCGAGACAGGGATGAGGGTAATTTAGGGGCGCTTGAAAGATTTAAACGAATGAAACGAGGTTCCTAGAGGTGATTTGTTGTATTTCACGATTACATTTCAGTATTTGTAAATGTTCAGAAATTTCGAAAGTTCATAATGAAATTTCTGCGCAACATTGTATGTCTTATATATAAAAGCATCTGAGGGCTTCTTTACAGTGATTTTTTCCTGTGGCAGCCTTGTAATTTTGATCAACTTCATTGGCATTTTTGTCCTATCAGAAAATTTAGAACTAACTTTGTTGCTTTGCTTTTTGTGGATACTCACTGTTTTTTACTTCCACCAATTTTCTCGCACCGTTGCTTCCCTGTATGTGTCTTGGACTATTTGCTTTTTCTTTTAGCATGATTTTTCATTGGTTGATTCTTTCTTTTACTTCTTTGTCTTTCTGAGAAACTGCAAGCGAAGAAAATTCTGTTGGAGGCAGGTGTTTCAAAGTTGAGGGCAGCACTTGCTTGGACAACCTTATCAATTGTGATACTTGAAAATCATAGGTAAGGTTTTTTTTTTTTTTTCTTTCTTCAAGTTATAATTCTTTTTGTGTCCAAATATTGGATAAACGTGCATGGTTATCTATAAGATGGACTTAGTTTTATTGCTCTATTTTGAGTAGATGGGTATGTTATGGGGATGTCTACTGCTATTTTCAGTTTGACGTTTAAGTTCTCCAATACTTCACCATATTTCTATTTTGCTTACTGGAATTTTAAGTATATTCTGTATAAAGGATATTCTTAGCTTTAGTTCAGTAACCATTAAAAGGTTTTCTTTCTTTTCTTTTGTCCCTCTCTAACGATTTTCAAGCCTTCTACTATCGCTGCTGCAGGGCTGTGTATAGCAATATTTCTTTCTCTTGCTTTTGCTTAAAAAGAGATTTAAAAAATTCCGGCTTAATTCAGAAGACATTTTGTTTGGGACTGACTATCAATGGTTCATTGCTATTGATTCATGCGGTCAAGTGAGACGAAGGGATTTATTTATTTTTTTTGTATCTTTACAAGGAAAGTTACTAATTTTCTCTTTTCATCGTTTTGTCAATTTCTCTTTCCTTTTGTGTCTTCATATGAAGTAATTCTGAACCTGCATAGTCATAATTGGAAACATTATAGAAGCAGTTTGAGTGTGTTGGTTTGTGTTGGGAAAGCAAGAACACAAAAGAATGTGTTGTGTTCAAGATCAATATTTTTTCCACTTAAAAGAATATATGAGGAGCAACAAATAAACATTTCAAAAAATATTAAGCAACAAAATGATTCAAACAAGAAAATAAAATATGAGACACAAGATTTTAACGTGAAAAACACTTTTCCCACTTAAAAGAACCTCTGTGAGGAGTAACAAACAAACACTCCAAAGAACACCAAGCAACAATATGATCTAAACAAGAAAATAAAATACGAGGCACAAGATTTTAACGTGGAAAACCCTTTCAACAACGTGAAAGAGTAAAAAAGCAGCAAAATGATCCAAACAAGAAAATAAAATACGAGACAAAAGATTTTGAAAGAGTAAAAAAGCAACAAAATGATCCAAACAAGAAAATAAAATACGAGATAAAAGATTTTAACGTGGAAAACCCTTTCAATAACGTGAAAGAGTAAAAAAGTAACAAAATGATCCAAACAAGAAAATAAAATACGAGGCACAAGATTTTAACGTGGAAAACCCTTTCAACAACGTTGAAGAGTAAAAAACCACGAGACCCTTTGGTCTAACCAATTCCACTATCACCACAAGAGAGTACAAATGCACAATACAGTAACACCACATGATATCTAGCCTTTAACAATATTACGAAAGCACTAGAATCAAAATAGATTACGAAAGCACTAGAATCAAAATAGAGGACAAAAATGCAATTAATCACCAAAAATCTACAGTTAATCCGAAGCTCATAACTCGAGATTGAACCGTTGGAATTCGATCTCCACCGTTCAGATTGAAGTTTCACGAGTCTTTAGACTCCTAAAATTTCAACTCGATCAGCCAAGATTTGAACCCCCGATCGACCGAAAAACCAGACCTAAAATTTGGAGAAAAATTGTTGCGGAAAAATCTTCTTCCTCTCACTCTCTCTCGTTTTTTTTTTTTTCAATTGGGCCTTCACGTTAAGGACACACATGGTTGGAAGCCCAATAATCCCAACCGTTTGATCAATGATTCCATAATTTTGGTATATTTATCTTCTTGATCCATGATTTATGTAGCTTTTTCATGAATATGTGGGCCGCATAGTCAGCATTGAAAGTCAGTATACAGCATCCAATATTTTATAATGGTCTGCAGACCTTACTTCACAATCAAACAAGGTACACAAGTAAATGTTTCATCCTCTGTAAGAATGGTTCATTTTGGCAATTCCTTTTTGAAATTCATGTACACAATCTTCTGTTTAATCTTTATTATTACTCGAACTTCTAATAAAATTATTAAAATAATATGATATTTATAATATATATCTATTTCTTTTGGGGGGTGGTGGTGGTGCTGGAAGAATACGAGTCTGAAAAGCATCAGAAAGATCTATCCATCTATCTCTTACGAACAAAAGTCTTTCCCTGAGCATCTTCGTGTACAATGCGTAACACCTGATGAGGAGGGTCGTCCCGCCAAATCTGAGGCTCCTGGAAACAGTGTCCCAGCTGTGCAAATTTATCGGCAGCCCTATTGCCTTCCCTGTAAGTGTGAGTCAAAATGCAGTTGTTGAGTTGTTTAATCATTAGATTGATGTTATTGATATGGTGGAGTGCTTGTGCTTGTGCTTGTTTCACATTTTTCTTTTGTGCAATTATCTGAACCAAGGTCATGGAATCCCCTTCAGCCCACACATCGCTGCAACCATTCTCCAGCGTGAGCTCGAGACCTCTTTGAAGAGCCACCATCTCTGCAATGTTGCTGTTGCTTTTGACTGCTATTGGTTCTGCGTATCCGAGCAGAAATTCAGCCTCGTGGTTCCTCAGAACGCCTCCAACGCTTGATCTACCAGTCTCCAACTTGCATGATCCATCAAAGTTCAACTTTGTCCACCCCATTTCTGGTTTCCTCCATCCCACTTGGATGGGTTCTTTATGCCAGTTTCTCACCAGGAGTCGTCCAACTGGCTGTTCTACTTTACCCGCACAAGCTTTGGAAAAAGCTAGTAGTATCATCATCATTTCACCGAGTTTTCATGCTCAGATTCAAGAACCTAAACGTGAACTGAATATTGCAAAAGAGATTTGCATGGAATCAATCGAAGCAGACACTGTTGGAAATAAATGGGTTGGAAATAACAAATTGAGAATTTTAATAGAGAGGTGCAGAAAAACGATTTTCTTTTCAGTTGAGAAGACAATCTTTATTTTTTTGATTATTTTTTGATATATTTCATAAATTGATTATAAAGATTCTTTAAATAGAGAATTTGAAATACAAAAGGATATTTGGAATACAAAATGACATTTAGAGATTCATTCAACATAATGAATATTTATTTCCCAATATCTAGAAATATTAAATAATAATAATATTTAATTTTCAAAATTTAGAAGTTTTGAATAATAATAATAAAATTACAAGATATTAATTTGAACAGATATATCATTCTGAAGATGGCAAATATTTCCTCAAATGGTGTGTGGACTATTTTCAACAGATACAGACCGTTAAGTCTCTAATCACCATTTCCATTCCTTCGATTAGTGCTAATTCTATCATGCATGCAACCCAATGAATCAATTGATGTACCACAGCATAGGAAAAGTCACGTTCGCCAAATACATTGCTTATTTGTGGCCGCAACAAACTTGAACGGGAACGTACAATTTTCTCTTCATCAACCAACTGCCACATTTAAAAAATTTCTCTTCCATTAAATGGTGGTTCACATTTTTTTTTTTTTTTGTTTCAAATTCGAATTCACATTTTACTATGTAAATCTTGATTAAGATTATAATCCATTTCCCTAACCATTCAATTTACTTTAGGATTAAATTTTAGTTCAGATTAAGATTGTCCGGAAAGAAGAATAGAAGAAACTCCCCATTTTCGTGTCAATATAAGCCCCTCCTTTTTACTTTCAGACAGCGAAAAGTACAATCGTGGAGCAAACAAGAAAAGGGATCATCAATCTATCCACAACTTACCCCCCACTCCCAAAAAGAGAAAATCTTTAAGCAAAAAAAATAAAAAAAATGTTGATAGTTAGAGCTTAAAGAATCATGAGGAATGCAGAGCCGAAGGTTCCCTTAAAACTTGCCATTCCCAATAAGCCATAACCAATCAAGAGCTACACCAGAAAATATGCCACCGATCAAAAACATCACTAGCAAGTGCCCAAGTGCATTTTTCTCTGGTCCCTGTAACAAGGTTCTCAACAAATTAGTACCAATTTTATTATTAAATTTTTTTTTTTTGGGTGAAAAGAAATGAAATATCTAGGAAACATTTGATTCTCTTCTTACACTAACCTTGTATCCTCTGGGAGCTGCTGTCATTACACACACAGTGAGATAACCATTTGTCAGTCCCAAGAAGGATGTTAGAAATATCATCCATCCCTGATCACCATATTTTGCTGTGAAGTAGAAAGCAGGGACAAGTAAGAAACGTGCTAGTGTTGCACACATGAGTCCCTTCCGAGATTCCAGCTTGATGCATTCAACCAGTGGAATATATCTTGATATAAGATCCCATACATTGAACATTGCAATCAAAACTAATGGATACCTGCAATGATCATTTGTCAACCATTTTTTCTTTTCTTTTCTATTTTAATGAATGAAAAAATCAGTTCTTGAAAATAAGAGAGAACCAAGAGATGTATGAAAAAATAGTAATGGTTTCTTCTCCATGAAAACTAAGACACAACAATCATAATCACGGGGACTATAAGAGTTAGAACTTACCAGGATCCTAATTTGTGAGTACCAGTGTTCTCGAACAGAAAGCCAGGAAAAATAGATAAAGTTAGGACATATATTAGGTAGAGATCCAGTGCATAATCATAGTTCTGACAGATCAGTTCTTTGTTGCTCAACCTCTCAGCAGTATTATCACCCTGCAATGAAGGTGAAAATTGTTCTCAAAAAGTTGTAATATTTAACGGACACAATAAAGACTTGATGAGATCAGATCACAGAAGAAAGTTTCATACTGATTCATCTGTGTTTGTTTGTATGCCAGCAGCTGCAAGATCAGCTGAGACAGTTTTGGATCCTTCTGAAGCAGCCTTGGCACGGTAATACTTTACAATTGGCAGTTTGGGAAATAAGAATGCATACACAAAAATGCAGAGAAATTCAGCAAATGTAGCGATGCTAAGGAACAACACTGCATGTCAAGAATAGCATTGTCAAAACAGTTGTTGTTGACAGTGAAATTTCTCATACAAGACAAAGATAATAAGATCATCTAGACAACTCAAATGTTTTGGCATTTGAAATGGAACTTGATAAACCAGGGAAGAAGAGAATCCAAAAGCAAATTACAGAATAGATGAGGACAATTACATACAAACTCCTTTACGAAGACCATTTGAGGATTTTTCAAAGGCAGCTTTTGTAATAAGCCTCAATGCAGAGGTGAGAGCCCCTGATGCAGCAAGACCACCAAGGAAAGACTACATCGAGAAAACGAAAACGAAAAATTCACAAACTCTTGAATTCTATTCAAATAACGTGAAGAATTAAAGAAAATCAATTAAAAGAATGATGTGCAGACTGACTTGGATGAACTCAGGGCACATTAAAGTCAGGTCTCCAAACATTCCACCTTGAACATGGGCATCTGCTACTCCAAAACATGCAACAAAGACACAAATACCAATAAAGCTCCCAACACTTCCTTTACCCGATGTACCTAAATCTAGCTGTAACGTAAAACAAGAGTAAATGGATATCCTTGTTCTTTACAACTAAGATCAAGAATGACTAAATCGGAAGAAAAGAGCAAGTAGAACAAACTTACAAAGATGAGGCCTAACGTGCTTAAGAAAAAAAGAGTATATCCTGTCAGATTGCGTTTTCTTGTGTTGCTCTTTGCTTCATTGTATGCCAGAATTGCAATGGTTCCAAAAGCAAATGGTTGATAAATGAGTGTAAGTACCCTGGAAGGATGATAGCTTTCCTAATAAAGAAAGATGGCGCTGCAGTTTCATTACATATTTCAAGTTGCAATCCATTTTAACAATGAATAAAATAAACATTGATTCAAGTAATTCAAAAATGTAACAGGGTATTATGTAGTAGATTGAAATCTCAATTTCAACAAGTATGTATGAAACAGTGCAGAGAATTTAAGAAAAAGTAGTACTCACCGGGAACAAGTCATAATAATAGTCTCCGATAGTCAGCATACTGTTCCAAGAGACAAGGGATCCCAGTCCAAGAAACCAACACAGGAACATTGCAAAAGCCTTTCCCTGAAAACCCACAAAATAAAAAAGAAAAAGAATGTCATATTCAGATTTCAGACAGCCAAGAAATTTCTAGAGGACAAATTCTGACAAACCTCCAGCTTAGGTGGAGTAGAAGGGATGGCGGGTGAATCAATAGTAGTCATCGTGCCTCTTCTGTTCTGTTACTTACTTGTGTAACTAACAAGAAGCAAAAGTGGAAAAAGAATTTTAATGAATCATTTGATTGATGATAAAAGGTTGAACATTTTAAGAATATACTTTTGGATCATTCAAATAAGAATTCTTGATACATTAATCACGCAGAGAACTTACTAAATCTTTCAAACAAAGAAGAATCTTTAAAATGGAATTCTTCACACACAGTAGGTCTGAAAAAGAGAACCAATTGAATATATATGTGTGTGTGTATGTATAGTTTGAACTTTGAAGAGTAGAAACCTAATCAAGAATGGAGAAAGAAAGAAAAAAAATGGTGGGCTTACTTTTATTTATATATTTTTTTGTGGCTGATGGTAATAAAGACGAGGAAAGGAAGCAAAGTCTCTGATTGGACAAAAGGTAAGAGATTCCGTGTTTTTCCTTTTTCCTTTTTGGCCATTCCTCTGGAATCAATGTATGGAAAAATGGGAAAATATATATAAATACAATGAATATATTAAATATTCAATAAAAACATGGGATGAATATTATTTAATTGAAAAAGTAATTTGTAAATGTATTAGTTATAATTTTATCGCCCACTATAGAATTTTCTATCCTTAACGTATCCTTTGATCAAGGATGCAGAATCTAGATTCGTTTTTCCTTTTATTTATTATTTATTTTTGAAAGAAAACAACGTTGTGCTTTTGTTCACGTGGAGATATCTTTTTCAAATCGTTGACCCGTTAATAAAAAACTGGCACACTTATCCAAGCCTTCCCAACTAGCCGTATGATTATTTTTATGAAAATCACCAATTCTTGATCCGAGGAGAGGATAAAATATCTAACACGACGGAAAAATATGTAAACCAATTCTTGATTTTGTGTTGTTTGTATATATATATATATAATATATATATATATATATATATGTCTATACAATTACAATCTGATATCTTGTGATCCGGACAACATTAGAACTTGCCATTACCAATAAGCCACAACCAATCAAGAGCAGCACCTAAAAGTATCCCTCCAAGAAGAAAGAATACTAGCAAGTTCCCTATAGCATTTTGTTCAGGACCCTGCAAAGAAATCAAGATTTAGTCATCAGTCTTACGAAGGGGCCTAGGTATAGGTAGTAAGAGAAAGAAAAGATATATCTTTATTTCAACTGACCTTATAACCTTTGGGAGCAGCTGTGAAAACACACACAGTAAGATATCCATTAGTTATTCCCAGGAATGATACAAGCATTAACATCCAACCCTGATCTCCATATTTGGCAGTAAAGTGGAACATAGGAATGAGCAGGAAGCGACAAAGTATGGCGATCATCAGGCCTTTTCTTGATTCTAATCTCAGGCATTTAATGAGAGGAATGTATCGAGCAATCAAATCCCACACATTGTACAGTGCTATCAGGACAATGGGATACCTGCCATAAAGAAAAGCTTCAAACTTTTGTCTGAAACTTCTTTAAGCTTATTATTATTGTGATTAAAGCTAAAGGAAAAGCATAGGCCTTTAAAGTTTGAAACTTTAAGGTTAGAATCCCAAGAATCATTTCGGAGTTTTTAATATTTGCAGGATGCATAAAGACTGTGGCTAGTTTCTAAAAAAGCCCTCCTCAGTGGCTAGTTTCTTAAACTATTACATTAAATAGAGATATAAAAAAGAGTGTATGATGTATTGTGCACTTACCAGGAACCCAGCTGGTGAGATCCAGTATTCTCGTATAAGAATCCAGGGAAGATTGATAATGAAAGGACATAAATCAAAAAGATATCCAATGCATAATCACTATTCTGCAAAAGCAATTTTTTGTTGCCCAAACGCTCAACTTCTTTACCATTATCCTCCACCTTTTATCAAATAAAAGTCTCAGTATTTCAAAAAAAATACTTGCAATACCTAAATGTATGTATGTATGTATGTATGTCCGTATTATATACTCAATTTACTTGCCTCTGTAAGTATCCCTACAGCAGCAAGGTCAGCTGCAACAGTTTTAGATCCTTCTGAAGCTGCCTTTGTGCGGTAGTATTTCACAATTGGTAGGTGAGGGAAGATATACGCGTAGAGGAATATACACAGGAATTCAATGAATGTGGAGATTGAGAGAAATAGAACTGCACAACAAATCCATATTTCAATTTCAAATGATGGGATCCCAAATTCTTTAACCCATAAAGACAAAATTATTTTCAAACTCAAAAGTTTTTATCTTTTTCCCCACAGAAATACTGGTAAACTAAAAGAATCAAGAATCAAGAATCAAGATAAATGATGGAGTTTTGAAGAAAACGACTTACTAACTCCCTTGCGCAGACCATTCTTTGATTGATCAAAGGATGCTTTAGTTATTAACCTCAAACCAGAGGTCAGAGCCCCAGAAGCAGCAAGACCAGCGAAAAAAGACTGCAGAAGCACAATTGTGTAAGCAATTTGATGAACTAACTGCTAACTGACATTGTTGAAATGGAAGAAGGAAGTTGTATTAGAAGTTTACTTGGATGAACTCAGGACACATGAAGGAAAGATCACCAACCAATCCACCTTCAATATGGGCATCAGCAATCCCAAAGACAGCAACTATAGCACATATACCAATATAATTTCCAATCCCTCCCTTTCCTTTAGAAGCTAAATCCAACTGCCAAATTAATGAAACGAATCAAACAGAAGCTGGAAAAAAGAATCACAACAGAGAGGTAATTTGTATACTTAGTACTAATATGGAAAAAGGGCAGAAGAATTTACAACAAGGAGTGCCAGTGTGCTAAGGAAGAAAAGTACAAATCCAGTCAAGTTACGCTTTCTTGTATCTATTTTTGCTTCTCTGGAAGTCAGTACTCCCATTGTTAGCAGAGCAAACGGCTGATAAATAAGGGTAAGCACTCTCGCAGGATGATACGTCTGTTTAAAAAGAATCCAACCAATCAGAGCAAGAAAAAAACAAAACAAACAAAAAGTCAGGGGATCATCAGATTCAGACCAAAAAAATCTTAACAGGAATTCGCAACCATTAAAGCTGCATTACAATAAAGATAAACATGTTTTTAAAAAAAAAAATGCAAATTTTTAACTAAATTGAAGCTCGCTATTGAGGGTAGAAACAAACCGGGAACAATTCATAGTAGTAGTCTCCAATTGTGAGCATACTATTCCAAGCCACAAGTGTCCCAAGTCCAAGAAACCAACAAACTACAGTTGCAGCCAACTTCCCCTGTAAATATATATATATAAAGAAACGATTTTTAAGAGAATTACCCGTTTGCAAACAAACACATCAAAATCCCAAAAGCCTGTTTGATAAACGAGGACAAAATTATTTTAAAAACAAACCTCAAGCCTTGTTGGGGTTGGAGGGTCATTTTTCTCACCGTCGTTCATGGCTTCTTATCTTGGAAAAAAGAAAAAAAAGGTTCCTTCTTTTCTTCTGTATTCCTCTTCTCCACACTGAAAAAGAAGCACCAAGAAAAAAAATAAAAGAAAACATGAATCCCAAACGCAGCGTTAAAACATGGTAGTCGGTCATGTCTGTAATATGAATGCAAACAAAAGAATAGTGTAAAACCACACCTCAACACTCAGAAGTCTCGAACTAACAGCTAATACAATGAAGCAAACAGACAAAAAACTTCCTTCTGCTACTATAGAAGAGAATTAGCGGCCGTTGACTAACAATGTACTAAATTAGGGATCTAAGCAGGTTCCAGCATATTACTATGAGAATCCTAGGAATCTTTTTATAATTTTCCAAAAGAAGAAGAATGAATCCTGAAATATCTTTTGGAGAGAATCTTGCACTGATTCTTGTCTTAATACCTAAAAAGTCATCGCTTGGTATGTAATGAGGATTATTGCTTTGCAATTAGTTTATTACTATTTTTTCGGATCTGACATAAACTTAGTTCACACGGGAGGACGTTTCAGCTGTCTGATAAATTTTCATTAAAAAAAAAAATTTAATTAATTTTTAATATTCAATGATAACAAAATATATTCTAGATATTATTATCTTTTTTAAATTTTGATTCAATTAATGAGATTCGAGAATACTTCTTGTAATATAGTTATAGTACTTTCACCTAATAATTTTTTAAATTCTAAATAATTCTTGTAAATGTTTATGCAATTAATTTAAACTGATTCGCTCAATTTATAATTCTTATGACATATTTATTTGTTATATAAAAAAATTGTAATTAAAATTTGATCAAACAGTGTGAGAAGTCAAAATGTCGGCATTCTAAGCCTTACAGTGACGTCTAAAAAAACCCCGGAAAAAGGAAAAACTAATGCAGAAAAGCTGTCGGAAATAAAAAATAAAAAAAAAAAAGTTCGCAGTTTTACTTGTTTGGAGTGTCATGAGCCCATAATGCTGACTGAAGACAAAATTTCGAATCTGTCAAGAGATTTCCATAAAAGGAAAATCACTTATTTCAAGAAACAAATAGAGACATGTGTTAATTCTTATTTCCACCAATTCAAGTGAACCGTTTTTAATGCATGTACATCATCAAATCAACATTTGACTTAAAAACCATGGGTTAGTGAGTACAATTTGAATGTGACTATATATATATAATTCTTTATCATTGGTTAATTTTATCAAATATTTTTTAATTTAGTGAGATTGAGGATTCAAATTTCAACTCATGCAATGAATCAAATTAACTTAAACAACAAGGATTATTAGGTAAATTGGCATAAATAGTTCTAAACTATAGAGGTTCGGTGACATTAATCATCAAAGTATTTTTTTTTTGTGGAATTGATCATCCAACTATAAAAAAATTGTGACATTGATCCTTTCGTTAAAAATTTCATTAAGTAAAAAAGAATTCTAAAAGTATTTATTTCACTACATTATTTAAATATATATAATAATAGACACATTGATATAAATAATTTCTAAACTATAGATGTTTAGTAACATTGTTCTCCGAATTATATTTTTGTGAGGAATAAGGGAAAAACAAAAAAAAAATAGACAGGCACATTAATTTGTTACGGGCAACTTAGATATTCTAGTAGCCCAATAGTGATTAAGATTTGGTCCATTTTATTATGGGCCGTGTAAGAATGAGGTGATATATTGGTCCATTATTCGTAATTGTCTCTGTCTTGGACTGTTCTAATCTGCGCTTCTTATCTCCCTCTGTCTCTCAAAATTTCCCTGACAAGTGTGAAATTTTTCCTCAGAGCTTTTTGAAGGACGGGCTCGGGAGAGCAAGTTTTATCAAATAATCTGCGGTAACGAAATAGTTAATGTACATAGTTATTTTCTTGGTTTTATTTTATTTCTGTTCAGTATGAAATATATATATATATTGTTTGCTGTAGTGTCAGTGTTATGGAACTTAAATTATGCTGTTCTTTCATGTTTTGGGATTCTTGAACATTTTCTAGGAAATATCGGATTTGATTTCTTTCTATTATTTTTTGTTTTGGAATGTAGATTAGCTGTTGAGGCATATTTTGAGGGTCAAGATGTAACATAGTAATTTCTAGATGAGAGATGACTGAAGGATTATTGATATCGGAAAATTTGAAAAAAATATTAGGCGTAACAAATTGAAAGTAAATGCTTCGTATCTTTCTTTTAGTCCAGAAAATAAAGAAGGGCTACATGATTTGTGTATTCTGCCTACTCAAAGGTAGGCATTAGCCATTGGTCTGTTGTGGGTCTTTGCAGAGTAACATTATCCATTCACAATAGCTTCAAAGGATGCTTAAATGAAGTACAGATAGTATCATTATCCATTAACATTATCCTGTTGTTAGATGTAGTTCCTGCCCTCTTATGTACCTGAATTAATGAAGTCATCTTAGTCCATAAATTAAACATTCTGCAAATTATAATGCTATATGGTTGTTGGTTTGATCAACCTTTTATCTCTTTGAATTTTTTTTTTCTTCTTTCCAATTCTTTTTTCTTGAACTTATCTTTTGAACCGGAAAGGAGAAATAAGCTATAGTAATTTTCTTTATCGATTGCAATTATTCTGAACCAGTACAGTCCAAGTATTATTGATGGGATCCAGCTAATATATGTCTTCTCCTTCACAGAATCTAAAAACTCTTCTTGTTGCTGCTTTCTGCCAATTGAATCGAGTTTAAGGACAATTATCCCTGTTAATAGAGCAGAGAGGGAAGGAAGTCATTGGTACTAGGACTTCTGTCTGATGTTGATCTCCAGCCGGTTCACAATACACCATAGGGCAAACCCTTTTCTAAAATTAGGCTCTCAGCTATCTGTCCATGGTGTTCCAACCACACAATCTATTGCTAGATGCAAAAGAAATCTCTCCTCTGCAGTTGTTGCCTCATCCTTCCCTCAATGTCGGTTACAGTCAAGTAAATCAGAGACAGTAGTCGTTGCCAATGATGATGATAAGTATGGGAACAAGCAGGTCATTAGCATGACTCCAAGGCTCTATGACTACTTATTGACTAATGTTAGGGAGCCACAAGTTCTACGTGAACTTAGGGAAGAGACTGCAACCATGAGAGGAAGTCAGATGCAGGTTTCTCCTGATCAAGCACAACTACTTGCAATGCTTGTGCAAACCCTGGGAGCTCAAAGGTGCATTGAAGTAGGAGTTTATACTGGATATTCTTCTTTGGCTATTGCACTGGTACTGCCAGAAGGGGGTAAGTTGGTTGCTTGTGAGAGAGATGCAAAATCCCTTGAAGTTGCAACAAGGTATTACAGCCGAGCTGGGGTCTCACACAAGGTGGATGTAAAGTGTGGGGTTGCAGCAGATACCCTGAAGTCAATGATTCAGAATGGTGAAATTGGTAGCTACGATTTTGCTTTCGTTGATGCTGATAAGCGAATGTATCAGGAATATTTTGAATTGCTGCTAAAGCTGGTAAGGTTAGGAGGGCTCATTGTGATGGATAATGTCCTCTGGCATGGGAAAGTTGCTGACCCGTTGGAAAATGACTCAAGGACTATTAGCATAAGGACTTTTAATAAGAATTTGATGGAGGACGAGCGTGTAAGTATTAGTATGGTACCTATTGGTGATGGGATGACAATTTGTCGAAAGAGGTAAGGGCGTGTAAATGCCAATGGTTGGATCCTGCTGGAGTGGAGAGCATGCAGCAAGCTGCTGTATTTTCAAGACAAAATATCAACGAGATATAAACATGAGTTCTTTGGGAAGAAATGAAAGGAAGCCAGAGGTCTCAAGCAGACACTTGCGGTGGCAAATTTACAAGGTACAAATTAGTGAACTGAGTTTCAAATTGCCATTTTGACTTTGAAAGGTCTCTTGAGAATTTTTTTTCTTTAACCGTTAACAGTAGTTTGTTTGCTAACTCTTAAATCATACTAGGACTTCATACCCATGTGTTAGGTAATTCTTACTGTCATTTACCCATCAAAATTCCTATATGTATATATATATATACACAAAAATTTACCTTTAATGTTGCTTTCTAAGTAGTATTAAATTTAGGTGTTGTTCTCTCTATCTTCAATACTAAGTAGTACGAATATAATATGAATCTTGATTTTTTCAAAGTGTCCGAGTCTTTGTCTTTAGACACCGACCAAATTAGGCATGAAAACAAAGTCTATGCTGTAACCATCCCCAACTTGCTTTGAAAACTTTATGTTTGTGGCTATTAATGCTTTTCAGCTACCACTACATCAGCAAACCCGCCCTCCTCATTTTCATTTATAATAAAAAGAATCTCTTCAAACCACTAATTATTTTTCAGGTCCCGTTGCAGTGGGATAGTTCTCTCAGCAGAAATGGCCTTTTTTAGTATATATATATATGATTGGTCAGGATTTCTTCTTGTGTCTATATCAAGGGAGGAATTTTATTTATTTTAAATGTGCAAATTGCAACTGTTGATTCAAAGCTATTCATTCAGATTTACTTTTGCTCATTTTTGGCAAACTAAAAAAGCAAGGGTCCAAAATGGAAAGCACTCGCACTCAAGATATATACATATTTAAAAAAAAAAGAAGAAAAAAGGATAATAACAATGGATTGGTCCTGTGGACAACCACTCCCTTCTGCATAATCCCCCTTAGCATCATACTAGGCATGGATTTTCCATTTTTGAAGTATTTATGAGCATCAAAATCATGTGTTACCTACCAAAAGAGGGATTATTTTTGGGATATTAAAAAAAAAAAAAAAGGAACGGTAGATTATGGACAGGCTGGATAGGGAGGAAGAATAATAACCACTGATTTTTATTATGGCAAATATCATCAATTAGCCCCATGAATAAGACTGATTTCGGTTTTGTGGGTAAAACAATTAGCCGATTGGACGGTGAGGTGTTAGAGAAGCGTCTATCTCCGTTTTGGAGACAAATAATAATTGCTTGCCACGTCCATCCGAAAAGAGCAGAATTAGGACATTCGGGTCCCACGCATCAAAAAAACATTTTGCCAGCTCTGAGAAGTAATAGTCCTGTCATCTCCATCTCCACTTCCACCTCCACCACCATCCCATCGCCACCAACACCTCTCCATTTTCCTAATTTCATTTCCACTTTCAGACATCTCTCATTCTCTCTGCCTAGGCTGCGGAAGGAAAGGGCGTTTTTGAATTCTAATTCTATCAGAGTAAGTGAGGATCATCAATATATTTCTCCAATTGAATCGAATTCTATTTCTGGCTTGTTTTTGTTTATCCTTGTTTGTGCTCTGTTTCATTTCTTTCGATCTCGTTTAGGTTATCAACTAAGACTTCGGAGGCAATTTCGCATTTTCTTCGGAAAGGGTTGCGATTGAGCTTGTTTGTTGATAATTTTTGAATCCCTTTTTTATTCCTTTACTGGAAATTTATGTTATATGCTTCTTTCTTCCATTTTCTTTTGCCTGAGGGTTTTTTTAGGTGGAAATTTTGGATTTCCCCCTCCTTCCCCCCTTTGTAATGCTCTGTCCGTCGGAGAATTGTCATTTCGTCGTATAGGATTTCTGATCATTATTGATGTGAGAGAATAAAGTATAAAAGACTAGCATATTCGGGAGATCCTACCATTGATTAGGAATGAAAAGGCATTTTACTGTTCAATTAATTTCTTCTGTATGAGGTCGAACGCTTTATGCATTTTCTTCTCGATATTCAGTCTACATATTCATCATTAACATTTGGCCTTACTTGTACCGTATTATTGTTGAAGAAACCATTTTGTGCTATTTCGAGCTCAAATTTAAATATAAAATCATTTCTACTTCTTTCCGGATATTTCTGTTCTTCTCTACCAGTCGCCCAATCCCCCCCACAATCTTTCTGTCTATGATTTTTTTGTTTCAGTTTTTACAAAATACTGATAGACCTTTCTTTTTATTTAATAATAATAGTAATAAATGAAGCTACTTCAGGGGTGACATCTGCTAGATTAATCTCGAACTTCAACTTTACATATTGGGTATGTTGCCAATTCGTGGTATGAATTTAGTAAAAACTTGCCGTCCATGATTATACGTATACTGTTTGGTGATTACATCAGCCACAGTGGTCTGTTAGCCGACGTTTCAATTTTAATTTCATGTTCGAGACTTCTGAGTATTTAAATATTATCATGATTACGCACTTATAATAGATTATAAATTTCTAAGCTCCATTGGTGGTTGGACAACCTTTCTGTGCATTATAATTTCTGTGTGTACCCTCCTCCAGCTTTGATATATGGAACATGACAAAACCACAGTGGTAATTTCCCTTTTCGTCTATCTGTTCCAAGCTCATCAATTGTCACTAAAGATGATCAGGGGAAGTTTCACTACCAACCCATTTTTCATATCCTGAACTCCCTGTGTTTGAAGATTTTGAGATGCATATAATAGAACTTTTCTTTATGTTCTGAATTATGATGATTGCTGCATATTCGAAATTCATGTTATCTTGTTCTTTTGTTTGATAAATTTAAGAGGGTATGCATCTTATCCATTTAATCTCCTCTTGGAAATGGTTGTTACATTTTCTGGTTTGGAAGTCATTTCAAGACAACTTTCTCTCATCGTGCATCACAACTTGTGATTTCCTTGTCACTGTCATATGGGCTATTCCGATCCTAATTATTCCTTGCGTTTGGATTCCACGCTAACCTATTTGCCTCCCTGCGTTTTTATATAGCTGTAAACCCCACTGTTTTCTTACTCTCTACAGTGTTCCGACTCATTTTAGTTTGTTGCTATTGCAGAGATGACTTCTGTTCACACCATGACTGATATGGATTCTGGCACGGCCGATTCAGTCACCTCAACTCCTCGCTCGATTCACCACAACATCCAGGACGACAACACAACCACTACTCTACAGCCACCAGCACGTGTCCGCTTCATGTGCAGCTTCGGTGGCAAAATCCTGCCGCGACCCCATGATAACCAACTCCGGTACATGGGCGGCGATACCCGCATAGTAGCAGTGAACCGCCATATCACCTACTCGGCACTGCTTTCAAAACTCTCCAAACTCTCTGGTACGACCAACAGCAGTATCAAGTATCAGCTTCCCAATGAAGACCTCGATGCTCTGATTACTGTATCAACGGATGAAGACGTGGAGAACATGATGGAGGAGTTTGATCGGCTCGTACAGTCTCACAAGTCAGCTCGACTTCGGATTTTCCTGTTTCCTTCTGACGCAGATTCTAGAACCAGCTCTATCAGCTCCCTCCTTGATGGATCCGCTAAGCGTGAACACTGGTTTTTAGATGCTCTTAATGGACGTCGTGGCTCGGGTTTGGGTTTGGAACGTGGGCAGTCTGAAGTTTCCTCCATAGTGTCTGAAGTGCCCGATTACTTATTCGGCTTGGACAATTCGGATGATGCTCCACGCGAAACCAAAATCAGAAACAAGAATCTTCATCCGGGTTCTGATCCGAGTTCACCAGTTCCTGTTAATTCACCTTTCTGCTCTACTTCATCGTCGCTAGCACCTCCGACTGTTCCCGCTATTCCTGACCTTCCCCCTGTAAAAACCAAACCCGTTAATTCTAATCCAACAATGGAGGCCACTAAAGAAGCTCAGGTGGAAGGGACGAGCGATGGAGGCGAGAATTTGGTACCACAACAAACCGGGTATACAAGTAATCGAATGTGGCATTATCCGGCACCAACAGTACAACCCATACCTGTTTATTATATGCCGGGTCCATCTCGAACCGGAAATATCCAAGTTCAGCAAGTTCCTATGGGAACTCCATATGTTCAAACATTTCAAGTCCCCACAGGCCAAGTTCCAATTGGGTACAATAATCAGGTGTATGCGGCAGGAGGGAGACCCATCACCGCAATTGATCCGATATCTGGAAGGGTAGTCGCAGATGGTGTGAATCAACCAATATTCTATGGCGCTAGAAATGCTGGTCTGGTTTCAGCTTATCCCGGGATGGTGTTGTCTGGTGCAGAAGAAATCCAAGGACCCGGAGTTGATGGAAAGATGGGTCGGGTTTCTCAGGGAACTTGAACCTCTTTACTGGACCAGGGATTTACTTTTGGGTTACTGCAGGAAAGATAAAAAGCAACAAAAGAAAAAAAAAAAAAAACCACGATAAAGGGAAAAATGAAAAAGAAAAAAGGAAGATGAATATTCATAGAATGAGATTGGATGGGTGAATGATTGTGCTTTTGAAGTATTATAATATATAATATTTCCTTCTTCTTGAAGCTGTTTGAGATTGGATGTGAATAATTTCTTGTTGGAAATAAATGTATATTAAGAATGCATAAACTTTTCTACTTTCAATAGACAATAGAAATATCAATTTCGGATTTGTATCTATTGGGGAAGTTCTCCTGTTGTTATTTATTTATTTATTTTTCTTTTTTTGGTAATAAAAGGATAATAGAATAATTGGTGAGTTTGATCTCAAACAAATTTAGCTTTGGCAAGTTGAGTTTTAAAATATTTTTTTTAACTTTTAAGGTCCAATTTTTTTTTTGTAGAGAATAATAAGATCCTTCTTGACTGATTATGTCAAAATTTCTAAAATTTGTTTTTAGTTAATTAAAGACAAGAATAACGGTTGTTTGTTTTTAGTTAATTAAAGACAAGAATAAAAAAGTCATTACATGTGAAAATAAATAAAGAAATATTTAAACAAGGAATAAAAATGTCCTCCCATTTAAAATTTAAAAAATAAAAAATCTATCAAAGGATATCAAAATCTTTCGTCAATCTTCTTCTTTCCTATAAAATTTTTATCCGTTTTTTACATCTTTGAAGAAAGAAAAAAGAAAAAAATAGAGAAGAATAAAAGTGTCTTTGTAGGAAGAGAAAGGAAAACAAAAGAAGAGAAATTCTAATATGAATCTGAGTTTAAATTCTGGTTCATCCTCTTCTTACCCATAGATCTTCAAGCTTTTGTGATTTGTTCATCAAAGGAAGATACTGACTCTTCATCAAAATTAATGATATCGGACACCACCCATCCAATAATTGTGTACTCAGACTATTAAAAATTTACTTATTTTAAAAAAAATAATGTTATAGAACATATTAAAATATTACATTTTAAGTGAATATAGGAAATCCACAATTAGTCATCATCAATTATAGGGAAACATGTATCCTTTTTTCTACAAGAGCTTTGAAGGCTATCAAAACATGAATATTTGTAAATTGCAAATCAGAACAAATATAATTTGATATTGGGAATACCTTCATCTACAGTGGTTGCAGGTTTTACCATGTAACTCCTCCTTGTCATGCACCTTATTTTTTTTTGTCAAACGCATGTAAACCATTTAACGTTCTCTTAATGGGAACTAGAGTTAGAGGTGGGGAAACATTCACAAAAACAAACACTTCTCCCTCTTCACTCAGAAGTTCTTTCCACTCTTTCATTTGTCGGCCTAAGCTGGCCAAATAAAGGGACTAGTGTACATGTGAATAATTTTTTGTTGTGTCTTGTGGAGTGACATAAGTTTTTATTGAAAATATTGTCCTATTATTTGACTGTAATAATGTTTCTTGTAGATTTTACTGGCTAAAGATTCGTTATATTACTCTTTTCTATTACAACTTATTCTTTTTACTAGCTAAAGATTCGTTATGTTGCTCTTTTTTATTATAATTTATTCTTTTTACAAAACTTCGATGTTTATTAACTGAAATATTTCTGTTGGGAGAAAAACTTTCATTATTAACAAAAAATATGTTGATGCTCTTGATAGTTGCTAAAAATTTATATTATTCCCTAATATTACAAAAATTACTTTGGATGATATTTTATACAATTTAAAACAAAAGGTAAATGTATTCTCTAGAGAAAGGTTCTAGTCAAAAATAATGATTGGACCATTGGAACAATTTTAGATTCCATACAAACTAAAATTCAAGATAACCACAAGTTCAAAAGTTGAATTGATAATTGAATTAACTTCCTACTAAAAAAAGCTTTGCTTCCTAAAAATTGAAAATAAAACCACCATAAGAATACATATCATATATTGATTTCATCTACAAGTTTCTAGAGAAGGGAAAAAAACTCCAGCAGCATGGCAAGACTACCCCCAACAACCACCATCAATATTTTCCTACGTATTGGATGGTCAATGCTGCATTAATAAATGTGTTTAAGCTTGCAAATAGAATCAATAGACTTATATCAATAAAATATTACAACACAAATACTTACTCAAATATATTCATGATAAGGAATGCGAATACTTACTCAAACATCGATTCAAATGTCTTTGAATTTAACATTCCATTTTTGCTTCCACTTGAATTCGTTTCCTGTCGTCTAGAATAACTTTGATTTGTCAAATGAGTTTTAATGATTGGATTGAGCTACATAAATTTGGGCTGGATCTATTGGATTGGACTAAAGTATTTGGACATTTTATTTAGATTGGATATTTATTGTGTTAGTCTTACTATTTGGACTGAATTACTACAATTGGATGGGCTGCATCTAAAAATAAATGAGCTTACAATTGGGGCGGAAAAATACAATTGAGCTACACAAGTCTAGGCTCGATCTATTGCATTGGGCTAACGTATTTGAACTTTTATTTGGATTGGAGATATATATTGGGCTAGACCTATTATTTGGGTTAAAATTAATTAGTTTACAATTTAGGTAGAATAAATAAATAAATAAATATATATATATATATTTTTTGAAATCGTAGAATAAATAAAATTGAGCAACAAAAATTTAGACGGGATATATTGGATTGAGCTAAAGTAGTTCAACTTTTTATTTTGATCAAAGATATATATATTGGACTAAATTTATTATTTAGACTAATAATAAATGAGCTTAAAATTTGAATGGAATAAATACAATTCAACTACACAAATTTAATTAGAGACAAAAATTATCAAATATATATTTATAAAAAAAATATTAAGAATAAAATTCAAAATAAGTATTGAATATAAAAAAAATTGTCACTACGGGCACTTTCATATATAATATATCCCACAAGGCATTATTCCTTGCGTGTCCCATTATATATTCTCCTGATAGAAAAGAGAAAAAAAAAAGAAACAACCAACCTCCAAGTATATATTATATATATATATATACACACACATGCAAGGCAACGTTCTCTCACATGATTTTTGCAGACACGAATCTGATTTTAGTGTCTTTTTTCTTTATGGAGTTCCAGAAATTTTATCTGGTTTAGTTATTTAGTGGTAGCAAATTGTAGGAGAATATATACGAGGAAAACTCTTTCTTTTTCCACTGGTTAAACTATCTAACAGAGCATGAAATTAAGTCTCATCCACCTCCGTTTTCTTGCAAGGAGTAGTTTTATGTCACTTATTTATGCAATTTCCTTATATAAATAAGGAGTATTATTCTATAAGGTTATATATTGGTCTCTTCACTTCTGGCGATCAAGTAGAAATGGGAACTGAATCCCTCCCTTTAGGGCTTTCTCTTATACCAATAAAAAGGGAAGAATCCTTTAGAAATGGGACACAGTTTTTTAAGAAAGAAGACAGACATTAGCTCAAGCATACAAGCAAGGAACAAACACTCATTATAAAACACATATATATATATTGTAGGGACCAATTTCTTTTGCCTCATATATCTATATATTTTGATTTCAACACTTGATCATGGTCCATTTTTTTGAGCTCATTTTTCTTAATTAATAATGAAATTTTATATTTCATCATAATTTTTTTAGTAGATTAAAAGAAAACTATTCACTCGATTCAAATGTTTAAAATTTTTAAGAATTACTATGAAAAAAATAATTAAAGAGAGAGAGAGAGAAGATAAGAAAGGGTAGAGGAATCAAATTCTTTGGGAGCAATGAGAGCCACAATGTTTGAAGAAAGACAAAGAGAAAAAGAAAGAGAGAAGGAGCACTTTAAAGTTGTTGTTTTTGGTTAACAAAACTGAAGGGGGCAAAAAATATATAAAGGGATATCATTGCATGTTCCACATGGAAGAGAGCTTCTTCTTTTTTCCTGTTAAAAAGAAAAAAGAAAAAAGAAATAAAAAAAGAAAGAAGTTATTCTTTTGTCTTTATTTATTACTGTGGTAGTTCTTGCATTGGGGCTCACCTTTCCTTCCCAGATTCATAATTATCAGAAGAATTCAATTTGCCTTTTCTTTAACAAGTAGTATTAAGTTATTGGATTCTCTCTTTATCTTTCTAATCAATTTTCTTTTACTAATTCAGACAAATTTAAATATGGTATGGGGATTGAACTCACAGTATTAAGTAAATCATCAATAATTTGGAATTTAAATTTATTTATTTTTTATGAACTCAGAGTTTATTTAAGGTGCGGTATAAATTTATGTAGGGCAGAAGCAAGCTGTCGACCTGTCATGAAAATGAAAGTCTAACTAAAGTCTTAGCTCTTACGTTGGGTGGGGATTTTGTATTATTCTAATTAAGAAAGTTTGGAATTTGGAAACATTAAAACGGTCCGAAGATATGAGAATTATAAATTTCGTATAATCTTCAAAAGATTAGCTACTAAAACAGAGATTAGTGCTCCTTTCTTTCATTTCATTACACGGATTGTTTTGTTTCTTTAAAAAAGACAGAATTTTGACATTGGAAATTTGTTGGAAATTTCGAAAACAAGAAAAGACAACCGTTGGAGTAGGCTATTAATTATTGCCAATTCAAAATCTTGATTCATTCATTCTTCATCTTCTTCTTCTTATTATTTATTTAAAAATCCAATTTCATGATACAAAAACATGCTCCCATGGCACAAGAAGAAGAAGAAAACAATATAGAATTATTTTTGGACATTTATGGGATCACGTGTGTCACAATATACAATTACTCACCTATTCTGTGCACATATATGTCTTATACATATCTACACAACTGTTAATGATGAGTTACAAGAGATAGTAGTACCATTTCTGGGTATTCCATTTTGTATAACCATGAATCATGTGAACATTCTCATTTCAAACAAGTATTAAATTTGAGTTCCGTCAGAAGTTTCAGTTTACATGTTGAAATGGAAAAAAAAAAAAAAAAAAAAAGATCTTCTTGAAGTTTCCATTTGAGATGGAATAAATTATGACAAAATTCATACTGATTTGATGCCACTAAAGATTTACTTCAAATGAGAGGAAATATGATCATTAGTACATCATTACCCGTCACTAGGAAAATACTTTAGTTTCTAATCATACACTGTATATATTGGCATGTGAATTCTCTGGAAGACACAGTGATGTTGTCTGTGAAACAACGCTGGGGCTCATAGCATTAAATTGCTTGATTCCAGAAGACCAACAGATTTTATCTCATTTCTATGTATCATTTAAGGATAAAGAAATGGTGAACCAGATTTGATTTAAGATTGGCACAATTTCCCGATTCCAAAAATCCAGAGTGGAGTTTCTGTGCAATCTTTTGTCTTTTGGTTTGGAGGAAAATAGTATTAAGCCAAACAGTGTCCATTGTATTTTTTTACTGGATTTATTTTTTCGATATTTATATTTTTATATATTAAAAAAAAAAAGAAAAGAAAAAGAAAAAGAAAAATGGAATGTACTGGTGGGCAGTGGAGTGGGGGGTATAAATAGGGAACGGGACGTGCTTCTCACCCTGCAAGATCGGTTTCTTTGTTGAATCCGAGAATAAAGGGAAAAGAAAAAAAAGAAAAGAGAGGAAGTTAGAATTCCTTTAAAGCAAAGCTACTCTGAAGCTAAACTAAAACCAGATTCAAACTTAGAATGCCTTTCACCTGAAAACTCTCTGCCTGCAATTTATAGTTGTTTAAATGGAGTTTGATTTAGAAAATCCGTTAACGATGTCGGAGGATTCCCAAAACGGCACCGTTGAAGCTCTGTTCGCAAATGAGTCCGACCATATGCCTTCTTCCCGTTCTTTATTCATCTCCGACGACGATGACGATGTGGATGACCTTCGTTTCTTCCTCCGCCGTCGAGCTTTCTCTCTTATATCTCAGGTTATACACTCTAATGGTCCGATTCGCACATTTCTTTCTCTGCAATTTTTATTTCCTTTTTTCTCTTTTTTGATGAATTTGTTGTTTAATTCAGGCACGGTACTGTTACAATGTTGATTCTTTCATAGCTTACCTGGCGGTTAATTACGTCGACCGTTTCATCAGTAAAACAAAATTCTTGGTAATGGGATGCGTTTGATCAAATTTTTTTGTGTGTCTTCTTCTGTTAATGAAGTTAATGATTTAATGCAGAAGCAAAACCGATGGATTACGGAAATCTTAGCAATCAGTAGCCTTTCACTGGCTGCGAAGATGAGGAACACTGATATATCAACTTCTCTGACCAATTTACAGGTTTTCATTAGAAGTTGATTTTGTTTCTGCATTTCCCCTACTTTATTTATTTACTTAGTTGCTGTGGTATAACTTGTAAGAGGATATCTAATGTTTTGATAAACAGAGGAACGAAGGTTCGTTCTTCGATGTTCAATCGGTCCATCGTATGGAAGCGCTCATTCTCACTACCCTTAACTGGCGAATGCGTTCCATAACACCATTTTCGTTTCTCAACATTTTCATGTCCATTTTGAAAATCAAGGATTCTTCGTTGGCTCAGGCTCTTAAACTTCGGACTTGGCACATTATCTTCAATTCTCATCACGGTATATACCTAAGATATTTTACTAATTTATCTCAATTTCTACCCAATTAATTTTTTAAAAATGCGGTTCCCTAACCTCTTTTCTTTTTTCCTCTTCCAGAAATGAAGCTTTTGGAGTATAAACCATCAGTGGTAGCTGCCTCGGCCTTGCTTTGCGCAATGCACGAGCTTATCCCAACAGAATTCTCTTCATTCGAAGCTGGAATTTTTTCATGTGAATATGTAAATAAAGTAAGATTCTGTCTTTACTTTACCCGGCTTTAAATCACCTAGAGTTTGCAGTAATTCCTCTGCATATTCCATCTAATAACTTCTACTGCTGCGTAAGACTCATATTTCTTTTTGATAAATTAATTTGAAAATTAAACTATAGGAAGTGGTGTTGAAATGCTTGAATGTAATGGAAGAGATGGTGACAATAGATGTTGAATGCGAAGTGGGTTCTGGTGCAGTATCAAGTTGTACGATGACTCCTAAGAGCGTCCTTGACCAACGCCATACATCAGAAGCAGACAGTGTTAAGCGCCGAAGACTGAATGATTTCTGTAGTGAACGGACGTACCATTTTTCACAAATTCAACAGTGCTAAGGCTCCATGCCGAAATGTATAATGGCTGCCATTGTTACATATACACCAAGATAGTTGGTTGTTGTCAGTGTAATAGCCTGCCTACTCTAATGGTGTGATAATCATTATCCTAGACTTAAAAAAATTTCAGCTTAGTATCAGTCTTTAACCGCCCTTTTCTTCCAAATCCGAATAGAAAATAGTATGTTGATTTAAGAAAAGGAGGTAGAGAGAATGTAATTTTGCTTAATTTTATCTTTGTAATCAAGCTATGATTGGATATTCATATCCTGTCTGGAAAATACGTCACCTTGACATGCTTTGGTGGAATATTTGGAATTTATCAACTATTTGCTTTATCAACTATATCCTAAGCAAATAGCTCATTCTATTATATAGGTAATTTGAGAGTATTCTACAGAATATTCTGTGGCTCACTTCCCAACAATAAGTTTAGCCCTGGCATGCCCTTCACCGATTTGAAACTGATCACCTAAACCAAAATGAGCCATAAGTAGCCAGACTATAGTGATAAGCTCTCCACCTTTACTGAGCTGCTCGACATGAGTATTTGCTGTGCAGTGAACAGCAGCATAAGACAGCAATTCTACCCACACTTTGCTCACTATCTCCCATTTGCATTTCCTCTCTGATTTCTCCATTTCTCGAAGCTTCTTGGCCAGAATGCACCCATCAAACAACACTGATTTACTCCTATCTCCTTTCACTGTTACTGGTTTAACTTCTGTATTTACTCCAAGAATGTCTTGACAAGCTTTCTTTTGTTTATCAGCTTCTTTCCCTTTACCAAATAACTTCCCCATAATAACTTCATCGTGAAATCCAAGGCCTTTTGCTTTCACCCTTTGTACTAGCAGTAGTTTACCCCCGCAAAGTGCAAGAGGAATCAATAAGGGAGAGCAAAGAATGCAAACCAAAGATAGAAAGAACCAGTATAAGCAAATGCCCATGTATTTGAAAAAACTAAGAATAACATAACTGATAACCTTAAAGATGTCTGCTTTTTTCTTTCCCTTCCTCAAATTCCCCCTGTCAAAAAATTTCTTGGCCTCTGCACATGTATCTCGAAACCTTATTTCTCCAATACCTCTAACTTCAGACATCATGGTAGGCTGCATAACCAAAAGATATATCATGTAATCAGCAAGAAGCTTAGAAAAATCTCTGTACTTGTTCGGAAGAGGCTTGCTTTGCCAAGAAGGAATTTCGTCATTGTAACATAGCTCCGTGGCAATGTGAAATAGTAAAAGGCTCTCATCATAATCCACATCAGTAATATATGGTAGCAGTTCAACCCAGCCTTCCATTCGAAGAACCCAATCACCTCTGGCTCCACTAATCTCTTTAGCAGTATCCAGATCATCTGCAATCTCTGATTTCTTCCATAGCTCTTGGAAGATATGATCCCTTAATTCCTCAGTAAACGGCTTTTCCTTCACATACTTAAGTTCATCCAGAAAGTTAGTCATCCCTATATATTCAATGAGCCTCTCCTTCACATCCATCCGGGGATGGAGGCAGTAGTAGATTAAGTTATAAGTTGAAACGGATTCTGACCACCTGCGGCTAATGAAATGACTAAACCATCCAAAACAACTCGACAACTGCAAGTTGAATGATTCTGTTTCTGAAGCTACACCACCTATACTTACACCTGCCTGTTGTTGCAAAGCCTGAGAACTATCCAGGAGATCAACCTGTGGCAATTTCTTTGTGATAACTAGAGACCAATCAGATTGAATAAGCATGAGGAAAGAAATTATATCCAAGGCAATTGCAGCGTAAAGTAAGGTATAGGTAATCCCAACATCAAATGGATCATAAGTTTTCTTAGATTTGGCATGGAATATCACAAGAGAAACAACAACACAAGAAAAGGAAACAAAACGGAAAATGTATCCCGGTATAGTGTATAATACACTAACCTTAGTGTAAAATACTTCATAGATGAAGTTAAGTTCAACTTCCACAACTTTAAAGGCATCTTTAGCTGTTCTGGCAAGGAAAAAATTTCGACTTTGATTACGCTCGCGAAAGCTGAATATGAGATCAACTATAAGTCCTTTGAAACTTTGGAAGAAGCGGTGAGCATAGAGCACTACTTCCATATCAGTTAAAGATCCTCGCTTCACTTTATTCACAGCTTTGGATCCCCTGTCAGGAGGTTCCCCAATCATTTGAATACGAGTTGGAAGCTTTGCTTCTTTCTTTGAATAGTATTCATCCATGAGCTTGGCATAATTAGGCCCTGGATCAGGTTCCGTAAGCATGGAGTCTCTGAATCTATCCAAGCTTGCAAGATACAGAGAACGGGTCCTCTCAGCATACTTAATTATGCCTGAAATGAACATAAGCATTGTTGGGAGCCATAGTGGAGTGTCGGGAAGAGACTGAAAGAACAGATAAAGTGCTGCTAGGGACTGAAACAGAAGTCCCAGCAAATGTCTAAGCCATAGCTCATTGTCTTCCAGTGCAAAAGCTGTAATGGTATCAGGACCACCAAGGTGCACAAGAAGGAATGGCGCCCAAAATGCCAGAAGATCGCTCCTGTTTTTTGAGGTTTTGCCAGTGGAGTCGCTTTCAGTGCTGGAGATGATTCCTACACAAAAGTTAGCTGACCAATCTGCAAGTAGGTATGCAGACCATATGGGCATGGTTATCCAATTTCTTGATGTACGCTTCCTCAAAGGGGCAAAAAATATCAGAAATGTCTGAAATGCAAGGCTTAAAATGATGAATCCTCGCAGATCCCATTTATCCCATGCATCTTTCCAAGTTTGCGGTATAGGGATCGCCATTTCCCCAACCTTTCTCAAGTAATTTCTCCCTAATCTTTCTACCTGTTTTTTTTTTTTTCTTTTTTGTGTTCTTGTGAAGGAAGGAGGTATGGAGAGCACAGTAACCCAAAGCTAAGTTTCAAGAACTTTAAAGATGGATATATAGACACAGCAAAATTCAATGTTTAACTTTTCTCCTAAACCGAATATCTAAACTCTACAAAGAGGGGAAAAAATGTCTGAAATACTATTTATTTCTGGAAAAAATAAAATGATTCTTTGCTTGTAGCAGTATTGCTAAGATCATCAGTCACATAATAATTGTCTACACTACCGCATAAGTGAGTAAGTGAAGCAATAAAATTACCAGTATAAACTGGTAATTAATAGAAATTTCTATATCCAGCAGAGATCATAATGGTATTAATGGAAGACTTTTAAGAAACTCTATCTTTTTGAGAAGACTTTGATATTTTTCTTAGTTAATTAATGGAAGACGACGACTTCTTCCAAATAAAGGGTTTCAAGTCAAGGAGGTCTTCCACCTTATTTGGCCCCATTCTAAGTTGGAAAAGACAGATGGTATATCAGGGAAACTTCATTCAATCACTATCTTTCTCCATAAGCCTATTTTTCTTGGGGTAAATTTGATCCCATTCTTAAAGATTCAAACTTTGTGTTCACAGAGTTGAGAAGCCAGAACAATTGAATGGCTGGAGACGTAGAAAGATTTCTGATACATAAACTCAACCAGGCTATTGAAGACACGAAGTCAACGGAGCATTATTTGTTGGCTAAGTTGTTTCGTTTGGACAGATACTTCCAGAGGTTGAGGGATTTACTAAATAATCCTGATAATGCAGCAACATTAGATAAAACAAAACCCAGAGAAATTCTTTTCCAACTCAACAATGTAATATCAGAGTGGCAGCTAATATCAAAAAAATCCGGTCTTGAAGGAATAGTGGATGCCAGGAGGCTATCTATGAAATTAAGGAAGATTAAGAAGGATCTTAAAGTTGGGAATGGCAGCAGTGGGTCGTCAGCAAAGAGTAGTAGTAATATTGTACAAGACCCTCAAGAAAGTTTGGACATTTACCGATGGAGTTCTCGGACGGTGGATCCGACTAGAGTTCACGGCCTCGATGACAAAGTAAGGTTTTTTGAGAGACAGCTTCTGCGGAAAGAAAGCAGAGATGGAGGATTTAAGGCCATTGCAGTCTTCGGGATGCTGGGAGTCGGAAAAACTACACTTTGTCAGGTAATGTTCAACAGCCCAAAAGTGAAGGAAGAGTTTCTTCCCAGAATATGGGTATGTCTGTCGAAGCAGGCCGAGGAAAAGGAAGACAACAAAAGAGAAATTGTGAGGAGGATGTTAGTTTGCCTAGGAGTTGAAGATGAAATCATCGAATCCGCTGGCCAAGATCCAACCTTTGGGCTTCAAAAACTAATCTTTCTCCTTCGATTACAGTTAATGGGGAAAAAGTACTTGATCGTGCTGGACGATGCTTGGAACCCAGACGAGTGTTTTGAGAATTTAGGTTCTTCACTCTTCTCCACCCAGCGGGAAGAGAGCTGCTACAAACAGCTTGCTTATGGATTACCAAAAGGGCATGGAGGGACAGTAATCGTGACATCTAGGTCTGAGGAAATTGCAAAGAAAATGGTGGGTGAGGAGAATTCTCATCATCTTTTGCCCATCAAAGACAGAGAGAGCTGCTGGCAAATATTCATGGACTCAGTTGAGAAAGATGGAAAAAGATTTCCTGAAATACTTGAAAATTTGAAGGATTTGATAATAGATGAGTGTGCAGGTCTTCCATTGGCTGCCAAAATGATGGGTGAAATTATGCACCGGAATCTTTCCATTGAAAACCCAGTTGCCGCCGTCCCATCGCTGCATTCCACCATCTAGAATTGATTAAATGAATTTTTTAAATTACTTTTTTTTTTTTTTTTTGCTCCATCTTTCTTATCTTCCTAGTATGTTAGGTGATCTATCTTTCAAGGAATACTTCTTCATGTTTAGTCAATGACTGCTTCTGAATTATTTCTCTTATGTTTGCTTTTCTGCTGATACTAATTATCAGCTTCAATATTCATTTTGTGGGAGGTGTGATATGCCACGTGTCACTGAACCACTCCCATACTATTCATGGAATAAAACAAATATATGAAAGAAAAAAAGGTAAAACAATTAAATACTTTTAATATTTTCTTAGTTTCAATTATTTCTTTCTTTTTAATATTATTTTATGTGTCTCTTCTCTTTCTCATATTAAATAACATGAACCTGGAAATCCAGATTGTGGTCTTTTTTGAGGATACGCATGCTTATTATTCTTAATACACCCCAAAATATGAACCATAATCTTGGCAATTCCCTGCTTCTGTTTCAATTCTATGTTTTCTTATTTGATCCTAGCACATTTCACACCATAATTTTCTTGTAAACTCTTTTACCTTATTGAAATCAACTTTCAGAACCTCAAGAAATATAGCAATCAATGGACCATCTGTTTCAATTTTACCTTATTGATCCACACTCCATAACCATCACAAGGGAAGAAAGAAAGCTTTGGACAACTGACCTTCTCTAAGTAAACCAAATCTGGGAATAGTTCTTGCAGCTCTCTCCAATCCAATTCCAATTCACTCAAGTACTTGAGACGTAATACCTGCACTTTCCATGTTTCCTATTTTGTTCTCCACTCTCACAGTCAAGGTACTGATACTGACCCAAATCTGAGAACTTCCCACCTCTTATGTAGAGTTTCTTCAGGGACTTCAAAATTGAAGGCATTAGCCACTCGGGAGTAGTTGCTTTTGGGAAAGATTTGAGGTCCAACTTCTCTAGTTGCTCCAATTGTTTTTGTGCTGGTGCTGGAGGCTGGCGACTTCTGTTGTTAAATGTTAAACTCTTAGCAATAGTCCTTTGCGTACCAAATCCAGCTGCTTTCTCTGGAGTGCTCTCCTTGTCCATTTTCCTCGCTCTATCAGCTTCTGCAATACCTTTGCTGGATGGAGTACCCCTTCCACTTATCTCCCTGGTAGCCGTCTGTGTCTTTTCTCCTGTTTTGCAATCTCCCTCGGGGATACCTTTGTTGGATTGAGTTTGCACGGCATTCTCTTCATGTACCTCACTAGTACTCATTTTTTGTTTTTCCTCTCCATCATGTATCTCACAATTTCTGCTGGATTGGGCAGGTGAAGCATTCTCTCCTTGTTCTTCTCTCATCATTTCCTTCCCTCTTTCCCCTTCACCTGGTTTTGGAGTCTTGGCAATTTTGCTTGATTGAGGTTCCAAAGCATCTCCTTCTTGTATTTCTTTAGAATTCTCCTTTCTTTCTACTTCATCTGGTTTTGTAGGCTCTGGAATTTTGCTGGTCATAGCTTGTGAAGTACTCTCTCCTAGCTCTTCTTGAGTGATCTCCTTACTCATTTTCCCATCCTCGGGTTGGTTGGTAACCCTTGAAGCATTTTTGGTAGATGGAACTTTCAAGGCATCCCCTCCCCAAGCTATAGTGAGTTTGCGAAGCACCTTGAACTCCTGCAAAGCTTCAATGTCATTCTGCTCAGGGAATTCCACCAAACCAGTATAAATACTCAATTTGATCAGCTTAGTCAATTTTGCCAAATCTTTAAGATTACACGAGTTTTTGGTCTTCTCACCAACCACAAATCCCTTCAACACCCGCAGCTCTAAGAGTGAGGCAATGCCCTTTGGCATATGCTCAAGCAAATAACACTCAGATATATCCAAGTGGGTTAATTTCTTGAGCAAGCCAATTTTCTCAGGAATAGATTCAAGACTATGACAAGCTCTGAGGTCTAGGATCCTCAAATTCGACAGCTTTGAAATGGACTCAGGAAGTTCCATAATTCTTGAAACTCCTTGAAGGCTGAAAAACTTCAAATGATTCATATTTTGCAGTCCATCCAAGAAATCCTTCTCCTCCTCATCCTCAACCTCAATGTGATGAGTGGCTGATGCCCTCCATCTTCCTAGATATAGAATGTTCACATTCTTCATCTTTAGCAACCATTCCTTCTTGAATTCAAGAATATGCTCGTTGACATTGATTACTGTGTGAAGTTTCTCCAAATCTTGAACCTTTAATTTTCCCTCCTGTAAATCTTGATAATCTATTAAACCTTTGCCTACCAAGCATGCCTGAAAAGTCTCAGAAAACTTCTGAGTGGGTTTTCCATTATCAAAATCAAAGAAATTAGCCTTCTTAGCTAGCATCATCAGGGCAGTGCTCATAAAAGGGTGCAGTCTGTAAGACGCCACACTGAGACTACGCTTCCCATCATTAACAGGTTCAATGAATCCCATTTTTGTTAGCTTCTCAAAATACTCGTCGGTAAACTCTTCAGCGGTTTTCTTCCCATCTTTAATTTGTGCTCTTGTTTCCTCATCCCGAGGAATTGGAGGCACGAAGCCTTCTGTCATCCACCAGTAAACCATTAGTCTCTTCTTGATGTCTTCATTCCCAGGGAAGATCGAAAAGCAGAGCAGACAAAGTTTCAATTCAACAGGAAGTTGGCTAAAACGAGCCTCCAAGTTTCTAAATGCTGGGCTATTCACAAACAGATCATCATTATAAAGCCTAGGCGCTTGTTTCATCACCTTCTCCGGCATGCTTCCCCGCTTCAATTTCAGGGTTCCTGCTCCGTGGTCTCTCTGCGAGTCTTTATCTCCAATATCAGCCTTTTGTTTAGGGATCTGAAGCTTCAATTTAGTTACGGCTTTCTGCAAATCGCGAAGACTACGAAAATCTGGTTCTTCGTCCTTTCTCAAGAGTTCCAGCCTGTCGAAAGCCTCGTTGATTTCTGAATCGATTTGGGTTGTATAGCTGCTGAGTTTCTGGGCTTCATCTTTGATGTACTTAATTTCTGCATCAATCGATTTGGCAAGCTCATCTTTGCTGTAGGCAGTCTCCAGAACAGCGGGCGGATTCTTGAACTGCGACTTTACACCCTTGGGGGCTAAGAGACCTGGAAGAGGAAGACAAGTAGAATTCCTCTTATTAGGATCCCTAACAGGTGTATTTTGCACATGGATACCATTTTGGGGATTACCAGTGGCTGAATCTTGTTTTGGGGGGTCATTTTGAGGGTGAGCATTGGTGGAATCCTGCACTGGGGTGAAGCTGAGTGTTTTGGTCATATTTCGTTGATCAGATGTTTGGCCATTCCTTGAAGTAGTGGTTTTGTTTAAACTGTCGACCGCAGGAGAATTTTTGTTGGTGACAGCAGATTCTGTAATTTCAGGGACAGTGGACATCATTTTTCTGGTTGTATAATGTAATCTGAAAGAAGAAGAAGAAGAATGAAAGGTGGATTGCAGAATTCAATTCTTTGTAAATTCATAAGTACTGCTTCACAATAATCCCCAGTAAAAAGAAAGAAGGAGATGTAACGACCAAGACTCTTTGACTTTTTTCTTTTTCTTGAGAAGAAGGAAGAACATGGCCCAACATATAGCTAGTATAATTTGGAATGGAATTCCCATAATGACCCCGAAGGAGAAGAGAAATACTGAAACATCCATTTTCTTTTTTCAAATTTTTTTTTTTTTTTTGTCTTTCGCAAATCCAATATAAAATTTTTCCAATTATAAATTTCATTTATTTAAGAGATAAAAATTTGTTCCGCATTTCATAAAGAAAAAGAAAAACATTTTAAAACGAGAAAAACAAGTCACATAGTTTTTCCAATTGAGGGGTTTTTAATAGAAACGAGAAAAAAAAAAAAAAACCACCCAGGAAGATAAATCCATTTTCCAGTACTGGGAAGTCATTGAGGAGTTTATGTTACAAAAAGAGAAAGAAAATAAGTCATTGCCCACAAGAAGATAGATTGGTCAGTAAACATATGTATACCTTGGAATAAAAAATGAGAATGTTTCGGTGGTTGGGTATAATTTCAGACACAAAGAACTCCTTTTGAAAAGGTTTACCTGTAGGATGAACAAAGAAAAGGAACCAGCTTAAACTTGTTTCCCACTGATGAACTTTCCTCAATGATATGAACGATTCAAAATATCCTTAAGAGTGATAGTTGATTCAGCTGGTCGCCAGTTGGAGATGCTCCCCATTGAGATTGCTTTAGGCTTCCCCAAGGGGACTTAAAAAATTTTCAGCACCGGTCAGTCCCTTGAATTCCAAAGTTGAGGCAGTGCAAGCTGTAAGATTCTTCAGTTCTGATATCTCTTTAGTCCTATTAATTGCAGCCTCCAAAACTAGACTTCCAGATTTTTTAACTTTACTAAGCTTAAACAGCTTTTGCAAGAAGAAGGAACCAAAATTTTCCATCTCTGTTGTTTTTGCTCTTGGGGAAAAGAACTTGTGGGGTGCTGGTCCATCTAGGTGCAGTAGGTATTTCAATTCTGACAAGATATCAAATTATCTCATTTGATTTTGTCTATCAGTCATCATACAAAACCAAAAGAAACTTCTTTCCTTTGGTTTTTTCATGTAACTTTTTCCTTCTTAAGGTCCTATTCCTTAGCTTGATCATCATTAACTCCCCTGATTTCATGCTCAAATTCCCACTCCTTCGAAACCAGAGGTACACTAATTGGCTCAGAATACTCTAGCAAGGATCCATAGGATCATAATTCATGTTTAGAGATGCCCAAAGAGTGAGGTCAAGCTTACTCCCTCAGATATCAGATTTCTCAACCTCCTTGACATCCATCGTCTTTCAACCTCTAGTTTCACCAACAAGAACAAGTTTCTTCACGTTGCCATCAATTAAAGATCTAAATATCTCTTTCAATTGTTCCCCAAATACCAGCCATTACAGATCCGTAGAAGCTGCTGTAATTATTTCAGACATAATAACAAGTCACAAGCTAAGGAAACACTTTAAGATGATAACAAGGCAGTAAGTAGTTTAAATGTCGCTTTGTTGATCCTTAGCGGTGCCACCAAATCCATAGAATTGTTATCAAAATTTGACAAATTAACCCATAGAATTAACAACAAAAAAAAAATTCAGTTAATATGAAATTTGGAATCTGATGTATAAGCTATACAGATATTCCGAATATTCTAATTAATAAATGATTTTATGACTCATAAGAAGAAGAAAAAAAATTTAATAAATCTCCCATCGTTAGAAACTCCATAAAAATTTTACCCTAAGCCACAAAATCATAAAACGGCTCCGAAGCTTTACCAAAATTTTTTTTTGTTTCTCAAATTGGTATTGAATGTAATGGAAGGAAAAAAGGTGAATATGAAAATGAGTCGTAAGAACCACTTACAGAGTTACAGATATTCTTCTAGATACTGTCGAGCTTAACCTTCATTGGAAAATGACAACGTCGGTCGGTATCTCGACTTAATAACTTCTAGAGCCGCGTCTGATCGGTAGCACACGAAGACGACGGTCTCTCGTTACCAGAGAACGGCGACGTCATATCCAGCCGGTGATGGCTGTAGGAAGATGGAGAGGGAGGGAAACAGAGCCAGTGGGCTGAGGGCGGGAATAGCTAGAACTGACCTTGTGGATCCCATATCTTAACGCATTTTATTAATTCTTTAAAATAATATAAAAGGAAGACTTTCATTATCCAGTTGACTTGAAAACGTCCCCCATAAATTAACTATTAATTGGGCTAATAAGTATTGTAAAGTTTGAAATTTAAAATTATTTTATTAATTTCTTTAGTAGAAAGATAATAATTCATTAATAAATTTTCTGATAAAATTTATTGATCATTTAACCAATGTTTATATATATATAATTTATATATTTGATGACTTCTTTGCTTTGCAAATAAAAATATTATTAATCATTTAAAATCAATTTATCCTTTTAGCTTGAATACATTTCTAGTATTAACAAATTCTATAAAGTGCATTTAAGCATTCAAGCATTCATAAGTATAATTCTTCAATTCTTTTTTATTTTATAATACAGATATTTGTTATTACAGTACTAAATTTAGCTACAAGACATGAGCCATAGTAAAATCTTCGTTTCTACAACTTCTGGAAAAGGAAAATCACAACATTAAAGTAGTGTATTAAAAACTAGTAATGAGCACCAAATGCAAGTTCAGTTCTTTCATAGTACAAATACCCTAAAACACACTGCACGTACTACACTGGGAATTATATATATATATATATATATATATATATATATATATATATCGATCACATTTGGGAAGCTGCAGACTATATAAATAATTAAAGACATTTCAAAAGGAAAAGAGAGGGTCTTCAAAATGGGTGGTAACTCTTTTGTCTGGAAAATTAAAGAGAATATCACAGTAAAGATCATTGTAGAAGCAAAATGTAGGGAATAGAGGGTCTACTAGTAATGACCATGACTGAAAAATATCATCTTCCATGCACAAGTTTTCCGGCACGAACTCTTGTGTCCAGCTGCTGGTATTATTATTATTTTCTGAAATATTCATTTCTGCAAAGGCTGTTTCCAGTTGTCTTCTTCCCTGCTGATCATCATCATCAGCAGAATAGTCACTACCTGATGAGGAAGTGTCATCAGCCAGTTCTAGGGTTGAGGGTTTAATTTCTTGGATGGGTACTTGTTCAGGATCCGGATCAGATTCATTATCGTCATCATCATTTTCATGAACACTTGGCACGAAATTATTCTTGGATATGGAGAATAATTTCTTGAGTCGTGTGTGCCAATAATTCTTTATTTCATTATCAGTTCTTCCCGGAAGTTCTTTTGCAATCAGTGACCATCTGAAACATATGATCCAACAAAGAATTAAAATTACAAAAATTATATATATATATTGTTTCTGATGAAATCCATTTAATTATTTTTCTACAAATTAATCACATAAAATTACAACTTTTTACATCTCAAATGAACAATCAACATGAAATGCACCTTTAAACCTAAAAAAATCCTAGAGTTACACCCTCTTTAATTCTATATATCATGTGTATATATATATATATATATATATATATATATATATATATATATATATATATATAGTTCAACTAATCGAAGGAAAGAAACATGGAAATGGTTCAGAATTAATCCTCGCTTTTTTTATGAAAGAAAAAAAGAAAAACATGTACATATAATTAATTAAAAGAGCAGGAAGAGGAAGGGAATTAATCCTTACCAGTAATTTTCTATACATATACATATATGATATATATATATATATTGTTAGTGCATTGCAAAGTACCTGCTTCCGAACTTTTGATACATGCTGATAATGATTTCCACTTCTTTCTCTGTAAAGTTTCCTCGCTTTACATCAGGATTTAAGTAGTTCAACCAACGAAGTCTGCAGCTCTTTCCAGACCTCGATAACCCTAATATATATATATATATATATATATATATATGTATGTATGTATGTATTAGGAAGGAATCGGATTGATGATGAGAAGTAATTAATTTGAAATTATGAATTAATTAAGTAGTTTAATTAATTACCAGCAAACTTTGGCATCTGACTCCAATTCCAAATCCCATATCTGCGAATATAAGCTATGAGTTTTCGATCTTCTTCGGAATCCCAAGCACCTTTCTTTAGTACTGTTTGATTCTCCTTCCGAGGAGATCTCACCATCCCCACTCTCTCCTCTCTATAGTTTTTGCTCACTTTCTAATTAAAATCTTACAACATTAAATGCAACAAAGCTTTATATACTAATTTTTTTAATGACTTGGAACGTGCTTCCAATTATTTATTTAATGTTATTATTTTATATTTTCTTATCTATATATATATATATATATATTGCAACTTGAATTCTGAGGGTCCTAAATAGCTTTTAGTGATATATAATTATAGGATTCAATATAAAAGTCCGTTGTACATACTCTCTATTGAGGAAACAAAGAAATGTTCATGTCAGAAAAGAACAAATTTTGATAAAAAAAAAATTAAGAATGAAATTTGTTTCATATTTCTTTATATAGTTGTTAATTTTGTACAACTATGTAATTATATATATATAGTTTATATATAACACAAGAGTTCTCGATAAACCTACTAAATTATACAAATTATTTTCAGTAGCACAAATATATATATATATATATATAGATATATAATATAAGTGTGGTGTGGTAGAATATTGTTATATATATATATATATATATATATATATATATATATATATATATATATATATATATATATAGATATATAATATAAGTGTGGTGTGGTAGAATATTGTTGACGTTTGTTTCCAACAACGTTATCATATTTTCATGCATATGATGACGAACACTTTGATATTGACTGTCAATGCTAAGCCCTACAACTTGGAAAAAATTGAACAGGTAATTTCCTTATGGTCGCTGGTTATACCATCTCTACTATATTGCATGCATATGATGAACTGATCATCTCGGCTGGGAGTAAATATATATATATATATATATTATATATATATATATGTGGGTGTGTGTGTGTGGTGTGTGTGTGTGTGTGTGCGTGTGTATACAAGTCAAGTCTTAGATTAAAAAAAAAGGTTGTTAGAAATTACCAAGAAATATTCATACATTTTTGCATTTTCCTTTGTTGTGATCATGACCAGCTGATTTCAGAGTCAATTTGATTTTTAGTAAAGAAGGAAGAAGAAAAACCCTAATGATATATCAAAGGTATGAAAACTGGATGTAATTAATTTGAAGACAGCACACTCTATAATTATTCTTGAGAAAGAAATTAAAAGAGACCAAATCAAAGCCCTAACTGTACTTTGATCTCTGTATATATATAATTATTAATGTGATGATTCAACATTTTCATGCTTTCTTTTTCTTTTTGATCTTTTCTTGTGGGGGACACCTAGATGACATTGTCGGATTAATCCAGTCAATCTGAAAGGGAAGATGCATGATGCAAAAGATAAATTATTTTCATAAACAATTTTTTTCCAGAAATAAAAGATTTACCAGCTGGCCCTAATTAGTTCCCCATATCAATTGGATAGCTTCAATCTCATCCACAAATTATTGGAATTTTTTCCTTCTAAAGAATTGAATCTTTTTTTTTTTTGCTTTCTCTCTTTTTAACCTTCAGACCTAGTTGAAATATTAAAAATTAACTTCAGAAATGGGCATTTTTGACAATTGCCACTCCAGAATTATGGGTTTGATTTTTTATTTTCCAGTCCTTTTGGGATAAGGAAGTATGTAATTGTATCTTGTAATATTCTTATTAATATTTATATTTATATATATAATATGAATGTTACGAATAATAATTTTCAACAATTTTCTTCATTTGAAAAAAATTAAATAAATTTAAAAAGTTAAATTTAATTTATATATATATATATATATATCTTAGTCGACAATAATAAATTGGACAGCCCATAGTTTAGCTTTAGAGAATAAGGATAACTATGGGGAATTAAATATAGACTTAATAATTGGAGATCGATGTATATGATGACGTCATAAATCATATGTCAGCATGACATAGCCATAGGATTTCTGAAATAGTTTAACACTAATAAATTTGTCGTTTTCCTGCAAAATATAATTAGTACACCTAATTTGAAAATAATAATATGAACGTCTTTTTTCGGGGGGTTTTTCCTGGCACTTCTTGCCCAAGAAACAAAAAGAAATGTATTAAAGTGGCAAAAAAAAAGTGAGTAAAAATACTTTAAATAATAGAGTTTTCATATTTATATAATATTACTGAACGTTTTAGTTTTAAAAAAAATTAAAAATAAAAAATCTAAAATTTCTTAATAGAGTGAAAAAGAAGGATTAATTAAAAGCGAGAATTAATGATAATTGGAATCGGTGATGAATGAGTAATCATAGAAAAGGAAGTAAGAAAGGTGTTTTTAATTTTAATTAAATTATGGTGGTTAGAGAAGAAGATAAGCAATTGTTGAATTTAATTGTGAATAGCCGCCGCCCACCCATGTCGTCCAAAAATTTCAAAACTTCTGAAAATGATTTTTCTTTTCTTTTATTTTTTATTTTATTTTATATCATGTCAATGTCATTGTGGGCCACCTTTGAAAATTTGAATCCGTGGTGGAGAATGCGTTGACCACTTCCTTAAACTTTTCCTTTTTCTTTCTTTCTTTCTTTTTAATAATATAATAACCACATTAAATTTTTTTTTCTTCCGTTTTTGTGTTCTTAGCTACTTACCACCAACTTAAAATAATAATAATAAAAATAATTTGTTACCATTTTTAATAATATGCTTCTCTTAATCCATTTCTTTGATCCTCCTAATTTCTATCTTTTGTAATATTTATTATTTATTTTCATAAAATTGTTATACATATTAAAAATAAAATTAAAATGTATATATATATATATATATATATATATATATATATAAAGGAATATAACATACAAAACATGAAGTACAACTAGAATTGTACAATTGCCAAATACTGATTGGCAGCCAGCCGTAAGAATTCTCTTTTGACTAAGAGAATATATTGGAGATGGTAGTTATGGCTTTACTATACATATTATGTCCACAACGTAAGATCCAGTCCCGTGTTAAAATTATATCCCAAACCTTAAATTCCTTTTTTATTTATATATATTTATTTATTTATTTTGGAGTTTAGTTTATTTATGTGAAAGGGAAGAATGTTCCGGTTTAAGGAAATTCTATTTAAGGTTCACAAATTGAAGTTTGGATAATTGGATTAGACGTGTGTTTCTTCTTCTAGAGAATGTTGCTTTTTTTTTCTTTTTTTCTGAAATTAAAAAAAGAAACTCGGGAAATGTTGGTTTTATTTTCTAATAATTAAGGTAGGTATAAACATAATCTTCGAAACTAGTGAAATTAATGAATCAGTCAAAAAAGTATATAAAATGCTAGTCAAAATTATATTTTCTACTGATTACAAATTCCAGGTTAGAAATCAATTTCTAGCTTTCCCAATCTTTTTCTTTGATTAGAGAAGAAAATTTCGTTTCCACTACCAGAAAAATATTGCTTCTTTTCGGTTCAATTTCCTCTGGCAATTTTTTCCTTCCATTTTTTATTAGAATATTCACACTTTTTCAAAGTCTACATTTTATTAAAAAAAGGAAAAAAAAAAAAAATTAAGGAAAGCAAGAAAGGCACGATGGGCTAATCACCGGTACAAGTCAAACAATTATGTTTGTTCAGAACCCAAAAGAGTAAAGAAATCAGTAGTGAAAGAAAAGCAAAGCAAAGCAGAAATTTTTTACAATTGAACTTTCAAGAGCTGATAAATAAAAAAATAAAAAAAAACCAGAAATTGAAAACACAGAGATTGATGATTGATAAATTTTGGATACGTGACCTCTATTTACATGGGTGAGGCCATTTTTATACCACCACCCCCCAAACAAGAAGAAAATCAAAGAGTTCTTCAACATAGATGGCACTAAGATAATCTTTTCTATACTGTTTTTGTAGTTTCTCACCCTCACTCTTTTGCTGCTAAGAATGTTGCAGTCAGATCACAAGGGCGGCGTAGTAGCAAAAGGTCCTCTTCGTGCTTCATATGCATTTCTGGCGGACTATTTGAGTGATCAGACAGACACAAAGCAGAAGTCTGGCCAGCTTCAAGAACACCGTATATGACAAAGTAAGGTTTTTTGAGAGACAGCTTCTGCGGAAAGAAAGCAGAGATGGAGGATTTAAGGCCATTGCAGTCTTCGGGATGCTGGGAGTCAGAAAAACTACACTTTGTCAGGTAATGTTCAACAGCCCAAAAGTGAAGGAAGAATTTCTTCCCAGAATATGGGTATGTCTGTCGAAGCAGGCCGAGGAAAAGGAAGACAACAGAAGAGAAATTGTGAGGAGGCTGTTAGTTTGCCTAGGAGTTGAAGATGAAATCATCGAATCCGCTGGCCAAGATCCAATCTTTGGGCTTCAAAAACTAATCTTTCTCCTTCTATTACAGTTAATGGGGAAAAAGTACTTGATCGTGCTGGACGATGCTTGGAACCCAGACGAGTGTTTTGAGAATTTAGGTTCTTCACTCTTCTCCACCCAGCGGGAAGAGAGCTGCTACAAACAGCTTGCTTATGGATTACCAAAAGGGCATGGAGGGACAGTAATCGTGACATCTAGGTCTGAGGAAATTGCAAAGAAAATGGTGGGTGAGGAGAATTCTCATCATCTTTTGCCCATCAAAGACAGAGAGAGCTGCTGGCAAATATTCATGGACTCAGTTGAGAAAGATGGAAAAAGATATCCTGAAATACTTGAAAATTTGAAGGATTTGATAATAGATGAGTGTGCAGGTCTTCCATTGGCTGCCAAAATGATGGGTGAAATTATGCACCGGAATCTTTCCATTGAAAACCCAGTTGCCGCCGTCCCATCGCTGCATTCCACCATCTAGAATTGATTAAATGAATTTTTTAAATTACATTTTTTTTTTGCTTTTTTGCTCCATCTTTCTTATCTTCCTAGTAAGTTGCTACCCCTGTTAGGTGATCTATATTTCAAGGAATACTTCTTCATGTTTAGTCAATGACTGCTTTTGAGTGCCTGAATTATTTGTCTTATATGTTTGCTTTTCTGGTGATACTAATTATCAGCTTCAATTTTCATTTTGTGGGGGTGTGATATGCGTGTCACTAAACCACTCCCATATTATTCATGGAATAAAACAAATATATGACAGAAAAAAAAGGTAAAACAAGTAAATTGTTATAAAATTGATTATATAAATAATAATATATATTAATGTATATATATATATATATAGAAGGGGAGAGAGAGAAAAGAGAGGAGGGAATTGAGAATTGGAGATTCTCGGGAGATTGTATCCCAGTAGTTTTTATTGATGAAGTTTTCTAACATATATATAAGCTATATCATACTAACCCACTCATATATATATATATTAATCTATACATCTACCAACCCACTAACATCTAATTATTACATCCATTAATATATATATATATATATAATATATATAATATATATTTTGTGATATTATCACCTTAAGTAATTTTGTGAGATGATGGACATCCATTAATTTAATGAATCTTCGGGATTCATAACACTCCCCCTTGGATGTCCATTACATAAAGAATAGGCCTCCACTTCTTTCTTTCTTTTCCTTTTTCTATTACAAAAAAAAAAAAAAAAAAAAAAAAAAAATATATATATATTAATATAATATATAATATCTACATGTCCAAATATTGGGTGATATTTTATCACCTTACATAATTTTCTGGGATGATGGACATCCATTAATTTAATGAATCTTCGTGATTCATAACACTCCCCCTTGGATGTCCATTACATAAAGAATATGCCTCGTTAAAACCTTACTAGATAAAAACCCAGTGGGAAAAAAAAATCTAGTGAAGGAAAAAGAGTACACTATTCTTCATGTGTAGATTTCTCCCCCTGATGAGATGATTTCTTGAAATCTTTAAATCGACGCAAACCGATTTTATATCTCAATTTTTCAAAGGTTGCTGTCGGAAGAGCTTTAGTGAATATATCTGCAAGATTATCACATGATCGAATTTGAAGCACATCAATTTCACCGTTCTTTTGAAGTTCATGAGTAAAGAAGAATTTAGGTGGTGAAATGTGTTTCGTCCTATCTCCCTTAATATATCCTCCCTTTAATTGAGCTATACAAGCTGCATTATCTTCATATAGAGGAGTTGGAATCTCTCTTCTGGAGGATAAACCACAACTCTCTCTAATATAATGTATCATTGACCTCAACCATACACATTCTCGACTTGCTTCATGAATGGCTATTATCTCAGCATGATTAGAAGAAGTTGCTGCTATTGTTTGCTTCGTAGAGCGCCATGATATAGCAGTATTACCATATGTAAATAAATAGCCATTTTGAGAACGTGCCTTATGCGGATCCGAAAGATAACCCGCATCTGCATATCCAATCAGTTCTGGATTTACATTTGAATAAAATAATCCGAGGTCAGTTGTCCCTTGGAGGTATCTAAGGACGTGTTTAATACCATTCTAATGTCGTTGTGTTGGTGAAGAACTAAATCTTGCTAATAGATTTATAGCAAATGCTATATCCGGTCTAGTATTATTTGCAAGATACATCAGTGCACCAATAGCACTCAAATATGGTACTTCAGGACCAAGTAGTTTTTCACCATTTTCTCGAGGTCTAAATATGTCTTTATTTATATCTAGTGACCTCACGACCATTGGAATACTCAATGGATATGCTTTATCCATATAAAATCTTTTTAACACTTTTGATGTATATGTTGACTGATGAACAAAAATTCCATCATTCATATGTTCAATTTGAAGTCCGAGACAAAACTTAGTTTTTCCAAAGTCTTTGACTTCAAATTCTCGTTTCAAACAATCTATAGCTTCTCGAAGCTCTTCTGGAGTTCCTATTAGATTGATATCGTCAACATATATAGCAAGAATCACAAAACCAAAATCTGTCTTCTTTAATAAAAACACATGGACAGATTTGGTTATTTTTATATCCTGAATTCAACAAGAATTCACTAAGGCGGTTGTACCACATGCGTCCAGATTGTTTAAGCCCATATAATGATTTCTGTAATTTGATAGAATAATTTTCATGAGGGCCTTTAGAAGCCTTTGGTAATTTGAATCCTTCAGGGATTTTCATATAAATTTCATTTTCAAGGCTTCCATAAAGATAAGCTGTAATAACATCCATTAGACGCATGTCCACCTTTTCATGAACTGCCATACTTATTAGATATCGGAGTGTGATAGCATCAATAACGGGTGAATAAGTTTGATCATAATCAATTCCTGGCTTTTGCGAAAAGCCTTGTGCGACGAGTCGTGCTTTATATTTTACGACTTCATTATTCTCATTTCGTTTTCGCACAAACACCCATTTATAGCCAACAGGTTTTACATCCTTTGGCGTTTGGACTACAGGTCCAAAAACTTCTCGCTTCGCAAGCGAATTTAACTCCGTTTGAATTGCATCTTTCCATTGAGGCCAATCAATTCTATGCCGACATTCTTCAACTGATAAAGGATCTAAATCCTCATTATCCTTGAAAATATCAAGGGCTACGTTGTATGCAAAAGCATTATCAATAACAACGTTTTTTCGATCCCAACTTTGATTTGAACTGGAATAATTAATAGAGATTTCAGAATTCTCTTCAATATTTGTAGTTGGAATATTTTCATCAGTTGTCCCTTGGTTTTCCTTTTCTATTTCATCAATATGATCTTCTAGATCATTTGTTCCTCTTTTCTTTCGAGGATTTTTATTTTTGGAACCAAGGGGTCGGCCACGCTTCTGACGTGTTTTTGATTCGATAGTTATAGGATTAATTTTCTGTCCTTCAGGAACTTCTATCCGTATAGGAGCATCTATAGCTGGAAGATGCGATTTAGTGACTCTGCTGGAGTCAGCAAAAGAATCTGGCAGTTGATTTGCAATTTGTTGCAAATGTATAATCTTTTGAACTTCAAGTTCACTTATATTTGTGCGTGGATCTAAATGATTCAAAGATGTTTTCCACGCAAGTTCAATTTTATGCCATTTATTCTCTCCCCCTAATTTGGGAAACAAATTTTCGTCAAAATGGCAATCAGCAAATCTTGCTGTAAATACATCACCCGTCAAAGGTTCAAGATACCTTATAATGGACGGGGAGTCAAAACCAATATATATCCCCAATCTTCTTTGCGGACCCATTTTTGTCCGTTGGGGTGGTTCAATTGGGACATATACAGCACACCCAAAAATTCTCAAATAAGAAATATTTGGCTCTGAACCAAAAGCCAATTGTATGGGAGAAAATTTATGATAACTCGATGGCCTTAAACGCACAAGTGCTGCAGCATGCAAAATTGCATGTCCCCAGGCTGCTGTAGGGAGATTTGTTTTCATCAATAATGGTCTAGCAATTAATTGCAGCCTTTTAATAAATGATTCAGCTAGACCATTTTGTGTGTGAACATGAGCTACAGGATGTTCAACAATTATTCCAATCGACATGCAATAAGAATTAAATGCATGCGAAGTAAATTCACCAGCATTGTCTAGACGGATTCGTTTAATAGGAAAATCAGGAAATTACGCTCTTAAGCGAATTATTTGGGCAAGTAATCTCGCAAACGCCAGGTTGCGAGTTGATAATAAACAAACATGCGACCATCGGGTCGATGCATCAATCAAGACCATAAAATATTTAAATTGCCCACATGGTGGACTAATCGGTCCACATATATCTCCATGAATCCGTTCTAGAAATGTAGGACTTTCAGCTCCTACTTTCAATGGTGCTGGTCTTATAATCAATTTCCCTTTAGAACATGCAGCACACGAAAGTTTATCAGAAGTCAAAATCCTTTGATTTTTCAAAGGATGACCGTGCGTTGTCTCGATAATTTTTCGCATCATAATTGATCCCGGATGACCCAAACGGTCATGCCAAACTTTAAAAGTAACGGGATTAGTAAACTTCTGGTTTACTAAATGATGCGCCTCAATAGCATTTATTTTTGCATAATATAGGCCAGAGTATAGAGATGGTAGTTTTTCCAACAAAACCTTATTACCAGAGGTCATTTTCGTGATACCCAAATATTCATGACCATTATCTTCTATTGTCTCAACATGATATCCATTCCGTCGGATATCTTTAAAACTCAATAAATTTCTTTGAGACTTTGAGGAATATAATGCTTTATCAATAGCAATCATAGTTCCTCCCGGTAATATTATGTTAGCTCTTCCGGAGCCTTCAATAAGTTTTGCACTACCATTTATTGTGGTAACACTTGTTTCTCCCACATTCAGGTGAGAAAAATACTTCTCGTATTTCAGTATGGTATGCGTAGTTCCACTGTCAATAAGACAGACACTTTCGATATCGTTGTTCATACCAGAAAATTGAACAACAGCCATCTGTTTTATTAACAAAATATTTACAGAAATAAAAATTAAGCATATAATTACAAAAGTAATATAAACATATATCATTTATATTCTAATTTTTTGGACACTTCCATCTCCAATTAAGTGATCAATTCTTCCTTCTGGATGCTCGAAAAAATCAGTAACATCCAAATGAGTTATACCAACATCATTATTTTCAAGATCTTCATTATTTCTTTCATGAGGTAAATTTTGAGAAGTAAAATTTGCCTCAACATTTTTGTCTTTCCTTTCAATAGATGCTTGATATAAATCAACAAGATGTTTTGCAGTGCGACAAATACGAGACCAGTGACCTTTCATGCCACAACGATAACATATGTCCTCATAATTTTTCGGAACAGTATTTCTTTTCCCATTATGTTTATCCACTTCAGGTGGTTATTACGGTGTCCATGATCATATTTCGGCTATGACCACGGCCACGACCACGATCTCTTCTGGGATCATGAGTTCTAACAGCATTCACTTCAGGGAATGGAGTAGAACCAGTAGGTCGAGTCTCGTGATTTTTCATTAATAATTCATTATTTTGTTCCGCAACAAGAAGACAAGAAATTAATTCAGAATATTTTTAAAACCTTTCTCACGATATTGTTGCTGCAGGACAATATTCATGGCATGAAAAGTGGAGTATGTTTTCTCCAGCATATCATCATCTGTTATATCAATTCCACATAGTTTCAATTGTGAAACTATTTTAAACATTGCGGAGTTATACTCGCTTATGGATCTGAAATCTTGCAACCTCAGGTGCAACCAGTCATACCGTGCTTTTGGGAGAACGACCATCTTCTGGTGGTCGAATCTTTCTTTCAAATTTCCCCACAAAATAAAAGGATCTTTCACGGTAAGATATTCATTTTTCAGATCTTCGTGAAGATGATGACGGAGAAATATTATAGCTTTGGCACGATCTTGTATTGATGATATATAATTTTGTACGATGGTGTCTGCCAGACCCATCGCAGCAAGATGCATCTCGGCATCTAGTGTCCATGACAAATAATTTTTTCCGGTGACATCAAGTGCCACAAATTCCAGTTTAGTTAGGTTTGCCATAATAATAATAATAAACGTACCTGTCTGATAACGTACCGGTGATAGATAATCGTGTGGTTGGTAGAGCTTCGTGTGGTTGGTAGAGCTTCGTGCTGATAACGTGTTATAAAATTGATTATATAAATAATAATATATATTAATGTATATATATATATATATAGAAGGGGAGAGAGAGAAAAGAGAGGAGGGAATTGAGAATTGGAGATTCTCGGGAGATTGTATCCTAGTAGTTTTTATTGATGAAGTTTTCTAACATATATATAAGCTATATCATACTAACCCACTCATATATATATATTAATCTATACATCTACCAACCCACTAACATCTAATTATTACATCCATTAATATATATATATATATATATATATATATATATATATATATTTGTGATATTTATCACCTTAAGTAATTTTGTGAGATGATGGACATCCATTAATTTAATGAATCTTCGGGATTCATAACATAAATAAATTTAATATTTTCTTAGTTTCAATTATTTCTTTCTCTTTAATATTATTTTATGTGTCTCTTCTCTTTCTCATATTAAATAACATGAACACGGAAATCCAGATTGTGGTCTTTTTTGTTGGGTCCGAATGATCCCATAAGATTGAGCTTCCACCACTTAATTTCACATTAGTAAGATATTGTCCGCTTTGTGTTAGGATTGCACAACTCACACACTATATCTAGAAGAAGAACACGAAGAATAAGAGAGAGAATACGAGGAGAAATATATGTGGTAACATCGGGATGATAAACTCCACGGCGGCTAGATATTTTTATTGATGATTTCAGATATATACAGTTGTAGAGAATTGCCCCATTCTTTTAAACTACACAGGAGAATATATATAGGTATTACAACACCTCATCTTACTTAACCACTAAGTATACTAAATTCTTTGAGTAAACTTAGTCATTAAGTAAACTTAACCTTAAAGTAAACTTAATCCATAAGTAAGCATCATGCTCCACAACCTAACAATTCTTCCACTTGGAGACTGATCAGTCACCTAAAAGATTGCATTCTCAAAAAATTGAATCCCAACATCATCAATATCTTTACCGCACCGCAACATCTATAGAAACTACTACAAAAGGCCAACCGAGGTTTTGCACAACCCCAGTTTTCCAACATCAACACATTTAGTCAACATGTCTGCTGGATTCTTTGCACCCTCTATCTTCTCCAAGCACATATCACCTTCCTCCACTGCCCTGCGAGTGAAATGATAGCGTCCCCTGATGTGCTTCGTCTTAGAATTATAGACTGGGTTCTTCAGCAACTGTATGACACTCTGGCTATCTGAGTAAAGAATCTTCTCACTCTGTTTCTTACCCAACTCTTCTAGATAATCTGCTAGCCATATCATCTCCTTCCCAGCTTCAGCTATTGCCACATACTCAACCTCAGTAGATGAAAGAGCAACGCACTTCTGAAGCCTGGACATCTGATGCGTTCCGATTGGTATGCTAAAAGATAGGCTTTATTTACCTATGTCGATTATGAGTAATTAAGGACTGAGTCTTACTAACTGTCACTTTAGCATTCAATTATTGTCACTTAATCAATCAGAACCTAAGGCAGAGTACCTATCGTGTAGCTAGTCTGTTGGAAAGTATCCACGATTTTAATTTATTAATATTGTACTCCCAGGAAAGTGGTAACGACTTAGTAGTAACTAGCCTTTTATCCTAACTCTTATCTTATGATCCAGTTATGCAATCTTCATCAATAACTTTGATGAGAGGGTGATCCATTCTCCACTAGGTTTAAGTCTAATTTAGTCTAAAAGTGTTTTATAGATAATGTCATGATTCTATGTTATACTGTTCCTACATGTTGATTGACCTATCTTCGAGTATTTTAGATGCATCTTAGCCTGGATTGCAACTATGTTCTGAGTCTAAAGGTGTACCACATCTGAGTAATCTGATAAACTGCCCTACCTTAATGGCGGCCCTACTCAAGGTTCGAGCTAAAGGCATCCATGAAAGCCCTATGCCACTTCGGGGATCATGCCGCTCGCCCTAACGCCGGCATAAACGCTCTACTCAGCCTACCTAGACTACTCTAACAAATAGGGTGTTCCGCATGTTATTTTATCTAGTATGGCAGACACCAATACTAATTGATGCTTGTTAAACTAAACAGGTTATGAATAGACCGTGGTTAGGAATTGTCTATAACCCTAATTTTAGTTTAAAAGAAACTACATTAAACATGCAGACATAGTGAATATTAAGCAGGTGGCCATTTCCGAAAAATCATAAGCACTTCAACATATAAAACAAATATTCATAAAAATCATAATCCAGTATTCATAATTGATATTTGGACAAACACAATAACTGTAGGATTTTAATGATGCAGAATACGAATTTGATAGACGAAATCGAAAACAATAATCAAATAGGAACACACGATTTTATCCAGGTTCACCCCAATTTGGGCTACGTCCTGCAAACCGAATTCAAGATTATTATTTCTTGGTTCTAATATCTCGTTACATTAATATCCCTATATATATAGATATCTAAACCCTAGTTACAAATATCTATACATCACTGGGCCTGAACCCTACATATCACTGGGCCCAAGCCCGTTGGTGTTTCGGGGGCGCTGCCCCCGAAAGCCCCCGCCCGCTCACTGGCGAGCGGGGCAGCCGTCCGCTGTCCGGACAGCGGAACCCCCGGGGGGGGGGGGGGGGGGGGCTCCGCCCCCGACGTGTCCTCGAGATATTTTACCACACTCCAACAATCTCCCACTTGGTGAATATATCGAGCAGGTGAGAGCCTTCCAGCTGTCATTCGTCGTCAACCCAATTGCTGCAGAACACCATTCAAACTTTGTACTTGGGACAGCCTTAGTAAGAAAGTCTGAACTATTCTTCATCGTGTCAACCTTTGTAAGCTGAATCAGTTTCTTTTCTACCTTCTCTCGAATGAAGTGATACTGTATGTCAATGTGCTTTGTTCTTGAGTGAAATGCCGGATTCTTAGCTAAATGGATAGCTCCTTGATTATCAGACCTCACCTCCATGGATCCTAGCTCGAAACCAAGTTCCATACACAAACGACGTAACCATATAGCTTCTTTTCCAACATGAGTAAGAGCCATATATTCAGCTTCTGTTGAGGAGAGAGCTACCACGCTTTGTCTCTTACTCATCCAACTCACTGCACCTCCAAATAGTGTGAAAACATACCCGCTAGTAGATCGCCTACGCTCTGTATCTGCACCCCAATCAACATCTACATGCCCGATGATATCAAGAGCTTTTCCAACTTCTGCTCCTTCAAAACACAAGGACAATTTTGAAGTTCCACGAAGATACCTGAAAACTCTCTTGATCGCAGTCCAATGCTCTTTACCTGGATTGGACATATATCTACTTAGGACTCCCACTGCATGAGCTATATCTGGACGTGTACATATCATAGCGTACATCAAACTACCAACTGCATTAGCGTATGGTACTCGAGCCATCACCTCAGCTTCCTCATGAGTCTTTGGACACTGTTCTTTAGACAATTTGGTCCCTGTAGACATAGGGGTACCAACAGGTTGGCAGTCTGCCATACCAAATTTCTTCAAAATCTCGTTGATATACTTCTCCTGACCTAGCCACAGTTTCCGTTTCTCACGATCCCTCTTAATTTGCATGCCCAAAATAAAATTTGCAGGCCCCAAGTCTTTCATATCAAACTTCTTGGCCAACTGATCCTTCACCCATTTTACCATCTTCATGCTATTTCCAATTAGTAGCATATCATCCACATAGAGAGTAAGAATCACAAATTCATCACCTGTTCTCTTCACGTAGACACAGTGATCAGAATTTAAACGGGCAAAATTAAGTTGAAGCATGTGCGTATCAAACTTTTGATACCACATCCTCGGAGACTGCTTCAGTCCATATAACGACTTCTTTAACCTGCACACGAGATTCTCCTTCCCTTTTGTTTCAAATCCTTCTGGTTGCCTCATGTAAATCTCCTCCTCCAAATCACCATGGAGGAATGCTGTTTTTACATCCATCTGTTCTACTTCAAGATCATAAGCCGCTGCTATGGACATGACAAACCGTATCGAGGTCACTTTTGCCACTGGTGAGAAGATCTCATCATAGTCTACTCCCTCGATCTGAGAATACCCCTTTGCAACCAATCTCGCCTTGTATTTCTCCACGGTTCCATCTGGTTTCAATTTTCTCTTGAATACCCATTTACACCCAATTGCCTTTCTATCCTTAGGCAATTTGCACAAGCTCCATGTCTCATTTTTATCAAGCGACTGTATCTCATCTACCATTGCAAGCTCCCACTAATTTGCATCATCCCTTGATCTTGCATCTTTTACAGAGGTAGGGTCTTCACCTGTACTCAAAGCACTGAACCCGTAGCGTAGAGGCGCCCGTCTGTTCCTTGTTGATCTCCTGAGAGCCGGTGGATTACCTATATCAGGAGCTTCATCAACATCATCAACCAAGCTGACTTATCAGAATCAAAGTCAAATCAGAATCAGAATGATTCTCAACTGATGTGCTTTGTGTCACCACTTCCTCAGCTTCATCTTTCATGTCTTCTTCAAGCACTACTGCTTTGTTTTGCTCATCCCGCTTCTGTGTACCAGCCTGAGATTGAGTTTCACGAAAGATAACATCCCTGCTGTAGACTATAGATCTTGTTTCAGGATTCCACAACTTATAGCCTTTGACCCCTTCCTTGTATCCAATGAATATGTTCTTCTCGGACTTGTAGTCAAGTTTCCCCCTCTTCTCCTTCGGTACATGAGTGTATGCATCACACCCAAACACGCGAAGGTATGACAGGTTTGGCTTCTTCCCAAACACTACCTCGTATGGTGTACGATTCTTCACTGATGAGGTTGGTGACCTGTTCTTCAGGTGACAAGCTGTGGCAACTGCTTCTGCCCAAAATTCAGGTCCTAACCCTGCCCAACTCAGCATACTCCTCGCCTTTTCCATGAGTGTCCGATTTAGTCTTTCGGCCACTCCATTCTGCTGAGGCGTATATGGGGTCGTCTTTTGCCTTGCTATACCATTTTTCACACAAAACTGCTCAAATTCATTTGAGCAAATTCACCTCCGTTATCTGTGCGAACTCCTTTGATTTTCCCTGCCCACTTGATTTTCAATCAAAGCCTTAAACTCTTTAATTTTTCAACACATCAGATTTACTTTTAAGAAAAAATCCAACTATACCGTGACGGTCATCTATGAAATACATATACCTACCTGGATCCTCCTATAGATGTGTGGAGTAGGTCCGAAAACATCACTGTGGATTAGTTCCAGAGCTCTGACGTCCTTGCACCATTCTGTGGAAAACTACTCGACCCTGTTTTTCCATAAATGCAATGTTCACAGAACTCGAAACCCATAGAGCCTCTGGTACTACTCCCTCCACCATTCGACTCGAAAACAAGGTCGATAAACCCTTTTCTCCAATGTGCCCCATCCTCTGATGCCACAACAGAGAAGTATCATGCTCATCTTCTTCGCCTTTTTTGGACACGAAACTCTGCCACTGAGAGTGACTGTTTCCGCAGCAATTTGTATACGTCCCATAACGGACTCCTCGTGCATTACAATGGAACCTCTCGCGTCATCTTGCACGAATCCTTATCGTCAACTGAAATTGACCCCTGAGTCTGCCATCATGCCTACTAATAATAGATTTTTTCTCATAGAAGGTATGTGCATCACATTCGAAGAGTCTTTATTGTGCCGTCTTTCATCCTCAGCTTCACGCGACCACGCCCAGTAACCTGTACTGCAGTATCATCTCCTAGCATGACGTCTCCACCATCATACTGCTCATATTCACAAAACCAGTGTGCTATGAGGTGTCATGTGGAATGAAGCACCGTGTCGATGTACCAGATGTATTTGTCTGACTGCGCCATACACGCAGTGGCTACATACATACTCCTGTCGTCTCGACTTCCTTTCCCGAGGATGAATCTTCTTTTTTCCCTTACGAACTACCTTATTTCAGTCTCGTTTCATATGGCCCCACCCCACTCTTCACAATTCCAGCACTTTACCTTCCGTTCTCTACTCTTCGCGATCGCCCCAATTTAGATCGGGACACCCTTTCCAATTTTGAGATTTCTCCGTAGGTCTACCCCTTACTGCAAGAGCCTCTTTACTGGAATTCTCTGACCCCCTCCTTCGTGTCTCCTCTGATAATAAGGCCGCACACACAGTTTCATACGAGAGTTCTTTGTTCCCACCACCAATAACCACAATGAGATTATCCCATGAATCAGGCAGTGAACAAAGTAATGTTATTGCCTTATCGTCATCTTCAAACTTAACCCCAATAGACACAAGTTGACCAATCAATGTATTAAATTCATTTAAATGTGTGGTGAACGAATCACCCTCATGCATCCTAAGGTTATACAATTTCTTCCTTAAGAACAGTTTATTGACGAGTGACTTACTTTGGTATAGCGACTCCAATTTCCGCCATAAAGCCATGGCCGTTGGTTCGCTCATCACGTTCGTCAGAATGTTGTCTGCGAGACAAAGTCGGATCAAACCCTTTGCCTTCCGATCGATTCGATCCCAGTCTTGAACCCTCTTTTCGGAAGCCGAACCCATTTCCTTCGCAACAGGCCTTTCCGATTCGATTGCTGGCCATAGATCTCGATCACAAAGAAGATCCTCCATCTTCATCTTCCACAGATCGAACCGCTTTCCATCGAATTTCTCTATCTCAATTCGCGACCCTCCTGACATCTCTGACAAAAAACCTAGGCTCTGATACCAATTGTAGGATTTTAATGATGCAGAATACGAATTTGATAGATGAAATCGAAAACAATAATCAAATAGGAACACACGATTTTATCCAGGTTCACCCCAATTTGGGCTACGTCTTGCAAACCGAATTCAAGATTATTATTTCTTGGTTCTAATATCTCGTTACATTAATATCCCTATATATAGATATCTAAACCCTAGTTACAAATATCTATACATCACTGGGCCTGAACCCTACATATCACTGGGCCCAAGCCCGTTGGTGTTTCGGGGGCGCTGCCCCCGAAAGCCCCCGCCCGCTCACCCGAGGGGGGGCGGGGGCTCCGCCCCCGACGTGTCCTCGAAATATTTTACCACACTCCAACAATAACAACATATAAGAGAGGGACAGGGGGACTGATGCCATAATGAAATCACCCTTTACTTAGTCTCGCCGATGGAGCGTACTGCTGTATATGTCGTATTGTTTGACCCGACTCTGCTTGATAGAACCTTCGGAGGACGCTTCCTCAGCCTAGTAACTGGGCTTTACCTTAATACCCAGCTTAAGCCCAGCCCTGTGGACTGACTCTTCGAACGCCTAGAGCCCTCTTAGGATCTCCTAACGAAATCCCGGGTATTCTATGAATACCATAAACGAACCTATCTATCGAAGCCTAAAATCTGAGACTAATTCTCAGAAACTAAGAAAACGAAACACTAACTAGAAAGAAAGAAAACTTATACTAAACCCGAGTCTCTCAGTGACTTCTGTACTCGAGAAAAGTGTACACTGAAAGTCACTAAATGACTCAGATCAAGTGGAGAGGGATGATTTCAACTCTTGGAGGTTTGGGGTATTTATAGCAGCTTCCTGGAGTGAAAATCTCCAAAAATTTCGATGTGGGACAACTTCTGGTGCTTGGGACGGCTATCCTGGTGCTTTGACTGGGTCAGGACGCCTGTCCCGAATTCGGGATGCCCGTCCCGAACTCAACATTTCCAAAAATTGCATTTTTGCCCCAAAATTTGCTGTTTTCTTCTACTTTTCACCTAACACTTCCAAAATCATAAAAATTGTGAAATTGAGTTAATAACAAACAATTAAGACTAATTTGCCCTCAATTTCATCCTAAATTATGCCTAAACACATGCTAAAAATGTGATATGATTTATGCATATCAACATCCAACTCACTGTTGTACCACCTATGGTGTAAACGTAACCAGATGTGCTCTTGCTCGAGTCCACATCACCACCAAGATCAGCATCCACAAAGCCCTGTAGAATAACTTTGTTTTTCCCAAAACAAAGTGAATTACTGGATGTACCTCTCAGATATCTTAGAAGCCACATCACAGCTTCCCAATGCTCTTTCCCCAGATTCGCCATGTACCTGCTAACAACTCCCACTACATGTGCTATATCAGGGCTGGTGTAGACCATAGCATACATTAAACTCCCAACTGCTGAAGCATATGGAACAAGTGCTATATGCTCATGCGCCTCAACTGTCTTAGGTGACTGCTCCTTTGACAATTTTATGTGGTTTGCCAATGGAGTAGTCCTGAGTTTAGCATCAGTCATCCTGAATATGGCCAACACTTTCTCAATGTACTACTCCTGGGATAGATTTAAAGTGCCAGCAGATCTATCCTGAGAAATCTTCATCCACAAAATCTGCTTCGCTGCACCCAAATCCTTCATCTCAAATGCTGAAGACAACATTGCCTTCAGATTGTTGATCTCCCTCATACTAGATCTTGCGATCAACATATCATCCACATACAAGAGTAGAAAGACATAAGAATCAATGTAGTTCTTGAAGTAACAACATTGATCCTTTTCAGCCTTGTAAAAGTCACTCTTAGTCATGAAGGAGTCAAACTTCTTGTACCACTGCCTTGGTGCCTGCTTCAGTCCATACAAGCTCCTGTTGAGCTTGCACACTATGTGTTCCTTGCTAGGAACAACAAATTCTTTCGGTTGTTGCATATAGATATCCTTGTCCAGATCGCCATGTAAAAACGCTGTCTTTACATCAATTTGCTCAAGATGCAAATTCTCCGATGCAACAATGCTCAACAGAATTCGGATAGAAGTTAACTTCACAACATGAGAAAATATTTCAGCATAATCAATACCTTTCATTTGAGAATATCCTTTAACCACTAACCGAGCATTGAACCTTCTTTTGTCATCCGGTTCAGCTTTGATTCTGAACACCCACTTGTTCAACAAAGCTCTCTTCCCTGCAGGCAAGTCAGTCAACACCCAAGTGTTGTTCTTCTCAAGTGAGCTCATCTCATCATCCATGGCTTGCTCCCACTTGATTGAATCTTCCACCTGTAGGGCTTCATCAAAAGATTCTGGTTCCCCTTCATCAGTCAACAATAGATAGTGTAATGAAGGTGAATACCTATCTGGTGCTCTGATGGTTCTCGATGATCTCCTCAACACCTGCTCAGGTGTCACTTGCTCCACCTCAGGCTCTTCAGCAACAGTGTCTGGAGTTGGTTGAGTTTCTTTTGCAACATCTCTAGGTGTACTCTTTTGCAACTCAATCTCAACTCCCACTTGTTTTGTAGTCTCTGCAACCTTCTGCTCTTTGTCCTTGTATAGAACAGACTCATCAAATGTCACATCACAATGTCTCAAGATCTTTTTATTTTTGTCATCCCAAAACCTATAACTGAACATGTCAGAATCATAGCCTATGAAGTAACACGTTACAGCCTTAGCATCAAGTTTGTCCCTCTTCTCAATGTTAGGGTGTCAACCCATGTCCCACATCTGAAGATAATGCTAGAGATGACTAGCATATAAGAATACAACTAATTTCATTAGCAAGAAGCCTTTTGGAAAGTTGGCAAAGAACAAAACTGTGAGGGCTTAGGCCCAAAGCGGACAATATCTTACTAATGTGGAGTTTAAGTGGTGGGAGCCCAACCTTGTGAGTATATTCGGGCCCAAAAGATTGCATTATCAAAAAATTGAATCCTAACATCATCATCGCACCGCAACATCTGTAGAAACTACTACAAAAGACCAACCGAGGTTTTGCACAACCCCAATTTTCAACATGTCTACTGGATTCTTTGCACCCTCTATCTTCTCCAAGCACATATCACCTTCCTCCACTGCCCTGCGAGTGAAATGATAGCGTCTCATGATGTGCTTCGTCTTAGAATGATAGACTGGTTTCTTCAGCAACTCTATGGCACTCTGGCTATCTGAGTAAAGAATCTTCTCGCTCTGTTTCTTACCTAACTATTCTAGATAATCTACCAGCCATATCATCTCCTTCTCAGCTTCAACTATTGCCACATACTCAACCTCAGTAGATGAAAGAGCAACGCACTTCTGAAGCCTGGACATCCAACTCACTGCTGTACCACCTATGGTGTAAACGTAACCAGATGTGCTCTTGCTCTTTCATCTACTGAGGTTGAGTATGTGGCAATAGCTGAAGCTGGGAAGGAGATGATATGGCTAGCAGATTATCTAGAAGAGTTGGGTAAGAAACAAAGCGAGAAGATTCTTTACTCAAATAGCCAGAGTGTCATACAGTTGCTGAAGAACCCAGTCTATCATTCTAAGACGAAGCATATCATGAGACGCTATCATTTCACTCGTAGGGCAGTGGAGGAAGGTGATATGTGCTTGGAGAAGATAGATGGTGCAAAGAATCCAGCAGACATGTTGACTAAATGTGTTGATGTTGGAAAATTGGGGTTGTGCAAAACCTCGATTGACCTTTTGTAGTAATTTCTACAGATGTTGCGATGCGGTGAAGATATTGATGATGTTGGGATTCAATTTTTCGAGAATGCAATCTTTTGGGTGACTGATCAGTCTCCAAGTGGGAGAACTGTTAGGTTGTGGAGCCTGATGCTTACTTATGGATTAAGTTTACTTCAAGGTTAAGTTTACTTCAAGGTTAAGTTTACTTCAAGGTTAAGTATACTTAATCCATAAGTAAGCATCAGGCTCCACAACCTAACAATTCTCTCACTTGGAGACTGATCAGTCTCCAAGTATGAGAATTGTTAGGTTGTGGAGCCTGATAATTGTTAGGTTGTGGAGCTTGATACTTACTTATGGATTAAGTTTACTTCAAGGTTAAGTTTACTTAATGGCTAAGTTTAGTCAAAGAATTTAGTATACTTAGTGGTTAAGTAAGATGAGGTGTTATAATACCTATATATATTATCCTGTGTAGTTTAAAAGAAGGGGGAAATTCTCTGCAACTGTATATGCCTAAAATCATCAATAAAAACATTTAGCCGCCGTAAAGTTTACCATTCCGGTGTTACCACATATATTTCTCCTCGTATTCTCTCTCTTGTTCTTCGTGTTCTTCATCTAGATATAGTGTGTGAGTTGTGCAATCCTAACAATTGGTATCAAAGCCCAAGATTGGTGGGCTTAGACTTGCTAGATGTGAAGAGTTTAATGTCTTACGGAGAATGCAAGATGATTATCCCTCTAGATGATGACACGGGTATGTGGTCCTTGATTTGAGGGGAGAAATGTTAGGGTGTCAACCCATGTCCCACATGTGAAGATAATGCTAGGGTAATTAGCTTATAAGAATATCACTAACTCTATTAGTATGAGGCCTTTTGGGTGGTTACCCAAGAATAAAACCGTGAGGGCATAGGTCCAAAGCGGACAATATCATACTAATATGGAGTTAAGTGGTGGGAGCCCAATCTTGTGAGATTATTCAGGCCCAACAAGTTCTCAAGTGTGAATACTTGAGTTCCTTTCCTGTCCACACTTCCTCTGAAATCTTGAACCCCAAGGCAACTGATGGTCCCCTATTGATCAAGTATGCGGTTGTGCTCACAGCATCTACCCAAAATATCTTGGGCAGCCCACAGTGTATCCTTATGCTCCTTGCACGCTCATTCAATGTTCTGTTCATCCTCTCAGTAACTCCATTCTGTCTTGTCTTTTTGGGAACTGTCATCATCAATCTGATTCCCTCAGTAGTACAAAATGCTTTAAATTTTGACTTGTCATATTCTCCCCCATTGTCAGACCTCAAGCATTTGATCTTTAATCTAGTTTGATTCTCAACTTCAGCTTTCCACCTCTTGAAAGTTATAAACACATCTGATTTATGCTTCAAGAAGTAAACTCATACCTTCCTGCTGAAGTCATCAATGAAAGTGACATAGAACCTGAATCTTTCAAGTGATGAAATTGGAGATGGTCCCCAAACATCTGTATGGACCATTTCCAACCGCACTTTCTTTGGCTCTCTTGGAGTCTTTGTGAAACTAACTCTTTTTTGTTTACCCATAACACAGCTCTCACAAAGATCCATATCAACAAACTTCAGGCCCTCTAAATCTCCTTTTGCAACCAGCATCTTCATTCCCTTGACACTCATGTGTAAGTCTGTTGTGTCACAGACATGAACTAGAAGTATTTTCAGCAACAGCAGCCATGTTGATACACCATGCAGTGGTGTAAAAGGTTCCAGATTATGTGCCACGAGCAACAACCATAGCACCCTTCACAATCTTCCACGAACCTTTTCCAAACTTTTCGACATAGTCTGTGCTATCCAACTGACTAACAGAGATCAGATTCTTCTTGAGCTCGGGAATAAATCTGACATCCTCCAATGCCCACTGGTTTCCCGATGGAGTCTTAATGCAGACATCTCCCTTTCCTTCAATCTCTAAGGATTTGTTATCAGCAAGATACACATTTTCAAAATTTCCAAATTTGAAATTTTGGAATAATTCATTGCTTGGAGACGAATGAAAAGATGCACCTGAATCCAAAATCCAAGATTCAACCGGGCTGTCCACACTAAGGATTAGAGCATCCCCAATGTCCTCTGCTGAATTTACAAAATCATTGTCATCTCCAAATTTTTGATTCTGCTTCTTCTTTGGCTTCTTACAATCTGTCCGAAAATATCCTTTATCTCCACAGTTCCAACAATTATGTTTGATCTGTTCGGAGATTTTTCTCGATTCTTTGATTTTGATCGACCATGTTAATGTTGGCCCTTCGATTGCTTCTCCCCCTTCGATTAATGCTAAGAGTACTGCCTGATGAATCTCTCACTTCTCGTTTACGAATACTTTCGCTGAAAACAACATCACGAATTTCATCGAACTTCAGCTTCTCAGATCCACGGGAACTGCTAATCGCAGCAACAACAGTATCCCAAGACTCGGGCAGAGATGACATCAAAATCAATGCTTTAATTTCATCTTCGAAGTTAATTTCCACATAACTCAGTTGACTTACAATCATATTGAAATCGTTTATATGATCAGCAACAGAACCACTTTCAGACATATGTAAATTGAACCATCTATGCATTAAATATACCTTGTTCATCGCAGATGCTTTTTCGTACATATTTGATATAGCCTTTAACAGACCGGCTGTAGTCTTTTCTTTCACGATGTTGAACGCCACGTTTCTCGACAAAGTCAACCGGATCATCCCCAACGCATGAAAGATCGTGATGAATCTCTCCTAACTCTGATACCAGTTGTTAGTAAACTTAAGTCATTAAGTAAAGTTAACCTTGAAGTAAACTTAATCCATAAGTAAGCATCAAGCTCCACAACCTGATAATTTGGCCTTAGGACCTCACGGTTTTGCTCTTGTGTAATCATCTTGCATCATTCGCAATGCACTGACTCTCATCTTGCATCCTCCGCAAGGCATCCACATCTGGCAAGCAAGCCCTTTAGTCTTTGGCTCTAATACTACTTGTTGGGCCCGAATAATCCCACAAGATTGGGCTTCCACCACTTAACTCCACATTAGTATGATATACCTCTTACTAATGGAGTTAGTGGTCCACTTATAAGCTAGTCACCTTAGCATTATCTTCAGATGTGGGACATGGATTGACACCCGAATATTCCTCCCCTCAAACCAAGGACCACATGCTCGTGTCCTCCCCTAGGAGGAATAATCATCTTGCATCATTCGCAAGATATTAAACTCTCCATATCTGGCAAGCCAGACCCATTAACCTTCAACTCTGATACCACTTGTTGGGCCCGAATGATCCCACAAGATTAGGCTCCCACCACTTAACTCTATATTAGTATGATATTGTCCGCTTTGACCTTAGGACCTCACGGTTTTGCTCTTGGGTAACCACCCAAAAAGCTTCTTACTAATGAAGTTAGTGATATTCTTATAAGCTATTCAGATGTGGGACATGGGTTGACACCCGAACAGTTTTTTAGAATACGCATGCTTATTATTCTTAATAAACCCCAAAATATGAACCATAATCTTGGCAATTCCCTGCTTCTATTTCAATTCTATGTTTTCTTATTTGATCCTAGCACATTTCACACCATAATTTTCTTGTAAACTCTTTTACCTTATTGAAATCAACTTTCAGAACCTCAAGAAATATAGCAATCAATGGACCATCTCTTTCAATTTTACCTTATTGATCCACACACCATAACCATCACAAGGGAAGAAAGAAAGCTTTGGACAACTGACCTTCTCTAAGTAAACCAAATCTAGGAATAGTTCTTGCAGCTCTCTCCAATCCAATTCCAATTCACTCAAGTACTTGAGACGTAATACATGCGCTTTCCATGTTTCCTTATTTTGTTCTCCACTCTCATAGTCAAGGTACTGATACTGACCAAAATCTGAGAACTTCCCACCTCTTATGTAGAGTTTCTTCAGGGACTTCAAAATTGAAGGCATTAGCCACTCGGGAGTAGTTGCTTTTGGGAAAGATTTGAGGTCCAACTTCTCTAGTTGCTCCAATTGTTTTTGTGCTGGTGCTGGAGGCTGGTAACTTCTGTTGTTAAATGTTAAACTCTTAGCAATAGTCCTTTGCGTACCAAATCCAGCTGCTTTCTCTGGAGTGCTCTCCTTGTCCATTTTCCTCGCTCTATCAGCTTCTGCAGAACCTTTGCTGGATGGAGTACCCCTTCCAATTATCTCCCTGGCAGCCGTATGTGTCTTTTCTCCTGTTTTGCAATCTCCCTCGGTTATACCTTTGTTGGATTGAGTTTGCACGGTATTCTCTTCATGTTTCTCACTAGTACTCATTTTTTGTTTTTTCTCTCCATCATGTATCTCACAATTTCTGCTGGATTGGGCAGGTGAAGCATTCTCTCCTTGTTCTTCTCTCATCATTTCCTTCCCTCTTTCCCCTTCACCGGGTTTTGGAGTCTTGGCAATTTTGCTTGATTGAGGTTCCAAAGCATCTCCTTCTTGTATTTCTTTAGAATTCTTCTTTCTTTCTACTCCATCTGGTTTTGTAGGCTCTGGAATTTTGCTGGTCATAGCTTGTGAAGTACTCTCTCCTAGCTCTTCTTGAGTGATCTCCTTACTCATTTTCCCATCCTCGGGTTGGTTGGTAACCCTTGAAGCATTTTTTGTAGATGGAACTTTCAAGGCATCCCCTCCCCAAGCTATAGTGAGTTTGCAAAGTACCTTGAACTCCTGCAAAGCTTCAATGTCATTCTGCTCAGGGAATTCCACCAAACCAGTATAAATACTCAATTTGATCAGCTTTGTCAATTTTTCCAAATCTTTAAGATTACACGAGTTTTTGTTCTTCTCACCAACCACAAATCCCTTTAACACCCGCAGCTCTAAGAGTGAGGCAATGCCCTTTGGCATATGTTCAAGCAAATAACACTCAGATATATCCAAGTGGGTTAATTTCTTGAGCAAGCCAATTTTCTCAGGAATAGATTCAAGACTATGACAAGCTCTGAGGTCTAGGATCCTCAAATTCGATAGCTTTGAAATGGACTCAGGAAGTTCCATAATTCTTGAAACTCCTTGAAGGCTGAAAAACTTCAAATGATTCATATTTTGCAGCCCATCCAAGAAATCCTTCTCCTCCTCATCCTCATCCTCAACCTCAATGTGATGAGTGGCTGATGCCCTCCATCTTCCTAGATATAGAATGTTCACATTCTTCATCTTTAGCAACCATTCCTTCTTGAATTCAAGAATATGCTCGTTGACATTGATTATTGTGTGAAGTTTCTCAAAATCTTGAACCTTTAATTTTCCCTCCCGTAAATCTTGATAATCTATTAAACCTTTGCCTACCAAGCATGCCTGAAAAGTCTCAGAAAACTTCTGAATGGGTTTTCCATTATCAAAATCAAAGAAATTAGCCTTCTTAGCTAGCATCATCAGGGCAGTGCTAATAAAAGGGTGCAGTCTGTAAGACGCCACACTGAGATTACGCTTCCCATCATTAACAGGTTCAATGAAGCCCATTTTTGTTAGCTTCTCAAAATACGCTTCCCAACATTAACAGGTTTAATTTGTGCTCTTGTTTCCTCATCCCGAGGAATTGGAGGCACGAAACCTTCTGTCATCCACCAGTAAACCATTAGTCTCTTCTTGATGTCTTCATTCCTAGGGAAGATCGAAAAGCAGAGCAGACAAAGTTTCAATTCAACAGGAAGTTGGCTAAAAAGAGCCTCCAAGTTTCTAAATTCTGGGCTATTCACAAACAGATCATCATTATAAAGCCTAGGCGCTTGTTTCATCACCTTCTCCGGCATGTTTCCCCGCTTCAATTTCGGGGTTCCTGCTCCGTGGTCTCTCTGCGAGTCTTTATCTCCAATATCAGCCTTTTGTTTAGGGATATGAAGCTTCAATTTAGTTACGGCTTTCTGCAAATCGCGAAGACTACGAAGATTTGGTTCTTCGTCCTTTCTCAAGAGTTCCAGCCTGTCGAAAGCATCGTTGATTTCTGAATCGATTTGGGTTGTATAGCTGCTGAGTTTCTGGGCTTCATCTTTGATGTACTTAATTTCTGCATCAATCGATTTGGCAAGCTCATCTTTGCTGTAGGCAGTCTCCGGAACAGCGGGCGGATTCTTGAACTGCGACTTTACACCCTTGGGGGCTAAGAGACCTGGAAGAGGAAGACAAGTAGAATCCCTCTTATTAGGATCCCTAACAGGTGTATTTTGTTCATGGATACCATGTTGGTCATGCTCTCCTTTTTCCTTTGTTCAACAATTGCTGCCAAATTCATTTTCAACAATGGTTGTTCTCTTCATTCAATTTCAACAATGGCTGCTCTCTTCAAGATCGGAGGCTAAGACTTATATATATATATATATATATATATATATATATATATATATATATAAAAGTAGGTGGCGTATGCACCCCTATATATACATGATACTTTTTTGTTTTACATTCATCTTGCACATAAGTTGTTGTAATTGTTTCCCTCTAGCCAAATCGTTTTCCCTCATTTTGCAGAAGGAATTATTCCTTCTAAACACCTCCCAATCTCTCCTTTATATTTTGTACTCTCGTCAATATTAGTGGAATTTTTGACTTTCTCGCCGGTAGTTTTTTATCTCTATTTAAAGAGGGGTTTTCCACCTAAAACCTTGGTGTCAATTTTACAGCTTTATTAATTTCTCGTAATCTTTGGTTGAATTTATTACGCTTCCACACTCTATACCCCTACAAATTGGTATCAGAGCCACGATAATTCAACCGGGATTTTTTTATTAAAAATGTCGACGAAATTCGATATTGATAAATTTGATGGTAAAATTAGTTTTGCTATCTGGTGAGTCCAGATGCTGGCTGTTCTTACCCAGAATGGCCTAAAGAATATTCTGTCCGGCAAATCAGCGAAGCCAGCCACTACAACGGAGGAGCAGTGGGAAGAGATAGATGAAAAGGCGTTATCCATAATCCAATTATGTTTGTCCCGTGAGGTGCTACGTGAAGTCATCAATGAGAAAACTGCAGCCGGCATATGGAGTAAATTGGAGTCTCTGTACATGACCAAAAGTCTTGCAAATAAACTTCGGTTAAAGGAGCGACTTTTCACACTTCGTATGTTTGAAGGTACTCCTATCCAATCTCATCTTGATGAATTTAATTCCATCATAATTGATTTGAAAATTTAGATGTCAAAGTTGATGATGAGGATAAAGTCGTACTACTTATTGTTTCTTTGCCACCCTCATATAAACATTTCAAAGAAATTATGCTATATGGTAATAATGTTACCTTGAGGTTTGATGATGTCAAGTCTAACCTACTGTCCAAAGAAAAATTTGATACCCAAATTCATTCTGAAAGTTCGGGTGAGGGACTAGTAGTCAGAGGGAGAAACCACGAAGTAGGTGCTAGCGGTAAAAACCGATCCAGATCCAAATCTAGAGGTAAAAACTCTAAGTATTGCCGTTATTGCAAGAAAAAGAATCATGAAATCTCTGAGTGCTATAAATTGAAAAATAAGCAAAATAGAGAAGATAAGGGTAAGCAACCCGAAAAATCTGTCGAAGCTAGTTTTGTAGAAACCGAATCTGATGGAGAGTGTTTTATTGCTTCTGGTACTGAACAAAGGTCAAAAAATGAGTGGGTTCTTGATTCTGGTTGTACATTTCATATGTCTCCTAATAGAGACTGGTTTACCACTTATGAATCTTTTAATGGTGGTCTTGTCTTAATGGGCAACGATGCTCAATGCAAAGTTATCGGCAAAGATACAATCAAAATCAAGACACATGATGGAGTCGTTAGAACTTTGACCGATGTCAGACATGTCTCTGATTTGAAACGGAATCTCATTTCCCTAGGCACTCTTGAATCTCAAGGGTGTAGATACTCAGCTGACGGTGGAGTTTTAAAAGTATCCAAAGGAGCTCTTGTGTTACTAAAGGCATTTCGATCTGGTAGTTTGTATTTGCTGCATGGTTCAACTGTTACAGGTTCTGCAGCCGTCGCCTCATCCAACAAAGACAGCACGAAGTTGTGGCATTTGAGGTTGGGCCACATGAGTGAGAAGGGAATCCAAATTCTCAAAAGGAAAGGCTATCTTGACAACCATTGTACCGGTAAGGTCGATTTCTGCGAGCATTGCATTTTTGGTAAGCAGAGAAAGGTTAGCTTTTCAAAAGCCATTCACAGGACCAAAGGTACCTTGGATTACATCCATTCAGATCTTTGGGGTCCGTCGAGAATTCCCTCCAGAGGTAAATGTCATTATATGCTGACATTTATTGATGATTTTTCACGTAAACTCTGGGTATATTTTCTCGAGCAAAAGAATGAAGCTTTTTCCACCTTTAAAGAGTGGAAATTATTAATTGAGAACCAGACTGGCAAGAAGATCAAGAGGTTAAGGACAGACAATGGCCTCGAGTTTTGTTCTCATGAGTTTAATGATTTCTGCAAGAAAGAAGGTATCGCCAGACATTTCACCGTTCCAGGAACTCCACAACAAAATGGAGTTGCTGAAAGGATGAACAGAACTATCTTGGAGAAAGTTCGTTGTATGCTCTCCCATTCTACTCTGGAAAAGGATTTTTGGGCGGAAGCAGCTTCAACATCATGCTACTTAATAAACCGCTCACCAAATCGATCACTCGACTGCAAAATTCCAGAAGAAGTTTGGTCAGGTAACCCTGTTGATTATTCTAATTTTAGAATATTTGGTTGCCCTGCTTATTCTCATGTGAACGAGGGAAAATTGGAACCTCGTGCTAAGAAATGCATTTTCTTAGGTTATGGCCTAGGGGTTAAAGGCTATCGTTTGTATGACCCTGAATCTCGCAAAATATTTCATAGTCGAAATGTAACCTTTAATGAAAATGTTATGCTATCTCCTGGAAAAGATATTGTTGTTCCCTCTACTGATACAGGTGATCAGGAGGATGTTCGAGAGAAGGTGGAGTTTGAGACTAAAGCTCCCATTTTGGAAGCAAATATCTCTAATTCTTCCACCACTCAAGAAGATGAAGTCACTATTGAACAAATGAGTCCACAACAACATCCACCTCAACGTCGAGGTTTACCACAATCGTGGTCTATGGCTCAAGAACTTCCACAACAAAAGCCAAGAAAACCGACTAAAAGACTAATCACAGAATCTGCCAACATTGCTTATGCATTGACTGTTGCACAAGAGATGGGTGAAGATGGTGAACCCAAGAATTATTCTGAAGCTATCTCTAGTGACGACTCAGCAAAGTGGATTGCTGCTATGCAAGAAGAAGCCGAGAGTCTTCTCAAAAATGAAACATGGGATTTAGTGATGTTACCGAAAGGCAAGCGAGTCATCAGTTGCAAATGGATTTTTAAGAGAAAAGAAGGCATCCCCGGTGTTGAAAATGCAAGGTACAAAGCAAGATTTGTAGTAAGAGGTTTCGATCAACAGGAAGGTATTGACTTTAACGAAGTGTTTTCTCCCGTTGTTCGTCATTCTTCAATTCGTGTATTACTTGCTCTAGTTGCCTTGTATGATTTGGAGCTGGAACAGTTAGATGTGAAAACTACTTTTCTTCATGGTAATCTTGAGGAAAAAATTTATATCCAGCAGCCGGAGGGGTTCGTTGTTCCTGGAAAGGAGAACCACGTATGTCGTCTGAAGAAATCTCTTTATGGTTTGAAGCAGTCACCAAGACAATGGTATAAAAGGTTTGATTCCTTCATGACTGGACATGGCTATTCTAGAAGTAGTTATGATAACTGCGTCTATTTTCAAAAAACATCTGATGGATCACTGGTATACTTGCTATTATATGTTGATGATATGTTAATTGCTGCAAGAGATAAAACTCTTGTTGACAAGTTAAAGGTGCAGCTCAACAGTGAATTTGATATGAAAGATCTAGGTCATGCCAAGAAGATTCTTGGAATGGAGATTAACAGAGATCGTCAAGCTGGAAAACTTTTTCTATCACAGAAAAAGTATGTAATGAAGATGCTTGACAGATTTGGAATGCGAGATTGCAAAGCTGTTAATACTCCACTTGCTGCCCACTTCAAGTTGTCATCAGATCAGTGTCCACAATCAGAAGAGGAACAAAGGTGCATGTCACATGTCCCGTATTCTAATGCAATCGGAAGCCTTATGTACGCTATGGTATATACTAGGCCTAATTTGGCTTATGCGGTTAGTGTTGTTAGCAGATTCATGCACAACCCAGGAAAATAGCAATGGGCCACCTAGCCCTCTCTTATATGTTGTTATTGTGTTTGTCCAAATAACAGTTTGAATACCAGATTATGATTATTATGAATATTTGTGATATATGTTGAAGTTATAATGTTTTTCTAGAAATGGCCACCTGCTTAAATATCCATTATGTCTGCATGTCTATCGTCGTTCTTTTAAACTGAAATTAGGGTTATAGACAATTCCTAACCACGGTCTATTCATAACCTGTTTAGTTTAACAGGCATCAATAAGTATTGGTGTCTGCCATACTAGATAAAATAATCTGCGGAACACCCTGTTGGTTGAAAGTAGTCTAGGTAGGCTGAGTAGAGTTTTATGCCGGCGGTTATGAGACGAGCAGTATGATCCCCAAAGTGACATAGGGCGTTCATTGCTGACTTTAGTCCGAGCCGTGAGTAGGGCCGTTACCCTTAACGATGGGGTGGTAGCGTAGAAACTTAGATGTGGTAACCTTTAGACACAGAACATAGTTGCAATCCAGGCCAAGACATGTCTAAAATACTCGAATATAGGTCAATCAACGTATAGTAACAGTATAACATAAAATCAGGATCTCGTCTATAAAACACTTTCAGCTTTAGTTAGACTTAAACCTAGTGGAGAATGAATCACCCTCTCATCAAAATTATTGATGAAGATTGCATAACTGGATTATAAGATAAGAGTAGGAATAAATGTTAGTTACTACTAAGTCGTTACCACTTCCCTGGGAGTACGATATTTATTTAATAAAATCGTAGATACTTTCCAATAGACTAGCTACACGATAGGTACTCTGCCTTAGGTTCTGGCTGATTAAGTGACACCATAGAGACTAAATGTGACAATTAGTCAATCACAGTCCTTAATTATTCATAATCAACATAGGGTAAAATAACACATATTTAGCATATCGACCGGAACTGCATCATATTTTTGGCACCGTTGCCGGGGAAATATCATAATGAATTTAGGATTATTGGCCACAATTCTAGAGACTTATGATAGGATTTAGCGGTAGTAACCTAGACTTTTGATTTACACTTATCTTATGTTAGTTAAACAATCACTTTCCTAAATATAGGATTATCATAACTAATTAATTTTAGATAATATCTGAAATTAAGACACTTAGGATAATCAAATTTTAGAAAATTATTCTAAAACCATATTGAAGAAATTTACCTGCTTTCTAAATAAAATTTAAAATCCCTAAAAATATTTTTCTTGCTTTCTTATTTCACTTTCCTATTTTTGTTATTTGTTATTTCTAACCAGACTTTGCACTCAGAGATGAAGAGAACAAGAGCAGCTACTAACCAGGCAAAGAAAACAGAAAACCCTGACACTCCAGGACCAAAGAAGACAAAGCCAGAAGGACCATCTAGGCCTGCACTAGAAATACCACGAGGGACTCTTCCTTCACAACCAGTGGAAGTAAACTCAAGCCCAGATGCCAGTGACCTAGTGAGACGATTCCTGAACACCCGTGAGCCTAGTCCCACGGAAGAAGATCCTTCTGAGGATACCTTCCCTCCTAGAGAAGAACCCCAGAGATCTCCAGTTCACCCTCCTGCCCAGAGAGTTCCTATAAATCCACCACCCACTGACCAAATCCAAAATTCACCAACCTCTCCTGCATACACCCCAACACCTAACGAGCGCACCCCTTCATCCGGGGGGAGTACTAACGGTTATCATTCAATGTTGTCCGTGCAGATAGATACGTTGGCTCAAAGGGTCTATGAGATGGACCAAGGAATTGCCAACAGACTGTGTCATTTAAACCAACTCAGTCTGAATATCACAACTAACGTGGACCGACTCAGAGCCACGGTCAGTCTTCAGGAGAACCAAGGTGCACAACTACTCCGAGAGATGGCTGACTTACGCAGTGAGCAAAACAGGCAGAGGGATGAGATGAGAGTCATACACATAGAAATGCGAAGCATTCGAACAGAGCTACATGAGATCAGAGACAAGGGTCGTTGAAAAAGGGAAGATTCTTTTACTTTTATTCTCAGCAAATAATTCGTTTGAACTAAAACCTGAATAATTGACCCATATTTTTCTATTTTTCAAACTTTTTAAAGGGTCCTTTACATTCAACAATTTTCTTCAGCATTTTATTTTCAAATTTCTATGAAAAACAAAAGTTTTGCAAATACAGTTAATTTTTCACTAATTAAATTGTACAAACTCAGTTTTTGTTTTTCTGAAATTCTTGCTGAATTTAAGTTGGGATAAAATTAGGGTAGTCATGATTTTCGAAAAAAGAGAGACTAAGGAATTTTTTCATAGAGTTTTTAACAACTTCTGAATTTAATTGGATAAATATGAAGCCTTGTTAAAAATTATGATTATTTTTTGTATCTTGAGGTTTGCAGGGAATTACGAAAAAAAAATTCGGAATTGGCACGCGTCCCGAAGCAACCCGGGACGGGCGTCCAGCGGGACGGGAGTCCTGCCTCCGGGACGGGCGTCCCGAAGGCCGCCTCTTCTATAAAAATTCATTTGTTTTTCATTTTCTCTCAAATCTACAACCAACAATTCATCTCTCTAAAAATATTTCTCTCTACCTTCTCTCTAAAATTTTGGCAAACTCTCCAAAGTTTAAAAATTCGAGTTTCCCTCCAAAATTTGAATTTTGAACTTCACTCAAAAATTCGAATTTCCCTCCAAAATTCGATTTTCCCGCCAAAAATTCAAAATCTCTCCCTAACCTAATTTCATCCTTCTGAATTCAAATTCACCTCCAGAATTTGAGTTTAAAGATTTCCTTCCCACCTAAACTCTCTCGTACGTTCTTAATGGCTCCCAAACGTGCTCGTACCACATCTACCATGACAGTTACCTCAGTGGCACACCCTTTTATGCTGTTTCCCTCCAGCACAGCATACCAAGAGAGATGCCTTGGGTACATCGGGCGTACGATACTGACGGGCAGAACGTTGGATTGGGCAGCAATACAGACGCTAGGAGTAGAGCCGGAAGTCAGACGCATACTCGACGTGCCACCTTACAATCGAGTATTCATCGTCACAGAGCCCACATACCTGGAGCTGGTATGTGAGTTCTATGCATCTTTTACATGCCACCAGGAGCAGATCACATTCCGCTTGGGCGGAATAGATCGGTCGATAAGCATGGATGAGTTCGGCGTCGCCCTAGGTATCTGGCAGAGAGATGAGCTAGATACGCCCGCATACACCACAGCAGTTCGAGACTTCACGACTGCAGACGTCTCCACTGCTTGGGCTCAGATCTGCATGACGGGTGTCCCATACCAACATGGCTTTGCAAAAGCCACAGGTATTTATCCTACTCTTCGTTACCTGCATGCTATCATTGCACATACATTGTCAGGACGACGGATAGCTCCCGGAACTATCACCCAGATGGAGACATTCCTTCTGGCCAACATGCACATGGGATCTACGGTAGAGATGGCTAGACTCATCGCAGTCGTCATGCGAGGATTCGCTACAAACACCAGGAAACAGTATCTGGGGCTCGGACCGTACATCACCAGGCTAGCCCGCTACCTGGAGTTGGACATAGAGGGCTCGGAGCTGACCCTGGTCGCCCCGACCACTGTTCCCACTGATCTTACCATTCTACGGAACATGGGAATGGTTGTCCGGGATGCGAATGGCCGCTACACCATCCACACAGAGCAGCCAGGACAGGCATCAGCATCGGAAGCATTTCCAGCGCATATCCCTCCGTCCGAGACGTTCGTGCCACGTACTGCTTTCGAACGACACATGTCGCACGGATTGGCAGAACTATCGGCCCGATACAGTCGAGACATGGACAGGATTGATAGATGGCTGTCGATGATGGATGACAGGATCGCCATGCACACCAGCAGGATTGAGGAGATACATCAGCATACTTCCCGACTGGCGAAAAACTTCGAGTTTGACTTTACAGCAGACTTAGGTCCACTGGACGATGACCTGCCGGGTTCTTAGTCTCTCTCTCCTTCTTTCCTTTCCTTTCTTTTGCTTTTGTTTTTCTTGTTCTATGTGTATAAACATGTCTGGGCTGTATGACGTATGAATCTATGTACAAAATTGATTTATATGACATACATAATTGTTTGCATTATTTTGTTTTTTTTATGTCTTTCTTACCCATAGTATAGGTAAGCATCTTTTCTTTGTGTTTTATTTCTTGTTTTCAAATAAGTATGGGGTAATTAGATATGCATGAACACTGAGGACAATGCCAGAATTAAGTGTGGGGTAGCAGTGCACGGTGCACTATAGCAGTTTGCAAAATTTTTTGCATGCTTTTGCTTGTTTTCCCCGTATTTTCACACCCTTCCAAAAACAATTTCAAAATTTTTCCGTCTTTCAGACTTCTAAATGCAGTATGCTTGGTTAAACAATTGCTTATGTCTATGATATGTAGGTAGTATGTTATGGTTAGTAGGAGATAATTGATGACTACTGCTGAACTAATTGATTAGGAATAGGGAATTCCTGATAACTGAGCACAACTTTGTCTGGATTAGAAACCTCAGCCAATTGCATGTTCAAGACTTAACTAGATAAAATTAGACCAGTTGTGGATATATTGGCAGTTAGAATGACTAGATGAGACTCTGAGTTCTGAGTGTGGGGTTATCTGATACGCGAAAATCGTATCACCTTTTTAGCATGTTTTTATATATGATTTAGGGTGAAATTGAGGGTAAAATGATCTTAATTGTTCATTATTTACTTAATTTCACAGTTTTTATGATTTTGGAAGTGTCATGTGAAAAGTAGACGAAAACAGCAAATTTTGGGGCAAAAACATAATTTTTGGAAATATTGACTTGGTCAAAGGGTCAAGACGGGCGTCCCGACCTAGTCAAAGCACCGGGAAGGGCGTCCAGGACTCGGGACGGGCGTCCCGACCTGGTCAACATATCAGGACGGGCGTCCCAATCTGGGACGGGCGTCCCGAACCCCCAGATCCAGTCCCACATCGAATTTTTGATGAAAAATCACCCCGGGAAGCTGCTATAAATACCCCAGGCCTCCAGCAGTTGAAATCATTCATCTCCACTCGATCTGAGTCATTTAGTGGTTTCCAGTGTACACTTCTCCAGTACACAACTCACTCAGAGACTCGGATCTCAGTTTTCTTTCTTGTTAGTGTTTTGTTTTAGTTTCTGAGAAATAGTCTCAGATCTTAGGCGTACATAGATAGGTTCGTTTCTGGTATTCATAGAATACCCGAGATTTCGTTAGGAGATCCTAAGAGGGCTCTAGGCGTTCGAAGAGTCAGTCCACAGGACTGGGCTTAAGCTGGGTATTAAGGTAAAGCCCAGTTACTAGGCTGAGGTAGCGTCCTCCGACGGTTCTGGCGAGCAGAGTCGGGTCAAGCAATACGGCATATACAGCAGTACGCTCCATCGGCGAGACTTCATAAAGGGTGATTTCTTTATGGCATCGGTCCCCCTGTCCCTCTCTTATATGTTGTTATTGTGTTTGTCCAAATAACAGTTTGAATACCAGATTATGATTATTATGAATATTTGTGATATATGTTGAAGTTATAATGTTTTTCTAGAAATGGCCACCTGCTTAAATATCCATTATGTCTGCATGTCTATCGCCGTTCTTTTAAACTGAAATTAGGGTTATAGACAATTCCTAACCACGGTCTATTCATAACTTGTTTAGTTTAACAGGCATCAATTAGTATTGGTGTCTGCCATACTAGATAAAATAATCTGCGAAACACCATGTTGGTTGAAAGTAGTCTAGGTAGTCTGAGTAGAGTTTTATGTCGGCGGTTATGAGACGAGCAGTATGATCCCCAAAGTGACATAGGGCGTTCATTGCTGACTTTAGTCCGAGCCGTGAGTAGGGCCGTTACCCTTAACGATGGGGCGGTAGCGTAGAAATTCAGATGTGGTAACCTTTAGACACAGAACATAGTTGTAATTCAGGCCAAGACATGTCTAAAATACTCGAATATAGGTCAATCAACGTATAGTAACAGTATAACATAAAATCAGGATCTCGTCTATAAAACACTTTCAGGTTTAGTTAGACTTAAACCTAGTGGAGAATGAATCACCCTCTCATCAAAATTATTGATGAAGATTGCATAACTGGATTATAAGATAAGAGTAGGAATAAAGGCTAGTTACTACTAAGTCGTTACTACTTCCCTGGGAGTACGATATTTATTTAATAAAATCGTAGATACTTTCCAATAGACTAGCTACACGATAGGTACTCTACCTTAGGTTCTGGCTGATTAAGTGACACCATAGAGACTAAATATGACAATTAGTCAATCACAGTCCTTAATTATTCATAATCAACATAGGGTAAAATAACACCTATTTAGCATATCGACCGGAACTGCATCAATCTTTACACTCTGCGGCTCTGCCATCAGTTGGTATTCATCACTTCAAGCCGTTGCGGCTTTGTCCACCACTGAAGCAGAATATATTGCTGCTACTGAAGGAGTGAAAGAGGCTATCTGGCTCCGAGGCTTAGTTGTTGAACTTGGTTTACAACAAAACATTCTTGTTATGTTCTGCTACAGTCAGAGTGTTGTCCACTTGGCCAGGAATAGCAAACATCACTCAAAGACCAAGCATATTGATATTAAACGCCACTTTATCCGAGATATTATCGATGCAGGAGAAATTAATGTGGAAAAAATTCATACAACTGAAAATCCTGCAGATATGTTAACCAAACCACTTCCAGCCGCTAAGTTCGATCATTGCTTGAACTTAGCTGGTATCATTCATTGTTAACAGGATTTCATGGCGAGAGAGTATTTCCGGTCAAAATGAGATCAAGCTAGAGATTTGTTCGTCATGCTCTCCTTTTTCCTTTGTTCAACAATTGCTGTCAAATTCATTTTCAACAATGGTTGTTCTCTTCATTCAATTTCAACAATGGCTGCTCTCTTCAAGATCGGAGGCTAAGACTTATATATATATATATATATATATATATAAAAGTAGGTGGCGTATGCACCCCTATATATACATGATACTTTTATGTTTTACATTCATCTTGCACATAAGTTGTTGTAATTGTTTCCCTCTAGCCAAATCGTTTTCCCTCATTTTGCATAAGGAATTATTCCTTCTAAACACCTCCCAATCTCTCCTTTATATTTTGTACTCTCGTCAATATTAGTGGAATTTTTGGTTTTCTTGCCGGTGATTTTTTACCTCTATTTAAAAAGAGTTTTTCCACGTAAAACATTGGTATCAATTTTACTGCTTTATTAATTTCTCGTAATCTTTGGTTGAATTTATTACGCTTCCACACTCTATACCCCTACATACCATTTTGGAGATTACCAGTGGCTGAATCTTGTTTTGGAGGGTCATTTTGACGGTGAGCATTGGTGGAATCCTGCACTGGGGTGAAGCTGAGTGTTTGGGGTGAAGCGGAGTGTTTTGGTCATATTTCGTTGATCAGATGTTTGGCCATTCCTTGAAGTAGTGGTTTTGTTTAAACTGTCGACCGCAGGAGAATTTTTGTTGGTGACAGCAGATTCTGTAATTTCAGGGACAGTGGACATGATTTTTCTGGTTGTATAATGTAATCTGAAAGAAGAAGAAGAAGAAGAAGAAGAATGAAAGGTGGATTGCAGAATTCAATTCTTTGTAAATTCATAAGTACTGCTTCACAAAAATCCCCAGTAAAAAGAAAGAAGGAGATGTAACGACCAAGACTCTTTTGACTTTTTTCTTTTTTTGAGAAGAAGGAAGAACATAGCCCAAAATATAGCTAGTATAATTTGGAATGGAATTCCCATAATGACCCCGAAGGAGAAGAGAAATACGGAAACATCCATTTTCTTTTTCATTTTTTTTTTCTTTCGCAAATCCAATATAAAATTATTCCAATTATAAATTTCATTTATTTAAGAGATAAAAATTTGTTCGCATTTCATAAAGAAAAAGAAAAACATTTTAAAACGAGAAAAACAAGTCATATATTTTTTCCAATTGAGGGGTTTTTAATAGAAATGGGTGGGTGTATTCTGAGTACGAGAAAAAAAAATTAAAAAAAAACCACCCAGGAAGATAAATCTATTTTCCAGTACTGGGAAGTCATTGAGGAGTTTATGTTACAAAAAGAGAAAGAAAATAAGTCATCGCCCACAAGAAGATAGATTGGTCAGTAAACATATGTATACCTTGGAACAAAAAATGAGAATGTTTCGGTGGTTGGGAATAATTTCAGACACAAAGAACTCCTTTTGAAAAGGTTTACCTGTAGGATGAACGAAGAAAAGGAACCAGCTTAAACTTGTTTCCCACTGATGAACTTTCCTCAATGATATGAACGATTCAAAATATCCTTCAGAGTGATAGTTGATTCAGCTGGTCGCCAGTTGGAGATGCTCCCCATTGAGATTGCTTTAGGCTTCCCCAAGGGGACTTAAAAATTTTTCAGCACCGGTCAGTCCCTTGAATTCCAAAGTTGAGGCAGTGTAAGCTGTAAGATTCTTCAGTTCTGATATCTCTTTAGTCCTATTAATTGCAGCCTCCAAAACTAGACTTCCAGATTTTTGAACTTTACTAAGCTTAAACAGCTTTTGCAAGAAGAAGGAACCAAAATTTTCCATCTCTGTTGTTTTTGCTCTTGGGAAAAAGAACTTGTGGGGTGCTGATCCATCTAGGTGCAGTAGGTCTTTCAATTCTGACAAGATATCAAATTATCTCATTTGATTTTGTCTATCAGTCATCATACAAAACCAAAAGAAACTTCTTTCCTTTGGTTTTTTCATGTAACTTTTTCCTTCTTAAGGTCCTATTCCTTAGCTTGATCATGATTAACTCCCCTGATTTAATGCTCAAATTCCCACTCCTTCGAAACAAGAGGTACACTAATTGTCTCAGAATACTCTAGCAAGGATCAATAGGATCATAATTCATGTTTAGAGATGCCCAAAGAGTGACGTCAAGCTTCCTCCCTCAGATATCAGATTTCTCAACCTCCTTGACATCCATCGTCTTTCAACCTCTAGTTTCACCAACAAGAACAAGTTTCTTCACGTTGCCATCAATTAAAGATCTAAATATCTCTTTAAATTGTTCCCCAAATACCAGCCATTACAGATCCGTAGAAGCTGCTGTAATTATTTCAGACATAATAACAAGTCACAAGCTAAGGATACACTTTAAGATGATAACAAGGTAGGAAGTTAACTAAAAGTAGAAGCATTTTGGACCAGAAATTGCCTTACGACATAGATGGGGTAAGTAGTTTAAATGTCGCTTTGTTGATCCTTAGCGGTGCCACCAAATCCATAGAATTGTTATCAAAATTTGACAAATTAACCCATAGAATTAACAAAAAAAAATTTTCAGTTAATATGAAATTTGGAATCTGATGTATAAGCTATACAGATATTCCGAAGATATTCTAATTAATAAATGATTTTATGACTCATAAGAAGAAGAAAAAAATTTTAATAAATCTCCCACCGTTAGAAACTCCATAAAAATTTTACCCTAAGCCCCAAAATCATAAAACGGCTCCGAAGCTTTACCAAATTTTTTTTTGTTTCTCAAATTGGTATTGAATGTAATGGAAGGAAAAAGAGGTGAATATGAAAATGAGTCGTAAGAACCACTTACAGAGTTACAGATACTCTTCTAGATACTGTGGAGCTTAACCTTCATTTGAAAATGACAACGTCGGTTGGTATCTCTACTTAATAACTTCTGGAGCCGCATCTGATCGGTAGCACACGAAGACGACGGTCTCTCGTTACCAGAGAACGGCGACGTCATATCCAGCCGGTGATGGCTGTAGGAAGATGGGGAGGGAGGGAAACAGGGCCAGTGGGCTGAGGGCGGGAATAGCTAGAACTGACCTTGTGGATCCCATATCTTAACGCATTTTATTAATTCTTTAAAATAATATAAAAGGAAGACTTTCATTATCCAGTTGACTTGAAAACGTCCCCCATAAATTAATTATTAATTGAGCTAATAAGTATTATAAAGTTTGAAATTTAAAATTATTTTATTAATTTCTTTAGTAGAAAGATAATAATTCATTAATAAATTTTCTGATAAAATTTATTGATCATTTAACCAATGTTTATATATATATATAATTTATATATTTGATGATTTCTTTGCTTTGCAAATAAAAATATTATTAATCATTTAAAACCAATTTATCCTTTTAGCTTGAATACATTTCTAGTATTAACAAATTCTATAAAGTGCATTTAAGCATTCATAAGTATAAATCTTCATTTCTTTTTTATTTTATAATACAGATATTTGTTATTACAGTACTAAATTTAGCAACAAGACATGAGCCATAGTAAAATCTTCGTTTCTACAACTTCTGGAAACTCTCAAGTTTCAAATAGGTTTATATATAAATAATTAACGACTACTTCTGGAAAAGGAAAATCACAACATTAAAGTAGGGTATTAAAAACTAGTAATGAGCACCAAATGCAAGTTCAGTTCTTTCATAGTACAAATACCCTAAAACACACTGCACGTACTAAACTGGGAATTATATATATATATATATATATATATATATCGATCACATTTGGGAAGCTGAAGACTATATAAATAATTAAAGACATTTCAAAAGGAAAAGAGAGGATCTTCAAAATGGGTGGTAACTCTTTTGTCTGGAAAATTAAAGAGAATATCACAGTAAAGATCATTGTAGAAGCAAAATGTAGGGTATAGAGGGTCTACTAGTAATGACCATGACTGAAAAATATCATCTTCCATGCACAAGTTTTCCGGCACGAACTCTTGTGTCCAGCTGCAGGTATTATTATTATTTTCTGAAATATTCATTTCTGCAAAGGCTGTTTCCAGTTGTCTTCTTCCCTGCTGATCATCATCAGCAGCAGAATAGTCACTACCTGATGAGGAAGTGTCATCAGCCAGTTCTAGGGTTGAGGGTTTAATTTCTTGGATGGGTACTTGTTCAGGATCCGGATCAGATTCATTATCGTCATCATCATTTTCATGAACACTTGGCACGAAATTATTCTTGGATATGGAGAATAATTTCTTGAGTCGTGTGTGCCAATAATTCTTTATTTCATTATCAGTTCTTCCCGGAAGTTCTTTTGCAATCAGTGACCATCTGAAACATATGATCCAACAAAGAATTAAAATTACAAAAATTATATATATATATATATATATATATATATTGTTTCTGATGAAATCCATTTAATTATTTTTCTACAAATTAATCACACAAAATTACAACTTTTTACATCTCAAATGAACAATCAATATGAAATGCACCTTTAAACCTAAAAAAATCCTAGAGTTACACCCTCTTTAATTCTATATATCATGTGTATATATATATATATATATATATAGTTCAACTAATTGAAGGAAAGAAAAGATGGAAATGGTTCAGAATTAATCCTCACTTTTTTATGAAAGAAAAAAATAAAAACCTATACATATAATTAATTAAAAGAGCAGGAAGAGGAAGGGAATTAATCCTTACCAGTAATTTTCTATACATATACATATATGATATATATATATATATATATAGTTAGTGCACTGCAAAGTACCTGCTTCCGAACTTCTGATACATGCTGATAATGATTTCCACTTCTTTCTCTGTAATGTTTCCTCGCTTTACATCAGGCTTTAAGTAGTTCAACCAACGAAGTCTGCAGCTCTTTCCAGATCTCGATAACCCTAATATATATATATATATATATATATTAGGAAGGAATCGGATTGATGATGATGATGATGATGAGAAGTAATTAATTAGAAATTATGAATTAATTAAGTAGGTTAATTAATTACCAGCAAACTTTGGCATGTGATTCCAATTCCAAATCCCATATCTGTGAATATAAGCTATGAGTTTTCGATCTTCTTCGGAATCCCAAGCACCTTTCTTTAGTACTGTTTGATTCTCCTTCCGAGGAGATCTCACCATCCCCACTCTCTCCTCTCTATAGTTTTTGCTCACTTTATAATTAAAATCTTACAACATTAAATGCAACAAAGCTTTTATATACTAAATTTTTCTAATGACTTGGAACGTGCGCTTCTAATTATTTATTTAATGTTATTATTTTTTATTGTCTTATCTATATATATATATATATATATTGCAACTTGAATTCTGAGGGTCCTAAATAGCTTTTAGTGATATATAATTATAGGATTCAATATAAAAGTCCCTTGTACATACTCTCTATAGAGGAAACAAAGAAATGTTCATGTCAGAAAAGAACAAATTTTGATTAAAAAAAAATTAAGAATGAAATTTGTTTCATATTTCTTTATATAGTTGTTAATTTTGTACAACTATGTAATTATATATATATATATAGTTTATATATAACACAAGAGTTCTCGATAAACCTACTAAATTATACAAATTCTTTTCAGTAGCCTAAATATTCTTGGGCCCACATATACCCACAAGGTTGGGCTTCCACCACTTAACTCCACATTAGTATGATATTGTCCGCTTTGGGCCCTAATAAGCCCTCACGGTTTTTTGTTATTGGGCAACATCCCAAAAGGCCTCATACTAATGGAGTTAGTGGAACTCTTATATGCTAGTCACCTCTAGCATTATCTTCAGATGTGGGACATGGGTTGATACCCCAACAATCCTCCCCTCAAACCAAGGACCACATACCCGTGTCCTCCCCCTAGAGGGACAATCTTCCTGCATCTCCGCAAGCACTAGATTGGACTCGAACCCCTCAAACCAAGGACCACATACTCGTGGGCCTCCCCTAGACGAAATCGTACCACTGCCGCTCCTTCGACACAAGGCGGCACACAAGGCACCCACAATCGCTAGGTCGACAAGAATGAGGGCCTCCCCACACATCTCTTACAAACAAGCCCATTAACCTTAAGCTCTGATACCACTTCTGTTTTCCTTTTTGGTCTTTTGGTCAATAATAATGAACCCCAAAAAAAATTGTTTTTTTTTTTAGTGCCCACATGGGCTGGACCCATAACAATCTCCCCCTCCAGCCCAATTCGGAGAAGATCATACGCCAACCACGTCAAGCAGACATACCTGCAAGCTTGGAACAAAACTCAAGCTTGCCTCCGGGAACCACCTTTGTTAGCATATCAGCGCCATTCTTGTTTGTGTGAACCTTCTTCAACTTCATTAGTTGCTTTTCAATGATATCACGCAACCAATGATACCTCACATCAATATGCTTTGTGCGAGCATGGTACATGGTGTTTTTGCTCAAGTCTATAGCACTTTGACTATCGCAAAGCACAACATACTCATTTTGCTTCAAACCCAACTCTTGAAGGAAACGCTTCAACCAAATCATCTCTTTGCATGCTTCCACTGCTGCTATATACTCTGCCTCAGTTGTTGACAAAGCTACACACTTTTGTAGCTTGGATTGCCATGAAATGGCTCCCCCTGCAAATGTAAACAAGTAACCTGAGGTAGACTTTCTGTTAACAAGATCTCCAGCCATGTCAGCATCTGTAAATCCCTCAAGAATAGGCTCACTGCCTCCAAAACACAAACTCAGCTTTGAGGTGCCCCGCAAAAATCTCAAGATCCACTTTACAGCTTCCCAGTGAACCTTGCCTGGATTAGCCAAGAATCTGCTAACCAATCCAACAGCATGTGCATATCGGCCTTGTACACACCATAGCGAATCAACGAACCAACAGCAGAAGAGTAAGGAATATGAGACATGCTTTCTTTCTCTTTCTCAGAAGTAGGACAACAACGCTTGCTCAATTTGAAATGACTGGCAAGTGGTGTATTGACTGGCTTGGCATTCTTCATATTGAACCTTTCAAGCACTCGTTCAATATACTTCTCTTGTGATAGCCAAAGCTTACCAGCTTTTCTATCACGAATAATTTCCATGCCAAGAATTTGCTTCGCAGGACCCAAATCTTTCATTTCAAAGGACTTTGACATATCCACTTTCAACCTGCGAATCATCTCAACATCGTGTCCCACTATCAACATATCATCAATATACAAACAAAGAATAATGAAGTTATCATCAGAGAATTTTCTAAAATACACACAAGGATCTGCAGTAGTATGCATGTACCCATTACCACTCATGAAGGAATCAAACTTACGGTACCATTGCCTTGGTGCTTGCTTGAGCCCATAAAGACTCTTTTTCAACTTGCAAACAAAATTCTCTTTTCCTCTGACTTCAAATCCTTCCGGCTGTTCCATATAAATCTCATCATCCAAATCACCATGTAAAAATGCAGTTTTTACATCCAGTTGTTCAAGCTCAAGATCCAAACAAGTCGCTAGTCCCAAAATCATGCGAATGGAAGTCATCTTCACCACTGGTGCAAAAATTTCATCGTAGTCGATGCCTTTCTTCTGATGGCATCCCTTCACCACCAGTCTTGCCTTCCGTCTCACTAGCTTTTGGCCATCTTTCTTGTTCTTGAACAACCACCTGCTCTTCAAGACTTTCTTCTCTTTTGGACGCTTCACCAAGTTATAGGTTTCATTCTTCTTCAAAGAATCCATCTCCTCTTGCATAGCCTTCAACCAATGGTCTTTGTCTGGATGTGACAAGACTTCTTTAAGGCTTTCAGGCTCCCCCTCATCAGTGATTAGGATATAATCTGAACTTGGATAAAGTCTTGAAGGTTCTCGAACTCGGGTTGACCTTCTCAATGTTGGCTCTTCCACCTGTGGGTTGTTTTGCTCCCCCTGATTAGAAAACTCTCCACTTTCACTTTCAATAGCTTCATCATCAGGTTGTGACACAATCTCTGATTGTACCTCTTCAATATGATCATGTTCATGAGTAGATTCATGACCATCATCGGGAGCATCACCTGTTTGTTGGACATCTGGAACAGAAACATGAGACATATCAGTAGCACCGTGAGATAAATCAGTATAATATGTATTACCAGCACCTAAGAGATGAAAACCCATCTCGTGCTCGTAAAATACAACATCTCTACTTCTCACAACTCTTTTCTTTGTTGGATCATAAAGCCTGTAACCAAACTCTTCATCACCATATCCAACAAATACACAAGGAGAAGTCTTGAAATCAAGCTTCAATCTCTGTTCCTTCGGTACATGCATGAAGGCCTTGCATCCAAACACCTTCAAATGGGAATAAGAAGGATCTCTCCCAAACCAGACTCTATCAGGAATATCAAACTCCAAAGGAACTGATGGTGCTCTATTTATCAAGTACACAGCTGTTCCAACTGCTTCACCCCAAAATGACTTAGGAAGATTGGACATCCTAAGTATGCATCTCACTTTCTCAACAATAGTTCTGTTCATCCTCTCGGCAACTCCATTGTGCTGTGGGGTACCAGGTTCTGTTCTTTCATGCCGAATCCCATATTTTGAACAATATGCTTTAAACTCATTTGAAGTGTATTCACCTCCATTATCAGTTCGGAGGCACTTTAATTTGCAATCTGTCTCCCTTTCCACCATGGCATGAAATTTCTGAAAGACACCAAACACATCGCTTTTGTGCTTCAATATATAAACCCAAGTTCTCCGAGTAGCATCGTCAATAAAAGTAGCAAAGTATTTGTTACCACCAAGTGATTCCACCTCCATAGGACCACACACATCAGAATAAACCAACTCTAGCTTCAATTTCTTTCTCCTGGATCTCTTGGGAAAAGAAACTCTATGCTGCTTTCCTGCTAAACAATGATCACATGGGTCAAGAGAAATAGTAACATCAGCAGGAATAAGAGACTTACCCGCCAACAGTTTTATACCCTTCTCACTAATGGGCCCACATATACCCACAAGGTTGGGCTTCCACCACTTAACTCCACATTAGTATGATATTGTCCGCTTTGGGCCCTAATAAGCCCTCACGGTTTTTTGTTATTGGGCAACATCCCAAAAGGCCTCATACTAATGGAGTTAGTGGAACTCTTATATGCTAGTCACCTCTAGCATTATCTTCAGATGTGGGACATGGGTTGATACCCCAACAAATATATATATATATATATATAATATAAGTGTGGTGTGGTAGAATATTGTTGACGTTTGTTTCCAACAACGTTATCATATTTTCATGCATATGATGACGAACACTTTGATATTGACTGTCAATGCTAAGCCCTACAACTTGGAAAAATTTAAACAGATAATTTCCTTATGGTCGCTGGTTATACCATCTCTACTATATTTGCATGCATATGATGAACTGATCATCTCGGCTGGGAGTCAATATATATATATATATATGTGTGTGTGTGTGTGTGTGTGTGTGTATACAAGTCAAGTCTTAGATTAAAAAACAAAAGGTTGTTAGAAATTACCAAGAAATAGTCATACATTTTTGCATTTTCCTTTTGTAGTGATCATGAACAGCTGATTTCAGAGTCAATTTGATTTTTAGTAAAGAAGAAGAAGAAAAACCCCAATGATATATCAAAGGTATGAAAACTGGATGTAATTAATTTGAAGACAGCACACTGTATAATTATTCTTGAGAAAGAAATTAAAAGAGACCAAATCAAAGCCCTAACTGTACTTTGATCTCTGTATATATATAATTATTAATGTGATGATTCAACATTTTCATGCTTTCTTTTTCTTTTTCTTTTCTTGTGGGGGACACCTAGATGACATTGTCGGGTTAATCCAGTCAATTTGAAAGGGAAGATGATGCAAAAGATAAATTATTTTCATAAATAATTTTTTTCCAGAAATAAAAGATTTACCAGCTGGCCCTAATTAGTTCCCCATATCAATTGGATAACTTCAATCTCATCCACAAATTATTGGAATTTTTTCATTCTAAAGAATTGAATCTTTTTTTTTTTTTTTTTTTTTTTTTTTGCTTTCTCCCTTTTTAACCTTCAGACCTAGTTGAAATATTAAAAAATAACTTCAGAAATGGGCATTTTTGACAATTGCCACTCCAGAATTATGGGTTTGATTTTTTATTTTCCAGTCCTTTTGGGATAAGGAAGTATGTAATTGTATCTTGTAATATTCTTATTAATATTTATATTTATATATATATAATATGAATGTTACGAATAATAATTTTCAACAATTTTCTTCATTTGAAAAAAATTAAATAAACTTAAAAAGTTAAATTAAATTTATATATATTTCTTAGTCGACAAGAATAAATTGGACAGCCCATAGTTTAGCTTTAGAGAATAAGGATAACTATGGGGAATTAAATATAGACTTAATAATTGGAGATCGATGTATATGATGACGTCATAAATCATATGCCAGCATGACATAGCCATAGGATTTCTGAAATAGTTTAACACTAATAAATTTGTCGTTTTCCTGCAAAATATAATTAGTACACCTAATTTGAAAATAATAATATGAACGTCTTTTTTCGGGGGGTTTTTCCTGGCACTTCTTGCCCAAGAAACAAAAAGAAATGTATTAAAGTGGCAAAAAAAAGTGAGTAAAAATACTTTGAATAATAGAATTTTCACATTTATGTAATATTACTGAACACCTTATTTTTTAAAAATTAAATTATAAATCTAAAAAAAAAAAATAGTTTCTTAATAGAGCGAAAAAGAAGGATTAATTAAAAGCGAGAATTAATGATAATTGGAATCGGTGATGAATGAGTAATCATAGAAAAGGAAGTAAGAAAGGTGTTTTTAATTTTAATTAAATTATGGTGGTTAGAGAAGAAGATAAGCAATTGTTGAATTTAATTGTGAATAGCCGCCGCCCACCCATGTCGTCCAAAAATTTCAAAACTTCTGAAAATGATTTTTCTTTTCTTTTATTTTTTATTTTGTTTTATATCATGTCAATGTCATTGTGGGCCACCTTTGAAAATTTGAATCCATGCTGGAGAACGCGTTGACAATTTCCGTAAACTTTTCCTTTTTCTTTCTTTCTTTCATTCTTTTTAATAATATAATAACCACCTTAATTTTTTTTTTCTTCCGTTTTTGTGTTCTTAGCTACTTACCACCAACTTAAAATAATAATAATAAAAATAACTTGTTACCATTTTTAATAATATGCTTCTCTTAATCCATTTCTTTGATCCTCCTAATTTCTATCTTTTGTAATATTTATTATTTATTTTCATAAAATTGTTATACATATTAAAAATAAAATAAAAATGTATATATATAAAGGAATATAACATACAAAACATGAAGTACAACTAGAATTGTACAATTGCCAAATACTGATTGGCAGCCAGCCCTAAGAATTCTCTTTTGACTAAGAGAATATATTGGAGATGGTAGTTATGGCTTTACTATACATATTATATCCACAACGTAAGATCCAGTCCCGTCTTCAAATTATATCCCAAACCTTAAATTCCTTTTTTATTTATATATATATATATATATATATAATATATATATATTTCTTTATTTTTAGTTTAGTTTATTTATGTTAAAGGAAGAATGTTCCGGTTTAAGGAAATTCTATTTAAGGTTCACAAATTGAAGTTTGGATAATTGGATTAGACGCGTGTTTCTTCTTCTAGAGAATGTTGTTGTTTTTGTTTTTCTTTTCTGAAATTAAAAAAAGAAACTCGGGAAATGTTGGTTTTATTTTCTAATAATTAAGGTAGGTATAAACATAATCTTCGAAAGTAGTGAAATTAATCAATCAGTCAAAAAAGTATATAAAATGCTAGTCAAAATTCTATTACAAATTCCAGGTTAGAAATCAATTTCTAGCGTTCCCAATCTTTTTCTTTGATTAGAGAAGAAAATTTCGTTTCCACTACCAAAAAAATATTGCTTCTTTTCGGTTCAATTTCCTCTGGCAATTTTTCCATTCCATTTTTTATTAGAATATTCACACCTTTTCAAAGTCTACATTTTATTAAAAAAGGAAAAAAAAAATTTAAGGAAAGCAAGAAAGGCACGATGGGCTAATCACCTGTACAAGTCAAACAATTATGTTTGTTCAGAACCCAAAAGAGTAAAGAAATCAGTAGTGAAAGAAAAGCAAAGCAGAAATTTTTTACAATTGAATTTCAAGAGCTGATAAATAAAATAAAAAAAAACCAGAAATTGAAAACACAGAGATTGATGATTGATAAATTTTGGATACGTGACCTCTATTTACATGGGTGAGGCCATTTTTATACCACCACCCCCCAAACAGGAAGAAAATCAAAGAGTTCTTCAACATAGATGGCACTAACATAATCTTTTCTATACTGTTTTTGTTGTTTCTCACCCTCACTCTTTTGCTGCTAAGAATGTTGCAGTCAGATCACAAGGGCGGCGTAGTAGCAAAAGGCCCTCTTCGTGCTTCATATGCATTTCTGGCGGACTATTTGAGTGATCAGACAGACACAAAGCAGAAGTCTGGCCAGCTTCAAGAACACCGTATATGACAAAGTAAGGTTTTTTGAGAGACAGCTTCTGCGGAAAGAAAGCAGAGATGGAGGATTTAAGGCCATTGCAGTCTTCGGGATGCTGGGAGTCGGAAAAACTACACTTTGTCAGGTAATGTTCAACAGCCCAAAAGTGAAGGAAGAATTTCTTCCCAGAATATGGGTATGTCTGTCGAAGCAGGCCGAGGAAAAGGAAAACAACAGAAGAGAAATTGTGAGGAGGATGTTAGTTTGCCTAGGAGTTGAAGATGAAATCATCGAATCCGCTGGCCAAGATCCAACCTTTGGGCTTCAAAAACTAATCTTTCTCCTTCGATTACAGTTAATGGGGAAAAAGTACTTGATCGTGCTGGACGATGCTTGGAACCCAGACGAGTGTTTTGAGAATTTAGGTTCTTCACTCTTCTCCACCCAGCGGGAAGAGAGCTGCTACAAACAGCTTGCTTATGGATTACCAAAAGGGCATGGAGGGACAGTAATCGTGACATCTAGGTCTGAGGAAATTGCAAAGAAAATGGTGGGTGAGGAGAATTCTCATCATCTTTTGCCCATCAAAGACAGAGAGAGCTGCTGGTAAATATTCATGGACTCAGTTGAGAAAGATGGAAAAAGATTTCCTGAAATACTTGAAAATTTGAAGGATTTGATAATAGACGAGTGTGCAAGTCTTCCATTGGCTGCCAAAATGATGGGTGAAATTATGCACCGGAATCTTTCCATTGAAAACCCAGTTGCCGCCGTCCCATCGCTGCATTCCACCATCTAGAATTGATTAAATGAATTTTTTAAATTACTTTTTTTTTTTTTTTTTGCTCCATCTTTCTTATCTTCCTAGTATGTTAGGTGATCTATCTTTCAAGGAATACTTCTTCATGTTTAGTCAATGACTGCTTCTGAATTATTTCTCTTATGTTTGCTTTTCTGCTGATACTAATTATCAGCTTCAATATTCATTTTGTGGGAGGTGTGATATGCCACGTGTCACTGAACCACTCCCATACTATTCATGGAATAAAACAAATATATGAAAGAAAAAAAGGTAAAACAATTAAATACTTTTAATATTTTCTTAGTTTCAATTATTTCTTTCTTTTTTAATATTATTTTATGTGTCTCTTCTCTTTCTCATATTAAATAACATGAACCTGGAAATCCAGATTGTGGTCTTTTTTGAGGATACGCATGCTTATTATTCTTAATACACCCCAAAATATGAACCATAATCTTGGCAATTCCCTGCTTCTGTTTCAATTCTATGTTTTCTTATTTGATCCTAGCACATTTCACACCATAATTTTCTTGTAAACTCTTTTACCTTATTGAAATCAACTTTCAGAACCTCAAGAAATATAGCAATCAATGGACCATCTGTTTCAATTTTACCTTATTGATCCACACTCCATAACCATCACAAGGGAAGAAAGAAAGCTTTGGACAACTGACCTTCTCTAAGTAAACCAAATCTGGGAATAGTTCTTGCAGCTCTCTCCAATCCAATTCCAATTCACTCAAGTACTTGAGACGTAATACCTGCACTTTCCATGTTTCCTTATTTTGTTCTCCACTCTCACAGTCAAGGTACTGATACTGACCCAAATCTGAGAACTTCCCACCTCTTATGTAGAGTTTCTTCAGGGACTTCAAAATTGAAGGCATTAGCCACTCGGGAGTAGTTGCTTTTGGGAAAGATTTGAGGTCCAACTTCTCTAGTTGCTCCAATTGTTTTTGTGCTGGTGCTGGAGGCTGGCGACTTCTGTTGTTAAATGTTAAACTCTTAGCAATAGTCCTTTGCGTACCAAATCCAGCTGCTTTCTCTGGAGTGCTCTCCTTGTCCATTTTCCTCGCTCTATCAGCTTCTGCAATACCTTTGCTGGATGGAGTACCCCTTCCACTTATCTCCCTGGTAGCCGTCTGTGTCTTTTCTCCTGTTTTGCAATCTCCCTCGGGGATACCTTTGTTGGATTGAGTTTGCACGGCATTCTCTTCATGTACCTCACTAGTACTCATTTTTTGTTTTTCCTCTCCATCATGTATCTCACAATTTCTGCTGGATTGGGCAGGTGAAGCATTCTCTCCTTGTTCTTCTCTCATCATTTCCTTCCCTCTTTCCCCTTCACCTGGTTTTGGAGTCTTGGCAATTTTGCTTGATTGAGGTTCCAAAGCATCTCCTTCTTGTATTTCTTTAGAATTCTCCTTTCTTTCTACTTCATCTGGTTTTGTAGGCTCTGGAATTTTGCTGGTCATAGCTTGTGAAGTACTCTCTCCTAGCTCTTCTTGAGTGATCTCCTTACTCATTTTCCCATCCTCGGGTTGGTTGGTAACCCTTGAAGCATTTTTGGTAGATGGAACTTTCAAGGCATCCCCTCCCCAAGCTATAGTGAGTTTGCGAAGCACCTTGAACTCCTGCAAAGCTTCAATGTTATTCTGCTCAGGGAATTCCAGCAAACCAGTATAAATACTCAATTTGATCAGCTTTGTCAATTTTGCCAAATCTTTAAGATTACACGAATTTTTGTTCTTCTCACCAACCACAAATCCCTTTAACACCCGCAGCTCTAAGAGTGAGGCAATGCCCTTTGGCATATGCTCAAGCAAATAACACTCAGATATATCCAAGTGGGTTAATTTCTTGAGCAAGCCAATTTTCTCAGGAATAGATTCAAGATTATGACAAGCTCTGAGGTCTAGGATCCTCAAATTCGACAGCTTTGAAATGGACTCGGGAAGTTCCATAATTCTTGAAACTCCTTGAAGGCTGAAAAACTTCAAATGATTCATATTTTGCAGTCCATCCAAGAAATCCTTCTCCTCCTCCTCCTCATCCTCAACCTCAATGTGATGAGTGGCTGATGCCCTCCATCTTCCTAGATATAGAATGTTCACATTCTTCATCTTTAGCAACCATTCCTTCTTGAATTCAAGAATATGTTCGTTGACATTGATTACTGTGTGAAGTTTCTCCAAATCTTGAACCTTTAATTTTCCCTCCCGTAAATCTTGATAATCTATTAAACCTTTGCCTACCAAGCATGCCTGAAAAGTCTCAGAAAACTTCTGAGTGGGTTTTCCATTATCAAAATCAAAGAAATTAGCCTTCTTACCTAGCATCATCAGGGCAGTGCTAATAAAAGGGTGCAGTCTGTAAGACGCCACACTGAGACTACGCTTCCCATCATTAACAGGTTCAATGAATCCCATTTTTGTTAGCTTCTCAAAATACTCGTCCGTAAACTCTTCAGGGGTTTTCTTCCCATCTTTAATTTGTGCTCTTGTTTCCTCATCCCGAGGAATTGGAGGCACGAAGCCTTCTGTCATCCACCAGTAAACCATTAGTCTCTTCTTGATGTCTTCATTCCCAGGGAAGCTCGAAAAGCAGAGCAGACAAAGTTTCAATTCAACAGGAAGTTGGCTAAAAAGAGCCTCCAAGTTTCTAAATTCTGGGCTATTCACAAACAGATCATCATTATAAAGCCTAGGCGCTTGTTTCATCACCTTCTCCGGCATGTTTCCCTGCTTCAATTTCAGGGTTCCTGCTCCGTGGTCTCTATGCGAGTCTTTATCTCCAATATCAGCCTTTTGTTTAGGGATCTGAAGCTTCAATTTAGTTACGGCTTTCTGCAAATCGCGAAGACTACGAAAATCTGGTTCTTCGTCCTTTCTCAAGAGTTCCAGCCTGTCGAAAGCCTCGTTGATTTCTGAATCGATTTGGGTTGTATAGCTGCTGAGTTTCTGGGCTTCATCTTTGATGTACTTAATTTCTGCATCAATCGATTTGGCAAGCTCATCTTTGCTGTAGGCAGTCTCCGGAACAGCGGGCGGATTCTTGAACTGCGACTTTACACCCTTGGGGGCTAAGAGACCTGGAAGAGGAAGACAAGTAGAATCCCTCTTATTAGGATCCCTAACAGGTGTATTTTGCTCATGGATACCATTTTGGGGATTACCAGTGGCTGAATCTTGTTTTGGGGGGTCATTTTGACGGTGAGCATTGGTGGAATCCTGCACTGGGGTGAAGCTGAGTGTTTTGGTCATATTTTGTTGATCAGATGTTTGGCCATTCCTTGAAGTAGTGGTTTTGTTTAAACTGTCGACCGCAGGAGAATTTTTGTTGGTGACAGCAGATTCTGTAATTTCAGGGACAGTGGACATGATTTTTCTGGTTGTATAATGTAATCTGAAAGAAGAAGAAGAAGAATGAAAGGTGGATTGCAGAATTCAATTCTTTGTAAATTCATAAGTACTGCTTCACAAAAATCCCCAGTAAAAAGAAAGAAGATGTAACGACCAAGACTTTGACTTTTTTCTTTTTCTTGAGAAGAAGGAAGAACATAGCCCAAAATATAGCTAGTATAATTTGGAATGGAATTCCCATAATGACCCCGAAGGAGAAGAGAAATACGGAAACATCCATTTTCTTTTTCATTTTTTTTTTCTTTCGCAAATCCAATATAAAATTATTCCAATTATAAATTTCATTTATTTAAGAGATAAAAATTTGTTCGCATTTCATAAAGAAAAAGAAAAACATTTTAAAACGAAAAAAACAAGTCATATATATTTTCCAATTGAGGGGTTTTTAATAGAAATGGGTGGGTGTATTCTGAGTACGAGAAAAAAAAATTATAAAAAAAACCACCCAGGAAGATAAATCCATTTTCCAGTACTGGGAAGTCATTGAGGAGTTTATGTTACAAAAAGAGAAACAAAATAAGTCATTGCCCACAAGAAGATAGATTGGTCAGTAAACATATGTATACCTTGGAACAAAAAATGAGAATGTTTCGGTGGTTGGGAATAATTTCAGACACAAAGAACTCCTTTTGAAAAGGTTTACCTGTAGGATGAACAAAGAAAAGGAACCAGCTTAAACTTGTTTCCCACTGATGAACTTTCCTCAATGATATGAACGATTCAAAATATCCTTCAGAGTGATAGTTGATTCAGCTGGCCGCCAGTTGGAGATGCTCCCATTGAGATTGCTTTAGGCTTCCCCAATGGGACTTAAAAATTTTTCAGCACCGGTCAGTCCCTTGAATTCCAAAGTTGATGCAGTGCAAGCTGTAAGATTCTTCAGTTCTGATATCTCTTTAGTCCTATTAATTGCAGCCTCCAAAACTAGACTTCCAGATTTTTGAACTTTACTAAGCTTAAACAGCTTTTGCGCTTTTGCGAGAAGAAGGAACCAAAATTTTCCATCTCTGTTGTTTTTGCCTTGGGAAAAAGAACTTGTGGGGTGCTGGTCCATCTAGGTCCAGTAGGTCTTTCAATTCTGACAAGATATCAAATTATCTCATTTGATTTTGTCTATCAGTCATCATACAAAACCAAAAGAAACTTCTTTCCTTTGGTTTTTTCATGTAACTTTTTCCTTCTTAAGGTCTTATTCCTTAGCTTGATCATGATTAACTCCCCTGATTTACTGCTCAAATTCCCTCTCCTTCGAAACAAGAGGTACACTAATTGTCTCAGAATAATCTAGCAAGGATCAATAGGATCATAATTCATGTTTAGAGATGCCCAAAGAGTGAGGTCAAGCTTCCTCCCTCAGATATCAGATTTCTCAACCTCCTTGACATCCATCGTCTTTCAACCTCTAGTTTCACCAACAAGAACAAGTTTCTTCACGTTGCCATCAATTAAAGATCTAAATATCTCTTTCAATTGTTCCCCAAATACCAGCCATTACAGATCCGTAGAAGCTGCTGTAATTATTTCAGACATAATAACAAGTCACAAGCTAGGGAAACACTTTAAGATGATAACAAGGCAGGAAGTTAACTAAAAGTAGAAGCATTTTGGACCAGAAATTGCCTTACGACATAGAGGGGGTAAGTAGTTTAAATGTCGCTTTGTTGATCCTTAGCGGTGCCACCAAATCCATAGAATTGTTATCAAATTTTGACAAATTAACCCATAGAATTAACAAAAAAAAAATTCAGTTAATATGAAATTTGGAATCTGATGTATAAGCTATACAGATATTCCGAATATTCTAATTAATAAATGATTTTATGACTCATAAGAAGAAGAAAAAAAAATTAATAAATCTCCCATCGTTAGAAACTCCATAAAAATTTTACCCTAAGCCCCAAAATCATAAAACGGCTCCGAAGCTTTACCAAAAAATTTTCTTGTTTCTCAAATTAGTATTGAATGTAATGGAAGGAAAAAGAGGTGAATATGAAAATGAGTCGTAAGAACCACTTACAGAGTTACAGATACTCTTCTTGATACAGTCGAGCTTAACCTTCATTTGAAAATGACAACGTCGGTCGGTATCTCGACTTAATAACTTCTAGAGCCGCGTCTGATCGGTAGCACACGAAGACGACGTTGTCTCGTTACGGCGACGTCATATCCAGCCGGTGATGGCTGTAGGAAGATGGAGAGGGAGGGAGTGGGCTGATGGCGGGAATAGATAGAAGTGACCTTGTGGATCCCATATCTTAACGCATTTTATTAATTCTTTAAAATAATATAAAAGGAAGACTTTCATTATCCTTGAAAACGTCCCCCATAAATTAATTATTAATTGAGCTAATAAGTATTATAAAGTTTGAAATTTAAAATTATTTTATTAATTTCTTTAGTAGAAAGATAATAATTCATTAATAAATTTTCTGATAAAATTTATTGATCATTTAACCAATGTTTATATATATATATAATTTATATATTTGATGATTTCTTTGCTTTGCAAATAAAAATATTATTAATCATTTAAAACCAATTTATCCTTTTAGCTTGAATACATTTCTAGTATTAACAAATTCTGTAAAGTGCATTTAAGCATTCATAAGTATAATTCTTCATTTCTTTTTTATTTTATAATACAGATATTTGTTATTACAGTACTAAATTTAGCAACAAGACATGAGCCATAGTAAAATCTTCGTTTCTACAACTTCTGGAAACTCTCAAGTTTCAAATAGGTTTATATGTAAATAATTAACGACTACTTCTGGAAAAGGAAAATCACAACATTAAAGTAGTGTATTAAAAACTAGTAATGAGCACCAAATGCAAGTTCAGTTCTTTCATAGTACAAATACCCTAAAACACACTGCACGTACTAAACTGGGAATTATATATATATACATATATATATCGATCACATTTGGGAAGCTGCAGACTATATAAATAATTAAAGACATTTCAAAAGGAAAAGAGAGGGTCTTCAAAATGGGTGGTAACTCTTTCGTCTGGAAAATTAAAGAGAATATCACAGTAAAGATCATTGTAGAAGCAAAATGTAGGGTATAGAGGGTCTACTAGTAATGACCATGACTGAAAAATATCATCTTCCATGCACAAATTTTCCGGCACGAACTCTTGTGTCCAGCTGCTGGTATTATTATTATTTTCTGAAATATTCATTTCTGCAAAGGCTGTTTCCAGTTGTCTTCTTCCCTGCTGATCATCATCAGCAGCAGCATAGTCACTACCTGATGAGGATGTGTCATCAGCCAGTTCTAGGGTTGAGGATTTAATTTCTTGGATGGGTACTTGTTCAGGATCCGGATTAGATTCATTATCGTCATCATCATTTTCATGAACACTTGGCACGAAATTATTCTTGGATATGGAGAATAATTTCTTGAGTCGTGTGTGCCAATAATTCTTTATTTCATTATCAGTTCTTCCCGGAAGTTCTTTTGCAATAAGTGACCATCTGAAACATATGATCCAACAAAGAATTAAAATTACAAAAATTATATATATATATATTGTTTCTGATGAAATCCATTTAATTATTTTTCTACAAATTAATCACATAAAATTACAACTTTTTACATCTCAAATGAACAATCAACATGAAATGCACCTTTAAACCTAAAAAAATCCTAGAGTTACACCCTCTTTAATTCTATATATCATGTGTGTGTGTATATATATATATATATATATATATATAGTTCAACTAATCGAAGGAAAGAAAAGATGGAAATGGTTCAGAATTAATCCTCACTTTTTTATGAAAGAAAAAAATAAAAACCTATACATATAATTAATTAAAAGAGCAGGAAGATGAAGAGGAAGGGAAGTAATCCTTACCAGTACTTTTCTATAAATATACATATATGATATATATATATATATATATATAGTTAGTGCACTGCAAAGTACCTGCTTCCGAACTTTTGATACATGCTGATAATGATTTCCACTTCTTTCTCTGTAATGTTTCCTCGCTTTACATCAGGATTTAAGTAGTTCAACCAACGAAATCTGCAGCTCCTTCCAGACCTCGATAACCCTAATATATATATATATATATATATATATATATATATATATAGATATATATATATATGTATGTATGTATGTATGTATTAGGAAGGAATCGGATTGATGATGATGATGATGAGAAGTAATTAATTAGAAATTTTGAATTAATTAAGTAGGTTAATTAATTACCAGCAAACTTTGGCATGTGATTCCAATTCCAAATCCCATATCTGTGAATATAAGCTATGAGTTTTCGATCTTCTTCGGAATCCCAAGCACCTTTTTTTAGTACTGTTTGATTCTCCTTCCGAGGAGATCTCACCATCCCCACTCTCTCCTCTCTATAGGTTTTACTCACTTTCTAATTAAAATCTTACAACATTAAATGCAACAAAGCTTTATATACTAATTTTTTCTAATGACTTGGAACGTGCGCTTCTAATTATTTATTTAATGTTATTATTTTTTATTGTCTTATCTATCTATCTATATATATATATTGCAACTTGAATTCTGAGGGTCCTAAATAGCTTTTAGTGATATATAATTATAGGATTCAATATAAAAGTCCCTTGTACATACTCTCTATAGAGGAAACAAAGAAATGTTCATGTCAGAAAAGAACAAATTTTGATTAAAAAAATTAAGAATGAAATTTGTTTCATATTTCTTTATATAATTGTTAATTTTGTACAACTATGTAATTATATATATATAGTTTATATATAACACAAGAGTTCTCGATAAACCTACTAAATTATACAAATTCTTTTCAGTAGCCTAAATATATATATATTATATAATATATATATATAATATATAGATAGATATATGATATTAATATAAGTGTGGTGTGGTGTGGTGTGGTAGAATATTGTTGACGTTTGTTTCCAACAACGTTATCATATTTTCATGCATATGATGACGAACCCTTTGATATTGACTGTCAATGCTAAGCCCTACAACTTGGAAAAAATTGAACAGGTAATTTCCTTATGGTCGCTGGTTATACCATCTCTACTATATTTGCATGCATATGATGAACTGATCATCTCGGCTGGGAGTCAATATATATATTATATATATATATATATATATATATATTATATATATTATGTGTATTTGTGTGTACAAGTCAAGTCTTAGATTAAAAAAAAAAAGGTTGTTAGAAATTACCAAGAAATAGTCATACATTTTTGCATTTTCCTTTTGTAGTGATCATGACCAGCTGATTTCAGAGTCAATTTGATTTTTAGTAAAGAAGAAGAAGAAAAACCCTAATGATATATCAAAGGTATGAAAACTGGATGTAATTATTCTTGAGAAAGAAATTAAAAGAGACCAAATCAAAGCCCTAACTGTACTTTGATCTTTGTATATATATAATTATTAATGTGATGATTCAACATTTTCATGCTTTCTTTTTCTTTTTCTTTTCTTGTGGGGGACACCTAGATGACATTGTCGGGTTAATCCAGTCAATCTGAAAGGGAAGATGCATGATGCAAAAGATAAATTATTTTCATAAACAATTGTTTTTCCAGAAATAAAAGATTTACCAGCTGGCCCTAATTAGTTCCCCATATCAATTGGATAGCTTCAATCTTATCCACAAATTATTGGAATTTTTTCCTTCTAAAGAATTGAATCTTTTTTTTTTTTTTTTTTTTTTTTTTGCTTTCTCCCTTTTTAACCTTCAGACCTAGTTGAAATATTAAAAATTAACTTCAGAAATGGGCATTTTTGACAATTGCCACTCCAGAATTATGGGTTTGATTTTTTATTTTCCAGTCCTTTTGGGATAAGGAAGTATGTAATTGTATCTTATAATATTCTTATTAATATTTATATTTATATATATAATATGAATGTTACGAATAATAATTTTCAACAATTTTCTTCATTTGAAAAAAATAAAATAAACTTAAAAAGTTAAATTAAATATATATATATTATTCGACAAGAATAAATTGGACAGCCCATAGTTTAGCTTTAGAGAATAAGGATAACTATGGGGAATTAAATATGGACTTAATAATTGGAGATCGATGTATATGATGACGTCATAAATCATATGTCAGCATGACATAGCCATAGGATTTCTGAAATAGTTTAACACTAATAAATTTGTCGTTTTCCTGCAAAATATAATTAGTACACCTAATTTGAAAATAATAATACGAGTAAAAAATACTTTGAATAATAGAGTTTTCACATTTATATAATATTATTGAACACCTTAGTTTTAAAAAAATTAAAAATTAAAAATCTAAAATTTCTTAATAGAGTGAAAAAGAAGAATTTGTTATGAATCCTGAAGATTCATTAAATTAATGAATGTCTATCATATAATCGTTATTATCTATTCATCTCAGAAAATTACGTAAAATAATAAATATCACCTAATATTTATAATATTGGACATCCATTAATGGATATATATATATATATATATATATATATATATGAGTGATGCATATAGAAATAAAGTGAACCATTCCATTGCAAAGAAAGTATATTTCATTCTCCTCAGACCAACTCTCTCCTCTCTCCTTTCCCCTCTCTCCTCTCTCTCTCTCCAATAAACAGACACATAACAGCATCATTGTAATGTGTGAAAGAATTTTATAACACGTTATCAGTACGATTTAATGTGTGAAAGAATTTTATAACACGTTATCAGTACGATTGTCTACCACCGAGTAAAGTATTTTTGAAGTTTATCAAACAGAACAAAATAATGAACTACTAATGAAAAATTACGAGACTCGACCTACTGGTTCTACTCCATTCCCTGAAGTGAATGCTGTTAGAAATCATGATCTCAAAAGAGATCGTGGTCGTGGTCGTGGTCGTTACCGTGGTCATGGTCGAAAATATGATCATGGGCGCCGTAATAAATTTGGCCCTTACAATCGTAATAATACTTTAGGTGCCAAAAATGTTAATGATCACCTGAAGTTGACAAAACATAATGAGAAATGAAATATTGTTCCGAAAAATTATGAAGACAAATATTATCGTTGTGGCATGAAAGGTCACTGGTCTTGTATTTGTCGCACGGCAAAACATCTTGTTGACTTATATCAAGCATCTATTGAAAAGAAAGGAAAATATGTTGAGGCAAATTTTACTTCTCAAAATTTATCTCATGAAAGAAATGATGACGATCTTGAAAATGTTGATGTTGGTATAGCTCACCTGGATGTTGCTGATTTTTTTGAACATCCAGAAGGAAGAATTGATCACTTAATTGGAGATGGAAGTGTCCAAAATAATTAGAACATTAATATTATATGTTATATGTTTATATTACTTTTGTTATGATATGCTTAATTTTTTTTTCTGTAAATATTTTGTTAATAAAACATATGGATGTTGTTCAATTTTATGGTATGAATAACGATATCGAAAGTGTCTGTCTTATTGACAGTGGAACTACGCACACCATACTGAAATATGAGAAATATTTTTCTCATTTGAATGTAGGAGAAACAAGTGTTACCACAATAAATGGTAGTGTAAAACTTATTGAAGGCTCCGGAAGAGCTAATATAATATTACCGGGAGGAACTATGATTGCTATTGAAAAAGCATTATATTCCTCAAAGTCTCAAAGAAATTTATTGAGTTTTAAAGATATCCGACGTAATGGATATCATATTGAGACTATGGAGGATAATGGTCATGAATATTTGGGTATCACAAAAGTAACCTCCAGTAATAAGTTTTTGTTGGAAAAACTACCATCTCTATCATCTGGCCTATATTATGAGAAAATAAATGCTATTGAGGCGCATCATTTACTAAACCAGAAGTTTACTAATCCTATTACTTTTAAAGTTTAGCATGACCGTCTGGGTCATCCGGGATCAATTATAATGCGAAAAATTATTGAGACAACGCACGGTCATCCTTTGAAAAATCAGAGCATTTTGACTTCTGATAAACTTTCATGTGCTGCATGTTCTAAAGGGAAATTGATTATAAGACTAGTACCATTGAAAGTAGGAGTTGAAAGTCCTACATTTCTAGAACAGATTCATGGAGATATATGTGGACCGATTAGTCCACCATGTGGGCAATTTCGATATTTCATGGTCTTGATTGATTCATCGACCCAATGGTCGCATGTTTGTTTATTATCAACTCGCAACCTGGCGTTTGCGAGATTACTTGCCCAAATAATTCTCTTAAGAGCGCAATTTCCTGATTATCCTATTAAGCGAATCCGTCTAGACAATGCTGGTGAATTTTCTTCGCATGCATTTGATTCTTATTGCATGTCGATTGGAATAATTGTTGAACATCTTGTAGCTCATGTTCACACACAGAATGGTCTAGCTAAATCATTTATTAAAAGGTTGCAATTAATTGCTAGACCATTATTGATGAAAACGAATCTCCATACAGCAGTCTAGGGACATGCAATTTTACATGCTGCAGCACTTGTGCGTTTAATGCTATCGAATTTTCATAAATTTTCTCTCATACAATTGGCTTTTAGTTCAGAGTCAAATATTTCTTATTTGAGGATTTTTGGGTATGCTGTATATGTCCCAATTGAACCACCCCAACGGACAAAAATGGGTCCGCAAAGAAGATTGGGGATATATGTTGGGTATGACTCCCCGTCCATTATAAGATATCTTGAACCTTTGACGGGGGATGTATTTACAGCAAGATTTGCTGATTGCCATTTTGATGAAAATTTGTTTCCCAAATTAGGGGGAGAGAATAAATGACATAAGATTGAACTTGCGTGGAAAACTTCCTTGAATCATTTAGATCCACGCACAAATATGAGTGAACTTGAAGTTCAAAAGATTATACATTTGCAACAAATTGCAAATCAACTGTCAGATTCTTTTGCTGACTCTAACAGAGTCACTAAATCGCATCTTCCAGCTATAGATACTCCTATACGAATAGAAGTTCCTGAAGGACAGAAAGTTAATCCTATAGCTTTCGAATCAAAAACACGCTAGAAGCGTGGCTGACCCATTGGTTCTAAAAATAAAAATCCTCGAAAGAAAAGAGGATTAAATGATCCAGAAGATCATATTGATGAAACAGACAAAGAAAACCAAGGGACAACTGATGAAAAGATTCCGACTACAAATGATGGAAAGAATTCTGAAATCTCTATTAATTACACCAGTTCGAGTCAAAGTTGGGATCGAATAAATGTTGTTATTAATAATGTTTTTGCATACAACGTAGCCCTTGATATTTTCAAGGATAATGAGGATTTAGATCCTTTATCAGTTGAAGAATGTCGGCATAGAATTGATTGGCCTCAATGGAAAGATGCGATTCAATCGGAGTTAAATTCGCTTACGAAGTGAGAGGTTTTTGGACCAGTAGTCCAAACGCCAAAGGATGTAAAACCTGTTGGCTATAAATGGGTGTTTGTGCGAAAATAAAATGAGAATAATGAAATCGTAAAATATAAAGCACGACTCGTCGCACAAGGTTTTTTGCAAAAGCCATGAATTGATTATGATCAAACTTATTCACCCGTTATTGATGCTATTACACTCCGATATCTTATAAGTTTGGCAGTTCATGAAAAGGTGGACATGCGTCTAATGGATGTCATTACAGCTTATCTTTATGGAAGTCTTGAAAATGAGATTTATATGAAAATCCCTAAAGGATTCAAATTACCAAAGGCTTCTAAAGGCCCTCGTGAAAATTATTCTATCAAATTACAGAAGTCATTATATGGGCTTAAACAGTCTGGACGCATGTGGTACAATCGCCTTAGTGAATTCTTATTGAATTCAGGATATAAGAATGACCAAATCTGTCCATGTGTTTTTATTAAGAAAACAGATTTTGGTTTTGTGATTCTTGCTATATATGTTGACGATATCAATCTCATAGGAACTCCAGAAGAGCTTCGAAAAGCTATAGATTGTTTGAAACGAGAATTTGAAGTTAAAGATTTTGGAAAAACTAAGTTTTGTCTCGGGCTTCATATTGAACATATGAAAGATGGTATTTTTGTTCATCAGTCAACATATACAGCTAAAGTGTTGAAAAGATTTTTTATGGATAAAGCATATCCATTGAGTATTACAATAGTCGTGAGGTCGCTAGATATAAATAAAGACATATTTAGACATCGAGAAAATGATGAAAAACTACTTGGTCCTGAAGTACTATATTTGAGTGCTATTGGTGCACTGATGTATCTTGCAAATAATACTCGACCTGATATAGCATTTGCTATAAATCTATTAGTAAGATTTAGTTCTTCACCAACACGACGACATTGGAATGGTATTAAACACGTCCTTAGATACCTCCAAGGGACAATTGACCTCGGATTATTTTATTCAAATGTAAATGACCCAGAACTGATTGGATATGCAAATGCGGGTTATCTTTCGGATCCGCATAAGACACATTCTCAAAATGACTATTTATTTACATATGGTAATACTGCTATATCATGGCGCTCCACGAAGCAAACAATAGCAGCAACTTCTTCTAATCATGCTGAGATAATAGCCATTCATGAAACAAGTCGAGAATGTGTATGGTTGAGGTCAATAATACATTATATTAGAGAGAGTTGTGGTTTATCCTCCAGAAGAGAGATTTCAACTCCTCTATATGAAGATAATTCAGTTTGTATAGCTCAATTAAAAGGAGGATATATTAAGGGAGATAGGACGAAACACATTTCACCTAAAATTTTCTTTACTCGTGAACTTTAAAAGAATGGTGAAATTGATGTGCTTCAAATTCGATCACGTGATAATCTTGCAGATATATTCACTAAAGTTCTTCCGACAACAACCTTTAAAAAATTGAGATATAAAATTGGTTTGCGTCAGTTTAAAGATTTTGAGAGATCATCTCATTAGGGGCAAAAATCTACACATAAAGAATAGTGTACTCTTTTTCCTTCACTAGAGTTTTTCCCACTGTGTTTTTATCTAGTAAGGTTTTAACGAGGCATATTCTTTATGTAATGGACATCTAAGGGGGAGTGTTATGAATTCCGAAGATTCATTAAATTAATGGATGTCCATCATATAATCGTTATTATCCATTCATCCCAAAAAATTACGTAAGGTGATAAATATCACCTAATATTTATAATATTGGACATGTGTTAGTAGATGTATATATATATATATATATATATATATATATAGAAATAAAGTGAACCATTCCATTGCAAAGAAAGTATATTTCATTCTCCCTAGACCAACTCTCTCCTCTCTCTCTCTCTCCGACACACAACAACACCATTATAATGTGTGAAAATTTTATAACAGGATTAATTAAAAGCGAGAATTAATGATAATTGGAATCGGTGATGAATGAGAGAATGAGTAATCATAGAAAAGGAAGTAAGAAAGGTGTTTTTGTTATGAATCCCGGAGATTCATTACATTAATGGATGTCCATCATCCCAGAAAATTCCAAATATCAGCTTAGTAGAAAATGAGAAATGGATCAATTTTGTGCTAACAGTTGGCCCTAGCACCGTCCTGCATTTTCTTAATTGGACACAAGGGTTTTTGATTTCATATTGTGATGGTTGTAATAGAAAATGACAAGGTAGTGTTTAGTAATCATAGTTATTGGTGGAGTTCACATGTAATCATAGTTGTTGGTGGAGTTCACATGTAAGCACCAACTTAGCTACAATCATTCCCTTCTCCAATAAGTAGTATATATATAGACCATGATTGTAGAGATACAAGGACAATTGATTCCATCTTTAATTTCAATTTCCCGAGAGCTATTCTCACCTCTCTTCTCCTCTCTCCCTCTCTCCCTCTATCTCCACACCAATTGCCATATTATATATATTATACTATATATATACACATATATATATATATATATTATACAATTTTATAACACGTTATCAGCACGAGTCTCTACCAACAACACGATTATCTACAACCGGTACGTTATCAAACATGTACGTTTATTATTATTATGGCAAATTTAACTAAATTGGAATTTGTGGCACTTGATGTCACCGGAAAAAATTATTTGTCATGGACACTAGATGCCGAGATGCATCTTGCTGCGATGGGTCTGGCAGACACCATCGTACAAAATAATATATCATTAATACAAGAACGTGCTAAAGCTATAATATTTCTTCGTCATCATCTTCACGAAGATCTGAAAAATGAGTATCTTACCGTGAAAGATCCTTTTATTTTGTGGGAAAATTTGAAAGAAAGATTCGACCACCAGAAGATGGTCGTTCTCCCAAAGGCACGATATGACTGGTTGCACCTGAGGTTGCAAGATTTCAGATCCATAAGCGAGTATAACTCCGCAATGTTTAAAATAGTTTCACAATTGAAACTATGTGGAGATAATATAACAGATGATGATATGCTGGAGAAAACATACTACACTTTTCATGCCACGAATATTGTCCTGCAGCAACAATATCGTGAAAAAGGTTTTAAGAAATATTCTAAATTAATTTCTTGTCTTCTTGTTGCGGAACAAAATAATGAATTATTAATGAAAAATCACGAGACTCGACCTACTGGTTCTACTCCATTCCCTGAAGTGAATGCTGTTAGAAATCATGATCGCAGAAGAGATCGTGGTCATGGTCGTGGTCGTGGTCGTGGTCATTACCGTGGTCATAGCCGAAAATATGATCATGGACGCCGTGATCAATTTGGCCCTTACAATCGTAATAATACTTCAGGTGCCAAAAATGTTAATAACCACCCGAAGTGGATAAAACATAATGGGAAAAGAAATACTGTTCCGAAAAATTATGAGGACATATGTTATCGTTGTGGCATGAAAGGTCACTGGTCTCGTATTTGTCGCACTGCAAAACATCTTGTTGATTTATATCAAGCATCTATTGAAGGGGAAGGTAAAAATGTTGAGGCAAATTTTACTACTCAAAATTTACCTCATGAAAGAAATGATGAAGATCTTGAAGATAATGATGTTGGTATAACTCACTTGGATGTTGCTGATTTTTTCGAGCATCCAGAAGGAAGAATTGATCATTTAATTGGAGATGGAAGTGTCCAAAAATAATTAGAATATTATTATCTAATTATTGTAATATTTTAGTATTACTTTTATTGTTGTAATATTTTAGTATTACTTTTATTGTTAGTATTACTTTTATTGTAATATTATATGCTTAATTTTTATTTATGTAAAATTTTGTTACTTTTATTGTAATTCAGATGGCTGTTGTTCAAATTTCTATGAACAACGATATCGAAAGTGTCTGTCTTATTGACAATGGAACTACGCACACCATACTGAAATACGAGAAGTATTTTTCTCACCTGAATGTGGGAGAAACAAGTGTTACTACAATAAATGGCAGTGCAAAACTTATTGAAGGCTCCAGAAGAGCTAATATAATATTACCGGGAGGAACTATGATTGCTATTGATAAAGCATTATATTCCTCAAAGTCTCGAAGAAATTTATTGAGTTTTAAAGATATCCGACGGAATGGATATCATGTTGAGACTATAGAAGAAAATGATCATGAATATTTGGGTATCACGAAAATGACCTCCGGTAATAAAGTTTTGTTGGAAAAACTACCATCTCTATCATCTGGCTTATATTATGCAAAAATAAATGTTATTGAGGCGCATCATTTAGTAAACCAGAAGTTTACTAATCCCGTTACTTTTAAAGTTTGGCATGACCGTTTGGGTCATCCGGGATCAATTATGACGAAAATTATCAAAACAACGCACGGTCATCCTTTGAAAAATCAAAGGATTTTGACTTCTGATAAACTTTCATGTGCTGCATGTTCCAAAGGGAAATTGATTATAAGACCAGCACCATTGAAAGTAGGAGCTGAAAGTCCTACATTTCTAGAACGGATTCATGGAGATATATGTGGACCGATTAGTCCACCATGTGGGCAATTTAAATATTTTATGGTCTTGATTGATGCATCGACCCGATGGTCGCATGTTTGTTTAATATCAACTCGCAACCTGGCGTTTGCGAGATTACTTGCCCAAATAATTCGCTTAAGAGCGCAATTTCCTGATTATCCTATTAAACGAATCCGTCTAGACAATGCTGGTGAATTTACTTCGCATGCATTTAATTCTTATTGCATGTCGATTGGAATAATTGTTGAACATCCTGTAGCTCATGTTCACGCACAGAATGGTCTAGCTGAATCATTTATTAAAAGACTGCAATTAATTGCCAGACCATTATTGATGAAAACGAATCTCCCTACAGCAGCCTGGGGACATGCAATTTTGCATGCTGCAGCACTTGTGCGTTTAAGGCCATCGAGTTATCATAAATTTTCTCCCATACTGGCTTTTGGTTCAGAGCCAAATATTTCTTATTTGAGAATTTTTGGGTGTGCTGTATATGTTCCAATTGAACCACCCCAACGGACAAAAATGGGTCTGCAAAGAAGATTGGGGATATATGTTGGGTATGACTCCCCGTCCATTATAAGGTATCTTGAACCTTTGACAGAGGATGTATTTACAGCAAGATTTGCTGATTGCCATTTTGATGAAAATTTGTTTCCCAAATTAGGGGGAGAGAATAAATGGTATAAAATTGAACTTGCGTGGAAAACTTCTTTGAATCATTTAGATCCACGCACAAATATCAGTGAACTTGAAGTTCAAAAGATTATACATTTGCAACAAATTGCAAATCAACTGCCAGATTCTTTTGCTGACTCTAGCAGAGTCACTAAATCGCATATTCCAGCTATAGATGCTCCTATACGAATAGAAGTTCCTGAAGGACAGAAAGTTAATCCTATAGCTATCGAATCAAAAACACGCCAGAAGCGTGGCCGACCCCTTGGTTCTAAATAAAATCCTCGAAAGAAAAGAGGAACAAATGATCCAGAAGATCATATTGATGAAATAGAAAAAGAAAACCAAGGGAAGACTGATGAAAAGATTCCAACTATAAATTATGATGAGAATTCTGAAATCTCAATTAATTATTCCAGTTCGAATCAAAGTTGGGATCGAAAAAACGTTGTTATTGATAATACTTTTGTATACAACGTAGCCCTTGATATTTTCAAGGATAATGAGGATTTAGATCCTTTATCAGTTGAAGAATGTCGGCATAGAATTGATTGGCCTCAATGGAAAGATGCGATTCAAACGGAGTTAAATTCGCTTGCGAAGCGAGAAGTTTTTGGACCTGTAGTCCAAACGCCAAAGGATATAAAACCTGTTGGCTATAAATGGGTGTTTGTGCGAAAACGAAATGAGAATAATGAAGTCGTAAAATATAAAGCACGACTCGTCGCACAAGGCTTTTCGCAAAAGCCAGGAATTGATTATGATCAAACTTATTCACCCGTTATTGATGCTATTACACTCTGATATCTAATAAGTATGGCAGTTCATGAAAAGGTGGACATGCGTCTAATGGATGTTATTACAGCTTATCTTTATGGAAGCCTCGAAAATAAAATTTATATGAAAATCCCTGAAGGATTCAAATTACCAAAGGCTTCTAAAGGCCCTCATGAAAATTATTCTATCAAATTACAGAAATCATTATATGGGCTTAAACAGTCTGGACGCATGTGATACAATCGCCTAGTGAATTCTTGTTGAATTTAGGATATAAGAATGACCAAATCTATCCATGTGTTTTTATTAAGAAAACAGATTTTGGTTTTGTGATTCTTGCTATATATGTTGACGATATCAATCTAATAGGAACTCCAGAAGAGCTTCGAGAAGCTATAGATTGTTTGAAACGAGAATTTGAAGTCAAAGACTTTGGAAAAACTAAGTTTTGTCTCGGACTTCAAATCGAACATATGAATGATGGAATTTTTGTTCATCAGTCAACATATACAGCAAAAGTATTGAAAAGATTTTTCATGGATAAAGCATATCCATTGAGTATTCCAATGGTCGTGAGGTCGCTAGATATAAATAAAGACATATTTAGACCTCGAGAAAATGATGAAGAACTACTTGGTCCTGAAGTACCATATTTGAGTGCTATTGGTGCACTGATGTATCTTGCAAATAATACTAGACCGGATATAGCATTTGCTATAAATCTATTAGCAAGATTTAGTTCTTCACCAACACGATGACATTGGAATGGTATTAAACACGTCCTTAGATACCTCCAAGGGACAATTGACCTCGGATTATTTTATTCAAATGTAAATGATCCAGAACTGATTGGATATGCAGATGCGGGTTATCTTTCGGATCCGCACAAGGCACGTTCTCAAAATGGTTATTTATTTACATATGGTAATACTGCTATATCATGACGCTCCACGAAGCAAACAATAGCAACAACTTCTTCTAATCATGCTGAGATAATAGCCATTCATGAAGCAAGTCGAGAATGTGTATGGTTGAGGTCAATGATACATTATATTAGAGAGAGTTGTGGTTTATCCTCCAGAAGAGAGATTCCAACTCCTCTATATGAAGATAATGCAGCTTGTATAGCTCAATTAAAAGGAGGATATTAAGGGAGATAGGACGAAACACATTTCACCTAAATTCTTCTTTACTCATGAACTTCAAAACGGTGAAATTGATGTGCTTCAAATTCGATCACGTGATAATCTTGCAGATATATTCACTAAATCTCTTCCGACAGCAACCTTTGAAAAATTGAGATATAAAATTGGTTTGCGTCGATTTAAAGATTTCGAGAAATCATCTCATCAGGGGGAGAAATCTACACATGAAGAATAGTGTACTCTTTTTCCTTCACTAGATTTTTTTTTTCACTGGGTTTTTATCTAGTAAGGTTTTAACGAGGCCTATTCTTTATGTAATGGACATCCAAGGGGGAGTGTTATGAATCCCGGAGATTCATTACATTAATGGATGTCCATCATCCCAGAAAATTCCAAATATCAGCTTAGTAGAAAATGAGAAATGGATCAATTTTGTGCTAACAGTTGGCCCTAGCACCGTCCTGCATTTTCTTAATTGGACACAAGGGTTTTTGATTTCATATTGTGATGGTTGTAATAGAAAAAGAAAAGGTAGTGTTTAGTAATCATAGTTATTGGTGGAGTTCACATGTAATCATAGTTGTTGGTGGAGTTCACATGTAAGCACCAACTTAGCTACAATCATTCTCTTCTCCAATAAGTAGTATATATATAGACCATGATTGTAGAGATACAAGGACAATTGATTCCATCTTTAATTTCAATTTCCCGAGAGCTATTCTCACCTCTCTTCTCCTCTCTCCCTCTCTCCCTCTATCTCCACACCAATTGTCATATTATATATATTATATTATATATATATATATATATTATACAATTTTATAACAGTTTTTTATTTTAATTAAATTATGATGGTTAGAGAATAAGATAAGCAATTGTTGAATTTAATTGTGAATAGCCGCCGCCCACCCATGTTGTCCAAAAATTGTTTTCATTTCTTTTATTTTTTATTTTATTTTATATCATGTCAATGTCATTGTGGGCCACCTTTGAAAATTTGACAATACTTACGCGGGAAAATTTTCCGATTCTTCTCTTCTTCTTCTTTTTTTCTTTTTTTTTTTTTTGCTTTTGGAATCCATAGTGGAGAACGCGTTGACCATTTGCTTCAACTTTTCCTTTTTCTTTCTTTCTTTTTTTTTTAATAATATAATAGCCACATTACTTTTTTTTCTTCCGTTTTTGTGTTCTTAGCTACCTACCACCACTTAAAATAATAATAATAATAATAATAATATATATATATATATATATATATATATATAAGGAATATCGCATACAAAACATGAAGTACACATAGAATTGTACAATTGCCAAGTACTGATTGGCAGCCAGCCCTAAGAATTCTCTTTTGACTAAGAGAATATATTGGAGATGGTAGTTATGGCTTTACTATACATATTATATCCACAACGTAAGATCCAGTCCCGTCTTCAAATTATATCCCAAACCTTAAATTCCTTTATTTATTTATATATATATATATATTTTTTATTTATTTATTTATTTATTTTCGAGTTTAGTTTATTTATGTGAAAAGGAAGAATGCTCCGGTTTAAGGAAATTCTATTTAAGGTTCACAAATTGAAGTTTGGATAATTGGATTAGACGCGTGTTTCTTCTTCTAGAGAATGTCTTTTTTTTTTCTTTCTGAAATTAAAAAAAGAAACTCGGGTTCTACTGATTACAAATTAATCAATCAGTCAAAAAGGTATAGTCAAAATTATATTTTCTACTGATTACAAATTAATCAATCAATCAAAAAAGTATAGTCAAAATTATATTTTCTACTGATTACAAATTCCAGGTTGGAAATCAATTTCTAGCGTTCCCAAACTTTTTCTTTGATTAGAGAAGAAAATTTTGTTTCCACTACCAAAAAATATATATATATATTGCTTCTTTTCGTTCCATTCCATTTTTTATTAGAATATTCAAACTTTTTCAAAGTCTACATTTTATTAAAAAAAATGAAAAAAAAAACTTTAAGGAAAACAAGAAAAGGCATGATGGGCTAATCACCGGTACAAGTCAAACAATTATGTTTGTTCAGAACCCAAAAGAGTAAAGAAATCAGTAGTGAAAGAAAAACAAAGCAGAATTTTTTTACAATTGAATTTTCAAGAGCTGATAAATAAACAAAAAAACCAGAAATTGAAAACACAGAGATTGATGATTGATATATTTTGGATAAGTGACCTCTATTTACATGGGTGAGGCCATTTTTATACCACCACCCCCCAAACAGGAAGAAAATCAAAGAGTTCTTCAACATAGATGGCACTAACATAATCTTTTCTATACTGTTTTTGTTGTTTCTCACCCTCACTCTTTTGCTGCTAAGAATGTTGCAGTCAGATCACAAGGGCGGCGTAGTAGCAAAAGGCCCTCTTCGTGCTTCATATGCATTTCTGGCGGACTATTTGAGTGATCAGACAGACACAAAGCAGAAGTCTGGCCAGCTTCAAGAACGCCGTATATGATGGCTGTTACTTGTAACTTTATTCCGGGTGCTTAGGAGACTGTTGAGATAATTGGAGGTGGATTTAGTTGGAAGATTGTCTTATTACCTTCAGAATAGCTTCCGATGCATATGGTGTCACCTCTACCATGCCAGGTACCATCTTGGACGTTATTCATCTCCAGGGTTCTAGACTCCTGCTCCATGATATAAAAACATATATGGTGATGGGGATCTTGTTAAAATAGCTTGCAGCATTTTAATACAATAGAGGGATAGGATAAAATACCTGGCACAAGGAACAACATGGACAAATGAGATGATTAATACAATCATCCAACAGACTATCGTTATCCTGCAGAAATTCATCGCAACACAGGATCATTAAAGTATTCAAGATACAGTACTGGTTTATACATGATTGGTCCTTGATAGAATGAACAGGCACAGGTTTATTACAATTTTAGCAAACTGAAACTTCAATTAGCCAAACAACTAAACAGTGGAGCACATAGCAAGAAACCTTCGTTTATTACCAAGTTTGGTCTAACACCGGACATCGTGGGATAAGAAAACAGAATCTATGAGTGTTACTCTTAAACAAGAACTACAGGGGATAGTTTTGGGGGTCTACAGCTATAGTAGAGGCCAAAAGGATCAAGTTTGAACTTTTGTCACATCAGAAGGAAAAGTATCACTTCCTTGTCTGGATAAAAATATGTCCAAATAAAATGTAAGAATACATCTCAGCTCCTGCTTTTCTAACCTTTCTGAAGGTATAGTTATTCAACTCTCTTCTCCTCCCACAACTACTCACAGAAGGTTGCACTTTCCACGTTTTACTTTTGACATTTTACCCACCAAATATAACTTACTTTCTTATATAATAGGCTCTTATGGATTAATAGACAAATTCAATCTCCACTTCACTTCAAGAAAAGAGAATGAAATGGAACCAAATAGCGAGGTACTTACTCTAATATTGAACTTCCTTCTAATCTGAGTACGATAAAATCCCAAATAAGTTCCCAGTGAGATGGTAAAAGAAGCAGCTAAATAAATATAGCAGTGTTTCTTGGTGATAAGAAATGCGAGCATGTTGAGAACCGCAACAACTGCAAGCATCAAGTAAACAGATCCCTGCAGAATTAGGATATAATAAGGTAAGATATATATATATATATATATATAATAAAAATAAAGGTGTAGATGATTGAAAATTTCAAATGATCTTAGAGTACATTCATTTCCAACAGAGTGATGATATCCTGCTATGCCTGGCAGCAATAGGAGATGTGATGAACTACTAATCTATATATATTTTTCTTATCTTCACATTTGTTATTTTAGTAGGGATATCCTCACTTAGAACCTCTTCTAAGTGTGAACTGGTCTAGAAAATTTAGCCATAGTTGCAACCCAATAGTGAAGTGAATTCATAGTCACTAGAAACTGAAAATCTTTGAAATTTTGGTCGAACAAAAGATACAAACAGTTGCAATTAATTTGGCTGCTTACGGTGCCTCTTATTTATGTTGAGTAAATCACCAAAGGAGGATTCAAAAGCTTTGAGAAAAGTATTCACCTGAAGAAAACAAGGGCCAAAACCAGCTCGCCTCATGTTCTTACCAAATCTATAACACGGACAACTGAACAAAGAAAATTCATGTCAGATACTACAAAGAACAAATCTTCCAACTATTAATTTGGAAACCCCCAAGTTCATGTCATCCGGAACCCACCAAAAACCATCCGCAGAGCATGAAATTGGTAGAAATAAAAGTCTAGCACTAAAAAGCTAATCCATCATATTTACCCAGAAGATGATGGAAGAGTTTAATCAATTACTGGCGGATACTAATTTCGCCAAACTACATAAAAAGATAATTTTTTTTGTTGTATACCGAAACCCTTTTGTTCTACATGTGTGTATATATATATATATATATACATATGTCAAATTCGTTTGATATCCTCATAAAACAAAACTGGCGAGGCAGATAAATTTACAGGAAAAAAAAACCAGATTAGGCATTGAAAAAGGACAAGTCTTAAAAACAGTTAAAAACAAGAGAATCCCTCCCCACCCTGCCGTGCAGGGGAAGAGGAAAAGCATGTTAAAAAAGAAGCAATCTTTCCATAGGTACCAAAATCAACTCCTAATTAGAAAGGCAAAATGAAAAGGACACAAAAAGGAAGGAGAATAAAAATATTACCAGGCAGATTGAAGAGCAACGTGACGGTCCTCAAAGCAATCGTAGAGAAGCTCACCTTCCCACATCCTCAAAACTCCTCCCCCATTAGAATACAACATCTCCGTTTCAGTTTCATCAGAATCTTCCGCATTCAATTGGTTCCATTTCACCTTCTGGGTCTGCATAGCCACAGTGGAACACAACACATCGAAATCCAACACAGTCACGCCTTCCATCAACCTCTCCTCGTCTTCCGCCACACCACCACCCACAGCCGCCTCTCTCTTTTCCATCTCCAACAGGATTTATTCAAAGAACGTTTCCACCTTCTGTCTCTTTCTCCAATCTCCACTAACTTTTTGCTACCATACCTTTATTTGCAAAATGGATTAGGCTTTTCTTTACCCTCCTCGCCAATTAATTGCATATGGTGGCGAATATCTTAAAATATATATATTATATAAAATTGAAACAAAAAAAAAGTAATCTTTAGTGATTAAGAAGGGAAAGCAACCCGGGATTTGTAAAAAGATCCGCCCCTTGTCTTCGAAGGTTTTGTTTGGAAGGAGGAGCAGAAAGGCAGGTGAGAGATTGCTTGGGTGGCGATTCTTTTCTGATGGGGAAGATCGCAAATGGATTATGGTTGGCGCCATCAAATAATGGGGTATATGTATCAGTGGGTCCCACTATTTGCAACGGTCCCTTTGAGCTGTTGCCACGTGTTAAAGTCCGTGAATATAGGTAATGAAAAATTTAATGCTGCTCCCACTCCCTATTCAAAATTCCCCCCTTTTTTTTTCTTTTAACTTTTTATATATATATATATATACACTCCTGGTAACCACCCAAAAACATATACATTTTAATAAAATATTATAATTAATTTTTTAGATATTAAGGATTCTGTGATTAAATTAGTCTCAATATTCTAAATAATCAAACAATTAAATGAGGGTATATTGCTGTTTTTTTTTTTTTTTAAGCCAAAGTTCTATTAGGCAAGTTGGTTTTTTAGGACATACTAAATAAATAAGAGGTTGTTTATATATGAATGATTGGGAAGGATGAGATGCTAAATTTTGTAATAGAAAGAGAACCTTTGACCCGTGAATTATTATTATTAATAAATGTAATAATTGATGAACACGTGGATTATGATAATCAATGTTGGGCAGAAATAATGGTTTTGAGACAAGAAAAGATGTGGTAGCCGGTTGCCGGTGGGTAAATGACAGCCAGCCTTGGCTTTATATATTATTGGGGCACCCAACTTGAACATATCCGCTTCTGGATAATCCTTTTTTAAAACCCAATAACGATAATGATGATGACAGGTGGAGCTGGACAAATATATATATATTTTTCAACTTTTACTAATAACTCGCCCACTACTGGGTTTGGATCAACAAATGTTTGAATTATTAAGGTTTGGCTATCAGTAATAAGCTCATAGTGAACATAATAATGGGCCTTAATTGATCTTTTTAATGTAGCAATTCTTATAATACCTTTAAGGTTTCGAAAATTGATACATAAGCCCAATGTGTACTGACAATTCTAACAAATTAAAATTAAAGAGATATTTGTTTCTATCATGTTGTCACGATCTCTCTATCATTAAGTAAGAATGTTTATCCTCCAAATAATTGACATATAATAATATTTTTAATAACTTAAAATATTTTATTAATTATTTTAAAACAGTGGATACATAAACGGATAACGTAAAGATATTGGTTGGTGGCGTAAAAAAGGGACAGTGAAAAAAAAAAAAAACGAGTGTTTGGATTTTAGGGAAATTTAGGGTGACGAAGAATCCAGTTTCACGAATGTTCCATCTCACCTAATTCCGATTCCTCTCTGTAGTCTCTTCATTTTCGCGTTCCACCATCACCTCTTTCCATACACTGTGGCAAAAGGGTTTTTATTTTTAATACGTTTTAATACGAAACACGAGAATATAAAGGGAATCCAATACATAAGGGAAATTTCTGATCAATTCGAACAAAAATTTGACGAGAATCAAAAATTTTATTTTTTTCATTTCTCAAGAAACCCAAAACCCAAGATTAATTGTACTGAATTTTGTTCTTATATTGATAAATTACATTAGGTGATTGGAGTGAATTCTTTGCATGGCATCGCCGAGTAAACAGCCGGCTGAGAATGAACGTCCGCCGGCTGCAATTCTCCACCAGCCAGCCTCACCGCGTTTCCCATCAGGTACACTTACATCTGGGGCCCAGAGGAAGATCGCCATAGCTGTCGATCTTAGCGATGAGAGTGCTCATGCCGTGAAGTGGGCAGTGCAGAACTATCTCCGTCCTGGTGATGCCGTGATCCTCCTTCACGTCCGACCTACCTCTGTTCTTTACGGTGCAGATTGGGGCGCCATCGATCACTCGGTCACGGATGAGGAGTCTCAGCAGAAGCTTGAAGACGATTTTGACAATTTCACTACTACCAAAGCCAATGATTTGGCGCAGCCGTTGGTGGATGCCAGAATACCTTTCAAGATCCATATCGTGAAGGACCACGATATGAAGGAGAGACTTTGCTTGGAAGTGGAGAGGCTGGGGCTCAGTGCCGTCATAATGGGGAGTCGTGGGTTTGGGGCTTCTAGAAGAAGCACCAAAGGAAGACTAGGGAGTGTAAGTGATTACTGTGTCCATCACTGTGTTTGTCCTGTAGTTGTCGTGAGGTATCCTGATGAAAAGGACGCTGGTCCGGGTTCTTCTGCTGCTGATGGTTCCATTAAGGTAGCTGATAAGGATTACGGCCTTCTGCACCCAGTGCCGGAGGAGGAGCCTATCTATCATGATGCCTTAGATAAAGCCACAGGTACTGGATTTTATTTAATGTTTTTTTTCAGTTGCGTAATTTGCAGTGCTATTAGTTGCAGAGCTATCCTTCAGTATACATCCTTTGTATCCTGAAGAGCCATTTGGAAGTAATGGGTTGTGAATTCGTGATAAAAATTGTGCATTAGTGTGCAGCCACTTTGATTTTGGTAGATGTTCAGCAAATATAGTAAAAGGAAAATGGAATTGGTATTAGCAATTTGAATTTATTGGAGTTAATAAAAGGCGCCCAGATTTGTAGGATATATCTGTCTCAGGATGATAAGTTTGTTTGATTTGTCTAGTGATCATTGGGCGCTTGTGTTCCATACTTACCTCTTGCTTCCATGGCTTATTTAATATTGTTAATATTTGTTGTTCTAGAAAAGGTTCTTGTATTTAGGATGGAGTGTACTGTCTGGAAAAAAAACTTCCTTTATTTCAGGTGGGCTTTAATTTGTTTGATGGTCAAGGAAAAATTATCTCCCCTGTGGTCAGTGTATAGGGAATTACTCTTTTAACATACTGAGGATGGCATTGGCTGGTATATTAAACATATTTTAATTTACACTTCTTCAATTCCAATCCCACTCATTTCTCTTATTTATTCATTTGAATGAAACTTTAGCTGTATGAATATGAACAGTGGAAACACAAGTCAGGTTTTGTAAAAAGATGTAATTCTTGGATTTGTCTTAAATATGAGCTACATAACTGTAATTTTAGATTCTAGACAGCTATATCTCATGGTTATAGGAATTATGTGTTAAATTAAATTCAGGCTGCATATTTCTGTCTGATTTTTATATTGTTCTTTCCATGGTAATATGTTGTGTCGGGTGCTACTGTGCTCTTATTTCACAGCTTAGGGGGTCCTCCATACAAAGAATTCCACTTTCAGCTTTACATTTGCTTTCATGCCATTTCCCTAGTGTAAGTTGACGGACTTGAAAAGCCTATTTTGATGATAGGAAAGCTGTAGGTTGAAACTTAGCTATCCAGTTTGACCCTTGTTTATCTATCCAACTCTTTTTAACATTTTTTCTTAGGTAAAAAAGGAGGACAAGAAGAAAAAGATTATAGTAGATGGTGTTTTGCAGGTGGTAGTGAAAGACTGCTATATTAGTTGTTGCATGGTTTCATGTGCTTTTAACATGATCCTGAATAAATAGAAGAAAGCTATGGTTTGGGTATTGATGCTTGCTTGATATACTGAATTGTGAATACAAATTCTAGATCAATTTCTTTGGTATAGATGGACTAATCTGGGATTATATCCTAATTTGACCTGTACTGGAAGACCTTCTACCATTTTATATGTTGACATTTTACCATGTGGATGCGCTTTGGATATTTGTAAGTGTGGTTAAGGGTGCCTTGATAATATGTGCAAGTGGATAAGAAGAGAAGGCAGACTTGTTTGACAGTTAGCAGAAAGGGGAAAAGATAACAGCTGAAGAAGAAATTATTATAAGAGATTTGGCCGTATAAAGACTGTCTTATGTTCAAGTAACTTGCATCTTCATCATACCCAATAACTATATTTAGGTTTGCATTTTGATGGAGATTGCATGTCTATTTCCAATTGTCCCCTGCACATAGCTTTTGGGAAATTAGGACCCCATTTAATTTTTGAATGGCTGACAGAATGAATCGTGGAAACATTTCCATTCTAATACTGACATCTATGTTCCATATTCTAAGATTGGTAAAGCAGATGGATAAACTGGTACTAATGATAAATCAATATTTGTTGAGTGCTGCCTTATATGTGTACAGAATTTCACTTATACAAACTCTTGTCCAGAAAAAGTTCTTTTATCAGGTACGAGAAATTGTTAAAATTTTCTCAGGATACAAGTTAAAATGATTATAGTAACCCTAAACAATTCATTAATTGTTTATTTTCTCCTTTGTTTTCATTATTGTTAATGTGAGGGAAAACGGGTTACAGAGGAATAAAAGTATTGACTATGTTGTCGATATATGAGATTGAAAGTATAGTAACAAATATATGTATGTGGCTTTGAACTGGTGGGAATAGTTTTGAGCTTCCTAATGGAGGGAAGGATGTTGAAATGCATTGCATGGCAAAAGAATGTAGATGAAGAATTGCCAGGTGGCTGTGGTGTGCCTATTGTACTAATGTGATTGGCATTTTATCTTGCTTGAAAGAGAGTTGTTATCTTTGCCACCTACCAAAATCAAGAAACTTAAATAACCATATTGTGCCACAAATATGGAGTTGAAATGCTTCATATTTCCTTTGGGGGATTATATATCAAGGTTGCCTGTGTGCTGCATGTGGAAAGTGTTGCACATATGCTCCAAAATTGTTGGACACAATTTGGGAGTGTGCTTAGATTGTGTCAAAAATCATGACCTTTACATTATGAATTGGAATGATGAAAGTGTTCAATGTGTTTTGTATACAATGTTTGAAAGCTTTAGGTACTATTTTAAAACATTTCTACCCCATTATTTTTGAGTGTGATTGTGTCTTTTCAGTGTAAATTTCCAAGTATGCTCATGATAGAATGCAGTTAATTTTATTTTTTTTAAAGGAGGGAGGCTTACAAAAATTGATTCTCCAGTGTGTTATATAATAGCCTAGCATTTGTGTGATCTTCACTGCTTTGCTGGGCTATTGAGGAGCAAAATAAATGAAAAGACAAACTAGACAAAACAGATTGTTGAATGAAAAACAAAGAATTTTTTTTTTAAGGTTTAGGCTCTGATTTGTGCAAAAATGTTATTCACCATTTTAGTGATGCTGGCCAATCATTTTACCTCCCTTTCTTCTGAAATTCCTTTCTTTGTGTCAATAGTGGACTAGCTGCCTCATCATGCTTGTGGTCTATGAAGGAGGCTTTGATTTTACCGTGCAGTGTAAGAAGTAGCTACTTCATGATACCTTGTTCTGATATTTCTTATCCAGGTATTTCCACCGGACCAAGTTAAATGCACCTGAGTTCCCCAACTCTATAACACAATAGCTAATCAATTTGCTATTGGAATGAACTAATTCTACTATGGTGCGTGAACTAATTGAGGAATTTATAGTCCTTGAGTGTAATCCATTACCCCATGGCATACTTTCTCCTCCTTTTACATTGTCCTTCTTTCATCAAATCTGAAGACACGATCCTAGGATAGGTTTAATCCAGCCTTATAGTTACTATCATTATAATTATCCAGATTAACGGAGCCAATTGATGGGAATTGTTATGGATGATACTGGAATAATATTTGTATACCTAACTGGTGTTGAGTAGCTAATGATGCAGATCTGGAGAAGGCTTCTTGATCAAACACGAGGCAGAGGCTTCAGGATAATCCCAGGGCCAATCGAATGACCCCATTGGTGGCATGAGGAGGAGGAATCCAAGTGTGATACTGTTGTTGAGGTCTTTTTTATCTATTTCCTGTCTATCCTTACCAAACTGTGTTTTGATGAGAGAGAGCTTATTTTCCTTTGTTTAAGCTTTAATATGTTGCAGCACTCTTCTTATAGTGTGCCTGAATGTTACTGCTTAAACTGATTTTTCATTTTGCTTGGTAAAACTTTCTTTTACCAATTGATCTCCATTTCATGATATGAGGAATGTTGCCAACTATAATACCATTTTACAATACCCAAATTAAATTACAAGTAAAAGGACAGCCTTTTACTGGTAATTGGAAATAATTAAAGAAAATCTCTTTACAGGAAATTCTTCTGCCACATTGTCATGTTGTTTGTACTTTGAAAGTAAAAGATATTCTGAAGCATAATCTTTGTAGTAGTGGTGCACTTTCATTGTCTCATATAAGGTTTTAAATGTTTTTTTTTTTTCTTTTTTGTGGATGGTAATAAAGGCTTGCTCACTCATTTGCTGCTGATTTTTATTTATTTATTTTGGTGGTGGGGGGAATTCAGTTTAGGAATGATTTGATGATATTTCTTTCTTGATTGGATTCTTGATATTGTAGTAGTCTATTTAGCCTATTTATGGTGAGACCTTGAGGAAATATTCCCCTAGAGAGATTTGACAGAAATGGTAGAAATGAATTGATTCTTATTTTTCTCACAAACTAGACCAGGTTACATTTTCTTTTTATTATTATTATTATTATTATTATTATTTGTCGTTTTGTGATAGAGGAAATGATGCTTCCATTTCCAAACTATTACCCTAAAAATAGTGGTGTAATGAAGAAAAATATCACAGCGTATCTCAATTTTTTTATCCACTTATATACGTGCAGAGACTTTAATAGCTGCAAATATTGAATTATGGGATTTTACTTCTTAATTTATCATCAAATATTTGAATGTCATTCTTCTAAAAAAAAAAAGAAAAAGTGGGTAATATTTGTATAATAAAAGGGGAGGTTTGTGTTAGGCACGTGTATATGTCGGTGACATGATTATTGTTTTTTTTAAAACTATTTTCCTTTCTTTTTTACTAATAATATCCAACTGATGATCTCATCTCTTTAGTTTACTCCTTAAAATATTTGCTAATTAACAAAATGACAAAATAAATAAAATGCAAGTGGACTCCGCCATTATTTTGGGATTATGATCCTGGTGATGTTTGATTATTTTCCCTAAGTTTTCGATTTACATTTCTGACCGTACATCAAATCTGTAACAGAATTTGTATTCTTTGATTTGAAATATATATATATATATATATATATATATTTTTTTTTTCATTTAGCTATTAAATGAATTGTGAAGGAAGTGGATTTTGCCACATGTATCAATATCATGAGATTATAGTGTACCAACTACAAAGCTGATCTTTTAAGTAGGTCGCGATCAAGAACCAAAACAAGAAAACAGGGTCCATAACACTTGTGGCGCAGACTAAATTTAAATGAATACCATCCTTCTTCAATTGTATCTTTTTCTATCACACGCACCCTCCAATTAATAGGACACATAAAAAAATGGCCAAGATTCATGAACAATACATACATAATATATATATATATATATATATATACCCAAAGAAACAAAAATTATTAGAGGTCAAAAATAATTTGGTACCCACCTTTACTTCCTCAGGTCCCACTACTTAAACGAGTTTTTCAATTCCTGCCAAACAGCCAGCTCTTTTTTTTCTTCTCCCCTTTTTCAGCGTTCCGGTTTCTCATCCTTCTTGAGAATAGGAAGTAGCAGGAATTTTTGTTTCTGTAATAAAACAACTACACGTACTTGGGCTGTTAACTCTGTCCAGATTCGATATTAGCTGAAATTTCGAACACGTGGAGAGGGGGGTGGGGGTGGGGGTGGGGGGAGTCCTGCAGCATCATTTTCATTCCACTTGTTTTGAAAGATAATTTATTTTTTGGAAAACGAGCCACAAAGGAAGAAAGAGAGAAATGTGATAGTATTCTGTTCCAATTTGGCATGCCTACAAAGTGTTTGTGTATAAACAAAGATAAAAAAGAGAGAGAGAGGATTTGGGACGGATCTGACGTGACGGGTTTTAAGCAATGGTGATCATTTCAAGAACTAAGGGGTGCTCTCTTTTTAACAGAGGAGGAAAATACAAGTTTTTTGCAGGCTACAACTGGTCAATTCATATCTTATCGTGTTCCAGAAATGAGTAACATAGGAGGCATTGATTATCATTTCCCTGTACGAAAATTGAAAGCATCATTCTTTGCCGATCAGTAAAGTCTGGACCTAAAATTCAATCATCCCTATTATGCAGCTGGAAGATGTCCAGTCCCCATCCACCATATTTTCTATTATTATTGATTTTTTTAATGCTTCCCCCATTACGTGTATATATAATATAAATTAAAAAATAAAAATAAAGCTATTCTTCATAACCAGAGAAACTTTAATATCAGATGTTAACCAATCATAATACATTCTTCGAGACAATTAGCTACCTGTTGGAATATCATTTACAGCTCTCGCAAGCTGCTGCATTAGCAGCTACCTGATTTTGTAGTCTTGTTTCTGCTGAGATCTTCCCATTCTCGGCTGAATCAGGGGAGAGATTTTAATTAGAATCGGAATCCATTAAATGAGTTCAAAACAAAGTACATGTATCTGGTGAATTTCGATAATAAGGAAACAGAGGACTGTGTCGGTATATGCACAAAATTAGGCTAAACAGATAAGTTATTATAAAAATTGAGGGGATAAGGAATCGCAGAAATTAATTAACAACACTCACATCACAGTAAGAAATCGTAGTATTTTTAGATAAAACCCCAATTGTTGAAGCGGAAATTGCAGCAAATCTCCTCTGATAAAACCTTCTAGACGACTCTTCACTGCTAGAAGAACTGGAAGCCACAGGCGGTGGTGGTGAAGGCAACGGAGTTGAAGCTAAAGGTACCACTTGATTATCCTCATCGTCGTCGTCGTCGTCATTATCATCTCGATCACTCTGATCGTCGTCGTCGTCATCGTCATCTTCTCTGTCGTTTTCAGAGTGACGATCGCCAGTAACAGCAGCGGTACCGTTGGTGTTGTCGCAGCGCGGACAAACTGAAACAACTGGAGCAAGCCTGGGACCAGAGGCAGTCCAAGGGGTAGGAGATTGGCAAACATGACAGAGCAAAATCCTGGAGTGTTTGGCTACAAGGAAGTTAGCGGTATGAACTCTGGCATCACAATCCCAACACAGACTCGCTTGATCTGAATCACAATACATTCTGGCTACAGAGTTGCACAGTTCGCATTTCTTCATATTTTTTTTCTCTTTTCCCTCAAAAGACTCACACAAAAGTCGTTCTTGAAATTCTCAATCTTTTATCACATCATCATCATCATGAGTTCTAATATAGATATAGTAGTAGTAGTATAATAGCTAGAAGTGTGCTTCAGGTGTCTGCTCTTATTCTCCTATTTATATTTCTTTTATTATTTATATTTTCCGACTATTCCGCTTCAAACATGGTAAAGAGTATAGAGAACGCTATCCCGCTAGCTAGTTTTATTTTTAAAATTTTAATTTTTTACAACTAATTTATTTACAGATAATATTACAAAAAAAAAAAGATCTAAATAGAAATTAGATATCCATTTAATGGAGGCAAAGAAGGGGGCAATAAATAGAAAATGGATCCACCGTAGAATTAGGGTATTACTAAATGCGTTTTCATAAAACCTCAACCGTTAACATTATAAAAAGATTCCAATTGTAGGGAAAAATTTGAAACCTTGAAATTAATATATAGATAATTTTCACCAAGGTCCATGCTGGTGGAAAGATTTGATTGGTTGGGAGGAACAGATGCCATGCTTTGTTGTAGCAGCAGATGTGTTTCCTAGTCCATACACAAAAAGATGTTAAGCATGGGATGGCATCTTATACCATTTATTTGGAAGCCATCCATATTCATGTAATTTTATTCTAACCATATTTGGTTCATCTTGAATTTTAGTCGAGTTTTAAATTATAAATAATATTTTTCAGTCAACTTTTTTTTATTTTGGACAAACACCTAATAATTTACCCATAATTTGGGCTTTCAAATTTCTTATACAGTACAGCTGGCCCATATCCACATTTTCTGAACGAGAGAATGGGGTGTAAGAAAAATTTAGAGAGAGTATATTTGCTACCGGAAATCTCTGCCCGGATGAAATTACCACCGCAGGTCCTTCTTCTCTGACCCTTGTGGCATGTATTTTAGCCAGTGCCGGCTCAGGTCGATGAGCCTCTACCCAGTCAATTAATCCAAGAAAATGTTCCTTACTAACTGCACCTTTTAGAAAGTCGTGAACTTGATTCGCAGCCCAACTCAAGGGTTTTTCCTTCAGCACCTCGCATTTCTTTTCTCCGGACGGGACAGAGAGAACGTTCATTATTTTCCCATTATCTAGTCTAGACCTTCCGTCAACTACAATACCAAGTCTACAAATTTTATCATCCCTTTTATTATTATAATCCACGCTGGAAGCAAGAGTCTTCCACAGGAAGCCACTGAATGCCTCCAGTTTAGTCCTCTTCCCATTTTCTATATTATTATATTATTATTGTTCGCTAAAGACTGGAGGTGGCTGACCGAAAACTGACTGCTATAAAAGATGTAGCCGACGTTAATAAGGGTGAAAAACACAAGTTCGACTTACGTCTTGACGCGTCAAAAGGAGTTTTTGATAAAGGAAAATTTTTTACTCCGAGAAATAGATCAAATGCCAGAACAAATTTCAGTACTGGTGCAAAGAGCTGGAATCAAAAGTCAGAAAAACCATTTGGATTAAATATACCGGTCGAGAATGTGGTTGCAATTTTAAAAGAAAAATACGGAGCAAAAGATCCACCCCCATTGAACCCACACACTGAAGGAGTGCGGGATCAGAGTAAGTATTGTGACTTTCATCAAAGTTATGGTCACAATACAGAATATTGTTATCAATTGAAGAAGATTATCGAATCTTTGAAGAGGAAAGGTTTGTTGGCGGAGTTCATGAAGGATGAACCACAACGGGAGCAACAGTCGTTAAAAGAAAAGGAGAAAATGATTGATATAATTCTTAACGAAGCTTCATCAATATCACAATTAAAACGACAAATTCATCTTTTAAAGGAATATCTGTTGCTCCGAAGAGTTTGGAGAAAGAAGATATCATTTCTTTTACGAAGGCGGAGTTGGCACCAACGAATGGAAAAAAGTTGAATCCAGTGATTCTAGATGTATCAATGACTCATCCAAATTTTTAACAATTTTTAGTGCGACGAGTTCTAATAGATTCCGGAGCATCGTCAAATATATTATATTATCAATGTTTTTGGGGTATGGGGTTAGGAAAAGAAATGCTGAGACCTACTTCAATAAAGTTGGAAGGGTTTACAACTCATAAGGTACAAACAAAAGGGATCATGTTACTAAATGTGACCCTTGGCATTAGATCATTGAGGCGAACTGAAGAAGTGGAGTTTTATGTGGTGGATGTATAGTCGGTTTATAATGCTATAATGGGCACTCCATCTCAGGCGGTATTTGACATGGTTATTTCAGTACCACATCAGCGAGTTAAATTTCCAACTCAGAAGGGAATTGGTATGGAGTTAAGTAATCCAAAGGGAATGTTGGATTATTTAGTCAAAAATAGAAAAGTTAACTCCGGAGCAGAGAGTACCTTGTCACAAGTCGTAATGGTATATGAAATGGGCGAGGCTTCGACTTCGACAACAATTCCCGAAGAAAAAACAAACCACCCTTAATCACAGAAATATGAAGGAATTATAGTCAACCCACTATATCCCGAACAGACGGTCAAGATTGGGCGAAGTTTGTCGACAAAAGAAACAGAACAGCTAAAAGAATTTTTGATACAACACAAGGATAACTTTGCTTGGTGCACTTCGGATATGCAGGGAATCAATTCAAAGGTTGCGGAGCACAAATTAAATATTAATCCCACCATCGTCCCAGTACAACAGAAATTACGAATGTTTAAGGATGAAAAAGAGATGACAATAAAAGAAGAAGTAGGAAAACTCATCCAAGCCAAGTTTATCCGTGAAATAACTTACCCATCCTGGTTAGCCAATGTTGTCATGGTTAAGAAAGCCAATGGAAAATGGAGAATGTGTGTGGACTTTACTGATTTAAACAGAGGTTGCCCGAAGGATAGTTATCCGCTCCCAAAAATCAGTTCATTAGTAGATGCAACATCTGGATACAAGACCCTCAGTTTTTTAGACGCATTCTCAGGGTATCACCAAATAAAGATGAATGAAGCAGATCAAAGGCATACTTCTTTTCAGGCTGCGGGAAAGATTTTCTGCTACAATGTCATGCCATTTGGATTAAAGAATGCAGGAGCTACGTACCAAAGAATGGTTGACAAGGTTTTTTAAAAGCAAATTGGAAGAAATATCGAAGTGTATGTTGACGATATGGTAATCAAGACTTTGGCAGATAAGTCCCATTTGGAAGATTTAAAGGAAACTTTTGATACTTTGACAAAGTATCAATTGAAGTTGAATCCAAATAAGTGTACATTCAGGGAAATTTTTCAGTTTTATGATGACAGAAAGAGGAATTAAGGTTAATCCGGAAAAGATTGAAGCACTTGTTAATATGGTAGAGCCTCGATGTATAAAAGACGTGCAAAGGCTGAATGGATGTATTGCAGCACTTGGAAGATTCATCTCAAAGTCGGCAGAAAGATGTCTTCCATTTTGTAAAATCTTAAGACAGGCTGCAAAAACTTTCACATGGAACGCGGAGTGCAAAGAAGAATGGGAGAAGTTGAAGTATTATCTCAAGAATCCTCCCCTCCTAAGTTCGCCGAAAATGGGTGTAGTTTTGTACTTATATTTATCGGCATGTAACTTAGCGGTAGCTTCTGTTTTACTTCGGGAGGTTGCTTATAAACAACTCCCAGTATACTATGTAAGTAAAATTTTGAATGTGCCTCAATCCAAGTACCCTGATATAGAAAATTGGCTTATTCTTTGGTTGTTGCTGCTCAAAAATTACGAATTTATTTCTCTGCCCACACAATTGTGGTATACATAAATTCACCACTTAAACATATTTTTCATAAAATGGACCAGTCCGGAAGGATGTTGAAATGGTCAATTGAATTGTGTGGGTACGACATTAAATTCAAACCACGCACAGCAATTAAAGCACAAGCTTTGGTGGATTTTTTAGTAGAATCCTTTTTTTCAGAAGATAAAGGACTTACAATTGTTCCTTACGAAGAACGTTCGCCTCGGCCATTACCAGAACACTGGACTATGTTTGTTGATGGATCCAATAATTTACGAGGTGCAGGTATTGGGATAATTATTAAATCCTCAAGCGATGAACAAATGGAATGTAAAAGTATTCGCCTTGATTATCATGTATCCAATAATCAAGCGGAATATGAAGCCCTTATTCAAGGTTTACTTTGGGCAATTGAAGCCGGAATAAAATCAATACTTGTCTATAGTGACTCACAAGTAGTGGTTCGACAATTGAATGAAGATTATGCATTCAACTCCGATAACTTGAAGAAATATATGGAGAAAGCATTTCAACTCAAAAATACTTTTGATTATATTCAATTAGAAAAAATTGACCGACAACAAAGTAAAGAAGCAGATCAACTTTTCCGAGTAGCTTCAAGAGACATTCCAAACAATCTCTTCATCAATATCGAAGTTCATGCTTCCCCGTCAATTGACCATCAGAGTTTAACAATGGTTATTGCTTCAAGTGAAAATACTTGGCATAATGAGATGAAAAATTACATTGAACAAGATATACTCCCAGAAGATCGAAACGAAGCAGAAAGGATTCAAAGGCAAAGTGTGCAGTACATGATACATGAAGGAATTCTGTATAGAAGATCATTTACCAAACCTTTACTTCGATGTATACCTCCGAACATGATACAATCGATCCTTGAAGAAGTACATGAAGGAACTTGTGGAGGCCACCCCGGAGCAAGAGCATTGGCAAGTAGAATTATTCATCAAGGATATTATTGGCCAACACTTCAACAAGACTCTCTAAACTTCGTCAGAAAGTGTCGAACCTGTCACATCTTTGGCGATGTACCATGTTTACCATCAATACAACAAACCCCTGTGACAGTTACATGGTCATTCGATATGTGGGGAATAGATCTCATGGGTAAATTCCCAAAATCTCGAAGTGGATTTGAATATTTAGTGGTGGCCGTAGATTATTTCTCCAAATGGTTCGAAGCAAAACCATTGGTCAACCTACCGAAGAAAATGTTCTCAATTTTTTTCCACGACTCAATTCTATGCAGATTCGGAGATCATGGAACACAATTTTCAAATAAGTTTACTTCAGAGTGCGAAAGGCTTCATATTAGACATTGGAAGTCATCAGTGGCGCATCCTCAAGGTAATGGTCAAGCAAAAGATGCTAATAAATTAATACTTCGGGCCCTAAAGAAAAATCTTAAAGGTACTTCGAAGAAATGGGCCAACGAATTACATTCCACACTTTGGTCAGTCTGAACTTCGGTTCGGGGGCCAACTGGGGAAACCCCTTTTTCCATTATTTATGGAAGTGAAGCTATTGCGCCAGCCGAACTCGCTCTTCCCACACATCAAGTCATAACATATAACATCAACGACAATATCCAAAATCGAGTTTATGATCTTGATCTTTTGGATGAAAAATGCAAAGCGGCGCGACTCCGAATGAAAGCATATAAAGAGAAAACTAAGTTATATCACGTCAAGAAAGTTGCACCTCGACCTCTACACATCGGAGATTGGGTACTTCGCAAAATTGAAGACACAGCAAGAGCGCTTGATGTAGACAAATTAACTCCAAATTGGGAAGACCCATACAAAATACAAAGCGAGGTAAAAAAAGGTACATATCGATTGATTAATGAAGAAGGAGTTTTACTTCCAAATCCATGACATTCAGATCATCTGAAAAAATATTATATATAATCTGAACCATTTTGTATTTTAAATTCAAAACTTGGTGTCTAGATTCAAGTGTTTTTACTTGATTATTAATGGCACAAGTTAATAAATTGAATTTCTATATATACTTCGAAGATTGTTTAAAATTCATTTTTATTACGAATATTAATTGGTTCCAAATATTCAAATAATCGAAGTTAAACCTCAATGTCAAAGTTTAAGTCTCTTATGCTTAATAGTTAATTGACACGAAAAATTTAATTTTATTTATCACATTATTTTACTTGATTAAAATTAAGTTTTTTCACTTCGAAGTAATACTTAAAGTTTGTTCTCATTTAATTGAAGTTGAACATTCTTTAGTATTCGTTAGTTAATCGAAGTTCAAAAACTTAAAAAGTTTTTACACTTCAGAGTAATACTTAAAGTTTGTTCTCATTTAATTGAAGTTGAACATTCTTTAATATTCGTTAGATTATCGAAGTTCAAAAAGTTAGCAAAATGATTTTTTGAAGACAAATCAAAATACATATATTCCAAACGAAGTAAAATTAATCTATTACATTCTAAGCATCCTCTGTGGGGGCAGCAGCCAAAGTTTGGCCAACTTTTGTTGGCTGATTCTCCACAGAGAGATTTACTTCGTTTGAAATCACGAAATACTCTATATCTGGAGCCCTCCCAATTTCTCCAACCAAATCATTTAAGTTTGGTGAAGTCAATAGAGGCGGATTCCAAACTCTCCCCTCACTCTGATCCATGCCCATTATCTCTTTCATCTCATCTTCATTATATGGCACGAAGTCGCACCCATTTCTGAAGCGTGGATCAGTGTAAGTACCCAAGTACACATGAACCATTCGGGTCTTGTCCGGAATACACCGATGAAAGTTCCAGAGTAAATGAGCACACCCTCGATAAAAAAAGCCATTGCATCTTTTAAAAAGCTCTTGATCGTACTCCTCTGACTCACGAAATACTTCAATTACCCTAGCAGTGTACTCCATTGACTCAAAATAATTGATCCTCTCTGCAGCAGTCCTGTACTTCGCCTCATACTCTTTCAGCTCCTTATCTTATTCACGAAGTTGAGCTTTAAGGTCTTCATTAGCTCTCTTGTATGAATTGAGCTCATTGGACTGCTTGTCTTTTTGTTCGATCACTAGGGCTAGATTCTCCTCTGTAGATTTCATCTTTGATTCAGAGAGGTCCAAGTCCTTCAACTTCGAAGACAGTGTGCTTTCCAAGTGTGCACACTTTTTCTCAAGACTAATTTGCATAGTCTTCGAAGTATTGGCAGTAGAGGCCATACGACCAAGATGAATAATATAGGCTTGAGCCTGACAAAGAAAACAAAGAGATACGAAGTAAGAAGACTTCAAAAATATTCTTCAAGAAAATTTATGTACATATACAAAAACAAGTTTACCTGGGAGAGATGGGCACCAATTTACCCAATAGTATCTTCAGCTCCAATAGAGTGACTTCGGGCATAGGCATACGTGTCCGTATCCATACCCCCAAGACAAAACAGCTCCGCCAAAAATTTTTCCTATTCTAGAATCAGAAAGCATTAAGTTAGTCAGTGGCGGAGTAACCTTTTGGATTTCTTGGGAAAGCTTGAACAGGTCTTTCCTCGACTCCGGCAACTTGAAACCTTCCTGGGTCCAGGGATAATTCGCAAAACTTTGTGAAGATCCTCCCAGTCCCCTACTTGATTCTGGAGTCTGGACAACCAAGGCCATCGTCTCGTCAGATTCTGCAACAGTAGCCAGACGAGGACCTTGTGTTAACCTTTTTCTTGGACCTTCTACTTCGGTCCCTTCATGGACTCGTTTACCTTTGGGCCCCAAGGAAACAACCTTTTTTCCTTTTCCCTTATCATTTTTGTTAGATGGGGCAGTAGGAGCATCCGTAAGAGTATCGATTGACGGAGTGGTGGTGGTGGCATCTTCTGAAGAAGCCGGCACTGCAGTTAATGAAGCTTTCTCAACCGCTTGAGCAGGGTTTGGCGTAATATTGCTGATTGCTTTTTCCCTTTCACTCAAAATAGCCTGGCGACGTTTCAAGAATTTGGAAGCCATATCTAAAAAAAAGAAAAAAAAGAGAGTAAGTTAACAACACTAGCAAAAATTGAAGGAACAAGTCGAAGTACATAAACTTAGGAAAAATCATCAACCTTTATCTTTCTTTAGAAGACATACCAAACTTCGTGGATCACTACACTCATGACATTCAGTCGAAAATACCCTATTTGGATGTAATTTCCACATTGAGTATTTATTATTATCCTCTAGTCCTAACTCTCTCCGACGGACATCAGTTCTTAAGCCACCTATTCCCCAAAAATACCTACTTGTATTTTCTAACAAATCTCTAGTATAGAATATTTTTGTTTGATTTTTTGAATTGTCCCCTAATTCACTTCGGACGTAATCTAAAAATTTTCTGTCCGAGTTCGAATACTTCGTTCTTTTATACACTTTGCTTAAGGGAAGAAGGGATTTGCGTTTTGGATTAAAGGGAAAGCCTAAATTAGATTCTACACAAACCTGCCTTTCCCTTCAAGAGCTAATTTTATTTAGAGCAGGTTTAAAAAGGGTAACTACGTTTTTGCAAGGACGAAGTGAGATGGTCAAGTTATTCATACGAAGCATAGAAAAGGAAGTGCGAAGTATGAGATCAAAGACTTCAACCCCTATCCGCCTACACAAAATCATGAGTGAAAAGAAATATCTAATCCCATTGGGATGGACGTGGGTTGGCTGAGAACGTATAGTGTGCAAAAAATCACAAAAGGCGGGGTTCAAAGGTAAACGTAGACCACAATGAAAATGTTCAACTGGAATTGGTATGAAATAGTCGGTCATTGGGGAACAAATAGGCAAATGAAACATCCTAAATCTAAGACTCATCCATGTCTATTGTTGAGGCACTCAACTCCGAACATACTTGATTTTCTTTTAAAGCGAAGTCTCCAAACAATTGTTTTTTGGTTCTAGGGGCATTATCAAAGTCCTCAGAGTCATCATCCTCATCCCTATTTAAACTGGTGGGGTCTGGTATATCCCTAGTAGTAAAACTAGTAGCGGTAACTTCGATATAAATAGTTTTGGGAGTTTTGGGATCTAAAGAAATAGCTACATGAATTGTTAAATTATCAAAAGAAATCCTCGTCGAAGTTTGAGCAGCTGAGGCAACAAACACATCATCAGTAATTGCCGAAGTTTTTCCTTTTTTCCTTTTACTCCCTACACTTTCTTCACTCCTATGATTAGTTTTAGTTAAAATTAGTTAAAGTTTTAGTACTTCGCTTAAAACCACCAAACCCTCTAAAAACACTTCACTCCTATGATTTATCCTAAATATACCAATAAAACCCTTTTCCTCTTGAAAATTTTATTTTTTCTTCTTCTTTTCTTTTTAGGAAAAAATAATATCTAGCCCAAAAAACCATATCTTCTACTACTCAAACTGATCATCAAACACGATTTCAGCAAAACTCATTTTCTTCTCAAAACTTAAACACATAAAACACTTTATTCAAATAAAAACAAAAATCAAAATGTTCTTCTCAATACCTTTTTTGCAGATGAAATAATGGAGAGGAAAGTTTTATGATCGAAATCGAATGAACGTGAAGACAAAACGAAGGAGTAAGAACCGGAAGAGTTTTAATGAGAAACGAAAACTTTGAAGATCTTTGAAAGATGAAGTTTTTCTGGAACAATATACGAATGCCTTGGAATTTTTCGTAAAAGAGGAGAGGAAGGAATTTCATGGCATTTATAGACAGAAAATAAGTTATTTTCTGAATTTCTTTACAATTTTATTTATTTATTTATTTCATTATTATAATAATAAATGAAGAGGTGTGTTGAAGAAGTTTGGTCAAATTTAAATCTTTGGGATACTCAATCACGCTAACGACCTAATTCGTCGTTTCGTGTCCTCGAAATTTCGCCCCTTCTATGACACTATCGTCTCGATTGCCTCAGTATAATGATGAAATAACTTTTCGTCTCTCTCCATTTATGGATGACAGCTATTTATCTTTAATTCTTTAAAAATTCCCCAAAAACTCTCAAAATTCTTTCTAACCTTTCGTACTCCGACAACAAAATGTGATTTTACGAATGATGAGTTTGGAGATTGAGATAATTAAATTTAATTATCTCAATCTCGGGGGCCACTTAAAGGATATAAGATTCGACAGCTCGCCATATCATCGACTGACAATCGGAGTATGAACACTTGTAAAAATTACATTACACTTCGATCTAAAGTAGAATACTCCGATCGAAGATACAAAGGAAACAATCATAAGCATGTGCAATCGTGAACCTCACACTTCAACATCATGGAAATACACGCCCAAGTTGTAGAGTGACAAAATACCATATATTCATCACCTTTTTTAAGGATCTTAAATGTCCTATGGAAATTGATGTATCAAGATAACGAGTGTCAAATTCTAAAATCAACTGGGATTAATGTCCATTAATGGTGTATATGTGTCAGTTAATTAAAATATACAACCGACAGGTGTCCAGATGAGTCACTAATCAATAGTAAAAATATATTTACCATTGGAAGATAAAAGAGGTAAGTTTTTTTATTATAAATAGAAGGAGGAAAGGAAGGAAAAAGATCTTTTTGCTCTCTTTTTCTTCTCTAAAACCTTATATTCTTATTTTCTTTATTTATACTTTTTAAAATTTACTTCTAACAAAATCATCGGAGAGTTATCTTCTGTAACCCACTGTTGCGTGACTTTTCTTTGCAGGTACTCAATCCAGACTTCTACAACACACAAATTTAGAGAAAATTTCCCGATCAATATATAAAGTATATATATTTATTATTTCAAAAGAACAATTTCTAATCATGGAAAGGTTTGTAGTTGTGAAATCGTTTTCCCAATAATTAACTACACGCAAGAGAAGATAACAATTAAATTCTTTTTACGATTCCTTAAATTCCATTTGTTTTAAACTATTGTCCGAAGACTTTTTGTGTTCAATTATTGGCAAATGTAAACTTCCCCTGAATAATTTGTTTCTTTCTAAAAATAAATAAGGAAAAAAAAGGAAGAAAGAAGGATTCATGTGGATATAATATATATATATATATATATATATATATATATATATATATATTAGTTTGCAGATATTCGTAATTTCGCGAGTAAGATGCTGCATGGATATTGTATTATAGAATGGGTTTCAATTTTCACCATTTTTTTTTTGTCACATTATATTTTATAATTATTATATAGTATGTAATAAATATTATATAATTAACCAAAAAATAAATATAATGATTATCGTGCTGCTCAGTTTGGATAAGAGCACGATCATCCAAAACATATACCGAAAGGAAAAAAAAAAGTAGCATTAGTAGTAATAATTAATTAAGTTAATTTTATGGTTTTAATTAAATATTTTTTTTACTATTTTTAAAATCTTATAGAAAATGAGATTTCATTTTTGAATATGAAAAAAAAAATTTTATTTTGAAATTAAATGAAAGTTTTATTATATATTATTTTATAAACTGACTCGAAAAGCTATTATTAGCAAATCAAAAAACTTGTAAAACTAGGGATCATTGGAACACAGGTTTCAAATTGCTTCCCGCAACTGTTTTTCTTTTTAAGTCAATATTTTAGGCTATATTCATTATAATTGACTTTTTTTCTTAAAAAAAAAATTACATAAAAAAAAGTCAAATGAAATTATCTAAATATTGTAAGAATAATAATTTCATTAATTTGCAGCTGAAGTGCTAATTATTGTATAATTGGACTTCTGACTACCCTTACACAATACCTAACACATGGAAGGGCCTTTTTAATAAAAATCAAATTGCAAAGTTGTTGCTTTTATTTTATTTTTTCTAATAAATGCTCTAAATAATCACTTTGAACTTCAATTAACCACCTTTAAATTTGTTTTATACCAATTTGGGCCAAGTTAGTTCAAAATTGGGCTTATGGGCCGTACTTTTATAGTTGGACTGCCCTTTCCTCCAAATCCAGTCTCCAATTCAATATATTTGGTTTTTAGTATTATTTAAAATTTGATAGATGAGAGAAGTACAACTGGGGATTGCAAGGGAAAATGAAGTAACAAGGAACAACCGGACGGTGAGATTATTAAACCAAAACATGATGATTAGGATCCAACGGTGTAAAAACATGAGCAGCATTTCTCTCAATTGCCTCAATTTGGTCATTCGCAAGGTGCATATAAACCACCCAGTCTCCATTCCCTTTTGCGCACGGCATTGGCATGACGTAACCAGTTTTGGATCCCCACGGAAAATGGTACGAACCGAATACTGCCTTTCCCCATCCAAAGTCTATTTTGGTCACAGGAAAATGTTGCCCCGAGGAGATCACCAAAGCTGGTTCTTCCCGATTCACTGAAACCACAAAAATTTTGGCTATCATTGGTGCCGGACGATGGGCCTCCACATAATCAATCAGGTCAAGAAAGTGTTGTTTGGTAGCGGCAATTTTAATAAACTCGTGGACTTGGTTAGCTATCCAATTTAATGGTCTCTCCTTGAGCTCTTTGTTTTTGTTTTCACCAAATGGTATGGTGAGCACGTTACCAAAGTATTCGTACCACATCGACACCGTCTGATTTTTATCATCAGCACATGATAATTTATTCCTTCCATCCACCACAATTCCCAATCTACAGCTTTTATCATCTCTAGTTCCGTAACTAGAAGCAACTATTTTCCATAGGAAGGCACTAAACGCCTCCAACTTAGTCCGCGGCTTTCCTTCTGCTAATACACCACTATTAGCCAAGGATTGCAGTTGGATTATCTGTTCCGACTTTACATAGTATATTCGACTGATTGGCGCCTCGTTTTCTCCTTCTTCTTCTTCTGATGATGATGATGCTGGAGGAAGCAGCTTTGGCAAGGGGACAAATAATTTGCTGACGTAAGGATCAAAATTAGTACCTGCAAGATGGCGTGGCGAAATAGACGACCTCTCAAATGATGCTACGGTGGTCAATGGTACGGAACGAGCCATTTCTCCCCACGATACCATGAACATGTTGAATGAGTAGGCATCGGCCACTCGATGATCAAATGTGCACCCGATCACAATTCCTCCGCATTTCAGTTCAGTTGCCTGCATTTTTTTTTTTTTAAGAATTTTATATTCTTCGAATTCCCTCCTAAATTTTAGTTAATTCTTCTATTCATTTACCGAGAATTGTATATATACTAATTTATAATTTAGTATAAAACGATACGTGCATGCATGGTTAATTTTACCTGAACAGCGAGCAGGCCCTGCATCTTCTTCGCGGGTACAAGTTTGCCTTCCACGCTCTGGTCAGGGTTATACAAGTTCAAGAACCGAAGCTCTACATCTGCAAAAGCTTCAATAAAGTTCACCCCACGGTTGTTACAGAGAACCTCAGGTTCTCCGGCGGCGTTTTGAACCATCTCTCCTGCGAAAACATGATAAGGCACGAGAGCTTGAGCTAGTGATTTCTTGAGAACACTGACCACGGATTTAAACGTCCAATCTGATGAGTCCTGATTGGGTTTCTTGTAGCAAAAGAAAACACCGACACTAACCGGTGGCAAGAGTAAGTCCAGGTTGGATTGTTGCAACAGCTGCTCTTGCATTGGCAGCGCTGCTGCAACCACCTCTTCATTTATTACTTTCACCTCCACGTTTTTATTGCCTTCCATATTTTGCTCCTTTGAATTATTCATGGATGCCATATCCATGTATATATACAGTTCTTAACCACAATAAATTAGGTCTGCCATATCCATGAAATTATATATAAAAAATGAGCTTAATATATATGGTAATAATAAATTAGATATATAATCCAATTGGTTGCACTTTACCACAATCAACTGTTACAGCATGTAAAAGAAGAAACTAATGTAACAAAATTATATTTTCTACACCTTTAATTTATGTTTTACTTTAGTATATATCATTTTTCTAATTTTCCTAAACTAATATATATATATAGTTCCAATAGGTTAAATTATATATGTTCACCTCATAATCCGTCAACCCTAATTAGTTATATTTGCATGGTGACGTAAATGAGGTTAAGTTTTCCTTTTCTATTTTTGTAGGTAGATGGACTACTTTCAGTACACATTTTCCCCTCTAACAATCTAATCACACGCTTCTTGCTGAAAATTAGTTGCTGGTCAATTGTAGGGAAAGGGATGGAAATGTTGTACATAAAATTAACTTACTCTTCTTAACAAATAATTTATAATTAATCACCACCAGATTAGATTAATTAATATAATAAAAGAGTTTAAATCTTCAAGAGTGGTTAGTTCTAAATTTCTAATTAGATTAGATTAATTAATGCCATTACTACGTCGCTTTTGATGATTGAAACTTTCTAACCTCCCCAACCCTATACACAACTCTGTATTATATTTACTGAAAATAGTTCATGAACGCTTATTTTAAAATTATATTAAAAAATATATATATTTTGTTGGATCATAGATTATTGCTTAAGGGCCCATCACACATTAGTCTGAAGAAATCAAGCAGTATCTAAAGCCCAATCCATGTAACTAGATTGAGTTACATAAATACACGAAGCCCATTTTTATTCACATCATCTCACACAAGGCCCATTCTCTAATTTATTTGTTTATGAATCATTTTTTTCCTTTTTAGGCCCACGTCTCTAAATTACTACTTCAAGAATTGGCAGAAATAGTCTCGATTTGGTTAAATTGATTCCTCATATTTATCTTTCCGTCCAATTTTATTTTTTTTAAATAAAAAAATAAGTTCATGTCCGAACAAAACAATACTCAAAATTTTACTTTTTGTTTTTTTTTAAATTTAAAAATTTTAAAGTGAATATTAATTTAATAGAATAGAATGGATAAGTAAAAAAAATTTGGAGCAACACTAATAATTTTATTCCATTTCTGGTGGAACAGAATGCTACAAAAATTAATCGACATGCATATCATAAACTCTTCGACTCCATTAATGAAGAAACGTGACCGGGCAAAGAGACAAAAGGGGGAAAAAATACCAAAAAAACTAGAATAATTAAACACTGGACTGGACTGGACTGGACTGGAGTGGACAGGGTTTTTTTTTCTAAAATATGGATCTTTCACAAGTAATTTAGAATAGCTTCTTTAAGAAGGATTCTTGAGTTGTGCATGAGATCAGGACTCAATCTGAACATAAGAACACAAAATTCCATTTGGTTGAGATTCCCATCTCCATCGGAATCACCTTCCTGCAACATGGATCGCAGCTCCTCGTCACTCATGTCCTGCAACCCTAACAGAGCCGAGTTCCTCTTCAAGCTCTCGAAAGTGATCACCCCTTTATCTCCATCCATCAGTAACCGAAACCCTTTACACAGCTCGTCCAAGAAACCTTCTGCACCAAGTTTCTTCACCATGTGTGGGAAAAAATCTTTGAACTCTACCTCATGATGATTACTAGTAGCACTACTTTTTGGCGCCATCATCAATTTTGATATATATATATATATATATAATTAAAAAGCGATCCAATTCCAATGGTAATTAATTTTTCATAGAATGGGAGAATATATATATATAGAGAGAAAGGAGAAGCGGGAAAGTTGCGGAGAAAAGAAATTATTTATGGATAGTGACGGGAACGAAGGTACGTAACAGATTACAGATAAGAAGGAGTCCAATGTTGGTTTTTGAAGTTAAAAAGTTTCTCATGGCAGAGGGAGTTCTCCTTCCTCGAAGTTGCATGAGAAGGTACCCCCCAGCCCCCGGTCCCCCAATTAATCTTTCTCCTCTCTCTCTCTCTCTCTCTATATATATATATATATATATATTATATATATATATAAGCCTTCTTTTTTCCTTTTTCAAATTCATAATCCATATTTTATTTTTTTCCTTTTTGTCTTAGGTGATTGAAGAACTTTCTCAAACAACTATGATATTCCATCTTTGTATATATATTTATTTTTATAAAGAGGATTTCATAGTGTTGTGGTTTAATATTGTCAAATCTTTTTATCTTTTCCCATGAAACTTTTGTACCAAATTAGCTGACAAATTTCCTATATTATTTAAATTTTTTTAAAAAATAAATTTTAAATTATTAAGGGTACTTTTACTATATTCATTCTTCTTGGAAAGTCTTTTGAGAAAATTTTTATAGTTCCTTAATTTGGTACTTTTGACTTTTTTAATATATTTTTATCCTTTAATTTTTTTTCCTTTAAATAATCTTCAATAAAGTCAATATATTTTTATCCTTTAATTTTTTTTCTTTTAAATAATCTTCAATTTATTTTTATCAAATTTATTTAAAAAAGTGTAACTCAATTGATAATTTATAAGATTATAAATTTAAAATATGGAAGAGAGAAAATGCGTAAATTTTATTTTATTTTTTAAAATAAAAAATAAAATTGTGGAAGTCTAACCTGAGGTTAATGGGACGAAAACAAGCGGAAATGTGTATCATTGGAATTATCTATTTGGTGTGTGTTGAGTTCCATTTGTACATCTTGTCATCTTTACCTCAGAAAATTCTGGGTAGGATGTTACCTTCTTCCTTTTTCCTTTTTCCTTTAATTCTTTTTTTTAAAAAATTTTATTTCTAAAAAAAATTAGACTATTGAGTATGTAAAGTTATGTGAAATTGCTACTTTGATATAATATTGTATTTGTAGATTTTTTTTTAAAAAAATTGTATCCGTTAACACGTTAACTCCTACTTTTAAATTTTTTTTTATAAAAAAGAATTAAGTATAGTATTACTAAAATAAATTTATAAAATTTTAAAATTACGTAATTATTTTAACGATATTAGTCCTTAGTATAATATTAAATTATGTAAAAAAATCATATTGCATATTAATTTTTGGGTAAATTATCTTATTAACACTTGAACATTTCAAAAATTTAGTTTTTGCACATGTATTTATTTTTTCTTTGAATTGACAATTGAACTATAAAATATCACATTCTTTGCCCTTCCGTCCAAAATTTCGTCACTCTTCATTTTTCATCTAATTCTTAGGGGGTATTTTCGTTTTTTAAAATCATTAAAATTATTAAAATTTTATTTTTAGGGATAATTTTGTCTTTTTATAAAATTTTAATTTAGAATTATTAAAGTTTTATTTTTATGGATAATTTTATCATTTCATAAAATTTTAAAAATTGGAAGGACTCGATTCTTCAACCACACAAATGACAAAATTATATTAATCCACTAGAACAATTATTAACATGTTAATTTATATAAAACTTATATTTTATGTTGCATAATAGATGATGCTAAAATAAATTTAACATAATGAACCCCTAGATTTGAACTACAACCGTATAAATAATAAATAAATATTTACCATTTGGACAAATATAAAAATTTATATTATTTGAAAATTATATTAAATACAAAGATTCTGAAAAAATATTATCCAAACAACACAATTTAAACCATGTCTTCCTAGTCATTCCCTTCCTCAAATCTTGATTTTTTTAAACTTTCAATTCGTTGTAAAATATAAATTTTAAGTTTTTTTTACAATGACATTATTACATTATTAGTGTCAGCAATGACATGGTATAAAAAAACACCTCCAAATTCATGTTCTACACGAATTCGAAACAAAAGAGTTGAAAAACAACTTCAATGCAAGGTTTGAGGAAGGTGACAAAAACAAAAACTTGTGGTTTAAATTGTGTCATTTGATAATATTTTTTTTAAGAATGTTTATATTTAAAATATAAAATGTAATCGCAATATAAAATGCGTATTTATTAATTTTGTAATTACAATATAAAATATAAGTTTTAAATAAATTTATATATTTATAGTTGTTCTAGTGGGTATATATAATTTAGTTAGATGCGTGGTTCTAAGATCAAATTCTTGAAATTATAAAAAAATAATTTTTAGATTTTTAATAATAAAGTGAAATGACAAAATTATCCTTGAAAATAAAATTATAATAATTAAAAATACTTATAATTATAAAAAGATGAAAATGCTCTTAAAAATTGGATGGAAAATAAAATCTGACGAAAATTTTGAACGGAAGGGCAAATGAGGTGATATTTTATATTTTAAGTGTCAGTTCAAAGCAAAAATAAATATAGGTATAAAAATTAGATTTTTAAAAAGTTCAAGTGTTACTAGAATAATTTACCCTGATATTTTAAGATAAAAATTTCTGGTCAAGAAAAAAAAACGAAAAAAGAAAATAAAAAAAAAGAGACTGATATTTAGTATATGGGCTACTGGGTTAAAAACATTTTTGGTTCGGCCCAAATCTGAAAAGAAAAATATATATATATAAAGAGAAAAAATAAATGCTTTTGGGTAAAGGGTTTGTTATCTTAAGGCCCAATAAGACTTATATGTCCATAGACATTTAAAGAATTATTAGGAGGCCCAAATGAACAGAAGCCTCTTTATTTAAGTAATTTATATGATAAAAAACTTAATTTTATAAAATAAATATATAAAGTTAAAAGAAATGTGAAAAACGTTGTAATTTGTTCCACATCGCTAGTGTTGTGTGCCATGCCAGGGATGATCCTATTGAGTAAAGGCAAGGCAAAGATGTGAACTCAGTGTAACTGCCTCTAATCATTACGTTATATGTAATAGGTCAACAACCCATTCTTGGGAACATAATTAATATTCAATGCTGTACCAAAATCGTCTACCATTCATGTGAACTTATTATTTGAAAATAAATGACTTCAAGAAATGGTAATGCAGAAATAAAATTATTTTGTGGCCAAAACAAGTTTTAGGAGCTTCAATTGAAAATGATTAAGGAACTCTGTGTCCCAATCTAAGTGTTTCCGAAATTTAGATTTGGTAAGAAATATTGCTTCGTTTCATACTACAACCACCAGTTAAGTAAGTAACACGTGCAGAAATTGGAACCTCAAATACAAAAAGAAAATAAAAAAAATAAAAAAATAGAAAGAAAGAATTATTTATTCTTATTTTGACACGGTGACAAAGTAGTTGAAAATGTTTTACCTAAAATTCGTAGGTCATTCTTCCAAAACTTTCCTAGTTGGAGATGGTGGGTTCGTGTAGTGTGCCGAATTATTTCTATAATTGACCGCGTGTTCTAATTTTTCCATTAAGAGTCAAATACTAGTTTTGGGAATCAAAGGTTGTCTCTTTCAGCAAACCTAAAAAAAATTCAAGATTTTTTATTTAAATTTGTTTTTCCTGTTCCGGGAGGAGATGAGGTCGAAAGTAGTGGGCTGGTCAAAGATGAATCTTCAACAATGCGTTTCATTCAGCCTCTTCCGAAGTCAATTTTTCTCAGCTTCTATGTTGAAAAGAATTAGAACATTCTCTCTTTGCATTTAGTTGTCTTGGGATTGGGAATGGTATTCGAATTTCTTCAGTTCTTGAGTTTTATGAACAAAAACGATTATCAAGATTCAATTTTTTTTAAAGCAAAGAAATGTGGCGTAGAGATTTCACTTGCTGCAACTTGTGGATTATTCTTTTCTCTGTCTTCTGTTTTTCCTCTTTATTTTGCTATTCAGATGATAGGATTTCAACAGGGGAGCAGTTAAAAGATGGGGAGGAAATTGTTTCCGCAGGCAAGAAGTTTGCTTTAGGCTTCTTTAGTCCAAATGGTTCAGATTTCCGTTACCTCGGGATATGGTACTATGATATTCCTGTTCAAACAGTCATATGGGTTGCAAATAGAAATAATCCCATTTCCGGCGATAATGGAGTTTTAACCATCGCCGGTAACGGAAATTTAGTAGTTCTGGACAGAAATGGTGGCTCCGCCGTCTGGTCCTCATCTTCCACTAGCTCTGTTTCGCCTACAAATTCAACTGCAATTCTCACGGATAACGGTAACCTTATTCTCCTTAATAACAGCCACGCGGAAAGTAGTAACAGAACCTTCTGGGAAAGCTTCAGAAATCCAACGGATACTTATTTGCCTGACATGAGAGCTTACCTGGATTCCGTAGCAGAAACCAGAATTTTCACTTCTTGGAGAAGTGAAAGTGATCCTTCCACCGGAAACTACACTTTGGGCATTGATCCTCGCGGAGCACCACAAATAGTGATACGGGATGGGCAGAATCGGCGTTGGAGAAGCGGTCATTGGAACGGATTGATATTTACCGGTATTCCGGGGGTAAGGGCTATCTATTTATACGGTTTTAGGCTTACTAAAGACGATGATGGGAGATACTATTTTACATATACTCCGTCAAATAATTCAGATTTGATCAAATTCCGGTTACTTTGGAGTGGGTACGAGGAACATACGATTTGGGATGCAAATACAGGGGAATGGAGTTTGATTCAATTGCTACCTGGAAGAGAATGTGATCAGTTTAACAAGTGTGGATCTTTTGGAATATGTGATGTGGAGAATTCTCCTATATGCAGTTGCATGACTGGATTTGAGCCAGTGGACGTGGTTCAGTGGAACAGTGGGAATTGGTCAGGTGGATGTGTTAGGAAGACAGAACTGCAATGCAGCAACAATTCTAATTCTACTTCTGATGAATTCCTGCAGATTGACCTCGTAAAATTGCCAGATTTCTTGGATTACGTAGGTCCTGAAGATCTTAGTGGATGTCGAGAAAAGTGCTTGAGGAATTGTTCTTGCATTGCATTCTCTTTCGTTAACGGAATCAATTGCATGATGTGGAGTAGTGATAATTTGTTGGTCGATACTCAGCATTTTGCAGTAGGCGGCAACACTTTATTCCTTCGATTAGCTGATTCTGAATTAGGTGAGTAAGAAAGAAACATCAAGAAAATGGTGAAAAGTTTACGATTTTAATTCTCTCATAAAGTTGTGTTTTTTTTTTTTTTTTTTTGTCCAAATAGGAGGCTCGAAAACAGTAACTAAACTAGTGATAATTGTTGTTGCTGTGGCTGTGGGATTGGGAATGTTCATCCTTAGTGTATCCATTTGGCTGCTGCGCAGGCGAAAAAGGAAACAGCTTGGTATGTTTTCCATTGCTGATGGTAAATAATTCAGAAGAATGTTATTTAATGCTAATTTAATTGTAATGTTTCATCCAACTGCAGAGATAATAAATTTATCAGGTAAATTTCAAGAAACCAATCAAACGAGGAGTGGAGAATACTTGACGGACTTTTCAGGACCTGGTGATACTAGCGTTGAAGGACAGCAAGGAACAGGACCAGAATTAGCGTATTTAAGTTTCAGCAGTGTGGCTGCTGCTACAGACAATTTTTCCGAGGAAAACAAGCTCGGACAAGGAGGATTTGGACATGTATACAGGGTAAGTCTGTCTGCATACTAGGATAAGAAAAAGATACCGTTTTCTTTTCACCGGGCGGATAATCTCAATTTTATTTTGGTTCTCAAAATTTTCAGGGAAAGCTACCGTGTGGGGAAGAAATAGCAGTAAAACGGCTTTCAAGAAAATCTGGGCAAGGGTTGGAGGAATTCAAGAATGAGGTTATGCTGATAGCTAAATTACAACACAGAAATCTTGTTAGACTTCTGGGCTGCTGCATTTATGGAGAAGAAAAGATTCTGCTTTATGAGTACATGGCCAACAAAAGTTTAGATTCTTTTCTTTTTGGTAAGTCAGTCATAAAAATTGAATCTTTTTTTTTCCCTCTCTCTGTTCATTGCTTATGGGACTGTTTTTATCTAACAGACTCGGCTAGAAAAAACCAATTAGACTGGAAAAGACGTGTGTCCATAATTGAAGGGGTTGCTCGAGGGCTCTTGTATCTTCATCGAGATTCAAGATTAAGGATTATTCACCGGGATCTAAAAGCTAGCAATATATTGTTAGATGCTGATATGAACCCCAAAATTTCAGATTTTGGGATGGCCAGAATATTTGGAGGAAATGAAAACGAAGCCAACACGAACAGGGTTGTAGGAACATAGTAAGTTTTCTGTTTCACATTCTCATTCAAATTATATTTTCAATTGGAAATTTGAAATTTAATTTAACCCTTTACTCATCATCGAATACAGTGGTTACATGGCTCCTGAATATGCAATGGAAGGTCTATTTTCAGTGAAGTCTGATGTTTATAGCTTCGGCGTGTTACTATTAGAGATTGTAAGTGGTCGGAGAAATAATAGTTTCCGGTCAGACGAGTACTCAAACATCATCGGATATGTAATAACCTAATCTCCATCTATTTACTTTCAGATAATCTAGTTAGATTCGAACTCTGAACATGGTTTCTTAACTAGTTTCCTTTCTTCTTTTCCTTGAAAATGTTCCAGGCATGGGATCTTTGGGAGAGAGGTAGATTTCTGGAGTTACTTGATTCTACAATTGCTGATTCATCTTCCCAAAATGAGGTTAAAAAATGCATACACATAGCCATGCTCTGCGTACAAGATTCAGCAGCTCACAGGCCAAACATGTCAGCTGTGATGTTGATGCTGGAGAGTGAAGAACCAAATTTGCCGCCGCCGAGACAGCCTACACTAACAACGTCAAGGAGAATATCAGCAGACCTGGAGATGTGGAATGACCATATTGGTGATGCTTTATCCTCAAATGATGTAACAATCAGTACAATTGTTGGCAGATAACGTTGTTCTGCTTTGTATGTTTTGTTTTCCTTGTACTGGAGTGTATGTATGTATATTTACCGGAAATCTTGTCAATTTTATTGATTTATTTATAATTACAGGAGGAGACATAAGTAAGTAAATATATAAAATGCACTACTTGAATCACAGTTGTACATAATTGTAGGGTTGGTGCATACCCTTTTAAAGAACTCTTATGTCATCATTATATGAAACATTCAAATGTTACGAGGTTTCAAAGAACATGGTGGGAACTTTGATAAAGAAAGCAGATAGAATTTATGATCTAACTTTTGTTTGACAAATACCAGAAAGACAGAAATTCCTTAAAAGTCAGAAACTAAGATAATCAATCAATCTTTTGTTGAAAATCAACCTCAGAAATTCATTAGAAATTCAGGACAGGAAAATACTTGGGATGCCATTGCATAATCTATGGCTTTGACTTCTCTACTTGGTACCTCGTCTCAACGTGGAATACTTGTAGCTCAAGCAAAATGACGATTCGGCTGATGGAAATAAATTATTATTTTCGTGATTATTTTATGGTTTTGATGAATGCTTATCTATCTTTTCCACATAATCTGCTAAATACTTCTGAGATCAGAAGACTTGAGGATGAACTGCCCCAGCAATGGACTGACTAAAATATAAAAGATTTATCAAATAGTAACTCTGGTTAATTACATGACGTCTAAGACAAACATATGAGATTAAGGTTCCAGGTTATCTAACCTGACCACCTTTGTAACTAGGTTGAACAGAGAAAATAAAGTAATTTATTTTACTATTCACTTTGACCTTTTTCTGCCTTCAGTAAGAAGAAAGGAGAAACAACAGGATCTTTTAAACCAAAAAACTTGAGGCTGCAGAAGGGAAAATATATCACTGACCAAATGGTTTGCAGGCCGGGGATTAGGGTCTCCTTCTTGTTATTGTTGTTCAAGATCTTGGTAATTGTACAAACTTGTGGGGGAGCAAATGAGACTTTAACTCAATCCCAACCGCTTTTGGTAGGACAAAGCCTTATCTCGCCTGGAGAAATCTTTGAATTAGGCTTCTTTGTTCCTGGAAATTCTAGCAAACGATATGTTGGAATCTGGCACAAGATCATTCCTGTTAATAGAATTGTATGGGTAGCAAACAGAGAAAAAGCACTCTCAGCGAATGATTCAGCTTCTAGGCTGATCATTGGCAGGGACGGGAATCTAAAACTTATGAATGGGCAGCAAAAGATTTTCTGGTCAACTAATGTTACTGTGCCTTCAAATAGCACCATGGCTTTAGTCAATGACAAAGGAGAGTTAATTCTTAAAGATAACTTCTCAGGTTTAGTGTTATGGGAAAGCTTCAATTCTCCTGCAGATACTTTCTTACCAAATATGATGCTCGGATACAACTTCAGAACAGGAGAAAAAAGATTTTTGAGGAGCTGGAAAACTGATACTGACCCCGCACCTGGAGAATTTGTTGTTGGACTTTCTGAAGAGTCACCACCACAAACTTTCACCTGGAATGGCTCTAAACCTTACTGGAGAGGAGGTCCTTGGGATGGGTGGAAATTTATAGGCATACAAGATCAGGACGCAGGGTATCAAAGTGGAATGAATCTGGCAGAAGATAATCATCAGGGAACTGTTTATCTTACTTACAATTTATTCAATAACTCATACTTCTCTATGGCTGTAATTGAACCATCAGGTTTATTGAAGATATGGCAGTGGTATGAACAACTAAATCTCTGGAAAATTACCTGGCAAGGACCTGAGAACCCATGTGGTGTTTATGGGACTTGTGGTCCTTTTGGAGTGTGTAGTATGGGTACATCTCCCATTTGTCAATGCTTGAAAGGGTTCCTACCAAAGTCAGATGATGAATGGGACAGAGGAAATTGGACAAGTGGATGTGTTAGAAGAACTCAGCTAATTTGTGAGAGAAATAGTAGCAACAAATCCTCATTAGATAGATCTCAAAAGGATGATGGTTTCTGGAAACTCAGTGAAATCAAATTACCCGATATTTATGAATATTTGTATGATATTCAGGATGCTCAAGGCTGCCAACAATGGTGCCTGGGGAACTGCTCTTGTGCTGCCTATGCTTATCCAAGTGGGATTGGATGCATGGTTTGGGTAAAAGACCTTATTGACATTCATCAGTTCTCATCTGCAGGAGAGGATCTATACATTCGCCTTGCTAATTCAGAACTGGGTAATTCAATATAGTATTGAAGTTTTATACATAAGAGAAGCTCTAGTGTTCTATACTTCTAACAAGATTAATTTTCCAGGTGTCAAGAAGGGACGGATAAAACTCATAATATGTTTGGTAACAGTTTTGAGTGTTATTTTCCTGGTCATCACTCTGTACTGTTGGCATAGGCGAAAGGCAACCAGAAAAGGTAAGTGTATTTCACATAAGAATTTGTGATATCCAGTTAAAGTTTTGATGGTAGCATTGGTTTGTAGGAGATACTGATTTCCTCAATTCTTTCTTTCTAGCACACTAGGAGAATAAAGTAGCATGTAGCAGAAAACTCCTAGAGTACATAATATGGCACAATAATAGAATTCAAACAAAGGCATTGCTCATACAAAATTTATTTGCAATCAAATTAAGAACATCTGTCTTTTGACTGTTCATGATTAACCAGGTCGCCCCTCATTGTCCTCCTGATTCCAACTATATGCCTATAACAAATGTGAGCAGTCTATATCTAACGTCCTAAACATACCCTTGATACTAGGTCTAAAGTTTGTAGAGACCAGGTCCTAGCAGTATTCTATCCAAAACTTTTATCAATTAGTCAAAAAACACTACCAGATTTGCACTAACTCAGAAAGGGGAATACACAGATTTCTTTCACAGGTTTTCTGTTAAAATTTCCAATTATGTATCAGTAGTTTTTTAAATTCATAACTGCCATGCAAGTGAAAGAGTGGAGAAAAAGAAAAAATATTACTCGTCTCTGATCATGATTCTGATACCTACGGCAGATCAGCATAAAACCATTCACCAAAGCAACCAAAAGAAGTCAGGATTAAAAAGAAAGAGAATACAGAACTTGCTCTTAGTTGAGAATTATGGTCTATCAAAAGGTACTTCAAAGAGTGATATTCTGGAGAGTTCTGCATCACGAAGGAGTTCATCAGAGCTACCATTAATAGATTTTACAACAATAAAGAAAGCTACCAACAATTTCAGTGAAGCTAACAAGCTTGGTTCTGGAGGATTTGGCACTGTTTATGAGGTAAATTTTCGTTCACAGCATATATAAAGCAGGTCTCACAGATTCTTCACAAAATTGGTAGTTATAAAATAACTAATGTGAACAATAACTTCATGAAGGGAACTTTAGCAGATGGACAACATGTTGCAGTAAAAAGGCTATCTAGTCATTCAGGACAAGGCATTGAGGAGTTCAAGAATGAGGTTTTACTGATATCAAAACTCCAGCACAGGAATCTTGTTAGGCTTTTGGGCTGCTGCATCCAAGGAGAAGAGAAGCTACTAGTTCTTGAATGCATGAAAAACAATAGTTTGGATGCCTTTCTCTTTGGTATATAAATAGCTCTTCTAATATTTCTTTCACTGAAGCAGCATTTCAATCAAATACACCATTAAATAGATTAACGCTACCAATATGACATAAATTACTGTCGCAAGAATTTACCTTTTTACTATTTGTGTTTCGAATTATTTTGGGCAGATTCAACAAAACGGTTGCGACTAGATTGGGCAAAACGCTTCAGCATAATTGAGGGTATCGCTCGAGGGCTTCTTTATCTCCATCGCGATTCTTGTTTAAGAATAATTCACCGGGATTTGAAGGCCAGCAATGTTCTCCTCGATGATGATATGAACCCTAAAATCTCCGATTTCGGCCTGGCTCGAACTTTTCGAGTCACACAGGAGCTGGGAAACACTTCAAGGGTTGTGGGTACATTGTAAGATTTCAGATCCCTCCAATTTCTAAAAATATCATAAACTAAAGGGCTTTTCTGGCTCGCAAAATTATTACTTCTTCCATAAGCGAAAAAATATACGTACGTTCTCACAGGCACTAATAATTGTAAGGTTTAATAATTTACAGCGGTTATATGTCTCCTGAATATGCCATGGGAGGGCTGTTTTCAGAGAAATCAGATGTTTATAGCTTTGGAGTTCTGTTACTAGAGATCATCAACGGCAAGAAAAACTCAGGATTTCCTTACCATGAGAAATATTTCAACCTTCTTGGCTATGTAAGTGCACAACCCTTAATTAATGTGCTTTAAGAAGAAAAAAAAATCCTATGATGTCTAAATACAAGTAATTTGAACTCACGTTCAAAAATGATCTTGAAACTAATGTCAGGCATGGGAATTATGGAATGAAGGCAAAGGACTTGACTTAATGGATAAATCATTTGCTGATTCTGTCTCATCATGCTATGCATCTGAAGTCATGAGACGCATACAGATTGGACTTCTTTGTGTTCAGGATCATGCTTCAGATAGGCCAACCATGTCATACGTTGTTCTGATGCTAAGCAGTGAAATGGATCTTCCTCGACCAAAGCAGCCTACATTTACATTTCAGAGAATGTTGGACCACCATTTTCAACCCTGTCTTAACAACAACAATTCCTTCTCCATAAATGAAGTCACAGCTTCAGTGATGGAAGGTCGATAACTCTTTTTTATGATACTAGATTTCACTAGCACAATCCTTAGCAGATAAATTTTACTGTGTTCTGTATAAGTTTTATTTCTTTTAGTGGCTATATGTGTAGTTACTGGAAATATGTTGATTCTTTGTTTTCATTAGAAGATCAAAATTTCTCACCTATTATTACAATTGTAGAGCCTTACCCTTAGGGCATTAAGCCTGCAAGACTTGACTGGTGCAAACCCTTCTTTAGTGGATATAGTGAACAAAACCTATGCAGCTAAAACAATTTCTGAAATATATATATATATATATATAATTAAGGGTTCTAAGAATCTTGGAAATTTCAATTCCATAGAGCAAAAAAGTTCGAAGTATTTTTTCATTACAGGATAAATCAACAAAGGATTATTTTTGCATTACTTCGTATGAACTGAGGAAGGTCTATTTTCAGCCACTGATTTTAAGGGCTTAATGATGATTCAACATGATCCACCCTACTTAATTAATGAATAAACTATTTAAATGATGACTATGCTGATGTCTTCCATGCTTGAAACAGAACAATATTTGAATTTTAAAATGTTCCTTGTTAGACCAACTTACAGCTTTGCACAGTTGAACTTGAATAGACATATAATGTCTTCTCCATTGACTGTTTTATTTTATAGTTACAGTTGTGTAAGAACAAAAGCAAAAATAGAGCCTTTAGAACATGGAATCTCTTGAAGTTGCAAACGGAAACAGATTTCAAAACAAATGATGTATGGAATAAGGTTAACATGCAGCTGGTTGCTGTTGGTTTCTTACATCTCGATTGTTGTCAGAATATGTATGGCAGCAAATGACACATTGACACAGTCCCAAGAACTCTTGCCTGGACAAACTCTCATCTCCTCTGGACAAAATTTTGAATTAGGCTTCTTCACTCCTAGGAATTCCAGCCAAATGTATGTTGGGATATGGTACAAGATTGATGAAGAACGTATGATTGTATGGGTAGCAAACAGAGAAAGTTCGCTATCAGAAAGTGATACATCTTCGAGACTGATAATTGACAGTGATGGGAACTTAAAAATCATTGATGGAAAGCAACAGATTGTCTGGTCAACAAATGTTACCTTCACATGGAAGATCTCTGCTGTTGCTGTTCTCAGTGATAAAGGGGACTTGATCCTTAAAGATAATTCATCTGCACTTGTTTTATGGGAAAGCTTTAACATTCCTGGAGATACTTTTTTAGCAAACATGATGCTTGGATTCAACTCCAAAACTGGGGAAAAACGCTTCTTGAGGAGCTGGCGAACTGAAAATGATCCAGCACCTGGAAACTATGTCTTTGGACTTTCAGAAGAGGCACCAGCGCAGGTATACATATGGACTGGTTTCAGGCCATACTGGAGAGGAGGTCCATGGAATGGTTTACAATTCTTAGGTTTGCCAATGTTGGATCAGAAATATTCAAATGGAATAACCATGGTACAAGAGAACCAGCAAGGATCTGTTTATCTCACTTACAGTATATATAACAACTCCTATGTCGTCATGTCATCAGTTTCAGCATCAGGGCTATTTAAGATATGGCTTTTAGATAAAGAACACCACCGGTGGTACGTGGTTTGGGAAACACCTGAACACTTTTGTGATCTCTATGGAGCTTGTGGGTCTTTTGGGGTTTGTAATAAGGATACAACTCCAAATTGTCAGTGCTTGAGAGGGTTTCTTCCAAAGTCAGAACAAGAATGGAAGAAAGGGAACTGGACAAGTGGATGTGTGAGAGAAATCCATTTACCGTGTGGAAGAAACAATACCACCAATGTATCCTCAAATATGTCTGAAGATGATGATATTGGGTTCTGGAAGCTCACTAGGATGAAATTGCCAGATCAATATGAGTATTTGTACAATATGGATTCCTCGGACTGCCATCGGTGGTGCCTGACCAATTGCTCTTGTGCAGCCTATGCTTATCCAGCTGGGATAGGGTGTCTGGTATGGTTGAAAGACCTCTTGGACATTCAGCAATTCTCATTTGCTGGAGAAGATCTTTACCTACGCCTTCCAGTTTCAGCTTTAGGTAATTAAAGTCTATTATCAGGTTTGTGTATGAGAGTATCTCTTGTGCGTTTTTCTCACTTTTTTCTACCTTTATTTCAGGTGTTAAGAGAACAGAGCTAAGAATTATCATCATTCCTCTCCTAGTAGTTTTGGCTATTGTTCTAATGAGCGCTTTCATTTACTACTTTCACAGGCATACAGTAAAAAGCAGAGGTAATAAATCTATCAACACGAACAGCATCCTTTCTCTTCCGTCCTTCATGAGCACAAAATGCACACCTCCAGTGAACTAAACTAAGAAGTAACATATTAAACAGAATAACTTCATTTTTTGCTAAGCTAGTGACATCGCAAGAGGATATTTTGGCAGGTGCTCCATCAGGAACTCAGTCAGCGGAGCTGCAATTAATAGAGTTTGGAAGAATAAGAAAAGCCACAAACAACTTCAGTGAAACTAACAAACTGGGTTCAGGAGGATTTGGCACCGTTTATGAGGTAATTCTGTCTTCATATATGACCTGAAACTTGTGAGTTCAGCTAGAGAGAGATAATAAGAGAATACAAATCATTATTAGTAATTTGCAACTGAAATTCTCGTGTAGGGAGCTCTAGAAGATGGACAGAAAATAGCTGTGAAAAGGCTTTCCTGTCATTCGGGTCAGGGCATTGAGGAGTTCAAGAATGAGGTTGCATTGATATCAAAACTCCAACACAGGAATCTTGTTAGACTTTTGGGTTGTTGCATTGAAGGAGAAGAAAAGCTGCTTGTTTTCGAATGCTTGAAGAACAGAAGCTTGGACACTTTCCTCTTTGGTAAATGGTTTCTTGATAACTCATGGTTCAAAGAATTACATCAGAATAACAAAATTTAGTTCAATCTGTGGGAAGGAGCTGACTTTGTCTACATTTGTTAATCTATGTGGTGCAGATGCCAAAAAAAGGCTGCAATTAGATTGGTCGAAACGGTTCAACCTTATTGAGGGTATTGCTAGAGGTCTTCTTTATCTCCATCGTGATTCTCATTTAAGAATAATTCACCGAGACCTAAAGGCTAGCAATGTCCTCTTGGATGACAATATGAACCCTAAGATCTCAGATTTTGGGCTAGCAAGAGCATTCCAAGTTAGTCAAGAGGTGGGAAACACGCCAAGGGTTGCTGGAACATAGTAAAATTCTTGAATCTTTGTCTTTTCAGTAATGCATATATAATGTTTCTTTTGACTTATTGTTTTGAATGAATCACAGTGGTTATATGTCTCCTGAGTATGCAATGGGAGGACTGTTTTCAGAGAAATCTGACATTTATAGCTTTGGAGTTTTGTTACTGGAAATCATCAGTGGCAAAAAGAACACAGGATTTTCTCATCAAGAGAAATACTTCAATCTTCTTGGTTATGTAAGTGCACGTACATCATCCAAATTCTTGAATTTTACTTTCAATGATTTTGGAGATTCTAATAAATTGCAGGCGTGGGAATTATGGAATGAGGGAAATGGATCTGATTTAGTAGATGAAGCATTAGCAGAGTCAGACTCGTGTTTTGTAACAGAAATCACGAGATGCATACAAATTGGACTTCTTTGTGTTCAAGACCATGCTGCAGACAGACCAACCATGTCAAACGTTGTTCTGATGCTAAACAGTGAAATGGATCTTCCTCAACCGACACAACCTACATTTACATTACATAGAATGCTGGACTATGATTATCAATCCCCTACTGGCATCAAACTGTTGTCAGTAAATGAAGTCACTGTTTCATATATGGAAGGTAGATGACTATTTTACTCGATATATTATTTTCAAATTCAAACAAACTATAATTCGGCTTTGTGATGTTAAATGCATTCGTACCAGTCTCAATTACGGTCAAGTCTATGGTCTGAAAAATCTATAAGTAGTGTTATGTTATGTTAAGCGTTTCAGCGTCCAACTGCAGCAATAAATTTCATTACCAAACATCATCATCATGTGTGTTTTTTTCTGAGAATACGAAATTATGAATGATACTTTCTTCCCGTCTCTTTCTTCTCCAAGGATGCACACTATTTTTTTATTTATTTTTTTTTTAATATTATTTACAATTTTGTTTAGAGTAAATGAATAAATTAAAAAAATACTAAAATGAAGCTTGACTTTATACTGGAAAGGAGAATGTGAAAAGGAAGTTGGTCGGCCCATGACAAATGTGACAAACGCATAAAGCAAAGAAGTCTGTATATGTTTGGTAAACCCTAGTCTAAAAATAAAATGGATATGCGACTCCATCAACCTACAACTACAACTACACGTGTTCACACAAATATCTTTTTTTTCCTTTTAAAGAAAATGAAAATATTGAAAACCCTGATTATATATATATATATATATGTATATATGAATAAATATTAAAGTAAAAATATTGGAGTATAAACAGACAATGGTTCTGGGAAGGACGTGTGGAATGTTTCTTGGCTGGAATATATATATATATATATGTAAGGAGTCGGACAAATTTATGGAGTTGACTTATGACTTTAATCATCCTACGTTTTTTCTGAATTCATTGTAGAGTGACACTGTTCCAAAATTTCCTTTTCTTGAACCATGTAAAAAGGAAAATTAAATTAAACATTTTTAGAAACTAACATCTTTCCATGTCTTATATTTAAAAGGAAAAGGTGATGATGTGATATTTGAATTTCTTTTTCGCATTTTTATTTTTATTATAATTTGAATGAGTAAAATGAACTATAATTTGGATCAAGTAAATTCTATAAATAATATAATATCTAAGGTTTTACTTCAATTTTAGTACATATATTCCTAAAAAATAAAAAATGGTGTATCGAAAGAATTTTGTTTTAGTCATACATTTGACAAGAAAAAAAGACAAAAAAAGAAAGAAACGTTTTGAAGCCGTCAGACTTGATCAAACTTTACCCTGAGAGATTCTATACTAAAAAACATATATATATATATATTTTTTACTTTGAAAAGTGGGACCCAAGTATTCTAATTATTTTCCCCCGATCCTAATAAGTCCTTGTCTACGTTGGAATGCCTTTTTTCTTGCTTACCAATTTAAATTTTCCATAATGAGTAGTTTAAAGAAAACTCCCATCTTTTTTAAATTAGGCAGAGATACTCTGTTTCTCTCTCATCCCTATTCCCTTACCAAACCCCAGAACTGAAAACGGGGAACAAGAATAAGATGAATGGGAATTAGATTGGCCTAATGCTGCTGGAGATCAGTTTCCGGAGAAACCTGAAAAAAGAATGAGTTACTACGTCACCAACTTAAACTACTCTCCTTATCGCCTAATTTTCTTCTTTTTCTTGGGTTTTCTTTCAAATCTTGTTTTGGGTCTTGACCTCATAACTCCAACTCAGCCTCTTACCAACAATCAGACTATAATATCTTCCGGCGATGTTTTTGAATTGGGCTTCTTTACTCCGGGAAATTCTAGTAAATGGTATGTGGGGATATGGTACAGACACACGCCTGATACTTTTGTTTGGGTTGCTAACAGAGATCGTCCGCTCCAGAACTCATTTGGGTCGTTGAAGATTGCCCAAGACGGAAACATTGTGCTGGTCGACGATGTCGGAGATACTGTCTGGTCTTCGAATCAATCCAAGGTTGAAAACACCGTGGCCCAGTTGTTCGATAATGGCAACTTTGTTCTTAGGCGGGAAGACAATGTCGACCCTGAGGATTATCTGTGGATGAGCTTTAATTATCCGACGGACACATTGTTGCCCGGGATGAAATTAGGGTGGGATTCAAAATCCGGGTTAAATAGACAATTAACGTCGTGGAAAAGTGCCGATGACCCATCTACAGGGGAGTATGTTTTCGCGATGGATACCAGGGGATTTCCAGAGTGTTATTTGATGAGACGGGGAAATCTTTTGTACCGGAGCGGTCCATGGAATGGGATCAGATTTAGTGGGGTACCGGAGATGAAACCCAGTCCTTATATAACATTTACATTTGTTCTGACCCATGATGAGATTTATTACAAGTATGATTTGCATAATTTTTCAGTTTATTCGAGATTGGTGATGAATCATTCCGGCAGCCTTCAACGGTATACTTGGGTTGAAACAAGCAAAACTTGGATACTATTCTGGTACGCTAGGAAAGATCAATGTGATAGTTACAGAGAATGCGGAAATTTTGGGGTTTGCGACTCAAACGCTTCGCCTGTATGCAAGTGCTTGAAGGGATTTGAGCCCAGAAATCCGCAGGAATGGTTGTTGAGAGATGGGTCCGATGGGTGCGTTAGGCTAAACAAATTGGATTGCAGTACCGATGGATTTCAGGCACTCAACAACACCAAACTTCCAGAAAGTTCGACTGTATTCTTGGATCAGAACATGAGTTTAGAAGATTGTCGGAAGATGTGCCTTAGAAATTGTTCTTGCACTGCTTATGCTAATTCAAATGTCACAACAGGCGGATATGGCTGCGCAATTTGGACTTCCGATCTTGTCGATATGAGGCAGTACGCCGCCGGTGAAGGTGGCCAAGTTCTCTATGTTCGGGTAGCTTTTTCTGATTCAGGTACCTTTCTTTCCACTAATTCCCTATTTTCCTTTTTTTTTTCTTTTTTACTTTTACTATTTACTATTTACTACATAAATGATATTGAAAGTGGTTTGGTATAGCTGTTACAAAATTAATAAAGAACAAATCATTTCTTTAAAAAAAAAAAAAAAAAAAAAAACTCTCCTTTCCCCGATATTTAATAATATTCTACGTGCTCACCTAGTTTAACGTTTACACACAAAAATTTCATTTAGAAGATGATGTCATAATATGTACGTGCAAATTTTAAAAGGTTGTAAGAATTTAGGACATCAAGAATTAAGGTTAAAAAAGGAGGCTTTCTCAAATGTGGTTAATTACAGCAATGCCTATACTTTAATCATATTTATTTAAGTTAATTATTTGTTCTTTTTGGATTTTTTTTGAATAAATCAAAAAGGTTAAAAGGTTGGGTTAAGAATGAATTCCTTGAAGAGTTGCGTGACATACTACCGAATTGGGGATTTTCCCAAATCAAAATCATTTCAAAGAATCTAATTAGTGAAATGGGCCCCAGTGAGTCTGTTATTTCCTGATGTGGACAGGTTTACCTTGGCCCAACCTTCCAAATGGGCCATGGCCGACAATTTTGACTTGTTGGCTATGGTTTTTTTTTAAAATTTTCTTAATACTATTAATAAATAAATAAATAAATAAATAAATAAAGAGAAATAGCAGGTATTTAATTAAAATAAACATCTGTTTTATCTTTCATGGTTCATATGAAAAGTATTTGTTCTCTTTGAATGACTTGACTTCTCTTTTTGTTCCATTTCCATATTAACTAGTATTTGGTTGGTAGGAAAAATGTTGATCAAGATAAGTGCAGCTTATCAATAAGATTTGACTTTTTATTAGCATTTGATATTTGAGGTGGATGTAATAATATATTATAATATAAGTATTGTCAATCCGAGATATTCTTTTGGTACTAATGTTTAGTAACAATTTCAGACCAGCCTGGAAATGTTGGATATGTCAAAAATGGTAGTAAAACTAAGAGAATCATGATGGTAGCTGGAATAGCAGTTGGTTCGGCTATTATACTCTTTCTAATAAGCTTATTTTTACTGCGGAGGAGATTACAATCACTAACTGCAAAATCAAGCAGAATAGACAGTAAAGGTAATGAGCACTTTTACCTTCAAGTTGAGCACATTAAGTTTCTGTAATACTGTTTTGACATCTAATGTATGTATGTCTGTTTTTGATATATTTATTATATTGCCAGGTTTACAAGATAGAAGCCAAGACTTTCTGCTGAATGCTGCAATTATCCCAAGTAAAAGAGAATATTCAGGGGAAAGCACAAGGGATGAAGTTGAACTACCATTATTTGATTTTAGTACCATAGCAATAGCAACAGAAAACTTTTCTGAACAAAATAAGCTTGGTCAAGGTGGTTTCGGTTGTGTTTACAAGGTACTACAGCTCAATTCTCAAACAACTGTTTCAATTCTAATACCTAGTAAAAATTTGTGAATGAATGTTTTTTATCAGGGATTGCTGGTTGAAGGACAAGATATCGCAGTGAAGAGACTCTCAAAGAACTCAGGTCAGGGGATAGAAGAATTCAAAAATGAGGTTAGATTAATTGCAAGGCTTCAACATCGAAATTTAGTTCGACTTCTGGGCTGTTGCATTGATGTGGAAGAGAAGATGCTTGTGTACGAGTACATGGAACACAAAAGTCTGGACTCTATATTATTCAGTGAGTACTCCATTTTCTTGTAGGATGTTAGTAGTAATCCTTAACTAAAATTTTATTTTATGGATTGGCACTATATTTGTAGATAAAGATAGAAGCGCCTTGCTCACCTGGAAAAGGAGATACAGCATCGTCTGTGGGATTGCTCGAGGGCTTCTTTATCTTCATCAGGACTCTAGATTTAGAATTATTCATAGAGATCTGAAAGCAAGCAATATTCTACTTGATAAAGAAATGAATCCAAAGATATCTGATTTTGGGATGGCAAGAATATGCGGGGGAGATGAGACAGAAGCCAATACAAAAAGAGTAGTCGGAACATAGTAAGCAGCACTGACAAATTTTCCTTGTAGAATGGCAGTCATTAACTAGGTTCTAATTATGGTTCTACTGCTTGCAGTGGGTATATGGCCCCAGAATATGCAATGGATGGCATTTTCTCCGTGAAATCAGATGTTTTTAGTTTTGGAGTCTTGGTGTTAGAGATTGTGAGTGGTAAGAAAAACAGAGGATTCTATCACGCCAACAACCAACTCAACCTTCTGGCACATGTAAGTACAAGATATATAATTCCACCTAAAACCTTTTATTATTATTTTTCAACTGATTAAGAGGAATAATGTATGTAGGCATGGAAGCTATGGAGAGAAGGAAGAGGACAAGAACTAATGGATGCAGCAATTGGGGAAGAATATTCTCCCTGTGAAATATCAAGATGCATACAAGTGGGACTCTTGTGTGTTCAGGAGCAAGCTGAAGAGAGACCAAACATGGCGACTGTGTTGCTGATGTTAAGCAGTGAAAGTGCAACACTTCCCCAGCCTAAGCACCCTGGATTTTGCCTGGGAAGAAGGCCAGCCGAAACAGATTCATCTTCAAGTAAGCCGGATGAATCAGTTACCGTGAATCAAGTCACTGTCACTATATTGGATGGCCGGTAGTTGAAGAAGGTATGGTAGAATTGTATAGTCCGAATTCATTTAGTTCAAATTATTCAGCAATTCTTCAAGATATATATATATATATATATATATATATATATATATAGTTCCTCGTTTCAGTGAAAGCTCGAGTTGAGCAGTAGGTGTCATTCATATGTTCCAAGCTTAGGGGTTGGTTTTCAATCTACAGCTTCTTTTTTTTCTTTTTTTTTCTTTTGTAAATTTCATTGTTGAGTGACCTTCCGATCCCTTTGCAGATTTGAGATGCCTTATTCTCATTCACTTTTCATTAGAATAATTTCTTGAAAAGCTCTGTACTTAGATTTACATTAATTATTAAAAAAAAAAAAAAAGTCTGCACAGGATTCAAAATGAGCTTCTCAGACGCAAACATTCATACTTATCTCTAGGGACAATGAGTTGTACCTTCAAACTTTTCACAGAGTCTCTTTAAAAGATTCCAAAGTTTTGGTCATCAAGATTTTGACAGAAAATTTTGTAATTCCATTTTTAGCGCTATGCATGAACAGGAAGGATGCACTGTAGTCTGTAGGTGCAGGTATGCCGCTTAGAAGAAGGATTTTCAGGAAGTTGAAACCCTAGAGATGATCATGTTTGAGGCAAGAGCTGGCTTTTGTCTTTGTCCATGTGGGACAGAACTACTCTATCCCTTTCCTAAGTTATTCCAAAACTAGGGTTTTTCTTGTTTTTAACCTGTCCTGTCTGAGGTGGCAGCAAAAGAACAACAAAGTCGGCCAAATTACAGAATAAATGCAAGAACAGTCAATTGGTTCTGGATGATAGATTTCTATGGAATACTCGAATATTTAATCCCTGGGGATGGGGGATGGGGACTGGGGGTGACTGCTGTTTCGTTTTTTACTGGTCAAAACTTCCAAGTTCCTCTTCTTGCTTACATATTTTTTTACTAACTCAAGAATAACATGTTGAAGATTGAGTTCTGGTTAATTGAAACCCTCAATGAAGATCATCATACTCCTTTTCGTTTCTTTCACTTCACCATTTTTTTTCTGCCAATTCTCGTTGGCTTTTGACTCATTAGCTGTGGACCAAACCCTCATAGACAACGGAGGAACACTCGTGTCCGAAGGCCAAAAGTTTGAGTTTGGTTTCTTTAGCCCATTAGAATCAAGAAACCGTTATGTTGGTATTTGGTTCAAAAACATCCCAGAACACACAGTTGTTTGGGTGGCTAACAAGAACAGTCCACTGACAGATTCATCAGGTGTATTAAGAGTCACTCCCACTGGAAACATAGTCCTCATCAACAACAAGACAAATTCTATCATCTGGACATCAAATTCGTCGTTGAAGACAGTTGGTAATCCAACGTTGCAGCTGCTAGACAGCGGCAACCTTGTTGTGAAAGATGGTGGTCAAAATTCAAGAAACTACCTGTGGCAGAGCTTTGACCATCCATGTGATACTTTAATTCCAGGCATGAAGGTAGGGTGGAACCTAAGAAATAATCAAGAATGGTATTTGACATCATGGAAAAGTTTGCAGGATCCATCCACTGGTCTTTTCACATTTAGAGTTGATACTGCCGGATTGCCTGAGATAATTCTTCGCCAAGGGTCAGAGGTGGCATACAGAAGTGGACCGTGGGATGGGGTTCGCTTTGGTGGTAGTGAGATGAAACCAAATACAGTCATTAAGCCCATTTTCGTTTTCAACGCAAGTGATATATATTACGCATTCGAGAATGCAGATGATTCAATCGTTTCGAGATTCGTGGTTAGCCAATTCGGCCTGATTCAGCATCTTGCTTGGAGCTTGACGCGTAACGAATGGATCGTTCTAGCCACCGTACAAGCTGATAATTGTGATAAATACGGCCTTTGTGGAAGTTATGGCATTTGCAATGCTAACAAAAATCCCCTCTGTTCATGCCCCGAAGGGTTTACACCGAGGCAGCCCCAGGATTGGGAAAGATTCGATTCTTCCAGTGGGTGTACAAGAAAGACACGGATGAATTGCAGTTTACAGACGGGTTTCAGAAAATTTCCCAATTTGAAATTACCTGAAACTATGAATATCCAAGTGAACGAGACTGCAAGAAATCAAGGCGAATGTGAAGAAGCTTGCTTGAGAAATTGCTCCTGCGTGGCTTATGCTACAATTGATGTTAGTGGATGCGTAATGTGGTTTGGAGATTTGATGGACATTAGAACAGTTAATGAAGGTGGACAGGATCTCCACATTCGAATGCCTGCTTCTGAACTTGGTATGCCCTAAAATTTCTTTCTTTACAAATTTCGGTCCCAATTCCCCTAAAATAAATGCCCTACTGATCCAAAAATACTATATAAATGAAAGTAATTTATCCCGATTTTTCTCTTTTTTCATTTGAGAAACATTTCTTATTTCTCCTTATAAAAAATGAAAAATTTCCCTAAGGTTTTTCTAATATTCTCTCCTCTGGGCATTGGGTGGTTTGAGAATTCGAAGGTTCAAGGAGAAGAAGAAAAGGCGTGATACTTGGACCAGTTCTTGCCGGCGTCGTTGTCATAGCCTTAATTGTTTCGTATGTTTTCCGCAAAAGAGTCGCCGGAAAAAACAAAGCGGGTAAATTTAAATTCCAAAATTTATATTTCTCTCACTTAATTTTGTACTTAAGTACCAAAATACAGAGCTGGCAGGCAGATAGATTGCAGAGGAATTTGGGAAGGGTAGGAGTAAAGCTGTGACTTTTTATTTTCATGGAAGCTTCACCAATATGCAGCTAATTGATCTCATTTCTTGTATTTATACAGCTTTGAGATCAGAAAATGAAAGCCAACAGTCTATCAAAAAAATTGGAGATGAAGATTTAGAGCTTCCTTTATTTGATTTATATACAGTTTCAGCTCTTACTAGCAACTTCTCATTTGCAAACAAGATAGGAGAAGGTGGTTTTGGTGCTGTTTACAAGGTCGTATCCTTTATCCTTTTAGACTTCCAAATTTAGAGCCATACTTCATTTTCTGTTGAACACAGTAAGCTAGAAGGTGTAAAAGGGTTCTCAGTTAATACTTGAATTTGTTCTGGCCTGTAGGGTGTCCTGTTGACAGGGCAGGAAATAGCAGTCAAAAGACTCTCAAAAACTTCTGGCCAGGGACTTGAAGAGTTCAAGAATGAAGTAATTCTGATTGCAAAGCTGCAGCATCGGAATCTTGTTAGGCTATTGGGATGCTGTATTCATGATGAAGAAAGAATGTTGGTATATGAGTACATGTCCAACCAAAGTCTAGACTTATTCATTTTCAGTAAGTTATTTCATCATTTTATTACTCGTAGTAGTTACTCTTAATTAGGTAAATCACTGTGGTGTAATTCAATTTTCCATAGATGAAACAAGAAGCAGGGCACTGGATTGGCAAAAACGTTTTGACATAATAGTGGGAATAGCTCGAGGTCTTCTTTACCTTCATAGAGATTCTAGATTGAGAATAATTCATAGGGACTTGAAAGCAAGCAACATTCTTCTTGATGGTGAGATGAATCCCAAAATCTCAGATTTTGGCTTGGCAAGAACATTTGGTGGTGATGAGCATCATGACAATACAAGTAGAGTCATGGGAACATTGTAAGCCCCTTTTATATGTATTTCTCCCAACTTTCCAAATATGTTAAGAGTAGTTATGGTTGATGTTGGTTGCATGGTTTTGGTGTGCAGTGGCTATATGGCTCCTGAATATGCAATAGATGGACTATTTTCAGTGAAGTCCGATGTTTTCAGCTTTGGTGTTCTGGCTTTAGAGATAGTAAGCGGAAATAAAAACAGAGGATTTTGTCATCCTGATCACGACTTCAACCTTCTGGGACATGTGAGTTTAAAACCAATTATACAATTTTGATTTGTGTACTTAATGAAGAATTGGTGTATTTTGTGCTTACAACTTTCAAATGGAAGAGTCTAACTTGCCAACATGGATACGAGTGACTTCAGGCTTGGAGACTTTGGAATGAAGGTGACCCTTTGAAACTCCTAGATTCAAGCATGGAGAGTTCAGCACCTGCATCTGAAGTGTTGAGGTGTATTCATGTAGCATTATTGTGTGTCCAACAACGCCCCGATGACAGGCCTACCATGTCAACTGTTTTATTAATGTTGGACATCCAGAGCCCAATGCTGCCACAACCTACACAACCAGGTTTTTACTCTGAAAGATCTATTGGCAACTCAGAATCTTCAACAGGAAAAAAACTTGTTAATTCAACTGAAGTAACAATTACCTTGTTGCAAGGTCGATAGGTTTTTTTTCTCATATCTTGTAAATATTCCTGTATAAAAGACATTCTAGATATAGGGTTTCAATCATTTCAGTTACTATGTGTCCCTGAAGATCAATAGTTTTTTCTTCAGATTACAGTCAATTTTTTAATGGAAAAGATTTTCATTCTTCATTGATTTCTGTTATATCTAGTTTGCAAGTTTTGAGTAGAAATGGAAAGAAAGTTACTTCTCTCCTCTATTATTTTGGGAGTTATGAAAGGAAAGAACAGGGGAGAATTTTCTTGCTTCAGAAAGGAGCTCAATTGACTCAGAAGATCACGGGGAAGAGAGATGAACAACAACAAATGATTACGCCAAATAAAATTTGTTCCTTTTTGCACTTAATGATGCAGAAAAAGGGTGGCAGTTTCTGTCAGAATGAGTTCTTCCCAAATAAAAGTTTGAATAACTACATTTATGGTATGCAATCAAAGTTCCCTGCGCTTTATTTGAAATTACTAGAAACTAAAGAAAACCAAAACTTCATCTCTAACTTTGTTTGCGGTATTTTTTGAGCAGATATGTTAAAACCTCAACCATGCACTTACACGGGTGTCCTGCTTACTGTTAATAATCAAACAGTAAAAAACCTCAGATGATAGAGACTTTCAAACTGTAAAGAAAAATATAAATATCTGTGTCTTAGCAATGAATACAGCGGTTGAAACAGTAGATATTTTTGTGTTCTCAATTATGTCCCTAGTTCTGTTCTAGTTCTAGTGATTTAAATAATGAAGTTTGGTGTACTAAGTACAAACCGCCTCCTATTAAAATCACAGAGAATAGTAGAAAAAAGAGAGAGAAAATGCATAGAGTGAACCAACCATGCATCACAAAAGAGAATACTTCTTCTTCACTTCTTTTCTCTTCTATCATGTTCTTTTCCGCTTTTGCACTTCTATGAGCACCATTACACTAAACCAGTCTTTTAAAGATGGAGATATTTTAGTGTCTAGTGGGGAAATCTTTGCTCTTGGTTTCTTTAGCCCTGGAAATTCTGGTCAACGTTATGTTGGGATTTGGTACAACAAAGTTCCTGAACAAACTGTGGTTTGGGTGGCTAATAGGGGTAATCCAATAAACAGCAGCTCTGCTTCTGCTGCCCTCTCCATCGATCAGTCTGGAAATCTTGTTCTACGGGATGAAATTCTGAACACTTCTTTCTGGTCAACTAATCTGTCCACACCTCTATCAAGAAACTCTACTGTTGTTCAGCTCATGGATTCTGGGAACCTTGTTTTATTTCAAGATCAAAGTAAAAATATCATGGCTTGGCAAAGCTTTGATTATCCTTGCAACACAATGCTTCCTCAGATGAAACTTGGAGTCAACCGGAGGACGGGTTTTAACAGGATCCTAACATCTTGGAGGTCACTTGAGGATCCTTGGATTGGTGAGTATCGGTTTAAACTGGACTTAAATGGTTCACCACAATTCTTTCTGTACAAGAATTCAGACCGGTTATGGAGGACTGGATCATGGAATGGGATTAAATTGAGCGGAGTACCAGAAATGACCTCTAACTTCATCTTCAACCTCAACTATGTGGAAGATGATGATGAGGTCAGCATGAGCTACACGATTCGTGACCCCTCTATTTTTTCCAGATTTGTACTAAACGAGTCTGGAGTCCTTGAAAGGCTAACATGGCAAGAAGGGCAGCGCAAGTGGATAAAATTCTGGTCTGCACCAAAAGACGAGTGCGACTTCTACAATCATTGTGGTGCATTTAGTGATTGTGATCCCTACAAGTTGAGTGAATTTGAGTGCACTTGCCTTCCTGGCTTTGAGCCTAAGGTGAAGAGTGAGTGGGAGTTAAGAGATGGTCTGAATGGTTGCACGAGAAAGAAAGATGAACAAATATGTAAAAATGGAGACGGGTTTACCAAATTGACTAGAGTGAAGGTGCCGGATACTTCAAATGCAAGAATCAACCACAGCATGGGATTGAAAGATTGCGAGAAACAGTGTCTAAAGAATTGCTCTTGTGCAGGATTTGCAAGTTCAAATATCAGCAGTGGGGAAAGCGGATGCATCACTTGGGACGGAGATCTGATGGATATCAGACAGTTTTCAAATGGGGGCCAGGATGTGTACATTAGAGTTACTTCTGCCGTGTTAGGTATGTTCTCAATCCTTGTCCAATACAACAAAAATTTAAGATTTTGCGTGAATGAGTGATCAACTAGAGGTAGTAATTGACCATTTTGATTAAACAAAAAAGCAGTAAATTAACCTCTATAGAATGTTGGACTAATTTGCAAGATTTTTTAAGGTTTAACTAAACAGTGAGTTTTGAGTTTTCGGAATTTGACTGATTTATTTCCTTTTTCATCTTCAGCTGAATTATCAGGGCGTTCAAAAGGCTTGCATAGAAAAAAATTGGCAGTCATTCTGGTAGCATCTATAGCAGGGGTACTGCTGTTGTTTTTTGGAACATGGTTGGTTCTAAAGAACAGAAAAGGTAAATTAATCTACTTTTTTCTCTCAGTGAAATATTTTATATGTATTAAGTCCTGAAGGTTTCTTCCATGATTTAATGGTCTGAGATGGGACATCCAGGGTAGCTGAACTTATTTACTGTTTTTATCGTATCTAGTTCTTCCCATTTCTGTAAGATCAAGCAGAAAACAAGAGGGATGGATGATGTCTGGCATTTTGACTAGTCCAGCATCATACGGAGGTTCTTCGAAGAAGAAGGAGATGGATGAAACTGGAACAAGTGCAGACTTGGTTGTCTTTGACTTGAAAACAATTGTTTCTGCCACTGATAATTTTTCTTCTGCTAACAAACTCGGAGAAGGTGGTTTTGGCTCAGTTTACAAGGTGATTCTCTGTTCGATGAATAATCATGGCCAGTAGTCTATTATGCTAACCCTAGATGAGCAATGATTTTGTATTGATTTCAGGGTCAGTTGCATGGTGGCCAGGAAATCGCGGTCAAAAGACTATCCAAAGACTCAGGGCAAGGGATAGAGGAGTTCAAAAATGAAGTTTCACTGATTGCAAGATTACAACATAGAAATCTTGTAAGGCTTTTTGGATGTTGCATTCAACAGGAGGAGAAAATGCTAGTATATGAATATCTGCCGAACAAGGGATTGGACTGCTTCATCTTTGGTATGCCTTACTTCAAATACCTCGAAATCAGTTTGTTTTTCATTTTCCTCGCCATTCATTCACCTTGAAAATGTTGTCCAGATGAAGCAAAAGGATCATTGATGGATTGGAGAAAACGCTTTGAAATCATGTTGGGTGTTGCTCGAGGGATGGTATATCTTCACCGTGACTCCAGATTAAAGATCATACACAGAGATCTTAAAGCCAGCAATGTTTTACTGAATGCAGTCATGGAACCAAAAATATCAGATTTTGGTATGGCAAGAATATTTGGAGCAGGCCAAATGGAAGCAAACACAAATAGAGTGGTTGGAACATAGTAAGTACTGTTACATATTTGTTTTCTCCTTGCATATTTTTTGGTAATATATATATATAGTTTTCAGTATGCAACCATTTGAATTTCCTCTTGGATTGCAGTGGTTACATGTCACCAGAGTATGCAATGCAAGGGCTCTTTTCAGACAAATCTGATGTTTTCAGCTTTGGAGTTTTGATTCTGGAAATTATCAGTGGCAAGAAAAATAACAGCTATTATGATGATGATTCCGTGACTTTAATTGGACATGTAAGTGCAATGCTTTGGCAATTACAAGAAAAAAAAACAAACAAATCCCATTTCCCATTCATCTCAATAATGTATGTAATGTAAGTTATGCCACCATATGATTTTGTTTCTCATTTCAGGTATGGGAACTGTGGAAGCAAGGCAATTCCCTGGATATAATTGATCCATTATTGGTTGACTCATATCAAGAAAAGGAAGTTATGAGATGCATCCACATTGGTCTGTTATGTGTTCAAGAACACGCCAGTGATCGACCCACCATGGCCGAAGTACTTTCAATGCTGTGCAATGAGACTGCAGTCTCTCCAACTTCTCCAAGTCAACCTGCATATGTTATTCGCAAAGGAACTAATTATCAGAATTCCTCCTCATCTGCAAGTGTAGGAGCAGTATCTGTGAATGATGTGACAATTACTACAATCCATGCTCGTTAAGAACGTGTATCTATACTATATATATTTATTTATATATATATATATATATAATATATAATTATATATAGATATATACATATACAGTAATTATTTGAACATCTATGTAGAATCAAATCATAAAAGATGTAATTGTTGGTAAAATCAGATGAATGATGATGCCAGACAGTAGACTGTAGAAACATTAAAGAAAAATATGTTGTGGAAATGCAGATACCTGTTTTGAAGGCTGCTTTAAATTTGTGATGTTACCTTGATTCCCTGGCATGATTAAGATTATTCAATTGAATGTTCAAAATCAACAATCAATGCATGCATAAGTTGTTCCTGGACCAGAAGAACCATTTAGTAGTTGGCATTTGTCACTTTATATTTACTGAACATGTCACATCCCATCCCATCTAAGAGATTTGACCCACGAGTACTAAATTAACAGCTCTGCAACAAACCTTGCTTCAAGATTCAAAGATGATAATGATAATTTAATACAAGAAGACTTTTTCTTTGGAAGGAAGAGGAACGACTATTTTTCCGCCACGCCAGTGCCCCCAAAACTATTAAAAATGAATCCCTTGTTGAATTCTGATTGAACTCCTGCATATGATTTTCTGTACGTGTCTGGTTAAGATTTTAGTCATCTAGGGCTCCACAAACATAAAGTTTAGATTTTGTGTTGTTTGTGTAGCTAAAGGTTTTGAAATTCATTGAAAAGTGTTGATCAAATTTTAGGTTTACCACATAATTGCTATAATCAATATATCACTTGCGTCATAATAGAGAAATGGGATCTACGTCATTGCATACTATAAAAACAAAAAAAAAATTGACCATTCATGGAGTAATTTTCAAAATATGACCCATTTTATTAAAAAAAACCCCAAAAGAGGATAAATGTACAGAACTCTAAGAAACGAAGAAAACGCATTGGTGCAACCTGACGATTCCTCCATAAACCCTCGCTACCAAATTCAGAACAGAGGAAAGCTAATGACTTTTGTAACCTGTAAGATTCTTTTCTATGTTATCCATTTTGGGTCTGTTCTGTGTTCTCAATCTCCATGGCTATGTGGTTTAGGTTGGAGGTCAGAATGGGATAATTCTTGTCTCAATTGCGTGCCATGTGTTTTTTTTTTTTTTTTTTTTTTTATCCTTTTCGGTTTTAGGGCGTTTTTATTTTCTTTGGAGCATTACATTAAACAAGCATCAAATAATGGAGGATTCCCAATTGGGTTTATGGTTTTATGAGCTGTTTCTGTGTGTACCTTCCGTTATTTCGTTTCTTTTTAGTTTCCATTATTTGAGAGTTTCGGTGGACTGAGGTATTACCGGATTATTACACCGTCACAGTATCGTCAAATTTTTCGTTTTATTTGGTAACTTGTTCCACACAGGAATCAATGATTGGTACTATTTCTGCATTTTCATCTTTGATTTGGAGTAATCTATTGCATTTTGGTGAAACTAGGTTGTAAAATAGGTTGAAAATTTATGACTTGAGGAATTGTTTTTCAGTCATTTCATGAGATAAGATTGCTCCAGTTTTGTGTATTGTTTGATGTTCTTCAGAACAATTAATAATGATGCAAATAACACAGGTTGATACTGTTCTCCTGGAGTTGCTTTTGGATTCTAAGTGCAAGCTTCGCATGCGAATTCTGTGAGAGAAAGGATTTTTAATTTCTTTTTTGCGAAGAAAAAGGGAAAGAAAATGTCTTTGTTAAAGCCTAATCTTGTAGGGATTTCATCTTCATTTGCGTCAATCTCTCCCTCTGGCACAGTTGCTCATTCTGTTTCCTTCCACCATTTTACCTCAAATGTCTTATTGCCTTCTACAAGTAAAAGTCAGTTGCATAACTATCTGATATGTCATGCCAGCTCAAGGAATACTGGTCCTGTACCTGACAAAAATCCTAGCTGCAAGTCAAATTCAAAGGCTAAACAGACAAACTCCAGGATACATGAGTCTAAAATAAATCAAGATGAAGATAAAGATCACAAAAGTAAATTCCCTCAAACAATCCCTAAAAAGCCAAAGCGTGGTCGCAGGAGTGAAGCAGCTGCAGTTGAGGATTTTGTGCGAGATTCACTTGAGAAGACATTTGCGTCTATCAGAGAACAGAACTCTGAAATCCTGAAAGATATGGATGGTATCTTGAAAGATAGGGCAGATGATGATTCAATCACTGATCAAAGTGCAGAAGATGAAGATTCTGATAATCATGATGGAGAGAAAAAGATGGTGGTGGATGCTGAGGATCCAAACTGGCCACTGGATGCAGATGTGGGTTGGGGAATTAGAGCATCAGAGTATTTTGAGCAGCACGCAATCAAAAATGTCACTGGAGAAGATGGGGTTGAGATTGACTGGGAAGGGGAAATTGAAGAGGGATGGGTCAAGGAGATTAATTGTCTAGAGTGGGAGAGCTTTGCTTTTCATCCTAGCCCGCTAATTGTTCTTGTTTTCGAAAGATATAACAGGCAAGTTGATTTCTGCTGGTGTTGCACCCTTCTTTAGCTTGAGCATGTCTTCTATGAAACTCAATCAACTGTTGGCAGCAGATTATATTCTATTTCTTTATTTTTCCACAACTAATTCATTGCAACCTTTCAGAAAAGGTGTCTGATGTGTCACTATTTGTTTGCAGGGCAAGTGAAAACTGGAAAGTCCTGAAGGAACTAGAAAAGGCAACAAAGGTGTATTGGAGTACCAAGGACCGATTACCTCCTCGGGTTTGTGGAAGCTCTTGCTTGTCCATTATATCTGCATTCAACATTTTACTTAGGATCACAGTTCAAACAACACAATCACCTTCTAGCTTTGTCTGTGTAGGGTCATTGTAACTCATCCAAAATAACAATGAAATTTATTGACTAGTTAATTTCTTGAACAGACGGTTAAGATAGACATCAATATCGAGAGAGATTTGGCATATGCTCTGAAAGTTAAGGAATGTCCACAGATATTATTCTTACGAGGAAACAGAATACTATACAGGGAGAAAGGTATTTTGAGAAATTAGTGTGCTGTGATTTGTATATTTTTTAAGGAAAAGATCTTCTGAGTTTGGAGTCTTTTGATATTATTGCAGAGACTCGGACAGCTGATGAGTTGGTCAAGATGATTGCTCACTTTTATTATAATGCAAAGAAGCCTTCATGCATTAATGATGCAGCTTTATCTCCTCAAGTTTAAATTCATGGTACTCTCTTACCTTTACCTTTATCTTCACGTTGATTATGCTGATGTTGCAAGATTGAATTGTTCAGATGTATTTGGTTAAAAATACCATCCAACCCTGTTAGATTTGAGTAGGGAATACAAGAAAATGTGGTTCATTGTTGTTGGCTTTTTGTGCTGTTGATATTTGTTTCTTGAGTCATGCATGTTGAATTATGGGATAGTTGTTGATTTTCCTTGACAATTTCCATTAATAATTAGACTGGAATTCTGGGATACAAGTTTCATTCTCATACCTAAATAGTTCATCTTGATATTCAAAGTTAAACCTTTTAGGATTCCCCTAAAAAAATAGTATGATTTGAGAAGGTGATATGGATGGAGATGATGCGCTTAGCCAACCACCTAGAATATTACAATCTTGATGATGTTCAGATTGAGTCCTGAGTTTGTGATGTTATTTTTGTTGCGCGGAATTCCAAAAAAAGAAAGCTGTTCTGGAAAAGAGAAGCAAGTCCGTAGAAGTTGATTGATTTTAAACATAGGATTTGGCAACCATAACTTTTAAGCTCATGTTAAATTAATTCCTTATCTTATCCGGATTGGACCTGATTGATGATGCTCTTTTGTGTCAGAAAATTTGTTTATAAATGTGAGATTACTTTAATTTTACAAGTAGTTTTATTAAGATTACAAGAATCTTCCTTCTTCTTTTATATTGATTTCACTTTGGACCAACAAAATTAAAAAAAAGAAAAGATAATGATGTATGAAAGAAGGAAGGGCATTGATTGATTGGCAGAAAGTGGGCATTGATTAACACGGTGGCAGACAATGACCCAAAGTCCTTTTCCATAGACCATGCAAACCAAAACGAGAAGAAACCTAAATTTTCCAGGACTGTGTTGAAAAGTGGAGGTTGGAATTCATAACAAGTGTGAGTAAGTCATTTAAGCTTCCCGGGTATCGGATGATAAATAAATATTGAAAACAATAAAACAAGATGTCATTTTATTAAACACTTGTCTGCCCATGGAAACCCCTTTCTCCTTCCTTTTGCTCCATTCATTTCTTCCTGCATTACCTTCTCAATCAAACACGTACGTGTGCTGTGCTCAAAGCGACCTTTCTTCTTCAATAATTTTTTAGACTAAGTAAAAAAATTATAAAAAAAAGAGGTCATTTTCGTACATATAATAATAACGAAAAAGAAAAAGGAGAAAAGAAAAACTGTAACGGGCAAATTGAGTAGGACAACTATGCAGAAACGGTTGGATACAAAAGTTGCCCATTTCCATAATTTATAAATTTTTTTTTTTATTGGCATTAACGAAAAATGTTAAAAAGAAAGTTTGTTCATTTTCTAAATTAACCGCTTCCCTTATTTCTGGCAAATTACCTTTTCTTTTTTCCTTTTTCCTCTTTAATTTATGTATCTTTTTTCCCTGTTTTTCATTAAAAGTCAACCTAACAACCCCATCCAGAATGACCACATTTCCTTTTTTAGTATATTCAAAATTGAAAATATTTCTTCTTTCTTTTAATTAATTTTCATTAATATAATCACTTTATTACCAGTTTCCATATGAATTAATAAAATATTTTCTTAAATTTCACACTCAATTGAAATGGTTATGTATAATTTTATACTTTAAAATGAGGGGTAATATGGGTATTTTAAAAGAAAAAGGGATAGTTTGGCGTGTAACCTCATTTCCCTAGCTTAGACCTAAACCTCATAAACCCCTTCTCTCTCCACACACCCTTTGTTGGTCTAGAGAGAGAAAGAGAACAAAAAATAAAATAACACGCACACTCTTATAAGTTATATCTATCTCTAGCTAGAGAGAGAAGGTAAAAATAATAATAATAATAATAGGAAGAGAGAGAGAAAAGAAGAATATGGCTAACCAGTCGGTGCAGTTGCCGGACGACTTCAAATGTCCGATCTCACTGGAAATAATGTCAGACCCGGTTATTCTCTCCTCGGGTCACACCTTCGATCGCTCCTCTATTCAGCGGTGGCTGGACGCCGGTCATCGAACCTGTCCAATTACCAAGCTACCCCTTTCCGAACCACCTTCCCTCATCCCCAACCACGCTCTTCGTAGCTTGATTTCCAATTATACCCTCGTCTCCCTCCCAATGCCACAGTCTTATCCCAACCCCCACTCTTTAATCCAAACCCTCGTCTCTCCTTCCTCTTCCCTCTCCTCCAAGATCAGCTCTCTCGATCAACTGGTTAAGCTCTGTAAGCGTGACTCCTCCGTTCGCCGTAACCTCACCGAGTCCGGAGCTGTCTCTTCTGTCCTCGAGTGCGTCAACTCCGATGACTCCACCCTACAGGAGAAGGCCCTTCATTTGTTGCTCAACTTGAGTTTGGACGACGATAACAAGGTTGGCTTGGTGGTGGAAGGGGTCCTCGGGAAAGTCGTCTCCACCGTTCGCTCCGGCTACGGTGACTCTCGCGCGGTTGCCGCCACTGTTCTCACCAGCCTCGCCGTTGTGGAAGTCAATAAAGCCACAATTGGTGCGTACCCAGATGCTATTCCGGGCCTTATCGGGCTTCTTTGGGCCGGAAGTGCCAGAGAGAGGAAAGAAGCTGCTACCGCCCTCTTTACGCTCTGTTCGTTTGCGGATAATCGCGCTCGAGCTGTCGAGAACGGTGCCGTCCCGATATTAATTCAAAATCTGAGCTCCGGATTAGAACGTGCTGTGGAGGTTTTGGGATTGCTGGCCAAGTGTAAAAAGGGCAGAGAGGAAATGTTAAGACTCGATGGGTTTCTGGAAATTTTGATATATATTTTAAGAAATGGGAGTTCACGAGGGGTACAGTATGTACTTCTCACCATAAATTTGTTATGCACGTATAGTCAAAGCATGTGCTTGGATGTGTTAAAAGCAGGCGTTTTTGAGATATGTGTAGGTTTTTTAGAGGACGATAACAAGAAGGTGAGGAGAAATGCTAAAAGTTTAATTCAGGTTTTGCAAGAGCAGACTAGAAGAAATGTTTCTGGAAATTGAACCCCCTTTTTTTTTTTTCTTTCACTTTTGATTTTAGGGTTGGGGGGATTGGGTTGGTTGTCTTAGTCTTGAGATGAAAGTGCAGAATGTTTGTTGATACTTGATATGGAAGTTGGAGTTAGAAGTTTGGAAGAGAGGTGAATTTTGATCCTTTTTTTGTTTCCCCCTCTTGAGTTCTTTTTATTGGACACTGTTCTTTTGTACAAAGGATTAGGTTCTTACTGAGCAGATGTTAGTAAATGTTGTTCTTTTAGTTGTATATTGTCTAATAAACATGAAAGGTTATATATATATGAATATGAATACATCATCTCTTTTATTTAGGGTTGTATTAATGGGAAATCAGAATGGATTCTTTTCTTCCCTTGTTGTCAGTTTTTGAAATTCTTGATGATTCTATTCTAGCCTTTGTTGGTTCAAGTAGCATAAGTTGTGGTGTTGTGTTTGCAGCCATTTCTGGAACTTTGGACGAATTGTAGCTACTTTTGTTGTTGAAATAGTTTTCTGAGAGATGTATGTGGGGTTGGAATTGAGTCATTTCTGCATTATTAATATGATTCTCTTCTGGTTGCCGTCACTCAACTTTGAATGTTACTGTGTTTGGTAGTGAATTTTGGATATTTGACATATTCTGATTAAAACTTCATTTCACCCCTGTCCTGTCCTGTTGTGACTGTTATACATATTACCCTTCTGGTTGTCCAAAAAAAAGATGAACAACGTAAATTGTCGAAGTTTTGAGTTTTGCTAATGTCAGCATCTATCCTTCAATTATTGATTTCTTGAAATTCTTTTTTTTGGGTGATATCTTTTGGAAGCGAAAGGATCCAACTGGAAGAAAATTGTTGGTTCACGGATTCTTTGATATCCTAATACTAAATACATATCCACATCTGATTAAACAATGACCCGTGATGTTCCTTCAATTCCACTAAAACAAAAAAACCGACAGTAATTTTGGTTGAGAATGGAAAAACTTTTTTACTTTGAATCAACTGAAAAACATAGGGGAGGGGGAGTTGTAATACTGTTGCTTAAGATTCAGATTTTAGTTGACTTTTAGTCAAATCACCACCGCACCTCTACACAGGAAGTTTCTTGGTTTATGTTTTATTATTCACAAAATCTATTTCTTATCCAATAAAAAACTAATGTTAAATATTAGCAGCCAGAATTCGTCTTCGTCAAATTATTAATTTTTAGATTAACTGTAGTGTTTGAATATATTTATTTCTAGATGCAAAACAACGGTAGTTGCCCTAGGAAAGTGATGTGTGGTATCGTTACCTTAGTTCAATTATATATATATATATATATATATATATATCCTTTTCAGCTTAGCTGTTTTGTAGCGAGAGACGCGTTTCATTTTCTCTTTGCATATTTCTTATACTGAAAAAATGAAAATCAGGACTATGTCAGTAAATTGAGAAGAAAAAGAAAAGGCTTTTAAGATTCTGCGTGGTACTTGGGCGGGCCCAACTAAAAAAAAAAAGATGTTGGATTTTCAAACTAATTTTCAAGGTCCAACAAATAGTAAACAGTAGGTCCGTTAATAAAAGTGGGTTCTTTGAAGGAAATGATGAATTTAATCCAAACCAATTTATATACGTTATACTAAAATTCTCATTTCATAATAATAATAATAATAATAATGATGTATGGAGGTGTCTGCAAATGCAGAGGCAAGGTTTAGTGGTGACCCAACAAAGATTACCAAACTAAACATCATCATTCTCTCAAACTGGAAAAAATATAAAAGAGAGTTTCAGAAATTATGTAAATTTTGAACAACATTATTACAGGAAGGCCACGTTTGAGGGGCATTCTTGAAGCAAAAGACTTTCTTTGGTTCATATTATGTATCTTAATAAAAATGGAATCTTTCACCTTTGTTCAAGCTATTGATATAGAGATATTTAAATTATATATTTGTAATAATTGTATGTATACGTACGTGGATTAATTAAGATAATAAAAAAAATGTGGTAAGAAGGCATTTTAATTAAGCACGGATGGTGACTGGTGATAGAAAAATGGAAATGAGAGTTGGCGAAGAAGGGTTATTTATGAGGAGGACGTGCTGTGTGTTCATGGCGTACGTAATTATGTCGTTTCTCTTATCTAATCATAACCCAACCTTAAAAAAAGAAAAAAAAAAACTTCGAATTTAATAATGAATATCTCATTGTTCACTAATTGCAACCTACGTAACCTCTTTTTTATTATTATTATTATTTATTTTGTTACATAAAGTCTATAAAATTTACTATTTTCTGTCCACATATATATATATATATATATAATTGCAACCTACGTAACCTCTTTTTTTTTATTATTATTATTTATTTTGTTACATAAAGTCTATAAAATTTACTATTTTCTATCCACATATATATATATATATATATATATATATATATATTGTAATATAAAAATAAAAATAAAAAAACTGAAACAAAACTCTAATTAAACATATTAGAGTTTTGTTAACCAAATGTTTAAAAAAAATACAAATTAAATCACAACAAAAAGTAATATAAACATATAACACGTAATATTAATATTCTAATTATTTGAGACACTTTCATTTCCAATCAAGTGGTCAATTATTTCTTCTAGATGGATGTTCGAAAAGATCACTAACATCTAGGTGAGCACATCATCATCAACATTTTCAAGACCGTCATCATTTATTTCATGAGACAAATTTTGAGAAATAAAATTTGCCTCAACATATTTGCCTTTCTTTTCAATAGATGCTTGATATAAGTCAACAAGATATTTTGTTGTGCTACAGGCACGAGACCAATGACCTTTCATGACAACGATAACCTTTGTCTTCATAATTTTTCGAAACAATATTTCCTTTCTCATTATGTTTTGTCACTTCAGGTGGTCATTAACATTTTTTGCACTTAAATTATTATTAGGATTATAAGGGTCAAATTTATCACGACGTCCATTATCATATTTTCGATAATGACCACGGTAACGACCACGACCACGATCTCTTCTGAGATCATGATTTTTAATAGTATTCGCTTCAGGGAATGTAGTAGAGCCAGTAGGTCAAGTCTTGTGATTTTTCATCAATAATTCATTATTTTGTTCCGCAACAAGAAGACAAGAAATCAATTCAGATTATTTCTTAAAACCTTTATCAGAATATTGTTGATGCAGGACAATATTCGTGGCATGAAAAGTGGAGTATGTTTTCTCACTATTTTAAACATTGATGAGTTATACTCACTTACGCATTTGAAATCTTGCAACCTCAGGTGCAACCAGTCATACAGTGATTTTGGGAGAACGACCATCTTCTGGTGGTTGAATCTTTTCTTTCAAATTTTCCCACAAAACAAGAGGATCTTTCACGGTAAGATATTCATTTTTCAAATCCTCATGAACATGATAATGGAGAACACGATCTTGTGTTGATGACACATTATTTTATACAATGGTGTCTGTCAGCCCGATTGTAACCAGATGCATTTCGGCATCTAGTGTCCATGACAAATAATTCTTTTCGGTGACATCAAGAATCACAAATTCGAGTTTAATAAGATTTGACATAATAATAATAGAAAACGTACTTGTAAAAAAAACGTACCTGAGTGATCTTCAAATAAACTTCAAAAATACTTTATCTGTGGTAGTGGTAGAGACTCGTGTGATAACGTATTGTGAAATTATATAAAAACAATAAAATAAACGAGATGAAAAGTAAACAAGAGATGTAAAAAATAGAGAGAATATTATTATATGAGATTTCTTGTTGATCGTTGGTTGTATCTACAAAAGGGTATAAGACCCTCTATTTATAGAGGTGAATAGGGGATAAGGATAAGAATAAATGGTAACACTTGTCACCTGATATTAATTGCTAACTGATATGTGTCACCTCCTTAGATATAGACATCAAGTAATACTTATCATCTTTCATTAAGTACGTAATTATATCAAGATTAAAAGATAATAATAATTATAGATGGACATTCACTAATGAATCTTCGATATTCATAACAATAATATAAAAATAAAAAATAAGAAAACAGAAACAAAACTCTTTTTTTTTTCAATTAAAAAAAAAGAAAAAGGAATCTAGGAGTTAGTTACGAAATCGTGTGAGGTCCATTCAAAAGTCGCAATCCTTTTACCAGAAATTTGCTACGACAATTGAAAAGGGAATAAATTTTTCTCTAAATTACTATCAAAGCTAAATCATAAAAGAGAAGACGTGTAAACAATAAATTCTAAAAGAAAATCCCACTTTTTTTTTCCTTCCTCAATTTTGGCTAATAAAAGGGGAAAATAATAAAATTAATTAATTAAATTATTTTCGGAGCTCAACGTTGACTGCATCCTAATCAATAATTAATTAGAAAAATATTTAAACATAAATAATAATAATAATAATAATTCTACACATGATCACAACTACAGTCAGTCATCCTTGGAGAGGAATTTCTTCTAATTTGGTGGGAGGAGGTCAACCATACCCAAAATCCCAACAGTTCATCAAATTTTTATTAATTTTATTAAAATATGACGATGAATGACGGAATAAATGATAAATTCATAAACCTTCAACGCTGAGAGAATTAATCCATCATGCATTCGTCACAAATAATTAAGTTTTTCCCAAAAAAAATTCCAACCCAAAATGCTAGTAGTACAAATAATGAAGAAGCAATTAATTACATATTTGCTTTTGTCATCAAACTGGAATATTTATTACTTGTGATATATATATATATTTTTTCCTTTCTACTGTTTGTTGGCAAATTCTGTTAATATATAATTCGATTATTACTCAAATAATTATTAATTTTTGTTTATGACATGAATCTTACGTCAGTGTCGGAACAATCCTGAAATGACAAAATGTGGTCAAAAGAGATAAGCGGCAGTACACAATTGGAGTAGTCGTTTTCCTTTTCCTAGGAAATAAAATCCAGAAGGGCTGCCTTTCTTCTCATTTATATTTTATTTTATTTTTGTTTTAAATTGAAGAAAGTAAAACTGAATTATGCAATGATGATGTATTTATTGTGCTCATCTTATTTTAAAGAAATTAGATGCGATGGATTTTTCTTTTCCTTAAAATTAATATTATAATGATAATTATCAAATTTGTTGCTTAAATAAAATCAAAGGAAAGGAAAGGAAAGAAAACAAAATACGAACGTAATAACAGATATTCAAAAGGTCAACCAACATGACTTCCCCACCTATAAATAAGGGAGTGGGTTTTCCAAATTCTTTCATTCATCATCATCATCATCGAATAGAGCGAGGAATATTTACAGATTCAAAAACTTTCTTTCTTTTAAATCAATGGCAACCAAAGTCTACATTATGTAAGCTTCTTTCTTCTACTACCCTTTACATCCTTTTTTTAATGTATTTTGAATCTTGATCTGTTTCTCTGTTTATTCTTCACAAACCCCTGTTCTCTTTTCTTTTCTTTTTTTTTTAAATTTCGATGTGGTGATTTTGACAACTTGTATAACTCCTGTTTTGATTCCTGTTTTATCTGCATCTGGGTTTTCTGTCTGGTTTGATATTGAATTGGGGTTGTATTGTATATAATTTGACTTTCAATCAATTGGGTTTATTGAAAATTTTCATGAATCTATTTTGGATCCACATTTGGGATTTTCTAGTTTCTTTTCTTCTGAATCAGAAGAAACGCCTTCGAAATTCGAATTGGAATCAATCCACCACAGAGGATGTTGGATGATTCAACTGATGAATGTTGCATTGTTTGTTTATCACTGGGTGACTTCATTAACTAATTAATTAAATAGGAAGACTTTTATTGGATGCTCCCTTTACTTTTACTTTTTCAACAAGTACATTTGATCTGAAATCTGAATCTGAATCTGATTATGTGTTGGATTTTTTAAAGAAATTTTCCTTTTTTCTATCATTTCTGAATAAATTTGGGGATCCTGAACATTGATTGTAGTTACTACTCCACATACGGACACGTTGAGAAGCTTGCACGGGAGATAAAGAAAGGGGCTGACTCTGTTGAAGGAGTGGAGGCAACATTATGGCAGGTTTGTTCGAGTGGAATGAGGGGATTGATTTAATCAAGAATATATACAGAAAACCACTACTGATTAATATATATTAATCAAACATTGTAATTACAGGTTCCAGAAATCCTTTCAGAGGAAATTCTTGGGAAGATGGGTGCTCCAGCAAAGAGTGATGTACCCGTGATTACCCCAGCAGAACTTCCCGAAGCTGATGCTTTTATCTTCGGATTCCCAACCAGATTTGGAATGATGTCGGCCCAATTCAAAGCATTTCTTGATGCAACTGGAAGCCTATGGGGAGGGCAGCAGCTGGCTGGCAAGCCTGCTGGACTTTTCTATAGCACTGGATCTCAAGGAGGAGGCCAAGAAACCACAGCGTAACTAACTACTTCACCAATTAAACAAGTCTTTTTCTTTAGATATGTATGTAAAAATTATTATTTGAAATCGCAGGTTGACAGCCGTGACACAACTGGTACATCACGGAATGATATTTGTACCTATTGGGTACACAGCAGGAGCTGGAATGTTTGAAATGGAGAAGGTGAAGGGAGGCAGTCCGTACGGTGCAGGAACCTTTGCTGGGGATGGCTCCAGACAACCTTCTGACCTTGAACTCGAAATAGCATTCCACCAGGGAAAGTACATCTCCGCCATTGCAAAGAAACTCAAAGGAACACCAGCAGCAGCCTGATCATCCTACTCAAATTAATTTACTCATCAACTGCTTTCTTGTGTTATTTACAATTTTACCCTTATATTTTTATGCTTCATTATTATCATATATATACAACTTAATAAAATATAAAAATTTTATATTTTTCTTCATTTTTATCTCTATCTATCTATAATGTCCCTAATAAATTAAGATGCTTCGAATGGAAACCTAAAAAACAGTTAACGATGAATGATGCTTCCCATTCATTATTATTATTATATCATGGAATCTTTTTTATTTGTTTACACATCGCCTTCTTAATTAATTGGTCTTATCCCTTTATTAAGGCTTTTGACCAAAAAAAAAAAAACAAAACAAAAGTTAGTTATCACCTAATATATATGCTTTTAGACAAAGCATATATTATTCATGATTTCAGTGTAAAGGTATTTAATATTCGAGAATAACTCTTTCTTCACAATATATATATATATATATATATATATATATTAATTGAAGTTTGAATGAGTAAAAAAAAAATTTAATTTTTTAAAAATATTTTTGAGAAATAGAACAACTAAAAATATTTTATGTTTAGGGAATTTGGGGTTGTAATTGACATGAATAATAAGAGAATGGTTTTAATTAAAATTATGATGTTGAATTTGTAGTTTTGCAATAAAGCTCGCGGGAAACTTATTAGTCCAACCTGTTAATGGGCTGACCCAAATCCAAGTAAACCTTCAGCCTTAGAGTACTATGGCCTATCAAGTTAATCTAATTTTCTATAAACAAAACGAATTAGTTAAAGAAAAACAAAAACTTGAGATGCAAGGAGGATAGATTTAGACATTGTCACATGCAGCTAATTTAATTAGGTTCTATTCTGCTATGGGATTCTCATTCTCCCATCACAACAACAACACAAGTCCAATTAAACAAAAATTTCAAAGACCTTCTCTAGGATATGATCAAGTTTCTTCATCTGCAATTGTCCCCATGCCAGCAGCTATACAATCCTGTGGGGATGCAGAGCTGTTGCAGTGTGGATAGGATAGCTTTGCAAGAAAATATATAGGAGAATGTGGAAAGTTTGAATTTTTAAAAGGAAAAGACCTTTTTAATTATAAGTAAAGCTTGAAGGAGAAGACAAAGGCAAGCTTGAAGGATGATGCCAATATGCTCACTCTTTCCCTTTTCCTTTCCTTTATACTATTCTTCCTCTAATTAATCATATATACCATAATGATTAGTCGGTTCGGTTGTCATGGGCATCTTCAGAGTTAAGCTTCTTATTATATATAATCTTCGGACACATATATTTCACTTTGCTTCACATGCACCAATATTAACCATAAAAGAGTGAACCAAAATGTGTCATAATAAATAATTTATTCAAAATAAAATAAATCGATATATAGAATAAGAAATGAATTAAACCCTAGGTAGGAGGGAGGGAATATTGAAGAAAAGTGTATATGTGTAGACTCTCGTGATTTCCACTACTAATAATAACATGACTACAAAATGCGCACAATTCTTAAGAAAAATTAAACAACTTTATATTGTACAAAAAAGCATCAATTTTAATTAGCTTTCACAGTTTCTCATCATGCACTACACATTTCATAAAGAAACAGGAACAAAAATCACCTGCTAAATTTAGCTCAAACAAACAGTACAACATTTCCTCTAAAATTATAAAACTAATGTTTAGCCAAATTTAGCACTTGTTCCTGTTCCTAGCTCACTCTCTCTCTCTCTCTCTCTATATATATATATGTTTAATTAATCCTCAGAAATTAATTATACATATAACTACGATACATACATATTGATATCTATATATATATATATATAAGGTTATGCAGGTACCTAATCATTCCCCATCCTGCATCATTCTGCTTGTTGGCCCAGCATTGGCTGTCTCTTCCCTTAATTAAAACAGGGCCACAATTCCTCTCTCTTTCTTTCTTTTTCCTATCTTTGCTTTTCTTCATATACATATATATATATATATATATATATATATATACTTTCAAATTGTAGTCCACACCTGATCTAATCCCCTTACCCAACTTTGCCAGCTTAATATATATATATATTATAATGCATGTTACACTTCATCATTATTATATAAGAAAAGAAATATAAGTGTGTTACTTTTTTTTTCTATGGACCTTTTCATATTGATCTATCTATCTAAACGTTCCACCGAATGTGGGAGTCCAGAAATCAGCAGTGTTCTCAGCTGCAACAGGGAATGTGCTTGATATTGGCACCAGACACAGTCCCCTACTTCTCAAATCTTGTTCCTTTGTCTTAATAATATCTGAACCCTGCAAGCACACATCAGTTTATTATAAATTATGTAATTTTTCATCACAGAAGAGTAAAACCCTTGCTTGATTTTTAGTTTTAATTTTACCTGTTGACGTTGTTGAACTACTGGAGATCCGCCATTTCTCAAATACGGAGTGCTCAGCACCTGAAACCATATATATATTATATTACATTTTTTTTATATATAAATTGATTTTATATAAGTGAAAAATAAGTAGGAACATACGCCGACTTGATCGTGGAGAAACTTGATATACTCAATAGCTTCGTGGAGGACTGAAGCAGTATCAGTCTGCAGGTAAATTAAATTAAGAGTAGAAAAAAAGAAAAAAAAGTAGAAAACGAAAACGTCCAAAGAATTATGTATGGCAGACTACCTTTCCGAAAGGCGAAACCAATTGCTGGAGGGCAGTTATTCGGTCCCCCAACTTCTCTTTTCGGACCTGATCATTATTATTATAAGATGACAAATCTGAAATTTCTCTCATCCACATTTCTTTGAACTCATATATATATATATACAGAATACAATCATCATTTCGATCTTCTCGTAAAGAAAAAGCTTATAAATTAAAGCACAACTTTTAATATATATATATATATATATATATATATATATTGTACCTTAAAAGTTGGTAAGGGCGAAGGCGTTTCTATTCGAGGACGTTTGAATGATGTTGGCTCATTGCTGCTACTTTTTTTAGTCAAGGCCATACCTTGGACCTCTTCATTCCTAGGCTGAATTAATTAATGATCATAACCAATTAATATTAAAAAAAAAATTAATTAAAAACCCTAGCTTGCTACTCAAAGATATAACCTATCTAGTAATATACACTAGTGTTGTTTCTCACCTTTCCATGGCCAGTAGTGACTTTGAGAAGATTATTAGGTTTGTGATCACTGATGATTGTATTAGTAGTAGTGATCGACTGGGACTGAGAAGCAAAAGGATTTGACGTGCAGAAATTTGTGTTGGTTTGCTTTGGAACGAGAGGAGAAGAGTTGGTCATCAAGGGTGAGATTAATAATTCAGGTGCCAAAAACTGGTTCAAGTTTGCCTGCACCTGGTAATTATTATTATTATATAATAAGGACGAGTGTTGAGGATGAGGATTATGTGCTCCGTCGTCGTCCGCGAAAAGATTCTGCAACAAAGTTGAAGAAGAGTAACCACCGGCGTACGATGATACTGAACTAATTGGAAACCCTCCGAGTCCACTACTGCTGCTACTGCTACATTGAGCACTGGAAAAATTCTTGTGCCTCCATTCTTCTTCAGCAGCATGACATGACGATGAGTTGTTGTCTTCCTCGTTGTCCATTCCACCTTCTTGTCTGTAATTCACCAGCATCGGTACATAATTTGTTGTTTCCGACCTTCCATTATTTCCGGCACCGTGCCTAAAATATATATATATATATTAATTAAATTATAAAAGTCTTTAAATATACGCAACGTAATTTTATCTTGCCTACAAATGCTTGGACCATATATGAGATGGTTACTCTACCTAGCTAGTGGAATATTAAAAAAAAAACAAAATTAATTAATTAATTTACGTACAGCAAAGCTCGATTCCAGTCGTCAGTTGATGATGATGATGAAAGGCCGATACCCATGATTTGTAAGGTTGAATCCCTAGACAAGCTGCCGGAATCGGTTTGATTAGGCGGCGGCGGCGGAGGCTGCTTCTGGATATGATCTTGAATAACAACGGAACCATCAGAAGCTGAACCTCCTCCAGATTCATCAGTAGAAGTAGTAATAGACGATTTTGGTAATTTGAATATGTCACCGTGCTGCCATCCGAAATCACTAATCCCAGCTGAAGCACAAGGAGACAAGGAAACACCGCCGAACATACTCCTCCTCGACGGAATATTCCACCACCTGCTTCCGCAAACCTCTGCTTCATATTCATCCGCCATAACTTTCTATTTCTGTTCTGTATCAAAATCAATTCTACTTGTTCTTGCCTTTCCAAATATATATATATAATTAGATAGATAGATAGGTATAGAGAGAAACACAAAGACCATGTAAGTGTATATATATATATATATGTGTGTGTGTGTGTAATCGGTTGAGAAAGAGGGGGTACGGACGGCAAATTACCGGAATATGGTTGACAATTTTAAAAGAGATGGATGATGATGATTAGACTTATAACCAAAGAAGCATATTGTATTTATTATATAAATACTCCATATGGTAACAAATTTTTTTATTTTTTATTTTTTCTTTTTTTTTGGGTAAAAGGAATTTTTTATAAATATTCACTTTCTTTTTTTTTTAATAATATTTTATTCCTCTCTACTAACTTTTTTTTTTTTAGCTATATATTTATTTATTTGAAGGATTTCTTCCCTTCCCCCACCCGTTGATTTTTTTTTTCTTTGTTAGTGTTAAAAATATTTTTGTTGCTTATGCAGAAAGGGAGGTGGTATAATTATGATGGTGAAATTCGATCCCAGTACGCCACATCGCGAATATAGATATATATAATTTTTTTCCGTTTGTTTAAATAAATTCTACGGTCCAAATATTTTATACCGGGAAACCGGAATTTAAGGACCATTGCACACTTCACTCTCAAGGTTTCAAATATTATTTTTGCAGAAGAAACCTATTGAATCTATGGGTTTATATTGGATTTGGAGAAAAAAAAAAAGAAATCTTAAATATTAATTTTTCATTAAAGAGGTGAAAAAAATAAAAACGAGGTAGAATGATGATGACTAGTGAATGATTAGAATAAGATTTTTCTGATACGAGGTAAAATTGAAATAAATAAATAAGTGTTTTTTTAGTCATCATTTGTGGATATTTTTAGTTATTTAAAAAGGTTAAAATTTGAATCGTTATCAATTGTACACTTGAACTGTACCACACCAAAAAAAATTAAAAAAATAAATAAAAAAATTGATAAATCTGAAAAGAAAAGATATTATATTCTGGTATTGATAAGTCGAGCGGACAGAATAATCTGAGCAGCCTAATCACTGATCTGACAACAGCAGAACAGTTTCCTAATTGGGATTTTCACCACATTTTGCAACAAAATTGTCAATCGCATATTTTTTTAGATGACTTTTTTTCTTTTGTAGTATCAGATGCATTCCATACAAATTCTTATTCTTCTTTTTTTTAAAAAAGAACTAAAGTCTTAAACATTAGATTTATTAGTCAATCATTTTATTTCCTGAAATCAATCCGCAAATTCATCCAACTTAATTTATAATTGGGTAACTATTATCTTTAATTGAATCAATATATGTAGACGAATTTCCTTATTAAAAAAAAACTTCTAGAAAACATTTTAGTTGAAATTCTCCTAATCTTAACATAATGAATAAAATATGTCCATTGGAAGCAGACAGAAGTGGTTGTAATAATACAAAATAATACAATAAAAAAAGAAGAAAATAATTTTGGTAGTCAACAAAAGTTTATTATATATAATATTAGTAGTCCTTGGAATATTTAAAATTGAGAAAAAAAAAAGAGTTGATTTGAAATGTGTTAATTTTAAAGGGTACCAAAAGTTGCGGCTATAAATGAAATAGGGCAAAAATTGGGATTGACTGATGAGGTATTGGAGTCAAAATAAATCAAAGATGTAGGGTCCATAAAAGGTAAAGCCCCAGCCCGCGTGACACAACACGTGGGACCTTTTCTATTTTTTCCCTTGGAGTCAATTGGCCTCACCTGATTGTGACTAAATTCATTCCCTACCCCTTTTACTTTAATTACTATATATATAAAAGAAACTATTGCCACACCCCTCTCTAATTAATTTTAAATACCTTTTTTTTTCAACGTGAGATTTATAGGTTGTAAATTTAGTCAACTTAATTGTAAATAAATTGACTTTAAAATAGTTTTTAAAAAAAAAAAAAAAAACACAGGTAACTTGTAATTAATAAAAAATAAAACCAAAAATTTATATAATTTTTCTGTATGGAACAACCAATTTTGTTAAGCTAGTGGAATCCAAAAGGATTAAGTATCTACCACACAAATAATCTTTTAGGATTTAAAATTGAAATGGCAGCTTCTATTACTTTCTCTACTTTCCTTAAAATAATAATAATAGTGTGAAAACAATTGACAAATTTTGGATAATGGGCGGCTACTATTTAATTTGACCCATGTTTTATTTTATTTTATTTCATTTCATTCAAATAATTAATAATACTAAGAAAATGAAAGGAAGAGGTAAAAAAAACTCAAAAGACACACGCACGTTCTATTCGGAGTTTAGTCTCATCCCCACTCAAATACTGTTTCTCATTTATTTATTTTCTTCTTTTTTCTTGTCCCCCCACAAAAAAAAAAAAAAAAAAAGGAAAAAGAAATTATTGCTTATCATTATTTGGGGAATTCTTCCCACGCATACCTCTCAAACTGGGTGACACGTGGATTATCGAGTTCAAACCATTTGTCTCTTGCAAATTTTGTACATTTTATTTAAACTCTCTCCTACTACTTATACTTATAAACCTCAATATTACGTCAGCCTGATATCATTAAACAAAAAAGTCCCTAGTTTTATGGTATAACTGTGTGTATTAATTGTATCACATCACTAAAAAAATAAAAAATGATAATAAATTAATTAAACTTTATAAAATGAATCATATCCGCCAGCGTCTTTTGTTCTTTTTTAAGGTGTAATATTATTGTGGAACATAATCAAACGTTTGATGAAACATGTTATATTTTTTTTGTTTAAATTAATTTGAAATAATTAATGATTATGAAATCAAATCATGTTTTGGTTAAAACAAACACAATCCCATGGCAAGTTGGAATATCAACAGACAAAACGTGGGCGGGGCTTGCCCTGAATTAATGTCCGATAATCATATTAAAATTACTAATTATGTTCCTAAATTAATTATATATGTAACGGTAATAATAATAATTAGGTGGAGGAGTCAGAAGGCATGACAGAAGAGATATGGATGAAGTGGATGATTAATTACTAGTAATGCTTTTATTATTATTATTTGATATTTTGTAGCTAATTAAAGAGGAAGAATCCACAGTGCATAAAAGGACAAGACAAAAATTCCAAAGAGTGGATGGATGATTGTGAGACCTAATTCTCTTTTGCATCACCCTGAAAGTGACAATTATATATATATACATCCACAAATTATATAAATAGTATAAATATTAATTTATTTTTTCTTGACCACCCTAAATAATTATATATATTAATTAAGACTTAGACCTCTAAAATGAAAATCATCATTAATTTTCATTCACATTATATATAATTGGAAGTGGAGAAGTTTGTTCTTTCACGTGTCTGACCGACTGTGACAAAATTTATATAATGTATAAATAGGTCAAAGTGTAGAAGTAAAATAATTTGTTGGTAGTCTAATAAACCACTACCACATCGACTTATAATGGCTATTTGTCAAAAAAATACCACAAATAAAACATGTTTGGACGTGTGGCTAAAGCATGCTCCTCCTCCTTTTTTCATAAATTAAATACCTTTTCTTGTACCAAAAGAAGACTTGTCCAAAATCTGGACATCTTCTTATTCAATGGAAGAAGACTTGTTAAACTCCCAGCAATTCTCACCTACTCCGCCCTCTCTCTCTCTCTCTCTCTCTCTCTCTCTCTCTATATATATATATATATATATATATATATATATATATATATATATTCACGACACTAAGTATGTTACTTGTAAGAAATAAATAAGTTTTGACTAGGATTGTTTTTGGTGGTGTAGATATAAATATATTAATAAGGGTTTTACTTTTTTGGATGGATTAATTTGTAAAAATATGTAAGGAGATCATGGATGGATGGATGGATTGACTTTTTCGGGTGAGTTGAAAAAATAGGGGTTTCCACCTAAAAAATAATTTCATGGCATTTGACTAGTGGAACGATGATATAGGCTTGCAAGAAACAGAAAAATCTATATAGTCTTCCTCAAATGGAGTTGACACGGATATATATTTTTCATATTTTTCTTTTTTTTTTTGTTTGGCCCGCTCTACTTTTTGCTTCTGTTTCTAAAGCTGTTTATTCAAATTTGGCTTCTTTCTTGCAACCAAAAATAATGTATTATTTTTGGCGTCAAGTTTCATATATAAAGAATTTGTAATAGATTGTACAAAATAATTTTAAACACGAATACTATTAACAAAAGTTTTAATAATTATCAAGAAATAGACTAAACAAAAGTTTTCTCTCTCTTTTTCTTTATTTGACAACCCCCAATCCTTTTGTTATTGACCATATATATATATATATCCATCAAGAAAGTACTTTTTTTTTTTTTTTTTTTGAGTTAATACTTGAAGAAGATAAGGCCATCAGATATACTAAGGAGGAGTTTACGTAATTTTAATGGAATTGGAATTGTGATTTGTGATTTGTGAGAGAGATGGGTTAATTTGGACCTATTCTTCTTTTCTTCATGGATCATTATTATAAATCTCCACACATGAGTGTATATATATATATATATATATATATGTATTTATAAAATAAACATCCTTCAACCAGAGTACCCCTTTATGTTCCTTATCTTCATATACTATATATATCTCTATCTCACTTTGGCTTTAAGGCTTAGCTTTAATAAAAGCTAGCAAGAATATTCATCATCCTTAAAGTTATACAAAGACACCTTTGTAAATCATTCCTTTTCTTTCCCTTTTTTTTATTAAATAAATTTTTGTCATAAAAAACAAACCAAACTCCGTAGTAAACTAAGACTACTTTTGGGGCCGGGGTTAGCTACAATAATGGAGATTATATATATATTTATATATTAAGCAGGAGTATTACCACATAAGTAATCTATCATATAATATGTAAATTTGTTTCTAAAGTGAGAGAACAAAAATTTGCATTAATACAATTAGAATATCAAACTCTAATGTCATGTTATTTAAACAAGAATAAAACGTAGAGCTAAATAAATCAACTTATTCATCTTTGTACAATTAGATCGCCAAACAAAAGAGTTGGTAAGTTTTTTTGCAGGAATAGAGGAACTAAGTGGATAATAAGATGAGGAAGTTAGAAGAAGACAAGTGAGTTGCTATGGTTAAGTCACTTGCCCCATATATATATATATATATATTTTTGTAGTCTTGCATGTTTACTTCTGAGTATCAGCTAGCTAGCTGCTTCAGAAACAGGATTTGGATAATCTTCTGTCATCTGTCTGACTATATAATTATGTTTGTTAATTCTAATCCATGAATTTAAGAGTCAACCTTATTACCTTCCAAAAACTACAAACCGAAACTGCAAAGGGAAAGGTTAAACTGCTCTTAGAAAATCTTGCATTAATTATATATATATATATATATATATATATATATATATAGTAAACAAATCAAAACAGTTTAAAAAAGTATTACATCACCTCTTCTGACCTTAAGAAATTAAACATTATTCATCCATGAATCAAATTTCAATATATGATTCCAATGACAATTAAGAAAATGAAAAAGATGCTATAATAGTTAATATTTGTCTACTACTACAACTAAATTAATTAATCGAAGAATTTTATTTTTATAATACTTTATACTAAAGTACTAAAGGTATGTTAATCAAATGAAATTTAAGTTAAATTTTATATTTATGATTAAATATTTAAAAGATTGATTGCTTTTAGAAAGAGTAGTTTGCACGCTTGGTACAAGTCAAAATTATGTCTCTGTGGATGGTTGAATACTGATTGACGTATCAAAGTTAGGCATTTATTATTTTAATTCTTTTCCGGATTTTCACCTAATCTTTGTATGCACTACCTGAATTCTTTTTTCTTATATATATATATATATATATATATATTAGGGTTTTGGACTTTGTTAGGTTTATAGTCTTAAAACGTTTGGACTTGGGGGATTGTTTAGCATATTATATTATGAGTTAGAATTGAAAACTAAAGTAAATGAAAAATAAGGGACTTTTGGTTCCCTATCAGCGTCAGGGGATTATTCTTTCTTCCTTCCTTTATTTGGTTCTTTTCCTATGAGAGTGTGCACTTGTAAAATTCAAGAATTTCATTACAGATTTTTATAGTGAAAAAGATAGATGAAGCAAGAAATTAAAGGGATAATATTCCATCTTTTCCTTTCCTTTTCCTTTTTTTCCCCCTCCAATAATAGAATAAAAAAAAATGTTTAGGATTTGAAATCTGAAAATATATAAAGAAGATGAGAGGTACAGAAAGTATCATACCAGCGTAGGAGAAAAACAAAGATCGCTGAGACAATGATAGGTTCACCAAAAAAGAAAAAAAAAAAGCATTTGCGCGTTGGAATAATTTCCTTTTTTTAGTTTCAGAGCTCTTTCTTTTCTGTAGTTTTTAGTGAATTTACGCGAGAGAAAGAGATGCTATTTTCTTCAATAATTTCATTTATGCTATCCCTTTCTTTCCATCCATCAATCAATCTAATCCATATACTTATATTCATTATATTATATTAATGTAATAAAGTCCTAATTTAGATTATACATAGAATTTAAATTAATCTGAAAATTAAATGTAATAACCGAAATAAAAAGAAACAAAAGTTGTCCTTACTAATAAAATTTCATAGGCCCGCTACATTTGGATCAATTTAGGCCCTCTTCTCCCCAAGTTGGACTGATTTGGACCAAAAAGCCCAACAAAAATGCTACAAACTGTAAACGTAGAAAAAAAAATGTAGGCCCAATGAAAATCACACTTCAGTTTCTGAGATATTTATAAAAATGATAAAAGATATTTTTTTTATTTTTTTTTGGGTGTCTGTGAAAAAAATCTGATATTGTCCTCTTATTTCTTTCGCTGTAACATTATCTGTAGTTTCTTCATCGTCTCGGCTTTCCTTTCCAATGGCGACCCTCAATTTCCCTCAGCTTACCAAAACCCTAAACCCTTACTTTCAATCCCAACTTAAAACTCCTACTTTTCTCCTTCCTCTATCCTACCCATGTCCTTCAACCTCCCCATCATTCCTTCCGTGTTCTCTCGCTAGCCAAAAGTCAAACCATTTAGCAAGAATCCCTGTCGTGAGAGCTGTTGGAGATGGTGAGCAGTCTTCCGGGAGGAGCAGTAGCAATAATAATACCAGAGAGGCGATCAATTTACCTGGCTGTGACTATAACCATTGGCTCATTGTCATGGACTTTCCTAAAGACCCTGCTCCCACAAGAGAGCAGATGATTGATACTTACCTCGATACTCTCGCCACAGTTCTTGGCAGGTTATTTTCTGTTTATTCTGATCTTTCTTCCATGTTTATATACATTATGTCCTGAAGGTATTCTGGTTATTGTTTTCTATTGGATGTTATCTTAATTATGTCCTGCATTATGTTGTGCGTTAGCTTATTTGTAACAATTTGAGTGATTTCGCTCCTTGATAGTAGTCTCCTTTTATTTGTTGCCCTTTCTTGGTTGTCATGGATGATGAGATATTTTCTAGCTTGGAACATTTTCCATTTTCTTTACAGAGGGTTAAAAGGGGCTAAATAAAGGAAAAACGAGGGGCTCTTTAAAAGGATAGAATTCTGGTAATAGCTGCGGCAATGAAGCTTTATGCTGGTGGAATTTTGAGAATATCTGGAAGATTGTGAATGTGTAAGCTGTAAATTAGGTGTTGGATTAAGCAATCAAGATATGTGTATATATAAATATATATTCTGTGATGCTGCATAGTACTTCGTTCAAGTGCGAATGCTCTCGAAATGAATGGACATGGTTTTTCTGTTTTGCTCAAGAAACTAAAATTTTGTTCTGGAAGTATGAGTAGCAAAACTAAAAACTAAAATATGTTTGGTAGATGTGATCCATTACAGTTACCTTTCAGGGTTTGCCTCACAAGTCCTTGTTGCAAGGAACAGTAACAGGTGTTTTAACATCAGAAAACTAACAGTCCTGGGTCTAAAAAATGATTAAGAAAAGCAATTACTTGAGACTTAATTTGTTTGGTTTGGTTTTGTAGTATGGTTGCTTTTGATGCTTACCTGTGATTCTCATCTCCTCTTATTTGAACTCACAGCATAGAAGAAGCAAGGAAGAACATGTATGCTTTTAGCACGACCACATACACTGGATTTCAATGCACTGTTGACGAAGAAACATCAGAAAAATTCAAAGGTGAGTAGCTCTACTTTTCTTTACATATCCCCATATATTTCATTGTTAATTTCCTGAAGTTTCCCTGCTCCCAACCAATTATTTTTTGTATTTTGTCTTCTTCAGGATTGCCTGGAGTTCTGTGGGTTTTGCCAGATTCTTATATCGATGTTAAGAACAAGGACTATGGAGGTTAGTTTGTGAACGCGTGTCCAGATTACTGACTGAGCTAATTTCATTTTGTGTGAAAACTGAAAGTCTTTCTCCTGTTTTAGGGGATAAGTATATCAATGGAGAGATAATACCTTGCCAATACCCTACTTATCAGCCCAAGCAATCCAATCGGTCTAGAAATAAAAGTAAAGCCTATGTGAGGCAGAGAGATGGTCCACCAGAGCGAAGAAGACCAAGACAAGAAGCTGCTCCTGAATCTGCCTCATAATTAGATTTTTGTAAGTTTTAATTCCTTGTTTTGCTTTTCACTTGCACTTGGCAAGTTGCAATAAAGTATGTGGCCTCCTTAACTTTTATCCTTATTGTTTCTTGCAGGTTATTAGTGGTTTCAGAGCCAAAGTAGGCAATGTATACAAAGAGATATCAGGTTTCAAAGGTTAGGAAACTCTTCTAATATCTCAGAGTTTGGAAAATTGTGTCCATGGAAAATTTATGATACAAGATATATATAGAGTAATTGTTGGCTCTATGGTTTTGTGATCATATTGCTTGGATTTCTTGTTGCCACCCTAAATATTATATTATGATGATTTTGTTTATCTTCTGCTCTGAAATTTAAAACTGATCAGCATGATATTTTGGTCCTCCCAAAAAAGATAAAAAAAAAAAAACCAAAGGTTGGAAGTAATTTGCATCAAATGAAATTTGTATAAGGTTTAAATTAAAATAAAAGAGCATGAAACTCCATTTTTAGACATAGTATATTCACGTATGGATGAAACAGTTTTCTGAAGTGGTTCTTTATCTTCTCGTATGAGTTGCGTGTATGTGGGAATTTATTGAGGAGCAAAAGTGATTTGAATCTGGGGTTGAAGAAAATATGCCAATAAAAGATTTCAAGCAGGAAA